>JAGIQG010000001.1:87031594-89431594 GCA_024679065.1 Sphyrna mokarran | reverse complement strand
GTTGCTGGCCAGGCCAGCATTTATTGCCCATCTCTAATTGCCCTTGACAAGACGGTAATGAGCTATCTTCTTGGACCACTGCAGTCTGTGGGCTGAAGCTGCGCTCATTGTTGCGGAGCAAGGAATGTTACAGAAGGAGCTGCATCCCAAGAGGAAGAAAGAGTCCTGAAGTAGAAGTCAGGGTTTGGGAGAGAGGGACTGTGCTTCTAGGGACAGCATGTCTTAGAGAATTAGGGAGAATGATAAAGGGAGAGATGAGGGTTGGAGATCAGAAGAAGAGGGCTAGGGCAAAACTAATGATCATGGTGTGTGTTGATGATTGCAGGGGGAGGGTGTTGATGAGAGGGAGTGGGGGAGTCCAATTTCTAAGGAAGTTAAATTATTAGTTTGGTGGGGAAATGGAGAGGCGGGGATGTGAGTGGGGTGGAAAGGGACTGACAAGAAATTTTCCAACTCGTCCCAATCCTCAAGCAGTGCTGGAAAAACATTTACATTTTCCATGTGGCCGTTCTCTCCTTCCTTTGGCTGCCAGGTTTCAGAATGGCTGAGAAACCCAGCCCCCTAACATTGAAGCTAGAACAAAGAAACAAACCAGCGGTATGCAGCATATTGGTTACTTTAAATGGGTGACTTGTAACACTGAGCATCTCTTCAAATATTGCAAGTGGACAGATTTGGATCAGGTTTGAGATTTCTTATAATTTTACTTCCCATGGGTAAAAGTCTGCCCATACCTGGGACTTTAATGTTCCTCCCCATAGTCTCATAGGATTTGCATTACACCATGATGGAAGGCAATCTTTACACACACACATGATTGCATAAATGTATCTCACCTCCTGTCCAAACCTTAGCCCCATTCAGATAAATTGCATCCTGATCTTTTACCCTATTTCCTTATTACGATATGCTAATTGTTTTCACATCATATTGCTCAGTTAGGGAGAGTGAGATGATGCAACAAAGGATGAATTTCTAATTGAAACGGTCGTGACATGAAGAAAACTTCCTCAGCACTTCGGTTCTGAGGTTAGGGCCTCCAAGCGCTAGAATGGAGAGGAGATCTGGTGTAGCTTCCCCTGCACCACCAGCTCTGTCACTCTCACTTGCTTATGCTGATGTGAGATTTGAAGGGCTGCAGTGAGATGAGCTCTCTCAAGGGCAAGCAGTAAGAGAACCCCCCTCCCAACTAAGTAGACATGATTGCAGATGGCTGAGATATCCAACAATAAAGTGGTTTCAGTGCATCAAGAGGATCTAGGACTTCTTGAGGATAACTGCTGTGCCTTTATTGCACACATCTCTATTTTCCTGGTTGATGCCATCCCAATTTCACTGCTTCTGTTTGGTGGTCTGTACATAACTCCCATTAGCATTTTTTATCCTTTGATGTTTCCTTTGATTGTTTAGGCTAATGTCCTTCCTTACTATTGCATTAATATCCTCTTTAACTAGCAATGCTATCCCACCCTCCTTTCATCTCCATCTATCTGTCCTGAATATTGAATACTCCTGACTGTGAGTTCCCATCCCTGGTCACCCAGCCAGATCTCCATGAATCCAATTACATCATATCTATTAATGACTATGTTGCAGTTAATTCATTCACTTTATTACAAATGCTCCAGTGGTGGGGAAAATGCTGGAATCAATTATTATGAATGTAATAACTGAGCGTTTGGAAAGCAGTGACAGAATTGGTCCAAGTCAGCGTGGATTCACTGAAGGGAAATCATGCTTGACAAATCTTCTGGAATTTTTTGAGGATGTGACCAGCGGAGTGAACAAGAGTGAACCAGTGGACGTTGTATAACAAAACTTCACAGAGCCAACGACCCGGTTCAATTCTGGCATTGAGTGACCGTCTGTGCAGGGTTTGCATGTTCTCTCATGTCTGCATGGGTTTCCTTGGGGTGCTCTAGTTTCCTCCCTTAGTCCAAAGATGTGCCAGTTCAGTGGATTGGTCATGCTAAATTGCCCCTTGTTCTCAGGGGATTAGTGGGGTAAATACGTAGGGCTACAGGCACAGAATCTGTATGGGATTGTTGTTGGTGCAGGCTTGATGGGCTAGATGGCCTCCTTTTACTCTGTGTGGATTCAATGATTTTATGGATTTACAAAAGGCTTTTGACACGGTCCTACACAGGAGATCAGTGAGCAAAATTAAAGCTCCTGGTATTGCGGATAATGCAGTGACATAGATAGAGAACTCGTTGGCAGATAGGAAGCAGAGAGTGGGATTAAATGGGTCCTTTCCAGAATGACAGGTACCACACGGTTCAGCCTGGGACTCCAGTTACTCACATTGTACATTAATGATTTGGCTAAAGGAATATCTCCAAATTTGCAGATGATACTAAGCTGGGTGCCGGGTGAATTGGACAAGCTGATTGAGTGGGCAAATGCTTGGCAAATACAATATAATGTGTTTGGTGCAATGTCCCAAACTTTTATCCTCTTATCTCTCTACAAAATATCTTTGTTCTCCCTATTTGTAGAAAGGCATGGCTATGACTAGTATGGAAGATCTGAGTTAAGAGGAGAGGTTAGGCAAATTGGGGCTGTTTTCCTTGAAAAGACGTAGACTTAGAGGAGAACTAATAGAAGTGTACAAGATTATGAGGGGTATAGATAGAGTAAACAGGGTTAAGCTTTTTCCTTGGATAGACTCAAATAGCACCAGGGGTCACGGGCTTAGGGTGAGGGGGGTAAGGTATAATTTGGATGCTAGAGGGAGTTTTTTCACACAGAGGGTGGTGGGGGTATGGAATGCGCTGCCAAGTAAAGTGTGGAGGCAGGTACTCTGGAGTTATTTAAGAAATACTTAGATGGGCACATGAACAGAATGGGAATGGAGGGGTATAGAAAACTGATTTAAAATAGGGATCATGAGCCTTGGGAGTCCCTGGGAAGTGTGTAAATAGATGATGATATTGATGTACTTGTTTTTATCCTACAGGTGCTTTGGTCCACCTTGTTGTCTAACAAGGGGCATACACGCGATGGGTCGTGAGAGGGCTGCTCTTGGATTTTTTTCGAGAGTATCCTAGTGCTTCACGTTGTTAGTGTACGCTTGACCTGGACCATTTGATGGGCAACACGACAGCTCAGTGACTATCTCTGTGCTGTGCAGATACATGGATTTGGGCCTGTGTCTGTGGGAGTTTGTGCATTCTCCCCGTGCTTGCGTGGATTTTCTCTGGGTGCTCCAGTTTTCTCCCACATCCCAAACATGTACTCTTAGGCTGATTTGCAGAACAAATTCTCCCTAAGTTATCTCAAATTTGGTTTCAATCCATAGATCTATAAACACAGACAGGGATCATGGATAGAAGTGGGAACATCGAGGTGGTGACGCGGGCTCATTGGGCCGAAGAGCCTGTTTCCCATGCTGTTTTGTTCTTTTGTTCTTTAAAAACATGAAATTAGATCTACAGAATATTCATTTACTGCAGGTTGAAACTGAGCCGACAATAAACAAAACAAAACTCACTTTGATAGATGACAGATTTCAAGCTGACATGTTATTGGTGGAGTCCCAATGGTGTTCAGCATCAACTGCAGGGCAGCAGAAACAAGTTTAGTGGTGATTATGTGGCAAATTGTGATAATTTGTAAAACAGAAACAGGTTTATACACAAGATAATTGTTTACTCAGTAAAAAAAAGTGTTGAGTTTCAGCCAAAGAGAGGTGGGTAAATGTTTGGATGCATCTGAGATTTGAAGTTGTATAAATAAAACAAAGAATTTGGAACATTACAATGCAATATAGGCCCTTCAGCCCTTGATATTGCGCCAATCTGTGAAACTAGTCTAAAGCCCATCTAACCTACACTATTCCAAATATCATCCAGATGTTTATCCAATGACCATTTAAATGCCTTGAATGCTGACAAGTTCACTACTGTTGTAGCCAAGACATTCCACGCCTTTCCTACTCTTTGAGTGAAGAACCTACCTCCTGACATCCGTCCTATATCTATCACCCTTCAATTTGAAGCTATGTCCCCTCTTGCTAGCCATCTCCACCCAAGGAAAAAGGCTCTTGCTGTCCACTCTATCTAATCCTCTGATCATCTTATATGCCTCTATTAAGTCACTTGTTAACCTTCTTATCTCTAATGAAAACAGCCTCAAGTTCTTCAGCCTTTCCTCATAAGACATTTCCATCATACCAGGCAACATTCTGATAAATATCCTCTGCATCTTTTCCAATGCTTCCACATCCTTCCTATAGTGGGGCAACCAGAACTGTACACAATATTCCAAGTGTGGCCGCATCAGAGTTTTGTACAGCTGCAATATGACCTCATGGCTCTGAAACTCAATTCCTCTACCAATAAAAGCTAACACACCGTACGCCTTCTTAACAACCCTATCAACCTGGGTGCCTTTTTTCAGGGATCTATGCACACAAACACCGAGATCTCGCTGCTTATCCACATTACCAAGTAACTTAACATTAGCCCAGTACTCTGTATTCCTATTACTTCTTCCAATGTGAATCACTTCACACTTCTCTGCATTAAAATCCATTTGCCACTTCTTGGCCCAACTTTGCAGCTTATCTATGTCCTTCTGTAACCTTCAACATCCTTCCGCACTGTCCACAACTCCACCGACTTCAGTGTCATCTGCAAATTTACTAATCCATCCTTCTACGCTCTCATTCAGGTCATTTGTAAAAATGGCAAACAGCAGTGGTCCCAAAACAGATCCTTGTGGTACACCACTAGTAACTGAACTCCAGGATGAACATTTCCCATCAACCACCACACTCTGTCTTCTTACAGCTTGCCAATTTCTGATACAAACTCCTAAATCACTCTTAATCCCATGCCTCCTTATGTTTTGCAGTAGCTTACTATGGGGACCTTATCAAACACTTTATTGAAATCCATATACACCTCATCAACTGTTTTCCTCTCATCCACATTTTTGTCACCTTTTCAAAGGACCCTATAAGGTTTGTGAAGTACCCTCACAAAACTGTATTGACTATCCCTAATCAAATTATTCCTTTAATATATACTTGAACTGGGATTATCAAATAGTCTACAGTATTTCTGTGTTGTGGAAAAAGGTGGAAAGGTCAAGGGAAAACAATGATGAAGTGAGAATGGATTAATTTCTTGAAGTTTTAATTGATTATCAAAGGTTATGGAGGTCCTTTCAAGACTGGAAATCTTTTTTCAATAACTATTGTGAACTGAACTATGTGCATTGACGTGCATTGAAAGTGTCCTTGATTGTTTCATTGGGTTGAAATTGAGGGTAATTGAAATTACCCTTCATCTAGGCCATGTGTGAAGAAAAATGTTATTTAGTGTTTGGGGCATCTATTGTGTTATGTTGTGAAACAGGCTTGTGGCTGTGTGCATGTGTCTCTGCATAAACATGATTTAATTAAGGTTGGGATTGCTGGATACAGGGCTAAGGACGATAAAAGTGCATAGATATGAAAGGCAGGCACTTGAAATAAGTATAGCTAAATTGAATTTTCTACAAGCAAATAAGCCGATGGTAGAAATTTGCATTAAGAGGTAAAGAAGGTTTGTTGTGCTCAGTTTGTTAGCTTTAAAATGGAAGTAAAAAGGGTTTGCAATTTGGAACATGACATAAGTAATTAAGACAAGGTTCTTAAATTTTAACAGAGTTGAAAGTGATGACAATAAATTATATTTTGGGAAAGATTAAGTTCAAAAAACATAAGGACAATGAATCATAGAATGTCTACAGTTCAGAAGATCATTTAGCCCATTGAGTCTGTACCAACCACAATCCCACCTGGGCCCAATTCCAGCAACCTCACACATTTACCTTGCTAATCCTCTTGATACTAATGTCAATTTAGCAGGGCCAATCAACCTATCCTGCATATCTTTGAAGTGTGAAAGGAAACTGGAGCACCTAGAGGAAACCCACACAGACACAGGGAGAATGTGCAAACGCCACACAGACAGCGACTCAAGGTCAGATTGAAACTGGGACACTGGCACTGTAGGGCAACAATACTATCTACTGTGTCATGTGCATCTGTAAAAATGGGATCCAGATAACAGAGAGTGAAGAGTACTTAAGGAGGTATGCTGAGAGCTCAGGGGTGTGGTCATGTAAGATCATCTGGAAGGTACTTTGTGCTTGAAGAGAATTGTCAGGAAACACAGTCAAGCATTTTTTCTGTCTGTTTTTTCAGAATGAGGAGATGCCAACGTTCGACTGGAGTAAATACAGTAAAAAAATCTCACAACACCAGGAGTTAAAGTCCAACAGGTTTATCTGGTGGCAAAAGCCACTAGCTTTCAGGCTTCTGACTCTCTGTCAGGTGCCTAGAGAGTTCTGATCACAAACAGGGGATGTAAAGACACTCTACACTGAGTTTGCAGAATACTGATCAGAATGGAGTTTTTACAGCTAATCATGGCTTCAACTGGGATCTTGGGTTCATGTCACACTATTTGTAACCCGTATGACTTTCCTGGGCTTGCAAAATCTCACTTACTGTCCTGTCTGGAGACAATGCACACCTTTTTAACCTATGCTTAATGCTATCTCCACTCATATTGTCTGCACCTTTAAGACTTGATTAGCTGATTAGCTGTAAAGACTCGCATTCTAATCAATATTCTGTAAGCTGAGTATGTTTCTTGTCATTCCCTGTTTATGATCAGAACTCCCCACTCACCTGACCAATGGTCAAAGGCCTGAAAGCTAGTGGCTTTTGCTACCAAATAAACCTGTTGTATCTTTTTTTTTGAAAACAGTGTTTTGTTTTCAAGCTCTTTGGATTTCTGTAGCAGAGTGTGGGAGATGGAAAGAGGAGCTCTGTGGCATATCTCCCCTCCAGCAGCAGTGGGTTAACCACTGCACCACTATGCCGCCCTGTATCAGAAACACCAGCTTTCTGATTTCTGTATTTTAACTACATATGTGTGGCCATCAGAGTTTGCTGGCTGATTTACTCTTTACCAACAGTATGTTCTGAGAACCAACCTCATTAAATTTACTGTAAAATCCAGGCTATTGTCATGAAATGAAATGTGACAAGAAAGGACCTCAGGCAGCTCTTTTTACTGTAAAATTCTTTATAAAGTAATTATGCAGTAATTTTGACTTTACAGAGATCTACTTTGCTGGCTCCCTGCTTCTCCCTCAAGCCCACCATGTAGGTTACAAGGGCAACTCAGTTGCATCATGGAGCAGCTTCATTAGTTGTGACTGAAGTTAATACTTTGAATTAGCCGAGTGGCATCTGACATCAGATGAATCAATAGTCAGCCAATAGTGGATTTTCTGCCACGGGCAGATTTGGATGAATGTCAGCTTCTACGTTGTCTGAAATGCTCGTTCCTATTAACATCAATGAAGCAGCTCTAGCATGTGGCCACCTCAGTCACATTTATTATCTGAGAAGTTCTAGAAAGGTGTAGAAACTGGAAATGCTGAGTCTCCACAAAAACGATCAAGGTCAGGAACAGAAACATTGAGGGTGGGGTGGTTTCCTGGTGGTGGAGGCAGCTGGCAATTGGCCATTGGCAGGATCTTCCGGTCCCGCTGGATAGTCTTTTATGTGGCTTGCCCATCCTGCTGCTAGTCGTTACATTCAGCAGGAACAGGAGAACCCGCTGGTGGGAAGGGCCAAAAAATCTTGCCACAAGTCTTTTTTAAAGGAAAGAGATGATGAAGTTGCACCCCAAGGATTTACTTCTTAGTTAACATGCTGCTCCTTTACACTCCCAGGGAATACAGTTTTCATGAAGATCTATAGATTCTAACTTACTTAACCAATGTTTGTATTACTTTTAAGGGAATAAAATCTTGTAGTTTCAGGTGCTATATTCTTCAACCACAAAAGATAATTGCATTTTTGCTACTTGTCTCTCAATAAATTGTAAATGTTTCTGCCTGAAGGAGTTGGGACATTATTTGACAAATGGAGGTTGGCACGGTGGCACAGCAGTTAGCAGTGATGTCTCACCATGCCAGGGACTCAGATTTGATTCCAGCCTTGAATGACTGTCTGTGTAGTATTTGCATGTTCTCCCCATCTCTGCTTGGGTTTCCTCTGGGTGCTCCAGTTTCCCTCAACAATCCAAACATGGGCATGTTAGGTGATTGGCAATGCTGAATTGTCTACTAGTGTCCAAAGATGTATAAGTAGTGTGGATTAGCTATGGTAAATGCATGGGGTTATGGGGATAGTGTGGGGAGTGGGTCTGAGTAAGATGCTCTTTGGAGAGTTGGTGCAGACTTGATGAGCTGAATGGTCTCCATCAGCACTGTGGGGACTATATGATTCTATGGTATATGCAACATGCCTGCAATTGTGACGTTTTGCTTTCCCCAAGGGGGGAATCTAACATTAATATAATTAGCTGTCACCAATGTAGAGCATTATATTGCCAATTTTGAAATATCAATCTCAGTACTGCAGGGCAAGCAAGGATTATTCTAACCCACTGAGGTCAGCAATTTACTCCATCATTAATTATGTTTACTTCACCTGTTTGGACAAAAAATGTCAACCAACTAAAAAGTAATATGCTACGGTTTTTATTAGATTAAAAGATTTCAAACAATACCTTTACTATTAGACAAAAGAACTACAAATCCCAGAAATCTTGCTTTCCTGAGTTTAACACAATTACTCGAACTGTAAATGAGACAATGGTGATCTCTCTTTTGGTGAGGGTGAAGTCCGCATTTAATATTTCATTTAAAGTAGTATAAATTGTCTGCTGTTGAATGTTTTGCAAAGTCTGAGGGGCAGCACGGTGGCAGTGTTTGACAATGCTGCCTGTCAGTGCCAGGATCCCAGATGATTGTCTGTGTGGAGTTTACACGTTTAGTCCATGTCTGTGTAGGTTTTCTCTGAGTACCCCAATTTCCTCCCATAGCCAAAGATGTGCAGGCTAGGTGGATTGGCCATGCTAAATTGCTCTTAATTTCCCAAGATGTATAGGTTAGGGAGATTAGGCATGGTAAATGTAAGTGGCAGGGATGCAGCACTTAGATCTGATCTATTAGTTGTGGAATTGCTTAACTTTATTATTTGCTGTTCTCACTGTTTGGCTTGCAAATATTCCTGTGTTGTAGCATCACCAGGCTGACACCAAATGTTTAGGCATGCCTGGCACTTCTACTGGCATGCTTTCCTGCATTTCTCATTGAACCAATGTTGATCCCTTGCTTGACGTTGATGGCAGAATGAGTGAAATGTCAAACCAAGGACCCACACACACCCAGACATTCTCTCTTCCACTATTTTCCATTGTGAAAAATATACAAAAGTCTGAAGACATGTACTGACTGACTCAAGAACAACTTCTTCCCTGCTGCCGTCAAACTTTTGAATGGAACTACCTTATAATAATTTGATCTTTCTCTATACTCTAGCTATGACTGTAATACTACATTCTGCACTCTTTTGTTTCCTTCTATGTGAATGGTATGTTTTGTCTGTACAGCACAGAAGAAACAATACTTTTCACTGTATACCAATACCTGTGACAATAATACATCAAATCAATACCATAACATTTGTGCCTTATGCTCGATTCTAAATCCACCCATTTTAGAATAGTGGTAATGCTGCAGTATATGTTGGAACTTTGTCTCCTCAAGGGCTGTGCAGTGGTCACCCCTACCAATATTGTCAAGGCTAGACACATCTGTGATAAGTAAATTGGTGAGAACAAGGTCAAGCAGGTTTTTCCCTCTTGCTAGTTCTTTCACAATCTGCCACAGCTCCTGTCTGAAAGACATTTGCTTCATTTCTGAGCCAGTTCAGTAAGTAGAGATGCTACTGAGGCATTTTTAATGACAGAGATTGAAGATCCCTACCCAGACTACATTCAAGCTCTTGTCAACCTCAGTGCTTTTTCCAAATGGCGTTCAACATGGAGGTGTACTGATCCGCCTGCTGTGGGAGGGCAATAGATGTTAATTGGCAAGAGATTTCCTTGCCTATTTGTGATCTGATGCCACATACAATCTGGAACCAATAATAAAGAACCCAATGTTGGATTTGCGTTGCTATGACATGCATGCTCTAAATTGGTAATTAAGTATAACTGTCCCCACTTGGGGAAGGGTTAGGGAATTATTATAAGAGTAAGTAAACCAAGTCACCCTGAATTCTGGAGGAACTGGGGAAATCTTGCTGGCTTGCAAATAAACCTATTTTAAGGCTCGGGTTAGCTTCAGATGCATACTTCCTCAACTTACATTTTTTTGGAACTAACATCTCAGGGCCTCCCTTCTGATTTGGTTAAGTTTGATTTATTATTGCCACATAATAATCTGGAGGATAGCGAATGTGGTCCCATTGTTCAAGAAGGGGAATAGAGACTTTCCGGGGAATTATAGGCCAGTGAGTCTTACTTCTGTTGTAGGCAAAGTATTGGAGAGAATTATTAGGGATAGGATTTATAGTTATTTAGAGAGAAATGAATTGATTGGGGATAGTCAGCATGGTTTTGTGAAGGGTAGGTCGTGCCTTACTAACCTTATTGAGTTTTTTGAAAAAGTGACCAAAGAGGTGGATGGGGGTAAGGAGGTGATGTGGTATATATGGACTTAGTAAGGCGTTCGATAAGGTGGCCCATGGAAGGCTTCTGCAGAAAATGCAGATGTATGGGATAGAGGGTGATTTAGCTAATTGGATTAGGAATTGGCTAGCAGATAGAAGACAGAGGGTGGTGGTTGATGGGAGATATTCATCGTGGAGTTCGGTTACAAGTGGTGTACCTCAGGGATCTGTTTTGGGGCCCCTGCTGTTTGTAATTTTTATAAATGATCTGGATGAAGGTATTGAAGGATGGATTAGTAAATTTGCGGATGACACCAAAGTTGGAGGAGTGGTAGGTAGTGAAGAGGGGTGTTATAGTTTGCAGAGAGACTTGGACAAGTTGCAGAGCTGGGCCGAGAGGTGGCAAATGGAGTTTAATGCGGAAAAGTGTGAGGTAATTCACTTTGGCAGGAATAACAAATGTGTAGAGTATAGGGCTAATGGTAGGACTCTTAATAGTGTTGATGAACAGAGGGATCTTGGTGTATATGTGCATAGATCCCTGAAAGTTGGCAATCAAGTCGATAAGGTTGTTAAGAAGGCATATGGAGTCTTAGCTTTTATTGGTAGGGGGATTGAATTTCGGAGCCGCAACGTCATGTTGCAACTGTACAAAACTCTAGTGCGGCCGCACTTGGAGTATTGTGTGCAGTTCTGGTCCCCGCATTATAAGAAAGATGTGGAGGCATTGGAGAGGGTACAGAGGAGGTTTACCAGGATGTTGCCTGGTATGGAGGGCAGGTCTTATGAAGAGAGGCTGAGGGATTTGAGGTTGTTTTTATTAGAAAGAAGGCGGCTAAGAGGAGACCTTATTGAAACATATAAGATGATTAGAGGTTTAGATAGGGTGGACAGTGATAGCCCTTTTCCTAGGATGAAGAAAGCTAGCACGAGGGGACATAGCTTTAAATTAAGGGGTGGTAGTTATAGGACGGATATCAGAGGTAGGTTCTTTACCCAGAGGGTGGTTAGGGTATGGAATGCCCTGCCTGCGGCAGTTGTAGATGCGCCAAGTTTGGTGGCGTTTAAGAGGTTAGTAGATAAGTTTATGGACGAAAAGGGAATGGTTTAGTTTGGAGGGTCATTGCTTTTTCCTAATTGGTCGGCGCAACATCGAAGGCCGAAGGGCCTGTTCTGCGCTGTAATGTTCTATGTTCTATGTTCTACATGTATTAGCATACAGTGAAAAATATTATTTCTAGTGTATTATAAAAAGCAAACTGTTCATAGAGAAGAGAACAAGAGAGAGCAGACTGTAGTGTTACGTCATAGCTAGGGTACAGGGAAAAATCAACCTAATGCAAGGTGCATCCTTGTTTTCATCTGTTTCTGAGCCTGTCCACTCTGAACAGTGCAAAACCACGGTACTACCATCACCATACTCCTCTCTACTCCTGAGCCGCAATCCGGAGCTGAAAGCCAACTAACCACTCAATCAGCCTGGATACAGCCAGAGAACAGAGAGGCATGGTTTTAGTCAGCTCCTGCCGAATCTGACGGCAGAACCTGGAGGGAATCAGTTCTTCCAGATTTTCGAAGCACTAAACAGCTCTCTACTCCACCTCCAGGCTAACACTGCAGCTATAACATCTGCCATTAATTCAGTTTTAATTGTATTGCATTATCCAAAAGAACTGCCAAAATGGTTTAACCACTTTTGCTGCTGCACTTTTGAATTGATAAACCACAAATCTATCAAATCCATTTTCCACTCCCCAAAAAATTAATTCAACATCGCTCGCAACAATATTTGCCTTCCAGAACACCACTGCGATGACAATGAGTCATGTTTCAATATATGTAGCCTCACATATTGTTGTGTTGTATGGCCTTTTCAGTGCTGTATATTCTGTGTAATATATTCTCAACACAACAGGGAGATCTCACGCTGAGTGATTATCTTATTCTGAAAGTCACTAGGGACTGTGTGCTAAGCTTGTTACAAAGTTGAGCTTGACATTATATCAGTTAATAAGTCATTTCCTTGCCCTGCAGATCAACAGCCAGTAAATTGACGATAAAAAGCAGTAACATATAACTACAGGTCATGTGTGAGCAGCAGAGAATTGTAGATGAACAACATCACCAGTTCAGTCAGTCAGCTAGTCAATTGAAACAAAAACATAAAAACTTCCGGAAATCTGAAATAAAAACAAAAACTGTCAGAAATACTCAGCAGGTCAGCCAGCACCTTTGGAGAGCAAAGCAGGGGAAACATTTTAGCTCATTGCCTTTTATCAGAACTAAAGAAAGATCGAAATATAGAAGTTTCTGAACCAGCAGAAAGGAGAAGGAGGAACAAAAGGGAAAGTCTATGATAGGGTGGAGGATTGGAGAGATTAAATAACAAAATAATTCATGAGACAAAAGTGAAAGAGAGTTGCAACAGTACAGACTCAATGGGACAAATGGCCTCCTTCTGAACTGTAAGGACTCTATGGATATAGCAGAGTAATAGAGGTTGTATTCAGATGAGGTGCGAATGACTACATAGCAGCTAGCTGGAAGTTAAGTGAAAGAGTAAAGAAAGAAACCAGCAAAAAAAATCTTGAACAAGATAGAGATAAAGTTATGATCTGAAGTGGTTAAACTCAATATTGCATCCAGAAGACTGAAGGGTGCTGAGACCAAAGACAAGGTGCTTTTCCTCACACTTGCCTTGAGCTTCAATGGAACAGTGTAACAAGCCAAGGGCAGAAAGGTCAGAGTGGCAGACAGGCAGAGAATTGAAATGACAAGAGGCAGGCAGCTCAGGGTCATGCTGGTGGACAGAATGAAGGTGTACAACAAAGAAGTCATCCTGCCTTAGGTCTATCCCCCCACTGCAGTGGAGACCACAATGATTACAGAATGCTGAACTGAATGAAGTAGAAGTAAATCACTGATACACTTGATTGAAGTTGCCTCTACTACACTCTGACACATTGATTCTAATCACTCAATGTGTAAAATAACATTTTCCTTATGTTGCTGTTGGTTCATTTGCCAACCATCTTGGTGACCTCTGCTTCTCAATACTTCCACTGGGGAATGAGAGAGATTTGTTATGGTGTGGGGGAGAGAACTGTCAGGGTGCAGGGGAAAGAACTGTCAAGATGTAGGGCCGAGAACTGTCAGGGTGCAGGGGGAGAGAATCATCAGAGTGCATGGGGAGACAGAGATTTGTCAGGGTGCAGGAGGAGGGAGAGACGGAATTGTCAGAGTGCAAGGGGGAGAGAGAGAATTGTCTGGATGCAGGAGAAAAGAATTATCAGGGTGCAGGGGGAGGGATACAGAAAATTGTTAGGGTGTGGGGTGGGTAGAATTGTCGGGCTGCAGAGGAGAGCATTGACCGTGTGCAGGGTGAGAGAGAATTGTCAGGGTGTAGGGGAGAAACAGAAGTGTCAGGGTGCAATGGAAAGAGAGAAAATTGTTGGGGTACAGGGGGAGCGAATTGTCAGGGTGCAGGGGGAGAGAGAGAATTGTCAGGGTGTGGGGGCAGAGAATTGTCAGGGTGCAGGAAGAAGGAGAGAATTGTCAGGATGCAAGGGAAAGAAGGAATTGTCAGAGTGCAGTGGGAGAGAGAATTATCAGGGAGCATAGAGAGGCACAGCATTTTTATGAGTGCAGAGTGGATGTACAGCTCCCACTCTTAATCATTATCCTATCCCTGAGATTAACAGTGGGAGAATCCTAGAGTATGTTTTCATGTACATACTGTAATGTAATGAGACAATAAAATAATGAGTGATGATCTATCTGTGGCATCAGCTATCATGTGCTATAGACTCGGTGTAGCAAACAAGCATCACTTAAGGGAGATGT
Organism: Sphyrna mokarran; assembly: GCA_024679065.1. Taxonomy (NCBI): domain Eukaryota; kingdom Metazoa; phylum Chordata; class Chondrichthyes; order Carcharhiniformes; family Carcharhinidae; genus Sphyrna; species Sphyrna mokarran. Next base: position 89,417,220 of record JAGIQG010000001.1, on the reverse strand, counting down.
GCCTACTCAGTAACCTACCTTGTTTATATTGTATCTAGTAAAACAAGTTTGAGTAACTGCCTGAGTAAGGCAGTCCCTCTTCAGAAGATGCACAAACTAGTACATCCACCAATCAGGTTCTAAGCATCAAGCCCAAGACTTCTATACTGAGGTCAGTATTGAAGACGTTCTGCAGAAATATGGGCAGCATTATTCTGCTCATTTTAAATGTAAAGCCCTTGGGTAACTACCAAACTTGTACATAAACTGGGACTTTTTTAGAATCTCAAAGTGGAACAATTAGGGTGGCATGGTGGTACAGTTGTTTGCACTGCTGCCTCATAAATCCAGGTTCAATTCAGGCCTCGGGTCATTGTCCATGTGAAGTTTGCACATTCTTTCTATATCTGCGTGGGTTTCTTCTCAGTGCTCTGGTTTCCTTTCATAGTTCAAAGATCTGCAGGTTAGGTTGATTGGCCATGCTAGATTGATCCTAGTGTCAGGGAATTAGCAGAATAAATATATGGAGTTACGGGAATAGGGCCTGGGTGGGATCGTGATCAATGCAGACTCAATGGGCTGAATGGTTTTTTTTCTTTCTGCACTGTAGGGATTCTATGATTAAATTGTAATTGTCTCCACATCACTATTGGGCCATCAGAAGATTCAGTCCATTGTTTACATGCGTTGTCTTGTTTAGCCATCATATCGTCAAATTGTCTTTGTGAAACTAAGTTTGTCTTATTATTAAAGATGATGAAAAATTTACATCTGGTACAATTTTCCAGGTTTCTTAAATGTTTCAGTAATGCAATGAAGAAAATGCCATAACAATCTAAGGCACCAGAGCAGTAATTGGATATTGCAATAACTGTCTCTTGTGCACATTATGTAGTTTGGTGACTTGATTCTGTTAACTAACTGCCTCCTGTTTTTTCTAAATGTACAGTCTAGTGTCTCATTGATGTTTCAAAATGCCAATGACTCAGACAAAATTTGAAATCCATTTGTTATGCTATTCTCGTTGAGGATATGATAAAATGATTAATTGTAGGATCCCATAAATTCTCCATTATAACTACTAGATGAGTTCTGCAGGGCATTGTAAATACAAAGTTTGCCATTTCAACCCTTTAAATAGCTTTGTCACAGAATCAATAATGATGGTTCTGCCCATTCCCAGAAACTCTGCCAAAATAGTTAAAGGTACTTAAATCCAAAGCTCCAAAGGTTTTTCTCCACATTTAAGTATGTCTTCTACCTGTGTTTCCCATTCAACTAATCTCTCTATATCTTTTACAATTCTCATTACCTCTTCCCAAACCAACATTTATGTTGTCAGTTGCATTTCAACACTGTCCTCTGATGATCATAAAACTCTAAATCATGCATACAAAGTAGGATTCCTTCTCGTGACCTGCTACTATTGAATGGATATACCTTATGTGTATTAATGTCCTAAATATGTAATTTAAGGATCATTGAGCTTATGTACTGCTAACATTTTAAGTACTTACTATTGCTCAGTTAAGTGCTTATGTGGAAAGTATCAATATGGGAATAATCGGATAGCTCTGGCAAAGAACCAGCAGAGATATAATAGACTGAATGGACTCTTGATAGGCTTTACAAATCCATGATCCTTTGTGCAGTGTTTTACTAGACCCCATGTAAAACACAATTATAGCAGTTTGACTGATAGTTTTCCAAACTGATAAAAACTGAAAACCTTTCTAGAGTAAAAAATATGGGGATTTAAATCATTGCTTGTTGTGTGGAAATTTTAAAAGGCAGCCAATTGTGTTTTCAACTAATACAATTCAAAACTTGCAAGGCAAACATCTCTGTGCAAAGATTTACCAAAATCTATTTAACAAGTAAGACATAGAGCTAACAAACATACAGCCGACCAGAGACTCACAAAGGCTTAAATAGCTCTGGGAATACAACAAAACATCTTTGAAAGATTTGGAATACATAGTCAAACAAAGATTAATTATAGCTTCTTCTAATCAATAATTCTGCCTTTTATTACCTTAAAATCATTTTTATTTAACAGTTGTACATAAATACAAATCTCTGTCAAGTACCTCAGCCAACCATAGGATACATAATAGCATGGTGGTATCTTATTCGTCCAACTTAGTCTAAATTTGTCTCTCTTTTTGTCTCTGACTATTTCCCTGGTGCCCAGTAAAGACAAATGTGACCATCGGGTCAAAGTGAATATTTCCACTGGCCTAATGTCAAGATGTTTAGGCATGTGTTCCTATGTCCAGGGGCATATCTATCCTTGTATCTGGGCAGTGAATGCACGTATTCATTATTGTTGCAAGATACATTCCCTTATAGGAATCGTCCTGATAAGACTGTTGCTGACTAACAGGTTCTCAGACTTCTGGTTTTAAACTAATGACATTTACCAACATGCCTTTCTGTAACATTGCTTGGTTGAAGTAAATATTACATTAAAAATACTATAAAAACAACATAAGAACATAAGAAATAGGAGCAGGAGTAGGCCATACAGCCCCTCGAGCCTGCCCTGCCATTCAATAAGATTATCGCTGATCTGTAGTGGTTCAGTATCATTTTCCCGCTTTCTCCCCGTAACCCTTATTTCCTTCGTCAATCAAAAACCTATCCACTCTTGACTTCAACAATGAGGAAGCTTCCATCACTTCATCAGGCAGAGAATTCCAAAGATTCACCACTCTTTGCATGAAGAAATTCCTCCTCAACTCTGCTCTGAACCCTCCCTCCCCAATCTTGAGGCTGTGCCCTCTACTCTTGCTATCTTTGCTAAGCGGGAAGAGTCTCTCAACCTCTACCCTATCCATCCCCTTCATTATCTTATACGTCTTTATGAGATCCCCTCTCAGCCTTCTAAACTCTAAAGAGTACAAACCTAGCCTGTTCAGTCTCTCCTCATAATCCAACGCCCTCATCTCCGGTATCAGCCTAGTAAACCTTCTCTGCATCCCCTCCAAGGCCAATATATCCTTCCTCGAAAACTGCACACAGTACTCCAGCTGCGGCCTCACCAGTACCCTATACAGCTGCAAAAATACCTCTCTATTTTTATATTCTATCCCCCTGGCTATAAAGGCCAACATTGCATTCGCCTTCTTGATCACCTGCTGCACCTGCAGACTGGGTTTTTACAATTCGTGCACAAGGACCCCCAGGTCCCTCTGGACAGTTGCATGCTGCAGCTTTTTGCCATTTAAATAGTAATCCTTCCTACCATTATTCCTACCAAAGTGGATAACCTCACACTTGCTAACATTATACTCCATCTGCCAGGTCCTCGCCCACTCACTCAGCCTATCCAGATCCCTCTGCAGACTTTCCACACCTTCCATGCAATTTGCTTTTCCACTCATCTTCATGTCATCAGCAAATTTTGTCACCCTGCACTCAGCCCCTTCCTCCAGATCATCTACGTAAATATTCTTCCAGATCATCTATGTAAACATATGCATTTCGAAATCAAAACTATTTGTTTTGACTGTAGTACTGCATTCACATATATGTAAACTGCTCGTGTGAGTTGTCTAAAGAATTACTTAACTTCTTACTGATCTTTTGTTCTCTTAGAGACTTCATTCTGCCTATATATCTTATTAGCTGGTTAGGAATCACCTTCCACAGTGCTTAAACATCAAAACAATTGGTGGGGGAGGTCTAGCAAAAGTAGAAAAGGGCTGTGTGGTTGGTAAGATGGAGCAAGAGCTCAGTCACAAGTTACAACTCTTAATGGAGGCAACATGTCCTGAGGGCCTTGTCTTCAATAGTTGAAAATAGGAGGTAAGGTGAGGCAAGGGAACGTGTGTCATTTGGTTTCTATATTCAAGCAATGATGTTCTTCAGGATCCAAGCAAATTGGAGGGCACACACTTCATGCCTGCTCCACAGGATAGATAGGATCTACAATATTGACTGAGGTGGTTTAATGTCCTTGTGCCACGTATCCCAATGTTGCGCAGAAAACATCTTCTGATCAGAGAGTTATTGAGGAAAACATCTTGAATGCAGGTGCATCGCAGAAGTGACTTGGAGCTTGCATTTTACAGGATAGAAAACCCATTGCATTCAGATTGAAGAGCTTATCTCCAATACAAGTGAATTATTTAAATATAGAGCAGGAGATGCTAGCTCAGTTTTTGGGATAACAAGATTTCACTCATATTTGTTTGGAAAGTGATTCATTGTGGAAACTGACCACAACCCCCTTGAAATGATATGCTGAAAACTATTAACAAGTGCACATCTTGGTTGCAATGATTGTTGATATGATTGCAATGTTTGCTACAAGCCAGATATTCCTAATCCATTCATGTCAGCCCAAAGTGGTCTTAAGATTTCTTGGAAGTTTATAATTCATCAAGATAATACTTGATGTTTATTTCAGACACTTTGGATGGGTTCCTGAATGCACCAAAGAATGTTTCATGATGGACATTCCATTAGACCTGCAATCTGGAGCCTGCTAATGGAATATGGAATTTAAATGCTGATTACAATATTTAAATCAGCTCCGTGCCAGAAATTGGAAATTGCTGGAAATCCGGGTCCTGGAGATGCACAAAGGTAGCGGCGCCCAATGGGGAGCCCGCTAAATGGCTGCCGCTGATGTCTCCTTGCCCACAGCATGCTGGGATAATCGCCCGCCATATAACTGATAGGTGCGTCATTGAACAAACTATCGTCTATCAGTTCTGAGTCAGCACTTTTGCTTTCTGAATCAGGAGGTTGTGAACGCAAAACTCACTCCTGGAGCAAAATTCAAAAAGCTGACTCCATTGAAGCACTGAGTAAATGCTGCATTATCTGATGTGCTAGTTTTCAGATGAGGTGGGAAATAGAGGGTCTCTCATGTGGATCTAAAGACCCCCATGGCACTATAACAAGGATGTCCAAGGGAGTTATCCGAGGTGCCCTGACCAATATTTATCCCTCAGTCAATAATACACATAACAGAAGACCTGATTATGATAGGCGGCACTGTAGCACTGCTGCCTCAGCGCCAGGGACTTGGGTTCGATTCCCGGCTTGGGTCACTGTCTGTGTGAGTTTGCACATTCTCCCCATGCCTGTGTGTGTTTCTTTTGGGTGCCCCAGTTTCCTCCCACATTCTGAAAGATGTGCTGGTTAGGTGCATTGACTGGAACAGGCGCTGAACTGTGGCGACTTGGGAAATTTCACAGTAACTTCACTGCAATGTTAGTGTAAACCTTACTTGTGACTAATAAATTAACTTTACTGTCCATGTTGCTGTTTGTAGAAGATTACCACATTTCCTATGTTACAATGTGACTATATTTCACTGGCTGTAAAGCACTTTGTGATGTCCTTTGACTGTCAAATACGTAACATAAATTCAAGTCTGTCTTCTTTTATTGGCCTGCTGAAGATGTGCCTCAAATATGTGGACAGATTTACAGACGTCCTTCAGTACACACCAGCTGAGGTTTCCAAAATGGTTGTGGTGTGCCATTCATAATAGTAATAATAATAGTAATGCGCCATTAATAATAGTAATAGTGTGCAGTAATGAGTTTTAGATGTCCAAGACTAATAAGGCACAAAGTGCAGAATTTCTTCATCTGTGGCAAAGTTAGACACTCTTGCCTTTGAGTCACAAGGTTGTAAGTTAAAGTTTCACTACAGGACCTGAGGGGAACTACCAAAGGCTGACACTCCAGTCCAATATTGAGGGAGTGCTGCACTGTTAAAGCTTTTATCTTTCGGATAGTCTGGTCTGTTGATCTGTTGTCTCAGCTGGAGTGGGACAATATTTTTTTTAAAGCCTTGGAATTATTCCTACTGTACTGATCAATATTTTTCCTGCAATTATCATCACAAAAACAAATTAACTGGCCAGTATCACATTGCTGTTTGTGGAATCTTGCTGTATGCATAATTTGGTTGTTGCATTTCATGAATTACAACTGTCACTACACTTTAAAAGTATCTCACTAGCTGTAAAACACTTCGGGATGTCCTGATGTGAAAGAGGCTACATAGGTGCAAGTCTTTCTTCCTTTCAGAGATGTTAAGAGAGAAAGAAGATGGAGTAGGAGCAGAGGAAGAGAAGATGGTACAGTGATGCCATTGTTTTTGCAAAGTTCACTTATGTTCCAATACAATATACAACCAAAAAGTAGAGCCACATTTACACGCTTGTGTGGCTGACTGATTAGGTAGTGGGCCATCTCCCCATTCTGATAGCCAGGCGTGCTGAAGCTACATTACATTTCAGAACATAGAGCTCCACGTGTGTTAGCTGCGAGATAACTGCAAGCTGACCTCTGCTTTTCTACTTCCCTCTCTTGTTCTGTACTTCTTCTCTCCTACGAGAGGATATGAGAGAAATGTAATGTGTTGAAAATAATGGATGGAGAGGCATGATTTTGTGTAAGGATGAAATAAGTGTCATAGAAGGAGGTGAGGAAGTGCATGACAAAAGAAGGATGCATATACTAAAGTAAGTTGTTGTGAGAAATGATAGGCTGATTGTAGATTTGAAAAGGCAGAGTATGGAGGTTGAGGAGGTGGGTGAAAGAATTGCTGCATTTAGTTTCCTTGCCCTGTTAGGTTATTGAACCACTCCTGCATTATATCTAAAAGCATGGTCTGTCAATCCTGAGCTCTTGTGTCCAACCATACCTTCTTGATGTCCCCAAATGGTTTCCTTCTCCACTTGCTAGGGAACAGTCTATCCATCTGAGTCCTCACAGCACTCGCCAGCGCATTCAGGAAGATGCCACTGTACTGGGTGTGATTTGGTACCTCTTTGTCTCTGGTTTCCAACTCTTTCAAGTTGAATATTTGAAGATGTCCCTTGAAGCATGACAATTGAAATCAGCTCACACAGTTTGTCACCAGTTCCGCTACAGCAAACATGATTGTAAACCCATAAATCAAATGGTAATGCAGTCCTGAGTTAAGTCCAGTTTGGGTCCTTAACATATGATCAGGCAACCACTCCCAACGCACTATGAACTTAAAATCCAATATTTGCCAACTAGTTCAATTAGAAGTTGCTGTTTTATTTCTAATTGAAACAAATATCAAACATCATTTAGATTCAAAGTCAGTGCAGAAAATATATTTATTCTTGTTTGGTCCCCGGTCTGTTCCTTTCATAGCCAGTGATAAAGCAATCATGCTTACCAAAGCATCACTTTGATATGCGTAATTATACCCATTAAATATGTTTTATGTTTATAATGGACATTTAGACCAGTGTGTTATTGTACGATAGGCAACCTCTGCAACATATTCTTATCAAGTCAGTATTCAGACACAGTGCCACAACTCATTTCCGGTGCTTTTTAAGGCAGGTAGAAATTATTGAGAAGTGTTGGGATCTGTGCCAATTTGCAAATTGTAACCTTTTAATTTAAGAAATCATCATGACAGGACTTTTCCTCTTGGACGATATCTGCTGGTTTCAGATGATAAAAATGTGAGGTCAGAGTACCTGCATAGTTACCTGATTGCAGCGATGGTTGCTTCGGGGAGAAGGTTTGACTCACCTATGGTTTTGTCTTCATCAGTTTTATCAGAACTGACATTGTTCTGATTGTGAACAATGCATCCTAATATAAAGTGATTAACTCCTCATCTGGAAAGCAAACTGATTCAATTATTGTTGGCAGATAAATGCGCAAGAAACATTGAGTCAAAATGGCCATCTGGTCCGTTGGAGTTTATCTCTTTAGTACCCCAACTATTCCCATCATGACATCCAACTACATTTTGAATCTCCCTCAGCTGGTCTGTAATTTTAATTCTCCAACTTGTTACCATGCTGATCTCTTTGTCCTTGGCTCCTTCACTGTTTCTGTGAAGCTCAGCGTAAGCTTGAGGAACAGTGCCTCATATTTTGATGATTCATTTTACACCCTTGTGGAATCAACATTGAGCTCAACAATTTCAGATTACAATTTTTATCTCCTTTTTTAAAATTTCTTTCCTCATTTTATTTGTGTTTTTTTTTGAATAGCCACTGTAAATTAATCAGCCATTTATCCCTCCTCTAGCTCCATCTTTAGTGCCCTTAATTAACTCATTGCCATTCCCTTTCCTGTTGCACCCTAATCCCTTTGTCAGTCAGGAAGGCCGTGGCATGATAGTATTGGCAGTAGACTAATGATCCAGAGACTCAGGGTAATGCGCAGTGAACATATGGGTCGGAATCTTACAGCTGTTCATGCCGATGGGATTTTCCGGTCCCACTGCAGTGGCAGCAACATGAACGGTTGGTAAGATCACGTCTGTGATCTGTTTGGAGGTGACCAATGAAATAGCTGCCTCCAGGGTTGCTGCTCAATTAGGATGTCATATGGGATGCACTGACAGGAGAGGTAATTAGAGCACTCAAGGTGACGAGCAATACACAGAGTTGGGTGCTGCAGCTGTAACTGAGAGATCACTTCAACATGGAAACACTTTCTGCAGATTTGTAAAATTGTTCGGCTGCTCTTGGATTTTTTTTTTCGAGAGTATCCTAGTGCTTCACGTCATTAGTGTACACTTGACCTGGACCATTTGATGGGCAACACAACAGCTCAGTGACTATCGCTATGCTGTGCAGATACATGGATTTGGGCCTGTGTCTGTGGGAGTTTGCGCATTCTCCCCGTGCTTGCGTGGGTTTTCTCCGGGTGCTCTGATTTCCTCCCACATCCCAAAGATGTGCTCTTAGGCTAATTGGCAAAACAAATTCTCCCTAAATTGTCTCAATTTGATTTTTAATCCATAGATCTATAAACATGGACAGGGATCGCAGGTAGAGGTGGGAACATCGGGGTGGCGGCGCGGGTTCGTTGGGCCAAAGGGCCTGTTTCCCGTGCTGTTTTGTTCTTTGTCCTTTGTTCTTTGTTCTATGTGTGGCCACAATGATGAGATTGCAACTGGGAGATTGTGATCCAATGTTCGATACATTTGCACAAGGCCACCTCCAGAGAACTGATGGTCTGCCAACACAGGAGGGGTGAGGGCAAGGGGGTAATGAGAGTACTTTGCTTCTGTTTCCACTATAAAATGATCTCTAATCACCTTATTGGAGTCAGCCTCCTTCCTTCCCAGCCTCTGGGAAGTGCTCCTGGAGACAAGAATGGATCAGGGAGTTATCCCAATACAGTCAACAAACAATCCATCACCCCCACACTCCACTCTCACCTAACCCTCACCTTCCTCCTTCAAACTTGTCTCCATGCAGCAGGGAAAACGCAGCCCTTATTCTCATTTTCCTTTCACCTGTCACAGACCTTGGCCTGAATTCTCTGGCCAATCACGCCAGTGAGATTCTCTGGTCTCCCCGCAGTGAACGGAGATTTGGCTGAATGTCAAATTCTCCGACCTCACTTGCAGCAGCAGTGGGGCCTGAATGGCTGGAAAATTCTGGTCCTTTTGTTTTGTTTTTCCACCCCACCACCCTACACTTTCACTGTCTGCTCTAAACCTATTGTATCTCTAATTTACTCAACGCTGATGAAAGGTCATTGCTGCAAAATGTTAAGTTAGCTCCCGTCTCCACAGATGCTGCCAGACTGGCTGAATACTTACAGCACTTTTAGTATTTCTTTTCAATTTCTAGCACCTGAAATATTTTTCTCTTGTATAATTTGATGAATTTGCTCTCTTAGATTCAAACTTCACCTGCCACCTCCACATGTACAGATTATGGGTTTATGATACCTATGATTTTCTGTGCAAATTCCCACAAAGCCTTCTCAGCAGGGAAAGCTGTGTGGGAGCACAAATAGATAAAATTACATCTCAATTACCAATTGTCTCTTTGATTGCTATCAAACTATCAATGTGATGTTGCTTTGAGATAGTCATCACAATTCAAATATAAGCTTAAGACATCCTTGAGTGAAACAATCTCACATCACTTCTGGGGAACATAGTTGAAAACTGTTTAGAGAGTTCAGGGAACCTGTCAGATAGATTGTAAGTCAAGCAGAGAATATTTAAGTATTGTGATAATATGGAGGTTCTTGCTCACACCTGGAATACATTTAAAATGTAATGGTTGATATTGAGCTTCTGTATATTTTTAGCCAATCATGCACTGTGTTTCCAAATATGATTTGGGTTTAGACCTTTCAAATCAGATGGGCACACATTATCAAGTTAATTGTTATTTGTAACAGAATTTAAGTATTACAGCAAAATAATTTTGCTAAATTAAATCTTGGTATCCTTGAATTACCACCACTATCAGACACCATGGGGGCTGGGGGTTGGGGGTGGAGTGTCTGGGGGATGGAGCAGCTGGGGAGTGGAGGAGAGCTTGGAGAGGAGGCGGGGCTGTGGGGAGATTTTGCACTCCCTTTTTTGAGGGGCAGGGTTGGCAATGAGAGCAAGAAATCGCATAGGAGTCCCAAATCAGGAGTTACGCCAGTGGAATTTCCAGTTCCCATTGTCCCATCCCTGCTAATGACATAACTGGAGTCCCAGTGTTGTATATCAACTCCTCTCTTGAATACATTTATTTTTAATTATTTTCACTGGGTCATCTTTAAAAAGGATACCTGATCTTTCGAAAACAAAGTTGCTGGTGGGGCAAGTTAATCAGAGCTTGCCCCACCAGTATGACACCATGACACTCACCATTTCACTTTCTTTCAGTAAAGTGCCAAAAACTACAGCAGGGAAAGCTACCTTTGGAACTGGTGGCTTCCTCACCAGTCTTCTTACCTTCTGCGCCACTCTGCCTTTCTATGAAAAAAATCCAGTCCCCTTCTTTTTCTATCTCTGTATCTGTCTGTCCTTGGAAGCTTAGGGCAACTGACCTCTCCACACATCAACACTCTGACAAGAGCATTTATACAACTGTTCTCTTCTTCCCATAGATTTTCCTTCTTTATTCCTTTCCCATGCACATCCAGCTGATCAAACAAAATTAACAATCCAGCCACTGAATAACTATTTCAAAATGGTATGGTTTCATGCTATTATCATGCTTCTCAAATGAAAAGTTAAAATTCATACATCATCTATGTTCAGAGAGGTGGGTGATGCAGTGGGCAGCATCCCTGCCTCTGAGTCAAAAGCTCTGTGTTTAAATCCCACTCCAGGACGTGATGTTAAAGGAAAGATTCATAATGTGGCCAATTAAGCTGAATATTGACCTGAAAATCCTTCCAATACCAGCCAAAGGCAGCAATAAGAGAAGGAGAAATTCCTGGATAGCTGTGTGAAAGCTGGAATCTCTACCATCATTATCAGTGGCTCCAGCTGACAACATGTATGTGAATGAACTGTTGCCAACTCGAACTCCCCAAGTGACTACAGCTCAGCCTTCAACACTATTATTCCCATGAAACACATCTCCAAACTCCATAGTCTGGGCCTTGGGTTGTCCACCTGCAACCGGATCCTAGACTTCTCATATCACAGACACAATCAGTAAGGATAGGCAACACCTTCTCCACAATCATCCTCAACGTTGCTGACCCACAAGACTATGTTCTCAGCCCCCTACCATATAAATTATACACCTATGGCTGTGTGGCCGAATTCGCCTCCAATTCAATTTTCAAGTTTGCTGACAACATCATTGTAGCGAGTCGGACCACAAAAAATGACGAGACAGAATACAGAAATGAGATAGAGAATCTGGTGAATTGGTGCAATAACAATAATCTCTCCTTCAACATCAACAAAATGAAGGAGACTGCTATCGACTTCAGGAAACATAAAGGAGAACATGCCCCTGTCTACATCAATAGGCACGAAGTAGAAAGTGTTGAGAGTTTTAAGCTTTTAGGTATCCAGATCATCAACAACCTGTCCTGCTTTCCCAAGCCAATAATATAGTTAAGAAAGCCCACCAATGCCTCCGCTTTCTCAGAAGACTAAAGAAACTTGGCATGTCAGCTTCGACTCTCAGCAACTTTTACTGATACAACATAGAAAGCATTCTTTCTGGTTGTATCACAGTTTGGATTGAAAGGAACTACAAAAGATTGTGAATGTAGCCCAATTCATCACAGAAACAAACCTCCCGTCCATTGACTCTATCTACTCTTCCCACTCCCTCGGCAATGCAGCCACCATAGTTAAGGACCCACACATCCCAGACATTCTCTTTTTTACCTTCTTTCATCGGGAAAAAGATACAAAAGTCTAAGGTCATGTACAAAACGGCTCAAGAACAGATTCTTCGCTACCAAACTTTTGAATGGACTTACCTTGCATTAAGTTGATTTTTTTCTACACCCTAGCTATGACTGTAACACAACATTTTGCACTCTCCATTTCCTTCTCTATGAAAGGTATATTTTGTCTGTATATGTGCAGGAAACAATACTTTTCACTTTATGCTAATACGTGTAGCAATAATAAATCAAATCAATTCAAAACCAAATGATATGGAATGCATCATCACTACAATATGTTTAGTAAACTTATAATATTGAAAGGAATGAAGCACAGCAGCGTTAAATTAGTGGAGTTCTTCTGAGAATCAATCCATTTGGCTATCATATTCCCATTGCTACCCTGATTAACTCTTGCTGTACATTCATCCAAAGTTATTAACCATCATCTTGCACTTCAAGACTTTATTCCGAGCATAATCCAAGCAATATAAATGAGGTACTGAAGCAAAACAATTTGAATGGTTGAAATCTGGAATAAATATAGAAAATGCTGGAATTACTCAGCGATATGGATAATCCATTAAGAGTTTATTTATTGATCACAAGTAAGGCTTACATTAATGAAGTTACTGTGAAATTCCCCTACTCATCACACTATGGTGCCTGTTTGGGTCAATGCACCTAACCAGCATATCTTTCAGATTGTGGGAGGAAACCGGAGCATCCGGAGGAAACCCATACAGACACAGGGAGAATGTACATGCTCCACACAGACAGTGACCCAAGTCAAGAATTGAACCAGTGTCCCTGGCACTGTGAAGCAGCTGTGCTAACCACTGTGCTATCAATATTTCAGGTTGATGAACCTCCATCAGAAAATCTGATGTATTTTCTCTTTTAGTTTATCAGACAGCTGTTTCCAGTTACAAATCAACACTGCAACCAGCAATCTAAGATTAGTAACCACAGTAAAGTCATGACCTTCCTGCGCCTGTTCATGCAAACCGATTGTAAATACTTTGAATCACTTTGACCTATTACATATAACACAACTCTAATCTATGATGACCTTACTTTCATAGATATCAGTGAATGGCCATAATATTCAAACATTTGATTTGATGATTATTACATAATAAAGTGAGTTAGCAAAGTTGTGCCAGCCATGGCATGAATTCATCATCAAATCTTGCTAATCCTTATTGTTTTTAAGTTGAATATTTTAGTATCCTGATTGGCAACATGAATGATTATCTACCTTTGCCATGAAATTTAACTCTCTTTGCTTTCTCGAGAACAAAAATCAATGTTTTTATGACATTTCACAGTACAAATCAAAGATTAATTTTCTGGTCAATAGAATTGCTCTGCTTTTATTTAACTTTATCTTCAGTGCACTTTGTTATGTTATATTCAATTCTTCTTCGAAGTCATTAATATCGACTAAATAGTGAGGGCCGAGTATTGATGTTTGCTGTATGCTGTTACTTACAGTCTGCTAACCCCAAAATGTCCCAACCTTTTCCTATTCTCTGCTTTCCCTCCATTCATCTAACCTCAATCCATACCAATATATTACCCACAATATAATTATTCCTATTTTGTGCAAAAACCCTCATTCTTTTGCTCATTGCTTAGTCCCATCCAAACTGACCCAATTTTATGATTATCTGAGGTAAGATCTGTCTTTCTCCCTTTCCTCCTTCTCCATTTTGCTTCTAAAATTTATCTTTCCTGGGATATTTAGTGCCCAATCTTGCCCACATTGCAACTACGTCTCTGTAATGACAATTAGACCAAACTTATTAATTTATGCATGTATTATTAATTTGCTGTGAATGCTTCAAGAATTCAGCTTTTTTGCTTTTAGTTTTAACATTTTATCCAATTTTCCTTGATTTCTAATTTTTTTTTACCTTTTCAACTCTCACTGTTCCTTCTTAAAGTCCAATTTTAGATTGTTCGGACCATTTACTCCATAAAACAGAACATAAATTTTCCCTGCTATCATTCAATTCCAAACAGTTGAAAACATGCAAGCTAGTTCACAACTCAGTATTGTCGAGTTGCATTCACTTTGCAAAACAACGTTTACCAAAAGGTGTGAAGAGAAAAGTTCACCCTCGCTACAGTTACTTTTAACACTGAATCTACAATCTGCATCATTTCCCCACCTGCTCCAATTAAGAGATGCTTCTTAAGTGAGAAGATGTTGTTGAATGTTTCCACTGGAGCCTAACAATCTTGTTATGTCTCTGAACTCAGTAAGATAAAACTACTTGATAAAGGCTAACTTCTGGCAGTCCTTTTCTTGCAGTCTCAGCAATATAATAACTTACATTTATATACTTCCTTTACCATGACAAAACATCACAAGATGCTTCACAGGAACATTATAAAACTAATTTTGACACTGAGCCACATCAGGTGATAATAGGGCAGTCATAAATGACAAAAACAATTCAGAGAATTGGAGAAGGTTTGAGAGGGGTAAAGAGGCAAAAGGATGCAAGCATGTAAATTATTTAAAATAAAGCACAAGTTAAATAAGGCAATGGAAAAGAAAACCGAACATTAGGGTTCATTTTCAGAGTAATCAAACTGTGAAGCAGTGAATTATGTTGAATTTGTATAACCTTTGTTACACTGGAGCCTTGTGACCAGTTCTGGTCTCCATATTATAGAAACGGTGCAGTGGCACTTGAGAAGGACCAAGAATATTTCATAAAGCTTGCACCAGAATTGAAAAGATATATTTACCAAAAATGTTGACCAGGTTGGGTGTCTTCTTGCTAGAAAAGGGAAGATTGAACAAGTTGGCAGTGGGCAGTGCTAGGCCACTGACATGCCACGTCCCTGGCCATACAAGGGCTACACTGGCCTCCAAGCCCCCAGTCATCACATCCGATCGCTGCTTTTAGAGACAAAGAGTGTGATTCCTACCAGCAAATCGTCATGCCAGCGAGTAAGAACATATGACATTCCCAGAACATACGCCATTAAGCCAATTTTGAATACTTAAATACATTTAAATGAATAATAATCAGGTTCACAATCTCATTGGGCATGAAAATGGTTACATCGTTGGCTGGGCTTGTGGGTGAGGAATAATTCATTCTGAGATCTCCTGGGTGCAACTCCTATTACAGACCTCTTGCCAGAGTTTCCAGCCAGAATGAGATTTGTGCCCATGTCAAACTGGGCGGAAAATCAACCTCATTATTAATGTTTCAAGTCAATCACTTTTCACTAGAAGTAAAAGATCATTCTGAAGTGTTAACGCTTTTTCTCTCCATAGAAGTTTCTTGACCGGCTGAGTGTTTTTCAGATTTTTGTGTTTTTATTTTAGATTTTTTTATTCTTTGAAGTATTTTGTTTTATCTACAATTGCTGTAAATAAATTATATATATATCAGTTTATCTGGGGTTAGCTCACCATCTGTACAGTTAAAAAAAAACAGAATTAGCTTCTAATTGTGCCCGTGGGAAATAATACTGGAGCTCACACTTCCAGGGCCCAAATTGTGATTTCCAAGTTATTGGAATTCATTATTTGATGTTCTCGTGAAACAAATCAATTAAGCCAGCTGGATTCCTTAATTGATTGTGTAAGTGTTAAACTTTCTCATACTTAGTTTGTATTTTAACAACCTTCCAATTATGCATTGTGAAATAGAGGATTTTCCACTACCCTGGTGTAAATCAAATGGTTCTCATGAATTGAGCTCCACTGAATTTAGTTGCTTTTATTTCAGGCTCAGCTCATTTATGTGCAACA
This sequence comes from Sphyrna mokarran, assembly GCA_024679065.1. Lineage (NCBI taxonomy): Eukaryota > Metazoa > Chordata > Chondrichthyes > Carcharhiniformes > Carcharhinidae > Sphyrna > Sphyrna mokarran. Next base: position 89,401,338 of record JAGIQG010000001.1, on the reverse strand, counting down.
AGACCTCGAATAGCCTCAAAATGAGGGGAAAGAAGAAGACTTGAAGGGGACTGACCATATTAAAGTACCTCAGTCACAACGGGAGAATTTTTTTGAAGGAAAATTGGACATTTTTCTGTCATTCATTGCATCTAATAACCATGTTTTAGTGAAGACCAATTTCCAAGCATGGCAATTCCATGGATCCCTGTGAGGAATTCAAGAAACTCTAGACAAGATAACCATCACCAAGATCTGAGCAAACCAGATTAACTTTATGTTTTAGAAACTCATAGATTCATCTGTTCTATGCACTTGTGCAATGGCAACTCAACATAAGCATAAAATGTATCATATATAGTCATGCTTCTTTGAAATGGGGAAATATCTTTTAAAATAAGAGGTTTGTTGTAATATGCCATTGAGGGATTTCAGCATGACATCGCTCAAAGGGAAATGTTTCATTTGATCCACGTTTGGTTTCACTTTTGCTTTGAGCAGAGCACACTTACGCTACTCTGATCTCTTCAAGATTTATACCTATATATAATAAATCAGAAAGCAACTGTAAAGGAATGGTGTTTTATCTTATAAAGCAAATGTTAAACCAGAAGCTTGTGGTACATGTCCAAAAACCTATCAGGACAATCAAATACTGGACCCACTCAAGGACCTGCTTACAAAGGACTCCAGGTACGAATTCTACTTGTTTAGATAATTATCTATTATCATGGGAACTTGTATTCTAAGTGTCCTATTCGGCGGTCAATCGGGGATTCCCCAAGTAACTTTTGTGGGATATCACACCATGTACAACTGCTCTTATGTGCTTAACAAAAAACAAAGAACAAAACAGCACGGGAAACAGGCCCTTCGGCCCAATGAGCCTGCACTGCCACCTCGATGTTCTCACTTCTACCCATGATCCCTGTCTATGTTTATAGATCTATGCATTAGAATTAAATTTAAGACAATTTAGGGAGAATTTGTTCTGCCAATCAGCCGAAGAGCACAGTCTTTGGGATGTGGGAGGAAACCGGAGCACCCGGAGAAAACCCACGCAAGCACGCGGAGAATGTGCAAACTCCCACAGACACAGGCTCAAATCCATGCTTAGTCTTCATAAATGAATCTACAATGCGTTTATTGTTTAGTCCCTTGTGTCCTCTGTGGTAAATAAGCTCAATATATTTTATTATTGCAACAAATAGGTTGAGCAGGCTCAAGGAGTCTGAGAGCTTTTAAGAGTGAACTACATTGGATCTGGAGTCACAGACGAGGTAAGGGCAACAGATTTCCTTCCTAAAGGCCATTACTGAACTGGATGGATTTTTACAGCGATCGACATTGCTTTATTGGTCATCATTAGATTTTTAATTCCAGCTTTCCATTGAATTCAAATTTCACAACCTGTATAGTGATATTTGAACCCAGGTTTCCAGAGCTGTACACTAGGTCTCTGAATTACTAGTCCAGTGACAATACTATGATGCCACTGCCTCCCCACTATTGACAGAGTCTATTTATAAAGTACTTCCATGAACTGAAATGGCAAACAGAACCCATGAACAAAATAATAGCAACTTCTCATAAAAGTATGATGAATCCTTTTACATATTGTAATGAATTACATAATTCATGTTGTGTGTATAATATCAATTCCAATCATTTTGGCAGTGTTGTCCCTCGATGGGAGCAACAGGAGAATTATCCCATCACATCCATTCTATTTGGTAATAAGCTTGTCAGGTTATATAGCCTGGATTGGGAACTTGTCGGTTTTGTGTTGAACACCTAATGAGCTGCTCCAGAAATTCAAACAGCAGCTACAGCTTAAAGAGCCAGACATTGGTGATCAGAATTTGCAACCCCCTTTCCCTTCTACACCATTCATTACTTTCGATAGAATAACAATCAGTTGTACCCTTTTACAGAGATTCACAGAATCATACAGTGCAGTATGAGGCCATTCGGCCCATTGAGTCTACACCACCCACAATCCTGTAATGCTAACTATTTACCCTGGCACTACAGTTAATTTAACCTAAATTAATCAATCAACCTAACCTGTCCATTTTTGGACAGTGGGAGGAAACTGGAGAACCAGAGGAAACCCACACAGACATGAGGAGAATATGCAAACTGCACACAGACAGATGGTTACAATTTGATGTTTAAAAAATTATTCTTTGGGACCATAGCTTTAAATTTAGAGTAAATAAAGTGTATTATAGGTGTTTGCCTGATTGTAAGCCTAAGTTTGTTTATTAAAGGTCAAGAGAAGCCTCAGATTGTTTTGCTGAGAAGATAGAACATAGAACATAGGACGTTACAGCTCAGTACAGGCCCTTCGGCCCTCAATGTTGCGCCGACCAGTGGAACCAATCTAGTGACCCTTTAACCTAAACTATTCCAATGTTATCCACATGCCTATCTACTGACCATTTGAACACCTTTAAAGCTGGCAAGTTCATAACTGCTGCAAGCAGGGCATTCCACACCCTTACTATCCTCTGGGTAAAGAACCTACATTTGACATCCGTCCTATAATTACCACCCCTTAATTTAAAGCTATGTCCCCTCATGTTAGCCATCTGCATCCAAGGAAAAAGGCTCTCACTGTCCACCCTATCTAATCTTCTCATCATCTTGTATGCCTCAATTAGATCACCTCTAGCCTTCTTCTCTCTAACGAAAATAACCTCAAGTCCTTCAGCCTTTCCTCATAAGACCTTCCCACTACACCAGGCACCATCCTGTAAACTCCCCTGCATCCTTTCCAATGCTTCCACATCTTCCTTATGATGTGGTGATCAGAACTGTACGCAATAAGATGGTTTCAAAAACAACAAGTTGAGCAAGACATTCTGCTGGTGCAGTTAGACTGCTACATGAGTGAATTTTTGCAATAATAAGATGCTGATATAGATCCTACTGACCGCACAATTGAGCAACATTGTGCATGAATTTTAGTACCAGTGTGATACCAGGTATGCAGACCATACGTCCCAGTGATTGCCTGATGAAATCAAATAGTATGCTCCTTCAGTTATTAATAATACAGAGTATAGGCTCTCTTCAATCCATGTGTTTCCAAAACCCAAAATGAAATGTTGGCTGTTAGATATGATTCTGTGATTGGGAAGCACTTGCTGAACAATCCTCAGTGCGCTAATAGCTACACTAGCTACCAATTTAAGTAAATCAGTTGAGCTTGTAATGTGGCTCATTGATGGGTATTAGAAACAACATGCATTCATATATTGGGACCTGTTCTCTGCAAACAAAAAGAATATGTTCAAGCTTTGCACTTTTTTGGAATTACTCGAGAGCTTGACAAAACAATTGTTTCCCATTGCTTTCTCCATTGAAACATTTCAGCCAATCAAAGTCAATTTACCAACAATGCCCTTTCCTTCCAGATTATAAATTGTTGCGATTATTTCAAATTTGGCATTCTTGCTTTCGTCCTGATGAGTGGAAGACAAAAAGGTTTGGGAACAATTTTTTCTTTTCAACAATATATAAAGTTAAACAGAGAATCTGTTTTCTGTATTTTAAACCATAAGCTGTAAAAACAAAATACTGTTTAGTCAATTGTGTTTTAGTCATTTATTACAGTAAAAACGATTTTAAAAACCATTAAATCGTGACTTGTCATTTGTTCAGCTGTTAATTGGAGATTTGAATTTCTCTTTGAAAATTCTTCGTCTCGACAGAAATCACAACAAGATCTATTCTACACCAGGCTGGGGGTCCGATGCTGATCCACTCTACAACAAGCCAGCAATCTGTTAGCAATGTGTTCTAGAATGGACTCGTTATCTATTAGTGATCTATTCCAGAACAGTCTGATAATCTGGTTACAACAGAGTGGTGATCTACTCTCTGAAATAAACTGGCAATCAGTTAGTGACATACTCCAGAATAGACTGGTGAGCTGTTCGAACAGATTGATAAGCAGCTGTGATCTGCTCTACAACAGATTGGTGATCTTCTCCTTAACTGACTAGCAATCTGCACTACAGCTGGCTGGTGATCTGTTGGTGATCAACTTCGCAATAAACTAGTAATCTGCTCTAATAGACTGGTGACCTGCTCTGCAACACCGTGATCTGCTCTACAGCAGACTAGTGATTTGCTCATGGTCTGTTTGCAACAGACTGGTGGTCCACTTTTATAGTCTGGTTATCTTCTGGTGATCTACTCAACATCAGATTGGTGATCTGCCCCAACAACTGGTGATCCACCCTATAGAAAACTGGTGAGCTATAGGTGATCTGCTTTAACTGCTGGCAATCTGCTCTGCAGCAGATTAGGGATCTGCTGACAATCAGCTGTACAATGGACTGGTGATGTTTTGATAATCTATTCTACAACAGAATACTCATTTGTTCCACAACAGGTTCTCATCCTTTTGCAGCCTCAATATACATATTAGAGCTGGAAGGGAATCTTTTTCAGGAGCAATCTGGTGACAGGCAGTGTCTGGATACAATAGAAAGAGCTGACCTGAGCAATCAATATTAGTTCCATGGTCCCATGCAGGGTAACACAGTGCCACAAGAAATTTGTTCTTGATCTGCTTTGGCTCCCTCTAACACTGGGAATTTTGGCAGTCGGAAGTATTAAGTTTGATGTGATAGGAAGATACAGTTTCTCCCAACAGGAAATTAGTTTTGGAATTTTGTTTTTCAGTGTGTGAGTTTGGAATGAGGATGATTTTCACATATCCTGGCTGCACATATGAAATCATTCATTTGCTTCCTGGACTCCAGGGCGCTAACAGTAACACTGTGGTTAGCACTGCTGCCTCATAACGCCAAAAACAGTTCAATTCGTAGCTTGGGTCACTGCCTGTGTGAAGTCTGCACATTCTCCCTGTGCCTGTGTGGGTTTCCTCCAGTAGCTACAGTTTCCTCCTACAGTCCAAAAACTGGTCAGGTGCGTTAGCCATACTAAATTCTCTCTCCGTTTACCTGAATAGGCATCAAAGTGTGGCAACTGAAGGATTTTCACTGTAACATCATTGCAACGTTAATGTAAGCCTATTAATAAGTAAACATAATAAACTTAACCTTACCTCTCTGGTGATCCCCACTCAGGCCAATGTGGTCCAGTGGGAGAACCCCCTGCTCTCAGGGTGGCATAGTTGCACAGTGATTAGCACTGTTGCCTCACAGTGCCAGGGACTGGGATTTGATTCCAGCCGAGAGTCACTGTCTGAGTGAAGTTTGCCTTTTCTGTATGGCTTTTCTCTGGGAGCACTGATTTCCTCCCACAATCCAAAGACATGCCGGTTAGGTTGATTGGCCATGCTAAATTGCCCCTAAGTGTGAGGGGGATTAACAGGATAAATATGTGAGGTTATGTGGATAGGGCCTGGGTGGAAACAGGTGCGGGTTCAATGGGCTGACTGGCCTCCTTCTGTATTGTAGGGATTCTGAAATTTCTAGGAAAGAGGACATTCCTTTCTTATCTTTCCTAGTGGTCTGGAGCAGAATCCTCAAGCAGGAGTCACTGAAATATGGAGCTGAGGGTCTGTTTACATTTGGATGCTATGGTAAGATAGAAGTTCACAACACTCCTACTGATGCACAATTAATGAACTGAACAGCAGAAAATCGGGTTCAAAAATCCACCCTGCTGCCCAGCAGGAAGAACAACATGGTTCCTGCCCACCATTGTACTTAGTCTTCAGAATGGAAAATTCTGCCTTGAGTGCCAAACACAGATAACTAAAGCAGAAAAAAGAAAAAGACTTGCACTTATCTTGTGCCTTTCAAGTTCACTGCACATTTCACACCATTTTTCAGCCTCTGAAGTAATTTTTTGAAGGGCAGTCATTTTTTTTAATGTAGGAAATCTGTAAACTTTGAATCCTTACACATTAATTATTTGTAATGGTGCACGCTGCAGACATTGGCAGAAACACAAAGGATATTTATTAATTAGGAACAAATATAAAGAGGCTGGCAGCTCCCACCCTCCTCCCAAGGTTGCCTTAGAGCCCCTCCCCTCCACCACCTCCCTCCCACATTCACCATCTCCGCTCCTCCCCCACACCTCCACCATTCTGCACTCCCCCCCCCCCCTCCCCAACAAGATGCTCAGTCCATTGTAAGTCTTTAACATGTTTGTAGACTGTCATCTAAGATAGGGCCCACCCCCAAGGGCCAGTCCCAATTGGTGCCTCAAGCCAGGTGACCCTCTTCTACTGTGTTGTCCTTAAAGGAACAATTACCCCAGTCTTGTTTTCTTGAAATTTGCAGAAAAATAAATTCCAATTTGATCTGGATTACATGAATTGACCTTGGAGATGGAAACTTTACTTTCTTATTTGGTGGATGAGGCATGACTTATGTAGAAGACAACAATGTCTTGGCACTGTTTATTTTCTTTGCGGTCAATGTTCTTTAATTTGATCTCCTGCCTCTTTTGCTTTGCGTATTCCTCTTCTTCTGATCACTTGAACTTTCCAGAGGTTACATAACCATAACTGAGACAGAATAAATGTGTTGTTTACTGCAATTAGTGCTTGCTCTGTAAAGAGAGATTTGGTTTGCTTATGAAATCCTACTTTGCTGGCATTTCTGCTGACAGTCTGGTAATTCAACCTGTGAAGGGCAGTGATTTGTCATCTGTACTTAACAATTTGAGTGAGTTAACATTTTCAAGGTTTAAGGTTATTTGTGTCATATTTTGAAATTAGTTGCATAGCAAAGAATTGGGCTGAATAATCAAAATCCAGCTTATGTTCACCACAATTGCTATTTAGTTTTAATTATCATTTTTACTACAGTTTTAACAAATTTTTGGCATACAGCAATTAAAGAAATGGCTGAAATGCGAATACACTTAAAGGTGATCATTACTGTAATGAAATAAAAATAATATTAATGATCCTATTTTCCAGAGAAATACACATTTTAATTGAGTTTAAGTTAGCTGATATCCATATAATGGCACTTCTCCCAAGGAAATAGATTTGAAAATTCTTTATTCTGCTGCAAATATAATTTCTGAGTGTGTTTGCCTGGGAGCCGACGGCTTTGTGGGCATTGTCATCAGACTATTAATCCAACCAATGTTCGAATCCTGCCACAGCAGATGATGGAATTTGAATTCAATAAAAAATATCTGGATTAAGAATCTACTAATGACCATGAAGTCATTGCCGATTGTTGGAAAAACTCATCTGGTTCACTAATGTCTTTGAGGAAGAAAATCTGCTGTCCTTACCTGATCTGACCTGAATGCGACTCCAAAGCCACAGCAAAGTGATTGATTCTCAATTGCCCTCTGAAAATTCCGAAGAAGCCACTCAGTTCAAGGGCAACTAGGAATGGGTAATACATGCTCAGCCAGCAACAGTCACATCCCATGAATAAATTTTTTAAAAAGTTAACAATGGTAAAAGCCTCAAAATGAAGTCAGGAACTTTATGGCCCCATTGACATTGGCAATGCGGCCGGTGATCCTTGAAAAGTGACCTTCTGTCCAGCAATTCAAAGCACACAGTAATATTTTTAGATATTTACTCCATGTTCTGTGAAACAAAGCGGAACTGGTTGGAACCTGCTCAATTTAAGTTGCGACTAGATCTACCTGTGTTGAAAGAGAAGAAACTCGTTAAAGAAATGTATCAAATTATTTCTCTGGATGCCAAAAAAAAAATCTTGGCCTCTGCCACTCGGGGAAAAACAAAGCTCATCTTTGAGACTTCCGACCACCATCCATCTACAACTTAACTTGCTGGCAGCAGGTCTGTTCCAATTCCCAGTGCCCAGCCTGATGAACTTGACCCCTGACAATTCCCCAGCCTTAAAATCACAAAAGCCACTTGGATGCCAAGATGAATGGCTGACAGTGAACACAACCCCAAAGTCAAAATCTATGCTATTGCCAGAAAATAAGATTTAAATGCGTCATCTATTGTTTACTTATAAGCCGGGATTGCTTAGCCTCCCTGAGGCATTATTCTCGGTGGGGGGAAAAGGTGCACCATTGGCCGGTGGCAGGATCTTCTGATCATGTCACTGTCAATGGGATTTCGCAGCTGGGAAACACACGGCGGGGTGCACCATTGGAATGACTGGAAGATCCCAGTGTCAGGAACAGCCAGAAGACTGCGCCCATGATCAAGTAGATATACTCCTTTTTTGGCTTTCTTCTATTACAAATCATTACAAAGTTTGCCAAATATTTCTTCATAAAAATAAATCAGGATGAAAATCCCTGCCAATTTTTATCTTTAACACTCCCTCCTGAAGCTTTAACTCCTCGGATAAAACCATTTAATTGGTTCTGGCAATGCATCAAAATGACAATTAATGATGTGTGAGTCTTCACAAACGCAGTCTGTATCTCCAATGACGCACCAACTGTTACACAGCAGTGTAACATAGTTGTGACCTTCACAGCTAGGGAAAGAGCTGTCCCAGTCCCTGAGATCAACCAGCAATAAATAAATAGATCAGGAGAAATAGGAGCATTCGGCCATTCAGCCCATCAAATTTGCTCTGCCGTTCATAAGATCATGACTGATCTAATTGTAGTCTCAACTCCACTTTCCTGTTTGACTCTAAACCTTGATCAATACTTGTACTCCTGCTTGAAGTTATTGCAAGAAAATGGCTGTATTTGACAAGCTTACAAACAAAAATTCTTTTTTCAATTGATCTTTAAAAACTCCAACAGACATGACATGATTTATGACACCAAGCTTATTAATATATTGTAAAGTGTAGTTTATCATTTTGGAATGTTAAACAGTGTTAACATTTTCAAAGGCTTTTCTCAGTGAAAACTCCTTTTTTTTTTCTGTGTGTGTTGTGTGTAAGGGCTATGTAAAATGTATAAGTGAGATTCCAAAGAACAGATTCTATTATGACAGCAGACAAATACGAAGAGGCAGATTAAATGCAAAATAAGAATAGAATGTGCCAGAAAGACACAGCAGGTTAGCTTTTGAAAAGAGAAAAGATATTTGAATTTGCTATACAGTACTCTTGGTTTTTCATTGCTATGTCAATACTTAATCAAATGGGACTTTCTCAATTGCAACTAAAAAGACCCCATAAAGAATAAGATCTTTTGACAACTGGAAGTACCTCTCCTAACCTGAAACCCTTATCTAGGTTCAGAGGAATTACCCTGGAAATATTGGCACCCAAATATGTGGACAAAATCAGAATGGTCATCCAGGATGGTTATGTACATCTTTAGACTAGAATCATCCATGATGACTACCCATCTGAATCTTTTACACCCCTGGCCAATTTGTCATTCACTGACTTATCATAAAAATAGCATTTGTAACAGGAAATGTGTCACTGAAGTATTTATTCCTTTTCTGTTTTAATTTGGTGGCCAATGTACCAGACAATACCTTCAACTGAGTTTTACCTTCTTCCGACTTGCCTTTTGATAAAGCCAAGCGAATGTGGTGAGCATTCCATGTGATTTTCTGTTCATGAGACAAAGCAATCAGGGAGAAATTGTTGAGCCAGAACACGCTATCTTATATACAGAAATGTTACAGCACAGTTTACAATTGCAAGAGATGCGATCTGTTCATGGACATTACCTTTATGTTGCAGAGAAAGAAAGCAAAACTTGTATTTACACTGTAACTTTCATGACCTCAAGGCATCCCAAGCACTTTGTAGCCAATACAGTATTCTGAAACAAAGTCAAAGGGTGGGATTTTATGTCCTCACTCGTCCCAAACCGTAAAATCTCACCCAAAGTCAATGGACCTTTCTGTGGTCCACCCCTTGCCTATTGTGATTTCTGTGACCGCTAGATGGAAAAATTCCACCATAGAGTCATACAGAAAAGGCCCTTCGGCACATCAAATCCACATAATAGTAACTACCACTAAAGGTGTATTACTCCCATTTCCAGCATTTGTCTCATACCCTTAAATAATTAAATATTTCAAGAGCTCATGCAAATATTTTTTAAAGATTATAAGGTTTCTGGCTTCAACTATCTACCCAGCCACTGCATTTCAGATTCCCACAACCTTCTGATTGAAAAAGTTTGTTCTCAAATCCCCTCTGACTCTCCTATCCTTTTCCCTAAAACTATGTCCCCTCACTTTTGACCCCTCAACCAAGCTACTCCCCACTCACTCTATCTATATCCCTCATAATCCTATATACCTCAATCATATCCACCTTAGCCTTTTCTACACCCCAGACATATTCCCTTCCATCTTCTTCTATTGTGAAAAAGATACAAATGTCTGAGATCATGTACCAACTGAATCAAGAACTGCTTTTTCCTGGTTGCTTTCAGATTTTTGAATGGATCTTATATTAAGTTGATTTTTTTCTACGTCCTAGCTACAAAGGTATCGAACTGTGCCCTCTTCTTTCCTTCTCTCCTATTTACTCTATAAGTATGTCTGTATATGTGCAAGAAACTATACTTTTCACTGTATATCAATCCATGCAATAATAATAAATCAAATCTAATCTAATCTAAAGAAAACAATCTAAGCCTATGTGGTTTTTCCTTACAGTTCAAATGTTCCATGTCAGGCTACCTCCTGGTGAACCTCCTCTGTACCCCCTCTAGTGTTATTGCATCTTTTCTATCGTCCTTATTATAATGTATGAAATGTGACAGCCAATTTTCAGACAGCAAGGTCCCATAAACAATAATAAGATAATGGTCAGATAATGTATTTTAGTGATGGAGCTGACAGACAAATGTTGGGCAGAATACTCTTCTCTTAGTAGTGGCCTGGGATCTTTTGCACCTATCAAAAAGGGAGGGCTTCAGAGATCTAGCACCTCTCATATTGGATAGCATATCTCAGTAAATACGTGGAATGCCAACCTAGGTTTGGTGCTGAAACCTCTGAATTGAAACTTGAACCCATGACCTTCTGATTTAGACAAGACAGAAGTGCTGGCAAACAACCTAAACAACAACTACAGCTGGCAGCTAAAGAGGGACAAAAATGTTCAACTAAATGGGCTGTTTATGTTTCAATTGAAGTAAATTGTCAGGAACAAACAAACTTACAATGAACATAAACTCTCAGAAAGCAATGCGTGCCAAGTTAGAATTATTTTATCTAGTAATGAGAGAAAGTGAAGGTGAAGCACATAGACTTACATTGGAGTGAGAAAAGGAAGAAAAGGTACATATTCACTCAGAAGCGATGAGTGAAAAGAAACACTGCAAGTATAAGAATGTATAAAAAGAGCATCAGCACAAAGACAGATAAAAGAGTTGACCCTAATAAAATACATTATCACTCAGAATCAAAATCCACCTCTCTGATTCTATGAAAGAAGGGATGGCAGTTTCTTGAGGGCATTTTAATACAAGGAGAGGGAAACATGTACAATAAGCCTGCTACTGTCAATGAAGAACAGAAACAGCCTGCATTTTCATGACTGGATCTGACATATTTTTCAGATAACATTTTGGTAAAATAAGCAATGGTCACTGCATGTACAGTTGCTTGCTTTGACAAGGTGATACTGTCCTTTATTCAACTCTTTCAGTAATTCCTTCAACCCAAAATGGCTGAAAATGTCATTAACACCAGGTGTAGGAGAGAAAAAGACAAAAAATATGAAGATTAATATTAATTATTTGTCTGTTTTAAAGGGTTAGCCATGGTGACAATAGTTCATTAATGTTGTTATGTTTCAGATTAGAAACCAAAACTGTGCATCAAAATGGTCTGCAGTAAATGCTCACAAACTGAATGTATCAGATAATTTTTGCCTTTATTATTTATTAGTTAGCAATTAGTGATAAACATGACTGGTGGAATTTTCCATTCTCTGCACAGAATTGTGGTAGAAGTAAGAAAACCCATATGTGGCTCACAGCTGCAGGGCTGGGTTTTTCCTTCAGATAATCCAGGACCCTGAGCAGAAAAAACCTGGGGGTGTGGCGCACACTGTTACACTGCCAGGGCAGGAAAAGTCAATAGCTGCAAATCCTGAAAAGCCGAGGCATTGACAGAGTGATAGGGGCAGTACCAGGGTACTTACTGCCTGGGCATGTCCCTTTTCCTCTGGATCTTTACTTACTTAGCAGGTTTCCTTCACCTGGTTTACACTTTTAAATGTTGTAAACCTTGCTGACATGATATCAGATGGCTGAGGGAAGAATTCTGAATGTGGATGGTGGGGGAAGGAGATATGGTGGAGAAACCTGCTAATTATTTATTGACATAAGGTTTGCAGTATTCCTGGGTGCAGAAGCTTGTTATGTCACCAGCAAGGGGCAGAGAGAATTAGAAAATGAGGTCTTGCTGGCAAGATTCTCATTTTCCAAGTCTTATGATATTTAAAGTCCATGTCACCACTGGCATTCACAGCAAGTGTAGGTGCAAATTCATGCCTAATGTCCAAAAAGGTGATCTGAACAAGCCAGAATTATTCTGTGGTTGATTATATATGCCACATTGAATAAGAGTCTACTGAATATTCAATCAATCATTTCAAAAATCAACAATATAGAATCCCTACAGTGCAGAGGAGGCCATTTGGCCCATCGAGTCTGCACCAATCACAATCCCTTCCACCCCCTATCCCATAATCCCACGTTTTACCCTGCTAGTTTCCCTGACTCGAAGTGGCAATTTAGCACGGCCAATCAACTTAACCTGCACATCTTCGGTCTGTGAAAGGAAACCGGAGCACCTGGAGGAAACCCACACAGACACAACGAGAATGTGCAAATTTCACACAATCACCCAAGCCAGGAATTGAACCTAGGTCCCTGGTGCAGTGCTACCTACTGTGCATCGTACATTTAACTACACAAATAGCTGCAAATATTGCCTTTTTAAGAAAATTAGGTCAGTGAAATGCACCTCCGCACAATTTCCTCAAAGTAATACTGCAAATACATAAACTGGGGAAATATAACTTTGATGATTTGTGTGTGTCTGTGGATTTAGAATTGATATAAATTGTATCAGTGAGTACAATATATGACAATGCTTGCAGTTTATGACTAACCTATCACAATAAGATAGCATTCTGCTTCTAAATATGCAAGTTTGTATTCATTTAAAGTTGCCCAAAAGTTCTTGTTTAGATTTCAGAGGCAGTATCAACATCAAACTGGGAAATGTTTCATTATCTGCAATTGTTCCCAAGCTTTTTTTATTTAGTTCCATACTATATAACTGGTATATCCTGAACGGATTGCCAGTAAATTGAGGACTGTTATGAGATTATCCCTCTGGATGCTCCAAATAAATAGCAATAAGGGTGTATGCTCCAGTTGTGCTTGATGTATTGTGCAATTGACAGATAATAGAATACTTGGAAAAATGATAAAGTGAACCTTGGATGAACATTGCTTTGGATATGGAAGCAATCGGAAGCAATCTTTGCCCTAGAATGAGTGAGGAACTTAGTGCAGTGTTTCCTTGTGCTGATTTGACAAATTTTCCTGATACCCTAACATCAAAATAAAAATGGCACTAACTCTTGATTTTAAAACCTTAGCCCGATTTTCTTGAAGTTTCTCCGTTCTCGTTTTTGTCCCAACTGTCCCTAACTGTCCCAGCTAACTTGCCTTTCCAGGCTAAGCACTATCTAGGTCTGAACTGCTCCATGTGCTGACCCTGCCTGTTGAGCTCATAGACTATATGATTTAGATCTATGGATTTTTCTGTTGACCAGTATCTTCTTCAGCACTAGCACTATGCTGCATATTGTTATTTTCAAGCCCATGGTGCATCAAGCACCATGTGCTTGAAAATAACAAATAAACTAAGAAATAAACTGGGCACCAATCATGTGTAAGTGAATGGTTAGTGCACAGATACACATACATGTGTTAAGGAGTTCAGAAACAAGCAGCAGTATTGCAAAGTTAGAAAGCTTGTGTGAGTTGATGATTTCCCCAGAGCAGAGTCTAATTCCAAATCACATATTTCACTTCTTGTAGCAGTGTATTCAGAAAATGTAACCACACTCACTTATGTGTACCATGACAAAGGTCATCCAGGTATGACCCATGAGGGAGTTTGGGAAAGGTTCTGGGAGAGGCGGCCAGTTGTGATAACTGTGGAGTGAGAAATAAATGGACAGTCCTATGGATGGGTAATGTATGTCCCACAAATGAATAGGAAAAAAGTCAGGAAACACTCTTACTTTACTTGCCTCCACAGGAAGAGTTTTCTAAAAACTTATCTTTCATTGGCAGATGTGGGAGTGATTAAGAAGCTCCTCACCCACTCATTGCTGATTCATATAGGAAAGACTTCCTTCAGCACATGTTAACCTTTCATTATTAAAGGGGGCTCATGCCTGTTTGGGGACTACATCTGGGATGGGTAAAAAATGAGACTCACAGATTTAGCAGTGGGACCGAAGCTTGTTCAGATTGGGTGCAGACTGTCCCACCACGAGTGTAACACATGCCAATTTCTATCCCTTTATGTCTACTTGATAGTTCCAATGATACCTGTGGCTCCCGCTTTCCTCAGGTTCAGATATTCCTCTTGTCATATGATGTCTCCATCCTCTCCCACTCCCTCCTGGGTGACCAGGTCAGAATAGGATCCAGAAACCCAATATCGTTCTTGATGTTATTGTGAGTGACTAAATGTTCTTTGAAGACATGGTTCCTATGCATCACAGATCCAGTTTTCTGACACCATGAGCTGAATTTTCCTGGAAATCGGCAAAGACCATTGTCAGGCAGGAAAAGCAACACTGAAGCAACCAACAGTCCCAAACTTAGAAAATAAACATAGGTCCCATGACATATCTTTGGTATTCAGCCTCTAATTTGCCTGCCCAGCCCGAAGTCCCTTGAGGATTAGGCTGCTATTTTTAAGGACAGCCCCAGCGTAAAAAAGCACATCCTAGAATCTCCAAACACCCCAGCACTATTTCGCAGCACTGCCTCCTGCCAATGTCTGCGTACCCTCCCTTGGCACTGCCCTGGCATTGCCTGGAGCCTTGTGCCCTTGAGCCTAGTGTCAGGAGGCAATGCCTGGGCATGACCCTCTCCCTTCTGAATGATGTACTCACCTGAGCTCCTTGGAGGTCTGTTTGGGAGCACATGCCTTGGGGTACCAGTTGTGTTTTATGCCATTCTGCTCTCACGCTGATGCAGATTGTTCTTTGTCAAGCAGCGAGGTTGGGGGGTGGGGGTGTTGGGGAGGGATGGAATTCAGCTCTACAGGCCTGAAAATTGCATTGTTAATTCAAATGATGTTGCTAATATTTCAACATTGGAAACCATGCCCTGTGACTGACAGGGGGAGAAGTCAATTGCATCAGATGTTCATGTCGATGATGAAATGTGAGTCGATTGTTGTGAGATTTTCTGCTCCCTCACATTCAGGAGCAGAAATTCCTGGCCTTGTTGTAAGTATGGTCCTCCTGGGGATATGAGTTGACCCACACGCCATACCTCAAATGCAAAGAGTTCTCATACTGTCATTCTTTTGTGCTTAATTGACCAAATTAGATACATCTACTGATAGCAAGAACTGTCCTATAAGGACCTTAAAGCAAATTCTTTAAGTCTCTGAATGACATGCATCAGGTTTATGAAATGTCGATCTCTGTTAAAATTGTCTTTGGTGAACACTGTTAGAATGCTTCATTTGCAAAGACAATGCCCACCTAGCAGGGCTGAAAAAAGTCTTGTTGCACACTACTGGCTCTGCACCATAGCAATTATATCATGAAGGCTTTCCACAGCTCTCCTGCAAACCTGACACTTGAATATTGCATGGACTGCACAAGTAATTACACTCATGCGATTCACTTAATAAAGCCCAATGGGAAACCCTCCATCACAAACAAACATCTGGCCCTTATCTTCTTACCAGGAAAACAGAATATCGATCAATATTTAATCAGAATATTGTAGATTAATTAAACAAAAATTTGTAACATAAGAGTTCTTATTGTTTTGATAGGTAGTGCAGTAACGCAGCAATTATGTTACTAGACAAATAATTCAGAAGTCTGAATTAAATTAAAACCAATGCATCTGGATCCCACCACAGATAGGGAACTTTAATTTTGGTTAATAAAATAAATCTTGATTAAAAATATAACACAGATAATGTTAATTTGGTTTAAAAAGCCCCACTTGGCAGCTAAGGAGTTTAACTAAATAAATATTGAATATAAAGCTAGTGTCTATATTGGTGTCTGGGTTATTCTAAAAGACCACCTGGTTCACTAATAGCCCTTTAACATCTTACAGCACGGAAGCAGGCCAATTAGTTCATTGAATCTTTAGGGAACGTACAAACCTATGAATAAAAAGCAGCAGTAGGCCATTCAGCTCCTTGATCTTGCTCCACCATTTAATAAGATCATGGCTGATTTGGTATCAACCTATAAAACCATGTTGATTTTGCCTGATTACCTTGAACCTGCCCAAATGCCCTGCTATAACTTCTCCCGTGTTCTCGATGACAGATGTTAAGCTAACTAACGTGCAGTTTCCTGCTTTCTGTCTCGCTCCCTTTTTGAATAATGGAGTTACATTTGCTATCTATGGTGTTATAGTTTGCAGAGAGACTTGGACAAGTTGCAGAGCTGGGCCGAGAGGTGGCAAATGGAGTTTAATGCAGAAAAGTGTGAGGTAATTCACTTTGGCAGGAATAACAAATGTGTAGAGTATAGGGCTAAAGGTAGGACTCTTAATAGTGTTGAAGAACAGAGGGATCTTGGTGTATGTGTGCATAGATCCCTGAAAGTTGGCAATCAAGTCGATAAGGATGTTAAGAAGGCATATGGAGTCTTAGCTTTTATTGGTAGGGGGATTGAATTTCGGAGCCGCAACGTCATGTTGCAACTGTACAAAACTCTAGTGCGGCCGCACTTGGAGTATTGTGTGCAGTTCTGGTCCCCACATTATAAGAAAGATGTGGAGGCATTGGAGAGGTACAGAGGAGGTTTACCAGGATGTTGCCTGGTATGGAGGGCAGGTCCTATGAAGAGAGGCTGAGGGATTTGAGGTTGTTTTCGTTAGAAAGGAGGCGGCTAAGAGGGGACCTTATTGAAACATATAAGATGATTAGAGGTTTAGATAGGGTGGACAGTGATAGCCTTTTTCCTAGGATGGAGAAAGCTAGCACGAGGGGACATAGCTTTAAATTAAGGGGTGGTAGTTATAGGACGGATGTCAGAGGTAGGTTCTTTACCCAGAGGGTGGTAAGGGTATGGAATGCCCTGCCTGCTGCAGTTGTGGATGCGCCAAGTTTGGTGGCGTTTAAGAGGTTAGTAGATAAGTTTATGGACGAAAAGGGAATGGTTTAGGTTAGACGGTCATTGCTTTTTCCTAATTGGTCGGCGCAACATTGAACGCCGAAGGGTCTGTTCTGCGCTGTAATGTTCTATGTTCTATGTTCTATCTTCAATCCAATGGAATCATCCCTGACCCTAGCAGATTTTAGAAAATTAAAACCAACTATCAACTATCTCAAAGACTTTAGGATGAAGTCTATCAGGATCTGGGATCTTGTCTGCCCATAGCTCCAACAATTTACTCATCACACTTCTCTGGGGGGAAAGGGAGGTGGGGGGCAGAGGGAGGGGAGGGGGGAGATGGAGGGTGGTTCTGTGGGGGAGATGCCAGGGGTTACACAGTTGGGGGGAGAACTAGAGGGGTATCCATGCTGGGGAACCATATGGTGGATGGGGAAGTTTGTGTCTGTGGCTAGGGATTCCTTGACCATGTCAGGGGTGTTCGTGTCTGAGTTCATGGGGTGTTTCTTTTCTTATCTTTTTACATTTGGACACTTTTCATAAACAACATCCTGATGTTTCAAGATCCTAAGGTGCTAGTGGGGTGGTTTCAATCAGAGCCTGCTCTGCCAGCACGAAGTTGTGGAATCTATCACTTTCTTTCTGTTGACAGAGTGTTGAAAAAATTAGTAGGAAATGTTGGCAATGCATTCAAGGGATACAACCCACTTTCCTGCCAAGTTGACAGTTTACCAAAAAATGACAAAATTCCACCCACAATCTTTAACCTTACTGGTGAACCATGGATGATGGGCCCGTCACTTGGATTTTCTTTACTTGTTGGAATCTATCTATTCTGTACATTCTGCAATATCCCCTTAAACGTTCAACTCTATCCATTGAATAATCACAGTAGAAAAGGATACCATTCAGCCAGGTGAGCTTTCCCATATCCTTCAATATCTTTCCCCTCAATATGCATAGCTAATTCCATTTTGAAATTGAATCTGTCTCCATCACTTTTCTAGGCAATGTTTTCAAGGTCATAATCACTCACTGCATAAAAGAATTTTCCTCTTGTTGCTTTTGATTTTTTCACCAGTCACAGTGGTGGCACAGTATACAGTGATTAGCACTGTTGCCTTACAGCACCAGGGTTAGATTCCCGGCTTGGGTCAATGTCATTGTGGAGTTTGCACGTTTTCCCCATGTCTGTGCGGGTTTCCTCCAGGTGTTGTGGTTTCCTCCTACAGTCTGAAAGACATGCTGGTTAGATGCATTGATCTGAACAGGTGCCAGAGTGTAGCAACTAGGGGAATTTCACAGTAACTTCATTGCAGTTTTAATGTAAGCCTTACTTGTGATTAATAAATATATTTTACTTTTAAGTTTATGTCTTCTGGTTTCCAACTCTTCAGTTCATGGGACAATTTCTCTCTATCTACACTTTCTAAATATATTCAAAATCATGAGGAGTCTTGGATGTGTTCTAAATCATGAAAATAATGAGAATTCTAGCCAAAGTAAGCAAACAGAATAATATCATTGAAATATAATCTTAATTTAAGCATAATACAGCTTGACAATTTTAGATTTCCATCTGATTTGAATTACATTCGCATCAACTTCAGTGGTTTTATTTTTACAATCAGATTTCAGATATTAATTATTCCCATTGCAACTTGTTTTTATAAATCATTCTTTGCCTGAAGCTCAAACTGTAATAAACTATCCTGACTAACACAACCAACATCTGCTCACTTAACGTTATGAGACGTTTGCAACTATGACAGAACAGTGTATCTATGCTATTAAAAAAAACCAAAGATAGCCTAAAAATCAAAACACAGACAATCATTCACAATGTATAAGAGGAAAGGATGTTCTCATTTTGACAGCTGACTGAATAATTCATTTTTGTATTTGAAGGTTTTGGTGTTCCTCTGGGATGATCTTGGAATGAAGACATATGATAATGAATTCTTCGACAAGGAAGATAATCCAGTGTATTGCAGTAGGCTCAAACTAACAAGTATTTTTAGCCAAATTTTCTGGTACTCCAACTCTACTATGACAGTGTTTGTTCTCTTACTTTCTGTTGCTCTCTCACTCCCTGTCATTTTTTATAATTCCTTTGCTTTTGCTGCATTCTAACTGTGTCAACCACATTGTATAATGGATATAGCAATTTATAGTTCAATTCCTTGTGTTAGGACAATCTCAGATAGGTTATCCAACTAATTGCTTGCTTGATTGATTAGTTAATTGATATAGTATTATGTGAAATCTGAAACACAGACACAGATTATTTAGGTCTGTTGATCTTTGCTAGTACTTCTACCCCAAACAAACCTTCTTCCATCCTTCTTCACCTCACCTTATCTACGTATTCTTCTGTTCCTTTCCCTCTCATGTGCTTATCTAGATCCCTCCTAAATACATCTGTGCAACTTGCATCAATTATTCTTTGTGGCATCTAGTTTGCTATTCTAAACACTTTGAGTAAACAAGTTTAATCTGAATTTGCAATTGAATTTGATAGTGAATTTTTTATATTTGTGACATTTAGTTTCCCCCCACAATTGAAAAGATTTTCTTTATGTCTCCCTATAAAACCCCTTTCTAGTTTTAAAGACTTTTATTCCATCATTCAGGAAGCAGAGTGAGCAGCTATGAGTTTGGTGAGTGAGGCGTTTGGTGAAGGGGAAGGAGGTGATCCCATTGCTCTGCCTTATTCTCACTTCAGTGCAGCGATAGGAGTTGCTGGTGAGTAACTGCTCAACTATTTCATTTGTAACAAATTTCCTGTAAAGTTGAGATGTGGTAGGGCAGCTCAGCCAAGGGTAGTATACAATCAGCGACGTGTGGGAAGTCATGGACACACCATGTGTCCTAAACAAACTGGTGCATCCATGCTGGTCTGTCAGGGCCCTCCAATCTTCATACCTCTAGGAGACACCCACCAAAGTCACCTGAGACAGTAGGCTATCTCCAGCTCTGCTGTGATGTTCAGGATGGAGATATTTTGAATGCACACTGGTGATAGGGGTTTTCAATCATTGTATATTTTTGTCACTCGTAAATATAGGTTAGCTTGCATAGTTTGGAAGTCTCCTAGATTCATTTCTCCTGCTAGTTGTTTTCAATGTCACCTGCAGTCTAAATGAAGGACATCCTGTAGGGACCAAAGATGGGTATTCCTCCATCCAATACGTGCTCTTTAATAAGGATGATGAGAGCTGTGTGCAAGGAGACTCCCACTCATTATTCCATTTAACTCCATTGCCTTTAACACTCAACAACAAGATCTTTGTCTTGTCGTAATAGAAAGGGAAATGTGAGAGGGAAATCATGTTTAAATAATTTATTTGAATTTTTTGAAGGAGTTACATTTGCTATAGATAAAGGGGAGGCTGTGACTATGTAGTACTCAGATTTCCATAAGGCATTTTATATGGTGGCATATCAAAGGTTACGGCGGGAAATAAAATTTTAAGGTGTTGGGAGTAATGGAAATGAAGCTAGCTGGCAGAAAACAGAGAGTGTGCATAAATATGTCTTTTTCTGATTGGCAGGGTGTGAAGAGTAGGAGTCCTTAGAGGCCTATGCTGGAGCCTCAACTTTTTACAATTTACATCAATGACTTAGATAGAAGGCATGGCAATAAAAGTTGCAAATGACACAAAAGTAGCTAGAAAAGTATGTTATGAAGAAGACATGGAAAAAATGGACATAGGTTGAATAAATGGGCAAAAATCTGGCAAATGAAGTATAATGTGGGAAAAATGTAAAGTTGGGTTTTTGCACTGACAATAAACGCATGGGATATTAAAAATAGGATATAAGATGAAGGAGAAAGGTCACAGTTGTTGAGTCCTGGCGGCTGTAATGTGCCTTGTCAGAAAATGAGATACTGTTCCTCCAGTTTGCATTGGACTTCACTGGACAGATATGTGGGCATGAGAACAAGGTCCTGAGTTAAAATGACAAGTGACCAGAAGGTTGGGTCATGCTTGTGGATAGAGAGAAGATATTCCACAAGGCAGACACCCTTTAGTTTCCCCAATGTAAGTGAGACCACATCGGGAAAAGTAAGTACAGTAGGCCAAATTGAAGGAATTGCAAGTGAAATGCTCCTTAGCATAAAATGAATAGTTGGGTCCTTGATGGTGAAGTCAGAGGAACTAAAGGTTAGATGTTGCGCCTTCTGAGATTGCAAGAGAAAGTGTTGTGGGAAGGGGATGGGGAGTTGGACATAATAGAGGAATGAACCTGGGTGTCACAGAGGGATTAGTCCCTGCACAATGTAGTTCCCTCATGATTATTAATGTTAGCCAATACTGTTGAGGTTGTGCTTCACCTACTTGAGAAGACCATTCTCCTATTAAGATTCTGCAGTTGAATATTGAGTGTGCTCCCTTGCTGCTGAGCTGTCTTTCTTTCATGGTAGTTTGTATTACTCTGCAAACCATCTCCACTAATGTTTACCCTCCCTCTGTTCACCATTCCTCTGTCACCTATCAACTTCCTGTTCACCATTGACCCCATCTAATGTGACATTTATAGCCACCTTTGAATCACCTTGAACCCTGTAACTTAGCTCGGCCTTCCTTCTCTGTTGAGCCCCCAGACATTATTAGTCCCATTGCTTTCATTCTGCCCTCTCCCATTCTTCGTGCCTCCTTTCATGTTTTCCTTAAAGACCCATTTGTTGAGAACTATAACTGCAATACACAGCCTGACCTTTCTGTCCTATCACCTCTCACTTACCTTTCTCATTTTGATCAGTTCTTCTTACCATTAGCATTCCTTCTTCCACTAGGACTTACTTCTTCCCCCTGGACTCCACGATTGGCCCCACCGACCCTACTTATGAGCCAGTCAGCACCGATCCTCCCTTTCCCACTGATTTCAACTCCCTTCATGTCTCCCTCTTCTCTTCTCATGTACATCCTCTCCTGCAGTCCTCACCAATTGGTGCAGGCATTTCGACTGGCCGGTGAGTCCTGAAAGTCTCTCTCAACTGTGCATGTCACGTTTGCTAAGTTGTGTAATGGCACAGTGTAAATTCTGATAGGTCCATAAGATTCTGCTCTATTGGCCTGGTAATGAGCATTCATGAGATGTAACATGGTTTCCCGATGTTCATCAGTCAGAAAGTTCACCCACCATTAACATGCCATAAGAGTTGGATGAACAGGATTCCAACCTGATTTCCCAATGTTGGGAAGCTGGATTTTTGGACTCCTGTCACATCTTCCACCATTGACCACCATGATTCCTGCCATTGGCAGAGGGGACAATTCTTCCCCAAGAGTGACCTGTAACATCCAGCACCAATTATTCTTACACTAACAAACAATTAAAAAGAGGGGCTGCTATCGTGGCCAGTTTATTAATAACTTTGGATCAGTTTCAGATTTACTGATAGAAATATGAAAACTGCGCAAAGGACTATTTACTTATGAAAGAGAGCAAATGCATTGTAGGGAATGTTCTCTTCAGTATACAATATCACTGAGTCAGCAGTAAATAATACTCCTTTGATTAACAAGTTCTGTTGTATAAAGAGCAGCTAACATTGAATGAGAGACTTTTCATCAGAATCCCTTTGACTCTGCTACTGTGACTCGGTTGGAAGTCAATGGAAATCACACTTTTACACAAGTGATCCTGATTTCTGCCGATATTACAGTGTTAGAGAGGAGTTCCATGGAAATTCAATCCCCGAATCCCAGGAACCTTTTCAGAGTGCTGTTGTATTTTCCCCTCAATGACAGCAGAAACACATTTACATGGTGAAGCAAAGAGTTTGTATGGAAAATCTGGGTTGTTGTCCTGCATGTCAGAAATAGCATGCAGTTCAAAGAAGATCTGGCATTTACTAATGATTTAATGCTGATTAATTATTAATAATAAATATTAACTGATTGTCACAGCAGTCCATTGGAGAATAGATTCTTCCAGTTATTGTTTAAAGTATTGTTAGTCTTCCCTTCGGCTGTTAATAAATATTTGGAAAGAACATGGATTATGCATTGTGAAGTTGAGGCGCTTATGTTGTGAAGAACTTTAATAAAACCAACAAGCAGTTGCCTGTTGAACTTGGTAGCACTTACATTCTGGCGGACTTCGCATTTTCTGAAAACAGTGACATTAGATTTCACATTGGAGAGGGCACTTCACTGCAATACGTATTTTGCTTTCAGTAAGCCTGCACTCCAGCTTCTGTAAAGTTTATTTACTAGTGTCTCAAGTAGGCTTACATTAACATCACAATGAAGTCGCTGTGAAAATCCCCCAATCAACACACTGCGGCATTTATTTAGGTACATTGAAGAAGAATTTAGCATTGCCAATGCATTTAACCTGCACATCTTTGGATTGTAAGAGGAAGCTGGAGCATCCGGAGGAAACCCATGCAGACACGGAGAAAATATGCAGATTCCACACAGTGACCCAAGCTGGGAATTGAACCCAGGTGCTTGGCGCTCTGAGGTAGCAGTGCTAAGCACTATGCCACAATGCTGCCACTATTTCTAGACATTAAGAATTCTAATTTTGCTAAAGATAGTTCAGTGGAATAAACCTCCAGAAGGCCTTGGAATACATTGCTGTGTAAAGCCAAGCTTAGTTTCACCATCTAGCAGCTACTATCACTTTTTTTAGAAATTCCTTTGGCACTTAAGCTGTCCTAATTCACTGTGCTTTTTGATGCAAATTGCGATATTACTTTTCGTTCCCTGAAAATCACTATTAGAAACAGTAGCTTTCTGTTATGTATGGAAAGCAGAAGCTGAAATATATCACTTTGGCAGGCAATTAGGGCAATTTGTGATTAATTTTCTCAACGGAAGATTCAATGGCAGAATTTGTTCTACTGATTGTTTCTTAAAAATCTCTGCTTGAAGTGCAGTGAAAATTGGGAAGTGATATTAATCTCATTGTCCTGAGAAAATAGTGGGAGGTTTTACTTTAATGTCTGCAGTCTTTGAACTGAATGTGCTCCCTAATACTGTTAAGTATGGAATTCTACCATAGTGAGTCAGTAATATGAAGGAATAATGATACACATCCAAGTCGGGATGAGATATGGTTCTGGCTCGGGAGGTATTTTGATAGTATTCCCTTTCATTGCTTCTCTTATTCTTCTCTTGAGGTTTTAAGTCTTGAGGTTAAAAGTAAATTTGGTGACTTGCTCCAGTGTATTCTGATTATACTTACTGAAGTATCAGTGAATTGGTTGTGCTGCTTGTGAAGTCTGAATACACTGGCAGTGCCATCAATCAAATGACATTCAGCTTCTTCAGTATTGTTTCTACAGCCAGCCATGTCGAGTATTTCCATCACACTTCTCGCCTGTCTTACAGATGGTGAAAGCTATTGAGGTCAGGAAACAAGCTACTTGTTGCTGAATACTCACCTTCTGCTCTGTCTTGTAACCTGGATGTTGATAATTCTAGTGCAGTCAAACATTTGGCCATTCATGTTCCTTGGGATACTGGGGTCACTGGCCAGTTTCTCAAGATAGCTGGTTTAATCTTTTCTTGTGACACCTTCTCTTTGATTATTCTAAATCTAGACTTACACAAATATTTTTTATTTTAATAAAGTCTGTTCTTTTGTTCTGACCACACGCATACCTGAAATTATGCTAATAATCCTATTGAATACAAACAGTTCAGTTGTGTCTCAACATGTTATTTGTCATTCTGATAACAATATCATAACAGGAATATGCAGTTTGCTCTGTTAGAGACAAGAACCCTTTGTTTGATGAAGGAATGAGCTAAAAGTATGTTGGGAGTGTCAGATTATTCCTGGTTGCAGTTTGGTTGCATGCAGCACAATTTTTCATTGCAAACCGTAACTTTCATAATTCATCCTCAGAAATACGCAAACAATCAGTTATCATAGTTCAAAGCTCAAAGCTGCTTTGTTCAAGAGTAAAAACTATGTTGTGGCTCCCAGTGGGCAATATTAAGCAGCTCTGGTAGGGTCTGTGGAGAAAGAAACGGAAGGCTGGACTTTATGGATCCCCTCTGGGTGCATTTTCTGATAACGGGACCATTTGGGAAAACCCGATTAATAATTGTGGAAGGAATTTCAGAAGACCTTGTGCTCAACAGCCAATAAACGCCTGTTCAGAAAGTGATATGGGACCATTCAAAGTAGCTGATTGGTGAGTATTTTCAATCCTTTAAAGTAATTCATTCCTTAATACTGAGATCGGGACTAAAAAAAAAGTGTATAGAATAGTACTGTACCATTAAAGTCCAAGTATTTGGCAAGGAACAGGTTCCAAACTAATATAAAAAAGGCCCCTAGCTAATGATTTTTTTAAGAGTGCAAATGGCTTAAACAAGAGGAGCATCATGGCAGGAGACCTCAGACTCATGATATGATCCTCTTGCTCAATGTTTAATTTGATTTATTATTGTCACATGGATTAGTGTACAGTGAAAAGTATTGTTTCTTACACGCCCTACAGACAAAGCATACTGTTCATAGAGAAGGAAAAGGGACAGTGTAGAATGTAATGTTACAGTCATAACCAAGGTACAAAGAAATATTAATACATGGTAAGTTCATTCAAAAGTCTGATGGCAGCGGGGAGAAGGCTGTTCTCGAGTTGGTTGGTGCAAGTCCTCAGACTTTTTCCAATGGAAGAAAGTGGAATGGTATAGCTCCTGGGTGCATGAGGTTCCTGATTATTCTGGCTGCTTTTCTAAGGCAACGGGAAGTGTAGACAGCATCAATGGATGGGAGATTGGTTTGAATGATGGACTGGGCTTCATTCATGACCCTTTGTAGTTTCTTGTGGTCATAGACAGAGCAGGACCCATACAAAGTTGTCATACAGCCAGAAAGAATGCTTTCTATAGTGCATCTGCCAGATTTCCTTTGTCTCCTGAGAAAGTAGAGGCATTAGTGGGCTTTCTTAATTATATATGTCGGCATAGAGGAATCAGGACAGATAGTTGGTAATCTGGATACCCAGAAACTTGAAGCTCTCAACCATTTCCAGTTGGGACACTTTCAGCATCCCTGATGATCTTGTATGCAGAAGGTGTTTCCAAATGCAGGTTCTTAGCTAACCGTATTTTGGAATTGGAACTGAGAGCGGGCTTGCTGCAGAGCATTTATAATGCTGAGCAGATAGCATGTTTAGCGAGGTATTCATACCACAGGTGAGGCTTGCATGGGCAGAAAGGTGACCATCAGAAACAGCAAAAGACTCATAAATTTAATGTAGGAATCCCCTGTGGTCATGCTCCTCTCAAACAGATATACCACTTTGAATATTGTTGGGAGGATGGCCGCTCAGGGGAAAGCAGCAGCAGTCATGTTCATGGCATAGTGGGTGGCTCTCCTGCTCAAGATGTGGGAGGAAAATGAATAGCAAGGCTATGGTAATAGAGGATTTAATAGTTAGGGAGGCATATGCAGACACATTTGAATCAAGATGATATATTACCTCCCTGGTGCCAGGATCCTGGATGCCACGGAGCAGCTGTTGAGAATTCTGGGGTGAGAAACGAACAGCCAGTAATTGTGACATAGAATATAAAAGTCAGGGTATAATGTTGGAATTGTATGAAACACTGGTGAGGCCACAGCTGGAGTATTGTGTGCAATTCTGGTCACCATGTTACAGGAAAGACAGAATTGCTCTGGAGAGATGACAGAGGAGATTTACAAGAATGTTGCCAGTGTTTGAAAACTGCAGCTTTGAGGAGAGATAGGATTATTTTCATTGGAACAAAGAAGGCTGAGGAGTGATTTGATAGAGGCGTAGAAAATTATAGGGGGAATAGAGTGTCAGGATAAAATTGTTTCTCTTGGCAGAGAATTCTAGAACCAGGGACATAGATTTAAGATAAGTGGCAGTGGCTGTAGAGGGGACATGAAGAACTTTTTTTTTGCAAAGGATGGTGGATGACTGGAATTTGCAGCCTGAGTTGGTGGTGGAGGCAGAGACCCCCAAACACTTTTAAAACATACCTGCATCTACACCTCAAGTGCTGTAAGGTACAGGACCAGGTATAGGCAAGTGGGATTAGAAATGGCATCTGGGTGTAGTCAGGCTGGTGTGAACATGATGGGACATGCCCTGTAACTTGTTTTATGGTTCTGAATGGTGGAAGGTGTAATCGCTGTTCTACCTTCCAGTTCCTGCAATATTCAGGCCAGAGTTTATGTTTCATAAACAATTGAAACTTTAGACAGGTGTAATAGGAAAGCATCCAAGACCAGGTGAATTGTACAGAAAGAGTCATCAAACAACTAAACTGTAAGAAGATTGTAATCCTGTTAAACAGTGTTGGACATTTCATCTCACTGGACATGTTCAGCTGTGGAAAACTAAGAAACCTCATTGAGTTTTTTGAGAAAGTGACCAAAGAGGTGGATGGGGGTAAGGCGGTTGATGTAGTATATATGGACTTTAGTAAGGCGTTTGATAAGGTGGCCCATGGAAGACTTCTACAGAAAATGCAGATGTGTGGAATAGAGGGTGATTTAGCTAATTGGATTAGGAATTGGCTGGCAGATAGAAGACAGAGGGTGGTGGTTGATGGGAGATATTCATCGTGGAGTTCGGTGACGAGTGGTGTGCCTCAGGGGTCTGTTTTGGGCCCCTGCTGTTTGTAATTTTTATAAATGATCTGGATGAGGGTATTGAGGGATGGATCAGTAAATTTGCAGATGACACTAAAGTTGGTGGAGTGGTAGATAGTGAAGAGGGGTGTTTTAGTTTACAGAGTGACTTGGACAAGTTGCAGAGCTGGGCCGAGAGGTGGCAAATGGAGTTTAATGTGGAAAAGTGTGAGGTAATGCACTTTGGCAGGAACAATAAATGTGTAGAGTATAGGGCTAATGGTAGGGCTCTTAATAGTGTTGAGGAACAGAAGGATCTTGGTGTATGTGTCAATAGATCCCTGAAAGTAGGCAGTCAAGTGGATGAAGTTGTTAAGAAGGCATATGGAGTCTTAGCTTTTATTGGTAGGGGGATTGAATTTAGGAGCCGCAGCATCATGTTGCAACTGTACAAAACTCTAGTGCGGCCGCACTTGGAGTATTGTGTGCAGTTCTGGTCGCCACATTATAAGAAAGATGTGGAGGCATTGGAGAGGGTACAGAGGAGGTTTACAGGATGTTGCCTGGTATGGAGGGCAGGTCCTATGAAGAGAGGTTGAAGGATTTGAGGTTGTTTTCGTTAGAAAGGAGGCGGCTAAGAGGGGATCTTATTGAAGCATATAAGATGATTAGAGGTTTAGATAGGGTGGACAGTGATAGCCTTTTTCCTAGGATGGAGAAAGCTAGCACGAGGGGACACAGCTTTAAATTAAGGGGTATGAGTTATAGGACGGATATCAGAGGTAGGTTCTTTACTCAAAGAGTGATTAGGGAGTGGAATGCCCTGCCTGCAGCTGTTGTAGATGCGCCAAGTTTGGTGGCGTTTAAGAGGTTAATTGATAAGTATATGGAAGAGAAGGGAATGGTTTAGTTTGGAGGGGCATTGCTTTTTATTTTGGTCGGCACAACATCGAAGGCCGAAGGGCCTGTTCTGTGCTGTAATGTTCTATGTTCTATGTTCTATAAAGTGCATTGGCTGGGTGTGACATTTGCAGTTCTGGATTCAAGTCAGTGTTTCACATCATTATTGTCCAGTTTGCACATGGCCAGCAGTTAATACTGGCAGGCAAACCCTTTTACCAAGATGGGATCTGGTGTGCATCACATCAGAAAAGTAAATGTTTGACCTTTACTATGATGACCAGCAACTAAAAATGGCAGCTACACATGGCAACTACACAACCCAATTACTGACCCCACAAATGTTCAACATCTAATGTATTTCCTAAATTCTCAACGCTTTGGCACAAACTAATTAAGGCTGCAGCCAATGTTCCAGTTGTGATGTGTAAGTGTGTAGCTACACAGCAGCTGGTAAGGTATCATATATGCTTTCTTTGGAATAAATAGTGTGAGTATGCAGCATACAAAAATTATAGGAATCGTACATTAAAAATTCCAGCCGTGCACTGGCAATAGATTTTAAAGGAAATATTGGTCTTAACCTCATAAATAATCTGGGCCTGCTTCTCAGAAATTATAGGGTGGGAGTGGAAAATGCCGCCATCCACAGGGCCCAATTTTGTCATTGTGTTGCATCCGTTTTCAAGTGTGAAACTTTGGTAAAGTCGGGTGTGAGGCAAGTAATGCAATCCGTACCTGCCTCCGCGCCTGCATGCACTTAAATTTACTTATAGTGCTGCATGCCCAACTTTACCTGCACTTCCCCCTTTACCATAGCATTCACCCATCCAGAATCAGTGCAAAACAGACATGCTCCATGAAATGCCTGTTCGGGTGCTTCAGTTAGTGAGGAGGTAGGTGCCTAGTGTCCAATAGCTCTCTGCTTAAGATCGGTGGGGGGAGAGTAGGAGGGGTGAGGGGAAAGGGGAATCTGCTGCTACTCTGCCTGGGATCAGTGCAGGGGAAGGTGTGCCCACTACCATGCTGCCTGAGATCAGCAGTGGGGGCTCATGATCAGTCTGGGTGGCCGGGATTGGGGAATAAGGGAATAAGGCGATCAGTAACGTTGTGGGGTGGGGCAATGTCTCTGGCAGTCAAGAGAAACATTATCTGGCCTGAGAGGAACATGGCAGGGGAGTAGCTTTCTATCTTTTTTGCTACACATGTGTGGTTGGAGGTTCTGATCGGAACTATAGGAGTTTGGGCACGTTAAGTTCTGCCCACAATCTTCTGCAGTGTGATTCGGAACTGCTGATATATTTTTCAGGCAGAGTGCTTATTGGGGGCACCTGAGAACATGTCTAAAAATCGGATCTGAAACACTCCCAGTTTCAAGTCCGCCCAGCACTTAGAATCAAAATGGTAAAATAGGGCCCAATGTGTAATAAAAACTTGTCATTACTCTAATCAGTGACAATTGGGTATTTTGAACAAAGTGCATTCACCCCAGACTTTCCTTACCCTTTAACCTCCATTATAAGTTGAGTATATTGGTCATACTTATGGCACCCGCTTTGAATATATTACTGTGACAGTAAAGACTTCAGTTCGGTGAATGGACAATGTGGTCGGTCTAGCTCAGTCGGATGGCAATGCAGAGCAATGCAAACAGCTTGCGTTCAATTCCCATACCTGCTGAAGTTATTCACAAAGCCTTCTCAACCTTGGCCTTCGCCTAAGGTGTGCTGATCCTCAAATTAAATCACCCCAGTCAGCTCTACCCCCTCAAAGGGGACAGCAGCCTTTGGTCAACTGGGACAGTGGTGATTTACCTTTCAGAATGGTCAAATGTCATGCAAAGTCAAAAATGCCACGTGAAGCTTTGTGTGCTAATTGCTTAGCACTATTTATTATTCAAGTGAGGCAGAACAGGAAATTTCTTCAGCCTTTCTGTCAATGAATTATGCATTGAAATAGTTACAGAACTCAATGTAGACTTTGATGAATTCCCATCAGTGGTGCAAGTGAAATCATTTTAGAAAAATGGTCATTTACATTCAGATTGGTTCAATCTGATGCATTGCATTAAATTTAATGTGATTCCACACTTTTGCATTTAAGGAACTAGTATATACAGTCCAACAGCAAAGCTATCACATTTATAAATCCCAAACTAAGTCAAGTAAATGCCAACTTAAGTCCATATTTTGGCTCCAGAGCCCATTATTTCTGGTCATTTATAAGCTGCAATCCTTCACCAAATACATGTCCAGTCTGCCAGCTGTGATGGTACAATTTAGAGCTAATCTCAGCTATCAAATATTGACTGCAATTTTGACAAATATCCGAATTTCCAGCGAATGATGAAAAATATTTCATATGACTGAATAGATTCTATAATTTACAGAAGAACTGTGTGGATTAGTGCATTGAAGTTATATGAAAACATTACATTTCATAAGAAAGATGCCTGATTATTTAAATATAGCCAGAAATAAAACACATCAAAAAGTAACTTTAGCGGCATGCAGCTTATATAAGAGAATAAGAAATCAGTTAACTTTCGGTGCTGTAATAAAAAGTGCTATTTTTGTTAAGAAATGGAACATGTAAATTGAAACAATAGTCTCAAATGCATGAAGCTCATATTGCCAAGCAGCAGTTTATCGAAGCTGAAAATCAAAATTACTCAACCTGGTAAATGCATTTTAGTCTAATTGATTTTAAAAGAATGAGGTTGACTTTAAAGGCAATTTAAAAATAAAGGGGCTGGAATGGCATGTTCAACCCAACACTGACTGAAGATATTTTATGTGTGTGTAATTTATACTGTATATCTTTGAAAATAATTTTCTGATAGACTGTGATTTTGCATTGTAATTTTTAAGTGATTGTTAAACAGTTGATTTATACAATGTGAGAAACCCGTCAGCAGCATAGGCCTTTGGAAGCAAAATGCCAAATAGCAGAGAGAAGAACTTTGTATATGGCACAGGAAAATTATAAGTTAGGCATTAAGCAATATGTGCCCTGTGGCCTCATGGGTAGGATAATGGGAAGTGCAGAGAAACATGGAAGCCTTAAAGTGAAGTTGATTATAAGTCTTGCCCCAAATGTAGACCACGCTAGATCAGCAACACTCCTCAACAATCACTCTCACCTGAGTTCAAAGCAGCAATTTCACACAGACATTTATTTTGGGTCTGAGAATGTGAACCATGCCTCCCAAAGGAAAATGACTATTAAGAGAGATTACTTTTCCCAGATAGTCTGTTAAATAATTTGTTGGCCAAGTTATAATTAACAGATATTATAAAGATTCAATAGTTCTGATCCTCCCATCACTGGAAAATACAAGAGAAAATATAAGTTCTTATACTGCACGCTACAAGAAATATTACGCTTTACCAACTTACAAATTTATTACACAATTATTTAATATGCAATACACTTTAAAATGGATAGAAGTATATTCCAATGTCAATGACTATAAAAGAGAAAAAACATATTTACCATAAAAAGATAATGCCACAGCTAATATCAATGTAAGAATGCCCATAAGTAATCAAAGTAAGCACAGAGCTACAGTCTACCATAGTACAGAAAAGGCCTTTTGGCCCATCGAGTCTGCACTGATGCATAAAATGCCCTGACCTGCTCACCTGATCCCATTTTCCATTACTTGGCCCATAGCCTTGAATGTTATAACGTCCAAGTACTCATCTTGGTACTTTTCAAAGAATGTGAGTTTTTACTTGAATCTCCGAGTTCTTGGACAGTGCACAGAAAAGCCATCTGCTTCACCATATCCAACTCCTTGAAAACTGGAGAAATATTAAGGGGGTGCCCTCAGTACCCTACCACAATATTTTGAATTTTCTGGAAGAAAACTGAAACAGTTATAGCCTTCTAATCCGAATCATAGAATCATGGAATCCTGTAGTGCAGAAGGAGGACATTCAGCCCATCAAGTCTGCACCGACTACAATACCACCAAGGCCCTAACCCCTTAACCACATGCATTTATCCTAGCTAGCTCTCCTGACACTAAGGGGCAATTTAGCATGGCCAATCCTCCTAATCCACACAGCTTTGGACATCATCCTTTAGTGGCAATAGAAGTTACCTCTTTGATTGACTTTTTTCTAGATGTGTCATCATTATTGACTATGAGTTAATTGTTATAGTGGTTTCATTACCCTTGTGGCGAGCCTATATCAGGTAATCATGTTCATAAATATGATCTTAATATCTTTCCTGTTTACCTCAAATTGTTTCTATTTTTATACAGGCAATTTTAAGCTTTTAACAGAGGAATAGATTTCTTTTTAAAGTCTGTTCTTTTAATTTGCTGATGTAAGATCTAAGAATGACTTCTGAATAGATAAAGAGAGACTATGCCATCACAAAAGCTTTTAAAGTTCCTTTGAAAATGACTTGAGAGTTTTTTCTTATCTTCACTTCCTGTGAAGAGAACTTGAAAGGCCCTGGTATTTCTTTACGCATGGTCCAGATAGTGTCTATTTAATGCCTGTTGAAACCAAAGTTGTCAGGTTATGCTGCCCATGTATATGTTTTAAAGTTTCTGGGTAAAAATGGCTATACATGAATACGTGTAATTTTTATCAATTCTGAAAGATGATATTCTATGTACATTAGAATTCTATCTATTCATGAATTTCCTTCTTGTAAGTGCATGTCAATTGATTCCTGATGGTAGCAGGACAGGTTGATAAGATGATTAAGAAGGCATTCAGAATACTTTTCTTTATTAGCAAGGCCAGAGACTATAAGAGCAGGGAGGTTATGCATGATTATATAAGACCTTGGCTAAACCACAGCTGAAGCACTGCGGACATTCTGGTGCTACATCATGGGAAGTATGTGATCACATTTGAGCAATTACAGAGGAGACTTACAAGAGTGTTGCCAGAAATAGAGAATTTTAGCAATGAGAAAAGATTGGACAAGTTAAGATTGCTTTCTTTGGATTGAAGTTAGCTGAAGGAAGATTTATTTGAAGTCTATACAATTTTGAGTCTATACATATAGCTCTTTCCCATCCATTCTATTTCCCTTAGTGGAGTGGTCAATAATCAGGAATTTAAAGTCTCACAACATCAGGTTAAAGTCCAATGAGTTTATTTGGAATCACGAGCTTTTGGAACATTGCTGAAGGAGCCTGATGAAGGAGCAGCACTCTGAAAGTGCGTGATCCCAAATAAACCTGTTGGACTCTAACCTGGTGTGTGAGGTTTCTTACTGTGCCCATCCCAATTCGACTCCAGCACATTCACATCAGAAATTTAAAGTAATTGGTGAAAGGTTGGCAAAAGAGTTGAGGAAAAGTTGTTTTACCGAAAGATGGTGCTGCCTGAAAGGTTGGTAGAGGCAGAAATCCTGATTGCATTTTAAAAGTGCTTGTTGAGACATTTAAAATGCTGTAACTTACAGTGTTGGAAAGGGGAATTAGGCTGAATGGTCTACTTGTGCAAATATCTATAATTGTACCTTGCAAAATGACAATTCTTAATCGATTATTTTTAGCTTTAAATCTACCAATAACAACAACACCTGAAATATTGCAAAGTAATGCTACATTTGAGCAGAGCTTTGTCATTTTTAAGCAATTAAATAACTCTGAAATTGTTTCTTAAGCTGGATTCATTTAATTACTGACCAGAATTTTCAAGACCTACTAATTTTACAATTAAGAAATTGGAAAAAACAATTGAGACACAATTTAATGATAAATTCCAGCCTTGAAGAGTAATAATTATTCCAACGTGCAGTCAAACTTCACAATGACAATGCAATGCAAAATTGCTGGAGAAATCAAACGCCTCTGAAATAACAGCAGCTTCAAAAGGGAGGAAGATAATTTATCCATATTCAGAGCCTCAGTGATTTACTTTATTCAAATTGAAATATCTGGAGCTTTTTAGGCTGTCCAGAAATGCCTGAATTAAATGTATTCACAAATCAGAAGTGTATCAACACGTCACTGTCATTTTGATATATTACCATGTGCTTCTAATAAGAATGTGTTAGACTTTAACTGAATATTGAAGTACTGTATACATGCAGCATCTCACCATATAACAATCTTCTTAAAGAAAGAGCTATATTTGGACCAAAAGAATAACTATGCTGAAACTAGATGAAACAACTTAGTACTTAAAATTTCCTTTTACAGTCAGCTTCAATTCAAAAGAATCTAACACTCGAAGAACAAAGAAAATTACGGCACAAAAATAGGCTCTTTGGCTCTCCAAGCCTGCACTGACCATGTTACCCGAGTAAATTGAAACCACCTACCTTTCTGGGGACTATGTCCTTCTATTCCCATCATATTTATGTATTTGTCAGGATGCCCCTTAAAAGTTACTACTGTATCGGCTTCCACTACTTCCCCTGCATTGGGGCTCTAGACACCCACTACTCTCAGTGTAAAAAATTTGCCCCACACATCTCCTTTAAACATTGCCTCTCGCACCTTAACCCTATTTCCCCAAGTAATTGACTCTTCTACACTGGGAAAAAGTTCCTAATTGTCCACTCTGTCTATGCCTCTCAGAATCTTCTAGACTTCTATCAGTTCGCCCCTCAATCTCCATCTTTCCAGTGAGAACAAATCAAGTTTTTCCAACCCCTCTTTATAGCTAATGCCCTTCATTTCAAGGCAACATACTGGTAAATCTTTTCTGTATCCTCTCCAAAGCTTTTTCTCTCCATGATGCTTTTTCTATGCATCTGCAAAGGACATTGTTCCAACTCTTTAATGAGGAGGCTGATTTTGGAGCTATCTCTGGCATGCTCTTGAAACCAGTTTTAGGCAGCTTGCTTATGTTAAAGTGAGGTTCAAAGTCTCAGAGAATAGTCAGCTAAACCTCTGCTCTGAATCAGAAGGTTGAGTTCTAAGTCCAATTACAATGACCTGAGTGCAAAATCCAGACTGACTTTTCAGGGCAGTTCTGGGGCATTGTCCTTCAGATGACATACTAACCAAGGCCTTGGATGTTAAATTCTATCTTATCCTGTCTATTTGTAGATGCTGCTTTAAGCTTTAAATAGATCTGCTGTTATGATGTTACGCATATCTGTCTTGCGTCCATCTTCATTCATCTACTCTAGCTCATCTGCAATCGTTGTGCAATGTTCATCATCCAACTGCATCCAGATAAAGTCATCTTGGTGCTGTCTTCCACTTTGACATCAAGAAAGGATCACTACTGTTTTATAATTCTGAGCAATGACCAAAATTCTGAGTGGCTCAGTCAGTGACACCCACATCCCATGAACTAATTTTTAAAAATGGAATTTTAAGCAAACATCTTAGCTTTCAGATTTTCCAGAGCTATTTCTTTACTGTCCAGGTTTCTGAGGCATACAGGAAAGTTAGATAGTGAAACGAATTATAACCACTAGCTCCAAAGGGGACAACCCTGGATTGGGATCGCTTTCTTAACAATCAAACTTGAGTTCAAAACATCCACTTTACACAGGTACTTATTTTGGGTCTGAGAAAGTGAACTATTTCTCTCACAAGGAAGATGACAATTTTTTTCTAGAATTATCTTCTCCCAAATGGCATGTTAAAAAATTTTATAGGCCATATTGTATTGACTTGGATATTATACAGGTTCAGGAATCCCTCTTCAAAAGTTTGCATCTTCCCACTTGCAGGAAATACAAGATAGACATTCTTAAACTGCTTACAGAAAAACTACAAGAGACATTGGCTGGAATTCTCTGGCCATTCATGCTCTACCACCACTGACAGCGAGAATGGAGAATTTGGCACTCAGCCACATCTCAATTCACTGCAGTAGGACCGGAAAATCCCAGCCACGGAAAGGTTGGAGAATCTGACCCATTATATTTCACTAACTTATTTATAAATTTATTAAGAAGAACCATTTAACTTGTGATACATTTTAAAGTAGAGATGTAAATTGCAATGTTAATGACTATAAAAGATAAAATAAAACTAGCAGAG
This sequence comes from Sphyrna mokarran, assembly GCA_024679065.1. Taxonomy (NCBI): domain Eukaryota; kingdom Metazoa; phylum Chordata; class Chondrichthyes; order Carcharhiniformes; family Carcharhinidae; genus Sphyrna; species Sphyrna mokarran. The sequence continues at coordinate 89,364,666 of JAGIQG010000001.1, read as the reverse complement.
AATCCAGTGAAAAGACTTTAAAAGACAATGCTACAGTTAAATCAATTATGGATATCCATCAAATATTCAAAATAATGTTTAACCTTAAATCCCTAACTGTTTCAGTGGCTGGATGCAAAAGATATTTTAAGATATCTAACATCTTGACAACTAGAGGAATATTGGAGGGCTCCCAATATCTGAAAGTCTTTTACAATCCCTCTGACTACATAGAGAATTGGTATGTTATACCCTTCAAGAATGGATTACATCATCTTTGGCAACTATGGGTGCTGTCTCATTGATTAAACTCCCTTTTAATTAGTCTTTATAACTCACTTATTATTTAATTGTTAAATACACTCTTTGTTATTATCCCTGTGAGCAGATGGTTAGTCAAAGGGTGCGTACATTATGCTTTAATGTTATTTCTGATTACTTCCAATTGACTCAATATTTCCATCGTGATTTTAAACATTTGATAGAGAGAAATGCATTCCTATAATATTTATTTCTGTAACAGGCTGTTTGATTGTTCAAATTCTGATTAATTGAGCTACATTTTAGGGATGTCTTCTTAATAGAAAATAGCTATGTTACAAAGCTGTGTCATCATTAATCTTCCCTAAATTTTCTTTGCTAGTGAATAAGGTAGTTCAGCTTATCTCGAGTGGAGAAGTCCAGTGATATCTAGTCGATAATATGAATGAGTTGGTGTCTAGTTTGAAGGCTAGTGTTGGCAATTCTGTGTGTATAGTTCTGGGTAACAATGACTATCTGCTACACTATAACCATTTTCTCAAATCTGAAGTATAATATCCTAAATATATATATAAATTCTACTTATTTATTTGGGTATTTCCTTCATAATGGAATGTAGCATCTGATGTGTTTCCCCTTGTTTCAAGAGTGAGTTCCCTTGTTATTATTACATCCTTCACCTTCACACAATTGTGACAGGATAAGGATGTCTCTATCCTTCTTCTGACTTTGGCATTGCATCTTTTTTGCATTATCTCATGGGGCATGCGCATCACTAACTTAGCCAACATTTGTTTCCAATAAATACGGTTGAGAAAGTTGTTGTAAGCTGCCTTCATGAGCCACTGAACGCCATGTGGTACATCCACAGTCTTGTTAGTAAGACAGTTCCACATTTTAACTCAGCCACAATGAAGAAATGGTGATATATTTTCAAGTTAAGATGGTGTTTGAATTGGAAGGAAACTTACAGGTGATGACATTCCAAAGCATCTACTATGTTTGTCTTTCTAGTTAGTAGAGGTCCTGGGCTTTGAAAGGCTGTCAAAAAGCTTTTGTGGGTTGCTGCAATGCATGTGCTGAGTGCTGGAAATGTAGCTGTGGAGAGCACTGAGGTACAGGGTTGCAAATTGGGGAGTATTGTAGTAGATAGGGAGGATGTGTTAGAAATTCTCGAGGGTTTGAAGTTGAATAAGTCCCCTGGGCCGGACGGGATTTACCCTAGGATTCTCTGGGAGGCAAGAGAGGAGATTGCAGAGCCTTTGGCTCTGATCTTCAGGTCGTCGTTGGTTACGGGTGTGGTTCCGGAGGACTGGAGGATAGCGAATGTGGTCCCGTTGTTCAAGAAGGGGAAGAGAGACCTTCCAGGGAATTATAGGCCAGTGAGTCTTACTTCTGTTGTGGGCAAAGTATTGGAGAGAATTATTAGGGATAGGATTTATAGTTATTAGAGAGAAATGAATTGATTGGGGATAGTCAGCATGGTTTTGTGAAGGGTAGGTCGTGCCTTACTAACCTTATTGAGTTTTTTGAAAAAGTGACTAAGGAGGTGGATGGGGGTTAAGGCGGTTGATGTGGTATATATGGACTTTAGTAAGGCGTTTGATAAGGTGGCCCATGGAAGACTTCTGCAGAAAATGCAGATGTATGGGATAGAGGGTGATTTAGCTAATTGGGTTAGGAATTGGCTAGCAGATAGCAGACAGAGGGTGGTGGTTGATGGGAGATATTCATCTTGGAGTTCGGTGACAAGTGGTGTACCTCAGGGGTCTGTTTTGGGGCCCCTGCTGTTTGTAATTTTTATAAATGATCTGGATGAGGGTATTGAAGGATGGATTAGTAAATTTGCAGATGAAACTAAAGTCGGTGGAGTGGTAGATAGTGAAGAGGGGTGTTATAGTTTGCAGAGGGACTTGGACAAGTTGCAGAGCTGGGCAGAGAGGTGGCAAATGGAGTTTAATGTGGAAAAGTGTGAGGTAATGCACTTTGGCAGGAACAATAAATGTGTAGAGTATAGGGCTAATGGTAGGGCTCTTAATAGTGGTGAGGAACAGAAGGATCTTGGTGTATGTGTCAATAGATCCCTGAAAGTAGGCAGTCAAGGTGATAAAGTTGTTAAGAAGGCTTATGGAGTCTTAGCTTTTATTGGTAGGGGGATTGAATTTAGGAGCCGCAGCATCATGTTGCAGCTGTACAAAAATCTAGTGCGGCCGCACTTGGAGTATTGTGTGCAGTTCTGGTCCCCACATTATAAGAAAGATGTGGAGGCATTGGAGAGGGTACAGAGGAGGTTTACCAGGATGTTGCCTGGTATGGAGGGCAGGTCTTATGAGGAGAGGCTGAGGGATTTGAGGTTGTTTCGTTAGAAAGGAGGAGGCTAAGAGGGGACCTGATCGAAACATATAAGATGATTAGAGGTTTAGATAGGGTGGACAGGGATAGCCTTTTTCCTAGGATGGAAAAAGCTAGCACGAGGGGACACAAATTTAAATTAAGGGGTATGAGTTATAGGACGGATATCAGAGGTAGGTTCTTTACTCAAAGAGTGATTAGGGAGTGGAATGCCCTGCCTGCAGCTGTTGTAGATGCGCCAAGTTTGTGGCGTTTAAGAGGTTAATTGATAAGTATATGGAAGAGAAGGGAATGGTTTAGTTTGGAGGGGCATTGCTTTTTATTTTGGTCGGCACAACATCGAAGGCCGAAGGGCCTGTTCTGTGCTGTATTGTTCTATGTTCTATGTTCTATGTATGAAATCCTACCTGCTCTTTGTATCAGTTATGGAAGGAATGAATGTTTAAGGTGCTGCATCTCGTGATGATTAAATGGGCTGTTTTGTCCTGCATGGTGTCAAGAGGAAAGTACTAATATGGAAATGACAAACAGACCATGGCAGGTAGGGACAGGAAGTGCAAATCTAAGGGTAAATCATCAGACAAGGTTAGATCTACAAAAATAATGAAAGGACAAAATTAAAGGCTTTGCATCTAAATGCATCTGAAGCAAAAAGATGAGTTGATAGAGCAAATAGAAATTAATAAGGATGATTATAGAGACATAGCCACAGAATGACATAGATTGGGGCCTGAATACCAAGGGAATGTGACAATTAGGAAAGATAAGAAGTTAAGAAAAGGTGGTATTAGCATTTTAGAGACGGATGACTTAAGTTCAGAAAGCAAGGATGTGGAAGCAGTTTGGGTTGGGATGAGAAATCATAAAGGCAAGAAATCACATGTGAAGCTGTGCACAAGCCCCTTAATTGTAACTACACTGTAGGACAGGGTATGAAAGAATAAATGATGGGAGCTTGTCTGAAAGGTACGACGATAATCAGAGGTGATTTCGATATAGATTGGAAAAATTAGATTGGCAAAGGTATAGTTGAATGTTTTTGGACAGTTACTTAGAACAGCATATTCTGGAACCAACCAGGCTTGGTTTTCTGTAATGAGATAGGATTAATTGATAACTTCATAGTGAAGGCACGCCTAAATAACAGCACTCATAATATGATCACATTTTACGTTCAGTTTGAGGGAGAAAAGATTGCATACAAATCTATTATTCTAGAACAAAGAGTAATAAACAGCACAGGAGCAGGCCCTTTGGTCCACCAAACTTGCACCAATCACATTGTCCTATTTGGACCAGAGGTCTGTATCCCTCTATTCTCCGCCTGTTCGTGTGTCTATCTAGATAAGTCTTAAATGTCGCTAACATGTCAGCCTCAACCATGTCATTTGACAGTGCATTCCAGACACCCTCTGTATAAAAAAACTTTCCCCATACATCTCCATTAAACATTTCCTCCGTTACCCTAAACTTGTGTCTCCTTATAATTGGCATTTCTGCCCTGGGAAAAAGCTCCCAACTGTTATCCATACCCTTCATAATTTTATAAACTTCTATCAGGCTGCCTCACAGCCTTTGTCTTTCCAGGGAGAATAATCCCAGTTTATCTCTCCCCATGCTAATACCTTTCAGTTATTCTTTCCTCGTAGCTGATACCATCCATACTAGACAACATCTTGTTAAACCTTTCCCTCCAATGTTTCCAAGTCCTTCTGGTGGTGTGGTGACTAGAATTGTACACTGTATTCCAAATGGAACCTTACCAACATTTTATATAACTGTAACAATTTGCCAGCTTTTATATTCAATGCCCCAGCTGATGAAGGCAAAAATACCATATGCTTTCTTTAATATTTTTCCACCTGTGCTGCCACCTTTAAGTATCTGTGAACCTATATTATCAGATCTTTCTGTGTATCTGTGCTTCTGATGATTCTGCCATTTATTTTATAGATCCCATCTGAATTGGATTACCTTGTATTTGTCCGGATTAAATTCCATCTGCCATTTCTCTGTCCAATTTTCCAGCCTATCTACATCCTGCTCTACTCTCAAACAACCTTCATCACTATCTGCAACTCCAGTAATCTTAGTATCCTCCACAAACTTGCTAATCAGATCAGTTATGTTTTCTTCCAAATCATTTATGTATACATATATTACAAACAAGAGTGGTTTCAGCACTGATCACTGCAGAACACCTCTAGTTCCAGACATCCATTTAGAAAAACACCTTTCCACTGTTACCCTCTGTCCTCTGTGACCAAGCCAATTCTGAATCCATTTAGCTTGTTCACCATTGACCCCATGTGATGTAATCTTTTGCACCAGCCTGCCATGAGGGACCTTGTCAAATGATTTACTAAAATCCATGTAGATAACGTTCATTGCCCTTCCCTCATCAATTGTTTTTGTCATCCCCTCAAAAAACTCAAATTAGTGAGACATGACCTCCCTCAAACAGAACCGCGCTGTCACTAATAAGGCTATTCAGTTCCAAATGTGTATAGATTCTGGAATATTGTGTTCAATTTTGATCACCTTGTGATAGGAAAGATGTTACTGGACAGAAAGCACAAGAATGTTGCTAAGACTCAATAGACTGAGTTATAGGGAAGAATTGGACAGGCTAGGACTTTTTTCTTTGGAATGTCAGAGACTTAAGGGTGATCTTATAGAGGTGCAAAGATCTTGAGAGACATGGATAGGGTGAATGTACTTGGGGGTTTTTCTACGGTTGGCGAATTGAGAACTGAAGGGCATAGGTTTAAGAGGGGAAAGAATTAATGGAAAGCTGAGGAGCAACCTTTTTATACACAGGGTGGTACATATGTGGAATCGGCTGCTGGAGGAAGTGGTTGAGGGAGGGATATTGTCCAAATGCCTTTTAAATGTTGTCAGATAATGAATAAGAAAAGTTTAGAAGGATGTGGGCCAAATGCAGGCAAATAGGGTTAAATGGGCTTTTTTCACTGGCATGGAAAGTTTGGGCCAAGTGGCCTGTCACTGTGTCATAGATTCTATGATTCTATGATTCTATTGCTAAGAATTTTCTCCAACAATTTCACTATCACTGACATCAAACTCACTATAATTATTTGGGTTGGTTTTGCTACCATATCACAGAATCATAGAATCTCTACAGTACAGAAAGAAACCATTTGGCCCATCGATTCTGCAATTCCTACAGTCCCACCCATATCCCTACATATTTACTCACTAATCCCTCTAACTACACTTCTCAGGACACTAAGATCAATTTTACAATGGCCAGTCAACATAACCCACACATCTTTGGACTGTGGGAGTAAACCAGAGTACCCAGAGCAAACCCATGCAGACATAAGGAGAATGTGTAAATTCCACACAGACAGTGACTCAAGCCAGAAATCAAATCCAGATCCCTGGAGCTGTGAAGCAGCAATGCTAACCACTGTGCTACCATTCTGCCCAAACTACCTTACTTAATTAATGGAATAACATTGACTATTTTAACTTAAACTTAAGTAAGGGAATTATGGGAGTATGAAAGCCAAGGTAGTCCCAGTGAACTAGCCAGTGTGTTTTAATCAATATTGGTTCAGTGGCAGGCATTTAAAGGAATTTTCCAGAACACAGAGAATAATTCCAATGAAAAAGAAAATTCCAAATTGAGGGTCTGTCATCTGTGGTTAACCAATAAACTTAAAGACATTATTAAAATTCAAACTTGCACAAATATGAGTGGCATGTCGGAGAATTGGAAAGAATATAAAAAACACCAAAGAATGACAAATGAATTAGAAGGAGAAAAACTAGAGTATGAGAGAAAGATTGTTGGTAATATAAGGATAGATATTAAGAGTTTCTATAGATACTTAAATAAGAAAAGAGTTGACATAGTGAGATTTGGTCCTATAAAAAGTGCATCTGGGGAATTGATAATGGAAATCAGGGCTACAGTGGATGAATTTAACAGAGATACTATAGAAGATACAAGTAACATCTCAGAAATAACTATAATCATGATATGAAGGGAAGAACTCAGAAAAATTATAATCATGCGGGAAGTGGTATTGAGAAAATTGTTGGATACGGGGGAACTGGTGGATGTACTGCACTTAGATTTTCAGAAGGGGCTAAAATATGGAAATGGATTGAAGGTTAGCTAGCTAACAGGAAACAGTAGGCATAAATAGGTCTCTTTCTGGTTGGCAAGGTGTGATGAGCAGTGTGCCACAGGGATCAGTGGGGGGGGGCCTCAACTTTTTAACAATTTATATAAATGACATGGATGAGGGAATGGAAGGTTTGGTTGTGAAATTTGCTACTGGCACAAAGATAAATAAGAAAGTAAGAGAATCGAAGGAGGCTGCAAATATATAAATATAAGTCAAGAGTGGGCAAAGATCTGACAAATGGAATATAATGTGGGTAAATGTGAAAATATCCATTTTGGCAGGAAGAATAAAAAATAAGTCTATTATGTAAATGGTGAGATATTGCAGAGTTCTAAGGTGTAGAGGAATCTGGGATGTCCTAGTGGATGAATCATAAAAGTCTGGTATGCAGATACAGAATTAGGAAAGCTAATGGAATGCTGTTGTTTACTGTGAGAGGGATTAATTACAACAGTGAGGAAGTTATGCTTCAGTTGTACAGGGTATTGGTGAGACCCACATTTGGAGCATTGCATACAGTAACTGACTCCTGGTCTAAGGAAAGATATAAATGCATTAGATGCAGTTCAGAGAAGGTTTACTAGACTAATACCAGGAATGGCTTTATGAGGAAAGGATGAACAGGATAGGCTTGTGTTCACAGGAGTTTAAATGAGTAAGAGGCAACTTGATCAAATTCTTTAAAACCCTGAAAGGTATTGACAGGGTGAAGATGGAGAGCATGTTTCCTCTTAGTGGAGAATCTAGAACTAGGAGTGACTGATCAAAAATAAAGGATTGATCATTGACGACAGTGATGAGAAGAATTTATTTCTCTCAAAGGACTGTGAGTCTATGAAACTCTCTTCCTCAAAAGGCAGTGGAAGCAAATGGCGAGATTTTCCATGGGATCGGAACTTCCCCACCCAAGATCAATGGATCTTTAGTTTGTCCACTGTATTTACCATCCTGCCCACAACAATTCCCATGGCGGGTGGGACTGGAAGATTGAATCAGAGTCTTTGAATATTTTTAATGCAGAGCTAGATAGATTCTTGATTTGCAAATGGGTATTGGGTTATCAGGTTTAGGCAAGCATATGGGTTTGAGGTTACAACTAGATCAGCCATGATTTTATTGAACAACAAAAGCAGCTAGAGAGGCTGAATGGCCTACTCCTGCTCCGATCACATGCTCATATGTTTGTATGAACTTCTTCAGTGTTGGAGCCACGCTCAGACAGGCTAGTGGAGAGTATTCCGTCACACCACTGACTCATGCCTTCTACATGGTGGACAGTTTTGGAATGTTAGGAGGTGAGTTACTCTCCACAGAATTTCCAATCTCTGACCTGCTCTTGGTTGATCCAATTCAATTTTGTATTAATGGCAACACTAAGGAGTTGAAAGTGGGAGATTCAGTGATGGTAATGCCATTGAAAGTCAAGAGTAAATGGTTAAACTGTCTCTTTTTGAAGATTGTCATTGCCTGGCACTAGTGCGACTTGTATGTTACTTGCCATTACCGATCACATCTGAATGTTGTCCAGATCTTGCTGTACTTGGACGTACCACTTTCTGTTACCATTTGTCCTACATAGATAAGTTTGTCTACTTTTTGCCATATGACATCATCCATTTCAACATTCATTCTAGTTTCTTCCAACATATTACTTCTGACTACTGTTGCTTTGCCTCTTAGATGTTCACACACAATGTAGCGTCTAAACTTCTAGATTTTACTTGATCAACAACATTTTATAGGCCCTCTTATTCGACAAATAATGCTGTACCATGAGCATATCCAGTTTGTTATGTTTTTACCTCCAATTTATATGCGTGGAAATATCTTTGACTCCCTGAATATTTGTTTTGTGGATGGATTGAACAATACAAAATAATACAAAATCTTGTCATACTCCTCTCTTCACCTGAAATATGTCTGATAGTTACCTTCTGGCCCATGTTTGCCATGTGGTCCAATATAGGCTCTGGATGAATTGCACATCATTGCTGTCAATGCCACATTTCACAGTAAGAAATTTTACAACACCAGGTTAAATTCCAAAAGGTTTATTTGGAATTACAAACTTTTGGAGCACTGGTTCTTCATTGGGTGAGTGGGCGTGGGGTCACAAACATGGTATAAATAGGCAAATGTCACATTTCAACAGCATGTCTATTATTATTTCATGAAATTACAATTGAATGGTTTTTTCATTGTTTACAAAGCATATGTAACTATTCTTGTTTACCTCTGGATATTTATCAAAGACTATTTTTATTATTATTCCCTTTCTTGTTTCCAATCCGGGGCAAGATTTTCTAGCTGTGCTTGTCCCAAGGCCAGAAAATCCCACTCAAGATCAACAAACATTTGCATAGTCCAGTATAATTCCTGTGGTGGGCGGGAAGGGAAAATTCTGAGTCAGGTTTCAATTGAGATTGTGTTTCATCAATTTCAGCTTCAAATGTATAATTATTTCATGATATAATGATTTTCAAGTTCATCTTAATAAGATGTTCCATTAAGTTTATAAAAGCTTTCAAAGATCTTAAGGCACTATTAGAAGAAAAGCAGGAAAGATCTCCCTGAAGTCCTGGGTATTTTATCACTCAACTAAAATTATTAAAAATACCATTACCTGCTCATTATCACATTCCTTCTGTGGGATCTTGCTGTATAGACATTGCCTGTTTTGAGGGAAAAGGCGCAAATCCTGTTATGTTGGGAAAATTTGATGAGAGGTCTAAAACAGGATTCACACTGGATGCAGAACAGTGTGCGATGTTCTCAGGCCCTCCCAGCAGATATGATCAGGTTTATGTCCAGTGAGGGCATGAAACTGATTACCATGGATTTAAATGGATTTCAAAATGTAAAATTGACTTAATGCCAAATCCTCCAGGAATGTCATATGTTCACTCCCACTAGTGTGATGTAAGGCTGGTCGAAATCACTACAGGTCTACACAAATGGAGAACAGATGTGATGACCATTTTAGGAGGGGAGGAATGCTGCTGTTGATATAGCTCAAGTAACCGATGCTTCAACATTTCCTTTCTTCCTGTGGAGAAACAACTGCCTTTGCTTGGCATTTGCCTCTGGAGACGTGTTTGGAATAGCAATTCACTCAGTGCAGAATCACACATGAGCCCTGGAATAAAACTGGATGGCCTTCGGTACCTCTTTTATTAGCTTAATGGATCATAAGGACTGAGACAAATTTTAATTTAATTTTAAGTTCAATTTTCCTAATTTTTTTGGAACATTTAATTGAATGCTGATAACACTAAATAGTAAGGACTACATTATTGCAAAAACTGACAGCAAGTAGCTAATTAACCAGTCAGTGTTGGGGACTGGCACATAAACAACTGACTACGTGCTAGCTACTTACCATTCAAGTGTGTAATTTAATTTAGTTATCTCATTCTCTCAAAACTCATTGCACATCCCAGATGACTACTCTTATAATACTATCAACCTTCACAATTTAAACAATTTTTTAAAAGAGATTAGCAAAATAAACAAGTTTGCAAAGGTGTTAAAATCCAGCACAACATTTTTCAGAAGCAATACTCATTGTGATCATTACTGGAGTTAAAGAAGGGGATCTTATTGAGACAAGAGTTCAGAAATCCGGCTGTGCTTGAGGGACTCTGGATGGGATTTTCCAGCCTCACTCGCCCCAAGACTGGGAAATCCAACCGAGTTCAACAGACCTTTGTATGATCGGTGTTCCGCCTGCAACAATTCCACTCTCTGGCTCCATTCCCCGTGACAGAATGATGAAGACCAAAGCTGCCTAGACATCGAGCTTTGGGTCACATTATAATGGAGCAAAGGTGGCATTAGCTCCCATCAGTGAATGTTAGTGCAAGGCAAAACTGCTGCTGGCTTTACTACATCCGCAACCTGGGCACTGAGGTGGAGAAGTATTATTTTGCAAAGTAAGGGTCTGATAATCATTGACTGCGATGGGAGGCCTGGGTTGTATATTAGGATTCAGGCCAGGAAATAAGACATTGGTCAAGAAATTAGATGGGGGCATGGGTTAGAATTCAGGGATAGATAGGATCAGGAATTTGGACATGTGTCAGAATTGGGGACCAAAATGAACCTAGGGGTGGTGATGGATGAGGGTTCAGAATAATGGACACTCTCCACCAGGCCACCAAACCCCATACATGACACAGTTACATGCCTATAGCCTGCCAATATAACCATTTCAAAACATTTAGCAAAGGTGGTAACTAGACAGGGTTCTGATGTTTGAGGTTCATTCCCTCTTACTTTTATCAAATAGATATTTGGTTTCTTTTGATCCAACATGAGCATGTTGTTAATAACTGGAAGATCAGCGGGACACAGAAGAAAGTTAACATTATCATAAAAAAGCTAACAGTCATAGTGCCAAGCACCAGCAACTTGAGGGCATCCTAAGAGAACACATTAGCAAGGAATTGTTGCATTTTATGTGAACAATTTAGCTCCTTTCGCTATGAGCTCCAAACCTCTCAAAGCAGAACTCAAACAAGTCAAAGTGGTCTTAAGTCGTTAATTTCCAGTGAACTGGACTTCCCTCTGATTCAGATTTAATTATGCAATAGTTTGCAACAAACTACTGCCTCTCTTTACCAATTGCCTGGTTCTCGGGCACAGTGGGTAGCATCTCTGCCTCTGAGCCAGCTGGTTCGGTTTTACGCCCCAGCTCAGGACTTTATGACCACAGAAGATGTATTCATAATGTGACCAAACAACATTGATTATCAACCTGCACTCCCTTCCTATGGCAAGTGGTAAGAGCATGAGAGGATCTTGGTCATGCATTTCTGTACAATGGCAGTCTAACGCTATTCCAACAGGAAACCGTAAAAACTTAGCCCTTCCCAGAACCTCAAATGCTCAAGTAGATGGTAGTCCCATGTATATCATAGTCCTGAGCCACTGACAGTAACATTGAAAAAAATCTTGCATCTATTCAAATAATGGACATAAGGAAACACAGAACGGGGATGGAGACAGATACACTGGAAGCTAGAATTTCTTATACAACACTGGATAAATGACCAGAGCTCTGGGTCAGTGTAATGTTGGCAGCTGAGATCGTGACTAGGGAGGCAAGCCGTGAGTGGCAGAGATGAATGAGGAGTTTGGGAGCAGCCTCTATAATATTGGTGCGCAGGGTATTCTTCAGCTCATCTTGATCCCACATTCAGATAAGTTGGTTCTCTTATTGTGGCAAGTCACTCGGGAGAAAGTCCAGCTTCAGAGAGCTGTCAGTCAATCTGATTGGCTGGCAGCCCTCAAATCCGGCAGTAATAGTGCAATGGATGGAAGTGAAAGTTCAGGAGGATGTCAGAGCCTAACTCAGGGCACCAGAGATCCAGGCAAAGTCAAAAGCTCCTAGGGGACAGAAATCCTTTGGGGGCATGGAGAGGGCAATTGGGGTCTCGGGGAAGAGGCCTGAGAATGGGGGGATGGAAAGGAGGTGTGGGGGCTGCTGAACTTTAAAATTTGGTCCTGACTTCAGAAAGGGCTTTTCATAAAGGCACTCCTGATTTCCCTCCCCCCACACTCGCCTATACCCCACCCACCCCATCTCTTCCCACTCGAGATCTGACTTTTCAAGCTTCCTTCATGGAAGTTCGGTTCTCCTGCCAGCCTAAAAATTGAGACTGGATTAGCCAATAAGGGTCTCAATTGGGCAAAAAGAAGGCTTCCCATCTGAGGCTCTGTCTACTGTGGAGTAAAAGTAGGGAGTCATTCATCCAGTGTTGTACAAGAAATTCTGGCTTCCAGTGTATCTGTCTCCATCCCAGTCCTGGGTTACCTTATGTCCATTATTTGAATAGATGCAAGATTTTTTTCAATGTTATTATCATTGGGTCAGGAGTATGGTGTACATGGGACTATCATCTAGTTGAGCATTTGAGGTTCTGAGAAGGGCTAAGTTTTTGATGATTTCCTGTTGGATTAGCCTTAGACTGCCTCGTGTAGAAATGCATGACCAAGATCCTCTTTGCTCTTACCACTTCACATCAAAGTAAAATGTGGCTTTAAAATATATCTATTTATTGATTTCAACCCCAATTGTCCAACATCTCCTCTTGCTAAATATCCCACAGCCTCAAGATTGTTATTTTCCATCACAGACCAATGACTTTTTAAAATCTGTGATGAAAACAGCTTTTAACAAGTTACATGAGTTTGAAAAATCTTTGACCTTCATAATGTATAGTGCTAAGCTTCAGTCAGTTTCTAGTCATGTGCCTATAGCAAGCAGCATTCTGTATTCAGTACCCCCAGGGTTCAATACCTTTTATAATTCTCAACACATAAATTTAACTTCCATACATTGCAATTGGCACTGATTGCTTCAAGACAAACTAATCTTACAGAAGAGAATGTCAGATAGAATCCTAAATGCAGAAGGAGCCATTCAGTCCACTGAGTTTACACTAACCACAATCCCACCCAGTCTCTATCTCCATAATCCCCATGCATTTATCTTAGCTCGTGCTCCTGACACTAAGGGACAATTTAGTTTGGCCAATCCACCTAACCTGCACATCTATGGACTTTGGGAGGAAACTGAAGTATCCAGAGGAAATCTATGCAGATCAGGGAGAATGTGCAAACTCCACACAGATAGTGATCCAAGCCAGGAATCAAACTCGGGTTCGTGACTGTGAGACAAGAGTGCTAACTATTCTGCCACCGTGTTGTCCAGTAGGTATTGTTTGCATGTGCGAAGGGCCTAGGGTCTGTTCCGGGTGTGAGCAAAAACAGCTTTTTGTTTATCCTTAGCTTGTCAGATCATTATGCACTTTGTTCCAGCAATGTGCACACAATTCCCACTCTCAGTACAACAGTTCTTAAAAAAGGACCAACTTCTGGAATAAAGACTCACTTGTATTGCCTGCCTTATTATCATGTAACTGGCTCTAACACTTATCCAATGTTATAATAAATTAGTACTAATATATATATATCTATCACAGTTCATGTGTCACCCTTCAGTACCACATATTCCTCTCTGCAAATTTAACTTAATCTGTTAAATTATCTGTTAAATACTTCAGAACAGAAATTTTGCAATTTTGAATCTTAAGAGATCACTATTCTTTTTAAAACTCCACATAATAATTATACATCAAAACTCAGAATCAAGTTGAGGATCATTTTTTTTTCCTTGCCAACTGAAATTTGGAATTTCAAGGGTACGATTATCTGAATGTTATCTTCATTCTTATTATAGCAATAATTATGAGCTTGTTTTATTTCAAATGTTGTTAAAAACAAGTTAGATCATGAATTTAAACATTTTTTTTGAGGTTGGTTCAGACAAGAAAACACTTAAGTGCTTTCTTCTTATTTCAGAGAAAGTGATTGCAGACTACATGCTGAGATGATTATAGTACCCAACTTCATTTCTTTGCTCTGAGCATTTGAAGGCACTCATAGTTCACTTAAAGATCAATTTGTGCAGATGTGGTCTTTATTTATCCAGCTAAAGTGGAAAAGGGAAGTTATTAATATCCAGGAAACCAATTAGTTCATATCTTCCCATCTCTGAATAGAACTCTTGTGAACTTCATTCCAAATTCTTTTATTAGAGATAGGAGGGATTGTTTTAAGTCTTGGTAGACTTAGGAGAACACAAAATTTCCAAATGCCAGACTGCTCTTATTGCTGCCCTCAGATGCCAGATGCCAGGAGCTGAATAGTATTCAGGTCATGGAAATTTGGGAGCACTGATCCTAATGCAGGTAATATACATCTCCAGTGTGCTGAAAATGTTAGGTATCTGGAAAAACAGAAGAGGCCAAAGGTTGACATGAAGGAAAGATTCATTTGGCCCCACTATTTTCACAGACACGAGAAGGTGCTGGGAATAATTCTCAATGACCAAGGATCCTGGAAATCTGAAAAAGATGATGGTCCAGTTGAATTTAATGGCAGAAATTGATTTGAATTTGTTTTATGCTTTGTTGCACAGCCAGCCAGCCAGATTTGAGAGATTAGTATGCTGGACGGAAATGTCTGTTGTACAGAGTCACAGCTTGGGAACACTATGAACAGAGGGAAAGCTGACAGGGATTGGTGGAATCAACAGATTTTGAAGGAGAGATTAGCAAGAAGGGAAAGGTCAGTTGATTGGAGTGGGAGATGACTGATCAGATTGCAGGGAAGGGGGTTGACTAATTGCATCATGGAAAAAGAAGCAAAATGTAATTCGTTAAGTTGAGGACTGAGGTGAAGCATTCCTGCTTCTCCTGGCCCAGTAAGAGTGCTATAAAGGCAGTTAAAGTTCATTTATTAGTGTCACAAGAAGGTTTACATTAACACTGCAATTACGTTACTGTGAAAATCCCCTAATCACTTCACTTTGACAACTGGAACATAGAACATAGAACATTACAGCACAGAACAGGCCCTTCGGCCTTCGATGTTGCGCCGACCAATATAAAAAGCAATGCCTCTCCAAACTAAACCATTCCCTTCTCTTCCATATACTTATCAACTAACCTCTTAAACGCCACCAAACTTGGCGCATCTACAACTTCTGCAGGCAGGGCATTCCATTCCCGAACCACCCTTTGGGTAAAGAACCTACCTCTGATATCCGTCCTATAACTATCACCCCTTAATTTAAAGCTGTGTCCCCTCGTGCTAGCTTTCTCCATCCTAGGAAAAAGGCTATCACTGTCCACCCTATCTAAACCTCTAATCATCTTCTATGTTTCAATAAGATCCCCTCTTAGCCGCCTCCTTTCTAACGAAAACAACCTCAAATCCTTCAACCTCTCTTCATAGGACCTGCCCTCCATACCAGGCAACATCCTAGTAAACCTCCTCTGTACCCTCTCCAATGCCCCACATCTTTCTTATAATGTGGCGACCAGAACTGCACACAATACTCCAAGTGCGGCCGCACTAGAGTTTTGTACAGTTGCAACATGACGTTGCGGCTCTGAAATTCAATCCTCCTACCAATAAAAGCTAAGACTCCATATGCCTTCTTAACAACCTTATCAATTTGACTGCCTACTTTCAGGGATCTATGCACATATACACCAAGATCCCTCTGTTCATCAACACTATTAAGAATCCTACCATTAGCCCTATACTCTACACTTTTATTATTCCTGCCAAAGTGCATTACCTCACACTTTTCCACATTAAACTCCATTTGCCACCTCTCGGCCCAGCTCTGCAACTTGTCCAAGTCTCTCTACAAACTAGAACACCCCTCTTCACTATCTACCACTCCTCCGACTTTGGTGTCATCCGCAAATTTACTAATCCATCCTTCAATACCCTCATCCAGATCATTTATAAAAATTACAAACAGCAGGGGCCCAAAACAGACCCCTGAGGTACACCACTTGTCACCGAACTCCACAATGAACATCTCCCATCAACCACCACCCTCTGTCTTCTATCTGCTAGCCAATTCCTAACCCAATTAGCTAAATCACCCTCTATCCCATACATCTGCATTTTCTGCAGAAGTCTTCCATGGGCCACCTTATCAAACGCCTTAATAAAGTCCATATATACCACATCAACCGCCTTACCCCCATCCACCTCCTTAGTCACCTTTTCAAAAAACTCAATGAGGTTAGTAAGGCACGACCTACCCTTCACAAAACCATTCTGACTATCCCCAATCAATTCATTTCTCTCTAAATAACTATAAATCCTATCCCTAATAATTCTCTCCAATACTTTGCCCACAACAGAAGTAAGACTCACTGGCCTATAATTCCCTGGAAGGTCCCTCTTCCCCTTCTTAAACAATGGGACCACATTCACTATCCTCCAGTCCTCCGGAACCACACCCGTAAACAACGAGGACCTGAAGATCAGAGCCAGAGGCTCTGCAATCTCCTCTCTTGCCTCCCAGAGAATCCTAGGGTAAATCCCGTCCGGCCCAGGGGACTTATCCAACTTCAAACCCTCGAGAATATCTAGCACATACTCCCTATCTACTTCGATACCTTCCAGTTTGCTACCCTGTACCTCAGTGTTCTCCATAACTACATTTACATCACCCTGCGTGAATACCGAAGAGAAATATTTATTCAGTGCCTCTCCAATCTCTTCAGGCTCCACGCACAACTTCCCACTGCTGTCTGTGACTGGCCCTAATCTTGTCCTAATCAACCTGGCCACAGCGAGGGAAAATTTAGCACCAGCCCTCACCATTTACAAACTCCACTCCCTAACTCGACCCAACTCAACCAGACCAACCCTAGTGCTTGAGGTATAAAGTCAGAATCTAGAGTGTCAGTAGACCTGACACTCCTCATTAGATACACAGGCAAGACTCTCTAATTGGGCAGGTAATGATTACCACAATTAGGAAGCTCCTTTTTTTCAACCAAATGAAAAAATCAACTTAACTTAAGGACATCTCAAAAGGAGCAGTCCTTTAAAAGGAGAGGGGACCACCTGAAACAAATTTAAAACATCAAATTAAAATGTGATTAAAAAGGTCAATGATATATCCCTGTCCCTGCAGTGCCTAAAAGGCATAGAAGGTATCAACTGTGCCTTGGGCTACTGCATGCTCTCTTTTCAGGGACTCTCAGCCACGAATATAGCTGCAGTAGAGGAGCAAACAGTTAGTTTGGACAACCCCATGGTCACCTGCTATCAGGACCTGTTGCTGGAACTCCTTGGCCAGGCCCAGGCGCATGTTCATGAGGAGGTACTCTTTGTTCCCCACCTCCTTCTTACCAAGAGCCTGTAGATCAGGAACCTGGGACTGAAGTGCAAACAAAACATCAGTGAAAGATATTTGAGAAAACTGAAAACGTTCTGCAGCCTAATACGTGTAACATAGACATGGTCCACGGACTCCACAACATAAGAACATAAGAAATAGGAGCAGGAGTAGGCCATCTAGCATTTCGAGCCTACCCTGCCATTCAATCAGGTCATGGCTGATCTGAAGTGGATCAGTTCCACTTACCCGTCTGCTCCCCATAACTCTTAATTCTTTTATCGGTCAGAAATCTACCCGTGACTTAAACATATTCAACAAGGCAGCTTCCATCACTTCAATGGGCAGAGAATGCCAGAGATCCACCACCCTCTGAAAAAAGAAGTTCCTCCTTAACTCTGTCTAATCTGCTCCCACCCCCTCAACCTTATTTTGACGCTGTGCCCTCTAGTTCTGATTTCCTTTTTAAGTGGAAAGAATCTCTCTACCTCTACCCTATCTAGCCCCTTCATTATTTTATGTGTCTCTATAAGATCCCCCTCAGCCTTCTAACCTCCAATGAATACAGGCTCAATCTACTCAATCTCTCCTCATAAGCTAACCCCCTCACCTCCGATATCAGCCTAGTGAACCCTCTCTATACTCCTTCCAAGGCCAATATATCCTTTCACAAAAGGGCACACTTAAGACCCTGTGAACCAGTACAACCTAAATTGTACGGTACTGCTGCATGCAGCACCCTCCACCCCAGGTCCCCAAGCTAGTGGGAAAGATCCCTCCATAGAAGAACCTCCACTGGGGACCTCTGCCATCCAGTGGCACCAAGGGCCACCTAAGCTCAATCAGGGACATCTTCTGATGCCAACCAAATAGACAAAATCAAATTAACTTAGGGATGTACGTCAGTCAGGGAGCTTGGACACCAAGAGGCCAACTTCATGGCTCTCGTTGAGATTATTACACAGTTTGAGAATTAAATCTTCTAACCTCAACAGATAGAATGAACAATGTGTACACTATGGGATGAAAAGTTAAATGATTAATGTTTTAAAGTGAGAATAATTTATAAACAGATGGAGTGCATTGATTGGATGGTTACTGAACACATATGAAGAGATAGTCACTGACAAAGGATTAGAATGGAGTCAGGAGATATGTACCTGAAATGTTTCATTCTGTGAATAAATTTATCCAATTAAAGACTGGCTTTGATTTCTTCCTTCACCAACTGGCTGTCAGGAATGTAACACATGTCTCAATGCAGGTATGCCAAGAACGTTTGAAGTAAATGGCAGGAATGGCTTTCCCAGTCTAACCACATACCTGATATTTTGCCAGCAAAGCAGAACTGTAGCTGAGTAAAATATTATACCTTTTTTATTATTATTTCTATTTCCATTTAGATGCAGCACTATCAGGAATTTTATTGTCCCCAGATGTTTGAACAGATTGCAAAATCAGGATGTGAGGCCTCATGTCTGTTCATTCATTCATTCATTTTTATCATTGGTTTTCCTAAGTCAGGACTTTTTTATAAAGACACTTTTAATGATAGTTCAATACAAAATATGATCTTTTTATTGCAGCAATCTATTCTCTTGCAATCCCCACTTCTGTGATCACAAGCCTGAGCTTTAAAAGCCTATGACTAAAAAATCTATTGCATCCATTAGTAGGTGTGGGGATCATGATGCATTATTATGAGACGCCTGTTTGAGTTGATTCATATGACGTGTAAACCTCATGCTGATTGCTCATTTCAATGAGCAGCCATAAAGGTCAGTGCAAAATGCATTGCTGAGTGGCTGCATGTTTAGCCTAGGATTGTATGTGGCTAACATGATGCACCATAATCCTGCACCTTTTAAAAATATTTTCTGCTCTTTAAAAACAGATGCACTCATGCTGTAGCAGTCATAGAACCATTTGAAGAAAGAAATGGAGCAACAGGCTAGTGAGAGTCCCCAACACCCATCCCCACCCCTCCCCCCACCACACCTCAAGATTTCCCTCATGGGAATGTACCTGAACTACCTCTTATTTAAACATTGCCCATTGTTCCATTACAGTTTTGCCTGCTAATCTTTGATTCCCATTTACCTGAGTCAGATCTTTTCTTACCCCATTGAAGTGGGTTCTCCTCAGATTGCGCACTTTTTACTCAGAATTGTTCCAAGCCCTTTTCCATAGCTAGGCAGAGCCGGTGAAATGTTGGTTGATTTCCCCTGAACGTTCATTTACTGACAGTTGATCCATTTAACTCGCCTCATTCCTGAGAACTGGATTCCAGTCTTCCTTGTTTGGCCTCAAAAAATCTTGAAAATTCAGCTGAACACACCTCAGCAATTCTTCTTTCTCTCTGCCAGTTATACTATTACTATCAGAGCCTATTGGAGGTCCATTAAAATGTCTCACTACTTTACAGTTTTAGAGTCTCTATGTAATTTCCCTACAGATTTGATCCTCTGTGGCCAGGATTTTCTTGTCCCTCTTGCCTGATGGATTATCATAATCCCTCAAAAGTAAACAGCAATTTAGATGGCCCACCAGGGGGAAGCACACATAAAACCTAGCCCATATCTTTTCCACTTGTTGGTGGCCTATAGAATAAACCCAATAATGGACCTCTATTGTTTTTGATTTCTAACCAAATAGATTCTGTCCTCGACCCTCTAGGCACTCCCTCTCCAACATTATAACACTTCCTTATTCAGTACTGCCATACTTCTTCCTTTCTTTTCTCCCTTATCTTTCCCAAATACATCATATCCAGGAATATTATTATTCAGCCAGGTCTCTTAATGCCTTGACATCATATTCCCATTTTGGTCTCAGCACCTGCAGCTCACCAGCCTTATTCATCACACTCCATGTGTTCATATATATTCACTGTAAATGTAATTTAGACTTATTGTGTTCCCTCCTACTCTGACCTTTTTTTTAATCTTATTACTATCTGTTTCTCCCAATTTTTGTACACTTTTTTCCTCCTGGTTCCCATAGCCCTGCCAAGTTGCTTAAATTTTCCACAACAGGACTGGCAAACTGCCTGCAAGGAAATTAATCCTGCCTGTTTAGGTTCAATCATTAAATCTAAACAGGTCCACTGTTTCCAAAAACACTTCATGTGTTCCAGAAATCGAGAGCTCTCCATGCTGCACCATCTCTCCAGCCATACATTCATCTGTAGTACTCTCCTATTGCTGTCACAATAACACATGCATTGGGAATAAGAAATTGTTACCTTTGAGGTCCTGATCTCTCGACACCCTAGCAATGTCTGTAACACTGTATTCTGCACTCTCTCCTTTCCTTTTCAATGTATGGTATGCTTTGTCTGTATCGCACGCAAGAAGCCATACTTTTCACTGTATACCAGTACGTGTGACAATTACAAATCAAATCAAACAATAAATCAAATCAAGATGCTTGCTGGTTCCCTTCATAACTCACTCAAATATGCCTGCAGAATCTCTTCCCTCTTTTTATCTGTGATTGGTACTGATGAACCATGATCACTGGCTATTCAACCTCCCCATCAGGGTGCTCTGCTGCCACACAGGGACTTCCTCAACCCTGGCAAAGGGAGGCAACACACGATCCTGCTTTTACATATGCAAAGCAGAAATTTCTGTCTGTTCCGCATGGTAGGACAGTGGTTAGTCCTGCTACTTCGCAGCGTCAGCGACCTGGGTTTGATTCCCAGCTTAGGTCATTATCTGTGTGGACTTTGTACATTCTCCCCATGTCTGCGTGGGTTTCCTCCAGGTGCCCTGGTTTCCTGCCACATTCTGAAAGACGTGCTAGTTAGGTGAATTGACTCGGACTGTGACAACTGGGGGTATTTCAGATTGATGTCATTGTGGTATTAATATAAGCCTTACTTGTGGTTAATAAATATTTAAACTTATTGCCTTTTATTCCTTTCACTGTTGATTTTCCAGTTTTCTTTGTCTTCTCCTTCCCTCCCCCACCCTTTTTCTGGTTGAGCCACCTGTACAGTTTTGGATTTGGCACTCGCTACACTCCTCAAAGGAACCATCACTCACCAGTTTCCAAAGCTAACTTCTAGTGCAATATACTTCGGGCATTCTGCACGAATTGTTGTGGTCTCCTTGAAAATTCCAGAATCCATTATCAAAGATTTTATAGACAAACACTTTGGAAACAGCGGCAGGATTGCTAAATAGAGTCAGCATGGATTTATGAAAGAGAAATTATGCTTGGGAAATCTACTGGAATTCTTCAAGTATGTCACCAGTAGAGATGTCACCAATGGATGAGATTTATTTGGATTTTCAGAAGGCTTTTAATATAGTCCTATCTAAAAGATTAGCATATAAACTTAAAGCACGTTGGAGTTGAGGGTAACATATTGAGATGGATAGAAAACTGGCTGGCAGACAGGAAACAAAGAGTAGGAATAAATGAGTCTTTTTCCAAATGACAGGAAGTATCGAGTGGGATACCGTAAGGATAGGTGCTGAGATCCCAGCTATTCATTATATATATTTAGATGGAGGATTAAATAATATCTCCAAATCTGCAGATGACACAAAGCTAGGCTGGAGACTGAGATTTGAGGAGAATGCAGAGATCCTTCAGTGTGATTTGGAAAAGTTGAGCAAATGAGGAAATGAATGGCAGATGCAGTATAATTTGAATAAATGTGAAGTATCCACTTTAGCAGCGAATCAGGTAGGCAGATTACAATCTGAATGAACGTAAATTAGGAGAGAAAAATGAATAATGAGACCTGGGTGTCCTAGTACGCAGTTGCTGAAGGTAAGCATGCAGGTGCAGCAGGCAGTAAAAAGGCAAATGGTATGTTAGCCACCAAAGCAAGAGGATTCGAGTACAGGAGCAGAGATGCCTTGATGCAATTAATCAGGGCCTTGGTGAGACCACAGCTAAAACTGTGTGCAACATTTTGGTCTCCTTTTCTGAAGAAGGCTGTTCTTGCTGAGGAAAGAGTGCAGTGAAGGTTTACCAGACTGATTCCTGGGATGGTGGGACTGATATGTGAGGAGAGATTGAATTGGTTAGGGTTCTATTCACGGGAGTTCGGAAGAATGAGGAGGGATCTCAGAGAAACTTACAAAATTCGAACAGGACTAGACAAAATAGATGCACAAAGGATGTTTCCAATGGTGAGGGTGCCCAGAATCAAGGGTCACAATCTGAGAATACAGGATAGACTGTTTAGGCAAGAAATGAAGTGAAATTTCTTCACTCAGTGAGTGGTTAGCCTGTGGAATTTGTTACTGTAGAAAATAGTTGCAGCCAAAACACTATATATTTTTAAGAAGTAGTTAGCTACAGCACTTGAGACAAAGGGAATTAAATGATATGGGGAGGTGGTGGTATTAGGCTATAGAATTGGATGATCAGCCATGATCATAATGAATGGAGGAGCAGGCTTGAACAATAATACAGCCTCCACCTGCTCCTGTTTTCTATGTTTCAATGACTGTGTGGCAGCTACCCATTTCCCCTTTGCCTGTCTAACCTTAAGCTGTGGCGTGAGTTCCAAGCTCTTTGCCTCATCGATCTATCAGCTGCTGCTTAAGTTCAGAAACCAAGACTTCAAGCTACCGCAGTTGACAATATTTGCTGCACATGCTGCTTTTCCAGGACACGAGGAAGGGCCCAGAATTCCCATATGGAAAAGGATGTGCATCAAGCTGGATAGATATGCCCTGTCATGTCCTTCATTAGATTACTCACTTCACAGAAATAAAATTCGGACTTTAATTCATGATGACTCACCAGTTATTCACTAATCATCAGCTTCCTTTGTGCAAATTTATTTTATTACTTTATTTTATGCGTCAAATGAAATCTTTTATTTAATTCATATTAAGTATATAGATTTTCATTTACTAAAAAATTCTGAATCCTTTAGTGTCATATCACTCATTTAATTTTCATTTTAGCTTCAAATTTTGATTAATTGAACATTGATTATAATTAAATGATAAAAGATCATGTTGGTTTGAGTTTTATGCAAATTAACTGATCAAGTCTTAATTTATAGTTGATTAATTTAAATTAAATTGTGCTAAAATGTCACTTCACTCTCTCCCTCTCTATCTGCACAAATCCGTATCTAATCACTCCACTCAGTCTTGAATTGGGCTATTCACAGCCTTCTCCACTCAGAGTCTCCCCTTCCCAATTCACAACCTCACCCTCTCTATCCACAATCTCACTTCTGGATCTCATTTTGCTGCTGCTTTAGTAGCAATCTCATTCTCTCTAATCAATCATCTCTTGGTTCACCCCTTCAAACGCTCTGTTCTTGGGCCTTGCCATTTTTGCCCTGTTCAATCACTGGCCTTGCTCCCTCTAACCCCTCTGTTTCTGGTTCCCAGTGACCACTCTGTTTCTGGATTTCACTCCCAGTGACCTCTCTGTTCCTGGACCTCACTTCCAGTGACCACTCTGTTCCTGGACCTCACTCCCAGTGACCACTCTTCCTGGATTTCATTCTCAGTGACCATTTTGTTCCTAGATCTCAGTCCTGGTGACCACTTTGTTCCTGGATCTCACTTTCAATGACCTGTCACTGGGTCTCACTCTTAATGACCACTCTGCTTCTGGGCTTGTCTCTTGGTGACTTGTTACTGGGTCTTACTTTCTCAAACTTGCAGGAAGCAACTTAAATTGACAATCCCAAGCACAAGAAGAAAACAAGCTGTTTTAAAATCTGACTGAACAGTTATGCTAATTAGACATGGTACCGAAGAGCTTTAAAACTGATTAATAATTGCTCCATTAATTGCATCATTTATCATTCAAAACACCCAATGGTGTTCATGAATGTATCACAGTGCAGTGGTAAAATGTTTCATCTTCAGCATCTTGATTTCCATGATCTACTTTAGACATCAGTAATGAGTAAGTTGATCAATACTCTGGGGACATAACCATTCTTCTCCTTCTGGGTTTGGTTGCAGGGAAAAGAGTCTCATTTGTGCAGGATAGTCAGTCACCAACACATAACTGTGCGCATCACTGATCACAGGGAAGACAAGGCAGAGAAAAGAAGTCTTAGAGGTTTAGGGTACTGATGACAGCAAAGGTCCTGGAGGGGTAAGCAAAGCTTGACCTACTTGAACTATTTAATTGGCCAACAAATCTCCTCAGAGTAGGTTATTTGCCTACAAACAAACTACCCCCAATCTCTCTCATCCACCATTACAAATGGAAGGGAGCAGATTGGAGGTGAGTTTGTGCCAGATTTGAAACTTTCAAAATTTGATCATTCAATCCAACTTCAACCATCATTAGGGTCAGAAGTGCAAATGGAGCACATTCTCTGTGAGAACGTGCTCCATTTTCCATCAATAACAGTGCATTAGCACCAATTGCTCTCTAAGCTGTGATTGCTCTTTAATCCAGAATGTCCCTTACAGTGCAGGAAGCAGAAAGATAGAGTGAATATTTATTGCTAGTGATTATATATCATATTAAATGGATGTTTAGCATTGTTATATGAGTTAAAGGGCTCAATCTCTGCTCTCCAGGAATTCAGAATGGGATGCAGACACTTGTCACTTTGCTCTCTTCATGCTGATCTTCTGATCTGGAATTTCAATCCCCTCCTTCAATTAATTGATGTACTGGCAACTGACTGTAGGATCTAATAGTCTACTTCTTCTCTCCAGTGACCCTGCTGGACTGTGTACTGCATTGCAGCAGGATTAATGATGAATTCTGCATGCTGTGTTCAATGATCTAGATGATTGCTTTAGGAATAACAACTTGCCAGCTGGAAATGCAGACTGGAACTAATGAGAATGAGTCACGCTTTAATGTAATTTACAGGAAGACTATGTCTGCATTATACTTCTCAATTCCACAGAGTCACTTTTGTTCCTTAAAGTCTAATCTTGTGCTTAACTGTTTTAATGCTGTTGTGATTAAATTACCTACATGTGTGCCGCTGACTACAGTTTAGTTTCAATGTGTTGAGTTTCATTTAATATGTGTAACAAACTTCAATGAGGTGTCAGCCATGCTCAGTGGTAGGATTCTCACTGCTGAGTCAGAAGGTTCAAGTCTCAATCCTGAGGTTTAAGTTGATTCATGTAGAACATATAGTACAGGCTCTTTGGCCCAAGTGTCCAGCTAGCGTGGAAATGGGAGAGTTGCTGATCTGTTTTTGGGCGAGTTTTCAATCATATGTACTCAGCCTTTGAAAATATGGGCTAGACCATTTCTAGCTAATAGAAGAAGTAGGCGGGGCCTAATCCACCAGACAGCAACTCAGATCGGAGCCACAAATTGCACACGCGCAGGAAAAGCAGAAAAACAGCTCTGCTGACAGGACCCTCCCCACCCATCTCCTCCCCAAACCCTTGGCGGACCAGAAACAGCCTACCTACCCCCAAACGGTCATCGGAGATCCCCACAATATTACTGAACCTCTTAAAACCTCAACTCCTGTCTCCCTCCTAAACTGTCTTGCACATGGCTCCCTCTTCACCATCCCCACCCAACCCAACCCCATTGGCTGACTGGCATGACCCTTTTCTGCCCTGCCCCGATCATCACAGAAGCACAATTCCCATTCCCTCCCCTCTCCATCAGCACAATTGCAAATTCTGATTTGGTTTTACCTCCACGGTAACAAGGCAAACAGCATTAAACTCGCTGGAATGCTATAATGGGTGCGTGACTCACCCAAACTGCCTGCAGCTGATCTGTCCCAATAAGGGATAACATCATTAAAAACTCTAAGGACAGACAGACTGGCAGACAGTGCAGGAAGAAATGGCCTCCAGGAAAATGGCTCCCCATTTTTCGAACGTTGGAGTCGGTGGAGGCAAGGCGGGACATCCCCCTCTCCCCAGAAGGATGCCTTCCCAGAAGAAGGGATGGAAGCACAGCCTGTGAGGTGGTGGCAGCATCTGTTAATGCCAGGGCACTGCCAGGAGAACTGGAAAATCGCTCTACATCCTGAGGAGACCCCGAGTCGTCATAGTGTTACATGTAAGGTTAAGAAGTTGTTGTAATACTGTGAGGGCACAGATGAAGGGCAACACCAGGTAAATAGAATATTTAGGTATTTGAAGTCTTACGTTCACATTTTTACGTTATCATTTATTTTGAAAGCACTATTATTGGCAACAATAAATGTTATTTCACCCTACACCTGTGACTAACTTGTATCTAATTAGTCTCGTTAAAGCGGGTGAACTCAGACAATTGGGAGTGAAGCTTGCTAATTACATTGTGATGAATGCAAAAATATGCAAATTGACATTTTGCCTGTTTTGGGTGTGCCCTTGATTGCGTCAATTTTTTTTGTTGGTAAAATGGGAATGGGTGCGAAAATGAGCACTGTTTCCATTAGTCACGTGACATCCAATTTTATGACGTTTTTCCAGCCCAAAACGGGCACAATGAGGTCAAAAAAAATTCCACCCTGAATGTCTAAATGAAGTGAAAATTTTCACATGGCTGAATATCAGTTCAGCAAATTAACTCCTAAACAAATAATGAATTGAGTTTATGCAGCAAAGATTTTATATCGGTGTAAATGGTTATGGTCAATAAGTCTTCCTTTTATCTTCAGTTGTTTCATCAATGACCTTCTGTCTAACATAAGGTCAAAACTGGGATGTTTACTGATGTTGAGCAGCATTTGCCACTTCTCAGATACCCAGGCAGCCCGCATCGACTTGCAGCAAGACCTGGGCAATGTTAAAGCTTAGGGTAATAAGTGGCCTGAGGAGGTTGTGGCATAGTGAAAAGTCACTGGGCTAGAAATGTAGAGTAGTAGCATGGACCCTTTAAGAGAACATTCACAAAGGGCCACATGTTCAAGTCAGATCAACGTTCATAGAAGAAGGCAATGTCCAGAAGACGTCTGATAGCCATGAGGCAAAACCCTGGCCAGGTTTCATATGCAAGTGGAAAGAGCAACCGTAAGTTAGGTAGTGGAAATCTATGATCAGTATTGACTATTTTCTAAGTAGCTACAAAATAAAAAATTGAGTTTAAACATTCAGAGTTGATTTTATCAACAGAATTCTACTGCCTTGTCCACCACAGAATTGGAGCAGGCAAGGGCCAAACAATGGAAATGTCTGCTGACCTCAAGCTAGGCCATAAAATCCTATCCAATGTCTTTGTTTACTATTTGAGGTTAAAACACGCAGGTTTGTACAACACCTCGGTGAAGTGCAGGTGTCTGACGCATAACTCCTGAGTGAAACTGAAATGGATGAAATGTGAGTACAGCCTTCAGTTCTGCCCTCCTCCATCTTCTCCCAGTTGCGCCTTCTCAATGCTCTCTTCATCCCTACTCCTCGCTGTTCAGTCCCAAAGGTGGCTCCACCAGACAACCCATGATTGCAAAAGATCATAAACAGACTAGCACCAGCAAAAAGTTGTGAGAATTCATTTTTGGAACAGAGAAAGTACACCAAAATGTCTGAGAAGTTAACCAAAAGCAAAATATTTCAAACGTTCAAAATCTGAAACGAGAAAAAAGGAAATGCTGAAATTACTCAGCATCTGTAGGGACATAAACAAAGTTATCATTTCAGGTCAATGACCTTTCACTAAAACAGTTAATCAGACAGATATGGATAGGGTGCTGAACATACTGTGGCCCTTATTATACCTCTAAGATACGTGCAGTAGTCACATTTCTAGGCCTGTGTCACATTTTGAAAGGAGTTAATCTAATTTGTACTATAAAGAAAGGGAAAAGTCTAGTAATGACTTGTGATCCATTCCAGGAGTTATTATACAGAATAATGATTCTTTGTCATGTTCCCTGTACTCCAGCTCATATTACTTCATGGATGAAAGAATTACACCCAAGATCATAAAGATGTGACGTTCATTTGTGAGAGTGGACAGTGATACTGAACCCAAAAAGAGTATCTAATGTAATAACTATGAGTTATACTATGAATGAGAATTATATAAAAAATAAATCTGACATCAAACATATTAATGTTCTTGAATTGACTACTAATAATAGAAATTCAATTTAGCATTGTTCTTCCTAAGATTACCACAGCATGGTGACATAATAGTTAACACTGACATTTCACAGTGCCAGGGACCCATGTTTAATCCCCAGCTTGTGTCACTGTCTGTGCGGTCTCTGTATGCTCTCCCTGTGCATGGGTTTCCTCCAGGTGCTCCAATTTTCTCCCACAGTCCAAAAGAGTGCTGGTTGGAGTAAGTGGCCATGCTAAATTCTCCCTCAGTGTACCCAACAGGTTCCAGAATGTAGTGACTTTCATAGTAACTTCATTGTAGTGTTAATGTAGGCCTACTTGCGATTAATCAATAAACTTTAAACCAATGTTGCTTTTACTGCATAGATTGTCAACATTTCATAATGTTGTCCAAACCAACATTAAAAATGAAAAGAATACATATGAGTTCTCAATACTCATTATTCACTCCATCTGTTATTCAGTCCCACTTAGAAACAGTCCCAACAGAATTGACTGTCAATATGTCCTGTAATGGAAATAAAGACCCATTTGTTTAGTGTTCTTAAAAATAAGGCCAACTTTACCCACATTCACTTCATGAATGGCGCATTAAAAGGCAAGCAGAAGCATTTGATCATTAGATTATACACGAGACTACACTTAAAAGCCAATTCCAGGGGAGAATAACATTTGGACTCACGTTCAAAAAAAAAGAGATAACAGCTTGTGACTTTTCTCAATTGTTCCCTGAAGATTGTGAAACAATCTGGTTTGGTGAAGCACAGAATGTAGGAGAGGTGAATGAAGTTTGGCTTCTTCTGAACATATCAATTCTTGCTTTGTTCTTCCATTTGAAATGAAAGGATTTTTGGACAGTTCCAAAATACAATCATAAAATGAACCAAAAGGATGAGGAAGAAAATTAAAATGTGTGAGGCTGAAACCAGTCGTTTAAAAAAGCAAAATATTACAGATGCTGGAAACCTGAATTTAAAACAGAAAATGTAAAAGTACTCAGGAGGTCAGGCAGAATCTGTGGAGCAGGAAACAGGATTGACATTTCAAGGTGATAACCTGTAACAAAATTCAGAAATTCAGTTCTGTGGAATGGTCACCAATCTTTAATGTTGAGCAGAATTTTAATTACCAATTTAATTACCAATGAGGGCAGGGCAGGTAATGGGAGACAGGGCGGGGTGGTGATGATGGTGATGGAATTCCCTGCAATACTCACAGTGGTTCTTCAGAATCACTTCCCACATTTCAATTTCAGTCTGGAGCATTAAGGCAGGCACCTGTTGAAAATGAGACATTGATCAAGCTGTCTACTTCATCTTGGATGCTGTTGAGTTTATTGAGTGTTGCTGGAGCTGCACTCATCCAGACAAATGAATAGTTTTCCATCACATTCCTGACTTGTGCCTTATAGGTTATGGACAGACTTTGTGGATTCAGGAGGTGAGTTATTCATTACAAGATTTCCAGCTTCTGATCTGTTCTCACAGGCAAAGTATTAACTTGATCCAGTTCCATTTCTGATCAATGGTAATTTTCAGAATAGTAATACTGGGGTCTTCAGTGATGGCAATGCCATTGAATATCAAGCAGAGATGATTAGACTGTCTCTTGTTGGAGATGATGATTACTGGCACAACACTATTTGCCACATAGTAGCCCAATCCTGAATGTTGTTCATGTCTTACTGCTTATGGAGGCAATTGCTTTAATATCTGGGGAGTTATGAATGTTGTTAACATAGGACAATCATCAGTGAACATCCCTACTTCTGATCTTATGTTGGAGAAAAGGTTATTGATGCAGCAGTTAAAGATGGTTGAGCCTAGGACACTATCCTGAAGAATTGCAGCACTGATATCCTGGCCCTATGATGATCAACCTCCAACAATCATAACCATCTTTCTTTGTGCATGACTCCAACCATTGAAGAGTTTTATCTCTTTTCCCCCAAATGGCTTCGGTTTGGCTAGGGCTCTTCGATGCCATAATCATTCAAGTGTGAGAAATGGATTTTGTGGAGAGGATGGAACAACGGTATTTGAAGGAAGAGTCTGTGAGGGATGAGTGTGAGATTTCTGTAAGGTGAGGATGAGTATGGATGCTGGTTTGGATGAATCTCTTACGGTGCTGAAACCCAAGTCTAGGGATGACTCCCCTGCAGCTGGCTGCTTCTGCCAATTCTAGCCATGCCTGTTTGGTTGTGTGGCCGGCCTCTTCCCTCTGTCACTGGGAAACAGGACCTCTCTACCAGACCTCATTGCCTCCAGAATCACCAGCTGAAAAAATTCGGAGGGACAAACTCATTCTTGTCCATCATGAAGCCTACTATACAAAACTATTACACAGTTCAGTTGTCCTGCTCCCGCCAGGTTCCCCTGGACCGCAGCTTATGCCACTGATAGGAGCAGGTCATCATCATTCCCACACTCTTGATTAGGAAACCCAGAAGTGTTTCTAATGCCAGGGCTGACTGAAGCAACCATAGCAAAACACACTGCAGCAGTCATCAGGCTCCTGAGCCAGGCTGGCCTCACTGTTAGCAAGTCCGGTACATTAAAATTCTGTCCATCAACTCTGTTTCTCTCCACCGATGCTGCCTGGCCTGCTGAATAATCCCAGCATTTTCTATTTTTATTGCCTATCATTAAAAAGACACTAATAATCCCAGCTGGACACGTTTGAAAATTTTCATTACTTCCAAACAGTTATAAATTTAAAAAATAAATTGTTTAGATTCTGAATTTTTCAGAAGTTTTCTGTTGGAATCTTATCAAATTTCTTGCATATTTCCTGGTCAGTTGCTGAAATAAGTTTGGAATTTTATCTCAGGGCCCTGTAAGGATGTGCACAGTGATGCCAGCAGTAACACTGGGACTGTGTTGATTAGTGTCCTCTTGGGCTGATAACTGGGGGGATACTTCATGTGCATTTGACTGACAGGCATACCGGACTCCAATAACTTGACTAGCAGGAAAATACAACATCTGACTACTATTTGAGGGTAGGGGAATGAAGGCTAATGTTCCAGGGTCCAGGGCACTGATGCTTACAAAAAGGGAGTTAGTAGGGGTAGTTGTGTCTTGTATAGTGGGGGACAGAGGTAAGTTGTTACGAACCGCAGACCTGCAGAGGCTAACTGCAGTGTATTATACAATTATAAAGCACAGAAGGAGGCCATTCGGTCCATTGAGTCTGCATTGACCGCAATCCCCAATCAGGCCATATCCGCATCACCCCATAAATTTACTCCAGCTAGACTCCCTGGCATTAAGGGATAATTTAGCAGAGCTAATCCCCCTAACCCACACATCTTTAGACTATGGGAAGAAACTGGAGCACCCAGCGGAAAGCCACACAGGCATGGGTAGAATGTGCAAACTTCACACAAAAGTGACACAAGCCGAGATTTGAACATGGGTCCACTGTGCCACCATGTCAACCCTATCTTTTAAATGTTTTTGTAGATGTCCCACCTCACAACTGGCTGGCGATCAGATAGGCAAGCTCAGGTTCCTAGACTGCAGACAAGAAGCAGAGAGCAGATAGGGAGGAAGATATTGTGGTTGAGGGGTTCTCAGTGTTCAGAAGAGGGGAGATCACAGGGTGGGAGAACTGTGATTGGAGAGAGGAGTCAGTGGTTGTGAGGTTGGGAGCAATTAAGCTAGTTAGGCCTGCAAAGAAAACAGGTCTCTTCTCCTTAGTCACATTGTTAAATGAGTATACCTTGAGGGTCGAGCTCTTCACTTTCTTTTACTTTTTGAGCCTTTTGATGTCTGGAAAACTTGATCAAACGGAGTTAAGAATAAAAGGCCTGTAGAAATTGAGGTGCATGATATATTCCCGATCGACCCAACTCATGAGGGTGAATTGGTTGTCTGGGCCTCTTATTCCCACTGCTATTAAATCTGAGTGTGCACATTTGAGGTTAGTTGGAGTCATGTTTGGAATTATATAAAATTTCATTGGAAACATCTGACCTCGGCCCCAGCTAAGATTCTCCAGTCCCACTGCAGTGAATGGATGTTTTGACTGAGAGCTAAATTCTCTATCCTCACTGGCAGATGTGGCGAGACAAATGAGACTGGTGAATTCCACCCTTTATTAAATATTATCTTCTCATCTAACCCTGAATTACTGGTTGTCAGGAACTGAAGTTACTTCCCTGTATATAAACAAAGGTGTCGACAGTAGCCATGATGTAGTGATGTCGCATTGGACTGGAGTAAACTCAGTAAGAGGTCTGACAACACCAATAATCATTGGAGGAGTTACTAGGTGCACTCTTTTCGACCCAACTATCATCAATTGCAACATCAATGACATGATGAGATCAGCAGTGGGGCTATTCACAATGGTTTCTCTGTACTTTTGCTCCTTTTGTAAGCCATCAAATAATAAAGCATTTACAAGGCACAATTCAGAAGTACGATGCAATAATCTACAATAGATATAGCTGCAATACTCAAAACATTCCACATTATCCAGGACAAAACAATCTGCTTGATTGGCATCCCATGATACTTCAAGTAAGGTGCTCACAGTGATTCATGTAGACAAGAAAAATTAAATCTAATGAAGGCTTTGTGTGGCCACATTTATAAAATGTTGATGCATTATGTAACAGGCAGTACACAATCTGCTCTTCTGGCACTGGCATCGAGCATTGCAGCTGTGGGCATGATATCCCATTCACACATTTCTAAAATATACCTTCTGTCTGCCTCCCCATATCATTAAATTAATTGGACTGTGTAGCACATTCTTCACCAGCTGCTTGATATATCTTAAACCAAAAGCAAAAATTTCCTTTTAAAGTGTGTAATGAATCTGGACACAAAGTTCATAATGGTCCTTTAGCTTGGCAAAAACAGGACAAGTTACATAATGACACTCTGATTAGCTGGAATAGCTCTATGTCACTGGAATGGTCCTTCAGGTACTGACTGATATTTTAATTCAGTAATTGCAACTGTACCTGATTTTACAAAGTGCATCATCATTTGTCAGAAATTTAGCCGAGTGTTATGCATGATTCACTAACCATTTAAATTACAATCAAAATCCTGCTAAACTTATGCCTGGATTTCCAATGTTTCAACAAAAATCAAAAAAATTTGAAATCCAGAAGCATCAAATTGAAAAAAGACCTTGTGATGTATGTATCTGGATCTGATGTGTTTGAAGTATTCTGTTTTCACAAGATTTGTGATAGACAATTTATTTGAATTGTGTTTTCATAGAACATAGAACACTACAGCACAAACAGGCCCTTCAGCCCACAAGTTGTGCCAAACACATCAAAACCTACCCAGCCATAGACCTATCTATAACCCCCAATCCCATTGGATCCCATATACTCATCCAGAAGTCTTTTAAAAGACCCCAGCGAGTTCGCCTCGACCACCACCGACGGCAGCCTAGATATTTCATTGTAGATATTTAGCTTAAGGACACCAGATGCTTTGAGAGGCAGATGCAAATTCTCTAATTATCAATATCCAGTTATACGATAACAGAATTCAGGCCTTGTAACAATGGAATCCCACGTTGTGCCGATACTGTGATCTCGTACGTGGATTTTCACTACCTTCTGCAGAATGGAATGAATACACTTTACTGAGATGATGCCAATTGTAATTGAGTACATCAGTTTATTTTGAATGTAATATACGAACAATAAAATCCAACCCATTATCATGATGTCAAAAAAATATTAATTAATAACAAATTATGTAAACTTAACTCCTGGTAATGAAGACCAAACATAGATTGGATGACTGATTTGTGGAACAAGTCCATTCAGTTCCCAAGCATGATCCCACATTACCTGTTGCCTATTAATTTAGTTCTTTACCTTGCTTGGACAGGCTTTTCTGCCTCCTGTCTCTTGCAGCGTTCCAGTGAAGTTTAACATAAGCTGGAGGAGGAGCATTTCAAATTTTTATTACTCACTCTGCAGCCTTCTGAACTTAACACAGGGTTCAACACTTTCAGATCACAACCTTTTCTTTGTTTTGGGTTTTTCTTTCTTGTTTGTATCTTTTTCTTCCTTACATTGCAACCCTTTCCCAGTTCTGATGGAAAGTTATTAACCTGAAATGCAAGCTCTGTTTCTTTCTCCACGTGTGTTCCCAGACCTGCTGTGTATTTCTCATGGATTTTGTTCTTATTCCTGATACTGGCTTGGTTTGTGTTTTACAGTTTAAACTATCTGACCATGAACTTAAAAGAAAGTTCCCTATCCCCGCCTCCTCTTCACTCTTCTTTCTAACTGTGTCAACTCCAAATGCTGCAGGTGGAGATTATGTCCAATCTATATCATCTGTTGAAGGGTCAATGAATTTGAGGTCAACTGTATTTCTCTCTCCACAGATTTTGTCATACTTGCTGAGTTAATCCAGCATTTTCCACGTTTCCCGTGCTGTTTTGTTCTTTGTTCTTTGTTCTCTGACGACATTCAGATGAAGGGTCATCCTGACTCAAAACATTTGCTCTATTTTCTCCTCTCAGATGCTGCCAGATGTGCAGAGATCCAGCATTTTCTGTTTTTGTTTTAGATTCCAGCATCTGCAGTATTTTGCTTTTATTTTGGCTTAATTTCTCGTTGGAGATTGGCCAACTGAACAGCCAATCAACCCTGCTTCTGCCCTCATAGGCTAGGGTCAGCCAGTGTGCTCAAATGAAATTAAGCCAAAGTAACAGCAAATTACTCTGGAGGCTGGAATCTGAAACAAAAACAGAAAATGCTGGAAACTCTCAGCAGGTCTGTCAGCATCTGTGGAGAGAGAATAGAGCCAATGTTTTAAGACAAGATGACTCTTTGTCAGACTTTCTCAGAGAATGAAACCATTCCAACACTTTTGGTATGAATGTCACTGGCATATTTTAATCATTCTTATTATCTTGAACTCATAATTTTGTGAGAATCATTATTCTGCAGTCTCTTCACCTGACTTGAGGTGCATTTCCAGAAACATCTTTTAAGCTTTTGTGAATCTAAAATTACATTACAGTGAGGAGGCAATGGCTTAACGGTATTATTACTGGGTTATTAATCCAGAAACTCAGCTAATGTTCTGGTGATCTAGTTCAAATTCTGCCACAGTAGAATTTGGATTCAATAAAAAACATACCTAGAATTAAGAATCTACTGACAGCCATGAAACCATTGTCAATGGTAGGAAAATCCCATCTGATTCACTAATGTCCTTTAGGGAAGGAAATCTGCTTACCAAGTAGGCTTACATGTGACTCCAGATCCATAGCAATGTGATTGACTCTCAACTCCCTCCAAGTGTAACTAGAAATTGGCAATAAATGCTAACCAGTCAGTGACACCCATGACATCCCATGAATACATAAAAGAAAACAAATCACCATAAAATATGATGAAGGCAAATTGTCAAAAAATCCTGAATCATGGTACATAGGGAACACTAATTGAATAGATCTTCTTTTGCCCTATCTGTTAAATACTTCTCCCTATTTTATTTGGTGGATATGCAAATTGGAAATTATATTAAATGAGTGTTTTAAAACTATCTTATAGTTAAAATCCATCCTACTAAACTTTTCGACCAATTCACGTTCACAATGCCAAAGAATGTTAAAGGAGGTAACAGAAGTTGCTGAGTGCCATCTAGGGTGGACCCCGAATGTAGCATCTTATTGTTCCTCCGATAAAGGAAAGCAATCTGGCACAGGAAATAGTATTATTTGATTTCTTCAATAACTGCAATGGTCTTGAAGGTTATGACAGTTATTGGCAGGCACTCCAGTGTATAAAATGGGGGGTTGCATCTGGCTTCAATACTCTGGATAAGATGACATTATGGTATGCTTTCATCTCCTGGGAACTCCATATTTATGGAGCTACTTCTACAAAATGAAGGTTGAACAGCTGCTACTGACAAGATCCATGATATTAACCTGATCTATGTTTGTCAAGGGAACAACTACCATATTCAAGGAGTATGAAGAGCATTGCTCATCAGCTTAACTTTCATTGTTGTCATAATCTTGGCCTCTTGTTTTCTTTGACATTCCTACTGATTGGTTCTGAAAGTAAATCCTCCCAAGCCAGATTGTTTGCATCATGTGCTAAATGTTCACAGTAAAATATTAGCATCCAAATAAGGCAGAGCATAAAAGTGCCAGAACACTGAAGTGGCTATGGGCCTTCCTGAAGAAAATTGCTCTGCATTGCAGTGATGCTTCACATATTTGTGACGCAGTAAGATAAATTTCCTCCACCATTTTTTAAAATTCTGTACAGAAGTTTTGATTTACTTGTGGTGACTTTACCCACACATTTTCTTGCCAATTTTGCCCCTTTACACTATCCCAGAGGCATTTACTCTTTTATGGGAGATATTTCTCATGAATGCTTGCCATTCTGTGCCACTGCAAGTTAATTTGTAATTATTTAGATGTAAAACTAAGCAGAGAATGTTGGCAGACTAGGTCAGTTGATGGACTCATTACAGAGAAGTACCAACACTGTATACATAAAGAATAATAATATGGTTGTACCTAAACACAAAAACTTACATACATAATGGGCAGACTTTAATGGCTGGGGAGGGGGTTGGGTATTTGAAGGCAAATAATGTGGTCCGCTATTCAAAATTCCATCGACTTTGGTAGGAATCGAATATCCCACTGGCAGGAATTCTGACAAGAGTTAGAGACAGAGGAGAGGAACAAAACTGAACACCTTTACCTTCTCACCATTTGCCCATAAGTAGAGGTGATTTTTGTTTTAAAAATAAGATGTAGCACTGTAACAAATTGAGGATGACTCGATGAAGCTTCAGAATATAAAGGCTTTATTGCTAGAGCAATAGTTATCTATACTTACAAATAGGATGCGACAGAATAACTCTGCAGCTGTATTCTATTTCTCCCTGCCTCCAACTGCTGAGCCTTCCCCAACTGAGACATGTGCCCTTACACTCAACTGGCTCAACTTCCCACCTTAGCACTCCATAGTATCCAGATTATGTGACCCTTAGGATGCCACGCCACCACAGGCACTTATTCCAAAAGTACTTTTTCTGTATGGTCATTTTTTATAATGACCCAACGGAAACTGAATAAAATTGTAAGTTTAGTTTATTCATACATATAAATCTGAGAAGGTGGATGATTGCAACTACATACACAAGCACACATGATTGCACACATACTTAACTATAGCATAAGGGGATAGGAAAGAGGGGTTTTACAATTATGAATAACTTAACAGTAAAAAAAAACAACAGAAATATCTATCAGTTCAAGTGATTTCCAGAATGTAGAACATTCAAAAACAGTGGGGATTCCCTCATGAGATATTCCAGTTCAGGTAGTTTTCTGGC
Source organism: Sphyrna mokarran (assembly GCA_024679065.1). NCBI lineage: Eukaryota > Metazoa > Chordata > Chondrichthyes > Carcharhiniformes > Carcharhinidae > Sphyrna > Sphyrna mokarran. Next base: position 89,326,853 of record JAGIQG010000001.1, on the reverse strand, counting down.
AGAAGGCAAAATTGCAGAATTCCTTTAAGATGATGGCAGCACAATGAGATGAGGTGATATTCAGAGACTTGGTCTGTTTCACAGTTATTGACCAGTGGCTTCCAGATAAGTAGGCTTCAAGTAGAACTTGTTGCAGGCTGCTTACTCAGCCTGGGGTTCTGCCGCGAGATGTTTGCATGTTGGTGATAAATCAGCAGACCTTGTTTCTCGGTTCTCAGCTGTATATATAGAAACCAAAAAGGTCACTTGAGTCATGTGACGTTCCTCCTTTGCAAAGAATTCATAGATGAATATTTATCTGGTGCCTGATCTGGTTTTTGTTTACAATAGAAAATAGGAGCTGGAATAGGTCATTCAGCCCTTTGAGTCTGCTCCGCTGTTCAATATTGTGCTGGCTAATCATCATCCAAATTGTGTCATTTCCTGGATTATCTCACAGAGAAAACTTGGGGCAATATAATGCCTACTATTAGACAGCCTTATGTTTGAGAGGACTTATATTTGAGATGGCCTCATAATCGCTAGTATATTTCTAGTTGTTTGTTACGATTGTACATAAATTAGCTGAAGGCTCATAAAGCAAATAATATACGCTCTTGCGAAAGGATGCCCAGGTGCTCTGAAGCTAGTCTCACCAGCGTGTTTAGGCCTCACTCTCCCTTCCCATCCACCCACCACCCCCTTCCACCCCCCCCCCCCCCCCCCCCCCCCCCCCACCCCCCCCCCCCAGCAGTGGCACAAAACGCCCAGCTCTCCAAAAAAAGTGGCCGAATGTATGAATGTAGGAGGATTGCGGTGCAGGGCACACCTGAGAGACCAATACAGGTTATTCCATTAATCTTGTCATTATGCCACTTAGAAATCTTTTGGCAGAATTCCACCCATGGCCTTGCATACATGCTGCTTTTTAACGAAACACATCATGATCATTATATACCTGAATTTCCTTCGTAATCAATAATAGCAGGTTCAATGTGAATCTATCTCCAATCCCTACTCCACTATTTGGAAACAACAATGCAAAGGTGGAACTTGTTGGAGTTCAGGAGAGAAGGAAGGCGGAGAATGGATGCAAGAGACATAAGAAGACTATCCAATTTAGTGATGTCTTCCTGGATTTGCTGTTATGAGGAGCCCGATTGAGATACTTTCCAAAAATACCAGAGGAAGGAATCTGTGGCAAAGACCATGATAATATAGTTGGAGGTTACCCTGTGGAAGTCAGTAGCAGCAATGCAGTGACACATTCCCAGCTGCTATTCAGGAAACTTGATTCTTATATATTTCAGGATTTCTTACATGGTATCAAACACTCACATCTCCCTCATCCCCAGCTTGTCTCCCAGATAGGATTAGGGCCAATCCTGCCCTGCTCAGGCTAGTAATTGGAATAGCAGTTTGGACTTGGATAACATTATCAGAGCTCAAGATACATATTTAAAGGAGGTTCCCATCAGTTCTTAGTGGATGGTCTTTTCTCTTGTTCAAAATAGCAAGTTAAATTTGTAACTTCTGGGAGCAGAATGACAAGTCTGTCTCCTGGGTGATTTTAACTGCCTGTCTGTTGCTGTAAAGCAGATTTTACAGGTCTTCTACTGAATTCCAGCTCGCCACCTCCTGGTGACAGCTTGAGAGAATTCCATCCTATATTTTATTATCAACATCAGAACACTAAAAAATTTCATTCGAAAAGCTTTTGAATGTAAGCTTTGTCGAAACATACTTAAGAATTTGATTACTGTACCCCAATATAACAAGCTGCTTATGGGGCTGCATATCTTTTAAACATGATTTTCAGATATTTAAACGAGACTTACTCACAGCTAGTGGGCTACTCACACTGTGATTGGAAATGTGTTTTATGATAAACTCATTTTCAAGTTGCCACAAGGAATATTTTTTAAAACAAAATGTTTTTAAAAGATGAAATTTTAAAATATTTAACAATCGCATGAGCTCACAAATCATCGATTGTTCCCAAACTGTACTCAGTATTCACAATGCTCTGTTATGACTAACTGCAGTGATCAGATCCACAGTTCATTCTTCATTCTTGTTATCAGGGTTCAATTTTTCAATGCAATCTTTTTAGGTGCTCAATCAATTGTTCCCAAGTGACCTATCCTTGAGTCTGGTTGAAGTAAGCTGGTAATATATGCAAATAGCCTTCTATCCATCATCCATCTAAAAGTTGTTGCCTGGTTGTACGTCATTCTGAGATTCTCTGTGAGTTTCTATTCTATTGCCAGAACTGTGTTAAGCCTGGATCTAAAGGTACTATCACATTAATGCAGCTTAGCTATAATAGATTCATGAAGGCGATCAAATACTGACATTTTTATGTTCTTCTTACTTGATAAGGCTCTGATCTTTTTGAGAAATTGTGAGTGTTTAAATTTTATTGCTAATCACACTAATATAGATATCCAGTGCTCTTGTGTCCTAGCTAAACCTTTTTCCTTGTGACTGTAGCAATGGTCCCCAAGCCCTTATGACCGCTTCTTTTTTTAATCATTGCCATCTCATTCCTCTCATGCTTGCTTGAAAACATAGCAATTTCAATTCAGGAACCTACAAAGTGTAAAGTAGACAGCCTTTAAGGCAATGTGAACCTTGCTATTGTGCTGATGGTATGCCATAATAATATATGATACATCAATATAAGGTAGCTCTTTCTTACCTGGATAGACACATGAAGAGTACAGAAGAGTACAGACAGTTGATTAGTCTAGGTATTATAACATAATTGGTGCAGGACGTGATGGGACGAAGGGTCTATTCTTGTGCTTTACTGTTCTTTGTTTTGTTTGCTGTTAGACTACTTCAAGATATGTAAAGGAGTTACTGTGGTGACAAGGTTTATAGTCATCAGTGCAAATGCAGAATGACAAATAATGTTTTTTTAAAATATGAAAACCAACATTTGTAGATTTAAGCAGACACACAAGAAGTCATGTCAATGGGGCTACACAAAAGAAATGAAAACATTAACCTAAAAATTTCTCTTGGCGAGATTAATGATGGGTTGCTGTGTTTTTCAGGAAAATTCTCTCCAGCCAGTTGATACCAATATTGCTATTTTTAGCATTAAGTGGAAAAAGTGCAATCTTGTTATCTGTCCAGCAGACAGTCCAACGGGATACTGGAATTGATTGGACTCTTGAGCAGCATATAAATTGATTAAGCAAGCATGTAAACCCCTGCATGCACATGGAGCAGGAAGACCAGAAGTTAACATTACAATATCCTGTGTGTTAGAGGCTACGTGATTGAAAACATGTACATGCGATCTTCAAACATAAAGTACATCAAAGCAGGGTTGTCTTATGTGGAACAGAAAATAATTCTCTAAATAAGCACTCATTCAGCAAGCACAGCAGCAGATTGTCAAGAGCAAAAGCTGCTTTCAAAGCCTGGCAGATCTGGTTACAGGTGAAGAAATCTCCTGAGTATAGTTGTCATGAAACATGTCGTCATGTTCTCTATCTCAGTTTGCATGTATTCCTGCTGAAATTGCACAATAGCTTGTATCCTGTAATCCATTGAATTCTGCAAACCAGGCACAAGATTAAGTTAAGCAACTGAAGTGGGAACCAAACAAAATCTTAAAAGGACTTTACATAGCGACTCCTTTTGAATAAAATCTAGTTGCTTATTGCACACTCATTCCTCACCAAACTGAAACAACTTGGAGGATGGGCAGATGTGTGTTAGTCGATGTATTTTGCAAAGTAAAACTGCTTTTGTTATGTTGGCCAAAGGCTGAAGGCATTAAATAGGTGCCAATAATCCACAACTGCTGGAAAGTCTGGATTTATCACAAAACATTTGTCTGAATTACTGATTACCTTCATTTGAAACAGTTCTGCAGATGCAGGCACCTATAGGTGCTGATTAAATGCAATTTTCTGGCAAAGAATATGTATGTTCTATCAATGTGAAAATATTGTTTGGTACAGAGTGGTATGGTGCAGGATGGTTGAAGGTGTGGGTACACAGGTTGTCAGGTATGGTAAAGGAGATCCTGATGGAAGAAGCCCACAAGAGGGTGCACAAGGGGGAAGAGTTCCTTGCTCTCCTACCCATCTCCTCTGCAGCAGAGAATAATGGTCCTTTCAAGTATTGCTTGAAATCTATAATAATTTTGAGCTTACTCCAAAAAAGTTGGAAGTTTTTTGGAGAATTATTAGGACAATCACAAGCCACCAAATACTATGTAGCCTCTGAGTTCTAACAGACCTTTTAAGAGATATTCAGCCCCATCATAAATCTTTGGATAGGTGCCCCTACCTCCTTTACATGGTATCCTTGGAGATCAATTAACTGATGCCTCAACTCAAGACACTACCTTGGTTATCATAGATGTGCTTTAGTGTCTGAACATACTGCCAAAAATTTTGCTTGTGGGGCAAAATTACACAAAGTAGGAAAATGAGAGGTTACCCAGAATAGATGAGTATGAGTGATTTAAAGCCATGCTCATGTGATTTTTAGTCATTGTTGGCTGAGCAGGATCTTCTACATGAATCATTGGAGTTTCTGCAAATACCAGCAAGACCTAGTAAGGGGTATAAGTGAAACAATTAACTGAATCTATGCAAAATTTCTTGCATGGATTTTACCGTAGAATGTAAGAGGTAGTAGGGTGGCACAATGGGTAGCACTGCTTCCTCACAGTGCCAAGGACCCAGGTTCAATTACAGCTTCAGATAGCTGTCTGAAGAATTCTTGACATTTCTGCTTGGATTTCTTTCGGGTGCTTTGGTTTCCTCCCATATTCCAAAGTTGTACGAGTTAGGTTGATTGCCCATGGCAAATTGCCCCTTATTGTCAGGGTAATATGTGAGGTTAGGGAGATATATATAGGATCTGGGTGAGGTTGTTGTCAGTGCAGGCTTGTTGGGCCAAATGGCTTCCTTCTGCACGGTAGCGATTCTATGATTCTATACAGCAATTATAGGGTTATCTGCAGCCAAGCTGGTAATGGCATAGTGGAAAGTGTCTTTCATAAATGTTTTGACTATGATCTACATGAGGTTTATATGCCTGGCATCAAAATTCTGTGGGGTCAGATACAGGGAACCTTGAGTCAGGAGTTCAGATACATCATATCACATGCTTCCATGCGGATCAGCGGAATTTCCAAGGAAGTATGAAATAACATACGCTTGCAGACTGCTGACACCACATCTATCATTATTGTTCAATTGATAGATGAGCTAGAAATTAGGCAGGATTAGATATAGCTGACCTGCAAGGCTACATTTTAAGCCAGCATACAAAAGGTACAGATTAGCAGAACATCAGCTGACTCCTAATAAAAGAATGCACCATGTCAGCACACTTCATTCTTTCACAGAGAACCACATGCCATTGGATAGGGTAATATACCCCGAATAAGGATTCTCACTCATCCAGTGAATTATAGAATCCCCCTTACAGCGCAGAAGGAGAACATTCAGTCCTTTCAGCCTGCACCAACTCTCCAACAAAGGACCTCACCAGGCCCTTTCCCATAACCCCATGCATTAACCCTTTAATCCCTTTAATTCCCATAATCTACATATCTTGGAACACTAAGGAGCAATTTACCATGGCCAATCCACCTATCCTGCACAGCTTTGGACTGTGAGAGTAACTGGACGACCCAGAGGAAACCCATGGAGACACAGGAAGAATGTGCAAACCCCACACAGAGAATCACCCACAGCTTGAATTGAACTGATCCCTGATGCAGTGAGGCAGCAGTGCAAACCGCTATGCCACTGAAACAGGACACTAGCTAAAATATTGAATTGATTGCACTTTATTTGAACTTCATCGGATATTTAAGGCACAATTACAATCTCCAAATCATGAGGCGTTGAACCTGGAGGGAAACTAAAATGTTCAAAATTAGAAGCAGGAACACAATTGGCCTCCAACCTACACACTTTAAACAGAGGGGAGATGAGGAGCAGTTCATCAATCTGCTCTCAAAAAGCGGATTGGTCACTAAAGCTTTTTATGGAATCTGTGTACCTCCATTTTAACAAGATTTCAATTTTTCGCACGTCAATCAATTTTCTTGGGTGTAGAAAAAGTTGTCAGGTAAAAGGAAAGGAAAAAGGGTTGAATTTTTACAGCATTGCTTATGCATTAGGAAGCTAGTAATGTTTTCTCAGGATTCAATCAGCTTTAACGCTGAAAACACTCCCCTGAAAGCCACAATCTTCCCCTCCCATGTACCATCTGATACTATCCAATCTGTCTTCAATCTCCTCGAAGCCCTCCTGGCATGACCACAGCCCTCCATCGATGTCCACCAATCCATGTGCTATCAACATTCTCCTGACATGATCCCTTTCCCACAAAAACCAGAAAACCTATTTTTTCCAGAGCCTTCCCAACCCAAGAAGCAGCAAAGCCAGCCAATCAAGATTGTTTTTGGATGTGAAATCTGCTTAAAAAAACATGCATGCTGTGAAGTTAAAACTTTATTGGAGTGGGTGTAGGAGAATTTGTTTGTGTGACAACTCTTAAAGTGGTTCTATGGGCAAAAAGGGCAGAGAGAGCTCAGACCATAATTTACATGAACCACATGGGTTTCTTCAGTGATACCAATGGCTTGAAACAGTGCTACAAGAATGAATCTTCTCCCAACTGCTTTCATGAAAAACTAGCCTTTATTCATTCTCATATTTTCAAAAATCAATCTGAACTTTGCTGAAATTTAAAATAGATAAGATTTTAATGCCCTTCACTCTTCACAGAGAAGTCCTAAAGTTCTGCGCTCAGGCAAAAATAGGGATTCTAGGTTTCCGATGTGGCAATATAATTCAACATTGTGCTTATCTATGAGATGCCCTTGGCCTATGCGAGGTCATAATGCTTTCCTTTAAACTCCAATTACTAAGTCCCATTATTAAACCACTATTAAAGATGGCAACTCAAGCTCAGTAAATCCTCAGATGAGTTTGCCAATTTTGCAACATCGTCAATGAAAAATAGCAGTGCACTACTTCAGAACTACCTCAAAAAGATATTTGAAGATTATTCTTTACAATGTCTTCAACATATCATTGGTGAAGAATCTAATAGGAAGAATGATAATAGATACTTTTTTGTTGTTTGTCTTTTAAAAGTTGAATTCAGTAAAGCTCCCTTCTACTTCTGATCTTAAAGCTGGAAACCACATTATGGATAGAATCAGATCAGATACTTTCTGCATGTCCAATTTATTTACAAGGATTCAGTGGAAGACTAGGTATAATAACATTACTTAAAAACAAGGTAAATAAGTTCCCTCTGAGGCTTACAAGATCACAATATTCTATAGAACCATTTGTATTTTCCCTATGTATTCTGACAAATGTCAAAACCAGACTCTGATTTTATCTCCTCTCTGGTTACTTCAGAGTGTCCAAAATACCTAATAGATGTGTTCTAACAGCCTGAAGTACCATCTTAGAATCACTGACATCAGCAACAGTTTTAAGTCATTTACTTTCGCAAATGGACTCTAGAACATTAATGCTCAATCCCATTCGCAAGCCTTATCAGAATATGTACATAGCATGCTGGCAGTTCTGAGCATTGGCCAATCGTTGAAAAGATATATAAACTAAACATGCATTTTTTTTTACCTACAACGTGTCTTATATTTGTGTTGTCAATTCATTTCATTCCAATTATTTGCATGAAGTGCCTTGACGATAAGATTAGATACTGTTGAAAGATTCTGAGGTAGTAATGTTTTGCCTTTGGGATTTCAAAACTATTTACAAGTATGTGTTGAATCAGATAATGGAAGTGGATGCAGCATAGTAAATTAAAACAAATAAATTAAATACAGGGCCTTAAGCTATATAAAAAAATAAATTCCAATGGAGTTTAATGTAAATGGATAATGGAAAATGTAAAAGTCATTTTTTATAGAAGCCAAAATGTGGAATTAGCAAAATTCTTGATTGGTTGCACTAGATTCAGTAACAAGTGTAGCCAACAGCAATGGGTAATAATGTAACTCTAACAAAGGTGAACATGAATCAGACAGTCTGGCCTTTTTTTTGCTTTGTATGCAGTAGCATTTCAGCTGAATGTGCCTTCTCTATACGTTTCCAAACTTACACTTGGTGAGATCCCTTCCTATTATTTTCTGAAAACCAATACTTTTGATCCCATTTGCAGTGGAAAAAATATTTGTTAGCTGCAAACATTACATATTTAAGGCACACACTTAAGCCTTTAGCAGTGTTAGTAATAATACTGAATAGAGCTGTTCCACAAAACAGTCCTAAAGCCTGGAATTTTACCACCTGGCCCGCCCCAGAATCGGGACAGGCAAGGCTCGCAGAATGGATTCTCCATTGGCCTCGTGTGGACGAGCCTCGGGCAGGCGAGGCAGTAAAATTCCAGCACAAATCTCTGTTTAGTCTCCCTAGTGTAGGGGAGATCACATCATGACCAAATTGTCGAAAACCTCTGTTCAGTCAATTTTAATTCTCCATCTTGCTTGAGATCTATATCCTTGTCTCTCCCCCGTTGTTCCAATGTAGCTCAATTCGCAATCACTGCATAGCACCTCGTCATTTGATTAGGCATTGAGTTCAACAATTTCAGATCATAATCTCTGCTTCCCCGATTTTCTTTCCTTTTCTTTGCATGTGTCAGCCTATTTTATTATTCTCACTTTGCATTTGGATGGCAGCTTTCATTATTCTTGGCAAGCAGAGCTCAGTGGATCCCCAGATGAGCCTGCTAATAAGGAAATTTTTTAAAAATAAAAATTCATTTGTGGAACATGGGCGTCGGTGGCTGGCCAGCATTTATTGGCATGGACATGCCAGCATTGGACTGGGGTAAGCACAATAAGAAGCTTCACAACACCAGGTTAAAGTCCAACAGGTTTGTTTGGTAGAACAAGCCACAAGCTTTCGGAGCACTGCTCCTTCATCAACTGAGTTGGATTTCTGTTCACAAATAGGGCATATACACACAAACTCCAAAAAGGAGATTGAACAAGGATTTAATTGGCAGAATTTTGACTAAGTATCATTATGGATGAGAAAGCCATTTTGTTATTTTCTGGGAGAGGAATGAATTTTGCAGAAGTTCTGAGAGGGTGGGATATAAACGTGCCAGCAAACTCAGCACTGTTTTTAAAGGGTGTCCTGATCTCAAAGTGAAATTGAAGACACCCCTCCCCACCCCATCAAGTCTGCACCCACTCTCCGACAAAGCATTTTACCCAGGCCCACCCCCCCAGCCCTACCCCAGAACCCCATTAATCCCCTTAACTTACACATCTTGGGGCACTAAGGGGAAATTTAACATGGCCAATCCAGCCAACCTGCACATCTTTGGACTGTAGGAAGAAACCAGAGCACCCCAAGGAAACACATGGAGAGACATGGGGAGAATGTGCAACCTCCACACAGACAGTGACCCAAGGATGGAATTGAACCCAGGTTCATGCCTCTGTGAGGCAGCAGTGCTAACTACTGTGCCTTTTTTTTATATCCTTTTATAATACATATTACAACATTTAACACATAGAAGAACAAGGGCAGCAGATGCATGGAGACACTGTCACTTGCAAATTCCCTTCAAGTCACTCACCATTCTGACTGGAAATAAATCTTTCACTGTTGCTGGATCAAAATCTTGGAATTCCTTTCCTAACAGCACCATGCATGTACCTGCACCACATGAACTACAGTGTTTCAAGATGATGGCACACTATCATTATCATAAGAGCAATTAGGGATGGACAACACTGCCTTCACCAGCAAAACTCAGATACCATGAAAATATTTCAGACTTTTCATGACCACCAGCCATCTCATTATACTTTTCAAGTGCTGTCACTATCATAATGTAGGAAACAGCGGTCAATTTGTGAACAGCACACTCCCACAGGAATGTAATGACGATCAGGTCATCTGTTTGTGATGTTAATTTTGAATAATTATTGACCAGAATATGAAGGATAATACCCCTGTTCTTTTTTGATGTTGATTCCATTGAATCTTTCATACCCACAAGGAAGGGTAGATGTAGCTTTGGCTTCAATATCTCATCTGTAGAATTTCATTTCTAATGTGCAGTATTCTCTTAGGGCTGGGCTAAGAGTGTCAGGCTTGACTTTTGTGTTGAAATCCTGATTCTGGCAAGAGTAGAACCAACTGAGCCAGAACTGATATATGGATAAATTCCAAAGTGCCTTCTATGCTCCCTCTTTATTCGAGTTATATTTTCTGGCACATGGAGATCATTTTATTTAAATAGTTTGTTCTAGTAACCAATTATTGAAATTTCAGTAATTTGGTAAAATATGAGAGAAGTATAATATTCCACCAATATTCTAGGCCATGGAACTTATCGCCACTGTGTTGCAAATGATCGCATTGTAGAAGCCCAAAGGAAGAAAATAGCAGTCACACCAGCATGACCTATATTTCATCCCATTCTGGGAAGGATGAGCTGTGTGTGCACCAAAATATCAGAAATGGTCACTGAAACCAATTTGATGCACATTTCAGGAACTTAGATCATGGAGATCCAGTAATCACTCACTGCTGAATGTGCATTCAGTTGCATGATAAACTTCCCCCTCTTGCTATTTATAAGGCCAATTTACAGACCAGGTACTTCTGACTTCTGCTGTAGCAAAGTTTGTGGAAGTTCTGTGGTTTGTTTTTTGATGTACTGTGATGAGTTGTTGCATCCAAATGGGAGGGTAGAGGATTTTGTTCCTTCTCCACACCAAGTCTGCAACTGTACTTGCAGTATTTCTAAGTCTGCAACACGACAGACAAATGGAACTGAGAAGGTCAATAGGGGGATCTCAGTGCAGACTGAGAGGGAGGTCTTGTGGCAGAAGGCTCTGCCCACCACAGATTTTCAGGGAATTTTTCTCCAATTTCACCTCATCCAGGAACACTGCCTGAGCTACCTCAGATTTAATAAAGCCTGCAATCTCACTTTTAGTGTGAGGATGATGTTGCAAGTGTCCATCAAGGTCATTTGGCTTTCAATTTCTACACCTCAGGATTGTTCCAGATGGGAACAGGCAACACAACAACTTATCCCTGCAAATCATCCATCACTGCATCTGGGAGACATGAAAAGACAATTTCATTCTGTTCATTCTAAGCAGAGAGAGAGACAGAATGAGCAGGCACATGGATGTGCGTTGGTCAGGGAGCCATCTTCTGTATGTTTCTGCACTTGCCCATGTTAACTAGAAACCGTAGAGGTCACCAGCTCATTAATGTGTGCTTTGTGTGTGACCAGTCACAGTATATCACATCAGTGAATGCCTATTATCTTGGCAACAGTCACGATTCCAGCATTCTGAGGCAATCTGCTATTCTGGCCACCTTCAGCATTACAAAGAAAAGGATACCCCTTTCCAAACCACACAAGGGTAATGAACAGACAGTGAGCCCCATGCTTTCAGCAGAAACTCAGTAAAAATCTGGCAACACCAATTTTAAATCCAACCGATTTATTTGATAGTAAATCTGCGAGCTTTCGACTTTTCACCTTCGTCAGGCAAACGAAGCCTGACGAAGACGAAAAGTCGAAAGCTCACAGATTTACTATCAAATAAATTGGTTAGATATAAAATTGGTGTTGCCAGATTCTTACTGAGTTTATCCCAGTCCAACGCCGGCATCTCTACATCATGTCCAGCAGAAACACCACGGAGCAGAGCATCACTGTGCTTAAGCAATAGTTCTGATGTCTTGACCACTTGGCCTCCTGTAAGAGCAGTATCATGAAAGTGCAGCCCCTGCCACCAGGTATCCAGTGGTCACCTCAATAGAAGGTCGAGGAGAGAAGAAGCATTGGGACTGTAAAGAAATGATCTTACTCAGATTCCCCACTCTCAGGACATCATCCCATCACCACAGTTGCTCAGGTCTTCCCACTCTCCTATCTATCCCATCACAAGATCCCGCAATAGAGGATACCAACAAAAACCTTTCCAAAGTATCTTTATCCAACAACTCATTCAATAAATAAATGTTGTTGAAAAGGCTGTCAAAACATTTCAACTTGCACACATCAGAACAGTGCAAAAATATCACATTTTAAAGAGAGCAAAAATTTATATTGCGTAAGAAAAGGATGACTGATTGGTCAATGAGAAGACACCAGAGAGCTACTGTCCCCCATGTTTTAGTTTAGTTCACAAAAGCTGTAATGCCTGGCCAAGTTCCTTATTTCCTACAGAGCATAGACCCCCTATATATGAATATATGTAGCTTTTAGTAAGCGTGAGCCATATTTAGAGTCTCATAATCTTAAATTGGTTATTGGTGTAATTCTTAGCATACTCTGCATTGTTCAGTAAGGGCATTCCGCAAGACTGAGATCTCTATAAGTGACAGCAGCCATGCTGCAGTTATCAGATTAATAATATATTTCTTAAGATCTTTCTGATGCCTTTTGAAAGGTGACCTTTCTCCTCCTCTTCAACTTCATCACCAAGGCCTCCAGCACCACACTCATGAATGCAAGAATCCTTTCTCTTCCCCGATACTCCAGTTATTTTGTTTCCAATAACCATTGCAGTGTTGGCACTCAGCAGCAGTTTCCATGCCGTGAGTGCAGATCCAATTTAAGAAGGCAGACTATCTTGAGGAGCTGGAGGCTAGAACACATGCTAGCCTTGCACGCTGTTAGCCTCCCTGTTGAGCAGTCAGCCAGCCAGTTGCATGGGTCCCACTTGGCTGAATTCTGCAACCATGGAAATGAGGAGACAGCATCAAGGTTACTGCCTGCTTCAGAGCAACAGGATGTGGGCAGATCATAAATCACAAACTCCATGGCAGAAAACTGAAAATCAATTTTTAACCCTAATGGGTTAATATTCAAACATAACTCTTTCCTGTAAAAGTAACTTCAGGTAGTTTGTGAATTACTAACATTTAACCTAATAATCTGCCCGAAGGTTCTCAATGGTTTTAATGAGTTCTGTATGAACAACATGCACAGTTTACATAATATTTGGCCTGCTGTTATCTAATGTTGCTAGCTTGGAGCAACCAAACTAATCACAATAATGTCAGAGAAGGCAGACAAATAGTTTACGATGTTATTCTGTTGCTACACGTAGTTGCTGGTGTAGTAAAGCTAATGTTTAAGAAGTAACAGAACTGAGAACTGCAGTCAATTGTGTAGTTATGAAGTAGAACTTTATCAAGAAGTTCTTTAGTTGCAGATACTGTTGTAAGAATAGGGACAGCTGTACTTCTGTAATGTGTATTCAATAAGAGCCTACTTTTGAATGATCTCAAGATGTCTGCCTTCAGAGGCACACTTATGGCATGGTCACAGAACTATAACCATAACTAAGGTGTCAGTTAGACAGGTTATGTTTCAAAATAAGAAGTCTCACAACACCAGATTAAATTTCTATAGGTTTATTTGGTAGCACAAGCTTTCAGGTGAATGAAGAGTCGTATTCACAAACAGGACATATATGGACTCAAACTCAGTTTACAGGAGTGACACTCCGAAAGCTTGTGCTATCAAATAAACCTATTGGACTTTAACCTGGTGTTGTGAGACCTCTTACTGTGCTTACCCCAGTTCATCGCTGGCATCTCCGTATTCATTTCAAAACTCAAACATTCCCCCTTTACCCCCAGTGAACCAAGGACACACTTAAATGGAAGATCCTGTTACCCATTGTTCTTATGTTTGGTCTACAGGTTAGTTGCTGCACATGCATTGCACAAGTAAGCTGGGATTTTCCACCCCATGGTGGATTTTCTAACGGTGAACGACTGGCCACCAGCAGGATCTTCTGGTGTCACCATGTCTATGAGCTTTTAGGTGGCTTGTCTAACCCGCTGCTGGGGAACCTCTCACGAGGGGTCGACTCAGGTGGGACCAGAATATCCCATCAGCGAACAGTTCTGAAAAATCCTTCCCACAGTTTTTAAACCTTACAGATCTTTTCGCGGAATGTGTGTATATTGACAGTTCTTCTGGGTGATGTTCTTTGCCTGGAGAGTGTTGTTCCAATGGCCTTGTTGCCTGATGACAGTCGTTGCTCCATTTTAGTTGTTGGGGACTCAAGAACTTCTGAGATTGATGATAGTTTTGCCTTCAATATAGATGCCGAGGTGCTATCTCCCTAACTGCCCAATTTCTGTGATGAAGTAGCTCCACTATTTAAGCAGATATGTCTTCGGTTGTGCCTGTATATCTGGTCGAGATCCAACTCCAAGTTGCCAAGTGTAGAACCATGGATCATTCTTTCTTCCTGGTACCTTTGTGTTGTTGCTGAAATCTGTTTGGACAGATCTTGTACACCTTGTGTTAAGTGAAGACCAGTTTATTGTGGGATTTCACTGGTATTGACTCAGCTGGAGTCTTGCCCTTCAAATCTTCCAGTTCAGCTGTGATGCGAATATTGTCCTGTAGAACATTTACCTTTGCCTCATGCATTTCATTGGACTGAGGTGGCCAGCAGCCATCTTGTGGTTTACTTGAATATTGCCTTCCTCTGGAGTGTTCTGTCTCCCTTGCCCTGAGATATTTCTCTGCCCTTTGTCTGTTGGCACATTCTGAGTTACCAGCCCAAGCTCCAGACTTGTTCCACTGAGATGAATTGCTGTTGCGTTCTATCAATAATCTGTAACTTGAAATCATCCTTCATGCTATTGCATTGGGCTATCAGGTTAATTTGTCCTCTCGATATGAGTCGAGTACTATCGCACAGCCTCAATAGTACTTAGGAGGGCTTTAATTTCGGATCACCATGTTGAGCCACTTTGCACAAATCTGTAAAGGTTATTGTGTTGCATGATGCACCAATGTCTATCCGACACTTCTGGTTCACCTGATAGTTTCCTTCAGCAGCCATCATGGTAACAGTCACAACTTATTTGTCACCTATAGAATTGACTGGACCAACCTGTTTTATTGTGTATATTTCTTCATTAGCCTCATCTGCTGAAATCTCTGTACTGGCTTCTTTTGCTTTTTGCTGGCCAAGAGCTTCTGTGTAAAATGATTTTGTTTCTTAACGTAAGAGAACTTTCCCCATGCTGAGCAGTCTTCTTTTCCTGTGCATGTTGTCCTTAATATTTGCATACTACCGTTTGAATGCAATTGTTCTGCTCTTTCAGTGTTCAAAATATGCATTCAAGGCTTTCAAAATCTCTATTGTCTTTTAATAGTGTTTGTTTGGCTTATGTAAAACAGTCTCTCCCCAGCAGTGGAAACAATGTGGCTACTATTATCAGTAAGAGGTCTGACAACACCAATTTTAAATCCAACCGATTTATTTGATAGTAAACTTGCAAGCTTTCGGCCTTTGTAGCCTTCGTCAGGCCTTTGTAGCCTGTGAAAGTCGCCACAGTCCAGTGCCTATTCGGGTCAATGCACCTCACCAGCATACCTTTCAAATTGTGGGAGGAAACTGAAGCACCCAGAGGAAACCCATAGAGATGCACAGAAAACATGCAAACTCCACACAGACATTGACGCAAGCTGAGAATCGAATCCTGGCACTGTGAAGCAGCAGTGCTAACCACTTGCTACCGTGCCACCCCCAGGTTTTGAACATATCTGTTTTCCTAAGATCTCTGTGTCTTCTCTGCTCCTTTTTTTAAAGTTTAATTTTAAGTTTATTTATTAGTGTGACAAATAGGCTTACATAAACACTGCAATGAAGGTACCGTGAGAATCGCCAAGTTGCCACACTCTGACGCCTGTTGTGTACCTGAGGGACAATTTAGCATGGCCAATGCATCTAATCTGCATGTCTTCCGGACTGTGGGAGGAAACCAGAGAAACTGGGGGAATCCTACTCAGGGAGAGCGTGCACGGACAGTGACGCAAGCTGGGAATCAAACCAGGTGAAGTAGCAGTGCTAATCATTGGGTCACCATGCCACCCTTTTGCAGGTTTCAAAAATCTACTTTTGCCACCCTCTGACAGAGTGTTGCAAGAATAAGGACCATTTTAATTCATTAGTCTGTATTCAGTGACACTTTTTCGTAAACTTATCTCAAGATTTCTGCTTCCAGAGGTGGACTCATGGTATAGTCACATGACTACAGAAAGACTGAGGCATCAATCAGACTGGTTACATTGCAAAACCCAAATCAGGCACAGTCAGCTGCTTCTGCTTGTTGTCCGGCAATAAGTTTCCGATTGCTGGCGAAGTCAATAATCTTCAGACCCAAGGCTGCCTAAGGTTTAGCAAAAAGTAAAATGTAGCTTGGCATTTGTAGCATTTATATTTTAAATTCTTCAGTGTTGTCACTTTAATTGATGGACTGGCATTAGCAGCACTTTGGTTGATACAGCGCTACAAAATTCTGTCTGCTGCATGATTGCAAAATGATGGCATTAAAGTACATCCCAGCTTCCTTGCAAAAGATTAAGGTGTGACTAATGCCAGAATAAATCTGGGACAAGTTCTGCCTGAAGGATTAAATAAATATAGATTGGAAGTAAGACAGATAGTTTGGAAGCTCCTCTGGGACATGAATGTGTTTAGGGTACAGAAGAGATTTACAGGAATGTTGCTAGGAATGGAAAATTTAAACAGTGAGGAAAGGCTGGAAAGGCCGATTTTGTTGTTGGGCGGTGGGCAGGGAGGGGTGGAATGGTAAAAGTTGAAGGGCGATATGATTAAGATACATAAAATAATGATGGCCTAGATAGAATGGATAGAGAATACGAACCTCTTCTAATTGAGAGATCAATATGGAAGGCATAGGTTTAATTTAATTGTTGAAAGGATTAGAGAGGATAAAGTTTAAAAGTGTAAAGTTTATTATTGTCATAAGTAGGCTTACATTAACACTGTAATGAAGTTACTGTGAAAATCCCCAAGTCGCTACACTCCGGTGCCTGTTCGGGTCAACGCAGCTAACCAGCATGAGGAGAAGAGTTTGTTTTCGCTCAGAGGTTGTTAAGGGCCAGAATTCACCCTCTATAAGATCGGGAGAGGTAAAAACTCTCACAGCACCTATGATGCTTGGATATGCATTTAAAATATTGTAACCAACAGGACTAGGGACCATATATTGGAAAGTGGCATTAGGTCCCGAATACTTTTCCTGCTAGCACAAAGAGAATGGCCTGAGTGGCCTCACACTTTATCATAGATTTTCTATGCTCCTATGTTTCCATGATAGCTTTGTAGGTTAACTATGATTAAAGGAACATGGCATCATTTATCACTTGACATTTAAAGCTCCTTCACTTATTTGCTGTTTGTATCCTCCTTTTGTAACTTTAGGTATAAAGAACAGTACAGCATGGGAACAGACCCTTTGGCCCACGAAGTCTTTGCCGACACAGATGCCTCTCTACCCTAACATTTTCTTGTCTCTATATGCTCATATTCCCTGCCTATTCATGTATCTATCCAGATGCTTCTTGAACATTGTTATAGAATCTGCTTCCATCACCTCCTCCATTAGCATGTTTCAATCATTCACCACCCTCTGTGTGAAAAACTTGTCCCTTGCATCTCTTTTAAACTTTCCTCTCTCACTTTCAACCTATGCTTCCGAGTAATTGATCCTTCAATCCTGGGAAAAGGCTGTTGACAATCTACTCTATCCAAGCTTATCATAATCTTGTAAATTTCTATCAGATCCCCCTCATCCTCCTATGCCCCAATGAAAACAATCCAAGTTTGTTTAACTTTTCTTCATAGTCCATATCCTCCAATATCCTGATAGATCTCTTCTCTACCCTTTCAATGCCTCAACATCCTTCCGGTAGTATGGTGACTAGAATTGTATACAATATTCCAAATCCGGCCTAACCAAAATCTTCACAACTGCAACATGATTTTCCAATTCCTATTACAACACCCCAAACAATGAAAGCCAGCATTCCATAGCTTTCTTGACCACCTTGTCCACCTGAGTTCCATCTTCAGGGAACTCTGTATGCTAATATTTTTAATGGCTGGACCATTTACTGAATACTTTTTTTCAATAGACCTTCTAAATCACATCACCTCATATTTGCCTGGTTAAATTCCATCTTTCTGCACAGGTTTCCTGCAGATTTATATCTTGCTGTATCCTCTGACAATCGTGCTCATCATCCGCTACTCCCCCAATTTTTGTATCATCTGCAAATTTACTAATCATCTACATGTTCCTCCAAATCATTTATACATCTTTTAGATAACAAAGGGCCCAACATTGATCTTTATGGAACACTGCTTGTTGCAGACTCCAGTTTGAAAACTTTCCACTGTTCTTCTCCGCATTCTATGCCCAAGCCAATTTTGTATCCATTTTACCATCTCACTTTGGATCCCATATAACTTCACCTCCTGTATCAGCCTGCTATGAGGAACCTTATCAAAAGCTTTATGAAAGTCCATGTATACAACATCCTCTGCCCTGCCCTAGTCAATTGTTTTTGTAATTTCCTCAAAGAACTCAATCAATTTGTAAGACATGACCTCCCCTTCACAAAACCAGCTGCCTATGGCTAATAAGTCTATTCTCTTCCAGATGTGAGTACATCTTATTCTTAAGTATCTTCTACAATAATTTCCCCATCATTGATGTAAGGCTTACAGGCCTATAATTCCCAAATTGTCTCTTCTCTCCTTTTTAAATAGAGGAACAATGCCAGCTACTCTCCAATTCTCTGGTATTTCGCCAGTGGTTAAAGAGAATACAAAGATTTTGGCCAAGACCTCAGTAATTTCTTCCCTCACCTCTCTCAGTATTCTGCAATAGATCCTATTGGGCGCTGGGGACTTAACGTTTTTCAAAACCTCCAATACCTTTTCCGTTTTTATCTCAACATGTCCTAGAACGTCAACATTTTTCTTTCTACACTCACTATCCAGCACATCTTTCTCCTTTGTGAATATTAATGCAAAGTACTCATTAAGGACTTCACCCATCTCATCTGGCTCTACACAAAATTTCCTCCACTGTCCTTGTGCAGACCTTTGCTTTCCTTACCCTCTTCTTCCTTATATTTGCGTAAAAAACCTTGGAATTCTCCTTAATCCCCCAGCTAATGACATTTCATGGCCCCTTTTTGCCCTCCTAAGTCCCTGTTTAAGTTCTTTCCTGCTACCTCTATATTTCTCAAGAGTCTTATCCATTTTTAATTTCCTGAAATTTATGTATGCCTTCTTCTTTTACTAAACTTACAATATCTCTTGTCGACCAGGGTTCCTGAATCTTGCCATCTTTGTTCTTCATTTTTACAGGGATGTGCTTATCCTGAATTGTTAACAACTAACTTTTAAGAAGTGTTGGATGTGGATTTATCCTAAAACAGCTGTCCTCAGTGTACATTCCCTAGCTCCTGCAAAATATTGTAGTTTGCCTTCCCTAGTTTAGTATGTTCACTCTGGGACTACTTCTGTCCTTTTCTACAAGTAACCTGAAATTGATAGAATTGTGATCATTTTTTCCAAAATGGTCTCCCACTGAGACATCAATCACCTGTGAGGCTCATTTCCCAAAAACAGGTCTAAGATAGCCCCTTCCCAAGTTGGACCATCTACATATTGTCTCAAGAAGCACTCTTGGACACACTGAAGAAACTCTGCCCCATCCAAGCCCAGGCACTAAAGGATTCCCAGTCAATTTTGGTGAAGTTAAAATTGCCCATCTCAACAACCCCTGTTGTTTTTACATCTTCCCATAATCTGCTGTCATATCGGTTCCATGCTGGCCATTGGGAGGTTTGCAGTATAACTCCAGCAATGTGATTTTACTGCTTCTGTTCCTGAGTTCTACCCATATAGCTTCACTGGTTGATCACACCAAGGTATCTTCCCTCTGTATAGCTATGACATGCTTGCTGATCAGTAAAGTAATAATCCCACTTCTTTTGTCACCCCTTCTGTCTCAGCTGAAGTATCTAATTGCTGAAATGCTAAGCTGCCATTCCTGCCCTTCCTTCATCCATAATTGCCGCAACATCCTAGTTCTATGTAATAATCCAAAATTTAAATTAATTTGCCTTAACTGTCATTAAACTTGCATGAAAGAAACACATCTCATACCATCTATCCTGTCATGTTTTGTACACTTCCTCTATATTTTATTTCTCTTCGCCTTACTGGATTCATTCACTGAGTTCACCACAGTCTCTGTACTCTGTGCTGTGGCCCTTTTTGATTTTTGTTTTTGGTGTCTTTGCCTTCTATTTTTCTCCTAACTGCCTTTTGTTTCTGTCCCCACTTTACTTCCCTCTAACTTCCTACATTGGTCCCCATCCCCTTGCCACATTAGTTTAATCCCCCCCACCCCCAACAGCACTGGCAAACACTCCCCCAGGACATTGGTTCCAGTCCTGCCCAGAACATTGCATCTGCCACAACAAGGAGAAACTAGACTGAGACACTGAATTCAGAACTTGCATTCAGAACCTCGGGTGGCTTTGAAAGAGAATGGTTCCTCAACATCTCTCACAAGCTATTACTGGAAGAGGGACTGGGAGATGGCAGCAGAGACTTTAAATATGAAATTCTTCTGGCCTAGTCTTCACAGACACTTTGGTGCTTACTCATTAGTGTAGCCTTGTCCCTTGGAGAGAGACCCTCATTGTGCTTATGTTGTGTAAAAGTCAGGAGAGAGAATAGATAATGTTTCTCTCTTCTTATCCTACTGCTTGACTAACTGCATCAAAATGTGTTTTAAAGAAGAGTTTAAACCTCTTAAGTGTCGTGACTCTCAAGAACAGTCACATGGCAGTTTTAAGAAAGAATAATTATTTATTTTGCAACACTCAAAATGTAATTGCAACAGCAGCCACTCATCCATTCACATGCAATACACACACGAGCAAAGATGCTGAAGAGATATAGAATGTGAAACTTCGACCAGTACAGCCCAGTCAGCCCTCAATGTTGTGTCAAGCTATATCCAAACCCAAGATCAAACTATTCCACTCCTTATCATTCTGGTGTGCTCCATGTGCCTGTCCAATAACCGCTTGAAAGATCTTAAAGTGTCTGACTCCACTATCACAGCACACAGCACCCCAACCACTCTTTGAGTTAAAGAATCTACCTCGGACATCCCTTCTATTTCTCCCACCATGAACCTTAAAGTTATGCCCCCTAGTAACAGCTACATCCACCCAAGGAAATAGTCTCTGGACGTCCACTCTATCAATCCCCCTCATCATCTTATTATTTATCACATACTTTGATGTTGAAAGGATCCAAAATATGATCTGATCTGTTGAAATGTCAGTTGCAAACATTGCAAGGCTGATGATTCAATTTTGGTTCACTGAAGGAAATGGAGGCTGGAAGTTTCTGGTGATTTATTCACAGTGGCTTACTCCTTGTCACAGTAGATTTCTGACTTCATTTCGGTTGAGTTGGGATTGAGCCCAATAGCAGTGAAAATCTATCTTGATCCTTCAAATCTGTTGGTAAAGGAGTAACTGCACTTCCCAGCCTATGAAGGAATTCCAGGCAGGCTCATTTCTTTGCCGGACAGCATTTCTTTCCTCTGTCTGTGATCTCCTGATCTCCCAACTGACTGATTTCCTACATAGAGGTTTACAGCATGGAAATAGGCCCTCCAGCCCAACTTGACCATGCTGCCCCTTTTTATAACCCCAAAGCTAGTCCCAATTGCTTGCATTTGGCCCATATCCCTCTATACCCATCTTATCCATGTAACTGTCTAAACACCTTTTAAAAGACAAGATTGCATCCATCTCTGTTACTACCTCTGGCAGCGTGTTCTAGACACTCACCACCTTCTGTGTGAAAAAATTGCCTCTCAGATTCTTCCGTACCTCTTCCCTCTCACCTTAAACCTAAGCCCTCGAGTTTTAAACTCCTTGACCTTTGGGAGAAGATATTGACTAACTAGCTGATTTGTGCCTCTCATTATTTTACAGATCGCTATAAGATCTCCCTTCAGCCTCCAACGTTCCAGAGAAAAAAGTCTCAGTCTATTCAGTCTCTCATTATAACTCAAACCATCAAATCTCTGTAGCATCCTAGTAAATCTCTTCTTCATTCTTTCTAGTTTAATAATATCTTTTCTATAATGGGGTGACAAGAACTGTACACAGTATTCCAAGCGTGGTCTCACCAATATCTTGTACAACTTCAACAAGACATCCCAACTCCTATAATCAATGTTCTGATGAATGAAACCAAGTATGATGAATGTCTTCCCCACCACTCTGTCCATTTGTGAATCCACTTTCAAGGACCTATGAACATATACCCCTACATCTCTTTGTTCTGTAATTCTCCCCAATGCCCTATCATTAACTGAGTAAGTCCTGTCCTGGTTCAATCCACCAAAATGCATCACCTCACATTTATCTAAATTAAACTCCATCTGCCATTTGTCAGCCCACTGGCCCAATTGATCGAGACCCCATTGCAATCGAGATAACTTTCTTTACTGTCCTCTATGCCACCAATCTTGGTGTCATCTACAAATTTACTGTGTCTACTGAATGTTAACTAACTAAAATGTTAATAGAGATTTTTTGATCACAAAAAGGAATTAGATATGGCTCTTTGGGCTAAATATGGGGATATGGAGGGAAGGCAGGATCAGGGTATTGAATTTGATGATCAGCCAAGATCAAAATGAATGGTAGAGCAGGCTCAAAGGGCCAAATGACCAACTCCTACTAAGAAGATTGGGCAGTTTTAGTCTATACTCTCTGTGGAATAGAAGAATGAGAGGAGATTAAATTGCGGATGATAAGGTAGGCGTGGAAAGAATGATACCTTCTATAGGGCAATCTTGAACAAGAAGTCATAGTTTAGGATAAAGAATGACAGATTTAAAACAGAGAAAAGGAGAAATCACTTCTCTCAAAGTATCATGAGTCTGTGGAGTTCACTACACCAGAACATTGTGGATGCCGGGACGTTGAGTAAATTTAAGAGGTGGACAGATTTTTAATTAGTAAAGGTTTGAAAGGCTATGGTCTACAGGCAGGAAAATGGAGTTGAGGCTGAGATGAGATCAACCATGATCGTATTAAATGGTGGAACATGCTCGAGGGGCTGAATTATCTATTCCTGCTCCTAGTTCTTAAGATACTTATAATGCTTATGGTTCTTGTGATTCTTTCACTCAGTGTTCTATTATTGAAAGTAAAGATCATTTTCATCTATTCCTTCCCTGTGTTTCTTTAAGGGAGGCTACCAACAATCCTACTAACACTTCTCTTTTTGCTTCCTCTTTTTTTTGTTCTGTTACTGTTGAACTGCATATTCTTCTTTCCAGTGGTGATGAACAGTGGTGTGACTGAAATGTTAACTTATTCATTCCTAATTTAATGCCAAGTTGACTGCAGAATGGCAATTTGTCACCAGATTCTGAAATTACTTTCTATCTTCTGCAATCTCTTCAGCTGCCATTACTCATCACACAATTCTGGGTAGCTTAATACAGGTGTAATTGAACTCCTGCTTTAGTGCTCTTTGACTGGGTCAAATGTTCTCAAGTCAAGTCAGTCATGTAGCATAACTGTCAGTTTGGACTTGGCACTCACCAATGACATCCATCCAACTATAATAATCATCAACTGGTAATTCTCCTATCTCCTGCTTTTCTCCAGTCTTTGCAATATCTTCCTTTTTTCTATCAATTTCCATGATAATAGCTTGTATTTAGTTTAGTTTATTTATTAATGTCACAAATAAGCTTACAGTAACACTACAATTACGTCACTGCTGGTACACTGAGGCAGATCTTAACATGGCCAATGCACCTAACCAGCACGTCTTTCGCACTGTGGAGGGTAATCGGAGCACCCAGAAGAAACCCAGACATAGGAAGAGTGTGCAGACACTAGACCAACATTGACCCAAACTGGGAATCAAATCCAGGACCCTGATGCTGTGGGGCATAATGTAACAAACATCCTAAGGTGTTTCACAGAAACATTACAAAATAAAGTATGATATGGAATCACATACAGAGATATAGGATGGGATGTTCCAGTCTCACATGCCCTAAAATTGGAAATCTCACCCATGGTTAATGGACATTTCCATGGTTGCTACAGAGGTGAAAATAGGCAGCCTTTGGGAAGTCACAGATATGTGGTTGAAAGTTCACCAAATTTAACATCAAGATTGCAAATCAATTGCTTAGTCCTAAATGGTTGCCAGGGAAAGGAGTGGAGTCATAGCAGAGACGAAAACAATGGCTTCAGTTTTTTCAATATTTCCCAATATGTAGCAATAAAAGTTCAGTTTACTTATTTTAGCTGCCATTTTTCTTTGTTTATTTTTTCAGTTTTCCTGTGAGTGAGGTGATGAATGACATAAACACTGCTTTATCATCAGCGTTTCATCTGAAGCCTACCTGCTGTGATTTTTGAGTGAGCCTTGACAATCAGTGGGCCTGCAGAAAACAAGAGCACTTCTACTCAATGAATCCACAGAATTATAATCTAGAAAATTTTCTGGGTCACCACTGCTGTGATCTGTCGTGGCCTCTTTTAGGATTGTTGGATTAGGTTATTCAGTCATGATGTAGAGGGTCGAAAGTTTACTATCAAATAAATCGGTTGGATTTAAACCTGGTGTTGTCAGACTTCTTACTAGATGATTCAGTGCCATGGCATATGGATAAAACATATACCAGCTTGGAGATTGTGACTGGGGTTCGAGTTACATCATTGAATCGTATTTGATATAAACAAAGTTTCTATCCGCATGAAACAGATAGGCAATCCAAGGAGGGGATTTTATGGCCTCACTCATCTTGAAACCATAAAATCCTGCCCATGGTCAACAGACCTTCCTACGCCCTAGCCCTTGACCGCTCCAATTTTTGTGACAGGTGGGCAAGAAAAATTCTGGCCCAGATGTCTAAAGGAAAATCCTTTTAAAAATAATGGTGCCTAGCCCTGTAAAAAGGGATTTTAGCCAGATGACAGTCATCCAGCTTGAACACTAGGCCTAGTTTTGGTCAGTGAAACACAAAAAGGGTATTCATGTGCTGAAGACAATGTGGGGAAGACTGGAAAACTTTTGAATTTTCAGCCTTAGCTATATAAGATGGTTAAAAAAATAAAAAAGTTGAATCTGAAGATTACTTTTGGTAAAATTGAGAGAGTAGAATGGCTTGAAACGAACAAAAGATAAATTTAGATCTGATTTCAAGAAGATAATTTTCTCTGTAATCAAAAAAAAAATTGTTTCCCTGAGAGGATGAAGGAAGTGGAAACATTAGAATAACTTAAGGAGCAATGGAATTCTGCCATGAGAAGTTATTTAGAGCCTGAGTCATAATAGCACAGAATAAGGGCATTCAGCCCATTGAATCCATGCTGACTCTCTGCAGAACAATCCATTTAGTTGCATTTCTGGTTGGACAGATAAATGAAAGTGGTTTGAATCACCTTCCTCCTCTGTAATTCTCTTACAAAGACAGCTTTGCCCTAGGACTTTCAGAGGACATTTAACAGTCAACTACATAGCTGTGGGTCTGAAGTCACATGTCAGCCAGCCAATTCCCTTCCCTTACAGGAGATTAGTGAACCAGTAGGTTTTTACAACAATCGGCAATGGCCTCCTGGTCATCATCAGACTTTTAACTCCAGATTTTTACTGAAATAAAATTTCATCATGAGCCATGGTGAGATTTGAATCCAGGTCCACAGACCATTATCCTGGTTCTCTGGTTACCAATCTAATGGCAACACCACTCTGCCACTGCCACCCCAAGTGTTGGAAGTGCTGAAGAAACAAGCATGAAGTTGTTGCCTCTTTGGTAGTATTTCGAGTTCTAGATCGGTAGAAACCTGATGTTGCTGAATGCATTTGAAAAGACAGGCAGTGTATGTTCATTATGTGTCAGACACACCCAGGCTGTCATGGTGGCAAAGGCAGAAACGAGTGTGTGCAGGTTCCACATTTGACACTAATGTTAGAAACTTTGCAAATTTAACATTTCCAAATTAATATTAAATAAATTTCCGCCTATCTGAGGCGAGTTTAACTCTACCAGCATTCCCATACCATATAAAGGCCAAGATTTTCCTACCTGCTGTGTCAGGCTCCCCTGCAGTAAATGTGGTGAGCCATTCAAATGTTCATTGACTTTGGCGAGACTAGAAGATCCCACTAGCAGGAACGGCCAGGAAATTCCAGCCCATATTACAAATAATGCAAAGCGAATAGAGACCTGATAATTGCTGCTGACATTGTTACATGCATTCATCCTGCAACCTGGCAAATTGCCATCTCAGTGATGGTCAGTGTTATTTACAGTGCTTCCAGCGAGTAGCACACACCAATTTACCAAAGTTTTTTTTAGGTTTCTTCAGGACCACTCAAGGTCAGTCTCTCTCATCTCAAGTCTGAGGTCATGTGCTAACTGATTCAAGAACAGCTTCTTCCCTTCTGTTATCAGAATTTTGAATGGACCTACCTTGCATTAAGTTGATTTTTCTCTTCACCCGAGCTTTGACTGCAACACTACATTCTGCACTCTCCTTTCCTTCTCTATGAATGTGATGCTTTGTCCGTATCGCACAAGAAACAATGTCTTTCACTGTATGTTAATACACATAACAATAATAAATGAAATCAAAGATTAGAACTGATCATTTAATGGTTAGCAATTCACCTCATGATTCACCAAAACCTGTTCAGCATCTACAATGTACAAGTCAGGAGTGGAATGGAATACTTTCCAGTTGCGTGAAAGAGTGTAGCTTCAACAACACTCAAGAATCTTGCTAACACTATCCAGAACAAAGAAAACAATTTGATTGGCACCCCCATCTATTACTCCACTTCAGGAAGGAGTAACACTTCAAAAGCTACTGGCTTCTGCTACCAAATAAATCTGTTGCACTTTAACCTGATGTTATAAAACTTCTTACTGTATTTATCCCAGTCCAACGCCAGCATTTCCACATCCTACAATCATTACAATAACACAGCTGCAAATTCCCCTCAAATAGCCCACTTGGAGTTATATTACCATTTCTTCATTGTTGCTGGGTCAAAATCATGGAATGCTCTAAATAACAGCACCTCCAATGTACCTACGTTACATGGACTGCAGCAGCTCAGAAGACAGCTCACCACTATCATCTCAAGAGTAATTAGAAATGAACAATAGAATTGGTGTTTCCATGCAGATCCAGATTCCATTAGCAAATAAAAATAAGAACCAGAGAAGCAGCAGCCAGGAATCCCCATTCTTTATTTCTATCTACTGATTCTTACTGGAAAATGCACATGCATGTATGTGGCATCATGAAAGGATAGTCATTGGTGTGTTTCACCATTGGTGAAATAGTCTACCGGCATTCATTGTTTAAGCTTAAATTTGAAGAATGTCCCATTAGGCAGGGTCTGGCAGAGTGACAGCAACCACAGAACTGTTCCTTAAGATGAATGAATGCCTTGAGGAGAGACGTGGAGAAAATTGGCAGATATAAATCAAGCAGTGATTACGCATGTGGAATGAAAACAGAAGCAGGGACTTCCTGCAGACAATCCTTTTTGTTTAATTTAGCAGTATTATTGCTTGTGTCTTATCAGGTTGTCTTGCTCACTTAGTTCCCTTGGGGTTGTCAATAAAAACAGGGTCATTGCAGCTAAATGTCACAAGTCGCAGACGGAACAACAAAATAAATACTCTGAAAGCATGGCTACCAGTTTGTAACTATTGAATCAAACAGCAAGATGTGATAATGTACTCACCAGAATATGATTGAGGAAATTAGACACTACTTTCAATCGGAATCACGTGATGTGTTCATTGTCAGTAAGATGAGAAATATCAAAACTATCAATCTGGAAAAAAAGAAAAGACACAAGGGATATTTGATGTTCGGGATTAGACTTGGATAAACATTAGCCAAGACATCAAGTATAATTTGACTATTCTTTTCAAAACAGGGCCATGGAACTTTTTACAGGCCTCTGTGTAATGCCTGATTTGAATGACAGTGGGTGGAATTTTACCAGCACATCAGCCCAAGTTTCGTATGATCTTGCCCAAGGCCAACAGAGAATGCTGTTCTCTGAGTCTCACTGCCCGCCGAATTGGTGCATTATGCCGCTAAAATTAAAAATTATAATTATTTAATTATTTTAAATATTTAAAATAAAAAATTATAATTATTTAGTTGAAGCACAAGCAGCATGTTCTTATCCAGTGAATAATATGAATGATGAAAAAGTACCACCCCGAACCCATATGATTTAACACCTATATAGTGTATACAGCAGGCATCCTTTCTCATTCTACAGATAAAATGTCCAGATGTTAAATCCAATTCTATGTTCAAGGTTTAATTGTGTAGACCTGCTTCTAGTGGTATTATATGAAGGCCTACTTGCTATTTTGCAGTGTATGAAGTGCTGTCAGTTACTTCCTGCAATGATATGGAAGGTGCACTGCAGTGTCTTACAGAGGTACACTCCTGCATGCGCTCAAACGTGTGTGCGATATCAACATGAATGTATTGGTGTAATGCCTGCATGTCAAAATTAACTAACCATTGTGAAGACAGTGACTTCCACATTCTCTCCAGAAACACATCAGGGATTGCAACAGTTCAAAAAGGCAGCTCATCTCCACTTTCTCTAAGATAATTAGGGTTGAGCAATAAATCCTTGTTGAGCCAGCAAGACTCACATCCCGTGAATGAATTAAAAATAAGTGTTATGAAACAACTTATGAAAGTGGGTCCTGTTGGAGTTATTGAAAGATGTACTCAACAAGTTGATGCTGAGGTGCTCCTGACATAGGCTCAGTTGGTGAAAGGATTGTAATGAGTTGCTGGAGGAATTTTGATGTTTTTGCTGCCCATCAACTGCATTGGCTCTCCGGGAAAGCAGCTTACCCAGGCCCGCACATCCCCCCCACTCTTCCCTGGCACTATCCCTATAACCCCATACATCTTACTGTGGCTAATCTATCTAACCTACAGTCAAGAGCACTACCTCAGTTGGATATATTTTGCATATATATCACAGTGTTTCATCACTTACAATGCCCTGAAACTTGAAACTAGGGCAAGGCTGTTAAAAAATTATCTTGTCTTTCTCTATCAACACTTCGAAGTGGGAGGAGATACCATCAGAAATATCTCGCACTTCACTATGCATAGAAACGTTAGGGAGATGGCATAAGTGCTCCACTATTGCAGAGAGGACTTCAGTCTCCTTTACAAAGGAACACCAGAATGAAAGGGCACATAGATTTGTGAACAAAGCGGACTTCCCAATGCCTAAGATCACTATTGTATGTGTATTGTCCACTGACACATTTTCCATTGCTATAGATAATAAAGAAAGAAGAAACCAACTTCCTATAAGACTGTCAGGAAAAGGAAAGATGATTTCCCAGTGATATTCCAAGAGGATTGTCTCCTTTCTATGGCAATAGTAATAGCCTGATTTCTCTCTGTACAAAGTTGCTCCACTGTGAGCAATAGGAAAGAACTGTCGGGAAAATAGAGAAAATTTTTTGTGATGAGATAAATTTCCTGTAGACAATGAACTCTGGGACAACATTGCTGGACAGGATTCTACAGTTCTAGTAGTGATAAAGATTCTGCCGCAGCTCCTGTGCTAATCTTCAGCTCAGCTGAGGAGAAGACTTTTAGCTCGGACTGAAGTATGACTTTGAACCTGCGAAGGTATCAGCTCTTGAGCAGTGTGAACCACTAAGTAATCTGATATGGACTTCAGCAAAACATTCCCTGTGGAAGATTCTTCATGAACAACAGGGGATAAAGTAGGCAATTCATTGGTGAATTCAGTGGAATATGATGTATCCATCAATGGGAAAGACAAATCATTCTCTATGTCTTTTTACAGGCCGGGGGTGGGGGGGGGGGGGGGGAATGAATTTGAAAAGTCTTGATTACTCCACTCACTACCCATGCATAAACAGAAATGTGTTTTTGATTGTTAATTTCTCCCTTTTTAAATGGTGATGTATTTTGGCCAACCCATCAGTTTTGAAATAAACTGTGGGGTGATTAATAGAGAATTAATCACCCCACAGCAAACTTGAAATAAAATAAATTGACCCTTTTATTTTATCTTACACACAAAATGCAGGAAAGGCTTTCACAAAATTTGCTCTTTTTACATTCACACAATAAAAGCAGGACAAAGGAAGTAAAAGGTTTCTGGGCAAAGACAACAACAAAAATAGGAATCATGGTTTTACATCAGTTGGCTAATGAAGAATCTTTGAGATGGTTTAGTTTGGCAGAATTCCTGTGACTCATTCTAGGAACTCAGTTTCAGGTGAAGACCATTGAAGATGCAGCAAAATAATTTTGTATCCCGGAAATTAGTTCACTCTGCAGGTGAAATGTATGGTTCTTTCTGAAGATCAAACTTTGGAAAGGCAGGCTACAAGCTTGGAGTCTGGTTCTCTTTGGAGATTAAACTGCAACTGAAGATAAAACTCGAAAGCTGTATGATTAAAGAAAATCAAACAGCTCAAACTTAGGTCATGTGGCAGGGTGGTTTTGTCTAGAGCTATACAATTATCCCAGGCCTTTTATCAAAACCCATGGTGTTTTGAACAAGCAGAACAATTATCACAATGTTTGAGTCACAAATTGCTGTGCCTCTGTCTACAGTTGGCTGGTTCAGATGTCTCATTTGCTAATCCATTGTGTTGACTTGGCTGAAATGTATATGTACTGTAGGGAAGGCTACATTCCAGGGGTTTGATGTGTTATCCTTTGTCTTTGTGTAAACTGTACAGGCCCCAAAATACACTATCATATATCAGTGGAGTCAATTCATTTGTCCAGCCATTTGTTCATTTAAAAAAATAATTGTATAAAGTAGGTAGACCAGTGTAGATAGATATGAATACTTTACTTCTTGTCTCCTGGACAGGCCAACCTCATCCTTCAAAGAATTACTGAACACTGCAAGAAATTCACCCTTATCGCTCTCCAGGGAAAGTCACATTAGATCCAGCAGGTCTTAGAATCATAGAATCCCTACAGTGCAAAAGGGGGCCATTCAGCCTATCAAGTCTGCATCAACCATAATTCCACCTAATCCCTATTCCTGTATCCCCCACACATTTACACTGCTAACGCGCCTGACACTAGGGTCAATTTTAGCATGCCCAATCCCCCACCTAACTAGCACATCTTTGGATTGTGGAAGAAAACTGGAGCAACTGGAGGAAACCCACTCAGACACAGGGAGAATGTGCAAACTCCACACAGACAGTAACCTGAGGCCAGAATTAAGCCTGGTATTCTGGAGCTGTGAGGCAGCATTGCTAACTACTGTGCCGTTTCCATGAGAATAGTCCCCATCTGTTGTAATACCTCCTGTATCCACCAGCTGTGACCTTTCTTTGTGAAGAACTGAGAGATTAATAGCTTTGTCTCTGCCCTGGTCCAATAGATGGTGTCTCAGTGCAAGAAAGGAATTTATTGTTGAGTTTATAAACTTCCTCAGCATCTGTTGGCTGAATTATCACTGCTTCTAAATAAAATTTTGAAAATTGTTTCGGGAGGACAGTGCGTCATTCAAATGGTGAATATTATCTGTGTATGCTAGAAGAATGCCAACATCACTGTTCAACAAGAATGTACGTTGATTGTGAAGAACACAGAGAGAATCAATGATCTGTTGATCTCTGCAGCTAAGAAGAGCGATAATTCTGTGCTGTATCTGAAGATTTATATCTCCTGGTCTTTGTACCTTGTTGCCTGATAATAAAGGATCAATGGCTGAAGCAAATTGAGACCATCAGTTAATATTTTAATAGTATTTTAAAAGATGTATTAAAATTTTGGAATGGACTGTAAAAGACCTGCAATCTGGGTGATTGCAGGTCTATTACTTCTGCTTGGAACTCTGTAGTGTTATCATTCCCTAGACTTGCATTTCTGGGAAGTAATGTGCCTCAGGAATGTTTCCTAGTCTGCAGATTGTTGGATTTGCAGAAATGCTCGAAATGTCCAGTTTTCCCCCAATAGAATCATTTTATTCCTGTCTTCCCCATCCTCTTCCCACTCCCTTCTTGCTGGGCAGCCTTAGTGTCCATGCTGGGATTTTGGCCAATAATCTCAGAATGTTGGAGATTCCCATCCTTTCAATTGGTTTGGTGGTTTTCACGTGGACGGCGCCGCTGTTCATGCTCAAATTCAATCCAGACAGTCATCTGAAGCCTCAGTGTCACCTTGAATTATACGCCAATTAAGTCTCCAAGTTCAGCAGACTAGGCCGCTTGAGCCAATGTAAGATCATCTTTTGTCTGCAGCACATTGGAGAGTTTCTCAACCCACGTTTATGCAGTCACAGATTAGTTTATCCTTCAGCGCTCTATATCCACAACAACTACATAAGCAATGTAAATAGATTTGGAATAATTCAGTCAATAGCGGAAGGAGACCATTTGGCCTATCAAGCCTACACTGACCCTCCGACAGAACATTCCAACCAGACCCTCCCCTTATAACCCCATGTATTTACTCTGCTAATCTCTGAACCCACATTAAAGGGCAATTTAGTATGGTCAATCTACCTAACCTGCACATCTTTGAAGTGTGGGAAGAAATTGGAACACCCAGAGGAAACCAACACAGACATGGGGGGAACACGCAAACTCCACACAGGCAGTTACCTAAGACCAGAATTGAACCTGGGTCCCTAGCAATGTGAGGCGGTAGTGCTAAACACTATGCTACTGCACTGCCAAAAGATATAATAAAGAAGGGGGTGAACTCACCAGGATTTGGCAAAGAGTCAGGGTCTCTTGACTCCATGTGTTTCTTGAGAGAGAAAAGGGTAATGGAATGCTGAGGGTGAGCTCAAGATTAATCCTGGGTGCTTCTACTCCTTGAAGACAGGCAGCCGCATCTCCAGGCATTGCAGACCTCTACAAATTAAATGAGACAATGTGGCAAACTGTATCCAGGCTGCGCATTCAAGCACCTGACAGCAGATCTCAAAAACCTCAGTTCCTAACATACTAGGCCGCTTGATATCATTGTGCACTTGTGTGTTTTTCACTTGGTGAAATAATAAAAAACACTTTTTTTTATGATACCTCATGCCAGACATTTCAGGCATTCAACAAGGTGCCGCACAAAAGGCTGCTGCGTAAGATAAAGGTGCATGGCATTAGGACAATGTATTAGCATGGGTACAGGATTGGTTAACCAACAGAAAGCAAAGAGTGGGGGTAAATGAGTGTCTTTCTGGTTGGCGATCAGTGACTAGTGGTATGCCTCAGGGACCAGTGTTGGGGCTACGATTGTTTACAATTTACTTAGGTGATTTAGAGTTGGGAACCAAATGTAGTGTGTCAAAGTTCGCAGATGACACTAAGATGGGTGGTAGAGTAAAGTATGCAGAGGACACTGAAAGTCTGCAAAGCGATATAGATAATGTAAATGTATGGGCGAGGGTCTGGCAGATGGAGTACAATGTTGGTCAATGTGAAGTCATCCATTTTGGTAGGAATAAGAGTAAAATGGACTATTATTTAAAAGCTAAAATGTTTGTATACAGAGGGACATGAGTGTCTTTGTGCAAAAAATTGGTTTGCAGGTGCAGCAGGTAGGAAGAAGGCAAATGGAATTTTTTTCTTCATTGCTAGAGGGATGGAGTTTAAAAACAAGGAGGTTATGTTGCACCCATATAAGGTGCTGGTGAGGCCACATCTGGAATATTGTTTACAGTTTTGGTTGCCTTTCTTGAGAAAGGATGTACTGGCACTAGAAAGGGTGCAAAGGAGATTCTAGGTTGGTTCCGGAGTTCAGAAGGCTGGCTTATGAGGAGAGATTGAATAGACTGGGGTCATACTCATTGGAATTGAAATAAATGAGGGGAGATCCTATAGAAATATATAAGATTACAAAGAGAATAGATAAGATAAAAGGTTGTTTCCACTAGTGGGTGAAACTAGAACTAAGGGACATAGCCTCAAAATAAGGGGAAGCAGATTTAGGACGGAGTTGAGGAGGAACTCCTTCACACAAAAAAATTGTGAATCTGTGGAATTACCTGCTCAGTGAAGCATTTGAGGCTACCTCATTGAATGTTTTTAAGACAGGGATAAATAAATTTTTGAACAGTAAAGTAATTAAGGGTTATGGCGAGCGGGCGGGTAAGTAGAACTGAGTCCATGAAACCATCAGCAGAATGGTCAAGCAGCATGAGGGGCCAGATGGCCTCATCCTGCTTTTGGTTCTTTGTTCTTACCCTGACCTGAATTGGAGTTCCAGTGAAAATATGAATCCCATTTGCCAGCATTAAAGATGGATGGGCCATGTAAAATTGTTTTTAATCAACTCATTAATGGGTTTAATTTTATACTTAATTATTGGCATTTTGACTTCCATGCCTGTCCACCAAGTGAAAAACACACAAGTGCACAATGATATCAAGCAGTCTAGTATGTTAGGCAGGCTGAATTCGGAGCATTTAATTGGCCTATAATTCATGTTGCTCAGCCAACAGCTTCTCACACAATTTCATGTGCTGTCGATTCCAGCGTATGCCCATCCAAACAATATAAAATTCTGGCCACAGAATAAGATGGAGCCAGAGCTTCTGATCTAGAATTGTAAAGAGAGGAAGTGAAAGGATAAATGTTGCATCCCCCAGTGGAAAGATGCCAGAGGAAGCAAGTGGGTGTCAGGAGTGAAATTAATCTTGGCAGTAGCATGAAACAGGAAAGAGTGAATTGAAAATCTGCCAATGTTATCCCTGATGCAATTTTAATTTCCTTTCAAGTTGATGGGGAAAAGATAAATGGAGTGGGATGTTAAACAGGTTTCACACCAGAGCAAAGGCCAATTTAACCCATCCATAAACAAGGCCTCCTAAAATTTTATTGCTGTCCTAACAGTCCACTTAAATAGGTATATTCAGTACAAGAATCATAAATATCTATACTGTGGGTTATTTTTCGTTCCATGAAGTCAGCTCTTCACATGTTGTATAGGCTACAAATATTGTTTTCCATTGATGTCAGCAGAATCTGTAAAGGAAGTCTTGTGCAAAGTAGTAGCATCTCAATCTCTGGACTGGAAATTCTGGGTTTAATTCCGATGCCAGTCATGTTTACCATACTAAGAAGTCTCACAGCACAGCCTATATGTGTGGAGTTATGCTAAAAAACATGAAATTTGTAAATGATGCCTCAACAATCTCTCAACGAACAGCCTGTCTGATTTTTCCAATCACAACGACTTTTTAATGACACATTTTCACATCCTTGAACACAATAGGTATAAAATTTGAAATTTCCTTGATTTCAGCCTAAATTAAGATTTTAAAGGTAGCAAATTAGAAACATAGCAGAGCATAGGGCTAAAGGAAACTCAACAGTCCATCCAACCAGTCTTAACAATGAACAGCCATCATTAACAGATGGGACACATAATTGGGCCAGAAGAGATTCCTTTTGTCTATTTGTTAAAAAGGCTGGATTACTTATTAGAAAATACATGTTCTTCAAGAGATGGTCCACTTGAATGATGAAACTGAAATATATCCTCTTATTTATGAGGGAAAAAAGGTAGCAAAAGTGCTGGAAGCCTAAAGGAAAAGTGAATGTGCTGCAAATCCAGAGAAAGCCCTTATCTAAATAGTTAAGAGAGAAATCATCTCCTTTTTCCAGGTGCTATATATTTCCATTATATTTACAATTTTTATTTTGTTCACTTTTTGGCTAAACAAATCAAGCCACATAGAAGAGGCTTTGTTAAAAACTATATCTGAAACAACCCTGGTTAAAGTATCTTTTATCCTGTGGAGTATGCAATTGGCTATCTTGGTGAATTAATTAAACTGTTAAACTAATGTATGACCTGTTGAGTAGAGGGGATAGGTAGGCGGTGCTGACCTCCCTTTCTGGTTTGCAACAGATCCTGATCCTTTAGTTGGCTAGGTATATTAATACATGGTAAAAGCCTGCCTTCCTAGAATGAGATTACTGAGCAAGCTTCTCTAATTACATCACAATCTATCTACTTATAGTTCCAATGTATTATTCCAATATATCTTGCCATAGGTTTTAATCAGCCCTGTCTCCTTATAAAATACACTGGTAGGTGCATTTCTACAATAATGGATTCAATGGCAGGCTGCCACTGTATATAAACCTCAAAATGAACTTTCTGATGCAAAGCATTTTTGTGATTTTATACAGTTTGATAAATTAATGGAATAGAATAAAGCATGTGATGATTCTGGGTAAAGACATTTTCTGATGTCAGGGTTAGCTAGATGCCAGAATGAATTGTCAATCTGCATTGTAGCTGAGCCCAAACAAGGGAGCAACTGCTTCAATTTCCCTTTCTCAACAAGCTCAGAGAGATCTGCGATCATTGCTGAAATGTGAATCCGTATGATCATTGAATAGCATCTTCCTAGTCTTTCAGGAACAAGCTTCAAACCAAACAAGAAAATACTTCAGAGAACTACACATGGATCAGTAACCTGATGCCCTCCTATCTCCAGATGATCTTACTGGCAGCAGCAAGTAACTGATCTGGAAAATTAAATGCCCATTTGTGGTCTGATTAGGCATGCCATCAGGATCTTCCTGGCAGTGGACAAGCTCTCACGGGGGCCAAGCAGGTATCTGCAGGCACCTTGCCAGCGGTTGGCCTGAGAGTTTACAAAGCCTCCTGCTTTAGTGCCCCCAACGGGTTGTAAGGAGCCACGGATTGGCCTGGATGGGGAATGGGGAGAACATAGGGGTAAGTCAGGAGCTTTTGTTTTCTTATTTTGATTGTAACTGGGGCCAACTCCCAGAGCACCAGGATGAAGCTTTTAACCAATTCACCATGGCACCTGCCAGCCCTTGTGACTGCCTCTGAATTCTTTCCGCAGTAGTAGGCCTGACTCTGGTTAACAGCCATCCACCCAACACAAAAATTCAAAGAACCAGGGCATCTTCTTCTGCATCAGATTTGCAAGGTTGCAAATTTTCCTGACTCTGTGCTCCAAACTTGAGAACGAAAATTTGTTCCCAAGTATCCAGGCAAACAAACTGTTCCAAGGCCTTGGTTCAATCAGTCACATTAAGATATGCAAGGAAAGCAAGAGATTAGCTCATGCTATTTGCCTCTTCTACACATTATTAGGATTTCTCTTGCCTCTAGCCAATGGCACCATGAGCAATTTTTATTTGTGTTTGAATTTAGCTCTGGATTCAGAATCTACTGTACTTCTCTGTCCAAATAACAGCAGGAAAGTTTCAGCAGAAATCTTTCTTGTCCAGAGTGCTTTGATATTATAGTCTTCAGAACAATCTCAACAAAAGCATTCTGAATAGGAATTTTAGTTTGTAGTTCACTCAAACAGCCATAACAGCTTAATATCTTCAAAGTACTAACGTGCTACGCAAAGACATTTTGAAACAGAATCTGACATATAAGTAGATATTAGCAGAAAGCTAAAAGCTTGATCAGAGAAGTAAGTTTTAAGGAATGTCTTAAAGGAAGAAATCAAGATGGAGAGGGAGAAAAATATCAGACTGATATTCCAAAGCTTTGGGGTAGGCAAATGAAGGCACTGCCACTAATGGTGGATTGGTCAAAATCTAGGATGCTGAAGAGGTCAAAATTAAAAGGGCACTGATACCTCAGAGGTTTGAAGGGCTAGAGGAAGTTCAGAGATAGGGAGGGGGTGAGGCATGGGGTGGTTGTGAGATCAAAGATACAAATTTCAAAATCCAGTTCTTGTTTAAACGGGAGTTAGGGTAGGTGAGTGAGCACAAAGGTTATGGGGAAACAGCATTTAGTGTATATTAGAGCAAGGTCAGCAGAATTGTAGATGTGTTCAAGTTTATAGAGTTAAGTATAGAATTTGGTGACTACAGACCCACTCAAATGGGCACCATGGAGAGATGTTGGAAGAGGGTCACAGACATGTAATTATAATATTACAGATTTCTCAACATACTGTAATCTCTTTTTAACATGGACAAGAGTCTTAGAGCATGACTCCCAGAATTAATGTGATTTCTCTTGTAGATTCCAACTGTTATAAACCAGACAGTCTTTATTTCAAGACATTTGAAATTCAATATGCCTTGGAAAACCTAATTGAATTTCCTAAAAGGTATGTAAAACCCTTTTACTTCTGAGAGAACAGGACACAGGAAGGACATCTTCAAAATCTAATTCACTTCTTTGCTTTGTGGAACAATGACTCACCTAAATTAATATAGCCAAATTGTGTTTCTGAATTTAAAAAAGAGTTTTAAGAAGCCACTTTGGCATAGCATTTTTGAGAGGCAGTCCCAGCAGCCAGCTCCCAGCTAAAATACATGCGACAGCTGGAATACCCCTCCCAGCTGGAGTTACACAAAGGTGCCTGGAAAGAAAACATGGGTCTGCTCAAAATGGAAACCAGAATTTTCAGATGCTGTACTGGCAGAACTCACAAAGTAAAGGGAGCTTCTTTTGTGTTTGCAAGTGTGATCATGTAGTAAAAGAATTCTTATTACCCTCTCAGAACCATAGAATCCAACATTGCAGAAGGCGGCCATTAGCCCATTGAGATTGCAGTGACCACAATCCCATCCAGGCCCTATCTCCATAACCTCATGTATTTACTCTAGCTAGCCCCCTGACACTAAGGGGCAATGTACTATGACCAATCCACCTAATCTGCACATCTTTGGACTGTGAGAAGAAACCAGATCACCCAGAGGAAACCCACGCAGTTTGGGGAGAATATGCAGATCCCACACAAACAGTTAGGTAATCAGCAGGTATTGTGCCACTTTCCTGTTTGCTTTATTGTAAATGTCTTGTCCCTTGACTCTCATTAACCGAATGATAAATTATTTTTTAATTACTTGCTCTCTAATGCTGCTGACCTTCAGCACCTACCTGTACAACCTCTGGACAGTCAGCTATAGAAGGCAGAACAGCTGCTGAATCTGATTTCAAGTTTCAATCCATTCACTTCAGAAAGATGAAATTTAAAGCAAGGCCAGCAACAATATTTCACAGAGACTAATTTAAGATGTCCTCTTTAAGTATCTTGTTTTGAATTTTGCATTTTAATCTTTGCATCTGTATTTTTAGTTAAGTAACTTTCAGCAGTAGTTTCAGTAATAAACTAACCTTCGCCTAGTTTCAGACTAAAGCTTCTCCGTTGGATTGTTTTAATTTAATCACTCATAAATTGGAAAGGAGCATACACACACAGACCACTTCATGGAATTGCCTTTTTTGCAATAGTATGTCAAAAGCAGTATTTGGGTCAAGTAGAATGAAGACGGATTATTTATCTTTATTGCAGGCACTCTCTGATGGGATTTACCGGTCGCGCCCACCCCAAGACCAGAAAATCCCACCAGAGGTCAACAAACTTTTGCATGGTCCTGTCCCACCCGCTAAAATTCCCATGGGGGACAGGATGGCAAAATTTCACCTCAGATGTCACTTGTGCAACAAATTTCTCACTCAAAATGGGATGTGGAGGGTTGATTATACTTAGCCATGCTTTTGTTTAAAAGCAATCTTTAATTCAGAAATATTTGTAGGTTTTGCATTTGAAAGTTGATGACTAACAACTCAACAGCATTATAAAATTTAAATTGTCTGAGTGAGAATAATATTATTTTATTTTTTCATTTGCAAAGGCCATAGTAGTGCAGTTTTTACAACTTCCTCTGCTTTCTACTGTCTTTTAGAGCATTTTAATAATATTTCAACATGTTTTAGCATTTCTTGAATTAAATCAGCTAAAGAACTACAATTTGTCTTGTAATAAATATTTACAACAAAACTGTGAAACATTTTATTAATGTGCTAATGCACTACTGCAATACAATAGGACAATATAGTATTCACTGCCTATACTCTCCTCTCCAATGCACCATACTCTCTCATCTTGCATCCTTATCATCACCTTCCAAGTGTCAAAAACATGATGGATATGTCAAATGTAATGATTTTAAATGAAACTTTTGTGTCTGCCTGTGTGATCATACATTAAAGAAGATCTTATTACCCTCTCAATCAGTTGGTATTGTGCCATTTTCCTGTCTGCTCTTTGAAACTGACTTGTCTCATGGCTTGCATTAACTGAATGATAAATGATTCTGTATCGGTGATATTGGCAAAAGATTCCTATTTCTCCAGACACAGAAGAGCTAGCACAGGACCAATGTAGACAGAAGCTCAAGGTCTATTTCAAGAACACCAATTTTCAGATCAAATGAATGCATATTTCCAATTCAAATGGAGCCTTTAAAGTTAAAAGGCCTAGACACCTATCTATAACAAGCTGGTATTCGAGTACTGACAAACGTTCAATTACAAATTGCTGGCGAGCACTGCTGCAGATGAAAAGAAGAATAGCAACTAATTAAACGATGAAAATGCTGACACAGAAAAAGCCTGAGTGCAAATGATGAGAGAATGAAAACCAAAAAAACATTAGGGACCTGTGGTTTATGATTGCTGGCTGCTAGCACTGAAGGTCAAAGGAGAAAAATATACTCATAAAATACTAAATACAATTAGGACAACAATATATTTGCTTTAAAATTCTAATTAGGAGGCATGGTTATGATATTAACTTCTCCACATAGATAAGTTTTAGCCCTGACCATCTGTGAAGTGACACATCTTAGCACAAGCACGGCTAACCCCGAATAACAAATTGTTATAGTTCAGGCCAGAAACTGCAAAGTGCTGTATGAAGCCCACCTAGATCATAAGTTTTGGATTTGAATTTGACTAGGAGAAGCATGATGTGTTTCACCTCAGGTATGATTCAAATGATCCACAGAGAATTTTTATCAAACCAGGTTTATTTAAGAATATAGTTCGCACATATGGAAAGAAAATTAGCAATAACTTTTATCAATCACAAATAAAAACAAAAAAAAGTTTAATCTTAATGAATATAGTTAATATGTTCTAATCAAACCAATCCCAAAAAATCTCTTTCCAAAGGTTTAATACAGTTAAGGCTCATGTGATACTGGAATTGAAACCTCTCAGTCTTGTAAATTCTATTAGTTCTCTTGACACAC
The DNA here is from genome assembly GCA_024679065.1 of Sphyrna mokarran. Taxonomy (NCBI): domain Eukaryota; kingdom Metazoa; phylum Chordata; class Chondrichthyes; order Carcharhiniformes; family Carcharhinidae; genus Sphyrna; species Sphyrna mokarran. The sequence goes on along the minus strand of JAGIQG010000001.1, from coordinate 89,285,865 downwards.
CCAGAGCAGATTGAGGTCAGAGCAGCTTCCCAGAACCCCAGGTACACTCTGGTCAACAACCAACAGCAGATTCTCCCTTTCAGAAAGGGAGATAACAAGCAGAATTTCCAAATAAAACAGGGAGAGAGAGAGAAACATTTCTTTTCAGCTTGCTGTCCCTTCTAAAAACTAACCTGCAGCTCAGAACTGAAAATGAAAAAGCCCCTGGCACCTGACCTGCCAACCAGCTTTCTTCCTAACAATGCAGGTCATAAAATTAATCTCAGAAAGTACCTGAGGCCCCCATTTAAGCCAAATGAGGAGCAATAAAAGATATCTGATAGACAACTCAGCAGCAACGAGAGCTCCAATATTCATGATTCTAAAAAGATCTTTCTTAATCACAAAATCATTATTATCATTGTATTTTTACAATGATGTAAGAACATTAACTCACTCATAAAAGGTTGTGAAATTATTTATTGATTATTGGTACATGTGAACAAATATTGCCAGAAAGCTTGAAGATATTACAGCTGCTGAATTATGTGTGCAATCTGTTTAAAAGCAAAAGTGAAACGGAAACAGGATCACATGATCCACTTTCTTACTAGTGAATGGTAAGCTGCCATCCCTGAATTCCTATTACAGATCTCCCCTTTCTTTTTAAAGACATCTCTCCTCCCATCCAAAGGAGTATTACTATTTACAATGCATGTTTATGTTTAATTACCATTACACATGTTTACAGGACAGATGATGTATGAGTGTCTAAAGTGTAGAGGTAATTTGCAGGAGTGCCCTAATCTTGTAAAGGTCACTTTGCTGGGAGGTTTCTTGAATTGCTTACAGTGATCTGTGGGATTGTCCTTCTTGGATGTCTTTCCTGGTTTCATTCGGGATCCTGTTCTAGATGCAATAGGACTGTACATTTACAAGAATCTGGAATAGATCTGATTTGTCCTTTGTTACACCTCATCATTGTGTGTTTGTGTGCAGTGACTTTATAAGATCTTGGTTCCAAACAAATCTTTGTAGCATCAACTTGTTGTCACATGTCTTAAGTGAGATTCTGGGTGTAAACCTGTTCCCCACTTTAGTTGAGCAGTCTCCGAAGCTTTTCTGACTGGTCAGCACATTGTGATTTCAACACTGTAAATGTGTTGTCAAGGATTGCCCTATGACATACAGCATGATCTATGTCATACCTGTACTGGATCTTACTGGCTGGCTGAGCACAATATCGTTTATAAGGGACAACTTCGATATACCATGTTGTATTTTTAGAATGATATAACAGCACCAATTACTCATTAACTGATTGGGTAAACATGTTATTGGTTTATTTATTAATTCTAGGCACATGTGAACAGATGTACAATAACAGAAAGTTTATAGACATCAGAGCTGCAGAGTGGTGTATGCATTCTGCTGAAAAGCAAAAGTGAAACCTCAACAAGATCACATGACACACTTCCTTTCTAATGAATGGGATTCTGTTATCCTTTAAAGATGTATTATGGCAGATTATGTGTACTTGCCCATTCTATTTCACCACTGAAGAGGCTAATGAGAGTGAGACTCTCGTTGAACTCTGGAGTTAGTGGGATGAAGAGACACTGACAGTCCTGCAAGATGAGAAGGTCCAGAATTTTGACCAAGGGATAATGGATGATACAGAAAGGAACTTGGAAGTAATCATGCTTTCAACCCTTGACCATCTAATGGTAGAGAATGTAGGTTTGTATGGTCCCTATTATACTATCAACCCAACATTCCTCTCCCACGACCCCCAGCCTGACCCCCTGGAGAAGATTAAATTCCACCCATCCTCTCGGTTTTGCAACAGAGATCACATTCCTGTTTCAAATGCATCTCGAGAGTTATTACTGGGACTAGAAGGTGCAAGGTTATGGATAATTCCTGACGTGGGGAAGAATTTAAATAGAACATAGAAAAACTACAGCACAAACAGGCCCTTCAGCCCACAAATTGAGCTAATGATATCCATACATACTAGGCTTATCTATAACCCTCAATTCTATTAAGTTGCATGTACCCATCCAGAAGTCTCTTGAAAGACCCTATCGAATTTGCCTCACCACCACCAGTGGCATGGATTCCACTTAGCCACCACGCTCTCAGTGAAAAACTTACCCCTGATATTTCCTCTGTACCTATTCCCCAGCAATTTACACTTGTGTCCTCTTGTAGCAACCAATCCAGCCCTTGGAAAAAGCCTCTGAGAATCTACCCGATCTATACCTCTCAACATCTTATACGCTTCTATCAGGTCACCTCTCATCCTTTGTCTCTCTAAGAAGAAAAGACTTTTTAAATATCTTGCCATTTTGCCTTACCATAGCTGACCTTTAGTGATAACTAAGATTAGAAACTGAGAAGACTAATTTAGACAAAATAAACCTTCCTTTTCCTAATGAAAAAAACACATTTTTTAAGAAAAGCATTTTTCACCTGAGCTGGGGAGGAGGGATTTTCCTTCACTATTATCTGAAATAGCATTTGAGAAAGGGGTGTTTGGGTGCAGAAGAAAAGGAAATGCTAATAGATTTCTTCATTTTGTGACCAAATGGCACAAGTGCCAAAACATCATCTATGAAATATCTTGTGTGTGCATCCAACTGTGTGTGAAGAAAGTGCAAATAAATGTCAGTGAGCTTGGTATAGTTCATCCACAGCTGTAAATTGTCCCCATACAGGCCTGACATGTTTGCTTCCTGAGGTGATATTTAGATACTATCTCTCTCAAGAGACATTCTGATATTAGTTCGAAAAAGTCTTTACTGGGTTGACCTTTGAAATAAAATAGTTTTTGCTGCTTCAATACTTTTTACAGGTCTTTTTCATTTATAAATTGATTCAGTGTTCAAGACTGTGGATTAGCCCACCCTCTTACCACTGGCCAATGGCTGAATTGGAGACAGACGAGAAACAATAATTATACATTCCTTTTGACATGAATAAATTCATTCAGGCCTCTCCCCAGGCATGAAAAACCTGTTCCTTATTTAGGGAGTAAGAATCCCTTTCCATCAGACCACATGCCTTCCTGAATAAAAAATATAAAATTTCACAATTAAACCAGTACTATTTGTTGCAAATTTCCACACCATCATTCTCTTTACCCACATGTTAATGCCTTGCTTCTTAATTAGTTGTTTGGCACCAAAATGCCATTTTCCTACCATGGCAGGTTTCTCCTTAAGCTGTTGTTACATTCAGAGAGGAGAGGATTTCCAATAAGCAAATTAGGATTTTTTTTATATTTCTTCATGAGATGCGTGCATAGCTGACACTTATTTCTCATCCGTAACCATTATTAAGAAGGCAGTGGTGAGCCACCTTCTTCAGTTTATGTGATGTAGATACACTATTGTGGTGATAGGTAGGTAGTTTCCATGATTTTCTGTAATAATCAAGGTAAGTTCATATAGTTCCAAGTTAGAATGGTGTGTGGCTTGAAGGGGAACTTGCCAGTCATGGTGTTTCCATGCACTGTCCTTCTAGATGCTAAAGCTGGCAGATTTAGAAAAAGTTGTCAATGGAGTCTTGGCATGTTTCTGCAGAATGTTATTGAATATCAATGGGAGATGGTTAGATTCTCTCTTGTTGTACATGATCATTGCCTGACATAAATTGCCATTTATTAGCCAAATCTAAAAGTTGTCAATGTGGCATGGACTGAGCAGTTTTAAATTATATGGAGCATTGCACAACCATCAGTGAACATCCCTACTTCTGATCTTATGATGGAGGGAAGGTCGTTCATGAAACAATTGAAGATGATTAAACATAGGGTTCTATTCAGGAACAAATGCAGTGATGTCTTGGGACAGTTAAAAAGCGTAGCGGAGATCATGCCCCTATCTACATCAATAGTAGTGAAGTGGATGTGATTGAGAGCTTCAAGTTTCTAGTGTCCAGATCACCAACAATCTGTCCTGGTTCCTCCATATTGATGCTATACTTAAAAAAGCCCACCGGTACCTCTATTTTCTCAGAAGGGATAGAAAATTCAGCATGTCCACTAAGACTTTCACCAGGTTTTACAAATACAGATTCCAGGATGTATCACAGCTTGGTATGGCTCCTACTCCGTACAGGCCATAGGAAACTACAAAAGATTGTGAATGTAGGCTAGTCCATCACGCAAACTAGCCTCCCATCCATTGATTCAGTTTACATTCCACTCCCTCAGAAAAGCAACCAGCATAATCAAGGACTCCACACACTCCCAACATATTCTCTCCCACCTCTTCCAATAGGAAAAAGATTCAAAAATTTGAAATCACATACCAACTTACTCAAGAACAACTTTTTCCCTGCTGTCATCAGGCTTTTGAATGGACCTAATATAAATTAAGCTGATTTTTCTCCCCACCTCAGCTGTAACTGTAACACCAAATTTTGCACTCTTTTCTTCTCCCCTTGTACTCTATGAACAGTATGCTTTGGCTGTGTAGTGCACAAGAAAAATGTACTTTTCACTGTATCTCTGTATTTCACTGCATTATCATTGATAATAAATCAAATCAAATCAAAAAGGATTCATTGTAATTCAGATTGATAAGAAGATTGGGAACTGGCATGACAAGAGTATAGTCTGGTTAGTGCACTGAAAACAGACAATCAGTTCCATGAAATCTGTGAGCACTCATATTACATTTATGCTGATTCAAATGGAATTTTATTCAATCAAATTCGTAATTTATGTTATATTATCTACTGAAGCATCTCATCCGATGTTCAGAAATATGATTAACTGGTTTTGATAATCAATTACTAAAGTGCACCAAAATGCTTTGTAAGGTATAGAATGTTGCACTAATTAAATAATGACTAAAACAGCTTAGATAATTCAATGATTAAAGAATGATAGCATGATTTTCCTTTTACTCCTGAGAGATTTTACTCTGTTTTTAATAACATTTGATCAGTAAAAATGATGAATGCTTCTAGGTTTTATTCTGACAGTTTTGTGCAATTCACGTCCCCTGGCATCAATAGTGTGAAAAAGCCAACCACAGCAGCAATGTTAACCAGTCAAAATTTTCAATAGCTCTTATTATTGTGAGATCAGTTTGGATTGTTGTAGTAGGACAACTCAGGGAACAAGGGGTGCAGTAGAAGAGGAAAGAATGGAAAGGGTTAAACAGACAGCTTGATTGTAATATTCACACTCACTGCAGACAGACACATGACAAATTACAAATAACTACATCTCTGATGGCACTAAACATTCACACTCCAGGTGAGATTTTTATGAGATTACAACAATAATAAGAGTATCGATACCATTTATCGAGACTCCACAATGCTATTGTGCCTCTGGAAAACTAATGAAGTATCAGAGAAATGGGGACAAACACACCGTGTTTAGGTTGATAACTACAGTGCTTTGATTATGCAAACAGGTAGACAGGATATGTTTAAAAAATGATTAAAAACGCATAGGACAATGGATCAGTATAATGTGATCAAAACAGAACTTTAAAAAATTTAGTATGATGACCTAATCAAAATGTAGCATTTGTAATGCAAAACATGTAAGAATGCGTAAGCACCTTAAAGTAGAGTAGCTCAGGAACAAGCTGGAATTACAGCTCCAAGAACTGCTCTTCCTCATGCATGTTGAATAAAGCCATTTTTATTGAAGTTCTACACGTTCTCGAAGACTCAGTTCATTCATTCTCTCCAACAGGTGGGGAACTAATTTATCATTCCTGGTCTGATGAATCTTGGTCAGCAATGTAAAAACATGTGAAAGTAGACAGGCAAGAGGTTTATTTAAACGTTGCAGCAAAATCCAAACAAACATATGAAATAGGAGCAGAAATGTAAAGGACAGTTTTTCATGGACTGTAGGCATTATAGGCTAGGTCAGCATTTATTGCCCACCCCTAATTGCCCTGAGAAGATGGTAGTCAGCTGCCATTTGAACCATTACAGATCATAAGATGTAGGTACATTTCCTTTTGTTTTGCAGGATGTTGTGTTTCATTTTTGTTTTGGGAGGAATATATTTTTGGCCACAATTGAAATTTCCTAACATTTACATCAAAAATTTTATACAATAATTTTCAGCCACTCCAAATTAAATTTGGCTCATCTCTTTTCCAATATTTATCCTTACTCTTTGGAAGAAGAAGAAAGAAATGCATGGAGGTAAACCAGCACCCAAATTGGACAAACTCCATCTGCCATACTCTTGAACTTTGATAGCCCTAGTTGTAATCTGGATTTATCAGAGGAACTCTGTTTTCATTGCCTATTGTTTGCCTAAAAAGTTTAACAATGTCATGACATGCTGAAACCTGGCCTCCAGTTAACCAGGATAACACAGTCTCAGTATTGTTAGAGACTACCAAGGTTGCCGCAGCACTTGATATTTTGCACCTCTGCCTCATTGCTGGAGCAGTCTATCTGTCATGCATCAAGCAGGCAAATGATCGCTTCTTTGCCAGAACAAGAAATATCATGCCAACTTTTCCAACTTCTCCCACAGCTGGACTTCTCCAATCCCGCTGCTGTGAATGGAGATTTGGCTGAGCACCAAATTTTCTTCTCTCTCTGACAACAATGGCAGGGCGAGAATGGCTGAAGAATCAGGACCATCATCACACTTCCCATACATACCAATTGCACAAAGAAGGTACTACACTTTCCAAAAGGCAGGACTTCCCAAAATACTGAACATCATTTATAGACCCACATTCTATAGAACATAATGGTTGCACATTTCTGAACTGCAACACTCCATTAAACAGATTTGAATATCAGTTGTATGTTAGTGGAATGAATAGATATTTCCAATTCAAATCATGGTCAATAAATTGTTGGAGGTCAATAAATTCAGTCCCACAATATTGCTGCAAAAGTTCCTCAGTGTAGTGTCCTAACTCAAACCTTTGCAACATTTTGGGGATGGCAGGACTGATATATGAGGAGAGATTGACTAGATTAGGATTGTTTATGCTGGAATTCAGACAAATAAATGAGCAGCTCATGGTGACTTAGAAAACTTTAACAGGGCTAGACAAGATAGATGTGAGGGGAATGTTCTCAATGATAAGGTTGTCCAGAACCTGAGGTTACAGTCTAGGATTCAGGGTAGACCATTTAGGTCAGAGACGAGGTGACGTTTCTTCCCCCAAACAATGGTGAGCGTGTGGAATTCATTACCACTCGGAGTAGTTAATGCAAAAACATTGAATGTATTCAAGAAGCGGTTAGATATAGCACTTGGAGCTAATGGGTTCAAAGGTTGTGGGAAGAAAACTGGATTAGGCTATTGCATCGGACAATCAGCAATGATTGCGATTAATGGCAGAGCAGTCTCCAAGGGCTGAATGGCCTCCACCTGCTTCTATATTTCTAAGTAACAAACAAAAGCATAATGAATATAGAATCAAAATCTTTTGATTTGTGGCTAAATCAGTGTCAATATCAGTATGACTAAACAATTGAGAGAAAAATAAAAATGACCATTAAAGATGGAACATGTCAAAAGGAAGAGTGTTCAATGTAGTTAGACATGCTATTTCCTGCAAACCAATATACTCCAAGCTTGAATTTGTTTTCAAATTTACAAGTAAATAAATCTTAAGGTGGAGTGAATAAAAAATAATTTGGAGGTAAATTAGTTCATTTACATTTGACTCACCTCCAATAATTAAAATCATGTAAAATATATTTGAAACTGTGACAAATGTAATTAAACTCCATGAGTGGTTTTTTAAAAGATCAGGGAAAAAGCAAGAGCTTGCTTATTAATCACAGCAGTCTGTCTTCAGACAGATGAGTTGGTAACAGGTCAGAAGTAGAGGCATATTTCTAATTCGAGGAACAGCTGTTCGTGTGTTTCTACTAAGGCAAGTTACCCAACCAGAAATTAAAGAATATGCCAATCAAAAATGTCGCTTGATACCAAGAGAGAAAAATGTCCAACTGATCTGCCTTGTCTCAGTGATGAAGATAATTGTGATCTAGAACCATTACTCTACTTAACACTTAACTTATTCAAACATTGCAGAATCCCAAGCAGTAGATAACCTCCAAAATGAAGTACAAGTTCAATATATGTATTACATTAAATGTGCAGTGTCATTTGCTCTGAAGGTACAAAGGAGGCATGTATGACTTTAGGAAAGAGTGAACCGATTCACTAATCCTTTTTGAGTGTTGATTTATCAAGGAAAAAGAAAATGGGCTTTTCAGCTTTGAGAGGGAAAGTCGTACAGAAAGATTAGATGGTAAATGGTTGGAGAACAGCAAGAAGAAAGCATTAACATTTTAATAGCAGCTTCCACATCTTCACAATGCCCATAGTGCTTCACAGCCTATGAATTGATTTTTGAGGTGTGGTCATTATTACACACTAAGTCTGACAGTTAATTTATACAAAGGCTGGTCGTACCAATAGCAGTGAGATAAATGACCGGTTGTTTTGGTGATGTTGATTGAGGCAGTCAGTGTACCTTAGGAAGCACTCTTGATCTTCTTCAGATGGTGCTGATTCTATCTGACCAGGCAGGTAGAGTCATTGTTTAACATCTCATCAAAATGAGTGGCGAGTCCACTACAGGTTGCATCTAGAACATAGAACATTGAACATAGGAAAACTACAGCACAAACAGGCCCTTCGGCCCACAAGTTGCATCAAACATGTTCCTATCTATTAGGCTTACCTATAACTCTCTATCTTACTAAGTCCCATGTACTTACCCAAAAGTCTCTGAAAAGACTCTATCAAATCCACCTCCACCATCACTGCCGGCAGCTAATTCCACGCACTCACCATCATCTAAGTGAAAAACGTACCCCTGCCATCTCCTCTGTACCTACTCCCCAGCATCCTTAACCTGTGTCCGCTTGTGGCAGCCATTTCAGCCCTGGGAAAAAACCTCTGAGAATCCACTTGATTAATACCTCTCAACATCTTATACACCTCTATCAGGTCACTTCTCATCCTTCGTCTCTCCAAGGAGAAAAGACTGAGCTCTCTCAACCTCTCCTCATAAGGCATGTCACCCAATCGTTGTAAATCTCTGTACCCTTTCTATGGCTTCCACATCCTTCCTGTACTGAGGCAACCAGAACTGAGCACAGTACTCTAAATGAAGTCTGACCAAGGTCTTATACAGCTGCAGCATAATCTCCCAATTCCTAAACTCAATTCCTCTATTGATGAAGACCAATATACCATATGCCTCTTAACCACATCCTCTACCTGTGAAGAGGATTTGAGCATCCAATGAGCCCAGACCCCAAAGTCCACTGATCCTCCACACTGCCAAGAGTCTTAGCCTTGATGTTATATTCCATCATCCTATTTGACCTGCCAAAATGAATCACCATACACACTTACCTGGATTGAAGTCCATCTGCCACTTGTCTGCCCAGTTTTGCATCCTATCTATACCTCATTGCAGTTTTTGACATCTCTCCACACTGTGCACAACACCTCCAACTTTTGTGTCATCGGTAAACTTACCAATCCATCCCTCCACTTCCTCATCCAAGTCATTTGTAAAAATCATAAACAACAAGGTTCCCAGAACAGATCCCTGGGGTACTCCATTGGGACCGACCTCCATGCAAAAAAAAAACCCATCTACAACCACTCTTTGCATTCTGTGGGCAAGCCAGTTCTGGATCCACAAAGCAATGTCCCCTTGGATCCCATGCCCCCTCACTTTCTCAATAAGCCTTTCATGAGGGACCTTATCAAAAGCCTGGCTGAAATCCATATAAATTACATCTACTGCTCTTCCTTCATCAATGTGTTTAGTCACATCTTCAAAAAATTCAACCAGGCTTGTAAGGCATGATCTGCCCTTGACAAAGCTGTACTGATGACTATTTTTCATCACACAATACCTCCCCAAATATTCATAAATCCTGTCACTCAGGATCTTCTCCATTAACTTACCAACCACTGAGGTTAGATTCACTAGTCGATAATTTCCTAGGCTATCTCTTCTCCCTTACTTGAAGAAAGGAACCACATCTGCAATCCTCCAATCTTCTGGAACCTCTCCTGTCTCCATTGATGATGCAAAGATCATCGACAGAGGCTCTGCAACCTCTTCCCTTTCTCCCACAGTAACCTGGGGTACATCCCATCCAGTCCCGGTGACTTATCTAACTTGATGCTTTTCGAAAGCTCCAACACATCCTCTTTCTTAATGTCCACATACTGAAGCTTTTCAGTCCACCACAAGTCTGCACTACAACCACCAAGAACCTTTTCCACCGTGATTCATTGAATACCTTTGCCATTTCTACCAATTCCATACAAACTTTCCCACCATCACATTTGATATGTCCTATTCCTTCATATCTCATCCTTTTGCTCTTCACATACTTCTAGAATGCCTTGGGGTTTTCCTTAATCTTACATGTCAAAGCCTTCTCATGACGCCTTCTGGTTCTTCTAATTTTCTTCTTAAGTTCCTTCCTACTAGTTGTATACGCTTTAGATCCTAACATTATCTAGCTCCTTGAACTTTTTGTAAGCTTTTATTTTCTTCTTGACTAAATTCACTACAGCTTTTGTGCACCACGGTTCCTGTAACCTATCAAAACTTCCTTGTCTCATCGGAACATTGTCGTGCAGAACTCCAGACAAACATTCCTTGAAAATCTGCCACATTACTTCTGTACATTTCCCTGAGAAAACTTCCTTCCAATTTATGCCTCTAATTTCCTTCCTGATGGCTTCATAATTCCCCTTAGTCCAGATAAACACTTTTTTAGTTTTGATGCTATCTTTCTCCAGTGCTAATGTAAAGGAGATAGAATTATGATCACCATCCCCAAAATACTCTCCCACTGTTCATTTCTCTGACAATGTAACATTCCCCCAGTACTGCACTGAAGCTTGAATTAAGTAATCATGTGCTTAACCGTGAACCATAATGTTTTCAAAGAATTCCAATGAATTTGTCATGGTTGACTGATTTGGTGGAATTCTTTGAGAATATTACATGTGCAGTAGGCAACGGGGAACCTGTCGATGTTGTGTATTTTCAGAAGGCATTTGACAAAGTGCCGCATCAAAGACTGCTACATAAGGTGTACCTTGTAATGTATTAGCATGGATAAAGGATTGCTTAACTAACAGAAATCAAAGAGTGGGGGTAAATGTGTGTACTTCTGGTTGGCGATCAGTGAATAGTGGCATGCTTCAAGGATCAGTGTTGGGACCACAATTGTTTATGATTTATATGGACGATTTAGAATTCGGGATCAAGTGTAGTGTGTTAAAATTCGCAGATTACACTAAGGTGAGTGGTACAGCAAAGTGTGCAGAGGGTGCTGAAAGCCTGCAAAGGGTTATAGAAAGTCTAAATGATTGGCCAAGGGTCTGGCAGGTGGAGTACAATGTTGGTAAATGTGAAGTCATCAATTTTAATAGGAATAATAATAAATGGATTATTATTTAAATAGTAAAAAATTGCAACATGCTGCTGTGCAGAGGAACCTGGGTGTCCTTGTGCAGGGTTCACAAAAAGTTGGTTTGCAGGTGCAGCAGGTAATTAAGAAGGCAAATGGATTTTTGTCCTTCATTGCTAGAGGGATGGAGTTTAAAAACAGTGAGGTTATGTTGCAGCTGTATAAGGTGCTGGTGAGGCCACACCTGGAGTACTGTGTACAGTTTTGGTCTCCTTACTTGAGAAGGGATATACTGGCACTGAAGAAGATGCAGAGGAGATTCACTAGGTTGATTCTGGAGTTGAGAGTGTTGGCCTATGAGGAGAGACTGAATAGACTGAGGCTGTACTCATTAGAATTCAAAAGATGGAGGGAAGATCGTATAGAAACACATAAGATTATGAAGTAAATAGGTAAGATGGGAGGGAAGTTGTTTCCACTGGCAGGTGAAACTAGAACAAGGGGGCATGGCCTCAAGATAAAGGGGAGTAGATATAGGACTGAGTTGAGGACAAACTTCCCCACACAAATGGTTGTAAATTAGTGAAATTCCCTACCCAATGAAGAAGTTGAGGCTACCTCATTGAATTTTTTTAAGGCAAAGATAGATACATTTTTGAACAGTAAAGGAATTAAGGGTCATGGTGAGCGAGTGGGTAAGTGGAGCTGAGCCCATGGAAAGATCAGCCATGATCTCACTGAAAAGCAAAGCCTATTCCTGCTCTTAGTCCTTATGATATAATGTTCTTAATCCATAATCTTTTAATTAATGCTAACTACAACAACAACCAGCCCCCAGTCAATGCCCTACTAGTGGCTGTGAAGGTACATCACACTGAACTTCAAACTTCTGTCCCCTTCCATGACTCAATAGAAGGCCTGACTGGTACATCCCAGCCAGAAACACATAGATATATTCAGGAAATGACGAATGCCCTGTTCACTCATATGGGGGAACATTTTAGTTTCCTGATGAGAAGTCTCAGATTCAGGAAGTCATGGTCTTTTTCCACATTGCACAATTCCCTAAGATGCAGAGCATCATTGACTGTATCTCTTTGAGCAACGAAGGCCCCAACTCAGCATGCGGATACCTTTGTGAATACACGAGACATTTTACTCCATCAATGTGCAAGTGGTTTGTAACCACAATAAGGTGTTTCTTCAGATGTGTGCAAGATTCCCAGGCAGCTGCCCTGACTACATTTATAGTTTTGACACTTACCTGGCCACTCCGCATCTCCTCCAAGGCTATAAACATGTTCATTCGCCTGGAAAATCAACTCCAAGGGGATATTTTATATTTGTACCCATCTTCGAATCCTCTTTGTTTTCTGGATCTGCTAGGGTTTGTATTTCAGTCTACACTCCTCCCTCCCCGACAAATCTGTAGGGAGACATTTTTAAAGGACACATTCATAGAGTTGGAAAATCGCCTATCTCTCCAGTCTCTGAAAATCTAGGCCAATGTATTTCTACAAGATTAAGCTAGAAAATTCAACAGTAATCAATTTTATTTAATCCAATCGTGATTTATGTGCATTCTCACAGCAGAACAGACATAAATCTAGTCATTGTTTGCAATGAAAATTAGCTCGATACATTGTCAAAAAAGGCTTTTCAGGTCATATTACAGTATTTAAATCAAATTAAATACCAGTGGTAGAAAGTGGCTTTGGGGATTTTAAAGGCAACAGCCAAAATATCGGCAAAGTCCTCATTCATGTTCAGTGGTCTGTGCTATGTAGAACAGAGCAAATGATTGATGGCTTAATGCATTTATTCAATTATGGATGTTCCTATTGCCTTCACTAAACACAAGTGAAGGAAGAATGAATATGATTGTTGGAGGAGTTGCAGTGCAGCAGTGATGTTCTGTTTGCCCATGCATATATATTTGTTATAAAAACTGAGAACATTAGGAACACTTAAGGAGTTGACCTCAGGGGATTGTGCATTTTCTGCAGTGCATGTTTCTATTATAAAGTTTACTAATAACAAAACAAACTGTGTTTGTATTATGCTTATTGTTCAGTCCTTTAAATTCTCCATTAACATGATCCCTTTCCAACTGGGAATCACAGTAAAAGAGACAAGGTACGCAGCCAGGTATAAAATTACACAACTCCAATTGTTCACACAGCAGTAGATGGCAGATTTTCCAGAGCAATTTTTGAGCATGCAACCAACACATTATCACCCAAAGATAGGGATAAACATCAGGAGATTTAGTTCAATAAGGAGGAGTTGGCATGGTGGTATTGTCACTACACTACTAATCCAGAGGCCAGGGAAATCCCACCATGACAGATAATGAAATCTGAATTCAATTAAAATCTGGAATCAAAAGTCGAATGATGACCAGGAAACCATTGCTGATTGTCCTAAAAATAATCCATCTGGTTTACTAATGTCCTTTAAGGAAGGAAATTGGCCGTCCTTATCCAGTCTGGCCTACGAGTGACCCCAAATCCATCGTAATATAGTTGACTCTTAAATGCCCGCAGGGATGAGCAATGGTCCAGTTAGTGACACCCACATCCCATAAATGATTTTTTTCTAAAGTCTTCCTCTGATCCCCCTGCTCTTTTTAAATCAACATTTGTTTGCATTATCAATTGCTCTATTTCTACAAAAACTGCCTTAACTCTTTAAAATGTCTGTCCTGGAAACATCAGTTATCTCCATGTACAAGATTCCCAAGTAACTGTCACAGCAACATTGATAGCTTTGACAGTCACCTGACCACTCCACACCTTCTCCAAGACTCCAAATATACTTCATTCACCTGGATTGACAGGAATTCTCATCCAAGTTTTGGGAATATGTCCTTGCCCACTCTGGTCATTCACTGTTTGAATCATTCCTACTGTCCTGTCCATGGAATTAAACCTGATATCATTCACTAATCACACTTTGTGTGAACATTACCATGGTGCATTGTGAATATCCTTGTCAGCCTCTGCATTATTAGACCTCTTTCGTCACATTGTCTTTTGAATGATGGTTGCCTACCAAAAGGTGCATGTATGAGGAGCTCGTAAGTGCATATCGACCTAATGGTTGCCCAAAACTAAAATACAAGAATGCATGCAAACAAGACAAGGGGCCCGATTTTACCATTTTGATTCTAAGTGCTGAATCTGGGTGCAATTCAGATCCGACTTGGAAACCTGCTCTCAGGCGCCCCCATACACACTCAGCCTGGTAAAAAATCATGCTGTGGGCAGGGTTTAATACACCTGAAACTTGTAGCTCTGACTGGAGCTTTGAGCTGCACATGCAGAGTGAAAAAAAATTGAAAAGTTTTCCCCTATCACATCGCTCCTGGGCTGCAGAAAGCAGATAACGTGGCCCAAGAGCAAAAAGCTGGAGTGATGGCCCCCACAGACATCGCCCCATCCCCACAACATAACTGTCCCCTTATCCACCCACTCCACCCCGCCATTACCCAGGCTGATTGTGACCCCCTGCCTCCCTTTCCCTCCCCACTGATCACCCGCAGAGCGACAGCAGACCCACTGCCCCTGCACCCCCACCAGAGAATGATCTAGCCCGCCTCCCTCCTCCTTCTCTCCCTACCACCAGAAAATGATCTGGCCTTTATTCCAACCCCCACCACCAACAGAGATCCGTCTGGTCCTCTTCCTCCTCCTCCTTCCCTACCAGAGAGCGATCTGGCCTCCTCCTTCCCTCCCTCCCACCAGATAATGATCAGCCCTCCCTCCTCCTTCCCCCACCCCCACCTGAGAATGATCTGGCCCACCTTCCTCCTTCACCCCCACCACTGATCTGAGTTAGAGAGCCTCTGGAAGTGCTGAACTTCCCTCTTCAGAAGCTGGAGCATCTGAAACAGACCTTTGCCAAGCGTATCTGTTTTGCGCCAAATCTGGATGGGTGAATGCAATGGCAAAGAGGAAAATGCAGGTAAGATTGGGTGTCCAGCTCATTAAGTCAATTTAAATGCATGCATATGTATTTAAATTAACGTCGCACCCGTTTCAGGCATTGTTCGGATCACAACCATTTTCAGGCCTTCATAAAATGGGCACAGCTGTGGATACAATAATTGCGCTAATTGCCTCACACCTGACTTTGCCAGGTTTTCACACCCAAAAACAGGCACAACAGAGTGGTAAATCAGACCCATAATTTCATAGAAGGCTGAATTCAAAATCTGGAAACATTCTGCATATGTCTGAAGGATTTGGCACTGAAATCCCCACACCAGAGAATAGAAATTTGAAGTAATTCATCCCCAAGAAGTGTCATCACAATAAGAAGCACGTTGCAGTATCCTCTATGATAAGCTGGCATGTCCTCATTGCAACCAGCGTGCCTCGCTCAAATTGGACTGTGCTCCGACTTTAAGAGTCACAACAGATAAGCAGCAGATGGGAATCATGGCAAATAGTACAAAGCCAAAGAGGAGATTGCTCCATCTTTCTCTAGTGCCTTGTGTGGAATCCATCATTACTAAGCTTATGTTCTTTGAGGCAATCCCTTCATAAAAGGGAAACTGAAAGGAGAAACTGAATAAAACAGATGAAGAATGTTGGCCATCCCAATTTCTAAGGAAACCAAAACTTGTGGAAAGATGGAAATTGATGGGGACACAGGAAAGGAACACAGAGACGTTCACGCAATAGCAGCTGATGGGTCCATTGATGTAGAATACTCATGTTGAAGAAGACAGGCCAGATCCAGAAGTTGAAATTAAGCGCATATACAGTTTCTGCAGGTGTTTCTCTTATTTGAATATATTGGTAGATCAACACCATCCAGACTGAGTTGAGGATTGCAATCCCAATGGGATTAAGTTTGGTTGAAGATCTTGCCTGTGGAACATCAGTTGCTTATATTGCTGCTGTCAGCTTGGAATAAAGCTAAGTTCTCAGAGAAAAGGGAGTTGAAATTCTTTGCAAAGAAGACAGATTTTTGAAGGACTCTCTGATTCAGTTTGCTAACCTATATACTGTGAGACTGCCAATCCAATTCATAAGATCTGTCTTACTTGTATCCACCAGTGTAATTTATGTGTAATTTATACTTTAGAACTGATTGCAATTTGCTTCTTAAATCATGTTTCATATGCTGATTCTGGAATATACAGTATGGGTGGTCATCTTAAATAGTATTTTGTCTACGTCATGTTTGACTCATACGGTAAAATTCTTCTGTTTTAAACTGTGGAATCTTGCGCCTTCATTATTTTAATAAATAACTGGGATTTTGACTTTCTTCTACTTCTTTGAATAAATAATGCCTCTATCCAGATTGTAACATTAACCTTTGTTATCTACCTCCATGTGCTTTCTTTACATAGTTCCACTTACCTGTTCAACAAGAACTATATTATCATCTACAATGGTTCTCCTCCTTTAACTTCACATTCACTTCCTTCAAGCTTGAAGGAAATATTTTTGGCTCCTGTTTTGTCCTCCTTTACATTCGTCTCTAGGCTATGTTATTCATTAGTACGAGATTTCAGCTTTTATTTGTCTTGCAATGATACCTTTATACCATCACTGTTAGTTACATGGCTGCCACTGAGCAATCAGTCAGCCTGTCCAACATCAAGTTACAAGAGCTTTCTTCAGTTCAACATTAATAAGACCTCAGCCATCCTGCTTGGCATGATGCAGAAAAACTTTTCTGGATACTTACTGAAGTTTAAACCTTCAATATGTTCTCTCTTGCTTGACACTAAATTGAGCTTCACACATAGTACATCAGCAAAATTATTTACTTCTATCTCCAATAATAATCACTTCCTGACTCTCCCAATTTCCACTGTCATTTGTGTCCAATTCTTTCACACTATATCAATATCCTTCTTGGTAGCATTTTGTCATACACCCTCCATTAAAAACCCAAAATTCCACTGCTCACACCTTATTGCACACAATATCCCATTCATTTGTCATCTTTGTCCTTGTCAAATCCCAGTATTTCCTATTCCTATAGGCATTGACTTCAGAGTCTCGGCTTTATTGAAAAATCCTTCCACGGTTTTTTTCTTTCCCATCTCTACAGTCTCCTCCAGTTATATGATAATGCCTGCATCATCTTCTCATCAATCCTTTCTCCTCCTTTGATTCCATCATACTGGTCAGAGTCTTCAGCTAACTTCTCCTGATGCACTAAGAATGTCTCCCCAAACAGCTGTGAATTATTCTATCTGTTCCTACTTTCCAAACTCCATTAAATTATCTTCTTGAATTCATTTTTGTCCATATCTCTTCTTTCCCTTCTCCTATTTTCTGAGTTTCAATCCTGAACTTTGACGAATACTGGGACATCCCCACAATGCTGTAGATTGTTATTGTATAATTATTCAACATTAGTAGCATGTATAACAATGCTATTGCTAATGTTAAAAAGTTCAATGTGCAAGTACTTACATCTAGAATTCTAACATGTACTTACATCTAGAATTCTAACATGTACTTACGTCTAGAATTCTAACATGTGGGTCCTCATTTCTTTTCAAATTCTTTCCTATTCTTTTACAATTCATCCTCAGGATGTTGGTATTGCTCATAAGGCCAGCATTTATCTCTCATTTAATCCCTGGAATTTGGCTTGCTAGGCCATTTCAGAGGGTAAATCACATTGCTGTGGGTCTGCAGTCATATGTAGGCCAGAGCAGGTAAGGAAAACAGATTTGTTTCCCCAAAGGGCATGAGTGAACCAGATGGATTTTTATGACAATCTGGTAGTTTCTTAATAATTATTAATGAGACTAACATTTTATTCCAGATGAATTAACTGAATTTAAATTCCACCAGCTGTCACGATGGAAATTGAATTCACATCTCAAGGAGAGACCTTTGGGTGGGATTCTGGTCCACATTATCAATCTGCAACCAAGTTGCTTGTTTAGTAAAAGTACAAGACTGTTGAAATATAGATGAAAGTCTCATTCTTGCTTCCATTATTCACAATGTGTTTTATTGTCCAGTGCATGCTTTAATTGGCAGAAGGAGATGAGATTCTGCTTATGTAAAAATTTTAAAGTTTATTTATTAGTGTCACAAGTAGGTTTATATTAACGTTGCAATGAAATTATTGTGAAAATCCCCTGTCGCCATATCCAGCGCCTGTTTGGAGAATGTAGCATGGCCAATGCACCTAGCCAGCAGGAGCACACTTTCAATCTGTATATGACAATAATTGAGTTAGAAGTTTTAAGCTCACAAAGTATGGCATCAAATGAAGCATTTCTGCTATTCAGTGCTTCTTATTATTCTTATTCATTTTTATATCAGCCAGGTTGTGGATGATTGTTCTTTTTAAATCAATCTAACAGCTTGTTTTACACCAAAGTTAAGTAACTGAATGAAAATATACACTTACCGATCATCAGTTTGCAACAAATAGCAACATTGTGAATTCTTATTGATAAGACTTCTGTTATTTAATTTGTCAAATACATGATGCAGTAAAATAAATGGATTTATAAGCAATTAAGAGACTATCGACAGCTGGTACAACTATTATCCCACTGGATTTTATAATTGGCAATAGAAATATTAATAACATTTGCTCCAAAAGTAAACCAAACACAACACTGAAATCACTAATTTCTTTCCACAGCCAACATTTCCATTAACAAAATAACATAAATCAAATGATATAAATAATTCTTTCTATTTAATCAAATAAAGTCACTAAGAGAGGCTATTACATGTACAAAATGACAATAGAAAACCATTCCAAATGCTATGTTATTTCTGTAATGATTCCTAGCACAGAAGGTAAATAAGATTTCAGGAAGTAGTGAGATACATTTTCCATCAGCACAGGAGCTGAGCAGCCACTGAGGACCAGAAATTCTGGCTCGAATCCATACAGATATCTCTGCACCATTCGTTCCAGTATCCTGGTGGGCCTTTTAGATTGGCCCAAAGTCACATTGCTGATAATTAGCTTCATTTTAGTATTAAAATGCTTCCAAGAGACGCCAAGGCTGATATTCTGTCTGCTTAGAGCTGGATCACAGTGAATTTTTCTTCCTCCTTCTAAAATGAGCAAGAGCCCTGAAACAGTTTCTCAGAACATTTTTACTACTGTCTTCTTTTTAATTTATTTTAGTACTTCTATAAAAAGTCATCTCATCACTTTTTGTTTTTACATTTCAATGATGTATCTCTTCTAGTTGCGCATATGGGTTGGATTTTGCCGTAAGCATTGAACAAATGGCGCCAGTCATTCATAATAATTACACTTCAGCATAACGTGTTCATAGACTTTCATACTGTAAGTTCCAAACAGCCAAATACCGAAAATGTGCCACACTGTTTAATAAGGTTCTGAGACCCCAGTGAACAGGGCAGACAACTGTGTATCGCCGAAACAAATCAAACTGGAGAACAGCTTATACGCAGTGCAGAGTCTCAACAGGGAAGGGACTATTAGAATTGAAAATTCAACAGAAAACAAAATAAAGTGAGGGAAAGGAAGGTGGATGGGGCTATATTTTCTGGATTTAATCTCTGTAGGAACGATGCCATCATCTGCAGATCAGAGAATCATTTGATTTATTTGCCGAAGTTCCACCATCGTTAACATCCTTCCCCTCACTTCCTCAAACAATCAGAGAAGATGGGCAGAAGGATGCATCCAATCTGAAGAATTTCTAATTAAAGGGTTACATTCAAAGTTCCAACAATGCAGAAGGCCGTTTAGCCCATCAAATCTGAATAATTCTCTGACAGAGCATCCCACCTAGGCCATATCTCCATAACTCCATGTATTTAGTCCGCTAATACCTCTAAACGATACATCGTGGACACTAAGAGGCAATTTAGCAAGGCCAATCTGCTTTTGAATGTAGAAGGAAAACGAAGCATCTGGGGAAAATCTATGCAGACATGAGGAGAACATGCAAATTCCACAATCACTCTAGATAGTCACCCAAGGCTGGAATTGAACTTGGATTCCTTGGCCTTGTGAGGGTGCAATGTTAACCATGATGCCACCATGCCACCCACAATAAATCACCATCATATGGATTTGTTTAAAGCTGCAACAAACACAGAGGGAGAATAGACCTAGGAAAGCTGCTCCCGGGTCTCTCACTCATACCTGGGGGGATCAAAGAGTTGCAATGATGTGGCCTTTCTGAAGGAGAAAGGAAAAGAGGACAATCACTCCCACCAAGCTGGAACGGATGGAAGTGGCCCAGGAATTCAGCAGCAGACATGAGCTTGCTCCAAACTAGAGGGAGTGGACAAAAAGGATCAAGGTGCCACGAAAGGTGCCAAGACCCAGGATTTTCTGGTTTCCCTCTGGCATATTTCTTGCAGTGGAAGGTGGTAGGCCATTCGCCATTGGCAGGATCTTCTTGGAATTCCCACTGACTGCACCCCACTCTGCTGGAAAACTGCAGTGGGGGGCGTGACTTTGGTGGGACCAGAAAATCCTACTGGCATGAACAACTGGAGAATTTCAGCCCAACACTCCAATTTTCCCAGCATTTTTCTGAACAAAATTCCTCAGAGCAACAAATCCTGTGGTTCCACTCTTTCCTTTCTCTTCAGGCACATCACATTCTCAATCCTTATGGCCACCTACATTCATGCTTTACAGTCACCCTCCATAAACAGTGTATTTTCCTCCAAACCACACAAGCTAACTCTCATGCTCAGTCAATCATAAAACGATAGAATGCTTGCAGTACAGAAGGGAGCCATTCAGCCCATCATGCCTGTGCTGATCCTTTGAAGCAGCACCAGAAGTGCAAGATGAAGCTGCATAAGCTGTCCTGGAGGCTGGCTATAAGAAAGTGCATTTGAAGTTAGATAGAGTGCTAGATAGGTAAAGTGATTTCCAAGATATTGGCAATTATCTGCCAAGAAACAGAAGCACTTTCTTTGAAAGACAAAATGCTTTGAACAGCTCTCTCTAAATATGAAACACTTCATTGCAAATGATCAAAGCTTTCCCAATTTTTCATTTACATCAAATAAGCTCTTCCCATTGCTACTCACCTCAGTCACTTGTCACAGTCCTGACTGTGAAATCCAAAATTGTGGGATCAAATGATACTTAATTGTTCTTTTTAGAGTATTTTAATTAGTCTCCTGACAAGCTTTTTATCTTATTCATTTTTTAACTTTTTTTTAAATATCCAACAATAATTACAATCTGAAGGAGTGAGTTTCCAATCTAACCCACAAACCACAATCAGTAAGGATAGGCAACAACACCTCCTCCATGATCATCCTCAACACCGGTACCCCACAAGGCTGTGTCATCAGCCTCTTGCTATACTCCTTATACACCTCTGACTATGGCCAAATTCCCCTTCAACTTGATTTTCAAGTTTGCTAGTGAAACCACCATTGTGAGTTGGATTTCAAACAATAACAAGACAACAGTACAGGAAAGAGATAGAGAATCTGGTAAAGTGGTATGACAACAATCATCTCTCCCTCAATGTCAGCAAAATGAAGGAGATAATCATTGATTTCAGGAAGGGTATATTGGACCTACGCCTTTCTACAGCAATATGGATGAAGTAGAAATGGTTGAGTGCTTCAAGATTTTAGGTGTCCAGATCACTAATAATTTGGTTCTGGTCCCTCCATGCTAATACTATAATTAAGAAAGCTCACCAATGCCTCTACTTTCTCAGAAGACTAAAGAAATTTGGTATGTTTGCAACAGCTTTCACCAACTTCTACAGATGTACCATAGAAAACATTCTGTGTGGTTGTATCACAACTTGGTATGGCACCTGCTCTGTCCAAGACCACAAGAAATTACAAAGGGTTGTGGATAAATCCCAGTCCATCACTCAAACCAGCCTCCCATCCATTGACACTGTCTATACTTGCCTTGGAAAAGCAGCCAACATAATTAAGGATTGCACACACCCCAGACATTCTCTCTTCTACCTTCTGCCATCAGGAAAAAGGTACAAAGGTCTGAGATCATTTACCAACCAACTCAAGAAAAGCTTCTTCTCTGCTGCTGTCATACTTCTGAATGGATCTAGCTCGCATTAAGTTGATCTTTTTCTAGACCCAGCTGTGACTGTAACACTATATTCTGGAATCTTTTTTTTCCTACCCTGTGCATGGTATATTTGTCTGCATAGCACGCAAGAAACAATGCTTTCATTGTATACATGTGACAATAATAAATCAAATCAAAACAAATCAAACTTGTAAAAGTTAATCCTTGGTGCCAGTAATTAAGACATATCATGTGGTAGAAATGTATTCATATTTGAAGGGATAATCCCTCACTTTATCTGGCATGTTTAGTGACAATCTAGCAGGCTGTAGATTAAAACAAAATTTAAACAGAACATGGAAAATTGACCACCCTGGCCAATGCACTCTAAGAGACAAATTTTTAAGGCTGAACTGATAAGGGAATAAAGGCAGCTTGGGCACAACATCTTGCAGAATGAGCTAACTGTTTAACTTCAAGGTCCAAGATTGACTTTGTTTTGACATGGAGGATGAGACACAGACAATTCGATCAGAGCGAGATCGCAATATCAAAGCTCAGACGTCTGACTCCAAAGAAAAGGGATTGGATACAGTTATTTCCAAGAGTGGATTTCAATGAAACTGACTACCCCAGAGATGAAATTGCAACAGATGTCAGACTTGCATTATCCTTGACCAACACATGACAGTTCAATTTTTGACTTGAGCAAATGTACAAAAGGATAGCACCCCCTGAAATTTGCTACTTCAGCTGAGTGAAGGTAGTGGTAGCTTGGTCAATCCACAAAAGACTATAATCAATGCCTGGTGACCTCTCAGGGATGATTGTGTTGCATTGTATCATTTTTAGGGCAACTAGCAAGGAATTGTATTGCCACTTTATCTTGTTTTTGTGCCGTGAGCATTGTATGACAAGATCGGTTACTGAATTGTTATATACCTCAGACGATTATATTACGCTTGAAGTCTGATTAGAGACTAATGAAAGACCACAAAGTCAATACTAAAGTAACTGAAATTGTTCATTAACACATCTGTATCCTAGCAGTCAGCACGAGACTGGCTAAGGTAGCTCCACACAGGGTGGAGCTTGAGTCCTCAGTCACCTGCCTGTTAGCTTAAAGGAGCATGCCCTAACACATAACAGTTTGATTCACTAGAATAACTTTGGTTTACAAGATATAATTTCCTATACTTTTAAGTGTTGAACATAGATCAAGGGAATGAAGCTCGCTGCAAGTTAAATGCAGTAACTTTGTGTGAATCTATATGTTTGAATGGTGATAACAGCACAATATTAGTTTTAAAAAGCATGTGGAGGAGTAGAGCAACTTGGATACCGACTTTCCAATTTCAGCACCTAAATGCTCCAACAGTCACTAATGGGTGGCACCTGATTTATTCATTAGTAATAGTCAACTTTGGTAGCTTCACCTTAATTTTTGTTGTAAAATCTGTACAAGTGTTTATGTGCATATTAAAATATTCAAATCTCTGCCAGAGGGTTAACTGAAAATGATTTTAGAAAAGTTTGTTAGAACAGGAATAGCTGGAAAAAACAGCCAACGGAAGGACCTTTCGCCTTACAAACTCTTACAGGAACTCAGGTAGTTTGAAGAGCCCCAAATTCTTGAGGGCTTCAGTGTGATTCAGCATACATCAGCCAGAAGTGGCCCGATATGAACCAAAAATCTGGAAAAGCCTGGAAAAAGAATTTCTGTTGTTCTGGAAAAGGGTTCTGTTGTCCACCTGTAATGAGTGGAACTTTATCCATCTCAACATTGTCAAAGGGGATGGGGTGGAGTAATTTATAGAAGCACAAAATGCCCAAAGCTCCTGTTTCCTATCTCCCCAAAAATGACATCCAGTCATAAGATGGGAATGTTTGCTCATGATTTGCCGTGTGCAGTGCCATTTGTGACTCCTCTGATGAAACAGTCTATGTCCACATGCAGTAAGATCTGGACAGTGTCCAGGCTTGGGCAGATAAGTGGCAAATAATATTCTTCACATAAGTGCCAGCCAATGACCATCTCCAACAGGAAAGACTCTAACCATCTTCCCTTGACTACGATGGCAGTGCCAATTGCTGAATGCTCCATCAACAATCCTGAGGTTTATTAGAAAATTAACTGGACCAATCATATAAATACTGTTGCCACAAAAGCAAGTCAGAGGCTAGGAATTCTGTGGACAGTAACTCACCCCCTGTCTCATCAAGTCCAGTCCCCCATTAACAAGGTACAAATCAGGAATGTCATCCATCTGGCTGGAAGAGGGCAGCTCCAACATCACTCAAGAAGCTTGACATCATCCAAGACAAAAACAGTTTGCTTTATCAACATGCAATCCACCATGTTCACTCCCTCCACCACTGAGGCACAGTAGCAACAGCATATATGATATACAAAATACATTGCAGCAATTCATCAAGGTCTCTAGCATGTATGCCTCTTTCAACTTACACTGCCTAAAGAACCACAAGATAGGTATAGGAATGGGATAGGAGCTGGAGAGCTCTTATTGTCAGTGTGCACTGTTCCACAGTCTAATACTGCACAATTGGGTCCCACGTGGGAAGAAATAATCCCTCAGTCACTTGACTTGCTCTCTAAACCTCAACATACATTATATACATATATCACAGTCTCCTTCAGCACCTCCCAAACCCACAGCCTCTACCAGCTACAAAGACAAGGAACACAAAGACATGGGAACACCAGCATCCACAAGTTCCCCTTCAAGACACATACCATTCTGACTCGGAACTGTATCACCAATTGTTCACTGTTGCCAGGACAATTCCTCGAACTTCCTTTCAAACAGCATTGTTGGTGTCCCTACATCTCTTGGACCTCTCAACGGCGATTAATGATGAGCAACAAATGCTGACCCAGCAAGGGATAATCACATTTCAATAAGGAATACTTTAAAAATCACTAGGTACATGCAGGGTCCCAGAGGACTATAGACCTGCGAATATTATACAGCCATTTTAAAAGGTGCAAGGGATAAACCAGAAAATTATAGGCCAATTGATCTGACTTTGGTGGTGAGTATAGGCATAGAAAGATGTGGTTTTATTTGGAGAAGATTGTGTCTTACTATCTTAACTGAAATCTTTCTGACTCATTGATAGAGAACAAAGGTCAATGAATGTCTCTGTGTATGTAAAACGGTTTCCAGTGGTTTTCCACAGAACTCAGTTTTGGGGGCCCTTGCTAGTTGTAATATATATTAATAATTAGAATTAAATGTGGATGGCATGATTGGAAAATTTGCCAATAATACAAAACTTGACCGTGCAATTGATAGTGAAGAGGAATGGTGTCAACTCCAGAATTATATCAATTGGTTGAGAGAGCAGAGAAATGGCAAATGGAATTCAATCTGGAATGGTGTGAGGTCATGCATTTGGGATGGCAAAGAAAATAAATGGATATTCTAAATGAGAAGATATTGAGAGGAGTTGAAAAAGTGAGAGACCACAGATCTTTGAAGGTGATAGGAAAGGCGGACAAGGTGAGTAAGAAGGCATATGGAATGCCTTCTTTGGTTGAGGTATGGAATATAAAAGCAGGGATGTAATGATGGAACAGTATAAACCATTGGTTAAGCCAGTGCTAGAATTTTGTGTACAGTTTTAGTCATTACATTAGAAGAAGGACTTATTTGCTCTGTAGAGAGTACAGAGGAGATGTGTATGAAGGTTGCCAGGACTTGAAAATTGCAGTTATGATGAGAGATTGGATAGGCTAGGGTTATTTTCCTTCGAACAAAGGAAAATAAGGGGTGACCTAATTAAGATGTAAAAGAGGATGAGGGGCCTGGATAGAGTAGATAGGGAAGACCTGTTTCCCCTATTTGAAGGGTCCATTCTCAGGAGGCACATATTTAAGGCATTTGATAGAAGGATTGGAGGTGACATGAGGAAAGAGGAGTCTTACTGAATTCTTATAGTGCATGGTATATGGTAAAAACTACTGCCTTGATGCATTGATGGGGGGGCGGGAGGAGTGAATACTGAAGATGATGGATGGGATGCCAATCAAACGAGCTTTGTCTTAGATGGTGTCAAGATTTTTGAGTGTTGTTGGAACTGCACTCATTCAGGCAAGTGGAAAGTATTCCATTACATTCCCAGCCTGTGAATTGTAGATGGTGAAAAGGCTTTGGTCAGGAGGTGACTTACTCTGCAGAGAATTTCCAGCCTTTGACCTGCTCTTGTAGGGATCATGCTCATGCCAGATGAGCAACACGGATACCATCATCTCATGTGAGAACAGCATCCAGCAGGTACGTGGTACATCCCTTGCAACTCGGCCAATGTTGCAAGAAAGGATGTCCTAAGGCATGGTGCACTGGGGAGACCATGCAGACACTACAACAGCAGATGAATGAACACCACTCAACAATCACCAGACAAGAGTGTTCAGAAGCATTCGGCTTCTGATCTTAGGATTAGAGTTCTCCAAGTGGTCTTCATGACGTATCACAGTACAGAATTGCTAAGCAGAAACTGATAGCCAAGTTCCTCACACATGAGGATGGCCTCAACTGGGATCTTGGGTTCATGTCATACTATCTGTAATCCCCACGACTTGCCTGGGCTTGCAAAATCTCACTAACTGTCCTGTCTGGAGACAATACACATCTCTTTAACCTGTGCTAAATGCTCTCTCACTCACATTGTCTGTAACTTTGAGACTTGATTACCTGTAAAGATTCACATTTCAACCAAAGCTAGTGGCGTTTGCTACCAAATAAACCTGTTGGACTTTAAGCTGGTGTTATGAGATTTCTTACTGTCTTTTATAGTCACAGTGATTAGTTTCTGGTTAATGGTACCTGATGTTGATAATCAAAGATACAGCAATGTTAGATTCTGTCTTGTTGAGATAGTATTGCCTGGCACTTGTGTGGCACATTGTATTATTTGCTACTAATCAGCCCAAACTGACTAGTGTCCAGGCTTTGCTGCTGGCTGAAACAGGGTTTCAGTATCTGAGGAATCTCAAATGGTAATGAATCATAGAATCCCAAAAATGGCATTCAGCCCATCAACTCTGAACTGACAACAATCCCACCAAGGCCCTATCCCCATAAACCCACATACTTAATCCCATGCTAATCCCATGACACTAAGAGGGAACTTATCATGGCCAAACAACCTAATGCACATGTCTTTGGAGTGTGGGAACAAACTGGTGCATCCCAGGGAAACCCACGCAGACATGAGAACAGTGTGTAAATTCCATACAGTCACCTGAAGCTGGAATTGAACCTGGATCCCTGGCGCTGTGAGGCAGCAGTGATAACCACTTTGCCACCGTGCCACTCTTATCCATTGAACAGCCCCACTTCTGACATTATGTTGAAAGGAAGGACATTAATGAAACAGCTGAAGATGGTTGGGTCTGGGACACTACCCTGAAGCAGTGCAGTGCTGTCTCGGGACTGAGCTAATTGAAATCTAAAAACCACAATAACATTCCTTTGTGATTGGTGTGACTCCAACCAACGCAAAGTTTATCCACTGATTCCACTCTGTTTTGCTCGAGCTCTTTGATGCCATACTTGGTCAAATACTGCCTTGGTGTCAACAGCATTCACTGTCTTCTCATCTCTTTGCTCATCTCACCTCTAATCTTTCTATCAATTGCCTTAAACTGTGCTTCCTGGGAATGGACCCTTCAACCAGGCGAAACACGTCAACCCTATCTGGGCTCCTGATCGTTTTGTACACCTCAATTAGGCGATCCCTTCGCCTCCTTTGTTCGAAGGAAAACAACTCTAGCCTATCCAAGCCCTGCTCATAACTGCAATTTTCAAGTCCTGGCATTATTCATATAACTGCACTCTCTACAAAGCAAGTAAGTCCTTCCTGTAATGGATGACCAAAACCTGATCTATATTTAGACTAAGATTGAAATGACATCAGGAGGCAAATGGCCCCTTTAAGATAACAATAGGAATTACTTAGAAACAATAGAAATATTATTTAAAAGTTGATACATTGGAGAAAAACTGATTTTGAGGGGCTAAGAATAGGACTGGGGAAAATAAAATGGCAACAATATTGGCAGACAATAACATACATCACAATGGGGAACATTTAAAATGATGTTCAACTGAGTACAGAAAAAAATACTCTGCAAAATGGAAAGAATAAAATAAATATTAATGATATTAACTCATGCCATAATCACTCCCATTGATGAACAAAGACACAAAGGAACAATTGAAGTTTAGGAAAATTAAGTACAGACAGCAGAAGAGAGCATGATAAGAGAGAACACAAAGAGATTAGGATGGCAAGAGGAGCTACAAAATTAAATTATCAAGGCACAGAACATAGTCAAATCCTTAACAGGCGCATCAATTGTAATAAGAAAGGCAGTGATTGGAATGGGACCATTTAAGGGAAGATAACAAAACAAAGATAATTATTAAATGATGACAGAATATTAATTAATTACTGCATTTAGATTTTCACTAGAGTGAAAAAACAGGTAGCTAGAACATTGAATGATGAGGTGAGCAATAAGATAAGAATGTTCAAAACTAAAAGGAGATGTTTTAAATAAACTAATCAAACTCAAGGAGGACAAAGCTCCTGATCCAGATAGATTGCATCCAGACATTTTTAAATAATCTAGAGAAAAGATGGCAGAGACCATATCATGCATTTGTATATAAAAGCAAAATATCTGACCATCTGTCTTTCATAGAATCATTGAATCTACAGAGCAGGAGGAGGCCATTCAGTCCATCAAGTCTGCATCGATAACAATCCCACCCAAATTCTATCCCGTGTCTTTGTTGACAAACTCCACTGAGCTCCATCAGCCAATCTCAGCCAGATGTGATTGGCTGATATTTTGGACCAAAGGGCATATCGTAGGGAAGTTGACATGTAATCATCTCATCTGGAGAAGGAGCGTGATTTGGCTCCCTAGCAGGAGATTCCCCAGGCCCTATCTACACTGACACCATAGCTCAGGCATGCTCTAGTCAATCTTTCCAATGCATTAGAGAAAGGATACAATGAGTTTACATGATAAATACCACACTTTCATTTTTTTCTCATATTTTGTTAACACTCCTTAGTAATGGAAAGTGACAAGTGGCACAAAGAGTAAAAGAAGATGAGGAGGCCAGTGCAATAAGGCAAAACATTGACAGCAAGTGGCAGGTAGCAATTAGAGGAACTGAAGGTGAAAAGGTGAAAGCAAAAAGGCAAGAAGTTGACAGAGATTGGCAGAATGCAAGGATCAGTTCTATAAGTAAAAGACCAAGACAGTTTAAAGAAACTTTCATTTATCATAATCACAAAACTCAGAATATGATATTGACAGTAGATGAGAGGTCTGTAATATTATAGTACAAGAAAGTGGAAAAAAATCACCCACCTTGAATGTATTGCACGTCTGGTAAAGCACCATTGAGCGAGCCATTTGATTTACTGAATATTCTTCTTATGGGAACTGATGTAGGGGGTGAATTAGGCTAATAAACACATAACCATTGATTTAGGAACACTAATACAACACTAACTTTAGAATGAATGATTTTGGATTATGGGAATGTAGGCCAGCCAGGGCTGTTGCCATAGAAAACAAAAGACTCTGCATAATTAACAAATATTTCTCATTTAAAACATGTATTTTGAATTTACAAAATGAATGTATTTGGTTTTTAGTTACATTTTGTGGATCTTCAGTCAGTGACAAAACACCGAGAGAGGGAAGGAGAAAGGGATAATGCTATCAGCAGTGGTCAGGAACAAGATGGCTACCAATGCTAGCCTTATGAATAGAGTCATACAACTCTGAGAGATAATGTAGGTGGGTGAGCAGACATGGACACTTTCTCAGGGTCAGATGAGAATCACGTAGGTTCAATTCAGTGGGAATCATTCTTCCATTTCACTGTCCAGGGTCCTATGTTGTTGGACAACAGAAGGGAAGTAACATCCATAACTTAATAGCAAATGAAATCCAATTAGGTCATGATGTGTTTGATTGGATGATTATTGACTGATTTATATTAATGTCTATGGATGATGCCCACTGGAAAGATAGGCAATATGATTTTGGGAATCCATTATTGTTCTCACAGGGGCATTGTTCTTTAGACTGTATCTGGCTGCCTGTATTCTATACCTTGAGTGCAGGGCTTTCTCATATCGTTCTCCCATTTGATCGTTTGGTTAAATAAATTGACATCTTCAACATCAGTACGCAACATTTTGAGTCTTTGTATTTAACTTAAGTCTGAGCAAATTCATAGCCTTGAGAGAAAACCCCCTTCTACAGGAACAATACATAATCAGTATTACTAAGGGGTGGCTACATAGTTCTTGTTCAGTATCAGGGGTGCGTGCGTAGTGACAGGGCATGCTTGGGCAGTGTTGCGCGTGCCTGGGGTGGGGTTCCAGAGTTAATTGGTTTGGTCACTGTATGCTGGGGTAGCATTTTTAACTGGCACCCTCATCCTTGTCCTTCTGCGTAGCTGGTGAGATGGACAAATCAGAGGCCTCATCACTGGGGATTGGTCAGGGGACCTGTCCTTTTTCTTTCTATGTCCAGACTCTATGGCAAAGAAAACTGCTGTTGTCAACATTGCTTTTCGCACCCAATGTCAGGAAATACAACAGCTCAGTAGGATCATAAAGAAATATCTTTGGCTGGGATTTTACAATCCTGTTTACGGGTTCAGAGATGGGAGTGGAAAATATCATGAGAGGGGTAAAGTCGTGTTTTGTGTTGTGTTGAATACATGACGCAATTATCCCCTTCTCTTGAAAGTGATGGGGCACATTTCCCAACATTCAATACAAGAAACAAATATGAATACATTAGTAATGTAATTATTAGTTTTGTAAACTGGTATTATCCTCCCCACATCAGAAAAATCCATCACAGAAGTGTAATGGTAGAGTGATGTGTGGCCTAACTGATATTCAAAAGCATGCAGCTGACAAGCACACATCCCAGGGAAAGTCAGCTGAGTGCAGCTCTTAAGAGGGAGAAGGTCATGCCCAGGTACTGTTCAGATAGACCCTGTCACTGCTGGGCACTTCCATGATACTGGCCAGGCACTGTTCAGACACTACCCAGACATTTCCAGGCACTGATGAGAACAAACACCAGGATGCCCACAAAGTGTTTGGTCAGTACCAAGGGGTGTCCAGACAATGCCAGGATAGTGCCCAGTTAGTCAATGCTGGGGTACCAAGGTAGCGTTAGGGGGTGTCAGTGAGTTGCCTGGACAGTGCCTGGAAGTGGATTCCAGGATTAACTTGTTTGGATTGCTGTGTGCTGAGGTCACCTGTACAAGTGGCACTCTGATACTTGCATGTTCAAGTCATATCAGAGGCTGACGCACCAGAGATACATCATGAGACTGTCCCTTGAAGTTTTGTTTTCTAAGTGCTAGACTCTATGGCAGAGAAAGCTGCCATTTTCAGCAGTGGTTTCAACACCACTTTTCCTGCTAATGTTGGTCTTTGCAAATAATTGGGGAAATCTTGCCCTTTATTTTGGCTCAAGAAAGAAGAGCCAATAATGTGGTTTATTATTAAACACTTCCAACAAAAACATTGAAAATGTAGAGAATGATACCAGAGATGTTGCTTTCACCACTAATTCTGAAATATTCATCGTATTAAAAACCATTGAGGAAATATTTGAAAATGTAAATTTTAACCCAGGGGATTTTGAGTGTCATACTGAGGTTGTAGACTCTGATTAATAGAAATCATATAGTAAAAATTGTAAATCTTATTAAACTGGAGTGAAGCCAAGTCATGTAAAGCAAATACAGTAAATTCATTGTGAAACTAAATATTTTTTGTCAAGCAATTTTGTTTGAGTATATTTTTGCATGAATTTATATGTGCTTAATGTTTGTAAATAAGTGTGTTAAAGAAAGTAATAAAGTTAATTTTTGAACAAAATCTTTTGGATGTAAGGAATGCTCCAATTAAATTGCTTCCTTGAAACATTTTGTGGTTTGATTTTCAGCTTTAATCCCTATCTTATTCAGATCACGTGATGGTAGGTGAATATCTCAGCTTAATATTTTACAAAAACATTTTCCCTTTCTTATTATAAAATAAGATTTCTTATTATAAAATATTTCTTATTATAAAATAGAACTTCTATGTTCTATTTTCTTAAAATTTCATTTTTAACTTACATCCCTTTATCTCCAGGATCTAGGACAGGCAGCCAATCTTGTATTTAATAATTTATTCGCAGACAGGACAAAAGCTAATGGAATTCCTATATTTACCAAAGGTTCAAATCTTACCCAGGAAATTAAAAACAATCTGTTTAACATAGGTGGTAAGAAACACAAGAAAACCTTATTAAAAGAGAGAATAAAAGAACATCTAGAAAATTAAAGTATAATAATGAATAGTCAGCATGATTTTTAAAAGGGAAATCATTGCCTGACCAATTTATTGCCTTGTGCCTGTGTGGGTTTCCTCCAGGTGCTCCAGTGTCCTCTCAAAGTCCAAAGATGTGCAGGTTAGGTTGATTGGCCAGCTAAATTGGCCCTTTTTGTCAGGGGGTGTTGGTAGGGTAAATACTTCGATTTAATTTGACTTATTATTGTTACATGTATTAGTATACAGTAAAAAGTAGTGCTTCTTGGATGTTATACATACCAAGCATACTGTTTATAGACAAGGAAACGAGAGAATGCAGAATAGTGTTACAGTCATAGCTAGGAAATAGAGAATAATGCAAGGTAAGTCCATTCAAAAGTCTGACAGGAGCAGGAAAGAAGCTGTTTTTGAGTCAGTTGGTATGTAAGCTCAAGCTTTTGTATCTTTTTATTGATGGAATAAGGTGGAAGAGAAAGTGGCCGGAGTACATGTGATTCTTAATTATGCTGGCTGTTTTGGCGAAGCAGCAGCAAGTGTAGGCAGACTCAATGGTTGGGAGGCTAGTTTGCTTGATGGATTGGGCTACTTTCACAACCATTTGTAGTTCCTTGCAGTCTTGGGCAGAGCAGGAGGCATACAAGCTGTGATACAACCAGAAAGAATGCTTTTTATGGTGCATCTGTAAAAGTTGGTGACAGTCGTAGTTGACGTGCCAAATTTCCTTCGAGGCATAAAGTGAGCTTTCTTATCTATAATGTCGGCATGAGAAGATCACGACAGGTTGTTGTGATCTGGACAACCAAAAACTTGAAGCAATCGATCCTTTCTACTTTGTCCTCATTGATGTAGACAGGGGCATGTTGTTCTCTATGCTCCTTTGAGTTGATGACAATCACCTTTGTTTTGCTGACATTGAGGAGACATTATTGTTGCTGGACCAGTTCACCAGATTTTCTGTCTCATCCTTGTATTCTGTCTCGTCATTGTTTGAGATCCGACCCACTATGGTGGTGTCATCAGCAAACTTTAAAATCAAATTGGAGGGGAATTTGACTGCACAGTCATAGATGTCTAAGGAGTATGATAAGGTTATGGCAATAGAGATTGGGTGTGCAGAAGGAGGCCATTCTATGAAGTTGCCACATAATAGAATAATCAATAAGATCAAAGAATGCAGAGTTAGGAGCCAAGTGACAGAATACATTGCTAGCTGATTTCAAGACAAAAAGCAAAGAGTTGAAGTTATAAGGCAGTTATTCACAATGTTGAAGGATGTGTAGGGTTGTTCTGCATGGATCAGTGCTGTAATCACTGCTGTTCAGGATTTGCACTAATGATTTGAACTATGGAAAGAAAAACACCATTTCCAAAAATGACACCAAATCTATAGTCATTACTGTACTGGGCTGCAAGGAATTGCAGGAGGTCATTAATAAATTTGCAAAATGGGTAAATAATTGGTAAATTAAATTTTACACAGCTAACTGTAAGGCAGCATATTTTGGTAGGAAGTATAGGGAGGTAACTTATTACTTGGAAGTTGTTAGTCAAAATGAAGTAGATGAACAAAAGGATCAACAATGATTAAAGGTTGTGTCACATGTTAGGAAGGCTACACACTAAACAACAAACCATGCACTATTTATTTCCATGGGGATAGCATTGAAAAATAGAGAAGTCATATTAAGCCTGCATCGAACAAGATTCAGATCATACTCAGAGTACTGAATGTTGTTCTGACATCACATTATAAAAAGCATATGGAGATACGAGAGAGAGTGCAGAAAAAGATTACGAGGATAATATTATAAATGCACCACTCATCATCTTCTGGATCTTGATTTGAGGATGACATCTACTCAAGGTCACTGAGATTCTATCATGTATCTTCATGTCTTTTCAAATTTTGACTTTGGATTGTTCATTTTTGCTTGAAGAGGTGACATATTTGAAAATCACTTTGGTCAAACAACTTCCAGTGACAATGATGCCTAAATCTAATAGTTTGAAACAAGGCATCTAGTATAGCTGGCTTTATTTAATCCCACTGGAATTGAGTTGGATGTGTGAAGGTCTTTGGATGTTAGAAATTCTCTCTTCAATTGTCTGCGTTAGGGCTCAGACATTAGTTTTCTTCTTCATGGATGTTTGGGCCTTGTGATGTCTTTGTGCTAGTGAATGTTCATCTCCAATTGAATAAGTCAATGATCTATCCACAAGTATCACTCTCCTGCATGGAGTGAATACCACAGACATCACGTAGACATTTGACCGTAACAATGACATGATCAAGATGACGCCAATGCTTTGAAGTATGATGCTTCCATATAGTTTTGCATATTTTCCTTGGGTGGAAGGGGTATTTGTTATAATGAAGTCATGCTGGAGCACACGTTATCAGCAAGGGGATGCCATTGGCTTTATCCACCCATTTTTGCCAAAGGTTCCTTTCCACACTTCAGGGTCACAGCCAAATCCAGCATTAAAGTCCTGCAGAAGGATGATATTTTTTCTTCTTTTCAGATGGTCATGAGGAATTAATCAAGAATGAAATGTAAGCAGGGGCATGCACTAGCAGAACTAATGGCCTGTCTCTATGCCTTCTCAGCAATGTAATCCTATTATTCAAGCTGTGTCATGAACTCTGATATTTACCATTCTCCCAATGTTGCATTGAGTACCTGAATAGATGATGTTAAGTCCTGACATCTATGTGGGGTTTAATCTAATAGCTTTGTAACTCAAAGACAAGAGTGTCACTTGAGTTAAGCTGGCACAATTGCTTCAGTCTTGTCAGACAGATCTACAGGGGATGGCACAGGAGCAGTGCTTAGCATGCTGCCTCACTGTCTCAGGTACCCAGGTTCGATTCCTAACTTGGATCACTGTCCATGTGGAGTCTGCACATTCTCTGTGTCTGTATGGGTTTCCTCTGGGTGTTCAAGTTTCCCCCCACAGCCCAAAGATGTGTAGATCAGGTGCATTGGCCATGCTAAATTCTCCCTCAGTGTACCTGAACAAGTGCCAGAGTATGGCAACTAGGGGATTTTCACAGTAACTTCATTGCAGTGTGAATGTAAGCCTACTTAAACAGTAGATGGTGCTGAAGTGTCTTAGAAACTGAGCATCCAAGTTAGAAACCCAAAAAAGAATCATATTTATCTCTATTCATAGGTTAAAGGAAATAACGATTCTTCACTAACAGCACATGTTCATTCACATTCAAGAACATAACCTCTTCTGTGCATGCTTGGTTGAGTGTTAGGCTGATCAGATGTGGCAAGGATCACCCATTATTTTGTAAATTCCCTCAGATGGGAGTGTAATTGGAAGACAACATAGTTACTGTATTGACACTCAAATGTGTGTAAGAGTGTTAGCCTTTTAAATCACTGTAGGAAGAAAGCTCAGTTTTGTAATCCTTTAACACTTCCCAAAAGGAAGAAAGGTTCAATTTTCTCAGCCATAATAGTTCCAGGATTGGGATCAGACCTTTTGACTTATGCGATGATTTATATTATCAGATGCTACACTGTATTACCTCGGTTCATTCCGCTACCAAAAATTCAGCTCGAAATAATGAAACTCTCAATCACACGTTGACATGTTTAGCAAAACTGATGCAATTTAATGGAAATACAAATTTGTGTGATTGTTTTAGCTTGGTTCCCTGGATTTGATGTCAATTAAGTTTACAATGAAAATGAATAGTCACCTTGTCTATGCTTGAACTGTGTAAGAGGGTTTTAGACAAACAGAATTGTAGTTTCCAGATTTAGATTCATGTTACGGTAGATGCAATCACGACACTTATTGTAAAATTACTGATTAAAATTGGATACTGATGGTAATTGCAACACATTCTTACATTATTTGCTGAAGACATGTAAACTAGGCATTCAAACTTGACAGAGGATTCAAAATTTGAATATAATCTTGTTTGCATTGTTTGAATTGAAATGAAAATCTAAAGTTCACAATGAAATTGAGTTGCAGCATTTGACCATGATCTTCTACACAGGAGCATACACATTTAAAAGAAAATACCAATCCCTGCTTTCCAGCTGATACATAAAAGGTCAGTGTGGAGATAAAGTGGCTTTTAGATGTAGATGCCCTCAACGGCAGGTTGCTGTGCAGTGTAGATGGAAATATTCAAAATTGCATATCCCAGATAGAGTATAATCTAACTCCTAATTATTCAAATCTGAATTGAACAAGCCTTCAATAAATCATATTGGTCTAATGTAGAATTGTATTTTTATTTCACTTCAGCCTCGTCCCATGAAAATATACCGGAGTATAGGAAATATGAATATATCATCATGCATGAAAGATGTCAGCCTTTGTTGAGGACAGCACTCTCATTTCTGAGCCACTTCAGAGAAGTGCGCACTTAATCTGGGTAATAATCTGGGGTAGAACCTTAAAACACATTCCCATCCTCAATGACGGAGGAACAAAGCATGTTGGTGCAAAAGACAAACTGCCCTCAACTAGAAGTGCTTTGTTGGTGATCCATCTTAACCTCCTCCTGAGATCCCAGTATTGCAGATGCCTGTCTTCAACTAATTCAATTCAGTCTGTGTGCTATCAAGAAACAGGTGAAGGCACTGAATACAGCAAAGGCAATGAGTCCTGACAACACCCCAGCTGATGGCTTGTGCTCCTGAAGTAACTGATTCTTAACTAAGCTTTGCCCATACCACTATCGTATTGGCATTCACTTGTAAATGTGGATAATGCCCCGGTATGTCCTATCTAATAAGGCAGGACAAATCCAATTCAACCAGTTACTGCTTCATCAGTCTACAGTCATTTATCACAGGAGTGGTGGAAGGGATCATTGGTGGGGCAGTACTACAACCTGGTGAAAGTGACTGTTTTTGACATCAAGGTAACATTGCATCATGTGTGGCATTAAGGAGCCATAGCGAGACCAGAGTCGGAGCAAGGACTCCATTTTAATTAGGGAGCACAATGGATGACGGTGGTCCAAGGCAAGTTATTTATGTTCCAGAACATCACTGCAGGAGTTCCTCAGGGTCGTGAACTTGGCCCAAGCTCCTTCAGCTGCTTTATCATTGACCTTCCTTCCATCATAAGTATGGGACTGATAAGTGGTAAGTAACATTCACACTACACAAGCGGCTGGCAATGATCATCTCAATCAAGAAATAAACTAACTATTGCCTCTTGATATTCTATAGTATTACCATTGTAGAATCCCCCACTATAAATTCTGGGGTTTACCATGTAGGAAATTAACTGGATCAGTTATATAAATACTGAGGCTACAATTGCAGGTCAGAAGCTAGGGATACTGCTGACAGTAACTTAACTTCTGACTGCCCAAAGCCTGACTACCATCTACAAGGCACAAGTCGGGTGTGTGATGGAATACCCTCCTCTTACCTGGTTGGGTGCAGCTCAAACAATATTCAAGAAGCTTGACACTATTCAGGACAAAGAAGCCTGCTTAATTGGCACTCCATTCACCATCTTAAACATTTACTTCCTCTCTGCCTAGCCTAA
The DNA here is from genome assembly GCA_024679065.1 of Sphyrna mokarran. Taxonomy (NCBI): domain Eukaryota; kingdom Metazoa; phylum Chordata; class Chondrichthyes; order Carcharhiniformes; family Carcharhinidae; genus Sphyrna; species Sphyrna mokarran. The sequence goes on along the minus strand of JAGIQG010000001.1, from coordinate 89,247,528 downwards.
CAGTGGCATCAATAAGTACCATTTGTGAGATGCTGTGTAGCAACCCATCATGGTTCCTTCAACATCACCTTCCAAACCCACAACTTCTATCATTAAGAAAGACAAAAGCCACAGATACATGAGAATTTTCCCTAAAGTTACACACTATCCTGACTTAGAAATATATCTTTATTCCTTTATTGTCGCTAGGTCAATATCTTGGAACTGCCTTCCTAACAGCACGGTGGATGTATCTACATTACAGGGACTTCAGCTCACCATCACCTTCTCAGAGTCAGTTGGAACGCAATAAATGCTGGCCTTGCCAGTAATACTCTTCTCCCAAGAATGAATGAAATAAGGATTGTGCTCCAGAGCCTGCTTCTAAGCCACTCTAGTAGCCATGGCATTTTTATTATTTGTCTCACAAAAGTTCAGCAGCTTACCGTCAACAATATAGAATCACAGAATGTACAATGCGGAAGGAAGCCACTTGGCCCGTCGAGCCTGTACCAACCACAATCCCTCCCAGGTCCTACCCTATCCCCATAAACCTCCTAATCCCCCTGACATTAAGGGGAAATTTATCATGGCCGATCAACCTGAGCCACTCATCTTTGGACTGCAATATGCAACTAAACAACAAATAACATTGGTGAAGTAAAAAGAAAATAAAGAATTGCATTTATATAGCATTTTTGTCAACAACAGGATGTCCCAATATGCTTTGTATTCAATTAAGTACTTTTGAAGTGTAGTCACTTGTGTAATGTTGGAAATGTAACAGCCAATTCTCACAGTTAGCCCCAACAAACAGCAAAGTGATAATGATTGGATAATCTATTTTAAGATGTTGATTGAAGGATAAATATAGGTTGAATTCTCCCACTTTTCTTCAAACATATTGAGTGGGAACTTTTGGTGGAATGGAAATTGAGTTAGATTGACATTCTGCTTGAAAGTTCTCACGTTGAAATCTGGGCCATCCTATCTCACCTGCCCTTCCAACTCAGGTCAGGTGAGATGTGTGCAGTGCATCTCCGGGCTCAGCATTGAGCTAAGATTTTCCATAAGTGAGTTAGTAGGAAATGGCACTTCACCTGCTGACCACAATAATGGGGTTTTGCGGCATTTCATGTGCTTCAAGCTACATTGATTATTCATCCGTGGGGAGTATACTGTTTCACAGGCAGGCAGCATCTGATTTCCCCAACCTGCCATGATAGCTGCGCTCCCAAATTCCAGATGCCATATTTAAACTGGAATTTGCATCCTAATCCTGTTTGGAGTTCCACCCACCATCCAGACAAGCCAGGCATTCTTAACATCTGTCCTTGCAATCGTCTTGCTCACACTGTCTATATCTATCTTCATTGCAGGACAGCCATATCATACAGAAAATCCTGGCATTCCTTTATAAATTTATAGAACATAGAACATAGAACATAGAACAATACAGCACAGAACAGGCCCTTCGGCCTTCGATGTTGTGCCGACCAAAATAAAAAGCAATGCCCCTCCTAACTAAACCATTCCCTTCTCATCCATATACTTATCAACTAACCTCTTAAACGCCACCAAACTTGGCGCATCTACAACAGCTGCAGGCAGGGCATTCCACTCCCTAATCACTCTTTGAGTAAAGAACCTACCTCTGATATCCGTCCTATAACTCATACCCCTTAATTTAAAGCTGTGTCCCCTCGTGCTAGCTTTCTCCATCCTAGGAAAAAGGCTATCACTGTCCACCCTATCTAAACCTCTAATCATCTTATATGCTTCAATAAGATCCCCTCTTAGCCGCCTCCTTTCTAACGAAAACAACCTCAAATCCTTCAACCTCTCTTCATAGGACCTGCCCTCCATACCAGGCAACATCCTGGTAAACCTCCTCTGTACCCTCTCCAATGCCTCCACATCTTTCTTATAATGTGGGGACCAGAACTGCACACAATACTCCAAGTGCGGCCGCACTAGAGTTTTGTACAGTTGCAACATGATGCTGCGGCTCCTAAATTCAATCCCCCTACCAATAAAAGCTAAGACTCCATATGCCTTCTTAACAACTTTATCCACTTGACTGCCTACTTTCAGGGATCTATTGACACATACACCAAGATCCTTCTGTTCCTCAACACTATTAAGAGCCCTACCATTAGCCCTATACTCTACACATTTATTGTTCCTGCCAAAGTGCATTACCTCACACTTTTCCACATTAAACTCCATTTGCCACCTCTCGGCCCAGCTCTGCAACTTGTCCAAGTCACTCTGTAAACTATAACACCCCTCTTCACTATCTACCACTCCACCGACTTTAGTGTCATCTGCAAATTTACTGATCCATCCCTCAATACCCTCATCCAGATCATTTATAAAAATTACAAACAGCAGGGGCCCCAAAACAGACCCCTGAGGCACACCACTCGTCACCGAACTCCACGATGAATATCTCCCATCAACCACCACCCTCTGTCTTCTATCTGCCAGCCAATTTCTAATCCAATTAGCTAAATCACCCTCTATTCCACACATCTGCATTTTCTGTAGAAGTCTTCCATGGGCCACCTTATCAAAAGCCTTACTAAAGTCCATATATACTACATCAACCGCCTTACCCCCATCCACCTCTCTGGTCACTTTCTCAAAAAACTCAATGAGGTTAGTAAGGCATGACCTACCCTTCACCTACCCTTTTATGTATTGGTCATACCAAAGTAACATGGATCAGTTTGGTAACACATGATACGGCCTGTAGTACATGAAGCCTCTGCAGCTTAAAAACCTGTTGGTAAAACACTATCCTAACCTTTGCTCATCAAACTAAAATATCCAACTGATTGTTAAATTAGTGTGATAAGGATATTTATGATAATTTTCATATTCCTCCTTAATTATTTCTTTCCAAGACTGTAGATGAATATGCCAGAAGCTACTGTGCATTGCAGATGCAAAGGACAAAAAAGCCAGCGCCAAGATAACTACATTGCAGCTGAACCAATAACCTTTCCATTTGTGGAACGGTTATTTAAATATTAATAATACAGTAACAATATCCTTTTTAAAAAGGAGCAGTCTGAAGCATAGCAGAAACATTGTTATGCATTTTGGGAAGAGTACATTTTTGGATTTCAGAATAGGTGGTTCATTAAAGTGATTTGTGACCTTTTGCTGCTGTTTATTACTCAGTGCATTTCAGTGTTATTTAATGGTGAAGAACTGTGCTCTCTGCAAGTTCAGTCGAGCTCATTATTGCTCATTTTTATTTCCAGTTCATTGCTGCTTCCTTTACTTTAACAACTTTTCATTTTCTAAAAATAAATCTTGACACTTTAAAGAAGTACAATAGTCTTTTTTAATTCCATAAAATCTGTTTTCAAGTCTTATAGTTCTATGGCTCTGTTTATAAAATGGGATATACGTATTGTTCTTCAACACTATATTACAGCAAGACTGGGTGGGAATTCAATTCCCGGGCTGGAAAGCTGTCATTGTGAAGATTTTTGCTCCTGAACCCAATCCAACGGAAAAATGTACAGCAATGCAATTTTCAGTTGCAAACATCTGAACTAGACGAGAATGGTGATTGCTACCAGTTAGCACGTTGGACATGGGAAAAAAGTGGAAACAGTTCTGAAGCAGACCTGAGTTAAAGATGAGGGACAGCTGTAGTCATTCATCAAGATTTAGAGACTGAGGCAGAGCAGAGGGCAATATGCAGAGAGGTTGCCTGTGCCGAGGAATCTCCTAGCCTTTTGGATGGATCCTTACAGGTCATGCTGAAGACCATATGAGCCTACAGAAGTGTATTCTGTTCTTTGCCAGTGTTGGATGATGGCTTTCAGCCTTTATCTTGGTCACCATTGTACCTTCCCTCTCCATGCTCTACTACGATTTGTTGTTGCTGCCAAATTTGCATTTTTTCTCCTGCCAGCACATATTGGCCCACCTCACACTGGTGCCTGCTATTTGCCTCGACCTGAAACTAATGAATGCTGCTTGCACTGACACTGCCTCCTTCCTCACGACATGTGACTGACACGCATGTTGATGGTGACTCCTAAATCGAAGATTGTATTTGCTAGCGAGGTCAGTGTGGGTATAAAGTGGCAACTTTAACATATTGGGTCAGCTCCCTTTTCTGCCTCTATCCCATCAGAGGAGACAAAATAGATGGTGCTAAAGTGAGGTGACTATTTACAAGCTATCCCTAGCATATCCTCTAATTTCATACTTGCACATTAAAACTGAATTTTAAGTCTTTTCTGATCTTTCTCTTCACTCTGCCTATAGCTATAACACTCTCTTCTGCACCCTATTGTTTCCTGCTTCCCTATGTACTTTATGAATGGTAAGTTTTACATATAGTGAGCAAGAAACAGTACTTTTCACTGCATCCCAATACATGGGGCAGCACAGTAGCATAATAGCATTGTCGCCTCAAGGCGCCAGGGACTTGGGTTTGATTCCAAGCTTGGCTCACTGTCTGTGTGAAGTTTGCACATTCTCCCCATGTCTGCGTGGGTTTCCTCTGGGTGTTATGGTTTCCTCACATAGTCTGAAAGATATGCCAGTTAGGTGCATTGGTCACACTAAATTCACCCTCAGTGTACCCGAACAGGCACTGTCATGTGGCAATTAGGGGATTTTCACACTAACTTCATTGCAGTATTAATGTAAGCCTACTTGTGACACTAATAAATAAACTGTAAATTTTGAAACACTTTAATGTGATAATAATAAATCAAATCAAAGAAATCCAGTTCTTTGCTAGTCTTGTGTTAGAAAACCAGCATATTCTTTTAGTGGGTGGATTTCTGCAGCCACCATCCCAGTCCTCAGTCTTTGAAAATCCAGCCCAGTGAGCCTCCTGTCTCCCATTACCAAATTATATTACAGGAAAGGATGATCAGCACATCAGACAAGAGAATCTGGCAAATCTCATATTTTACAAAGATTTAAATATCAGCATCTCTCTTTAAATGGGGGTTAGTTTTTCAGAATTCCAGCGTATTAGAACTGCCTCACCAGAAGTGCCCCATCATCTCCGAAAAATATGTTTTGCTTCAGGGGACATCCACCTGCTTGAAATTTAGAATAATGCTGCCTATGATAATCTGACCATTAATTTAGATGGTCAGAAAATAATGCATACCGCAAGTTTGTCAATTTTTGCTAATTTTTTAAAAATCATATCTTTTCCAGGATGTAAACGTCACTGACTGGGTCCAGCATTTATTGCTCATTCCTAATTGCTAATAAACTCATTATTCTCCATTTCAGAAGGCATTTGAGAGTCAACCACATAATTCCCATTTTTAAACTATGCACCAAGATACTTAGGAAAGTAGGAAATAGGTTTAGGGTTTTACCATTAACTGATGTACTATAATCATCATTAATATGCTCTCAGCAGGATAGCAGAGAAGGAAGGAATGAACTTCAGGTTGTAACAATCCAGAAGAAGTGTGCCTGTGAAATTTATAAGATATATTACATAAAGCAGCACCAGATGAATCTTGTAGACATTTGTGCTTATTGCTTGGAAGTTATTCTTCTGGAGCAGAAAGGTTTGGATTTTGTGGTGAGCAGTGAAGTGACAGTGCCTCGTGTATTAACATCAAAGAAAGTTGCCCACAGATATTTAGCAATCTTTGTGGTAAGGCTTTTACATTTTCCAATAATAATTTGATTATGACGTCAATGATAGGGAATCTCTGACGTCCAGCAACAGCGATGTTATCAACAGGCTAAACAACCAATCACATTGTAGAATTCTCATGGAAGGAAACCAGAATAAAATTGCAGTGGTTATTCTTTGCTTTTTAGTCATTTTGCGAAGATTGTGTGATGAATTCAATCAGGCCATTGAGGTTAGCCTACTAGAATATGAACTCTCCAATTAAAGAGTGCCAAAGGAGTATTTTCCTTGTATTTAACCAGGATTGTCAGTTCCTCTGGCACTCCCGAAGGTAGACTGCTGAGTGATAGCATTCTGTGTACTGCTGTTGGAATTGTAAGTAAAAGGATTTTGGTGAAGGGACTTCTGCTTCTGAAGACTTATTACAGAATGAAATAGTTATTGGAATGCATACATGGGATTTTCACAGTAACTTCATTGTGGTGTGAATGTAAGCCTACTTGTGACTAATAAATAAATAACTAAAGTTAGAAGCTGAAGTATCAGATACAAACCTTTAAAATAGGAAAGACATTTGTTTACACAGCATCTAGCTTCAATCCTCTGGGAGAAACAGAACCATTAGCTGGGTGATATTCTCCATTGAGATCAATTTCTCCTGAGTGAGTCTGATAGCATGATCAAATTTCTCACCCTTGCTTTTAATTATTTTAAGAACCTCTGGAAATGTTTGTCACAGTGAAGAAATTTGACATTCCATGAAAATAAAATTAGCGTTTCAGAACCATAGAGCTTATCCAACAGTAATTATGAAATTAGCATTCTGTTAAAAATGCATCAGACACCATCACACAAGGTGTAACTTCTTCAAGGACTTTTTTTTAACAGTGAAACTAATAGCGTAAAAGTAGATGTTTGCATGAATACAAATGATCTGAAAAATCTCCATCTGTAGAGATGCTGAAAGCACATTGATGGCAACTTGTGAGTATCTGGGTTTAACTGCACATTTTGCAGACACTAACATTAATGCCAGCTTAATGGTTGTAATGATTGTGAATGCTAACAATTTTACCGTTATTACAGCTGCAAAATCTGGACCTCTATCTCTATGCTGAAGAAGTATTCAGTCAGATCCTGCAACATTCGAGAGAGGGACAGGTTAAGAAGAAATATAATAGGGATTTCTAAAGTTATGAAAGATTTAGTTAGAAGGAGAAGGGAAAATTGATCTTCACATTGAGATTGTGTCTTCAATCTTTGACAGGGATTGTTGGAGCAATGAACCATTTGGAATAATTGAGGCAGAGATCCAATTCAAACTTGAAGGAGATATTGAATGGACATTTAAAGCTAAGGCTGATACAAGGCTATATGAAAAGAGCAAGGCACAGGGATTTAGTTTGGATTGCTCGTGGGAAGAGCCAATACAATACACAGTTCCAAACATTTAAGGAAAGGTGAGAAAGGAGTAGAACATGATGAAACAAGCAATAAAGCTCAAAAGTACAGATTTTACAGGAGATCCCACTGAATTTGATAGCAGAACTTGATTTAACCTTTTCATTTTCATTTACCTACTAACAGCTAGCCTGCCAGATGGTGGGCAGGAAGCCCTGTGGCACTTGGCCACAGCTGGGCAACAGGATAAAGGAGGGACAGAGACAGGGATCCTGAGACAGTGAGCCATTGGAGAGGGTCATGAATAGAATACAGGTCATGGATAAGTAGTGATCCACATAGAACAGGCATAGAAAGAGGCAGGATATAAGATTGTGGGTTAGGTCACAGGGGAGATCATAGGGAATGGGGAACATGTGCTTTCAACATCTCCACAGATGGAGATTTTTCAGATCATTTGTATTCATGCAAACATCTACTTTTACGCTATTAGTTTCACCGTTAAAAAAAGTCCTTGAAGAAGTTACACCTTGTGTGATGGTGTCTGATGCATTTTTAACAGGGAATAGGGAACATAGAACAGGCATAGAAAGAGGCAGGTTATGAGATTGTGGGTTAGGTCACAGGGGAGATCACAGGGAATGGGGAACATGCTCGGAAGCATGGGGGTTGCTTTTCTTATGCGAGTTATGCTATAAAGGCACTGGATCTACCCACATACCACAAGGCGATAGCTTAGTAGTATTGTCGCTAATCTTTTAATCCAGAAACTCAGATAATGTTCTGTGACCCGGATTTGAATACCGTCACAGCAGCTAGTGGAATTCGAATTTTTTTAAAAAATCTGGAATTAAGAGTTTACTGATGACCAAGAACCTATCACTGATTCTCAGAAAAAACCCATCTGGTTCTCTAATGTTCTTTAGGGAAGGAAACCTGCCGTCCTCAACTGATCTGTCCTACGTGTAACTCCAAAGCCACAGAAATGTGGTTGACTCTCAGCTGACCTTGAGCAACAATGGATCGGCAATAAATGCCCATGTCCCACAGATAATTAAAAAAAAATACTCACCCCCATTCAGTATGCCCCCAAAAATGTTGCCTTCAGGCACAAATAAAATGTGAACCATGCAAACATGTTAAAATATTTAAATTAAGGACTAGTTTCCTTAATTAAGGACTAGTTTCTGGGAAGCAGGTTATTAGGTTTCTTCCACCTTCTAATCTACCTCTGATAAAACCTGAAATGGGCCTGTCAGCGGATGTTGCTTCTGAATTCCCCATTTTGTTTTTGTTGCTATGATGTTACTTACGTCTCATACACACGTTCCAGTGAGTTAAAACAATCCTAGTGGCTTAAGTGGTCTCCTTCTGCATTTTAAATAATGTGGAAATAACTTTAATTTGATTTAATTTATTATTGTTATATGTATTAGTATACAGTGAAAAGTATTGTCTTTTGCACAACATGCAGACAAAGCATACTGGTCACAGAGAAGGAAAGGAGAGGGAGAAAAATGTAGTGTTACAATCATGGCTGGAGTGTAGAGAAAAATCAACTTATGCAACGTAAGGGAAGAAACTGTTCTTTAGTCGATTGGTACGTGTTCACAGACTTTGGTTTCTTTTTCCCGATGGAAGAAGGTGGAAGAGACAATGTCTGGGGTGCTTGAGTTTATAGATATGTTGGCTGCTTTTCCAAGGCAGACAGTGTCAATGAGTGGGAAGCTGGGATGAGTGATGGACTGGGTTTCATTCACAACCTTTATAGTTTTTTTTGTAGTCTTGGACAGAGCAGGAGCTATACCAACTTGTGATACAACCACAAAGTATGCTTTCTATGGTATAACTTTCCCAAAAGAGTGAGATTATGGAAGTGCCAACATATTGACGGATTCCTGTCTGTACCAAATTTTCAGGAAAATTTTAATTCAGAGTTGCCACTCTAAACATGCTGAAACTTAATTAAATAGTAGAATTATGATATGGTATAGGAGCTGGTGCAGATCAGCGGATTGTCAATGTCAGCACAGATTTTAAAAATCTACAACTGTAGTTAGGGAATGTTGGTTCAGGACTTGAAAAACATTTTTTTTAATTATTCTTTGGTTTTAAGCTTGAATGGCTTCAGAAGTTAATATACATCTGCTGTGAGTTCTTAAAAAATTGTTGCCTTCTGCTCTGATGTGCTTTTTAAAAAAATCGTAATGATGTTGGCCATTGGGAAGGACATTTTATGCTGGCAGCTCAATGAGGACATTATAATGAAAACCCTGGGCCAGGCTTTCAGCTTGCAGATAGGAATCAGGACCCAGGACTAATTGTGCTGTCACAATCCTACCTCCATCACCAGGCTACCAGGAAATGGAACTTACCACTAGTCATGGAAGTGGTCCGCAAAAGAGGAAGTGAAACCACTTAAATACCTTGGAAAACCATCACTGTCAGTCAGGCTTAGGGTCTTCGTAAACGTTATGTCGAGGAAAAGTGAACATACTTGAGATGCATTCGAGCGTAAAGAGAAAGGTCAATAAACACAGCTGACTGGAGCATGAGTAGAAATCTTTTAGGCTGTGAATAAAAGCCTATTTCAAAACACTGCACTATGAAATCAAAAGTGATCAAAGGTTTTCAATGCAATAGAGAAGGTTTCAAATGCTTCATCTTTCTAGGATGGCCCAGAGACTTCAAATAAAAGTTCTGTGAATACATTGGGACTCTTCCCTCTTCCCCTACTATTCAGATCGTGAATCCTATCTGAAAGTCGCACTAGTGCCAGGGGAATCATTCTGGTTTCCTGTTGGTATGAGCACATTCCTGTTTCAGAAGAATCACAGTCAATATAAAATGAAGGACACAGTTCTAAAGGAGATGCAGGAGCAGAGGGCATGGATGTACATGAGAAGCTGCCATTAAAGGTGACAGGACAGCTTGAGAGACTGGTTAATAAGCATACAGTATCCTAGACTTTATTAATAGCAAAATAGTGTAAGGCAGTTATGTTGAACTTGTATCGGTTACTAATTTCCACACAACTGGAATAATGCATCCAATTCTGGACACTCTTCTTCATGGAGAATTGGAGACAATGCTGAAAAGATTTACAAGAAACATTCTAAGGATGAGAAACTGGATTTATGTAGATCAATTTAAGACATTGGGACTATTTTTATTGGAGAAAAGAAGCTAAGAAGAGATTTGATCGAGGTGTTCAATATCATGAAGGATCTGGACATAGATGGGAAGTAACTGTTCTGATACTTGAAAGGATCAAGAGCGTGACACAAGAAAAGCGATATGAGAGAAGTATTTTTCACACAGCGAGTGGTTAAGGTCTCAAACACATTGTGTGAGAGTGTGGTGGAGGCTGATTCAATCGAGGCATTCAAAAGAAAGTTAGATTGTTACCTAGAAAGGAAGAATGTGCAGATCTATAAGTCGAAGGCAGGAGAATGCCACAAGATAAATTGCTTGTTCCACAAATCATAGTGCAAATAGGATGGGCTGAATGGCTTCCTTCTGCACTGTAACAATTCTGTGAAGGTAAATCATTTTACTTGCCTTTTAATTCTTTCCATTCCCATTCATGGTTCACATCTCCCCGTAGCTTTTGTAAAATCCAACAGCTGCTAATGTAGAATTAAAAAAGAAAATGCTGGAAAATCTCAGCAGGACTGTGGAGGGAGAACAGAGCTACCATTCTGAGTCTGGATGACCCTTCGCCAGAGTTTCATAGCTGCTAGAGTGGGTCAGACTCTTGATGAGTTGACAGTAATAGTAAATGGGCCATTAATAGGCATCAGTCTGATTTCCCACTCAGCAGCCATTTTGTGTATTCCCATAGCCATTTGGTCCAATTCTGCATCCATCCTCCAACTCCAAATGGCTTGGATCTCTAACCGATTCGTCCGACAGTCCAGGCATAAATGTCTTCTTCCTGTGTCTGTTCTAACGCTGAGTGCAGTTGTGAGAGACAAGAATAAAACTCATCTGTTGTGTGCTCAAGGAAGCAAGAGTGTTTTTAAGGCCGTTCAAAATTTATTTGGTCCTCTGGCGCTGCTCCCAAAAACAGAGGCAGTAAAAAAACATTTCTGATGCCACTTTGAATAGCTGAAACCCTCCCTTTAAATTATGTGCTACAGACTAAACGACTCACCACTGCCATATCAAGCAAATGAATGTGGATGATTCACAACATTTGTGAGATTTTAAACACTCTTGCAAATTGGAAGATCTTGCCTTTTCCAGTAAAATTGGTAAAAATATATTTTTGGAGAATTTAAAAAGCAAGAACTCTATATATTTGAAATCTACCTGCAAATAAGATGATTTAACCTGCATAGAATCAGGTTTGCATCACACAGTAACCATAAGTCTACCCTCTACTGCCTGGAGAAGATTTGAAAAATGCTATCATCACTTCTGTGTTGGCTGGAGTATTGAGTTTTCCACTTCACTCTCTCTAGAAGCCTTTTTTTTAAACTGGCTCACACTTTATAATTCACGACCACATTGGCAGTTGCACTAATTATTGTCCCTTCATTTTATGATTTCAGTTGATGTTTCAAAAATTAGGTAATTACATTGAAGTAAAATATGCATGTATTTTGTCAGTTCCATACCTGCTCTAAACAAAACGTACGTGGAAATATAACATCGTGGCAGTAGCCTCTGTGCTGAAATCAGACATGTGTTAATGAAGTTTGCTGTATACCCGGATAAATCAAAACAAATCAAAATATACCAGGCAAATGGATTGGGGTTAAAGTTATATCATTTAATAAATGGACTTGAAATACATCTTTCTATTAGGATTACTACATCGAATCGTAGAGTCATACAGTGAAGAAAAGGCCCCCAGGTCCATCAAATCTGCATTGACACATGAAAAACACCTGAATCCTCCCCCCCCCACCCGCCTCTCACAAACCCACCTAATCCCATTTACCAGCACTTGGCCCATAGTCTTAAAAGTTATGATATAGTTAACAGTGAGGCTAAATGCCCTGGGCTACAAGAAGTATAGATGGAATGGTCAATGTAGAAGCACAAGTGTTTCACTTACTTTGCTAATGACCTGGCTACTCTTAGCAATAGCACCGTGAAATAACTGAATTGGTAGTCCACACTGTCAGCATATCCAGCCAAAAATCACCAGCGCCAGCCCTTCCCTTTTGTTCCCATTGCACTAACAACCCCTCCCACCTGAAGTCAGTGGACATGATCTCAGGCAGGAGCAGAATTAGGGGGGAATTAGGCAGATGAATGTTACGGTACCCAGCAAAAAGTTAGTGCTAAGGGTAAGGGTGAAAAGCAAAGCAATGGCAGAGATACTTCATAATGCTGGAAACAGCATTCCTGCTGATGTCACACCCTTCCACCTTAATCACCCAACAAAATATTTGGTTCAGATGGTGGGGGCCGAGGGGGTGTTAAAGTCCAACCCACTGCATAATTTGATTTGTTTCTCTCCCTTGTGTGTTAGCATTTTATCTGCAATGCTGCTTATTTTCTCTTTCTTTTTGGAGCTCTTCTTAAAAATATGCTCATTAGAATGCAGTTCCATAAACATTTCTTGGCTATGCTCTGGTACCTTGTCCAGGTGGCCATAATCCTCTACATGCCTTGATAGCACATGTCAGCAGAATAAACCATCCCATAAATCTTGTCTTCATCCAGTTTGCACTTCCAGCGATAGTCAGCAGATCACAATCAGAAATGGGAACCTGGCCATTGTTTCATTCCTTAATGTTTATTGAACCAATTGTAGCTCACATCAGCACCCAGATGAGCTCAACTAAAGCAGAACGAATTGGGAGTTGGACCCACAAACCTTTCAAAATCACTTTTCTAGGATGAACTTGTTGAACCAGTTTCAGGATGGGAAGAGCATTTTTCTTGTTTTGCCCTTTTCATGAATGTACTATTTCGTGGAATCAAGGCTTCAGAATTTTGAGGGACAAGGTGAAATTAAAAATGGCACTTACTTGTTTCCAAATTCTTATATTTGGCATGTGTGCATGACATATACTTCTGATTCCAATCTTTAACCATACTCATTGGTATTAATTACCATTTGGATGTGATTGCTGATTATGTCCTAGGTCCTTTGAATGCACTGACATGTAAAGTATCCGAATTTTACAGAATCTTATCAGCTATGAATATATCTGACTCATTCTACGGTTCTAAGATTCTATGTTCTTTGTAATGTGAGATTACATTAACTCAGTAAATGGTAGAGAGCAATTACAATTCAGGAATCAATCCAAATTTTAAAGGATCTTAAAAGTTTAAGTGCGATGCGAAGCTTTGTAGCTGACAACATTCATTATAATTCCCAACCTCTGGAAAGCCTTTGATTATCCTTACAGGAATAGGGTACAATAACCTCAGATTGTTGCCACTATACAGTCATCTACCCAGTTTTTTTGATACAATCCATTGCAATTATAGTAGATATCTGATCCCATACATCACTGCCATACGTATGTTTGTTTACTCTAAAGAAACTACATTACTTAGAAAGATAAATCATTTGCTGATACTTCTTTGACATGAGCCTGGGTAAAAACAACATTGTCTAGAAGAGTGGTGCACATGATCACAATGACTTTATGCATTACAGTGTTATCTGTTTTTTAATCATTGCTAAAATAATTGCAATTGACTTCAGGCAATTGACTGTGAAATGGAATTTAAATGAAAGTATGCATTGTAATGGAGATTAACTGTGTCATAGTCCCAAGGTCTTTGCCTTCTAAAATAAAATCTTTGCCATGTTAGGAAGTGGATTAGAAGACTAAAAAGTTAAATGAAGGTAATATTTTATGCCGTTTACAACCTAATGCTGATTGAACTGCGATAAACTGATTAAAAGATTATGAAATATTGATATCCAAGATATTTGAAGCAAATCATGTTGTAAATCACTTCATGTTCTTAAACCACAGTTCCATCAGCAATTCAGAGTGATGCATTATTATGGTACAGGCTTATTAAGAAAACAGAACTTACAGCCTGAGAATCTTACACTGAGATTCTCTTCTTGTAATGATTAATGTTGGAACATCATACTTGTTCCAAAATAATCTGTTAGAAACACATCTAACTCATGGAAATTATTTATCATAATGAAATATTAAAATAACTTGTTAGACACAGCAAAGAAACATATTCAACATGCTTCAACTTACAACTGACAAAACAAATGCTTTTTTTTGAGAACTTTGGATATAAATTAGCAAAATATTGATATTAATTTGATTCAAAATTAAAATTGAAATTTAAAAAGGCCTTACATCAATACACCAGCTAACTCATTTTATTTTGTACTTCCCATTTTGTGATCCATTTAGGAAGTTACAGTTGGAATGTAGCATTCAGAATAAATTGTTTGCATTCATCAATTTTTGATGACCTAGCAAATTGAACCTGATTTAGTTATTCTGCCTAGCTTAGTCCATATCAACCCAACCTCAATGAACCAAGAGCAAGATTCAGTGTACTAGAATTGTGAATTCCTGTTGAAATTTCATTTAACTGTTTCTGCTGCTGCGAACACAAGATGTCTTCCATCAAGATGACAGGAATTGTAATACTAAGAATAACAGTCTGTCATCTGCTGTAGGTAGCATCATAAAGGTAGGTACTTATTATTGGATTCTCTTCGAATCTCTTCATTAGCAGTGATCCCTGTTTGTAGTTAGGTTTTCATAGAATCATAGAAGCATAGAATTCCTACAATGTAGAATGAGGCCATTCAGCCCATCGAATCTGCACCTGTCACAATCCCACCCAGGCCCTATTCCTGTAACTCTATATATTTACCCTGAACATCCCACGAACACTAGGGTCAATTTAGCACGGCCAATCAATCTAACCCACACATCTTTGGACTGTGGGAGGAACCTGGGGCACCAGGAGGAAACACACACAGACACGAAGAGAATGTGCAAACTCCACACAGAGAGTGACCTGAGCTGGGAATTGAACCCAAGTCCCTGGAGCTGTGAGGCAGCAGTGAAAACCACTCTGTTACTATGCTGCTCTTTTCCTTTGTCTTCTTCTGCACAGCGCCAATTTACTTTTATACAGTTCCTTTAACAGAGTAAAAATGTTTCAGGCTGCTTCAAAGCAGCATAATCAGACAAAATTAACACTGAGTTCAAGTACTATCGCATACAGAAGATACTTCTACAATATGTGTATTATTTAAATTAATTTGGGGGACAGAGGTGTTGCTGGCTTGCCAGCAATTGTTGCCCATCCTTAGTTGCCCTTGAAAAGGTGATGGTGAGCTGCCTTCTTGGATCAGGGTAGATAATAAAGTTATCAAAACCATATTAAACATTGATACCAGCCAGACACAGGCAAAGAGAAGTGTGAAATCTAACTTTGCAAGAGTTAATAGTGAGGCCAGCTCTAATGTTCAATTTTTTTTTTACCTCTACATGGTCTAAATTGAATCTTAGAATCTCTTCAGTGCAGAAGGAGGCCATTCAGCCCATCGAGTCTGCACCAACCACAATTCCACCCAGGCCCTGTTCTCACAACCTCACATATTTACCCTTCTAATCCCCTGACACTAGGGTCAATTTAGCATAGGATGAAAACAAATTACTGCAGATGCTGGAATCTGAATCTAAAAGAAAAAATGCTGAAAAATCTCAGCAGGTCTGGCAGCATCTGTAAGGAGAGAAAAGAGCTGACATTTCGAGTCCAGATGACCCTTTGTCAAAGCTAAAAGGCATAGAAAATGGGCGATATTTATACTGCAATGTAAGGGGCAAGTTTTTTACAGAAAGGGTGCTGGATGTCTGAAATACATTGCCAGATTCATCTTTTATTCCCAAGGGAATAAAAGATGAATCATAGCCATAGAAACTAGGGGAAAAGATTGCTAATTGCTATCTGTGGAGAGAATAAAGTTTGTGAATAGCCAACTAACAGATAAGCTGTAAATGGTGACAGATGAAGCTGTTGGGGGAGGGGCAGAAAAATGAGGTAGAGATAGAATGTAGAAAAGGAGAATTGGGGTAAAATGCCATTTTAACACACGATCCTGCTCCCATGCCCACATGTCTGTCCTTGGCCTGCTGCAATGTTCCAGTGAAACTCAACGCAAACTGGAGAAACAACATCTCATCTTCCAACTAGGCACTTTACAGCCTTCCAGTCTCAACATCGAATTTAACAACTTCAGATGATTGCTCCGCCCCACCTCAGCCCCCTATGTTTTCATTCTATTTTATTTAATTTTTCACTGTTCTTTTCTTTTTATTTCTTTATTTCTTTATTTTTCTTCCCCCATTCTTTCCCCCACTTCATTCTTCTTCCGTTATCTTTTCTCCCCCTTCCCCTTTTCTACATTCTATGTCTGTCCCATTTTTTACCGCCCTTCCCCGAACATCTTCATCTGTCACACTTTACACTTTCTCTTCCCTTTGGTCTGTGGATAGCTATTAGCAGCCATTTCCCCTGGTTTCTATGGCTATGACTCATCTTTCATTCCTTCGCCCTGCAGTATAAATATCTCTCACTTTCTAAGCCTTTTAGCTTTAACAAAGGGCCATCTGGACTGAAAACTCTTTTCTCTCCTTACAGATGCTGCTAGACATGGTGAGATTTTCCAGTGTTTCCTCTTTTCATCAATTTAACATGGCCAATCCACCTAATCTGTATATCTTTGTAATGTGGAAGGAAACTGGAGCACCTAGAGGAAACCCACACAGATACAGGGAGAATGTGCAAACTCCACACAGACAATGACCCAAGCCCGGAATTGAATCAGGTCCCTGGCACTGTAAGGCAGCAGTGCTAACCATTGTGCCACTCTCTATCCCTCTATTCTTTGCCTATTCATGTGTCTATCCAGATGCCTCTTGAATGTTGTTACAGAATCTGTAACACTTCCTCTGGCAATGTGTTTCAGACATTCAGCACCCTTTCTGTAAAAAACTTGTCCCTTACATTGCTTTTAAACTTTCTCCCTCTCACTTTCAACATAGACCCTTGAGTAATTGGCCCTTCAACCCCGGGAAGAAGACTCTGATTATCCACTCTACTTAAGTCTGTCATAATTTGTAAACCTCTATCAGGTCCCCTTCATCTTCCAATGCTCCAGTGAAAACAATCCAAGTTTATTCAACCTTTTTTCATAGTTCATATCCTCAAAATCAGGCAACATCCTGATAAATCTCTTTTGCATCCTTTCCAATGCATCAACATCCTTCTGGTCGCGTGACAACCAGAATTGTACACAATACTCCAAATGCGGCCTAACAAAAGTCTTATACAGCTGCAACTTGATTTTTCAATTCTTACATTCAACACCTCGACTGATGAAGGCCAGCATGCCATATGCCTTCTTGACCACTTTGTCCACCCAAGTTGCCACCTTCAGGGAACTGTGGATCTGCATGCCTAGATCCTTCTGAATGCTAATATTTCTAAGAGTGCTACCATTTATTTTATACTTTCCTTCTGCAGTAGATCTTTCAAATCGTATCACTCACATGTGTCTGAACTAAATTCCATCTGCCTGCTTTATGCCCAGGTCTGCAGCCAATGTACATCCTGCTGTATCCTCTGACAATCCTTCTCACTATCCACTACTCCCCCAATTTTTGTACTAATTGCAAATTTACTAATCAATTTACTATTGTGGGAACACAGCTTTGGTCAGGCTGGGAGGTCTCAGCAGATGTTTCTGCCATTTACAACCTGGAGCACGGCTCTTGGCTAATCACTGTTACACCTCAGGACTGTTCTTGGCATTTTGGCCTCCCCATCATCTGGCCCATTTCACTCAAGCATGTATAGAAGGAAAAGTTAACAGCTTAATGCTCTATAACTCCTTAAATGCCATATATTCACAAGTGTTAGCATACAGCTACATTCCAGCGCTATTTCTTTGCTGCCAAAGGTCTTGAAGAATCATAGAATCCCTACATCGCAGAGGGGGGCCAATCAGCCCATCAACTCTGCACCAACCACAATCACACTCAGGTCCTATTCTCATAACTCCATAAATTTACCCTGCTAATCCCCCTGACACTAGGGTCAATTTAACATGCACCTAACCGCATATCTTTGAAGTGTGTTAGGAACCTGAGGTATCCGGAGGAAACTCACACAAACACAGGGAGAACATGCAAATTCCACACCGACAGTGACCTGAGGCCAGAATTGAACATGGGTCCCTGGGTCTGTGAGGCAGCAGTGCTAACCACTGTACCACCGTGCCACACTTAGCTTCTCATAATTAATAACCAACATAATAAATAATAGCCAGGCAACCTCAGTAGCCATCGCAGCACTTCTTCTCAGATCAGCTGGCTCAGCCCCAGTGTACACCTACTTTGAGCAGTGAAAATCCTACCTTTGCAAGTACTCACAGTGATTAGGACCGCTGCCTCACAGCACCAGCGACCTGGGTTTGATTCCCAGTTTGGGTCACTGTCTGTGTGGAGTTGGCACGTTCTCCCTGTGTCTGGGTGGGTTTCCTATGGGTGCTTCTGTTTCCTCTCACAGTCCAAAAGACATGCTGGTTAGGTTCATTGGCCGTGCCAAATTCTCCCTCTGTGTACCCGAACAAGTGCCGGAGGGTGGCGATAAAAGGAATTTCGCAGTTACTTCATTGTAGTGTTAATGTAAGTGTATTCTTTGACTAATAAGTAAACTTTACTTTTACTCGCTCTGAATGTGGGCATATCAAGCCAGGAATTTTCCTGACTCTTCCTACCCACCTGGGTAGGAAGGATGAAAATTCAGGCCCTCCCCTACTCACTGCCAATAAAGTAATATGGAATTAGAATCTCTAAA
This sequence comes from Sphyrna mokarran, assembly GCA_024679065.1. Taxonomy (NCBI): domain Eukaryota; kingdom Metazoa; phylum Chordata; class Chondrichthyes; order Carcharhiniformes; family Carcharhinidae; genus Sphyrna; species Sphyrna mokarran. The sequence goes on along the minus strand of JAGIQG010000001.1, from coordinate 89,228,681 downwards.
ATATGAATTTAACAGAGAAGGTTTTGTTTTTCTCTTTGTGAGTTTTAAACCAGAGCATGTGGCAAATCATCAGGGTGGATCTTTTCAAAATTAACTCCATCTTCTTCACAGTTCACATGTTCGGCATCAAAACATGTTCCCTGCAATGTGGAAGTCTCAGTTTTCAAAGCAAGCAGACGCCTCCAGATATCTCAGTCACACTTGTATTCTCACAAACAAGTGAAAGGAGTGACTGTTAAAACATTTATCGTTACACTTAATCATTACTACTTGTGAGGCATTCACAATTATAGGCGATAGCACCGTATTTCTCTCCCGATGATCTTATTATTCACATTTCCTTGCTCGACTAATTCCACCATCTGTCAGTCACTTCTCCCCTTTAATAAATGTACTGTAAAAACATTGCCAGGAGCAGCATGGTGACACAGTGGTTTGCACTGTTGCCTCACAGTGCCAGGGATCCAGATTCAATTCGACTTGGGTCACAGTCTGCATGTCCTTCCTGTGTCCTCGTGGGCTTCCTCTGGGTGCTCCGATTCCCTTCCATAGTCTAAAAGATGTGCTGGTTAGCTGCATTGACCATGCTAAATTCTCCCTCAGCGTACCTGAACAGTTGCTAGAGAGTGGTAACTAGGGGATTTTCACAGTAACTTTGTTGCAGTGTTACTGTAAGCCCACTTGTGACTAACTAATAAATAAACTTAAACTTTTGTTTTGTTAGGTGCAGTGAGCAGCAAAATACGTTTTAAAAATGTCATTTATTTAAAAGTAAATAGTGAAAGAACATGGACTTGTTATCCATAGGGTGAATCATGTTTAATAACTAACTACCTGACCTTGCAACGACGTTCTAACTGCTCCAAAATTAGAAAGGATAAATGAGGCATAGTTATCAGAAAATAAAATGGCAAAACATCCTTGACAGCGACGCTGCCATTGAATAGAATCAATAAGCTTTTCAAACATCTTTCTCTGCAGACGCGTGGCTAAGTCTGAGAGTACAACTGATGAAACCAAATGCTCTAAAGAAGTCAGAAACACTTTGTTTATCTTAAATACTACTATTGCAGAATTACAAAGCTGATATAGTGACAAGATATAATTTTGGCCACTACTGAAACCTAGCAAACTCAAAAAAGGTTGAATAGAAGGCAATTGCCGCATTAAGGGCAATACTGGCATTTGCGTTAAAAAATAGCTCATTTTAGTTTCTTGCGTACTTTTACTTTGTAGGTGTTGTTATATTAATCATTTGCTTTTAGTTTCAATTTAAGTCCATTCTTAAGGTTGTGTGAATAGGGAACTTAGATAATTATAATATTAAGCAGAAAATGTTTCTATGAAAGGAAAATAGTGTTTGGCAAATTTATTCGAGTATTTTGAGAATGTGACTACAGAAGAGATAGAAGGGGAACCAATGAATGGGGCATATTTGTATTTTAACTGACATGTGATCAGGCACTATACAAATGGTTGGCGCACAAGCTCAAGGAGGGTTGGGGTAATATATTAGCCTGGAAAGAGAATTGGCTAAAGGATAACAGGGGAGTGCAAATTAACAGGTCATTTTGGTTGGTCGGCTGATACTATTGGGGTGCTATAACAATCAGTGTTGGGACCCAGTTATTTCCCAGTTATAATGAAGGAACAAGTGTAAGTTTAGTGATGATCAAAGTTGGATGTAAAAGAAATAGGAAAGAATGTATGTGGGTGGGTTTGAGTCAGATGAAGGTTTAAAGTTTTAAAAATCAAAATCCCAACCTGAATCTCATTCCTAATTGGCCACATATACCTTCAACTGAGGTGAGAAGGTGGCTGAGAGGGAGGTAACTTGGCACTTCAAATTTGATATAGACTCTGAGCCCATTGTGCTTCTATTTTTCAAATTTAAATATGGAGGACTGGGTTCCTGAGCCTCAAGTAAGCCAGCAACTGCATCCACATGATGGAGCAGAAGGTGGGTGACCTTGTACCTTTCTGCTGTATCTAATGTATCTATCATATGATTTGCATAGAGTCAGTTTGTATCACTCAGTTACCATAAGTGTAATTACTACTTCCTGAAGTAGATTCAAAAAAAATGCCACCATCATGTCTGTGTTGGTTGGGGTATTGAGTTTTCCATTTCACTCTCTCCAAAAGCCTTTTTCTTTCTGGTTCACATGTCCTTACTCGTTACCACATTGGCAGTTTCACTAATTATTCTTTCTTCATTTTATGCACTCAATTGTTGTTTCGAGAATTAGATAATTACATTGAAATACAATATGTACATATTTCATCAGTTCCAGGCCTGCTCTGGACAAAAGTGCACATAGAAATAAAACATCAGAGCAGAAACCCCTTCATGAGGATTTCCAGCATTTTCTATTTTTATTTCAGCCAAATGATCAATAGTGGTGCATGCTGGGGAGTTATGTAACCTGCCCACATCAGAGCACAGAATCAAAATTTAGCTCACACCCTCAAAATCTGTGCTGAAAGGTTAAATCCAAGCCCTGGATTTTACTCTCCAGTACAAACATAGTGGGCTGGATTTCACAAGTAATGGGGCATGAAATGCTTTCTCTCCCACACCTCACCCTGTAAGGTTTTAACTCATAAGCCTTTCCTACCATGGTATCATGCTGGACAAGAAATAAACAGGCTGAGGGTCAGGGTGGACAGGAAGATTGATCAGTCAAACTGATTGGCCAATGACTGCAGCAATCTCAGCAACACCAGAGCTCAGAAGTGGGAATGGCTGAGATATTAAGGATGTCCCAGAAAGAAGATCATAGCAGATAAGTTCCTGGCTTTTAGGACTGGGAAGAGCCAGAGAGCCTAGGGAAAAGGAGAGGATGGTGGGGAAGTTATGTGACTTGGATAGCACAAAAGCTTTGTGATATGGGAGCAAAGTATCCCCAATGTGCACAGGAGCACTCCCCACTTGATGAACTCTTCCTTCCAGCCATTCCAAAGAAGCAGTTTTAAAAACAGCTTTTGCTCTCTATGGTTTGCCTTCAAAGTGCCCAGTGTTTCATAGCAGTGGGGGCAGATTGAGGCACTGTATTGCCACTTACTTGAACAGTTAAGGATCCCAATCGTCTTAAGTGCAGGTATCTAGTGGGCATTTTATCAACCTCTCCGCCCCACAACATATAATGTATTATGGGGGAACAGTTCAAGAGTGGCTGGAAATAGGGTGCATTGGACACCCAACATATTTTATATGTTCCCTTGCCCCAATCCACAAACACACATGGCCAGGCATGTGAAATCCAGTCCAGTGAAAACATCAAAAGACACAAAGAATGCTCACTCCCCTTCGTACATTTAATTTGACACAAAGTTACATCAAGAAATATTCAGGGAGAAAACCAAATAAACCAAAGAGATGGATTTTAAGGATCATGTTAATTGAAAAGAAAGCATTTGTTCTGAAGTGGTTTAATTAGGGAATTCCAGAGTCCCTGGCCTTGGAGGCTGAAGTGTGGCCATCAGAGATGGAGCAATGAAGTGAGGACAAAATTGAACAAGTGCGGATATCTCATAAGGCTGGAGAATATTAGAGATGAGCGAGACAATGGAGAAGTTGGAAAACAAGGATGATAATTTCAAAATTCCAATAAAAATAGAAATGAGAATGCTCCCTCAAGACTAGCGAATAATCACTACTGAACATTATTCAGTTGCAATGTCGTTTTAAATAGTATATCCACACAAACAAATGAACTCACAAGTGTATTTGCAATTTGAGTTATTTTTTTAATTGATCATCAACACTCTTGCATGAGTGCATTTAGGAGACAATTATTGAATGGCTCAAATTAATGGAATATGTAAATTCTTTTAGTTTCAGTGCTGGCCGATGTCACCTATCCTACATTAACTATCATGATTTTCTAAAAAAGTGTCCAAAAGTCTCACTGATACCGGAAGCTATTTGTTTTTTGTTTTCAAATTCATAAAGAGTGATTGAGGCAAATAATATTGAGACATTTAAGAAGGAGCTGGATAGGTATATAAAGAAGAAAGGAACACAAGGAAATATTTCTGGGCCAGTGTGAAGAAATCTTGCACAGAGCATAAGCATGGACCAGTTTAGCCAAATACTCTGTTTCTGCGTCATGCTTTCTCTGTAATTCTATGTAAATGGTGTTTTTTGGCATAGGCACTTCGATGCATTAAATCATGTGGCATAATTATGTCTGTTCTGGTTTTAATCAAATGATTTGAACATTAAAGGATGAATTTTATTCGCCAAAATGAAGAGAGGCTAATGAGGATTTTCTAAGATTAGCTTCATTACCTATTCATAAGGAGCTTCTGGCATGAACTGCAGACTGACAGAGGGGAGCAGGAATTGTGCACAGCTGCAGCTCTTGAAGATGCACAATAATTTATTTAAAGGAATATATTTAGGTTTGCACTGTAAAACTAATTCCCAGAGCTTCCCTACCATCTACAAGGCACAAGTCAGGAATGTAATGCAATGCTTACCTGGATGAATGCAGTTGAAATGACAGTCAAGGAGTTTGACACCATCCAGGACAAAGCAGTCTATTCAATTAGCACCTTATATACCAGTTTAACATGCACTCACTGCGTCACCAGCCTATCGTGTCTCCATCTATACAGGATGTAATGTACAGACTTGCTTGTACGGAGATTTGGAGGTCCTCCTAAAAGTCAAGCAACAAAGATGCTGTTTCAAACCACCTTCTTGTATGAAGAAATATCCATCCAGATTGGCAGGAAAGGGTTGACAGAGTGCATATAGGCTAAAACAAGAAGAAAACCTGAGAGCAGATCAGGAATACAGGAGCAGAGGAAAATAAAATATATTGTATTCATTTAACCAATCTCAAACATTAAAATCCATCCGAAAAATACATTAAGTATTTTCGCACTACCTGCCTCTGCTGCCTCCCTGGGTAATCCAGTTGACATACCTACCATCATCTTTTTAAACTAAATAAAAGCTAATAGACATGGGCTCAAACTCCAAGCTTGAATCTGAGTCCCCCAGTTCTAGAACTTGTGCCAATCTCAAGCAAATTGGGGAAAACAGCCTTCCAAGTCCAGTAAGATTAGTCAGCCTTGTACTAGGTAACCAGGGTGTTTAACCACTAACTCTCTGCTTTCACCTGACTTCACACTGAGTGACACTACAGCTGGAATTTTGCCAAAAATATTAAAAGTGTTGAATTTGCGGGAAAACTGGATTAATTCACGTTGCTTTTTTCAGTGGGAGTTCACATTAGAATCCCCCACACTCTGTGCAATGCAGAGGCATCAGTGTGAGTATCATTTGATTGCAGGAGATGGAGCCTATTCCTGCTGGAGGTGCTGAAGTCCGTGGCCTCTTCACATGCGTAGCAGCCCTGAAATGTCAGTCAGAAGTTTATTGGCCAGCCCAATCACTGGCCTGCCCAGGATCCCCAACTCCCCATGGCCCAATCACAGAGTAAAGTTTTACAACACCAATTTTCCCATGAAACTTGTCAGGCCAGTCACAACCTGCCCCATCCCAGATTGCCCTGATCTCTAACAGCAATCTTCCAGTAGTGACGAACACCCCCAACCCCGACAGACAGACCCTCAGGCAGACACCCACTGACAATACCCCCTCCAGCAGACCACCATCACCCCCCAGCCCACCCCAATCACTGGCCTCTCTCCAGCCCCTATTGATTGCAATGGTAAAGTGGCAGTGGGACCCCACACCTTCCACTGATTGGCCTTAGGCTGTAGCCCCAGCATTCCCAAAGCCATAGGCCCCACCGTGCCAATAGGCATCAGACCCTTGGCATTGCCCGATGCCTGGTGGGCAGTCCAAAGTGACCCTGAGATATGGGCACCTTGCCCCTTAGGCAATGCAAGGGGGCCCATCTGGCATTGCTAGGGTGTCCAGGCCTGGGGACATCATCACCACCACCCATCCCCTCATGGGCCCCGATTGCCCCTCCTTCACTCCAGCAGAACCCTGGCTGCTAGCTCCCTGGAAGTGGGGAGTTGCTGTAATCCCCGCTGGAGTGAAACACTCAGGCGGGATGAGAGAAGTTATATTAAATACAATTTAAATTCTCACCCTGCTTCCCAGCTGATTTTTTTTTTTGGGGGGGTGGTCAGTTTAGAATAGAGTTGAGGAGGAACTTCTTCACTCAAAGGGTGGTGAATCTCTGGAATTCTCTGCCCATTGAAGTGGTGGAAGCTTCCTCACTGAATATATTTAAGTCACAGGTAAATAGGTTTCTGATAGACAAGGGAATTATGGATTATGGGGAGAAAGTGGGAAAGTGGAACTCATCCACTTCAGATCAGCCATGATCTTATTGAATGGCAGGGCAGGCTGGAGGGCTAGATGGCCTACTCCTGCTCCTATTTCTTATGCTGTTATGTTCTACCTCTGCACAGACGCCGCCAGAAATTGGACCTCGGAGACACAAACATGGCGCAAATGCTCATTGGAACTCCATGAATCAGAAGGCGCACGATTCTCCTGGCCCACTAGACTGAAAAATTAGCAATTTTTTAATCCAGTGGGCATGGAAAATCATGGCTTATGTTAAAAGATTTGACACAAACTGGTCAATAAGTCTATGTCAATTAAAAATCAGAGGATTTTCTATAAATGTTATCAGTTGGACTTCAGTTGAACGTAAAATAAACCTGCCTACAATATTTGGTTTATATAGGTGAAATTATGCAGCCCAGTACTACTGAGAATAACTCAATATTAATACATTAGCATATCACCTCAATTCCTTTTATTCTTATAATGAAACTGCCACCTGCTTTCCATAAAAGCTTCCTTCACCTCGTATGGCCCCTTTTTCCAGTATGTGCAAACATAGTGAATTAGAGTTACAGGTTGGTTATTGGCATCTCGCACTGATTTCTCTACACTTCACTTCCTTCATTGCATCGCCCATGCTAGCATTAGGAAAAAAAATTGAATGGGCTGGAGTTTCCTCCATGCTCGCCCACAACTGGAAAATCCTGTCTGAGGTCAACAGATCTTTGCATGTCTCCCCACCACCGCTATGATTCCTGGGGCTTGTGGGATGGGAAAATTCCTCCCAATATCTTTTTCCACACATTTTATTCCCTCAAAGTTGATATAATTAAAATGGCTTCTATGGGCTACTAGCTTCAAGGTTTTCGCTGTTGCCTTCCCGAGTGAATAGTCCTGATAAAGGTATTATAATATCAAATTGCATCAAGACCTCCACACAACTGAGACTATCCATGGCCAGTGGTCACAGCATGGACGGGAATGCGCACTCACCATCATAATAAAATACTGAAGTTGCTGGAAATCCAAAATAAAAACAAATTGCTGGAAATAAACAGCAGCATCTGTGAAGAGGAGAAATAGAGGGGGTAATTCTCCCAAAAAAGTTCTAAGTGCTGAATTTATGGGAAAAACTGGTGTAAATCATGATTGTTTTTTTTAGTGGGAGTTCAAACTCGAACTTCTCACACTCTGTGCGCAATCGTGATTTATCATGAAAAGCTCAGGGCAGGTTGGGCCTATTCACGCTGGAATCTGACAGTTCCAGAACTCTGCATGTGTGGAGTAGCCCCAATCTGTCAGCCTGCACTTTGCTGGCCTGCTCAATCGCTGGCCAGCCTGGGACCTCTGCACAGCTGCCCCACCCAGACCCACCTACGGCCTGACTGCATTAAGCATTCTGGGGCCAACCTCCACCTCCATTGTGTAGTCGGATAGTTCCAGAATTCTGCGCATGTGGAATAGCCCTGACCTCCAGCACTGCCACCAGCAATGACTATCCACCCCAACCCCCCTAGCAGGCATCCTCCCACAGATCCCCCTACCTATAAGAGGCAGACCCCCCCTATATACGTCCTAACCCCCCAGCAGACATTCCCCACCATGGGACGCAGACCCCCCAGGCTGATAACGCCTCCCCAGCCCGCCCCAATCACTGGCCTCCCTCCAGCACCAACCAGGTCCCAATGCAGAGTGCCAGCGGGTCCCCCTTCCACCCCGGCCCTGCCCCAAGCATGCCTCACTCCATAGACCCTGCCACCTTGGCACTAACCCATGTCTGGTGGGCGGTACCAAGGTGAGGTGCCCCCTGAGCATGGGCACTTTGTCCAATGGGCAGTGCCAGGGGCACAGGGTGGCACTGTCAGAGTGCCCATGCCCAGGGGGCATCACCCCTATGCTGCCCTGGGGGACACGGATTGCTGCCCCCTTCATTCCAGCAGGGTTAGGCCTCTAGTTCCCAAAAAATAGAGAGCTAGTCTTAACCCTGGAGTGAAATTGTACTGGGAAGGAGATGCAAGGGGGCCTGGACACTTCAATCCCAGGCCTGCTAAATGCATTTAAATAACATTAAAATAAGATTAAAATCGCTTACCTGCTGTTCCTGACAGTTTCCGGTCTGGCTGTACCGTGTCAGATATCTGGTGCTTGGAGAGGGGATGCACATGCAAATCCCACAAATCGACCCACAGATGATTCTTCCAGCCCCCCACACTCAAAAATTAGTGCGGCAGAATGGGAGAATTGCCCCCAGAGGTAATGTTTCGAGTCAAATATGATCCTGCTTCAGAACAAGTTCTTTTATCAATCAGCTGAAGTATGTACCCTCTGATTATCAACTTTGCAGCCACTAGAAAGAACTTCTCATTTATTTCTATTGAAACTTTCCCTGATTTTAATCACCTCCATTAAATCGCCTCAGCCTTCTTTGAGCTAAGGAAATCGGTCCCAGCTTTCCCATCTATTCACATTTCTGTTATCCCTTCACGTTGGAACCAACCTAGTAAACACCTGCTGTGTCATCTCCAAAGTCTACACATCCTTCCCAACGTGTGGTATCTAAAATTGGACACCATACTCCATCTGGGGTGAAGCTCATATTTTATGTAGATTTAACATAACTTCCTGCCTTATGTGCACACTGCCTCTATTTATAACATTTCATCTACCTGAGAGGCCAGCCACACAGCCTTGTCAAAGAACATGAAAGAGTCGGACTCCGATCTGAGAAGTTCACCCAGGATTACTGCACCTGGCACAGTTAAATAAAAAAAAACACTGTGCTGCCTCTTTCACAGTATATATATAAATGATTTGGAAGAAGATGTAGCTGGTCTGATTAGTAAGTTTGCAGACGACACAAAGACTGTTAGAGTTGCGGATGGTGATGAACGTTGTCAGAGAATACAGCAGGATATAGATAGGCAGGAAAATTGGGCGGAGAAATGGCAGATGGAATTTAATCCAGACAAATGTGAAGTGATGCATTTTGGTAAATCTAATGCAGAGGGGAGCTATACAATAAATGGCAGAACCATCAGGAGTATGGACACACAGAGAGATCTGGGTGTGCAAGTCCACAGATCCTTAAAGGTGGCAGCACAGGTGGAAAAGGTGGTGAAGGTGGCAAATGGCAAGCTTGCCCTTATTGGATGGGGCAGAGAGTATAAAAGTTCGCATACGATGTTGCAATTATATAGAACATTGGTCAGGCCACATTTGGAATACTGCATCTAGTTCTGGTCGCCAGAAGAATGTAGACATTGTGGACAGAGTGCAGAAAAGGTTTACCAGGATGTTTCCTGGTATGGAGGGTATTAGTTACGAGGTGAGATTGAGTAAACTCGGATTGTTCTCCCTGGAAAGACAGAGATTGAGGGGTGACTTAATAAAAGTTTATAAAATTATGAAGGGCATAGATAGGGTGAAGAGTTGGAAGCTTTTTCCCAGGTCAGAAATGACAAAGGATCACAAGTTCAAGGTAAGGTGGACAAGGTTCAATACAGATACATGGGGGACATATTTTATACAGAGGATGTTGGGGGCCTGGAATGCACTACCAAACAAGGTGGTTGAGGCAGACATGCCAGGACTTATTTAAGACTTATCTATATAGCCGCATGAACAGACTAGGAATAGAGGGATACAAACGGATAGTCTAGTTAGGAACACATGATCAGTGCAGGCTCAGAGGATTAAAGGGCCTGTCCCTGTACTGCATTGTTCTTTGATCTTTGTTTCAAAAACAAGCACAAAGGCAGAGAGCAAAAGCAAGAAGAAGAAATCCTTAGACAGAACTTATCTGAAACTGAATAGTCTGTGCTCCTATTTGCAGCAGAACCTTCTGGCATTGAATAGCCTTTGTTAGGGTTGCCAAACCTCCAGGTTTGGCCTGGAATCTCCAGGAATTGAAGGGTAAACTTCAGAATACAAACCTGAGTGCAAACCTAAACCCTGAAGAAAAATCACTGCTATGTTAATAAATATTGTTTTATTTTGTCATTTTCTGTTTACAAGACATAAAAATAGTACTGTGAAAACAACGTAACATATATGACTCATGTTAACAGCAGCAGAGTTGCCTGTCCGTCCCATTAGCTATCAAATACCCAGTTACTACTCAATTGCTAAACTCCTCTGTGGAGTCCTTTGCCTCAGAGTCTAGCTCAGTTCTTCACAGTGTCGTCACCCTAACTGACACTCAGAGTTGAAAGTGTTGCACTCCTAAAGGATTGCATGCTACCTGCCTTTATCGACCCTTCTGGATGGCCACCTCTTTGCTATTTTGAACTCTATCTGACTGCTGTGATCCTGTCTCTGCCACCGGTATGCCCTGCAGTGAATGCAGACTGCCACTCAAGCTCAGAAACCTCAGCATGAGGTTGAGCAGCTGCCTGCTTCTTGCAGCATCTTCCTGTAAAGTTCAGCCTCTGGGAAAGGTGAAGCAGTCTGCAGTTCTCAAACGACGCAAGAATTGCAGGCTATGGATTGCAGCTATCCCTCCATTCTAAACACAAACTTAAAATAAACTCTTTAGATACAAAATAATTACTTATATAAACATGGCGCAGTGGCACAGTGATTACCATTGCTGCCTCATAGTGCCAGGAACCCAAGTACAATTCTCAGCTTAGGTTACTGTCTGTTCAGAGTCTACACGTTCTCCCTGTATCCGCATGGGATTCCTCCGGCTGCTCCAGTTTGAAAGATGCGCTGGTTAGGTGCATTGGCCATGCTAAATTCTCCCTCAGTGTACCTGAATAGGCACTGGAGTGTGGCAACAAGGGGATTTTCACAGTAACTTTATTGCAGTGTTAATGTAAGCCTAGTTGTGACACAAATAAATGGACTTAAAACATTGTTAACTAGATGGAAATTGCACTGGTTTTTACTATTCATTTCTCAAAGCGAACTCAGGCTAAATTATTTAACCAAGCATAAAAGAACCAATAATAAACATAAATAAAAACAATTAGATATAAAATGATAGATAATAATCATAGAACGGCCATAGAATAGGAGGAGACTATTTGGTTCATCGTGTTTATGCCAACTCTCTGCAAGAGCAATTCAGGTAATTCCACTTCTCCACCCTTTCCCCATTACAGTGCACATGTTTTGTGACCTGTCCCACACTCTATAGTTGTGCATTCATATCCTATCCAATTGCTGTGTCAAAATTTGTCATGCTAGCTTCGCTTTTTTTTATGATTGTTGTAGATGCGCCAAGTTTGGTGGCGTTTAAGAGGTTAATTGATAAGTATATGGAAGAGAAGGGAATGGTTTAGCCGGCATCTTTACATCATTAGTTTGGAGGGGCATTGCTTTTTATTTTGGTCGGCACAACATCGAAGGCCGAAGGGCCTGTTCTGTGCTGTAATGTTCTATGTTCTATGTTCTACGTTCTCAACCCCTCTGCCAATAGTTTTCTCTCTATCTACTTCGTCTAGGCCTCTTATTATTTTGAATACTACTTTTAAAACTCTCAATATTTTCTTGTCTGAGTAGAACAACCCCAGCTTCTCCAATCAAGCCATATTACTGAACTGCATGGAATAATTTTTGTGTATCTTTTCCAGATCCTCACTAACACTTTCATATCATTACTAAAGTGCAGTGTCCAGAATTAGACACAATATTCCATTTGAGGCCAATTCAGGGTTTTAAAAAGATTTAGCATAACTTACTTGTTTTCCTAATCTAGTCCTTTATAAAGCCCTGTATTCTACATGCCTTTTTAACCAACTTCCACAATCTGACGCAATGCCTTCACCGGTTTGTGCATATATACCCTTGAGATCTCTTTATTCCTGTATCCCCTTTAGAATTGCACTCTTTATTTTAGATTGCACTTCCTTATCCTTCCTACTAAAATGTATCATTTCACAATTCTCTGTATTAAATTTAATTCATTACCTGTACACCCATTCCACCAGCCTTTCTTTGTTTTCTTAAAGGCTAACCTCAACTGTTAAAAATATTTCTATGTTTTGTATAATCTGCAAATTTTTGAAATTGTTCCCAGCACACCAACTAATGTACATCAAGAAAAGCAGTAGTCTTTGAAGAACTCCAAACCCTCTTCCTGGTCACAAAAACCAACTATTCACTGTAAAGTGTTAACTCTAATAATAGTTACTAATAATTATTGTTAGACTATGAGCATAAGGAACTGTCCAATAGTAATGTCACTCACCAGGAAGAGATGTGTGTGAAGCACTTCAAAGTGTTGTTCTCACAATGTACTGGCCTTATTTAACCTTTGTAAATATAAGCATGTAAGTAGAAGTTTTTGAACAAAAGTCCATTACCTATAGCAAGATCTCTTCTAAAGTAAGAAGCCAACTCCCACACCAAAGATTCACTATTACTTAGTATTTCCTACCAGTCAGCCAATTTATACTGCTCCTCTCTCTTATTCTATGTGAGATTCCACTTTGCTGGCAAGCCTATTAAATAGGCATCGAGATACTTAAACATTCATCTTAGAAGTTGAGGGTCCAGTGACTCCATGATTTCCGGTTGGGCATAAGTAATTGCCTTCCTCGTTGCCACAAGATTCTTACTATGACCAAATTCTCAGTCTCCACTCTGTTTGCAATCTACTCCAGTTGTGATTCAGTTCTGTCTCCAAGCTCTATGCCTAGAGTTTATGTTTTCATAGAATGGAAGGATAGATGCAATCTGCAACTTGTAATTCTTGCAGTCAAACCAGATCCAGATATAAACATAAGGTAGAATATTAACTGGCAGGCAGGGGTGGGCTTTGGAAACGGGAGCTGTGATAAATCTCCAAAAAACAGTTTCAGGAACTTAGGGTGCACCAAATCACCTCTGGGTTTGAGTAGACAGGTGAGCGGAGGAACCCCATGCCCTTGAGAAAATAGTGTTAGGATGTCATCTTGAACAACTGCAGCCTACATGGTGCAAGTATATCCCTCACAGGGAAGGGTTCCAGGATTTTGACCCAGCAACAATGAGAAATATTGTTCCAAGTCAAAGTACTTGGAACAATACTTACAAAGGCTTTGGAGGGGAACTTATAGATGGTGAAGTTTCCATGCATTAGTTGCCTTTGTCCTTCTAGCTGGCAGAAGTCATGGGTTTGTAAGGTGCTGTTGAAGAATCTTGGTGAGTTGCTGCAGTATATCTTGTAAATGATACATACTGCTACCATTCTGCAGTGGTGGCTGAGAGAGTGAAGGTTTAAGATTGTGAATAGTATGCCAATCGAGCGGGCTCCTTTCTCCTTAATGATATTGAGTTTCTTGAGTGCTGTGGAGAGTTTTCCATCACATCTTGACTTGAATCTCATAAATGGTGGACAGGCTTTGGGGAATCAGAAGATGGGTTACTCACCAGAATCTTTGGCCTCTGATCTGCTGTTGTACCCATGGTATTTACATTGCTAGTCCAGTTAAGTTTCTGGACATTGATACTTCCAGAATATTGTTTGAAATTTAGCAATGGTAATGACATTGAATGTCAAGAGGGGAAATGGTTAGTTTCTTTCTTGTTAGTGATGGCCAGTGTCTGGCATTTGTGTGGCATGAATGTTATTTGCCATTTACCAGCCCAAGCCTGGATATTATCTAGGTCTTGCTGCATCTGGATATGGACAGCTTCCATATCTGATGAGTCATAAATGGCACTGAACATTATGCTTTCATCAGCGAACATCCCTACCTCTGACTTTATAAAGGAAGGAAGGTCATTGATGAAGCAGATGAAGGTGGTTGAGCCAAAGATACTACTCTTAAGAACTCCTGCAGAGATGTCCTGAAGCTGAGATGATTGACTTCCATCCACCACGACCATCTCCTTTTGTGCCAGGTATGAACCCAACCAATGGAGGGTCTTACCCCTGATTTCCATTGACTTTAGTTTTATTAGGGCTCCATACACAGTAAATTTTTGTTTTGATGTCAAGGGTAGTTAATCGCACCTCCATGCATAAGGATATATATGCCTTTCAGCAGATACAGAGAAGATTTGTAGATTGAATCCGGAGGTGAGTGAAGAGTCATGTAATCAATACAAAATACTGTATGACTCATATAAAAATAAATCATGTAGAATGGACCTTTGCTCTCTGGGGTTTATCAGAATAAGTGATCTCATTTAAAATATATTAGATTTTGAGAGAACTTGACAATTTTGATACAAGGATGCTATTTCCCCTGGTTGGAAGCAGCCTCAGAATAAGAGGTCAGCTGTTCAGGACTGAAATGTGAAGAAATGTTTCTCCCATGAAAGTTAAGAATCGTTGGGATTCTCTATCCATGGGAATGTGAATGTTCAGTTGATGAGTATATTCAAGGCTGAAACTGATATCTTAGAGAAACCTGGATATGGAAATGTGGTGGGAGTTATGATTGAACATTAACCATGATTGTACTGAACGGCGGAGAAGACATTAGGGGCCATATTGTCTACTCTAGCTCCAATTTCTTACTTACTTAACTTTTCATAGAACTATAGAATCGTAGAATGCCTTCAATGCAGAATAGGCCATTCGGCTCATTGAGCCTATTGAGCCTTTTAGAAGTCCACTTCTAAAGCAGTGGGCTTAGAAGTCCACTGGACCCTGAACTTCTAAGATGAATGTTTAAGTATCTCCATGTCTATTTAATAGGCTTGCCGTCAAAGTGGAATCTCACATGGAATAAGAGGGAGAGGAGCAGTATAAGTTGGCTGACTGGTAGGAAATACTAAGTAATAGTGAATCTTTGGTGTGGGAGTTGGCTTCTTACTTTAGAAGAGATCTTACTAGAGATAATGGACTTTTGTTCAATCTACCCAGACCCTATTCCCATAACCCTATGTATTGCTAATCCCCTTGACATTAAGGGGCAATTTAACATGGCCAGTCAACCTAGCGCATACATCTTTGGATGGTGGGAGCAAACCCACCTGGAGGAAATCTGGAGGAAACCCATGCACACACAAGGAGAACATGCAAACTCCACAAAAACAGTTAACCAAGGCTAGAATTGAACTTAGGTCCCTGGCACTATGAGGCAGCAGTGCTAACCACTGTGCCACTGTGCTGCCCTGGATGAATGACATCTGACCTTGAGCCTCTGAGTTATTTTCAAGAACTTGTTGGATTTGCAGGTGAACTGCCTATTAACTTTATTGCAGAATGTCAGGGTTGATGAGGAGGAATGTGAGTATGCTTTTAATGATGTGATAACTGTTAAGTTTAATGCCAATCAATTCGTATGACCCAGAAAACTAACAATTTGAATTGTTCAGTCTCATTCCTAAAAATATAGTAAATTATGAAGATTTTCTGACCATCACTGACTATTCATAAGGAGCTCCTGGCATGGATTTATACAGCTTGACTGAGCAGTATTCAGATGTAACCCAAAGTATCATAATAAGTCATTCACAGCATGAAGTAAAATGGTGCAGTATAATAGATACAATACAAGAGTGGGAAAAAAAATTAAATATCATTTTGATATTCAATGTTTTAGATTTGGAAGGAGAGGTGGTAACTTTACATTTTCTAGTAATTTTGAGACCATTATCCCTATTCTTTGTTTCTATTTAAATCACCATCTAATGCTCTTTTGGTGGACGTGACTGAACTTTCCTCCACCTTACTTCCAGGAAGTGCATTTCATATCCGACCATTCGCTGTGTAAAAAGATTTTCCTTGCATCACATTTGTTTCTTTTACAAAACACTTCCAATCTATGCTTTCTCATTCTCAATCCTCTTATAAACAGGAATAGTTTCTCCCTATCTACTCTGGCCAGCACCTATATCGCCCCCTCCCCGATGATTATGAACATCTCTACTTATTTGTCTCTTAGCCTTTTCCTCTCCAAGGAGATGTGTCCAAGCTTCTCTAATCTATCTACATAATTGAAATCTATCATCTCTGGAACCATTCTTGTAAACTTCTACACTCCCTTCAATGCATTAACATTCTTCCTACAGTGTGGTACTCAAAATTGTACACAATACTCCACATGGCGTGGGTGGAAAGAGCATGCAATGGCATGACAGAAGCATTGCAAGGTTTGAGATAAAAGGTGAGGGCTAGAGGGTCTTTCTTTTCACATAACTGGACAAAGTAGCCTTTTAAATAGCTCACCTCAGCGCCACAGGTTCTTAGTTTGTGTGTATTGGCAGAGGACTCAAAATTGTGACTTCCTAATATTGCTTAAGCTACCTCGTGTTGTTCGAAGCCTTTTGGGAGTTTTGAAAGGGAGATGCATTGTGACTGAAGCAGGTAGTGTGATTTGTGTAGGAAGTGAATCTAATGTGGGGAGGAGTGAAGAATGACACGATATTAGAGAGCATGAACTCCAAGATTTCTGAACAGCACCCTGGAGGTCTTGGAGGAGTGGTATAAATGAGAGGAGGCAAGGAAACCCTCTAGCTGCACTGTTTCGAAGCCCGTGGGAGAGATAGCTGTCACGGTCAATGCTAGGAATTCATACAGCCATGTTTTTATAAATGAAGCACTGGTCAATTTATGCATTTTCTTGACCTCAGATCAAGGGGCAGGTGTCCCAAAAATGAAACTGAGTACAGGGAAGATGAGCTGAGCAAACTGTAAATCCGCCACTACTATAAGTAATTGATGATCCCTTTAAGTGGTGTAGTAGGGAATTATTTATGTACCTTAAAATGTATTCAGTGGTACAGGTTTAAGAGAGGCTGTGGTTGGCTGGAACTTGGAGTTCTAAAATGACCGTATTGGTGTGAATTCAGTGTTGCACATTGATTCACATCATGATCTGCTATCTGTGTATGTCCAGTGGATGTTAGCTACATGCATCTTCATCAAAACAGCATTCAATATAACTCACATCACAAGTGTGTTTGTGTGCAAGCCTACACCACTTTGGTCCCTGATTGGTACACATTAGTACACAAACGATGGCCACTTCTAAACCCAATTTCACAACCTCTGTCACTAGAAGTTGTAGTCCAATTTACTCTTTCATAATGGTGAGCACCACTAACCTCATATAAGCCTATAATCGTATAAAACAAATCTTCACTGTTAAAAGTATGGGACAAAAGTATGCATCTGCCTAGTACAGTATTATAATACCAAATGATTAATTTGTCTTTGTCATTGATATGTTTTCATGGAGTTTACCTCAAATGCTTGTCAAGAAATAGGAAACAATGTTGGAATATATTTTCATGCAAATGATGTCCCTTAATGGCTCTGTTTCATTCCTTCAGCAATCAGAAAATATGAGTAACTTTTATTCCGCTCATTGATAGAAATGAGAAAATCTGTTATTCTGCAGGGCTTTTTGTTTCACCAGCCCTTCCCTCTGTCATACTTGTAATCATATTGCTCATTTTCCTGCCAGTGTACAAACTAAGTATTCATCTCGTCAAAGTTAATGCATTACTGCATTCACAATTTTTAGAATGGTGAATGGCTTTAGAATGCTGCACATGATTTTGTTTCAAACCCATGTGCGGTTGCTTTGTGTAGCTGAATGAAATGAACTGCTTGTGCATTATTTAAATAGAGCTCCAAAGCAATTCATGATCACCTAGGTCAGGTCCCCCTTGAAATCATGCTTTGGAAGTCAAATTCAATCATTCTCATTGTAGTTGCAGCTCGTGTCTCCATTGCCTGCAGCTATTTGTTTTTACAGAAGTCCCTTCGGTGACACAACTAATTATGGCTCCTAAATGCACAGCCATTGAAAATTAGACAATTTTGTCAAGGTGTTAAAATGTGACAAATTGACATTGAAATGCTCCAGATGGAACACTACATTGTGTTATCCCAAGGAGAATACAATTAAAAAGCAAACACACCCTCTCAGGCATTAGATTTTAATATTCAATTCTGATGGCTGTAATGGACTTTCCTTGCATCGCTATGGAACTGCTTATATTCCTGCAATGGCATTTTGCCAGAAGCAGGTAAGCACAGCCTCAAGAAAACAAAAAAATTGTCATTCATGACCAAGATCTATATTTTTATGATGTCTCTTGAAATGAACCACAAACTGCAACAAGAAACATTTCAACAATGGGAATATGAATTGACTTCCAGTTCAGCATCTAAAATAATAAGTGATAATATTTCCGTGTACTTGAGCGGAGGTGTTGGGTGGAGGGGGGTGTGGAAAGCTCCTTACAATGTCCTCTAACAATTCTGGCAGAAGATTAACGAAAAGCTAATCATAGATGGTTGTTTCAGTCAAATTTCTGCAGAAATTGCCACATAAAATTGGAAGAACACCTGGTGAAATTTTACCTTAAACATGATAAAACGTAGTACAAATTTTCCAATGAATGCCAATGTCATCAAATGAGGTACAAATATGCCAATGAGTCACATTTAAAGAGCTGCCAAATTTAGTTCCACATCTTATTTTTCTTCCTTCTTTAACCCATCCCACCCCTGTCCCACCCCTTCCCCTCCCCCTCCCCCCAGCAACCAACCCCTGCATAATCCTGCAAATTAATTCTCTTCAAATACATTCATACATGCTAAATTCCCCCTTAATGTATGCAAACAGATGCTGGAGTGTGGCCACCAGAGGATTTTCACAATAACTTCATTGAAGTGTGAATGTTAATCTACTTGTGACTAATAAATATACTTCGACTTTGACTTTAACTTTACATGTCCAATTGCTTATTGAAAGTCCCTACGGAATCTCATTCCAACATTCATTCAGGTGATTAATCCTAGATCATGATAACACTTGAAGTTCAATTTTTAGGCTGCATTGAAGTTGGAATGTCTTCGAGGATTATGGCCGGAGTTTTACCAGCATACTGGTCCGATGCTCATAAGATTGTGCTCGAGGCCAATGGAGAATACTGTTCTGCGAGCCTCACCCAACCCAATTTTGGGGTGGGTGTGCCGGTAAAATCAGGGCCTATTTCTCTCTATAACTGTTCTCATATGCCAAGTCTTAATAAATGAACCACTTTTATCCAATCCCTTAAAAGAATTTGTGCCTTGTGTCTTGTCCAAGGTATAATATTATAATAACATGACAGTTTGAGAGAATATTAACATAGAGTCATTGAGTCATAGAGGTTTGCAGCATGGAAACTGACCCTTTAGCCCAAATTGTCCATGGCGCCCTTTTTTTGAACAACAAAGCTGGTACCAATTGCCCACGCTTGGTCCATATCCTTCGATAGCCATCTTATTCATGTAACTGTCTAAACGTTATTTAAAAGACAAAACTATACCTGCCTTTACTACCACCTCTGGCAGCTTGTTCCAGATACTCACTATCCTCCAAATGAAAAAATTGCCCTTCTGGACCCTTTTGGATCTCTCTCCTCTCACTTTAAAACTATGCCCTCTAGTTTTAGATTACACTATCTTTGGAAAAAGATATTGATTATCCAGCTGATCTATGCTCTTCATTATTTTATAGACCTCCATAAGATCACCTTTAAGCCTCCTATGCACCAGACAAAAAAGTCCCAGTCTATCCAGTCTCTCCTTATAATTCAAACCATCAAGTCCTGATAGCATCCTAGTAAATCTTTTCTGCACTCTTTCCAGTTTAATAATATCCTTTCTATAATAAGATGACCAGAACTGTACACAGTATTCCAAATGTGGCCTTACCAATGCCTTGTAAACTTCAACAACCCCTGTATTCAATGTTAAACCCACTCACCATCGTAGGAGCAGTGCTTTGAAAGCTAGTAGCGTTTGCTACCGAATAAACCTGTTGGACTTTAACCTGGTATTGTAAGATTTCTTACCATGTTTACCTCAGTCCAACTCTGGCATTTCCACTTTAATGTTCTGACCAATGAAACCAATCATGCTGAATGCCTTCTTTATCACTCTGTCCATCTTTCAGTGAGCTCATCTTGGGAACATGTACCCCAAGATTTCTTTGTTCTGTAACTCTTCCCAGACCCCTACCATTAACTGAGTAACTGATTCAATCTACTTCGCATTTATCTTAAATTAAACTCCATCTGCCATTCATTAGGCCACTGGCCCAATTGATCAAGATCTCGTTGCAATTGGAGGTAACTTTCCTCAATGACCATTATGTTACCAAGCTTGGTGTCCTCTGCAATCTTACTAACTGTGCTTCCAAACTTCTCATCAAAATCACTAATATAAATGACAACTAAGAGTGGACCCAACACTGATCTCTGAGGCACACTGCTGGTCACAAGCCTCCGGTTTGAAAAGCAACCCTCTACAATCATCTTCTGTCATCAAGCCAATTTTATATCAATTTAAATATCTCACCCTGAATGCTGTGAGATTTAACTTTATGCAACAACCTACCATGCAGTACCTTGTCAAAGGCCTTGCTAAAATCCGTGTAGACAAATCAACTGCACTGCACTCATCTACCTTCTCGATTACCCTTCAAAAACCTCAATCAAATTTGTGAGATGTGATTTTCCACTCACAAAGCCATGCTGACTGTCCCTATTCGATCCTTGCGTCTCTAAATGCATGTCAATCTTATCTCTCATAATACCCTCTAACAACTTACTCACTACGGACATTAGGCTCACTGGCCCATAGTTGCCAGACTTTTCCCTGAAGTCCTTTTTAAACAAAAACACAACATTTGCCACCCTCCAGTCTTCAGGCATTTCACCTATGGCTGTTGAACATGATTCAAATATCTCTACTGGAGGACCTGAAATTTCAATTTCCTTCCTAGCATTTGACAACTTCCTTGGATATGCTTCATCATGTCCCGGGGATTTATCTACCTTTAAGACTTCCATCATCTCCTTCTGTTACATGTACACTTCTCAAGACATCACTATTTATTTCCCCAATTCGCCTAACATCCATGCCTTTCTCAACAGTGAATACTGATGAGAAATATTCATCTAGGATTTCATCCCTTGTGGATCAGCACGTAGATGACCTTGTTGATTCTTAAGAGGCTCTACTCTCTCCCTGTTTACCCTTTTGCACTTTATGTATTTCATATTACTGAACAACATCATTACTATTAAGTATTAAGCATTAGACAATATTAGCATCAATACAAGAGTAATTGTTTTTGTTACTATGCTTAACAATTTCACCTTTACCTGAACAAATATGCAACAACCACTGCACAATGCCACTAGATTATAAACAATTCTAAAATATTTAATACCCTATTTAAATATACTCAAATCCACTACAGGATAACATTTCACTAAAATAAGCTTACAGAACATAAAGTTTTTAACTTGTTTGCAAGTTTCAAGTTTTCTTAACACTTTTCTTCTGATTAATGCTCTCTGTGCCACTTTTTATGCTTTCAGTGTTTTGCATGAGAATCCTTCAAATCAGCAACTTGTTTTGTGTACTCCTGGGCACATTTCTCGGTGACTGCAACAATTTCTTATCCTTAAGAAAGTATATTTCCTTTAAAACCTGGAGTTTACACTCATCAGCTATAGAATGATACAAGACAACTTTCCAACCAAATTCCTCCTCCAACTCTCCGACTCTTCTTTGTGCTCTATGGATCATCCAGGATGTTGAATATTTTAATCTGCTTGTGCAGATTTCCCCAAAAGTGCTGAATTGGTGGGAAACCTAGATCACAACGGTTTTTTCAGAGCAGCTTCATATCTGAATCTCCGCACTTTATGCAGAAGTCACAACCGTGAATCTCATTAAAAATCCGGGGGGATTTATACCTGAGTCTGGCAGGTCCATGCATACGCAATGGTCCTGAGCTGTCTGTCTCCCTGTTTGCTGGTCAGCTCAATCACTGGCCAGGCAGGGATCCCCACGGTGCTATTCCGCCAACCACCCGCTCACCCCCACGGCTCGATCATAGCCCCCACAATAATTCCCAGGCCAGCCCCGGCCCCCTCCACCCCGCATGTCCAGCCCTCCCCCTCGCCACCCCAGCAGTGCTGATTCCACCACCCCTCACCCTGGCAAACTCCCCCACACTGATCCCTCTGTAGTCAAACCCTCCCCCCACCAGGAGGCAGCACCCCCCCCCTCCCCCCCACCATGTAACATGAGTGTCACCTAGGAAATAGAGTTACAATGCCAATAGCATGGGTCTTGTGTTATCTTATTGTAAAGGACAAGGAGAATCAGGTTTAGGCCACTTCTAATTGCAGACATTTCAATGATCATCAAAACAGATGCAGGAAGGAGCTCATTGAAGAAATTATGAAACTTCTTCTGATTGCATAGGGTCATCATGAATTATGGCATGAGAAGCTTTGAAAATGTGTGAAGATACATCATGTGAAGCTTATCAAAAATATGGAATGTTTCAGGGTTTTGTAACATTCAGAAAGGACACTTTGAAACAGTTCATAGAAATTTTGTCCATGAGAAGGATACTTCCTTTGACCACTTGCAGAGCTGGCTGTGTTGGGAATAATCAATCCCTGATCATAACAGGTGTTGAACCCACACATGAAGGGATATAAGAAAGGCATACCTTCCATTTGTTCCTCACTGTATAGCTGGGTATTGGCTAACATATCAGAAATTACATCTTTTCCCCTTGCGTCTGCTCTGTACTTCAGGTGTAAACTGAAACTAAGATATTATCAGTTTTATTGAGGAAATGTGTAATGTTTAGTTTCCTGGTTGAGTTAGAGGCAGAAGACCTAGATGAAAGAGTGCAGTAGTTTTACTGTGGGTTAAAGTCAAAAGATGAAGAAATTGAGGTACAATGCTGATGGCTGTTAAATATTCAGCTTTGTGGGTATCATCCAGACAACTAGGTATATAAATGTTTGGACTCATAGTTCAAAGCAAGGAGCTGGATGAAAGGGGCCAATGGTCTTGTGGTTTGAAATGTAACACATTAATTTGATAGGAGGATTCCATTTCTGTCAGACATTTATAAGATGAGAACAGAATTGAATTGAAAGAGGCCTGTTTGGGAATTTTGTTTTCATTGATCATCCTGCATGATGTTATTCTCTTCAAGTCTGAACCCGTGTAAAAGTTTTAAAGTCTTGCAATTGTGGACTCAGGACTAACAAGTTTTACTTTTTATGCTAGGTTAGAATTTTAAGATTAATGCCTGTCAATAATTATTGAAATGAGTTATCAAACATGGCTGTATCCATCTGTTTCATGGATAATGTATTTATCCAATAAAATTGAAATCCAAATTTTGACCCAGTGCTTTGGCTCCAGTACATTATATTATCATCCACCTTAATATCATGGACTTTTGTTGGTTTCTTGCTGGATAAAACATTTTAGCTTAATTCAGTCCTAAAGTGACTGTCAATCCTAGAAGCAATCCTTCAATATCCTTCTAACTGTCCAAAATTATAACATTGTTTATGAGCTAATAGGCAGAAAATCAGACAGTCTCTTTAACAGGAAGGCAATCTTCTCATCTGTTCTGCCATCTGATATACTCAGGTAACCCAAGATATAGGAACAGGACATTTTGTACCAAGTGTCCCTGTGAATGGAGAGTTTGGCTGAGAGGTTGCTTCTGAAATGGTTAGCAGAAGTTAAAGTGATAAAAAAAACTGTTATGAAGAGGAAGGAAGTACTATAAAAAGACAGAGTAGTTATTGAGATAATTTTTGGGTGAGAAGAGTTAAATACAAATTTAACAAAACTTTTATCATATGCAGAAGGAATGAGGCCAGATTTAAAAGTGAAAATGAAATTGGCTGGTATGGACATGGTTGAGGTAAAGGAATGAAGTGTAGTCTCTTAACAAGCCCTTTCATTTCATTCTAAAATCATCCAACACCTCATCTGGGACAAAGTGGCAGTTGCTAGCTACAGTTAATTGGGGTTTAATAAAGTTTGCAAAGTTAGATAAGATCATCTTTAGGAAATATTGGACCAGTATTAGGGAGGACATGAATTAACCAGGATAATTTTGTCTATGACAAATGCCTTTATTATTATTTAGTTATTGTAATAGAATCTTTCACAACCTTAGAATGTCCCAAAGTACTTTACAGTTAATATAGCATTTTTGAAACATGGCAGTCAATGATGTGCAGGTTAAGTAGACTAGCCATGCTAAAATTGTCTCTTAGTGTTAGGGAGATTAGTACAGTAAATACATGGAATTATGGGGTAACTTGGATGTGGTTGTTGTCAGTGCATGTTCGCTGGGCCAAATGGCCTCCTTCTGTACTGTAGGGATCTACAATTCTATGTGGGCATTTATTTTAAATATCTCACTCCAAGGGCACCATTACCTTATCGCCCATTCACATCACACTCCCGGTGCAGTGAATTTGGTGACAAGCCAAATCTCTGTTCATTGCAGTGTGATGGAAAAATCCCACTGGTGTCAACAGTCAGAAAATTCTGGAACAAGTTCTTCAAAATGCAAATCTTTATCAATGAATGCATTAATACAATTAGCCCAGTTTTCTTGAACTGAAAGAACACAGGACTTTTAAATATTAAAGATTCTTTATTAATAACTGTCTTCCAACAACACCTGTAACATCTGAGTTAGGGCCTATGCTGACACTGGAACAAAGAAAGAGAGAAATTCTGCGAAAAGAGTCTTGCTTCACATCGGAATGAATGCAGATCGTGACAGCCAACACCAATTTAAATGCTGTAGGAATCCGAAAAAACTTTGCACTGGTGATTAAACCCATAAATAGAACCTAAGTGGAACTCACACAAAATAGAACACCCTTGACTTAAATTCTGCATAAATTTTTAAACATTACAAGATTGTACTCCTTTATTATGAGCAGGATTTTTAAAAATGTGCAGGAGATAAATCATCCTGTGAACATTACTTTTTTTGAATAAAAATTTCAGTATTCTAATTCACCTACTGCCCAAGAGTAATGTGGGTGGAAGTTACTGGAAACCTGCAGGAAGCCTTTAAATATTTCTGGTGTTATTGGGAACTGTCTATTGGAGAGAAAAATAAAGTAGAAAGTCTGGACATTTCTGGAGACAGCTGCAATCATTAGAGAGCGCAAGAGAAATAGATTTTTATGGTGCTCAATTGCACTCAGCCGTCAGCAGTAAATGAATTTTTGAGAAGGTGAAATGCATTTTATTCAGCTTGAGAATGTAATATTTTTGGTTTTATTGTTTAGTCAAATGCAGTGTCTGACTATGCTGCTGTGCCATAGTTGGAATGGCAGCTGTTTTCCAAACAGACCTGTGTCCTTGCAAGGAGTTAGTAAAAGGACAGCACAGCAATGATAAGAAATAGGTGGAGGAATGGAGAAAATGGTGTAAAAATGCAGAAATGAAATGGTGATGCTAAAGTGGAATGTAACAGCCTTAAGTTAAGGCAATTTTTATTGGAACTTTTATTTTGATAGGAAAATATTTGTTAAGAAACCCAAGAGAGGATGAGTTGAATTCTTCAGCCATGGCAACGCCAGGGACCACTGCCTGGGGTCAGTGCCTGAGGTCAGTACCTGGGCTTGATCCTCTCCTCCCTGAGGATTTTACTTACCTGTGCACCCACATGGTGGATTCTGCTTGTCAAAGCCAATTATAAATCCCTTTGATGCGATGTCATGGGGAAGTGGGAATGGCGCTTCTCATGGTGGGAATTCTGTTACATCAATGGCGGGGATGGGGACAATTGAGCAGGGAAACCCAGTTTGCATAAAAGCCATCTTGAGACTTCTCTTTGATTCCTTGCACTGTCAACATTCCCACCATTTGAAAAGAGGTGGCAGAAGATTTCCATTCCCCACCCCAAGAATGCGAGAGTAGTTCCATTCGGTAACAAATTCTGAAGCAGCAAAACCATTTTTATTGCAAAAGCAAATGATCAAGTTTTTTTTTCTCAACAATACCTGATTTTTATTTTATAAGGTGTCAAGATGAAAATTCAGGAAATAGCAATGCTAGATTTTTTTTCTAATTCATTCGTGGGACATGGGTGTCACTGGCTGGCCAGCATTTATTGCCTACCCCTATTGCCGAAGGGCAGTTGAGCATCAACCATATTGCTGTAGCTCTGAAGTCATATATAGGCCAGACCAAGTAAAGATGGCAGATTTCCTTCCTTGACGGACATTAGTGAACTAGATGGGTTTTTCCAACAATTGACTTATGACCATCAGTAGATTCTTAATTCCAGATGTTTTTTATTGAATTCGAATTCCACCACATGCCATAACAGGATTCAAGCCCAGGCCCTGAGAATATTAGCTGAGTTTCTAGATTAATAATCTAGTGATAATATGATTCTGTACTTCGTACAGAGTGTGCAGGAAGGTTTTTTGACTCAGTATGTAGATAGGCCAACTAGAGGTGAGGCTACATTGGATTTGGTGCTGGGCAATGAGCCAGACCAGGTGTTAGGCTTGGAAGTTAGTGAGCATTTTGGTGATAGTGACCACAATTCGGTTACGTTCACCTTAGTGATGGACAGGGATAGGCATGAAGCTGGGGGCTGTAGTTATAGCTGGGGGAAGGGTAATTATGAGGCCATCAGGAGAGAATTAGGGTGCATAGATTGGACTAGGGAACTACAGGGACTGGGAACATCTGGAATGTGGTGCTTATTCAAGGAGCAGCTGCTGCGAGTCCTTGATAAGTATGTCCCTGTCAGGCAGGGAGGAAATGGACGAGTAAGAGAGCCTTGGTGTACGAAAAGAGTTGATTTGCTGGTTAAGAAGAAAAAGGAGGCTTATGTCAGGATGAGGCTTGAAGGCTCAGGTAGTGCAATGGATAGCTATAGATTAGCTAGGAAGGAGGTAAAAAGTGAATTGAGGAGAGCTAAGAGGGGACACGAGAAGATGTTGGCTGATAGGATTAAGGAGAATCCTAAAGCTTTCTTTCGATATGTTAAGAATAGAAGATTGGTTAGGGCAAGATTAGGGCCAGTCATAGACAGCAGTGGGAAGTTGTGCGTGGAGCCTGAAGAGATTGGTGAGGCACTGAATAAATATTTCTCTTCGGTATTCACGCAGAGTGCTGGAAATGTAGCTATGGAGAACACTGAGGTACAGGGTTGCAAATTGGGAAGTATTGTAGTAGATAGGGAGGATGTGTTAGAAATTCTCGAGGGTTTGAAGTTGGATAAGTCCCCTGGGCCGGACGGGATTTACCCTAGGATTCTCTGGGAGGCAAGAGAGGAGATTGCAGAGCCTCTGGCTCTGATCTTCAGGTCCTCGTTGGTTACGGGTGTGGTTCCGGAGGACTGGAGGATAGCGAATGTGGTCCCATTGTTTAAGAAGGGGAAGAGAGACCTTCCAGGGAATTATAGGCCAGTGAGTCTTACTTCTGTTGTGGGCAAAGTATTGGAGAGAATTATTAGGGATAGGATTTATAGTTATTTAGAGAGAAATGAATTGATTGGGGATAGTCAGCATGGTTTTGTGAAGGGTAGGTCATGCCTTACTAACCTCATTGAGTTTTTTGAGAAAGTGACCAAAGAGGTGGATGGGGTTAAGGCGGTTGATGTAGTATATATGGACTTTAGTAAGGCGTTTGATAAGGTGGCCCATGGAAGACTTCTACAGAAAATGCAGATGTGTGGAATAGAGGGTGATTTAGCTAATTGGATTAGAAATTGGCTGGCAGATAGAAGACAGAGGGTGGTGGTTGATGGGAGATTTTCTTCGTGGAGTTCGGTGACGAGTGGTGTGCCTCAGGGGTCTGTTTTGGGGCCCCTGCTGTTTGTAATTTTTATAAATGATCTGGATGAGGGTATTGAGGGATGGATCAGTAAATTTGCAGATGATACTAAAGTTGGTGGTGTGGTAGATAGTGAAGAGGGGTGTTTTAGTTTACAGAGTGACTTGGACAAGTTGCAGAGCTGGGCCGAGAGGTGGCAAATGGAGTTTAATGTGGAAAAGTGTGAGGTAATGCACTTTGGCAGGAACAATAAATGTGTAGAGTATAGGGCTAATGGTAGGGCTCTTAATAGTGTTGAGGAACAGAAGGATCTTGGTGTATGTGTCAATAGATCCCTGAAAGTAGGCAGTCAAGTGGATAAAGTTGTTAAGAAGGCATATGGAGTCTTAGCTTTTATTGGTAGGGGGATTGAATTTAGGAGCCGCAGCATCATGTTGCAACTGTACAAAACTCTAGTGCGGCCGCACTTGGAGTATTGTGTGCAGTTCTGGTCGCCACATTATAAGAAAGATGTGGAGGCATTGGAGAGGGTACAGAGGAGGTTTACCAGGATGTTGCCTGGTATGGAGGGCAGGTCCTATGAAGAGAGGTTGAAGGATTTGAGGTTGTTTTCGTTAGAAAGGAGGCGGCTAAGGGGGGATCTTATTGAAACATACAAGATAATTAGAGGTTTGGATAGGGTGGACAGTGATAGCCTTTTTCCTAGGATGGAAAAAGCTAGCACGAGGGGACACAACTTTAAATTAAGGGGTATGAGTTATAGGACGGATATCAGAGGTAGGTTCTTTACTCAAAGAGTGATTAGGGAGTGGAATGCCCTGCCTGCAGCTGTTGTAGATGCGCCAAGTTTGGTGGCGTTTAAGAGGTTAGTTGATAAGTATATGGATGAGAAGGGAATGGTTTAGTTAGGAGGGGCATTGCTTTTTATTTTGGTCGGCACAACATCGAGGGCCGAAGGGCCTGTTCTGTGCTGTATTGTTCTATGTTCTATGTTCTATGACTAGGCCATCACCTCCCCTTTGCTGTGGCTTTGGACAGAACAGTCTCACTAATGCTTCATAGGGTGGCAGCAACATATCACTACTTTCATATTCTATTCTATGTTCTATTCTATATGTCAAGATTCTATTTACCTTCCTTATTACCTGCTGTACCTGCATACTAGTTTTCTGTGATTCATGCAGAAGGACATCCAATCCCTTTGCTCTGAAACACTCCAAACTTTCTCTCTATTCAAACGATAATTTGGCTTTGCATTTTTTCTAGCAAAATGGAAAACCTCACAATTTTCTACTTTAAATTCCATCTGCCAAATTTTGCTCCATTCATTAAACAATTTGTAAATTTCTTATATCATTATTGCAACTTACTACCCCACTTATTTCAGTGTCACCTGCAAATTTGATTAAGACACTTACTATCCCTGCATCCAAGTATTAACGTAGATCGTGAATAATTGAGGCCTGAGAACAGGAACTTGTGGCACCAACTAGTTACGTCTTGCCAATCCCAAAAAGGCCCATTTATCCTGATTCCCTGCTCTCTGTTGGTTAGCTAATCCTCTATGCTGGCTAGTAAATTACTCCTTTTGTATCAACCTTTTCTGTACCCCTCCTCCCTCCCATTTCCTTCAGCTCTCTCCTCCTCCTCATTACACTTCTCCCTCTGCAACTGACGATCTCAGTTTATAGGGTCGGCCGAAGACTGGAGGGAGGTTTCCAAGGTGGACCTGTGAAAATTTGAAAAAACTAGTGGAGTAACAGAAATCCAACAAAGGTAAAAAACTTGTGTTCGTAAAGCCTGCCAGCTCCACGACTGCTTCCTGATTGGAGGTGGAACTTTTCTAGGCAGGCATCACAGAATAAGCCTTGAGGAGTGAGTTTTGGAAGTTCAGAAGTCTGGCACAATTTCAATGCCTGACATGAGTTTGTAGATCCTAAAGCCCTGGAAGGTCAGTGAGGCAGCGAAAGAGTGAGTGAATTGATAACAGCAAATAAAAAAATAGCAGATATGATAAATAGATGTTTTTTGTAGAAGACATTGCAAATATCCTCAAGTTATCAGATGGGCTGATTTCAAATAATATGATAGAGCTTACAAAAATCCTAATCAGAAGGCATTAGAAAAATATTAAGGCAATAAAACCAGACAAGTCACCAGGACACGATGAACAGCACATTAGGGTTTTAATGGAAGTAGCTACAGAGTTCGTGGCCATACTGATTGAAATTTTTTGTAGCTCACTAAATTCCAGGAGAGGTTGGAAAACAGCCAATGTGTCACCCTTATTCAAAAAGGGAGGAAGGAAGGAAGAAACTATAGACAGGTGATTTTAACTTCTATTATTGGCAAGATGCTAGAATCAATATTCAAAGAGGAAATAGCTAACCATTCAGGAAAATTGAATATAATCAAACCTAGTCAGCATAGCTTTATGAAAGGCAAACAATGTTTGACAAATTTGTTTGATCTCTTTGAAGATGTGACAGGGAGAGTAGATAGAGGGGAGCCTATAAATATAGTGTATTTAGATTTCTAAAAGATATTTGACACAGTGTCACATAAAAGGTGGTCCATGAAGTAAATACACGCGGCATGAGAAAAAGTGTGTTCGCATGGATTGAAAATTGACTGTCACATAGAAAACAAAGTTGGAATAGGTCGGTCCTTTTTAGAGTGGAAAACTGTAATTAGTGGAGTACCACAGGGTTCTTGGCTCATAATTGGTCACATTAATGCCCTGAAGGAAGGAACAAAATGTAGGGTTTCCAAATTTGCTGATAATACAAGATAGGTGGAAGGGCAGGTTGTGTTGAAGATGTTATGTTTCTGCAGCAGAATACAGATAGATTGAGTGGTTAAGTGCAAACATGGCAAATGGAGCTCAATGTGGGAAAGTGTGAGGTCATACACTTTGGTAGGGGGAATCAAAAGTCCAGTTATTATCTAAATGATGAGAGACTGCATGTTTTTGAAGTGCAAAGGAGGTCCAACATTTAGTTAAAAAGGCAAACAGCATTTTGGCCTTCATTGCAAAAGGATTGGAGTTTAAAAATAGAGAAGTTTTGTTACAATTGTAGAAGATGTCGGTGAGGCTTCACCGGGAATAATGCTTGATGTTTTAGTCACCTTAAAAAGCATATAATAATATTGGAGGCAGTCCAGAGGAGATTCACCAGGCTAATTTCTAGGATGAGAGGATTGTGCTTTCATGAGAGATTAAATAGTCTGGTTCTGCATTCCTTGGAGTTTAGAAGAGCGAGGGATGGCCTTATTCAAACATATAAGATCCTGAGGAGGTTTGAAAGGGTAAATAATGAGATATTTTCACTAACGTAAATCTCAAATTAGGGGACATATTTACAAGATAAAGGACAGGTCATTTAAAACTGAGGTATGGAGAAATTTCTTCTCACTGAGGGTAGTCAATCTCCGAATTCTCTGCCCCAAAGATGGTGGAGGCTGAATCAATAGAAATATTTAAAGTGAGGGTGAGTAAATATTTGATAGATTGAGGAACAGAGAGCTGTAGGGAAATGGCACAGAAAAGAGTTAAGTCTGGCATTGGTCAGTCATGATCATATTGAATGGTGGGGTAGACTTGAAAGACCTGGTGGCATGCTCTTGCTTCTATTTCTTGTATTCTTGTGCACACAAAGGGATAGTTTTGAGTGCATGGGGATAGCTTCAAGCATGATCCAAGCTTCAACCTGAGAGACAGGATTTATGAACATTTAGAGAAGTATAGTATGCTCAAAGATAGTTAGCACAGCTTTGTCAAAGGCAGATGGTGCCTTATGAGCCTGGTTGAGTTTCTTGAAGATGTGACTAAACACATTGACGAAGGAAGAGTGGTAAATGTGGTTTATGTGGACTTCAGTAAGGCGTTCAATGAGGTCCCCCATGCAAGGCTTATTGAGAAAGTGAGGGGGCATAGGATCCAAGGGGGCATTGCTTTGTGGATCCAGAACTGGCTTGCCCACAGCAGGTGAAGAGTGGTTGTAGATGATTGTTTTTCCTGCATGGAGGTCAGTCACCAGTGGAGTCCTCCAGGAATCTGTTCTAGGGCGCTTGCTCTTTGTGATTTTTATAAATGACCTGGATGAGGAAGTTGAGGGATAATAAGTTTGCCGATGACATGAAGGTTGGAGGTGTTGTGGATAGTTTGGAGGGTTGTTAGAAGTTGCAGTGAGACTGGGTGAAATAGGATGAAAGACTGGGCGGAGAAGCAGCAGATGGACTTCAATCCAGATAAGTGTTTGCTGGTTCATTTTGGCAGGTCAAATGGGATGAAGGAATATAATATCAAGGATAAGACTCTTAGCAGTGTGGAAGATCATAAGGATCTTGGGGTCCAGGTTCATAGGACACTCAAAACAACTGTGCAGGTAGAGGAAGTGGTTAAGAAGGCATATGGTGTACTGGCCTTCAACAGTCAAGGAATTGAGTTTAGGAGTAGGGAGATACTGCTGCAGCTGTATAAGACTCGGGTTAGACCCCACTTGGAGTACTGTGTTCAGTTCTGATCACCTCATTACAGAAGAATGTGGAAGCTATTGAAAGAATGCAGAGGAGATTTACAAGGATGTTGCCTGGATTGGCATGCGTTATGAGGCATATGAGAGAGTTCTGTCTTTTCTCCTTGGAGAGACGAAGAATGTGAGGTGACCTGTTAGAGGTGTATAAGATGTTGAGAGATATTGATGGAGTGGATTCTCAGAGGCTTTGTCCCAGAGCTGAAACTGTTGCCACAAGAGGACACAAGTTTCAGGTGCTGGGGAGTAGGTGCAGAAGAGATATCAAGAATAAGTTTTTCACTGAGAAGATGATGGGTTGAATCGGCTGCCAGCGGTGGTGGTGGAGGTGGATTCGATAGGGTCTTTTAAGAGCGTTCTGGATGAGTACAGAGTCTTAGTAAGATTGAGGGTTATAGGTAAACCTAGTAGGTAAAGATGTTTGGTACAACTTGTGGGCTGAAGGGCCTGATTGTGCTGTATATTCTATGTTCCATGTTCTACGCAGAGATAGCTCTTGGTGTGCTGTGACATCTTTGAGCTTGCTATCAAATTTGCTATCAAATTCATTCCAAATTAAAACTGTTGATGATAAATTGTAATCTGAACATTCAGTACATAGGGAAACAAAAATGACATATAAATTTTTGGATAGTCTGGCTGAGAAAAAGACCCAAAGAAAATGAACCAGCAAATAGTTCACCTATACTGGTTCACCTATACAAGGGAAGACAACAATAGTTTGTTGTCTTCCCTTGTAGAAATTGCCAATCCAGAGTGGGACGCCTGAAGTCACACCAGGCAATGCTAAACACAGAGTTGACCAATGGTGCAAACTCATTTTATGAGATGACCACCACCACCAGGGAAGCAGAAGAGGAAGTGCCTGTCTGGAGTTTTACAATAGTTTCTTGCGTTGATTTTCACAAAACAATTACTTGAGAAAAACATAAAGTCCTACAAAACTCATCTTACATTTGCAATAGAAAGAACAGGACAAATATTCCTTTGTCAAAATATTGGTTTTGTTGTTGGTATGCTTGGCAGTGCAGATTATCCATCATAGAATCATAGAATCTCTACACTGCAGAAGTCATGTGGCCCATCGAGCCTGCATCATAAACAATTCCACCCAAGTCCCAAACAATCTTCCTGATACTAAGCAGCAATTTAGCATGGCCAATCAACCTAGCCCACATATCTTTCGACTGTGGGAAGAAATAAAAACACCTGGAGGAAACCCACGCAGACATGGGGAGAATGTACAAACTCCATACAGTCAGTTTGCTGAGGTTGGAATTGAACGCAGGTCCCTGGCGCTTTGAGGCAGCAAAGCTAACCACTGTGCCACCATGCTGCTATTCATCAAGATTGCATTCAAAATCCAAATATGATTAAAGATGCACTTTCTCTATGATGAATTCTTCCATGTTGTGTTTTGAGGAAGGTAGTACATTATGCATACTTATATACGCATATATACATGCATATGCATCTCCTGGACATATATCATAATCCCATATGAATTCTTTTGATTGGGTGGTACAATATGTGGCTCATAAATGCTGACTTGCCATAAATCACTAATGGAAATCTTAAAAGATATAGTACACTATAACAACTGATTCACCACTCGCTGAACCTTTTTATTCTAAAAATAAACTTTAATTTATGTTAATTGGAATCATCACCACAAAATAATTCATATGCTGGGGTGCAGTAAGTACACTCAAAAATGCATAATGCTATTAGTTTCATTAATGCTGCAAAAACAATTCTTTCTTGCACAATTCTGAATACAAAATATTAGCTAAACAAAGCTAAAATTTGTTGTTTTGTTTGCAAAATTTGCATTGTATTCTTTTTACGCTTGTGTTTCTGAAACTTGCTCGAAATGATACAAGTTTGTTACTTTCCCAATAATGGGCAGCATAAGGAAGTGATGAAAACTTCATGAAGGAAGGAAGTCAGTGCAACCTCCACCACCTAAGAACTACCATAAGGGCTGGCCTCTGTATTAGCCATTAGTATGGAAAAGTACAACTTGAACATGTTCAAGTAGCATAATACAATCTTTCAACTCTGCGACCACCATTCAGTGTGTGGTGAGCTGAATAAAAATTATAGCTGACTTCTCTAATATGTCGATGCTGCCATCTGTCATACCCTGCATGTCGATTTAGATAATGCTTGTGTAAATTTCGGTCATGAGTGTTCAGTTTTGGCAAGATTATGGAGAGCTGAGATCTGGATTACCAAAGCTTTGTTGATTTCCTGCATAGCTTGTCTCCCCAGACTGAAGTGCTGCCGCTACAGGGGAACCAGATAGGTCAGGAATTTTCCCAGAACATTTCGATGTCTCACTGACTGCTACAACCTCAACTGCAACCCAACATGGCATCCCATTCCAACAGGTCCATCACTGTCCTTACAATAGTGAGCAATCCATGGCAGGGCTTTTATTGACTCCGAAAGGCAGAGATCATCAGACAAGTGTGACAAAATCCACTGGAAAAGATGTATAATAGACATAAACCTACGAATTAGAAGCAACAGTAGGCCATTCGGCCCTCCCTCCATGCCTCACCCTCTGCCAATCACTAAGGTCGTGGCTGATCTAATTGTGGCCCCAATTCCATATTCTAATGACCCCTGATAACCTTCAACTCCCTTGTTACTCAAGAGTCTACCTACCTCTACCTTATGGTATTCATTGATCCTGCCTCTACACTGTCTGGGAAAAAGAGTTTCAAAGATTCATGACCATTAGAGAGAAAAAACAATCTTCTCATCTCCATCTTAATGAGGAGACTCCTTGTTGATGGCACATGGACAGCACGGCAAAGAAGTGGCATAGGAAAAGAAAGTAGACATAGATCACTTAGGGTTGAACTGGCACATGGATGTCACATATATGTTTTGCTGAGCCAAATAATTTGCTCACTATTATAAATGTATTATGCACACAATCTCATTGTTTCCCCTTATTGGATGCACAGTCAGTTTTTCATTTAACAGATCTGGAAGGTAGAGAGATGATGTGAATCTCATAATTTGTTTAATGTTGGGAGCGTATTGAGAATTACATGACTCTTGCGTGAGGGGAACAACAAAGGTGCAGCTGACATTCCTCCAACTGAATCTAGATTCCACAATTCCTTGCTTTGTGATAGGCATGTTTAAAGTTTATTTATTAGTGTCACAAATAGGTTCATATTAACGCTGCAATGAAGTTACTGCAGAAACATCCTAGTCGCCACACTCTGACACCAGTTTGGCTACACTGAGGGAGAATTTAGCGTGTCAATGCACCTAACCAGCACATCTTTCAAATTGAGGGAGGAAACTGGAGCACCCAGAGGAAACCCATGCAGATGTGGGGAGAATGTGCAAATTTCACATAGACTGTGATGCAAGCTGGGAATTGAATACAGGTCTCTGGCATTGAGAGGCAGCAATGCAACCACTGTGCCACTCTCAGTGATATAACTGGATCCTACTTACTGCAGTGTATTGTGTGGGAATCAGCATGCAGCAATGAATAACAATACTCTAATTGGCTAATACTGTGGAGAATCTCAAGAACTGACAAAACACAGACAGGGTCAAGAAAGACGAGGAGAGAAGTTCACACTTCCAGCAATCACATGGGATATTATTTACAACTTTTATAACAGGTTGTGTTTTTTGGACAGTGGCAAAAACCTGATTAGCCACTGGCTAATCATGGAATTTAAACATGGAATTTGGAAAGATAGGAATGAACTTAGGAGGCAACAGATAGTTAAGGATTTGTAGAGGAAAGGGCAGTTGGGGATGGATTGGTAGTTTGTAAGGAAGATGGGCTAAATGTTTTTTTTTTGAGGATTGCAGCTTAAGCCTGTTTTATTTTAAGTTTAAAAGCCAGGGTTTTTTTTAAATCTTCACATCATGACAATTGAACATGTTTACTCATCTATACATCATTCCATAAATTCTTGAGTCCCACATTGCAGATTAGGGCTCTTGGAATGAATGGGGTCTGTTTGAACTCAGCATTAAGTTCCATTGTACGGAATGAGCTGCTGCTGCATGGTCAATGATACAGAAACAGAAATATGTAGTCATAGTGATGGGTAGGATGAGGGGTTTATCACTCAAAAGCTAAATAGTCACCAATGATAATATCATTTAACCAGCATTTGGAAGAACAGTTCCATTTATCAGCCAAGGTTAGGGGTGAGAGTGAAAGATGGATACATCATTTAGAATTTCACTCAAACTGTTCTTAATAATGAGTGAATGAGTAAAATAATTGGATTTTCTTTTCATTGACCATTTTAGTATATAATTAAATTTGATTAAAAACATTTCTGTGAAGCATCTTGGGGCATTTTTGTCATGTTACTGCATTGGATTATTGTGAATTTAAAAATAACTATTTTGATTTAATAATAATCCTAAAATAAAGCAAAATCAAACTGAATTGAATTCCAGATCAGTAAGGAGAATAATACCTGAGACAGAAAGAATGATGTTTGCGTGAAACATGAATAATGTTGGATTCTACAAAGGACCAAGAATTGTTTTGTTGCGACAATGTGATTAATTCAAAATACTTTATTCACAAATATGTCCAAATTCATTAATTTAGGCTTACATTTACACAATGCCTTCAATGGAGAACAAAAATCAGTCCAAGATATGGGGGAAAAAATTGGACAGCAGGCTTAGGAAGGCAATATCAGGAGGGCTCATCAAAAAAAATAGCTGAAGAATTGAAAATTAATCCAGAATTAAAGTTTTAAGGGAAGTTTCGAAGGAGGGAAGAAATGGCGGAATTTTGAGGCTTGCAACTCAGGCAGCCGAAAGCAAGACCATCAATAGTGGGCAAAGAGGCCAGTACTGAAGGAATGGAGAGTTCACTATGTGACCGTATCGTGTTTTGCTTGCTTTTCTTATAATAGAAAATGTATTTCATCAAGGTCAAAATCCATAGTACTCTGAAAGTCATCTTATTATTTGATAATTTGCACTCAACCACTTAACCATATTTCAAAGTACTGCATTTGCTTTCAGTGAGTTGACAACATGTAACCTACTCAAGATATTTGAGAGGCAGATTGCGATGTTTGCTGTAATTTAAAATTCTCAGAGGTATCTTTTTGATTAAAAAAAAGAGTCTCTTACATCTTCGTGACATGCAGCTCATTACATTTCATGAACTAGCTAATAGGAGTTTCTTATTTTCAGCTGCAAGACCTTAAGATTAACTGTCATCAGTGCCCAGATTCAGCTGACTAGTTTTGCTTATTAGCTTTGAAGCTGCCTTCCTCATGCTAATTGATTATGTCTTGTAACAGCAGAAGTGGTAATAACTTATTCCAGACTGTGACAGATGTTCAAGGATGAGACTTCCTGAATCTTTTCGCTTATTAAATGAAAACAAGCAATGTTACTTAACCTCATCATTTCTGGCCAGACATTAGTCATACTTAGTGTGACGAAAATGCTTGAAGTTGCATTGATGAAGAACTGGTGTGCAGAGATACAATTTGAAAAGAAAAACAGCCAGCCCTCCTCAATTTGAACCCACAGATGTTAAGAATCATTGGAGCAGTTTTTCCTCAATGTGGTGACAAAGTCTATAAATTTCATCATGCAGCATGACCATCTCTCCGTCAATCACAATTACTCCAAATTTAGAATTAAAATATACCACAGCAAACATAGCAGTGCTGCAATTAGCAATCAAATAGCTGGTCATGGATCATTCTATCTTGAGTTTGACCATCTTGAAAATTTACTTAAAATGTAAGAATATAGCAACATTAGGGATGGAATTCTCCCAAAAAGCATTCTAAGTGTTGAATTCATCCTGTTGAATAAATCACACTGGTATTTTCAATGGGAGGTTCAAAATAAATCTCCGACATCCACACAGTGGTGGTTCACTCCAGAGTTCAGTGGGTGGAGCCTATTTCCGCTGGAGAGGCCGACAGCATAGCATTGAGAGGGCACTGCACATGTGCCAATTTGTCAATGTCAATATTGGTGCATGCACAGTTGCCCCGCTCTGTCAGTCTCCCAGTTACTGGCCAGTAGGCTTACATTAACACTGCAATGACGTTACTATGAAAATCCCCTAGTCGCCACACTCCAGTACCTGTTTGGGTACACTAAGGGAGAATTTAACATGGCCAATGCATCTAATTAGTATGTCTTTTGGAATGTGTGAGGAAACCGGAGTACCTGAAGGAAACCCATGCAGACACAGGGAAAATGTGCAGACTCTGCACAATGACCAAGCCGGGAATCTGTTCTGCTGTGAGGCAGCAGTGCTCATCACTGTGCCACCGTGCTGCCCATTGTGCTCTAAGTCATAAACAAAAGAGTAGTTCATAATTCAATTGCTTGTCTCATTTTTAGGAAAAAGCATGCACAATGAAGAAGATATTTCCACTCATGAAGGGTAAAATATGTGGATTGAATAGCTAGACTTGTATACCAGGATTAATGAGGGATTTCCTTTGAAGAAATGGATCTTCAGTAAGTTTTGAAGTTACTTCTTTTTGGTGTTCTTACCAGGAGGTCAAGTTTCTATCCTAGTGTACCTGAAAAGGACTAGGGTAGGAAACTTTATGATATTGGAGCCTCAAGTGTTAAGATATAGATGCTGCTGGGTTTGTTGTTGTGTGATTTGCAGATTGGCTGGTTTCTTCCTAGATCTTGTGGGATAATAAGATTCATTATCTGAAATTATTCCAATCAAGTGACCATATGATGTGCAATGATGCGCAGGTTAGGTGAATTGTCATGCTAAATTATCCCTTAGTGTCCAAAGACATGTAGTTAGGCAGATCTGCCATTGTAATGCACTGAGTTAAAGAGGTATGGTGGGAGAATGGGCCTGAGTAAAATGATCTTTCAGAGAATTAGTGCAGATGCTTTCATAGAACATAGAACATAGAACAATACAGCACAGAACAGGCCCTTCGGCCCTCGATGTTGTGCCGACCAAAATAAAAAGCAATGCCCCTCCTAACTAAACCATTCCCTTCTCATCCATATACTTATCAACTAACCTCTTAAACGCCACCAAACTTGGCGCATCTACAACAGCTGCAGGCAGGGCATTCCACTCCCTAATCACTCTTTGAGTAAAGAACCTACCTCTGATATCCGTCCTATAACTCATACCCTTAATTTAAAGCTGTGTCCCCTCGTGCTAGCTTTCTCCATCCTAGGAAAAAGGCTATCACTGTCCACCCTATCCAAACCTCTAATTATCTTATATGTTTCAATAAGATCCCCCCTTAGCCGCCTCCTTTCTAACGAAAACAACCTCAAATCC
Organism: Sphyrna mokarran; assembly: GCA_024679065.1. Classification (NCBI taxonomy): domain Eukaryota; kingdom Metazoa; phylum Chordata; class Chondrichthyes; order Carcharhiniformes; family Carcharhinidae; genus Sphyrna; species Sphyrna mokarran. The sequence continues at coordinate 89,189,013 of JAGIQG010000001.1, read as the reverse complement.
TTCAACCTCTCTTCATAGGACCTGCCCTCCATACCAGGCAACATCCTAGTAAACCTCCTCTGTACCCTCTCCAATGCCTCCACATCTTTCTTATAATGTGGCGACCAGAACTGCACACAATACTCCAAGTGCGGCCGCACTAGAGTTTTGTACAGCTGCAAAGTTTTTTCCTTCTGCATAACAGGGATTCTATGATCAATATTTCTATTGTGCACTTCAAATGATTTGAAGTAACTGCAACGCAATGGGAGGTAGATGCTGGCCATTCACACTTAGCTAGGATTTACTGGTTTCTGCGGTTCTCTTTTGTTAAATCAGCTGGCAGTCAGATTTTGAGATTTGGAAATGAAGTGTGAATTCCACACATGCTTCCATCTTAGTATGTTCATTCAAGGTAGACACTTCACCTATGGTCATTCAATCACGAACATTCCAAAGACTTGACATATAGCTGAGTCTGTGCTGACATTGCAAAAGTCATTTGATTCTTGGAAGCCATCTCAGCAGCCTTTTCAGGTCAAATTTAAAAGGAAAATAGTCTAGAAAGTTTTACACAATAGTCATCTTTTTTTAATTCTCTCATGGGAAGTGGGCATAGCTGGCTACATTGCACATGCATAATTGAAATTGAGAAGTTGGTGGTGAGCTGCTTTCTTACACTGCTGCCGTCCATATGTTGTAGGTACAACCTCAGTGCTGTTATGAGGTGAATTCTAGAGTTTTACCCAGCAACAGTGAAATGATTTAGTTCCAGATGGAATGGTACGTGGCTTGGAAAACAATTTGTAGTTCATTTTGTTCCTGCTGTATCTGCTGCCTCGGCATTCCAGATGGTGAAGGTTGCAGATTTGGAAGGTTCTATTGAAGGAGCCTTGATGACTTGTAGATGGTGCATGGTTCTGCTATTGTGCAATGGTAGTGAAGGACATGAATGTATATTATAGAGGATGGGGTGCCAGCGAAGTAGATTGCTTTGTCCTGGATGACATTGAACTGTTGTTGGAGCTGCACTTGTCCAGGCAAATACAGGGTATTCCATCACACACCAAATCTGTGTATCTTGTAAATGGTGGATAGGTTGTGGGGAGTCAGGAGGTGAGTTAGTTGCTGCAAAATTCTCAGTCTCTGACCTTCTGTTGTAGCCACAGTATTTATTGATGGTTGGATTCTCTCTTGTTAGAGATGATCATTCCCTGGCACTTGTGCAGCACGAATGTTCCTAGAATGTTATCAAACCCTGCCTGAATGTTGTCCAGGTCTTAACCCTAGAATATCAAACAACTGCTTCAGTATCTGAAAAGTGAATGGTGCTGAACGTTGTGCAATCATCAACAAACATCCCCACTTCTGACCTTATGGTGGAGGGAAGATCATTGATTAAGCAGGTAAAGATGAATGGCCTTGGACACTACACTGAGGAGCTCCTACAATGATGTTCTGGTGCTGAGATGATTGACCTTCAACAACCACAACCATCTTCCTTTGTGCTAGGAAAGACTACAACCAACGCAGAGTTTCCCCTTTATTCCAATTCACCCTCGTTTTGCTCGAGTCCTTTGATGTTATATGTGGGCAAATGTTGTCTTGATGTAAGGGCTGGCACTCTCACCTCACCTCTTGAGTTCAGCTTTTCTGCCTGTGTTGCAACCACACTGAAAACTCTAGAATTCACATCATAACAGCACTGAGGTTGTACCTACAACATACGCAGCGGTTTCCTCCCACATCCCAAAGATGTGCTCTTAGGCTAATTGGCAAAACAAATTCTCCCTAAATTGTCTCAGATTTGGTTTTTAATCTATAGATCTATAAACATAGACAGGGATCATGGGCAGAGGTGGGAACATCGGGGTGGCAGCACGGGCTCGTTGGGCCGAAGGGCCTGTTTCCCGTGCTGTTTTGTTCTTTGTTCTTTGTTCTTTGTAATGAGGTCCCAATCTGACTGGTGTGGGTGGAACCCAAACTGAGCATCATCGTGGCTGAGTAAGTAGTGCTTGATATCACTATCAAAGTTATGAATATGACAAGCCTTATCCAGGCATGATACCAATGAAATTATAAACTTGGAAAATTTGTTTTACTCAAAACATAATGGGATTCCCACGCAAGCATCAATTCTAATGGTGCCACTGCAGTTGAAAATAAAGTATAATTTGAAGTAAATTTCACTACTTGTATCATCCTTGGATTTGAGAGCCCATTACAGCACTATGATTAACATATTAACACAAATATAGCAAAATATAATTGAAACAGAACATTCTGTTTTGCAGAAGAAGTCATTTGCCTGACAGCTCCAGTTGATTTATGAAACCACTAATCTGAAGTTGACAGTGAACATGTCAAAAAGTCCAGATGACATTGATGACCCGATAAATCGCGCAGGTGTTTCATTTTCTGTTCATTCCTGTGTTTTAAACAGTGACATTCATTGAAATAATTTTTGACGCTATCAATGTTCAGATGGCAGTGCTTTCATAGGAAAAGTTATGCATTTAGGATGCGTGGCTGAAGTTGCAATTTCTTATTCATCTTAACAGCAGAGAAATCATATTGTCTGCAATATGTGACAGTTAGATCTTGGATCATGTATCATTCTGAAATTGTGGCATTTATTCTGCTCTTTTAGTTTCAGTTTCCCACCCCAAGCCTGTCTTAATTAAAGAGATGGATGCTATTTGTCTATCTCCAGAGCAGAATAACAGTTTGCTGCATCTGATGCATCTTTGCTGACTGGTAACTTTAACATGTATGTAAGTGAAATGCAAAGCTGGAGGGATCAATGTTTGTGGCAATAAAGGAAAGAAAACTGAAATTAAGATGTCAAACACCAAGCTGAAAAATGTAATGTGATCAAAAGTGAGGAAACTTGTGGATCGAGAATGTGAAAAAAATGCAGCATTGTTTACAGTTGCAAATTTTAGATTACCGGGAGTAATGCTTCTTGCTGACTTGAGAGAGAATGATTCTGACATTATCTTCCTTAACCTGGAACCACTGACAATCATTATTGAGATTTTACTTCTGACATGTAGGCTGGAGGCTGACGTTGACTAGGACTGAGTGATTTGAATGGCTGTTGCATCTTGCTTTTAAAATTATTAGAAAATCTTTATTTTGGACAGATTGATTTAGGTTTTCCAGATGATTTTGGAAATTAAGGACTTGTTTTTAAAACGTATAGAAGATAATGTTTTCACTGTAGTCATGATTGGGAATTCAGCATAAACTCTAGTTAGTGAAAACATAACTTGTTATTTTGTGACATATTCTCCAAACTGAGTTTCTCCCTACCCCGATAAAGTTACAACAATAGACTGGAAGCAGCTCTAAATTCCCAACCACTTAAGCTGCTGAAATTTGGACTCTGATATTTAGGGGGAGATGGGAAGACAGCAGGGTATATGATAACAGCCAGAAACCCCAGAAATATTAACAAAAAGTTCCTGCTGAATTTAATGTCAGGATCTCATTATCATTTACTTATACTATTTCTTGCCCAATGGGCGTTCAACTTGAGAGGCAGGCTGACTGCACATTGTTAAATTAGTGGTAGAAGCCTTAGAGATTGTCCCAGGCCATCACAAGGTTTTGAGGCATGATGGAAGAGTTCAGAGCATGACAGGGAAGGAAAGCTCAGGACATGGCGAGCTTCATGGAAGTTAAAGACCATGGAGTAGCTGCTTGTTACTGGGAGTGTGGAGGTAGTCAATCTCTGAAGAAAATTTACTAAGAGAGGCCCCAGAAAGGTTTACGCTTCTCTTGGCCCACAAACAGTGGAAGAATAGCAATTAATGGCTGCAGATACAATCTCTAGCCTTCTATATTAGTGGGCAGGATTCTCAGCCCTGGGAAACCTGGTCCAAATCTGTTAAATTCAAATGACTCCAAAATTGGAGGAATGATGTCCTCATTTAAATATTATATGTTGGTCTTTCTCTGGTGCTTAGTATTCATGTTTTTCAGAATGCAAAATGGCTTCTGGGCATAATGAGTTTGTCAATACATACATGTATCATCGATTTTCTTTCTAACAATTAGTGTATCTGACCTTATCTTGTGAATTCTGGTAAAGATCCGGACAAGACTTGACTGAACTTCCTTTCAAAATTGGCTTACCTGGACATCAAGACCATAGGTCCCTGCAGGTGCAAGCATGGAAGTGGGCAGAGGTGAAAATTCAGACTGCCAACTGGTCTGCCAGTTTGTCAGTTCAATCTGGGGCAGCACAGTGAGAAGTCTGACAACACCAAGTTTAAGTCCAACCGATTTATTTGATAGTAAACTCACAAGCTTTCGAGGTTCCCCTCTTCGTCAGGTGAATGAGGTGTTCTGGTCTTAGATAGCACATATATCAGCACAGACAGTTTACAGATTACCGATTAGAATCAGATCCACCATGGACTATTCTCCAGAATCGGTTGCATTCCTGGACACACGCATCACCATCAAGGACAGTTATCTCAGCACCTCACTATACCGCAAGCCCACAGACAACCTCATAATGCTCCATTTCTCCAGCTTCCAATCTAAACACGTTAAAGAAGCCATTCCCTATGGACAAGCCCTCCATATAGACAGAATTTGCTCAGATGAGGAGGATCGCGACAGACAGCTCCAGACGCTGAAAGATGCGAGAACAGGATACAGCGCTTGATTCATCGATTGACAGTTCTGATGCGCCACAGCAACAAACTGCACTGACCTCCTCAGAAGACAAACACAAGACACGGTGAACAGAGTACCTTTCATTATCCAGTACTTCCCCGAAGCGGAGAAGCTATGACATCTTCTCCAGAGTCATCAACATATCATTGATGAAGACGAGCATCTCGCCAGAGCCATCCTCATACCCCCACTTCTTACCTTCAGACAACCGCGCAATCTCAAACAGACTATTGTTCGCAGCAAACTACCCAGTCAGGAGAACAGTGACCACAATACCACACAACCCTGCCACAGCAACCTCTACAAGACATGCTGTATCATCAACATAGATGACATCATCACACGTGAGAATACCATCCACCAGATACACGGTACATACTCTTGCAACTCGGCTAACGTTGCCTATCTAATACATTGCAAGAAAGGATGTCCCGAAGCATGGTACATTGGGGAGACCATGAGACACTACAACAGCAGATAAATGGACATCGCTTGATAATCACCAAGCAGAACTGTTCCCTTCCTGTTGGGGAACACTTGAGCGGTCACAGGCATTCAGCCTCTGACCTTCAGGTAAGCATTCTCCAAGGTGGCCTTCACCAAGTACCAAAACTTAGCCAAGTTCCGCACACATGAGGACGGTATCAACAGGGATCTTGGGTTCATGTCACACTATCTGTAACCCCCCATGACTTGCCTGGGTTTGCAAAACCTCACTTACTGTACTGTCTGGAGACAATACACATTCTTTAACCTGCGCTTAGTGTTCCTTCCATTCACATTGTTAGCCACTTTAAGACTTGAATGGCAGGTTAGGTGTAAAAATTGGCATTCTAATCAGTAATCTGTAAACTGTCTGTGCTGTTATGTGCTGTTTGAGACCAGAACACCTCATTCACCTGACGAAGAGGGGAACCTCGAAAGCTTGTGAGTTTACTATCAAATAAATCAGAAAGACTTAAACCTGGTGTTGTCAGACTTCTTACTGTATTTACCCCAGTCCAACACCAGCATCTCTACATCATGACTACTATCGGGAGCGTAGTGACACAGTGGTTAGCACTGTTGCCTTACAGCTTCAGGGACTTGGTTTGATTCCTGACTTGGGTCATTGTCTGTTCGGAATTTGCACATTCTCCCTATGTCTCTGTGGGTTTATTCTGTGTGCTCCAGTTTCTTCACACACTCCAGAGATGTGCAAGTTGGGTTGATTGGCCATGCAAAATTGCTCCTTAGTGTCCCAGGATGCATAAGTTTGAGGGATTGTGGGATAAATATGTGGGGTGTCAAGGATAGGGCCTGGGTGGGATTGTTGTTGGTGCAGGCTTAATGGGCTGAATGGCCTCCTTCTGCACCGTGAGGTTTCTATGAATCCAGCCTCTGGGCCACTTTTATCCAGGCAGAATCTGGGATAATAGTGTTACCTGTCCAAGGGCTAAAAAGCCTGCAGGGAAAAACTTGACTGTGCTGAATGACAGTGGAAAAAGCTATAAATTATCTTGATAATCTTTGCTTTGTGATCTTTGGAAAAGATCAAGAAAGGTGTTAAATTGTCTCTCAAACTTGGCTTCAAATTCTTGGCATTCCTTGTTATCAAAAAGACATTCATTGTTTGGATGAAACTAGATTTATGATGAGGTCCAAAAAACAGAAAATGTTGGAAAATCTTAGTAGGTCTGGCAGCATCTGTGGAGAGAGAACAGAGTTAACATTTCAAATCTTGATGACTTTTCATTTGAGCTCTGACTCAAAATGTTGGCTTGATCCTCTTTCCACAGATGCTGTCAACCTGCTGAGCTTTTCCAGCATTCTTTTTTGTTTTGTTCCAGATTCCAGCATCTGCAGTATTTTTGTGTTAATCTATATGGTTAGGTTGCCTCTTTAGTGGTCAGTTCACAGTCCTATGCCACCATTCTTGTGATTGAGGGACTACAATCTCCTGCTAAACCTGTGGTTGACCACAGGTGAAATAGTTTTTTTTCAGCTTTAATCTGATCCTAGCCAGAAAAGTCACTCAGCTGGAGCAAAGGATAAAAAACTCTACTGTTTTTAGGCGAGACCCAACCTTACCATCATCTTTCTGATCTTGTAATTGCCTCTGTACTCCTCCTGCATTGTCATTCCCACAAAAATCGCTCAATCAGTGCATCTTCCAATACTGTGTTGTCCAGTACTCTGTCATCAAAATAACTTCTCAGAATCTTGACAACAGCTCAATGATGCTGATGAGATTGGTAGCACAGTGGACAGTGAAGAAAGTTATCTCCAATTGCCGCAGGATCTTGATTAATTGGGCCAGTGAGCTGACAAATGGCAGATGGAGATTTATTTAGACAAATGCAAGGTGATGTATTCTGGTAGAGTGAACCAGGGTAGGATTTATTCAGTTAATGGGGAGAGTTGCAGAATAAAGAGATCTAGAGATACATGTTCATAGTTCCTTGAAAGTGGAGTCACAGGTGGACAGAATGGTGAAGAAGGCATTCAATATGCTTGGTTTCATTGGTCAGAACATTGAATACAGGAGATGGAATGTCTTATTGAAATTGTATAAGAAATTAGTAAGGCCACACTTGGAATACTGTGCAATTCTCATCACCCTGTTATAGAATGGATATTATTAAATTAGAAAGAGCACAGAAAAGATGTATTAGGATACTACTGGGACTTGGTGGATTGAGTTATAAGGAGAGGCTGGAAAGACTGGGACTTTTTTCTCTGCAGCGTAGAAGACTGAGGGTTAATCTTATAGATGTCTATAAAAAAATGAGGGGCACAGATCAACTAGGTAGTCAATATCTTTTCCGAAAGGTAGGGGAGTCTAAAACTGGAGAGCATAGGTTTAAGGTGAAAGGGGAGAGATGCAAAAGTATCCAGAGGGTGGTGAGTATCTGGAACAAGCTGCCAAAAGAGTAGGTACAATTTTGTCTTTTAAAAAGCATTTAAATTGTTAATATGATGGGTATAGAGGGATATGGGTCAAATGAAGGTATTGGGATTAGCTTAGGGATTTAAAAAGAAAGGACAGCATGGACAAGTTAGGCCAAAGAGCCTGTTTCCATGCTGTAAACCTCTATGACTATATGACTCAATGCTCCATGTTGATTCTACCCTCCATTTTCATACCTCCCAACCTGAACTCCGGATTCCTTCCTATTATCTCACCTATTTCCTATTTCCCATTTACTATCATGTTTTAATATATACTAATTTTCATGTAAATAGGTCTATGTAACTTAGATGATCCTGAATCCTCATTTGCACGTGCATTTTGCAATGCTGTTCTGGGCGCAAAAACTTATTCCTGCCCTTGTTCATTCTTTTTAAGTTATTTTCTCCTTACCTTCTTACACCTCTTTCTCCTGTTGTTCTGTCTCCTTTCACTTTTCCATTTTCAAGTACTCTGCCCTCCCAATTCCCCACCCCAAGATTTCAGTACTCCTCAACCTTCCTGTTCTCTGGCCACTGTTGAACTGTTCCTTTCGGACAAGCTTCCTGCCTGTATTTCTCCTGGCTTCCTCTGATGAACTTCAAGACACTCACCCTCAGCTTCTACATCAACCAAATTCTCAGCCTTGCTGATTTCAAACTCTAATCTCAACTTATTATGTTCTCTCCTCTCTCAATTTACTACCCTCTATTTCTCCTTTAATCACTCCTATTATGTAATTTCACCAACCTACTTTGTAAGTTGGCCTAGCTTTTACATTTTATTTTAGCCAGCTTTAGTGTGTTTGCTTAACTTGCCATTTTATACTAACATCATGTGAATGAAAACTAAGCCATCTTTATGTTCTTAATCTTTTTCCATTAAACTAACTGACAGTAGTATTGCAAATTAATTTCTGATGAGCAACAAATTATTGTTTAGAAAGAAGTACTTCAATTACTCTGGTAATTGAAGGATAGGTAAATAATAATCAATAGTGAATTAGATGTTGGTATACGTCATTTCTCTAATTGTCCATTGGCATTTTTATGATTAAAGCACTGTAACAGCTGGAGAGAAATGGCATAAGCCTTGGACTTTCCCTGGATCAGAAACATTCACTGCATTCTTGATTATTAAGTCTGTCTTAATGAACATAATTAGCCAGGAACAATGGTATTCACTTGAAAAATTATAGATTAATATATCATTACCAACAACTTGGCTACGGAGAGCTCACAACATCTTAGAGTAAAAGAAAGACTTATGGGGACAATCTTTATGTACATCAAGTATGGAAGAACCATCAGTGTGAAGGTCATTTCCAAGAAACTTCAGGGACAGAAGAAGTATTGAGAGTGATGGTACTGCGACTGGCTCAGTGATGGATTCCTGGCCAGTAGAAATCCCAAAAAGATATTATGCCTTTTGGAGCAAGTGATGGTTTCTCTGTTGACATGAGGAGTTGAAGTCTTCGTCCACTTCTACTGGAGTGATCACCCATTTGTAAGTGTGGAGTTGATAGAGTTTCTTTGATAAGTATGCTTTTCCTGTATTCTTCTGCTCAGTTAATTGGTAAGTTCCTAAAGTTTGCTGATAATCAATAAATTTTTCTACCATTTACTGATTTAGTGTTTGAGTCCTTTACCTTCTGTCAAACCCAAACAGTTTAAAAAAGCAATTTGAATTCCAATGTTAGGCCATGCACAACCAAATTTTAAAAATTCCATAATATCCAAATACTCCACTTAAAGCTTACAATATTCATGGCCATCTTTTGACCTTGCCATCTCATAAGAAATTGCTACTTGCTTTGTGTTTTTGTACCTACCTCGTATTAAGTTGATCTTTCCCTGTCCCCTAGTGATGACTATAACACTACATTCTGCACTATCTCTTTTCTTTCTCTATGAATGGTATGCCTTGTCTGTATAGAGCAAGAAACAATGCTTTTCCCTGCATACTGATACATGTGACAATAATAAATAAAATCAAAGCAAATCATTTCAAGCACAGATCAGCCATCTCTACTCACTTCTTTGCATCAATCACCATCCATATCCCCAACCAATCTTCTGTATTACCCCTTGGAAAATAAAATCTATTTCCCCAGTTCACTTAAAACTACACTTTCAAAATCCCAACTGTTTAGTATTTGGTCCTCCAGTCACCACATTTCTGGAGCTATTTATTAATTCAACCACACCATCATTTTTGCCTTTGATATCTTAGTCTCCATTGGACAATTGCTCTCTCTCTCAGTCTGGTCATTCCCCTGCATGGCCCTGATCTCTGTTCCCTTAAGTTCAAGGGATGCAAACATAAGAAGAATTATATCAGCCAATACTGGGTTCAGTTCTCACCTGCTAAAACTTCTCCTATTTCAGCATTGTCCATAAGCTTCTCAGTCTTCTTCAAAACCCATTGATCTGTCTCCTCTAAATAAATAAACTTTAAATTTTAAATATAATAAAATGCTCAGATCTGATAATATACTATATTCAATCATTCCAATAGTTTTCTTGTGACTGATGATGAAATGAGGTGAACCTTTCTCATTCAATGGATCATTTCTCATTTTGAGACACTTCACAGCTTTGCACAAATTCCTCAATTTATCTGTCCACCTTTGAGAGCCAAAACTAGCTTCTTGCTATTATTTTCATATGGTCTACGTGGTAAGCTCTTAGTGAAGTTCCCCTCAAACCTTTTCTTAAACCTTAGTGGAATAATGACTCTAAAACCCTATAGTCTTACCTACACTTAGTTCACTTCAATGTCATAGAGTTATAGAGTCATGCAGCACAGAAACAGGCTCTTCAACCCACCATATCTTTGTCGACCACCAAATACTGATCTATACTAATCACATTTAGCACCTGATTCATAGGCTACTATGTCTTGGTGATTTATATGCTTGTCCAGATGCTTCTTGTGAAAGTGCCTGCATTTATCACCCACTCAAGCACTGAGTTCCATATTTTTGCAACCTCCTGGGTGAAGATGTTTTTCCACAGGTTCCCCCCGCCCAAACCACTTACTTCTCACTTTAAATCTATGTCCGCTGGTCTTAGACACCTCTGCCATGAGGAAAAGATCCCTGCATAATCTACCTTCATAATTAGACCAGTCCCCTTTGTTAGGGATGAGTTCCTCCATAATCTCCAAATATACCATCAGTGCGATTTTTATGTCAATTGTGCTGCCTTCTCTGTTGGAGAGGTGAAATAACATTAGTTTGATAATGGTTGCCTTTTAAAAAATTCATTTATAGATGTCAGCATCGCTAGCTAGGCCAGCATTTATTTCCCATCCATAGTTATCCTTCAGAAGATGGTGGTGAGTTGCTTTGTTGAACTGCTATAGTTTCTGAAGTGTAGGTACTGTTATGATGCTGTTAGGGAGAGAATTCCAGGATTTCAATCTGGCAGCAGTGAAGGGATGGCGATTTGTTTCCAATTCAGGATGGTAAGTGACTTGGAGGGCAAACTTCAGGTAATGGTGTTCCCAGGTATCTGCTGCTCTTGTCCTTCCAGTGGCCACTGGTTTGGAAGATGCTGTCAAAGTGGAGAATATTCCATCATATTCCTGATTTGTACTTCATAGATGGTGGACAGGCTTTGTGGATCAGGAAGTGAAGTTACTCGCTGCAGGATTTTGGGCCTCTAACTTGCTCTGGAGCCATAGTTTTTATATGATTAGTCCAGTTCAGTATCTGGTCAATGATAACCTCCCAGGATGTTGATTGTGGAGGATTCAGCACTAGTAATACCATTGAGTATCAAGGGCGATGGACATGTTAGTCTTACTCAGGAACCACTTCTCTTGTCTATTACTAAATTATCAGACAGCCTCTCTGACATTCAGTAATAGACAAGCAGAAATTTCCCCAAATGAAATAATGGGAAGATTGAAGGCTTGGATTTTGCTCCCTACTCCAAACCCCATTCCCTGACCACCAATTCCATCTTCTCCTTGGCAAGACTCTGAGACTAATACAGACTGTTTGCAGACTTATTGTCACATCTAATCCCAAAGTAAGTTTCCAATCACATATTTGTGCCATCATTAAGACTACGTGTTTTCACTTCCATTATACTACCCAACTTGACCTACGCTTCGGCTCACCTGTTGCTGAAATGTTTATTTTTGTCTTTGTTACTCTCTAACTATTCCACCGCATTCCTGGCTGGTCTCCAATTTTCTACACTCTGTAAACTTGAAGTCATCCAAAACTCTAGTGCCCATGTCTTAACTTGCACCAGTCTCATTCCCCTATCACTGCTGTGCTCATTGATCTACATTCATTTCCGGTTGAGCAATGTCTCGATTTAAAATTCTCATCCTGTTTTTCAATCCCTCCACAGCCTCACCCCTCCCTACCTCTGTAAATTCCTTCAGCCCCACAGCCCTCTGACCTACCTACATTCATCTGATTCTGGCTTCTTGAACAGCCTCAATTTTAATTTATCATTGGTCACTGTGCCATCAGTTGCCTAGGCCTAAGCTCCAGAATTTTTTTTATTATTCATTCGTGAGACATGTGTGCTGCTGGTTGGCCAGCATTTATTGCCCATCCCTAGTTGCCCAAGGACATTGAGAGTGAAACACATTGCTGTGGCTCGGGAGTCCAGATCAGATAAGGATGGTTGATTTCCTTCCCTAGAGGACCAGATGGATTTTCCTGACAATCAACAATAGTTTCATGGTCATCAGTAGATTTTCACTTACAATTTTTTTTTATTGAATTCAAATTCCAACATCTGCAGTGGCAGGATTTGAACCCTGGTCCCCAGAACGTTAGCTGAGTTTCTGAATTAATAATCTCGCGATAATGCCACTAGGTCGTTGCCTCCCCATGGTTCCAACCTAAATCTTTCCATCTATTTACAATGCTTTCCTGCTTTAAGATGCTTTATAAAATCTATTTCTTTTGCCAAGCCTTTTTTCATCTGATTGAATATTCCTTATGTGGCTCAGTGTTACCTTTTATGCCATTGTGAAGTGCCTTTGATCATTTTATTACATTAAGGATGCTGTAAAAATATAATTTGCTGTTGTTGTATTCACAGACCCAACTCATCAAAACAAATTACTCAGACAAGTCTGCCAAGATTAATCAGAAAGTAGGCATCTTTGTGGTGGGTTTGGATTGGGCTTTATAGATTAATCGATTTAACATCTATCCATTCCTCCATTCCTTCTTCCACCTATTGTGACAAGGTTATAATTCCCTCCTTCCTTTCTGGTTTATCTGAATACTGAATCATTATGAAATTATTCATATTCCCCATTGCACACTTCAACATAAAATCTTTTGACATATAACATGCAACAGTAAAATGACGATTTTTTTCCCCAATTCACAGTTTAACTGCTTGTCACATAAATATTAATGTGAGCATTTATTATTCAAATGGAAACTTTAGATTTGATAAGAACTTAATGCAAAAATTTGATCCTTCCAAAGGTGAAATTTAAAAGAAGCTTAAAGCATGTCAGCAATGGAAAGATTGCTTGGACTAAAAAAGCTGCATCAGGTCATTGGAAGTTAGTACTTGCATTAAAGGTTGACTAAATAAAACACATGAATGCCAGTACAATGCTGCAATTGAGCTGAATTGGATAGATAGATATGAGTCAGTCTGAATGAGTCTAACGTGTAGAAATGTGAGCTGATGTTCTATGCACAGAATTGATCAATGTAAGTTGTCAAAGTTTATGAAATTAAGGACAAAAGTTTTATGTAAAGATGCAGATCTGATCAACTTACTGAAGTGTTGTCCTTGCATTGTGTAATTGTTGCAGAGCTTATGAAGAAGAGTGAAGCAACATGTAGTGCTGAAAGTCTTTCAGATGGAGAGTGGTCAGAGGAACTGGAAATGTGATTGAAATGTGTAATGATAATTGAAAATTATGCTTTAAAAATGAGAATCGTATAATGCACTCGTCTAGAGAACACGGCCATTACCAAATTGTCAACTATTATTTGAGTCATAGTCACAGAGTCCCAGTGATTTACAACATGGAAATGGCGCTTCATCCCAACTTGTCCATGCCACCCAGTTTTTATCACTAAGCTATTCCCAATCGTCCACATTTGGCCCATATCCCTCTATACCCATTTTACACATGTAACTGTCTAAATGCGCTTTAAAAGACAAAATTATACGTGCTTCTACTACTACTTCTGGCAGCTCATTCCAGTCACTTGCCACTTGCTGAGCCTTATTTTACCATTAAGTCATGCCGCACGTTTTGGGCGTGAAATGTGGTAAAGTCGAGTGTGAGGCCATTAACATGATCCATGTCCACTTCCATGCAGATGACTACTTTACTGAGACCTGGGAATGGCCACGATTCAATTCGATGCATGCATTTACACTAAATTAATGAATTGGCCTTCCAACTTTACCAGCAATTTTCCCTTTGCCACCGCGTTTGCTGATCCGGAAGCACGCTGAAATGGACGTGCTGAATAAAAGTCTGAATTGGGTGCTCCAGCTGCTGAAGAGGTGAGTTCAGTGCTTCCAACGGCTCTCTGTCCCAGATCGGTGGGGGGTGGGAGTGGGGAGGTTGGTGGGGAGGGGGGCATAGGAAGAGAGATAGATCAGATCATTTTCTGGTGTGAGGGAGGAAGGAGGGAAGCCAAATTGTTGTCCGGTTGTGAGGGAGGGCTGATCATTGTCTGGTGGTGGGGGGATAGGGAGGACCGACCGTTATTTGGAGGGGGGGAATGGGGAAGGGCCTTTCATTGTCTGGTGGTGAGAGGAGCCGACCATTGTCTGGTGGGGGGGATGGAAGGGCTGATTGTTGTCTGGTGGGGGGAGGGAAGCCGGCCAGATCATTCTCTGGTGAGGGTTGGGGGAGGCGGATCAGATGTTCCTCTGGGAGAGAAGGAGAAGGGAAGGGAAGGGAGGCCAAATCATTCTCTGGGGTGTGTGGGGAGAGGTGGTGGGGTGTGAGTGAGGCTAGTCGGGAGTGAGGCCAGATTGTTCTGGGGGGCTGGGGTGTGAGGCCGGATCATTCTCTGAGGGGGGAGGAGAGTGAGGCCAGATCATTCTGTGGGTGGGGGTGAGACCAGATCATTCTCTGGGGGAAGGGGGAGGTTGGTAGTGAGGCCAGATCATTCTGTGGGGGAGACAGGGTATAGGGAAGAGGGAGGCGGGTAAGATGTATTATGGGGGGGAGGCCCAATCGCTCACTAGTGGCGGGGAGGGCAAATGGATCTCTGGTGGGTCCACAGCCATTCGTGAGGTAAGGGGGCAGAGGGTCACAATCGGTCTGCATAGAGTGGGGATAGAAAGTAGATAAGAGAGATAGTGAAGTGTGTGAGGCCATCGCTCACACTTTTCGCTCCCAGGCCGCTTTCTCCGCTTTCTGCAGCCTGGGAGCAATCTGACATGGGCATGCTTTTTCAAATTTTTTTCTAACTGCGCTTGCGCAGTTCAGAGCTACAGTCATTTTGAGCGTGCTAACACCCGCCCACAGTGCAATTCAGACCCGCGATATGTTTTTCGGGCAAAATGCTAATGGGGATGTCCGAAAGTAGATTGAAAGCAGTCGGATCTAAATGGCGCTTAGATTCAGCACTTAGAATGAAAATGGTAAAATCAGGCCCTCTGTGTGAAAATATTACCTCTCTGGACTCTTCAGTGTCTCTCCCCTCTCACCTTAAACTATGCCTCTAGTTTTAGACTCCCTTCCCTTTAGGAAAATATGTTGACTATCTCCCTCATCTATGCCCCTCATTATTTTATAGACCTCCATAAGATCACCCCTAAGCCTCCTATGCCCCAGAGATAAAAGTCTCACTCCATCCAACCTCTCCTTATAACTCAAAACATCACGTCCCGATATCATCCTAGTAAACTCTTTTTAGTTTAATAATATCCTTTCAATAATAGCGTAACCAGAACTGTACACAGTATTCCAAGTATAGCCTTACCAACGTCTTGCATGACTTTAACAAGATATGCCGACATCCAAAGTGTGAGGTTATCCACTTTGGTAGAAATAATACCAGGAGGGATTATTATTTAAAAGGCAAAAAGCTGCAGCATACTGTAGTGCAGAGGGACTTGGGGGTCCTTGTGCACGAATCACAAAAACCCAGTCTGCAGGTGCAGCAGGTGATCAAGGGGGCAAATGCAATGTTGGCCTTTATAGCAAGGGGATAGAATATAAGAGTAGGGAGGTCTTGTTGAAACTGTACATGGCACTGGTGAGGCCGCAGCTGGAGTTTTGGTCGCTGTATTTGCCGAAGGATATATTGGCCTTGGAGGGAGTGTAGAGAAGGTTCACTAGGCTGATACCGGAGATGAGGGGGTTAGCCTATGAGGAGAGATTGAGTAGACTAGCTTTGTACTCCTTGGAGTTTAGAAGGCTGAGGGTGGATCTTACAGAGACGTATAAGATAATGAAAAGGATGGATAGGGTAGAGGTAGAGAGATTCTTCCCACTTAGAAAGGATAGCAGGACTAGAGAGCACAGCCTCAAAATAAGTGGGGGAGGCAGTTTAGATCAGAGTTGAAGAGGAACTTCATCACTCAAAGGGTGGTGAACCTTTGGAATTCTCTGCTCGTTGAAGTGGTGGAGGCTACCTTGCTGGATATATTTAAGTCACTGGTAGATAGGTTTCTGATAGACAAGGGAATTAAAGGTTATGGGGAGAAAGCAGGAAAGTGAACTGATCCACTTCAGATCAGCCATGATCTTATTGAATGGCGGGGCAGGCTTGAGGGGCTAGATGGCCTACTCCTGCTCCTATTTTTTATGTTCTTATGTTCCTATATTCAATGTTCTGACCAATGAATCCAAGAGTGCCAAATGCCTTCTTCACCACCCTGTCCACTTGTGACTTCACATTCAAGGAATTATGAACCTGTACCCCTACAGCTCTTTGTTCTATAACTTTTCCCAACACTCTACCATTAACTGAGTAAGTCCTGCCCTAGTTGATCTACCGATTTACCTCACATTTATCTAAATTAAACTCATTTGCCATTCATCGGTCTACTGGCAAAATTGATCAAGATCCCACTGCAATCCTTCTTCACTGTCCACAATGCCACCAATCTTGCTGTCATCTGCAAATTTACTAATGATGCCTCCTAAATCCTCATCAAAATTATTAACATAAATGACAAATAACATTGGAACAAGCTCCAATCCCTGAGTCGCAGCGTTGGTCACAGGCCTCCAGTTTGAAAAACAGCCCTCTACAACCACCTTCTGTCTTCTGCATCAAGCCAATTTTGTTGCCATTTGGCTACCTCACCATGGATTCCGTGAGATTTAACCTTTATGTGACAACCTACCATGCAGTACCTTTCCAAAGACTTTGCTAAAGTCCATGTAGGCAACATCAACAGCACTGTGGCATCTTCTTGGTTACCCTTTCAAAAAAAATCAATCAAATTTGTGAGACATGATTTTCCACTCACAAAGCTGTGTTAACTGTCCCTAATCAGCTCTTGCTCTCTAAATGCCTGTAGATCCTGTCTGTCAGATGTCTTTGAACAACTTATCCACTACAGATGTGAGGCTCACCAGTCTACAGTTCCCAGGCTTTTCCCTGCAATCCTTCTTAAACAAAGGCACAACATTTGCTAACTTTCAATCTTGAGGCACCTCACCTGTAATTGTCAATGATTCAAATATTTCTGCTAGGTGACCCGCAATTTCCTCCCTAGCCTCCCATAATGTCCTAGGATACCTTTCATTAAGTCCTGGGGATTTATCCATTTTGATGCACTTTAAGACTTTCAGCACCTCCTTCTCTGTAACATGTACACTTCTCAAAACATCATTATTTATTTCCTCCAAGTTCCTTAACATCCATGCTTTTCTCAACAATAAATACTGATGAGAAATATTAATTTAGATCTCACTCATTTCTTGTGGATTTGCATGTAGATTATCTTGTTGATCCTTAAGAGACCCTACTCTTTCCCTAGTTATGTTTTGCCCTTTATGTATTTGTAAAAACTCTTTGGATTCTCCTTCGCCTTATCTGCCAAAACAATCTCATGTTTCCTTTTTGCTCTCCTGATTTTTCTCTTAACTCTACTCCAACACTCACTATATTCTTCAAGGGATCCACTTGATCCCAGCTGCCTATGCATGTCATGTGCCTCCTTCTTTTTCTTAAGCAGCATCTCAATACCCCAAGCCATCCAGGGTTCCTTACTTCGCTCTAAAGCCTTGCCCTTCACTCTAAAATGAATGTGCTTACCCTGAATCTGGGGTTAACACACTTTTGAAAGCCTTCCTGTTACCAGGTATCCCTTTGCCTGCCGACAACTTTTGAAACTTCCTGTCTAATATCATCAAAATTGGCCTTGCCCCAATTTAGAATTTTAACTTTTGGGTGAGACCTAACATTCTCCATAGCTTTCTTAAAACTAATGGAATTATAGTCACTGGTCTCATAGTGATCCCTCACAGATGAATGCATGGCTTGAGAACAGTGCAGGGGCAAGGATTTAGATTTGTGTATCATTAGGATCTCTTCTGGGGCAGGGATGACCTGTTCAAGAGGGAAGGGTTGCACCTGAACTGGAGTGGGACTAATATCCTGGTGGGGAGAATTGCTAGAGCCACTTGTGAGGGTCTAAACTAATTTGGTGAGGGGTGGGGTGGTGGGACCTAAAGCAGTAGGGAGACATTTCTGTCACCTGCCCTTCCTTATTTTCCAAGAGGAGGTCAAGGTTTTGCCCCCTCTCTAGTCAGGCCATTCGCATGTTGAATGAGAAATGTCTCCGGAATACACTCAACAAATTTCTCTGCATTCAAGCCTCTAATACTATTTTAGGAAAGTTAAAATCCCCTGCTATTATCACCCTATTTTTCTTGGAGCTATCTGCAATCTCCATATTTGCTCCTCAATTTCCACTGACTATTTGGGGATCTTTAATTCAAACCTATCAAAGTGATCTTTCCCTTCTTGTTTTCAGTTCTACACATATAAACTCAATAGGTGAACCATTGGATATATTCCCTCTCATTACTGCTGTGATGTTCTCCCTAATCAAAAACTCAACTCCCCTGCCTCTATTACCTCCTGTTCTCTCTTTCCTACTGTATCTGTACCCTGGAACATTGAGCTGCCAGTCCTGTCCAATACGCCAGTCCCATGTTAATCTACCTTGCCCGTCAGGCCTCTTGCATTGAAATAAAAACAGTTTAATTGAGACTTCCCTTGT
Organism: Sphyrna mokarran; assembly: GCA_024679065.1. Classification (NCBI taxonomy): domain Eukaryota; kingdom Metazoa; phylum Chordata; class Chondrichthyes; order Carcharhiniformes; family Carcharhinidae; genus Sphyrna; species Sphyrna mokarran. Next base: position 89,170,209 of record JAGIQG010000001.1, on the reverse strand, counting down.
TCTCTGCCCTGTTTTTGCCTGAACTGTCTAATACTAAGATTACTGATATTGTCTTTACTAATTAACTCTTTAAATTCCATACTGTCCCCGATCTATTCTTCTGTCTCCCTACTGCTTTGGGTCCCAACCCTCTGTCAAACTAGTTTAAACTTTCCCAAGTGGTTCTAGCAATTCTCCCCACCAGGATATTAGTCCCCCTCCAATTCAGGTGTAACCCGTTCTTCTTGAACAGGTTGCCTCTGCCTGAGAAGAGATCCCAATAATCCACCAATCTAAATCCTTGCCCCCTGCACCAGATCTCAAGCCACACATTCATCTGCCTATTCCTACTCTCCCTAGCACATGGCACTGGCAGTACTCCAGAAATTACTTCAAGACCCTGCACTTCAGCCTTCTGCCTAACTCTATATATTGACACTTTAGGACCTCATCCCTATTCCTACCTATGTCTTTGGTACCAATATTACCACGACCTCTGATTGATCACCCTCTCTCTTACAAATGTCTTGCAACTGCTCAGAGACGTCCTTGATCCTGGCACTGTGGAGGCAATACACCATCTTGGAGATTTGATTGCAGTCACAGAAACACTTGTCCGTGTCTCTAACTAGCAAGTCCCCTAATATTATGGTTTACTTGCTCTTTGCCCGACCCTTCTCTATACCAGAACCAGGTGTTGTGCCATAGGCCTGACTACTGCTGGTATTTTCCCCTGAGAGGCTGTCCGCCTCAACAATATCCAAAACTGTTTGAAAATCAATTCGTTTTGATTCTTGTAAAAACTGCTTGGATAATCATCACATTGTGAAAGTTATTGGCCTTGAAACCCTTGAAGGTTTCCTCCAAGTCTTTGTGATATCAAAGCTGGCACATACTATTAGGATGTCATTCTCTCAACAGGACAACTCATCCAAGCAGCACAGATAAGAAAGTGACTGACAAAACTATCAAATCATGAAATGTTATCATCTTAGGACCTTGATATTTTACTTGTCATAATACTCACTTCAAATACCAGCCGACATAACACGAACAGACCAGTTTCATCTGCACCAGAGGGCAAGCAGATAAAACTGACAGAACACAGGAGCGCTCAAAATTAGAAGGCGATTTTCCCTCGGAATAATAGATAGCCAGAACACAGCCCAAGCTAAAGCAATTAAATCTTTGTAATAGTCATATGAAATTTATTGTTCAGAATAAGATTGGGAGTTATAAGAATAAATATGGAAAAGGATAACAGAACGTTATGAAGAACACGATCACAGCCATTAATAGTCTTAATTCCTTTATCCTGAGCCAATCCTCTATCTGCAACTCTCCCTTCCACTTCCCCAACCCACTCCCATCCCAGTGGTGAATGCCACAAAAACCCAATTCAGCAAACAAGTGAAACAGAACTCCACTGATTAAGCTGAGGCTTGTTTTAGTATAACAACCAGATTCTGCACATTTATGGTCATATGCTTCTTTATTTCATTGTGCAAAGGCAAAACACTTAGTGCAAAGGGAGGAAAGTCCCATCCGAAATGCGGGACCGGATGTTTTTTCCTGTCAGCTGCACGATTGATTTTAGCATCACATTGTCAGCTTCCTGCCTCATTAATCACACATGCATGGGAATCACCCCGGATCAGGGGCTGCAGGCCTTGGATTGAGCTCTCCTGCCATGAACTTACCACTTCTCCACTCCAGGCACTGTGTTTAAACAGCAGCAGAGCTCAGCCTTTGCAATGCCTGCAGCCTAGGACTTCTTCACTAAAGACACGGCCCCAAAAGCCATGCAGCCTCCAAGTTTAGTGACACCTTCTTTGAACACCTGCTGATTGCTGTGGAGGCCTGTCACAATGTCCCATACCACTGCACTGGCTGCAGAAGGTCCACCAACCTCACCACTCCAGTCTGGGAGGTGATGGTAGCAGTTGTCAACATTCTGCCCAGTGCAGAAAGAAGATGAATGATCTAATCTGTGCTGCCAGAGTAAGTCAAGCATCTCATCTTTCTCAACTCACACACTCATAAAGCCATCAAACATTCATAAGAATATCAGTCAATGACAATTCAAGGGTCAGCGCCACTCTCACACACACTCACAACACCGTCTGGATTCATCTCCCTTGAAGATTGAATCTTCATCCCATCCATAGCTCTACTCAACACCCACATATGTCAGGCATCCTTATCCTATATGCATCCTATAATAGAATAATAGAATCATACAGCGCAGAAGAGGCCCTTCGGCCTATTGAGTCCATACCAACTTATTAGAATCACCAGGGAACATGACTTCCCTGCTTTTGTAGTCTATGCCTTAAATGATAAAGGGATATGTCTTTTTCACCAGCCTACTAACCTGGCTTTCCATCTTAGAAATCTGTGGACAATCACGCCAAGGTCCCTTTGTTCAACAGAAATTCCATGTATCCCACCATACATTGAATATTTTCTTGTCAACTTATCCTTTCCAAAGCGAATCACCTAACACTTTTCAGGGTTAAATTCCATCTACCAGTTATCTACTCAGTTGACCAATCTGAATTATTTTCTTGTAGCCCAAGACACCCCACCTCGCTGTTAACCACCCATCCAATCCTTGTGAATTCTGCAAACTTACCAATTCTGCCCCCCACATAGTCATGAAAATCATTTATATAAATGACAAATAATAGGGGACCCACATAGGTCTCTGTGGTGTGTCATTGGACATTGTCTTCTGGTCACTAAAGCAGCCTTCTGTTATCACCCTCTGTCTCCTGCAATTGAGCCGATTTTTACATCTTGTTCATACTCTTTTCATCTCTCTGTATGTAGGATAAGCCTACACACAATAAAAATGAGAGATCCTGGATTGGGTGGAGTGCAGGGACTCAAGATCCTCTCTCCATTTGAAAACTGTGCCATTGAGCTAGGTGGAGAGAACATGGACCTTGCCTATGGCAATGGTGAAGTTAGCAGCAAATACCCACCTGAGAATCCTGCACCAAATCATTCCTTGTGAACTCCGTTGTGAGTGCACTGTTATGTTTTTCAAGCTGGCTGCCATGCATTAATTATCTCTACTTTCTTTCATAGGTTCTTCAGACAAGTAGCTGTGTCTCTTAGTCAGCCAGACCCTGAGCTCCAGCTCTGAGGACATCTCCAATGAAGAACCTGAGGACACCATCTTTGCAGAGCCATCATATTTCTCATCCCCACCATCCACCAGCACAGAGACATACACTTCAATGCGATCTAGATTCAGAAGATGATTTGGTGAGCACAGCACACAATCTGGTCCACAGCAGATGAGGGCAAAGATATCCAAGATTGTCAGCACCCAGAGGATCGCCGGAGTCAATGCTGAGTCTGAGTCAGATGACAAGCCTGTAGACTCCGTCCTGAATCAGCTGCTAGAATTGCAGTGAGACTTAAGAGAATATCAGGAAGGATGTCAATGACATTCATCAGATTGTAACAGATGGAGGAGTCTGTCCGCCTTTAATCTGAAATAATAGCACTGACATGCCAATGCATCAAGATCAGCACTGGTAAAATGGTGGACATCACAAAACCTTGGTCCAGGGCATTGGTTGTGCACTACTGCATGAGATGTATTCCGTCGCTAAGGCACATGTTGGCATTCATCAGTATCAATGTGAGAAGAGATCAGAGCACCTCAATCTCACTCTAGCCGCTCTTTTACCTCAAGGAGTCAGGCACAGGTCCTCATGATACATAGGAGTGTCAATCAGCAGCTAGACACCCTGAAGCCATCCACCCAGGTGACTGCAGGATTCTCCTGCTAATCCAAATCCCATTGTGATCCCAAGACCTCTAGCTGCAGAGGTCCAGGAGGGAGGACCTCAAATCAGGAGGCCAGAGATTTCCATATCTTGACTGTCCAGAAGACACTCACCAATGTAGCAGAAACTACTATCCCTGTTATGTACTATCCCACTGGCAGGATAGACCCAGCAGATGTGGCAGCACAGTGGTATACAGTCAGAAGGGAGTTACCCTGGGAATCTTCAATATCAACTCTGGCAACAACAGCATTACTACTGACAGAGGTGGTTGAATCCTAAAGGTCAAAGCTATTAGACTGAGTTTCCAGCAGATAGTGAGAGAAGCAATAAGAGGTAAAAACATACTTGACCTCATCCTCATTAACTTGCCTATTGCAAATGCATCTGTCCATGACAGTATCAGTAGGAGTGAACATTGACACTATCCTTGTGTCTTTTTAAAGAGGAGGCATTTTAATATCTGGCAGGCAAGTGTTTGATGTCATCATGTACATGTGGTCCATATCCATATTAAGCTGAGGATAAATACAGCCCACGATGTCAAACTGAGAGGGCCAGATGCCCATGTGATTTGGAAGAATGCAACACAGATAACTGACTCATCTCCAAATGGATTGACAGCCGAGGAACATCATCAGCTTGTCCTAAGTGTGAATTCTCTGATTCACCATCAACATTACACAAAGTGCATAGTTCTATTGCTTGAGATGAATCTCCTTGAGGAACTTTGTCACACTGAAGGCACGTAGCCCATTGAGGATTGTGTAACAGATCCTAGATCTTATAAGGAGCCATTATAGCCGGGATGCTGCAGAGACACTTGATGAGACAGCACCTTTTTGTTATCTGGTGCCAGAGCTCCCTCTTTCAGTTAGACCTCATCTCAGCAAGAACACAGGCTGCCGAGGTTCATCATCCTTCACTGGATCAGGATAATGTGAGCCTGATGTGTAATTATTCATTTTCATATTGAGAAGTGTGGATGAAAGGAGAGGAAAAGCAACACTGGTGTTCACACTGGCCCATAGTAGAGGCTCTTGTCCAAGAGGTTGCTCACTGCAATGCGTCATGCTGCTGATGGAACCTGATGGCAATGAGGATCTCATGTACATGCCTGCCTCATCTAACTTATGCTATAGTTTCCTCCCCTGCAACCTAAACTTTCTCAAACTCATCATCTTCATCCCCTTCAGGATCTTTCTCATTGGAGGAGACATGCAGTTCCTCCACTTTGTCATCTGGCAATTCCTTCCCCCTTTGCAGTATCAGTTGTGCAAAGCTCTGAGAGGCTCTGGCACTGCACTGGAATTCTCTGCCACATTTGCCCAGGCATCCGAATCACATCTTTAGAATGCCTATGCTGTGTTCCAGCATTGTTTGAGTAGTGGCATGAGTCATGTTGCAACTTCTGTCCTCAGGAATCTGAGGCCAATGCACAGGCAGTATCAGCCACATCCTCTATGGGTATCCTTTGTCACTAACAAACCAACTTGGGTACTTTGTGCTTCGTCACTGATGTCTGAAATCTGTGATCTACTTAAGATCTAAGAATTCTAGACACTTCTGGGTTTCCATTTCAAAACTGCATGGTCAGTTTCTTTCATTGTGGGCTAATTGTACATTGAGTGAATGATAGATAGCCTTTCTGGTTTATGTATAGGAGTGCCTGTTGCCAGGGAGCATTTATAGCAACATGAGTGCAATCAATGGCTTCCTGTACCAGTATGGATCTGGCAATCTCAGCAAAGTTCAGTGCTCTAGTGTCGTGGCTTGTTTGATCCCTGTAGTCAATGAGAAAATTGTGAGCCTTGGTAAAAAGGACATCTGTGATCTCATGAATGCATTTATGCATGAACATCTAAAAGATCTTGCAGATGTCCCCAGTGGAGCCCATGATGGATCCACTGCCATAGAAGTTCAGAGTGGATGTTGTTTTCACAGACATCAGCAATCAATATCCTCTCAGTCCCTATGGTGCCAATCTGTAGATAATGTGGGAAATGTGAGTAACCTGGTCACTGGACATGTGGAGCCATTAGCAACACTGTTTCTCACTCATCTGCAGATAAGAAATATGAGTTCTGTAGACCTTTGGTCTTGCGAGATGCCTAAACACAATGTCTTTGCAATACTCATCCCCCATATCTGGAGGAGACCCTGCTGCCCCTGAATCTTGGGAGATATTGCTTCTCCCTTTTGCCGCTTAGACGTCTCTGTCACAATCTTCACCTTCTACAAGATAAAGGGCCAGTCATTTAAAACTGAGGTACTTATAAATTTCTTCTCGAAAGGGCGGTGAATGTCCAGAATTCTCTGCTGCAAAGAGCAATCAAGGCTGAATCATCAGAAGTATTTAAGTGGAGATGGATAAGTATTTGATAAATCACATAGTAGAACTGGCACAGAAAAGGAGTTGAGGTCAGTATAGATCAACCATGATTATATTAAATAGCAGAACCAGCTGTAAAGGCCAAGCGGTCTAATCCTGCTTCTTTTTCTTGTCTTCTTGTGTGCGTTTTCTTGTTATCTGTAAGTGACAATGCAGACAAGTGATAAAACCAGGATGCATTGTCTTATAGCCTCCTCTCTGTAGTATCACTGAGAAACAGATACATGTTAGTATTAGTCTCCAAAGATCCTCTTTCTGTCGATGATTCATTGGTGAATGTGGGTTCAAGGGCTTTCCGTCAGATGGCATCCGCCCCCGAAATGATGTCTAGTATGAATCAACCTCCGCAGCCCACAGAGCTCAAACCTGACTGGCTGCTATGACATTGCTTTGACCAGGCACTTGAATGTGCTGCTTTCAGCCCAATCACTATAATCCTCATTCACTGCACCCTAGTCATGGAATCATAGCATCCCTAAAGTACTGAAGAGCCATTCAGCCCATTAAGTCTATATTGACCATTATCCCACCCAGGCTCTTTTCCCACACATTTATCCTACTAATCCCCCTGACAGTCGAGTCAACTTAGCATGACCAATCAACCAAATCCACACATCTTTGGACAGTAATACCACATTCTTGGAAATAAACACGAGAGTAAATGTTAATTCAGGAAATGAGATTTTTTGAGGGAGGCTTGAGGCTTTTCTGAACTGTCCCGCACCAACTTTCTAACAGATGTCTGGAGCTTTTCTATTTTCCAATATCTCTAGAGTTCATTATGACTTTGGGGAATTTCCACACAGTTGAAAGGGGAAATTCAGATGGATTTACTTATAACAATACTAAAATGCACAAATGAGGACAGACTGCTGGTAACCGCTAGACTTTGATTTCTTGTTATTGTACAGATTACCATAATACTGTTGACACATGTGAAAGGGAAAAGTAAACGTTAATATCAACATATAAGTAAAATTGTATTATGAGAACTCAATATGCAGTTGCAAAACCATATGGGAACTGAGCGGAGTGGGGGTTTTCTGACAAGATACAAAATGCTGTAACTCAATGCTGAATATTGTAGCTATAGCGGACATCCTTGTAGTAAAAATACAGTATAATTGCTGCACATCTGTATGAATCTTAATTGGGTAACCACATTCAAGTAGCAAATTATGTTAATTTGTGATAGATATTTGCTAATAATTATTAAAAATATCTAACAATGATGAAGTATAACTCAGTATAACGTCAAGGGCCAAATGGTCTGTACTGTGCTGTACGGTTCTATAACTGATCTAAGAGTCCATACAGCAGCCTGAGTGAGGTGCAGAGTCTCTTGTGTAAGTTGGAATCAACAGCTAGAAAAGACGTTGAATCTTGCCTGGTCTGTGGAAAACCGGACAGAAACAGAGCTCCTATTCCACCCATTCACTGTGGACAAGAGGTTAAAATAGACATTGATTAGTGCCAGTCTGCAGAATTTTGCACAAATGAGCATCAATGCTTCCATTTCCTGATTCCCTGCACAGTCATTGAAAAGTTCCTAACATGTCTCAGCTGTATCTCCCTCCTCATTTCAGAATGGACAATTCAGTTAGATGCCACTTTAGTCACTCCCTCCCTTGCACTTACCCTTCAATCCATTCGCACAGCCCTCAGAGAACTTTTTTTTCATTTTAATTTTGTACTGTCCCATCGCTGCAGGTTGGAAGATGATGATACAAGCTCACTGCCAGACCAGCTTGCATTCTCCCTGTGTGAGGATGGAAACCATTCCTAGCATCTCAGAAGACCTTAAATTTCAGGTTTCCTTCCCTCGCTGACCCCTGAATCCATCCTCTATGTTCTTTGATTCCACTGTGTTTGTAGTGAATGTCCCATTTGTTAGCCCCTGGACAATTGGAAGTGGATGCGAGTATGGCCAATGTGCATCTCACCCGTCCCCTGGACAATTGGAAGTGGATATGCCTATGGACAGCATGCACCTCATCCATCCCTATCTTGGGGCCACTTAATTGTCCACTTAAGGGCCTCAATTAGTTACATGTTGAGGAAAAACCATTTCTGGGCTTTCCCACAATCCTTAATTAGGATGGAGGTAGGAATATGGCAGAGATCCCAATCAAACCTTCCCCGCCCCCAAACCTCACCCAGTTAAGTGCTGCCTCCGCCATCAAATTCACCACAGGAAAAGGCAGAAAATTCCAGTTTTAACAGCTCAAAACAAGATAACCTATCTTTATTGAAAGGTTGTGATAAGAAGAAAAAAATTCAAACACCCCATGGAAAATAGCTTCCAATTACAACACCACAGATATACACCAAAGCCTACAAGAATATATCTTCTAATGGGAAGAATCCTGGATCCTTTCCTGCACAACTCCAGCCTGTCATTTCCAGTATTGAACTATAAATCTGTAAGTGTCCTTTTCAAAGGTGAAGGCTGCCTTCAAATCATCGGTAACACATTTTCTATTCTCCCTGCCCCTTCAGCAAGCTGCCAGTTAATAGGGTAAATAGCATAGCACTGGCAGCTCATCAATAATAAACAAATAAGTCCAAAGCCCCAATTTTAAAGGTGTCTCTAGCGGATCTTCAGTACCGACTGAACCAATTACACAGATCCAATCAACTCAAATTATTCGCTACAATTGTTCCAATTGCCTATTGATTGTACAATAAATTTCATTTGGACCAAGGTCTGTCTGACATGAGCAGCCTTGAGGAATGAAATGGTTTACTCCTGTCCCTATTTTGTCATGCTGGATTAAACTGTGTCTCAATGCTTGGGATTGGAGGTCTTGTGGTACAATCGTAGTGCCGTTACTTTTGGACCAGAAACTCCAAGTTCAGAACCAACACCAGGACTTTCTGGTAGGAGCATTCATGATGTGGCTCAATGAGCTGAGTCCTTCCATCACTTCCCTCACTATTCCCCAAAAGGGTAAAATAGTGTGGGCATGAAGATATGTTTGGAAAAATGTTTGGTACAAAATAGAGCAGGTTACACTACTGGCTGTAAAAAAGAACGTGTCAGCATAGTAGAGAAGGAGGATTGGATCTGTGCCGTGACTTGTATGAGTCAAAAAGCATGGGGTTTGATGAAAGGAAAGAACTGACCTGGGTTAAATCGTGGTATTTCAAGGGAGTATATCTGCAAATGCAATTGCTCTGTCACATGGTGAAATTGACAGTAACTATAAATGTCCTTGCGGTAAGTTTATTCCACTCACTGAAGTTTGTTTTGTTGACATTATTCAGAACATCCTGTCCACTTACGTTGTGTAGGTGATCGATGGTCTGTTCTGTGCAACTGACAGATCTATCCATTCTTTTCCAGATATGCTGAGCGTTGACCATACAACTAATCATAAGATTTCCATTTCTTCCCAAGTGTAGGTGATCTGCAACACTCCAAACTCACTTCCTTGGAAAATTTCAGATTCCCAGGGTCAATGTAATTTCTGGTGTGTTTGTGCATTTTTTTAAAGCTGAAATGGATTTTATTACAAAGTAAATTCAAAAGATTACCAGAAGTGTATTGCTTGCAAAGTGACATCAGAAACAAAAAAGAATTAAGTTTGGTTTTTGTTTCCAAGTTTTCTTTTTGATACTACAAGTTGCAACTTCTCACAGAAGCAGGCATTTCATTTACCAGTAATTAATGGGTTTCTAAATACAACAGTCACAGACTCCCCTCGGAGGAATATCTTCAAGATATATCGATCCTTGTTGACTGGTTTTGACTTCTTCTTGACTTTCTTACTTTTGGAACTTTGGTTCACATTTCTTTGATGTTTTCTAATACCATGTCACAATGTTAATCAAAGGTTTTGACTCTGCCAAGCAGCTTAGACTCATAAAACTGCTTCAATAAGGTTCAACTTATTTCCTTTTTATGTGTTGGCTATGGCTCAGTTGGTGGCAATCTCAGTTCACAGCTCAGAAGGCTGTGGGTTCAAGTCACACTCCAGGAGTTGAGCTCAATAAACTACGCTGCACACTCCAAAGCATAACTCAGGTTATGAAGCTTTGCCTACCACGCCTTCTTTCAAATCAAACACTAAACTGAAGACTTGCTTTAAAAGAAACTGCAATATTCTCGACTAACTTCTGAACCAATGGTTGAGACTTGTGGAGGCTATGCATCCCACGGGTCATCGACAGTTTCAATGAGATGCAAAATCTTGTTATTCTGGGCTGGTTGTACAGAAATTTGACCAAATGTACCAGCTTGCTTTGCAATCCAGAAGAGACATTTCCAAGTAACCCGCTAAAAGTGGTGGATTGATTTTTTCATGAATAAGCAAGATTTACAGAATTATAACAGGAACCAACACTTTAGCAGCCTACAGTAATTAAAGAAAGCTAAACACACCAGGCAATATAATTTAACGCTGTCATTATGCTTGCATAATGACAATCCAAGGACTCCCAGAGGTCAAACTCCCCCACCCAGTTTCCCTCACCACTGCTCTGTCTACCCCAGTGCCTCATCCCTCTTGCTCTCATACAGGCCTTTGAGCCTGGCCCCAGTGATTGCCCCATCCACCCAACCTTTCACTCTGTTCCCAGCCCTGGTTTCTTGGCTTTGGATAATATTGTAGTCGTAACAGTGCAAATGGAGTTTAATGTGGAAAAGTGTGAAGTAATGCACTTTGGCAGGAATAATAAATGTGTAGAGTATAGGGCTAATGGTAGGATTCTTAATAGTGTTGATGAACAGAGGGATCTTGGTGTATATGTGCATAGATCCCTGAAAGTAGGCAGTCAAGTCGATAAGGTTGTTAAGAAGGCATATGGAGTCTTAGCTTTTATTGGTAGGGGGATTGAATTTCGGAGCCGCAACGTCATGTTGCAACTGTACAAAACTCTAGTGCGGCCGCACTTGGAGTATTGTGTGCAGTTCTGGTCCCCACATTATAAGAAAGATGTGGAGGCATTGGAGAGGGTACAGAGGAGGTTTACCAGGATGTTGCCTGGTATGGAGGGCAGGTCTTATGAAGAGAGGCTGAGGGATTTGAGGTTGTTTTCGTTAGAAAGGAGGCGGCTAAGAGGGGACCTTATCGAAACATATAAGATGATTAGAGGTTTAGATAGGGTGGACAGTGATAGCCTTTTTCCTAGGATGGAGAAAGCTAGCACGAGGGGACACAGCTTTAAATTAAGGGGTGATAGTTATAGGACGGATATCAGAGGTAGGTTCTTTACCCAAAGGGTGGTTCGGGAGTGGAATGCCCTGCCTGCAGCAGTTGTAGATGCGCCAAGTTTGGTGGCGTTTAAGAGGTTAGTTGATAAGTATATGGAAGAGAAGGGAATGGTTTAGTTTGGAGGGGCATTGCTTTTTATATTGGTTGGCGCAACTTCGAAGGCCGAAGGGCCTGTTCTGTGCTGTAATGTTCTATGTTCTATGTTCTAATGTCCCTAATAGTGCTGCTGAGACAAGAATGTTGCTGGATTTGATGATGGGGTTGCATTTTAGAAGGGGGAGGTGGTGAAGGATACCTCTTCTCAAGGAAAGTTGACCAAAAGTTGACACGCCCAGAAGAAGCTAGCAGTTAAAACATATGGAAGTGGGCTATGGTGGACTTCTGATCTATAAATTGCTACTCTTCAACACAAAATTGAGGGTTTTAGGCATTGCTGTTGGAAAACCGATGTTATTCAGTGGCATCTTATTTCCCTTACTGTAGTTAACATTCAAATACACCAGAAAGGAATTAGCTGTATGTGATTGTGAGGCTGAGATGAAGGACCTGTCTGAAATTGAGGAGGGGTGGCAGTTCATTATGATTCACAACTTCACCCTGAAGTCAAGACTCAGTGATTAATGAAAGGAGGCAAATAAAGGATGATCACTATAAAGAACCATGGAAAAGGTTCTGCTGAGGGTGATTGAAAATGACAGCTTCTTTCATGCTCACCACCGGCAGTGATTCCAACCTGTAGCAGTGCCACATCTTATTACAGTAGATCATTTTGGCAGGCATGGGTAAGGTCACACAAGCTATTGGATTTAAATTAAGAGACATTAAAAATGGAAGAGGTTGCAACCACAGGCACCAAAGAGAAAATAGGCTCATGAACAATGGAAGCAAGAGCTCTGGTGGTTATGCCTGAGGTGATTATAATCCCCAAAGAATGGATAGATTGTTTATCGATGGATAGTTAAAATAAAATCATTTTTTAGATTGCGATTGTAGCTCTGTCCAGCATACCCACTTGCAGGTTTAACAGAGATACATTTTGATGCCTCAGAGTATCCTACTCGCCCGCAGGCCCGGACCTTAATTTGTGCAGGCAGGTTCATTGTTAATCAAAGCAATTCACATCTTTATGAGATATTAATGTCATCCTTTCACATTAAACTTAAAAGGTAAGTAAAATTCCTCATTTCAAGTACTGGTTTCCCAGGGCTCATAAAATGTGGCAGTTGAAAGAGATGAGAAGTGCTAGAGCCAGTAAGAAAAGGCCACTGCAGCTCAACTTGTGGGCTAGAAGCAATAGGACCACTTCATCTAACTTTCAAGCAAAATTGCTTCACTCACTGTGATTATCCTCCCTCACCCACACCCTTTATCCTCTATTCGCAATCATTTTCCCCTCCCAACCTAACCACCTATCTTTGATTTCTCCCTAGTTACAGTCCACCATCACAGGCCTACCCACCCTAACTGTTACTCAGCTTTTCAATCTGGGTGGCTGCTAGTCAGGAGGCCAAGGGGAAAAACCTGAGGCCCTGAGACATTTCTTACATTGAGAGATTTCCTGGCAACTCTAACCATACCCACATTGACCCACTGCCACCCATATTGGGGCTGAAATGTAACATTTTGTGAAGAATTCCTCTTCTATATATTCTGACAAAATTATATCATGTTCTTCCAGAGCACAGATTGACCTCCTATGATCAAGTATTCTGGCCCATGTAAAAATTGGTTCAGGAGTTTGCAAACTGCAGACAAGCATCCTGCTCATTCTCCATATGTTATCAGATTAAATGCAGTTTAGAAGATTAGGGATACTTGGACCAGAAAGCACAAATGTATCATTTGTTTTAAAGTTGCCCTGGTTCCAGCAGCATAGCCTTGCATCAATTTTCCGGGGGTTGACAATGCTTGGGGCCATGACTGGGGGCCTGAACCAGTTTCCTCTTGTTATTGTTGAAGAATGCCATCCATGTATGTTATGAAGGTAGCAACCTGCAGGCCATCTATTCCGTGAATCAACATAGAACACTGCTAGAAATGGCATCACACAAACCAATTTCTCCCCAAATATTCTGTCCTACTTTGATAATGTTTTGACTTGTTATCATTTACAATTTAAATAGTAGTCTTTAGATGGTTCTAACTCTTACAATAAAAGTAATCTAGGAAAGGTTTGAATAATTGAAACCAATTCTCATTATAGTACTGTCAATCCCTATCCTTCCCAACAGGGTTGATTGTGTTGTGTATGTGGTGACTATCTTTTTAAGACAGTACAACAATAGACAGTCACCTGACTTGAGGGACCAATGGAAACTGAGAATGTTCACACCAGAGGATGGAGTTCACTCTGGGGCAGAATCTTCTGAAAGCATGTTGTAAGCATTGTAGAATAGGGACTCAGCACTGAGTGCCCCACAAATGGACATGTGAAATTCATGAAAAATGAGGATATAATACCTATTACTTACTGCACCTGTAAATGGAATGTTGGCCCTGCTTTCAAAGGGTTTGGAGGATAAGATTAGAAAAGCCTTGCTGAAATTGTGCAAGGTACGAGTGAAATTACATCTGGAGTACTGAGAATAGTTTTGCTTCCCATATTTAAGGAAAGATATTATTCCATTGGAGGTAGTTCAGAGAATGTTCACTATGATGCTCTGCAGTGTGGAGGGGTTGTCTTATGAGGAAAGATTAAACAGGTTGGGATTCTACTTAGGAGAATGAGACGTGATCCAATTGAAATATATAGAGTGGAATTTTATGAGAATGATTCTAAGTGTCTAGCTAGCATGAAAATGGGAGAGTTCCTGATTTGTTTTATGGGTGAGTTTCCATGCCCAATCGTTCGTACTTAGTAATTCAAAAAATGATGTAGACTGCTCCCTTGAAGCAGTGTCCTCTTCACGCCACACCCCATCTGCACCTCCTTCAAACGATTGAATGCCAGGCTCATGTAGCACATAAGTGAACATTACAACATGTTTAAACAAATAATTCATCTTCTCACTCATTTTCAGCAAGAGGCAGACCATGCTGGAAATCCAGCTCTCGTAAAATCATGGAGCTGAGAAATCAGGTGATTTTACCAGCTTATTGAATTCCTAAGGGACTCAGCAGGATAAATGCTAAGTGGATGTTTCCCTTCATGGGCTAGTCTAGGATCAGAGGACACAGTCCCAGAATAAAAGGATGCCAATTTAAGACAGAGAGGAGGATTTTCTCCTCAGAGGATTGTGAATCTTTGGAATCATTTACCAGAGAGAGCTGTGGGGACAGATTCCTTGTGTATATTTAAGATTGATTTTTAATAAGTAAGAGGATTGAGGATTACAGGGAAAGGTCAGGAAAGTGGATGTGATGAATGTGGTCAGATCAGCCATTATCTTATTGAATGGCAGAGCAGGCTTGATGAGCTGAATGGCCTACTCCTGTTCCTATTTCTTCTGGCTTATGGCTCTTATGAAAGTTTGATACGGAAGGGAATTGAGAGAGGAGTTACCCTGGCAGAGCAAAGGAAATCATCAATTCACTTCCTGTGCTTTATGGTGCTTTGGACATGGTTGCCAGCCATGCTGACTTCCTGGATGATGGTCTTCCAGGCTGGAGATGTGTGTTTGCTGTAATTCTTAGAGCCAGCTGTCAGGTAGAGGACATGTCTCTGCCCTGGACTCCTTGGATCAAGGCCTTGAGGGCCTGATGGTTGAAATGTGGTTCTTTTTGATGCTGCTTGCCTCTTCTGGCTTCCTAACATGTTGGATATTCTCCTGAAGGTGGGTGCATTGAGGAGAGTGACATGACTATTGAACTGGTGTTTAAATATGGCATCGGGACCTTTGAACCTGCCAGCTGATGGTGGAGGGACAAAACAGCAACTTTTATAAGAAGTGGATCCAGATGCTGTCCAAATTGTAGGCCTCACCTATGCATGATTCACCAAACGTAAAAACCCACCTGGTTCATGAATATCCTTTACAGAGAGAAATCTGCCATCATTATTCAGTCTGACCTGCACATGACTCCAGACCCACAGCAATGTGAGTGACTCTTAACTGAAGTAGTCCAGCAAGATGCTCAATTGAGGGCAATAAATGCTGACCTGCCAGCAACCTCTATATCCCATGAATGCATTAAAAGAATATCTACCCCAATTTGCCACCACATTTTGCCTGCGGGAGTGGGGTGGTGGTCTATGATGGTTGGCATTGACTTGAGAGGTTTGCAGCAGTAAATGATCTGCCGGGCCAAGCATAGCCCATTTTCAACTTTTTCCATCCTGAACATAATGAGGAACAGATAACCAGAATAAAGAGCACTCCCTGCTTTATGTGTATCACAGCATTTTCCAGGCGAAAAAAAAGATGAAAACATAGCTATCAAGTTTAAACTATCCACTGGTTATTTTTCCCTCTAAGATAAGCCACGTGTACTATGATACTTGTAATGCTAGTGGCAGAAACAGGCTGATAACATGCAGCCTAGGCCAAACGTTAAAAATCATAACTCTCTGAAATGAAACCTTTCACATTTCCATCCCAATACAAAATAAAATGACAAGATTGGTGGGTACTCAATCAAGCTTAACAACAACAACAACAAGCTGTCAAAAGCAGTGTCTATCGTTGTGACAGAAGTCAATTGCTATTCAAGAACGTATGGCCGCCGAAGAAAGTCACTGAAGAAGTGACCTGGAATGGTTTCGAAAATATGAATTATTAATGTTTGCAGAAAAAACACTGGGGGCGGGTGGCGGGCAAGGTGATTCAAATCACACTACCTGATTCAGTTAATGCACGTTCTTCAAGCCAAAAGGAGGTCAATCTGAGGTTTGGATGATATATGTTTCTTCTTTTTGCATCACACAATAACTATAAAGCCTGATTGTACATGGCCCGCAAATTTTTTAGCTGGGATTGGCTGGCAGCCAGGGCCATATCAGCCTGCAGCACACTGAGCTGGCCGTGCCATTAACTCAGCTGATTAATCAGCATATGCTGCCAGCACATTGTTTGGCCTTGCACAGGCAGCTAGGCTAATGTGGATGTACAAAATCTGGCTAGCTGCTCAGATTTAAAAGGATATGGGCAGTAAGAAGTAGCCAAGCCTCTGGTCCTCTGATCTTATATCTCCTTAGTGTCATATTTTGTTTTCTATTATTCCTAGGTACATGAGAATAGTTGTATGTAGGTATGAAGCTTGAAGGCATCAGTTTTTTTATTCAATCATGGGTTATGTATGTCGCTGACTGAGCCAGCATTTACTGCCCATCTCTAATTGTCCTTGAACTGAGAGGTTTATTAGGCCTTGGGGATGATGTGGTAGCACAGTTGTGATCTGGGTACGATTCCCGGCTTGGGCCACTGTTTGTGGAGTTTGCAAGTTTTCCCTGTGTCTGCGTAAGTTTTATTTGAGTACTCCAGTGTCGTCTCACAGTCCAAATGATGTGCTGGTTAGGTGCATTTGTCATGCTAAATTCTCCCTCTGCGTATCCGAACATGTGTCAGATTGCAGTGACTAAGGGATTTTCACAGTAAATTCATTGTAGTGTTAATATAAGCTTGTGACGCTAATAAATAAGCTTTTAAATTTCAGAGGGCAGTTAAGAGAGCAGGTAAGAATTTATTTTATATGTGCCAGGAGCAGGAGACCAGCCTCAATGATCAGGGGGGATAAAACTTCCAGAGAAGGCATTGAAGTTCCAGGGATGGCTATTACTACAGGGGGTGAGGGGGGGTGGGGGGTGCCTTCTCTTTGAACCATGGAGCAACCAAAAAGGAAGACCTGCCACCCCACTGTAGGAAGTCAATATAAACTATCTCCACAATGCCTCGCGGCCTTCCTCATGGATGGGGGAGTTTAAAGTTTTAGTGTCTCAAGTAAGCTTACATTAACAGTGCAATGAAGTTACTGTGAAAACCCATCCCAATGCTGGCAAAATGCCAGCAGTGGGTGTTAAAATGGCTATGAATTGCCCAGTTAATTCAATTAATTAACTCCAGTCAGCAGGTGACCAAGCTACTGCTGTTCCAACTCGGGATTTTTATATCATAGAGTCATAACATCCTGAAATCACAGACAACTGCAGTGCACAAGAGACTATGCAGCCCATCATGCCTGCAGTGACTCTCTGATAGAGTATCTTACCCAGTTCCTCTGCCCTGCACTTTCCCCATAACACCACATACGTTTCCCATGGCTAATCCATCCAACCTATACATCTTTGGACACCGCATTGGTTAGGTGCATTGGCCATACCAAATTCTCTTTCAATGCACCTGAATAGGAACCAGAGTGTGGCAGCTAGGGGATTTTCACAGTAACTATTTTGCAATGTTAATGTATGTCTACTTGTGTCAAAATAAATATATAAATAAGGGGCAATTTAACATGGCCAATCCACCTAACATGCACACCTTCGCCCTGTGCTGGCAGGAATATATTGGTCTCTCCCCGGATGCCTCCCACAACCATTTTACCATCCTGCCTGCCTTTCAGCCCACTTCTACCTGGCTGTCCTTACAGCTTATCTTCCTACTTAGCCTTTACACCATCTGCAAACTTTAATACATTATTCTTATTTCCTTCATCTAAATTATTCATATAGATCATAAGCAGCTGAGATCCCAGCATTGTCCCTTATGCCATTCCACTAGTACCTACCTATCAACCTGAAAATGACTTGTTTATTCTTACTTACTGTCTGCCATTTATCCAATCTTCTATCAGTGCTCTAACCCTATGAGCCTTTATCTCGTGTCATAACATTTTGTGTGTGAACCTTGTCAAATACTATTTGAAATTCCCATATTTTCCAGATTATTGTCAGGCAAATTGATACTGTACTGAAACAGCTTGACAAGAGTCATGGCTAATTCTGGAATACATGCCTTTAGCACGACATTTGGGGGGCTGTAAGGACTTCTAGCCTTTGCTGTGGCCATGTGTACAGATGGTTTTCAGGTCATGCAGAGTGAAGCAAATTGGCTGATGATTGGTATCTGCAATGCTGGCGACCTCAGGAAGGGGCCCAGATGGACCATTCACTCAACACTTCTGGCTGGAGATGATTATGATGCCTCAGCCTTGATCCTTGCACTTGTTACATGTTGGGACCTGCCATCATTGAGAATGAGGATATTTATGAAAACTCCTCCTCATGTTAATTGCTTAATTGTTCATCATTATTCATGACCGGATTTGGCAGGAGTGTGGAGTTTTGATCTGATTTATTGGCTGTGAGTTTGTCTAGCTCTGTCTAATGCATGCAGCTTCCGGATTATAGATTTGTATTCAAATACAATTCTACTGTTGCTAGTAATCCACCGCCTTTCATGAATGCCCAGGTTTGAGCAGCTGGATCTGTTCCAAATCTGAATTCATGAGCTTATCCTGCGAACTATTTAATCCAATTTTGATTTGTCTGGTCTGTGTGAGGATTAATGACTTCACAATTATTGAATTGCCTTTGTTGCAATCTTCCATTATTTCCTGATTAATGTCCTGTCTAACAGTATAGTTTCTGTCTGGTAGCCTAAAAGCAAGGATTGCCTCCACCGTACTTGAATTCGTTAGCAAGAAATCATCCTTGGTGGATGTAGCAATGTTTCTCAGTCAACTAATAAATTAAAGATTGCCCAAACACTATAATGAGGATAGTTAAAATTATGCCCATGAAGCCAGTTGTCTCCAGACAAAATCAAACCCGTAACAAAAGCTGTTTGACCCAAGAAATATTAGATGCATTGACGGTCGTTTTCCAACATTCTTCGGACTCTAGACTGGTTCCTACAGATTGGAGGGTAGATAATGTAAGCCTACTATTCAAAAAAGGAAGCTGGAGAAAAAAAAAGGCAACTATAGACCAGTGATCCTAAAGTCAGTACTGGGGAAATTGTTAGAGTCTATTATAAAGTTAAACTTTAAAGTTTATTTATGAGTGTCACAAATAGATTCACATTAACATTTCACTTATGGTGAAAATTCCCTATTTGCCATACTCCAGTCCCTGTTTGAATTCACACTGAGGGACAATTTAGCATGGCCAATACACCTAACCAGCACTTAGGACTGTGGAAAGATGCTGGCGCATCCAGAGGAAACCCAAGCAGACGTGGGAAGAATGTGCAAAGTTCACACAGACAGGTGCTCAAGCGAGGAATTGAACCGGGGTCCCTGGCTCTGTGAGGCAGCAGTGCTACCATTCGATCTGTTATCCATTATCAAAGATTTCATAGTACAGCATTTGGAAAGTAGTGGTATATTCAGACAAAGTCAGTGTGGATTTACATATGGGAAGTCAGGCTTGATAAATCTACTAGAATTCTTTTACGACGTAACTAGTAGAATTGACTAGGGAGAAACAGTGGATGCAGTTTATTTAGATTTTCGCAAGGCTTTTGACAAGATCTCACGTATCAGATTACCATTGAAGTTAAAGAACTTGGGATTATGGATAATGTTGTGAGATGGATAGAAAGCTGGTTACCAGATAGGAAGTAAAGAATTGGAATAATTGATCAATGGGTCTTTTTCTGATTGGCAGGCAGTGTTGAGTGGGGTACCACAATGATCTATTTGTTCACATTACATATTAATAATTTTCATGAGGAAACTAAATGTAGTATCTCCAGATTTGTAGATGATACGAAGTTGGGTGGGAGGGTGAGCTGTGAGGAGGATACAGAGATGCTTCAGTGTGATTGGGACAGGCTAAGCTAGTGGGCACACGTGGGTAAGTGTGGTAAACGTAAGGTGTGCACTTCAGTAGAAAAATAGGGAGGCAGATTTATATTTGAATGGGTGTAAATTGTGAATTGGATCCTCATTCATCAATCACTGAAAATAAGTTCGCAGGTACAGCAGGCAGCAAAGAAGGCAAATGTTGACTTTCATAATGAGAGGATTTGAATATAGGAATAGAGATGTTATACTGCAATTGCATAGAGCATTGGTGACGTCTACCTGCAGTATTATGTGCAGTTTTGGTATTCTTATCTGAGGAAGGAAGTTCTTGCTATAGAGGGAGTACAGTGAAGGTTTACCAAATTGATTCCTGGGATGACAGGACTGACATATGAAGACCAATTAAGTTAGTTAGGATTATATTCACGGGAGTTTAGAAGAGTGATGAGGGATCTCATAGAAATTTATAAAATTCTAACAGGGTTGAACAAGATAGATTAAGAAAGAATGTTCCCAAGGGTGCAGGAGTCCAGAACTAGGGATCATAGTTTGAGGATAAAGCATAAATCTTTTAGGACTGAGGTTAAGGGAAATTTCTTCGCCCAAGTGAATTTGTGAAATTCACTACCACAAAAAGTAGTTGAATTCAAAATATTGTGTGATATCAAAAAGGAATTAGATATGGCCCTTGGTGCCAAAGAGATCAAGGGATATCTGGGGAAGGTGGGATCAGCGTATTGAATTTGATGATCAACCATGTTCATAATGAATGACAAAGCAGGCTTGAAGGGCTAAATGGCCTACTCCTGCTTCTGTTTCCTATGTATCTTATCTGTGTATAATTTTTCTTTGAGGTTTCTATTTGAACTGGACACATCACAGAATTACTTCATTCTTAATCTATTCTACATGAACAATGTCAGTCTTGGTGAAGAGATTGTCAAAAAAAAATTCATCCAAGAGTTTAATTTAAATAAACCCGAATGTTATACTAAACATTTCACCTGGCGCTATTGTTACAGCACAACTTTGCCCCAAATACACAGTCTGGAGACCTAATTTTACAATGAATTTTGGAAACCAAAGCCACCAGAACTGACTTGTGTTGTTTCTTTCACCTTTATACCTCACTCATATCTAATCCAAAATCTTGTGGCACAATAGTAGCATCCCTCCCTCTGGACTAGAAACTCTGGGTTAAAATACAACTCCAGGACTTGCTGGCCATGAAGGTTTCAATGCATAGTTCAATAGGTTGATAATCAGCTCAGGCATCCTCCCACTATTCCTCAAAGGGAAAAATGGTCTGTGTGTGAAGATATGTTAAAAGCAGCTTAGTGCAGATGTACTATCACAGTAGTCTTACAATACTTAAATGAATTTACATGAATTTACAAAAATAAACTTATCTGCACAATTCGGCTAGGTGGTACAATGGCGTGGTGTGGTTCTATATCTGTTACCAGCTTCACAATTTTATACGCCACTCTATCCCATGCTCCAAATGACACTTGATCCTACCTGACCTAGCTTGACCTTAATTGACCACAGGTTAAACCATCCAACCTGAAATCCAGCAACATCGGAAATCTTCATGACCTTGGAGACTTGGCAATTTGCAGAGGCATGGTACAGCAATAATGTAAAATCCACCATCAACAATATTCAACTACTGAGACAGCTGGGACTCTGATCTGATGTCTTATGGTAGGGAGAACCTCTGGCAATGTGGCATTCCCTCAGCACTTCACTATCTGGAATGATGCTTGAATACAGTAAGAAGTCTCACAATGCCAGGTTAAAGTTCAACAGGTTTATTTGGCAACGCCAAATAAATCAATTGGACTTTAACTTGGTGTTGTGAGACTTACTGTGTTTACCCCAGTCCAAACCCGTCCACATAATGCTTGAATCCATGGCTGGGATTTTGCACAAAAAATGACATAAGCACTAAGTCCCACGAAAATCAAAAAACAGGAATCTCACAGGGAGATTTCATTTCCAGATTTTCCCTGTGCCCAACTTAATGTTATGATGTCATTAAAAGGTCTCTCCACCATATTGTGCTCCCTACATTGGAATCTCCCCACTCGCCAACATGACATCATGTTGGTGCAGTTTAAAAAAGGTTTGTAAAATGGGAACCAGGCAAAGGGAAATATAGTTCCAGGGAAAAGGGACATAGTTGGGCAGTATCCTGGCAACTCCTGGTGCTGCCTTGGCATCCTGCACTGTAAGGAGCATTATCAGGGGTCAGTGCACTGTGCCAGGAGACTACTGCGTGTACTACCGGGGACAATGTGAGGAAGTACTGCCAGGGGGCGATTCTGGAAACAGTGCTGAGGGTTAGGGGGGTATAGTTTGTCTGTGTGCACATGAAAGATTCCTGTGTTTCTTTAAAATTGGAGATAGGGACTACTTTCTTAAAGGCCACCTTGGTCTTGGAATTCCCAACATGCCAGCTTTTTGCCGCCCTGCCCTGCCAGCATGACAGCGTGGGTTACAGCTCCCTTTTTTTCATCCATATACTACACAACATAGAAAGAAAAGGCATTCCGGTGAGCTGTGTGCTGCTTTTCTCACTTGAGCCACCACCTTGGGATGAGAAAAGGAAAGATTTTGTGCTGTGATTTTGTGCTGTGATGTTGTGACTCGAGAGATGAGAGACATTAAACTTAGCTATGTCTAACATTTAAAGGCAATTTACAGAGATTCTATGGGTAACACAATGAAAAATGTCTCTTCAATAATATGAACAGTTCTGTCCATTTTTCTCTGATATCTTAGTTTTAATCTATATAATATTGCTGTCCACGGTAATTGCTGACCTTTTAAAATCTTTCCTATTAATGTTGTTAGAACTTATTTTGATTTGAACATCTGGCCAAATCCTAACTATTGTTGGGTAAATCCCAACTTTCCAATCTAAAAAACTCTATAATACTATTTACTTGTTAGCAGTCCCATGCTGGGTAACGAAGGTAATAAGGCACAAACACTTCTGGAAAATTGCTATTCCGAGGATTGGCCAGAGTCATTTAATCCCACACCCTCATGGTGGATCTTAGTCCTCAACCTTTCCAAGCTGCCAAGTTGACAGTTTAGCGGAGCTGAGATTTGCAGTGTTTATTTTCTGTTCTCACCTCTGGGGGATCATGGTGTTGTGAAGCAAAGCCTGGACACAGTTTATGGGCCTGCTGGATATGATCTGACAATCCTACTTCTTTCGAACCCTGCACCTGCTCACAACGTGTGACTAGATTCATGCAGAGTCAATGACAAGACTTATTCTTGCAGGTTTTTGGAGGCTGATACTCCTCGTAAATTTTGTCCGAAGCTCATTTCAACTGCTTCAGCAGGTTGTTTTCCCCAGCAGAGGCAGACTGTGTGCTGGGAGAATGCCATGAATACTTAATTGACCCCAGGCCATAAAGTGGGACAAGGTCATCACAGAATGCCTAGCACATGGAGGTCTTGCCTTGACCTAATTCTTACAGTAAATCTGCTGTCAAAATAAATCTGCCATTTTATCCTGGCCTTGAGATCAAAGTGAGCTTTCAATAACTCACTGGGTATAATTAAATAGAGTACCTTATCTGTTAATTTATTTCAGCAATTGGACAGTATCTATGATTTCATGGGACCTATCTATTCTTAGGTAAGCATATATAGCGTCACACCTTCCAATCCAATTTAAATTGACTGAGCGCATTTATTTCGGACAAACATGCAAATAGTTACAGTGAGATAGTAGACTTTCAACTGTAAATTCATGATTGTGTAATTTAGTTCTAAGCAGGCAGTATTATAAGATGCCTGGGGGGATGATTTTTCTTCCCTAGTTATAAGGCAGGTAAATTGTGACCCAAGTGTATTCTATCTGATTTGAAACCAGCTGTAATTGCTGGTTTAGATCTTCCAGAAGCTCAGTGTATTCCCCGTGCAAGAATGCCTCCTAATGGGCAATGGTGTCTAAAAGCAGAGGCCAAAAGTCAATTAGTGTTGTAGTCTTAGAAGCCTGCTGGAGAGCTGATGGCCACCCATCATCTTTGAAGACTTTGTAATGCTGTTCAAAAATAGCAGCCAAAATGCTTTCAACTTTGATGCCCATCCTGCTGGCTTTCTTGAAAAAAGTACATCTACTTGCATCTCCAGGAATTTTCTCAAGTTCTCTTTACCCGCTCTAGATGGCTGGAAACAAGCACTAAATTCTGTAAGTGTTTCTATGTTTGGCCCTCACCAAATCAAGACCTGGAAAATACGATAGAAAGTTTGGGAGATATTCTCCCTATTCACTACAATAATATAACTGTTCCTGTCCACTTAAAAAAGTTGGAATAGCTATGTGTGTTTTTCGGATTACATCATTTCATAATTTGATAAGTGGAATGAACTGACTGATTATACCTGCTGCTCTGCACACTTCATCTATTGAACTAAGCAGCTCTATTCATCTCGTATTATCTTGCACCATCTTTAGAGTACATTAAGGGACCATACGAAACTATTGAACAGAAAAAGATTAGTTGGTCTTGTTATGTTTGTTACAATGACAAAAATCTTCCAATCTTTTTTGAGGGATTCTGCAAACATGTTGTGAGTTCATTTAATTCGAGTCACATGAGAACATATACACAAGGGTAGAAAGCTTAAAGACACCAGCAGCTGTCTGTGTATTTTCTGCTAAAATACAAAAGAGAAATTAAAATGGATTGCATTGCACACTTCCTTTCTAATGATTCCAAATCCAGCAATGTCTCTTTCCTGTTTGGACCGAGAACAAAGAAGTTGTCCTGCATATATTTCAGAAATTCTTCTCCTTTCTTTTCTTTGACTCTAACATTATCCCAATCAATATTTTGATAATTTAAGTTCCTCAATATCACAACTCTATAGTGCTTACGTATCTCTGTGACTTCCTTGCAGATTTGACTCTTTATCTCGCTTGTTATTTGGAGGCCGATAGAATAGCCCCAATAGCCTGATTTTTTGCTTCTCAACTCTAACAAGATGGATTCTGTCCATGCCCTCTCAAGGACATCCCATTTTTCGAACACTAACATGTCTCCCCCAATCAATGCTGCCAATCTTTTTAACCTGATACCTGCTTACTTAATTAATATTTATTGAGCTCAGATGAAGGGATTGTCTCATGAACATTTCAAATTGAGTGCTATATATATTATTTCTGCAATTTTGTTTTGCTCTGCTGATGTGATTCACAATACCTCATCACATTTTTGCCGAGATAGATAGTATCTGCCTTCCATTAACATGAACAATTATTCAGTGTTGCTTCAATGCTTCTATCAAAGGAAAGTGTGCCTAATTGTCAGTTAACATAAACACCAGTTAATATAGTATGTGAATATTGTCACTAATGATCATTTAAGGTTCTTTGTACCTCTTTTATGTTAAGCTTCAATTGCAGCAATACAGCAAAAGGAATCACAGTGAAGGCACTCTAACCACACTGTCTTGAAAAGAAACAAGCGTCTGATGAACTAAGTGCTCCGTTGCAATCACTTGTGAAGAGGAGTGCATCCAATTCATCATCATTTGGTGTTTCTGTTTTCTTTTCCACGGCCTCTGTTATTTTCTATTCAGGGCTGCTTCTCCGAGAGCAATTAATACAAACAATGGCCCCACAATTTATTGCAGGCTAGGAGCAAGTAATTGTTCATCTGCAAATCCTTCCGTTGCTGGTTTAGTAGAAATGTTTCCCTTTTTAAAATAGCACTTCGACCAACATAACAAACAATGTAATCTTACAATACAAACCCCGATGTTTCCTCCAGCACCAGTCTCTTACAATCGAGAGTTTTACAATTGTTCTAGTCGTGCCTTTTTTAATACAGAAGTGGCCAGGGTCCTGGATTAAATCCCTTTCACAATCATAGAATCATGGAATGGTTACAGCACAGGAGGAGGCCTGTTAGCTCATCATGCTTGTGCTAGCCCCTGAAGGAGCAATTCATTTAATGCCTTTCCCTGTCTTCTCCTGTAGATTTGCATATTATTCCATTTAAGTTAATAATACAACTTCATTTTGAATACCTTGATTGAACCTATCTTCACAACAAAATCAAGCAATGCATTCCAGATCCTAAACGTTCACTGCATTAGAAAGATTTCCGCATGTCGCCATCACCTTCAAACCTATGTCCTTTTATTTTTGATCTTTCCACCTACTGAGCATCAATAGTAAACTAATTCAGACAGCCTGATTCTACCGTCAGATTGTCCTGTTTTTGGACGCAAAAACATGGTAAATTCAAGCATGAGGTGAGTAGCAAGATCTGTGCCCACCTCTGTGCCAGTTCCCCCTTTACCAAGGCCTGGAAATGGATGCAGTTGAGGCGACACCTGAAATTAGCACAACGGTCATTTAAATGGAATTAATTGGCTGCAAACCCAACTTTACCAGCATTTCGCCCTTTACCACTACATTCACCAATCTGGAATCAGTGCAAAACAGACATGCCCCATAAAAGTCCGATTCAGGCGCTCCACCAGTGAGGGTTAGCAAGGACTAAGTGATAAGTATCTGATTGCTCTCTGCTGCTCACAGATGTCCTTCTGTTGCGGCCGTTTTCTTTCTCTGTGGCAGCTTTGCGATATGGGGGCTGTTGCTCTGCAGGATCTCCGATGTTCAACTTTCAGCATGGACGCGGATCTCATCACTGACCTCGGGTCTTATGGTGCTGCTGAGTCCAAGTGCAGTCAGCTCACCCCCAGCTGAAGAATGTGCACAAAGTCCTTGCAGATAGCACTGCTGCAGCCTCTCAACTTTGCAAGGAGCTGTGACTGTGTGGAGTATGTGGCTGTGGGAATTGGGAGGGCTGTGATTGTGGGGAGTATGTGGCTGGGGGAATTGGGATATGGATAATGATTATTGATGTGCTAGGGGCAAAAAGCATTCCTTAATCTCTACATGTGTTCCTCTACATTCCACGCCCCCCGCCCCTCCAGCCCCCACTTCAGGGTGACAAGGTGGCTTTTGCAATGCAACCAATCAATCTTGCTGTTCATTTGGTTGCTGCTGAGCTGAGAAGGAGGAACTGGAAGAAGAATTGCAGACACAGGACATCCGGGCCTTACCACTTGCAGGTATAGAGGGAGACAACTACCAGAGTCATAAAGTTATAAAGTTTACAGTATGGAAACAGACCCTTTGGCCCAACTTGTCAATGTCACTCATTTTTTTAACCCTCAAGCTAGTCTCAATTGCCTGCATTTGGTTCATAACCCTGTGTACCCATCTTACCCATGTAACTGTCTAAAGGCTTTTTAAAAGACAGAATTGTACCTGCCTGTCCTGCTCCCTCTGGCAGCTTGTTCCAGAAACTCACCACCCACTGTGTGCAAAAACTGCTCCTCTGAACACTTTGGTATCTCTCCCCTCTCACCTTAAATCTATGCCTTCTAGTTTTAAACTCCCCTACCTTTGGGGAAAGGTATTAACTATCTAGCTGATCTCTGCCTCTCATTATTTTATAGACCTCTATCAAATCAACCCTAAGCCTCCTATGGTCCAGAAAAAAAAGTATCCAGCTCTCCTTATAACCCAAACCATCAAGTCCCAGTATCATCCTAGTAAGTCTTTTCTGGGTTCTTTCTAGTTTAGTAATATCTTTTCTATGGTAGAGGCAGGAGGTGGCCACCATTCATGCAGAGGAGGGAGGCGCAGGAGAAGAGGGGAGCAAAGATCCAAGCAACTCCATGCATAAGTGTCATTTGAACAGATGTCGGATACTGTGTGCCATCGACATTGCCAACTCTCAAAGGAGACAGTGCAACATCTGTTGCAGAACCTGGCACCTAGAGATGGTAAGTTGGAGGAGGCAAATTGACAGCCACTCTGAACTTTTATGCAACTGGCTCCTTCCAAACCTCTAGCGGAGATATCCGTGGCATCTCCTAAGCTGTGTCACGCAGGTCACTGAAGTCCTGTACTGAGCAAACCTTAGGTTTGTAGACCAAACCTAACCTGGACCCGAGCCCATCAGGAAGCCCAGGGTGCAAGACTCGCATACGGGGGGCTATCAACTGCACACATGTCACCTTCAAGGCCCCCCTACAAAATCCGCAGAGATTCATCAACAGAAAGATGTTCTATTTCCCTGAATGTTCAAATCGTGTGCAACCGTAACATGAACATTTCTGCAAGATATTTAGGTAGTGTGCACAATAGCTTCATCATCATGAGCTTAGACATCCTGGAGGCATTTGAGGAGGAGCCCAGGTTGTGGGGGTGGCTCAGGGGTGATATAGGTTACCCGCTTCAGACATGCCTATGCAGAGGCCTGTGTCTGAGGCAGAGGTCCGCTATAATGAGGCCAGTATTATACGCCCGTATAATAGTGGAGAAGTGCTTTGGGTTCCTAAAATGCACCTGGACCTAGTGGGGCCCTCCAATACAACCCAGTGATCTCTTCTTGCATAATGGTCGTGTGCTATGCCTTGCACAATTTGGCTCTAGACAGAGTGACTTGGGATATACTCAGAGTCATAGAGTCATAGAAGTTTACCTACTGGAGGAGGAGGAGGATGTGGAGACTGACTTCAGCCGGGTGTCTCTGGAGGGAAGACCAGCAGGAGGAGGAGGAAGAAGAGGAAGAGCTCGCCAAGGCACACAACCAGGCGCTGGAGGACTGGCAGCTCAAATGAGGCACACGAAGGTGGCAAGGAATGCCCTGATCACCAGGCTATTCACTTGCTAGGGCTTTGTGTCTGTGGGTACCTTCTCCCCATCTCGCTCTCCAACTCTCCTCCCAACAAACCCCCCCCCCCGCCCGACAAAATTCCTCCTATATCCTGTAACATTGTCACACCAGAGTGGTGAACCTGGATACTGGCAGGCAGGAGGATGATGACGACTCATTAGGCACCATTACAATGATGCCCAAATGCAAACAAGACTAATCCCTACTTGAGCTCCACATGCACGCTGGCACCTGGGCCCACTTCTGTGTAGTGGATAAGGGATCTGAAATCCCCATACAGGATACGAAGGCAGGTGGAGTAGGGGAAGGGAGGGAAATGCTCATGGCGTCTGGGGAGCCAATGGCTTCCTTTTCTCAGTGACACAGCATTGAGAAGTCTCCCCAGCTGACATCAACATAAAGCATCCCTCCAGTGATTATCAATGGAAGAAGATTCCTATTCAAGACAAATCTGAGACAAATTAGTCACAGGAGCTGCTGAGAAAACATTTAAATGTAGCAAAGGTGTTTAAATAAAATGTTCTAACATAAAAACTTGTGAACAGAAAATGTTATGGTTATTAAATATCTTTCTAACTAGTGCAACCTTTCACCCATGCGTTCTCAGTGTAACTACAACGTCCTAACCTTAGGCGGTCTACCACTATGTCTCCAGAGAGCTCCAAGTTTTTAGGTATCCAAATCATCAACAACCTGCCTTGGTCCCCCATGCTGACACTATAGTTAATAAAGCCCACTAATGCCTCTACTTTCTCAGAAGACTAAGGAAATTTGGTATGTTAGCTACGACTCTAACCAACTTTTACAGATGCACCATAGAAAGCATTCTTTCTGGTTGTATCACACTTTGGTATGGCTTCTGCTCTGCCCAAGACCACAAGAAACTACAAAAGGTCATGAATGTAGCCCAATCCATCATGCAAACTAATCTCCCAACTATTGACCCTGTCTGTACTTCTCACTGCCTTGGCAAAGCAGCCAGCATAATTAAGGACCCCAAGCACCCCAAACATTCTCTCTTCTACCTCTTCCTATTGGGAGAAAAATATAGAAGTCTGAGGTCACGTACAGCTTCTTCCCTGCTGCTGTCAGACTTTTGAATAGACTTACCTTACATTAAGTTACCCTTTTTCCATACTGTAGCTATGACTGTAACACTACGTTCCGCACTCTCTCATTTCCTTCTCAATGAACAGTGTGCTTAGTACGTATAGCATGCAAGAAATAATACTTTTTACTATGTGCTAAAACATGTGACGATAATAAATCAAATCAAATCAAAACAAAGAATATACAATGGAGGTGGAAGGGGCCAGCTGCCCACCTCGCCTCGTGGCCTGTAGTTCACGTGGTGGGCATCCTCTGGAGGTCCTGGACCTTGCTTCCAGGTTCTGGGATGTTTCCATGACACTGCCTTCATCCTGCTGCCCTTGAGATTGCCCCAGTGTACGGAAAGAGGGAGACAGGAGGTGTTATCATCACAGTCTCCTGGCTGGAAGGCCCCGGTATGAGCTTGATGCCTTCCTCCTACTTGGGGTTTCAGTGAGCCTCAGGGTCACTCTATGGGACAGTGGTGCTTTTGCAGTGAGTTCCAGAAGCTCTAGCGTCAGCTGGAGCTGCCAGTTCTGGAGGACCACTTGCGTCCTACCCATGGTGGTCAACCTCTCTGCAATGGCCATTTCATTTCTCAATGACCACAGCAAGTGCTCTCTGAGTCTGGGCAATGCTCTGCAAACCCTCAGCCATGATCCTCTGCGACTGGACCAGACTTTCAAGGGCTGCTGCTGTAGCTCGTTGTGTCTCAGCACTGTCCCACTGGATCTCCTGCAATCTCAAGCCTCTCAGTCATGGGCCGCATAATCTCGAGGAGTCTGTTCAGTTCCTCAGCTGTGACCTGCTGTGACTCAGGCATCACTTGGATTCTCATGGTGAGGATCCCCTGCCCCAGGCTTTCCACTGCAAATATTACTTGGGAAGTATGCAAGACAGGCAATAATTGGTCCATCTGAAAGCTTTGGGACATTTCCCAACATCCTCACATTTGGTCCTAATGTGGCTGTCAACCCCTCTGCATTCTGTAGCTCTGTTGCTGCATCTTCAGCAGCTGAGGGAGAAGTGATCTCAGAGGCTCAGCATGGAGCCTGGGACCAGCTGAGTCCTCACTTCCAGCAGGCCCCAACAAGCCAGAGGTCACAGACTTCCCCTCCTCCACACGATGTACATTATCAGATGTGTTGTGCTCACCAGACAGTGGCCCTGAAGTCTCGACACTAACCGGACCCACCGACATGTCAGTATCTGGGATGGTAAGTGGTGAGCTGACGCTAAAATGGTGCCGTTCTTGGATGTCCTATCTTCCAAGGACTCTGCCAAGCTATCTGGACCAGGATGGGTGGGAGCTGCAGCATGGGTTTGTGGTCTCAAAGGCCCCAGGGCATCTGGGTGTGCTCCTTCCCAACCAGGTTACAAGGACTCAAGGTTAAGTGCAAGGGAAGGGGAGGAATCTGGGATGACAAACACGTGATTCGCATTTTTCTATTGAACATAGAACTTTATAGAACATAGAATTTTCTTGCATCAAGAAAATTACATCACTGGAACAGGCCTTTTGACTCTCCCAATCCGTAGCAACGAGACTGCCCATCTGATTTGTAACCCCTATCTTCCAGGGACCATATCCCACTATTCCCAACCCATTCATATTCCCAACCCATTCATATAGTTGTAAAGACTCCTTTTATAGGTCACTATCGTATCTGCATTGGTGACTTCCCCCAGCAACGGGTTCAAGGCACCCACTACTCTCTCTGTGCAAATAAACGTGCTTTGTACATTTCTTTTAAACCTTGCCCCTCACAGCCAAAACTCGTGTCCCCGAAAAGACGTCTTAAGGTGAGTGGAAGAATGATAGGTGCTCATGCCTGGACAGCAGCCCGACCATGCTGTTGCTGACAGCCTGTATCTCCCGTTCTCTGGAGAGCTCCAGCACCCGTTCTCAAACGGGGTGAGAATCTGGAAGTCTGGCTCACCACCCTCTGTCTTCGCCCCCTCACGAATGTTATTGTTGGTCTTTTCCTGTGGAGACAGAAGGAGCCATGAAAGGAATGGTGGTGTGACTCCTGCAGAGTAACAGGTGGTGGCCCTTAGAGAGCAAACATAGCAGGGCTCACTGAGGGGAAAGGAAAGAAGTGCTTGGGGATCAGGGGCTGGAAACATGTAGGGATATGAGGAAATGGGGGAGATATGGAGGAAGATGCAAAATGGGGTTCAGCACTCACCCTTACTGCACAGATGAGGTTATTGAGTTTTTTCCAGCATTGCTTCCCGGTTCAAGGGGGTCACTGCCCTGGCACTGACCAGGGTGGCAATTTCCTCCCAGGCCACATTTCCATCAGAACCCCTGAGTCTGCATCCTCCTAGGTGGAAGAGGGTGCCCTGCCTCACCTGTGCTGCATCCAGCAGCCTCTCCAGGTCACCCTCAGAGAATTGGGAGGCTGGTTGTGTGCGCATTTTGTCCAAAGTTCTTGTGTTTTTAATGGAGCTGTCCCTCGTTGGGGCAAATCAGTTGCAGGCAGTTTGACAGACCATTCCAGCAAGTTCCATGCAGTTTGCTTGTTAGCATTGAGGGGAAGGCAAGTGAGTACTTGCATGTGTGCTGATGGGGAGGGTGGGGTGGTGTATCAGTGCCTCAATGATTAGCGACAGGGGAGGGAGAGGGAAATGTCAAACAATCATCAGAGTCTGGAGGAGACGGAGGCCTTCCGCGGGATGGTCCGGGATGAGAGTGAGGGGGATCACTCTGAAATGTTGAGGACATTAGTGGGACCAGAGGATTTCACCAGCAGCCAATAGCCACTCCACTGCAAAACAGGCCATGGGCACACCAGAATATGCTGCATTACTTTTTTTCCCTCCTTATAAGACATTATTCTAAATAAGACTATGCTAAACAACAAACACCTGTATACTGAGTCATTTTGAGCTAGCTTGCTAGTTTTCTCCAAGTACAGAAATAGTCTTTGAACATAGAACACAGAATATTACAGTGCAGTACAGGCCCTTTGGCCCACGATGTTGCGCTGACCTGTGAAACCAATCTAAAGTTCATCTAACCTATTCCAATATCATCCATATGTTTATCCAATGACCATTTAGATGGCCTTAATGTTGGCATGAGATATGAAAGCTTCTGAGGACTGCACAGAGTTCTACAAAATTGAGGTTGTTCATCTACATCTCTGTTGCTGAATGTACAAGACATTCAACCTCGAGGTTGGTACTGATAAAGGTGACCTGACCATTTTTATATGCATAGAGGTCGATGACTAGATTCTGATTTGGCTAACAATGTCGTCAGCACTTGTGATCGGTGCGGAGAGTAAACTTTGTACTGTAGAGATGTTCACAAATATAGAATCAGGCTAGTGCTTCCCACTCTCCAGTACAGTATTTTCTATCCGTTTCTGACAATGAGAATGACTCATAAGCGATTGGCCATTTACTTCTTTCAATGTGCTGCATCAGTACAGCTCCAATTGCATTTTCTGATGCATCTGTTCGGCAAGGTGGCATAGTAGTTAGCACTGCTGTCTCACAGCGCCAGGGACCTGACTTCAATTCCCGGCTTGGGTCACTGTCTGTACAGAGTCTGCATGTGGGTTTCCTCTGGTGCTCCAGTTTCCTTCCACAGTTTGCTGGTTAGGTGCATCGGCCATGCTAAATTCTCCGTCAGTGTACCCGAACAGGTGCCGAAGTATGGAACCAGGGAATTTTCACAGTAATTTCATTGCAATGTTAATGTAAGCTTCCTTGTGATACTAATAAACAAACTTTAATCAAACAATATATATTTCCGTATGAGTCAAAATTCTGCTTCTTGTGCCATTGTGCATTTCTATTGTGCATCTTTGCACAGTAACTTCCAAGGAGAAATTTCTGCACTCTTGGCAACAAATTTGTGATGAAAGTTGGTAGTTCTGAAGAACGGTGCCAACAGTGTCAATACCACATGAATGATTTTTGATATTGTCATATCAGCTTTACTCCAGCTGCTGTCATTCTGTATCCTCGAAAGTCAAGCTCAGATACCACAACTGTTCATCTGTTTCTGTTGAGCATTAGATTATTTTGTGTCAAGAGATTACGGCTGATAATGATGATCAAGTATTACTCTGTCCGTTTCGTAAACATCAGAGCTGTCAAGCTATTTGGGCGACCCATCAACATCTGCAAGATTGAAGAAACTATATTCTGGGATGTACTGGACACTGAACTTAGTCCAAAAGACATCCTGAGATATGGATACAGAACTTCAAGAATAATAAAAGCAGGAAAATATTGACTTTACTCTAATGGTATCTGAAGAGAGCTTCATCGCATGTCAAGCCTTGTGAAGATTGTGAAGTCATAAAATGATGTTGATAGTTCTTGGATTATAGGAAGTGGATACTTGTCTGGAATTATAGCTTTATTGACGCTTTAAGATCAATGTATAGTCTAAGTTCACTATTACTGCATTGTACATTTTGCATTGGCTGGATTTGATGTCTGTGTCAATGAGTAAATTCACCCAATGATACCATCTGCTTCTAATTGCTTCAGTTCCTGTCATATTTTAGCGTGAGATGCAAATGGCAATCATCTCAAATTTTGTATAACTGGCAGAATTGACATGCCAATGCTCAGAGCATGACAGGAACTATCTCTCTGAGGAAATCTTCTCTAATTTCTAAGTTGAATTCTTTTCAACGAATTAGTCACAAATTAGCTTGTTGGTTAATGTGCAAAATTTAAATGTAAGAACCGATTGCTTCAATGCTGCCACCTTTTGTTTAATGGGCTCACATTTCCCTGGCAATTCTGGCAGAATGTATATATTCAATTATTACACTTGTCTGGTCCAAAGTATTTTCAAAAGCATTTACCGCAGTATTAAACATAGATGTGTCTTCTGTGAGCTTTCCAATGTTATGTCTATTGATTTTTTTCAGATCACTGCTGCATCTGTTCTGAGCAAGAAAGCAGCTTTTGAACACAGAAGTGTATCAACCCCACAACATGAGTGGATCTCCCATCAGCCCAAATTGTCCATGCCACCCAGTTGTTACCATTAAGCTAGTCCCAGTTGCTCACATTTGGTCCACATCCCTTTATACCCATCTTGCCCATGTAACTGTTAAAATGCTTTTTAAAAGATAAAATTGTACCTGCCTTTACTCCTATCTCTGGCAGCTTGTTCCAGATACTCATCCCCCTCTATGTGAAAAAGTTGCTCCTCAAAACCCTTTTGTATCTCTCTGCTCTTATTTAAACCTATGCCCTCTAGTTTTAGGTACCCATACCTTTGGGAAAAAATGTTGACTATTTATCTTATCTATGCCACTCATTATTTTATAGACCTCTATAAGGTCACTACTAAGCCTCCAATGCTCAGGGAAAAAAGTCCCAGTCTATCAGCCTCTCTTTATAATTCAAACCATCAAGTCCTGGTAGCATCCTAGTAAATCTTTTCCACGCTCTTTCTAGTTTAATAATACCCTTTCTACAATAGAGTGACCAGAACTATATACAGTATTTCAAGCATGATCTTACTGATGTCTTGTACAACTTCAACAAGATGTCCCAACTACTGTATTCAATGTTCTGACCAATGAAACCAAACATGTCGAATGTTATCTTCATTGCACTATCCATCTGTGACTCTATTTTCAAGAAGCAATGAACCTGTACCCCAAGATCTCTTTGTTCTATAACTCTCCCCAATGTCCTACAATTAACTGAGTAGGCCCTGCCCCAATTCGATCTACTAAAACACATCAACTGTAGTTCCCAGGTTTTTTCTTGCAGCCCTTCTGAAACAAAGACACAACATTTGCCACCCTCTACCCTTCAGACACCCCACCTGTGGCTGTTAATGATTCAAATATCTCTGCTAGAGCACCTGCAATTTCCTCCCTAGCCTCCCACAACGTCCTGGGATATATTTCATCTGGTCCCAGGGATTTATCTACCTTGGTGCGCTTTAGGACTTCTAGCACCTCCTTTTTCGTAATATGTACATTGCTCAAGACAGATTTATTTTCCCAAATTTCCTAACATCCATGTTTTTCTCAATTGTAAATACTGATGACAAATATTCATTTAGGATGTCACCCATCTCTTGTGGATCCACACATAGATGATCTTGTTGATTCTTAAGAGGCCTTACTGTCTCCCAAGTTATTCTTTTGTCCTTTATGTACTTGTAGAAGTCCTTTGGATTATCCTTTGCCTTATCTGCCAGAATAATCCCATGTTTCCTTTTAGCCCTCCTGATTTCTCGCTTAATTCTATTCTGACAATATTTATACTTTTCAAGGGATCCACTTGATTCCAGCTGCCTCTGCATATCATATGCCTTCTTCTTCTTTCACTCAAGGGCCTCAATATCCAGAATACTCTACTTCTACCAGCCTTGCCCTTCAAGCTATGAGGAATGTGCATATCCTGAACCCTGGTTAACACACTTTTGAAAGCCTCCTATTTATTAGGTGTCCCTTTGTCTTCCCACAGACTCCCCCAATTAACTTTGAAGATTCCTGCCTGATGCCATCAAAATTGACCGTACCCCAATTTAAAAATTTAACTTTTGAGCCAGACCTATCATTCTCCATAGCTGTCTTAAAATTAATGGAATTACGGTCACTGGTCCCAAAGTGATCCCTCACTAACACTTCTGTCACTTGCCTTTCTTATTTCCCAAGAGGAAGTCAAGTTTTGCTCGCTCTCTCATCAGGCCATCCACATACTGAATAAAAATCCCTCTTGAATGCACTCAATAAATTTCTCTCCATCCTATGGCTATTCCAGTCAATGTTGGGAAAGTTAAAATACCCTACTATTACCACCTTCCTCTGGTGAGCCATCTCTCTCAATAGTATCCAAAATTGTACATCTGTTTTGGAGAGAGATTCACCAAAGTGAATCCATCCATAGCTCCAGAGATGTCAACTGGTCTAACAAAAGCTGCAGTTGGACACAATTCCTGCATATGAAGAAGCCAGGGAAACCGGAAGATATCTTAACATCGCACAAGAGGAGCATGGCAAGATCTGGGATCTCCTTAACCCATGTTAATTTACAACAACAACTACAATGTCAAGACAGAAAAAAAGAGAAAAAAGGAAAGCTACTAACCAATCACCAGCCAATCACTTACCTGCTGACTGTGACAGCATGGTTCGATTTCTTTCTTTCTCTCAATTTCCTTTGAGTCTCCCTCACAGGTCCACCTTTCTACTCCTTCTGAAGATGAGCTCTCCTTTCCCCTCAGCACTGAATTCTCACTCAGCTCCAAAGTCCTGATACCCTCATTCTGGCTGAATCTCACCCCAGCTGCAGTCTCTCTCCCTCATTGGTCATTGGTCAATGTGAATTTGATTATCAGCCATGATCAAAATGAATGGCAGAACAAGCTCTAAGGTCCAAATGGCCTGTTCCTGATTCTGGTTTCTATATTTCTACATATTTATCTTCATTGGCCAGAACATAAATCATGGCTGGAATTCTCCCCAAAAAAATTCTAAGTTGTGGGAAAATGGGAGTAAATCCCGTCAGTTTGTTTAGCATGATTTCCAGAATGAATCTCTGTGATGCAGAGGTTCTGTGCATCGCAGAGTGGCCAAACATGATTCACTCTGAAAGTCTGGGGCGGGGGGGGGGGGGGGGGGGGGGGGGAGTGGTGGCAGTGGTGGGGCGCTATTCCTAGTTAAGAGATTAGCAGCATAGCACTGAGTAGACCATTGCGCACGTGCAGATCTATCAGTGCAGAGATTAACACATGCATAATGGCACCCATTGCTGGTCTTCAGATTGTTGGCCAGCCCTACAGCTCCCATTGCTGACTCTTTGACCCCACATTCCCAATCACAGGCCTTCTAACCCCCTCCAATGCAGATCACTGGCTTCACGCATCTCTCTGGGCCAGCTTCTATGTCGCTCCAGCTGCTGACCAGCCTCAATCTCCCTTCCCCTTTCCCCCAGACAGTCATGAGCCCCCAGCCACAATCCCACTGACCAACTCCGATCACCCTCACTGCACCCTACCCCACTGACTCTCTATCAAAGTGGCAGCAGGACCCCCACCAATCATCCACCTATTCAGCCCTACCTACTCTGATCCCACCCCCTTGACATTGCCTGATATCCAGTGGGCAGTTCCAAGATACCCTTGGGCAGTGCCAGGGTGCCAACTGTTACTGCCAGCCAAAGGGGCCAACCTGGGGGCACCTCAATAGCCTCAGTCCCTATTAGTGGTCTCAGGCTGCCTGTTCCCCATTAATGGGGAGCAGGGGTAAACCCCACTGGAGAGAACTAATACCGGCAGAGGGGTGGTGGGGAGAGACATTAGCTGTCCATTGAATTAAGTCCCAGGCCTGCTAATTATATGGAAATGGAGATTTTCATATGATAATCAGCTTCATGTTGATTACTGGTGTGGAGCTGATTACACAAAGAAACTTAGTTCTGGAGACGTGCAGAGGCCACTACACCCAACGAGAAACCTGCTGATGTCTCCCAGCCCACTGCACTACTCGAGCAGTGCATCAGGCTGGGAGAATTGACCCCCACAAGAGCAGGGTGGTTATGATGAAACTGAATAAAACACTTGTTAAGCCACAGCTGGAGTACAGTGTGTATTTCTGATTGCCGCACTATAAGAAAGGTGTGATTGCACTAAAAAGGTACAGAGGAGATTTCCCAGGATATTGCCTAGGTGGGAACATTTCAGCTATGAAGACAGTTTGGGGTTGTTTTCCCGAGATGGGAGAAGGTTAAAGAGGAAGTGATAGAGATGTTCAAAATTATAAAGACGTAGATAGGAAGAGACTTTTCTCCTTATTAGAGGAGTCAATAACCAGGGGGCATAGATTTCTGACAAGGGGCAAGCAATTTAGATAGGATTTTAGAAAAAATCTTTTGAACCAGTAATGTCTTTTCCAAAAACTAGATGGTGAGATTTCATAGAACCACATTAATATGTTTGCTACTAACTGACATAAGGTATAATTTCAATGCATTTGACCCTATTGCTATCAGAAACACCATTCATGTGTGGTTCTGGCAGTCCCCTATCATTACAAGCAATAAAAAAACATTCTTGGATATAAAGAAAAAGTTAATGTAACTTAACTTCAAACATTGGCATGACAATTATTTTAACCAAAATGCAAAAATTCTTGCACAGAACAGTTGTATTATTCATGGCTGCAGACGGTCCTGCGTGAATTCATGAATAAATATCAAGCGGCTAGATCTCAGACTGTTTCCTTCCCAGCAGTGTTGAGCTTGATTAATGCTTCGAGTTATTCAGAATACTCCTGTCTTTGCTCATTAGATTTGCAAGGAACGTGATGAAAAATACTTGTGCCACTGGCCCCTTCTTAATTGTGGAAAGTCATCACAACTGAGTCTCTTCAATTGAACTGAAGGGAAATTTGTTCTTAGGACTCTGATTTTTCTGACATTAAGAATCAACATTTCCTTCTTGGATTTTTGGCTAAGAGCAAGTGTCAGATCGAGCCCAAGATCAGGTGCAATGCCTTTTCTTGTCAGCTTGGATCTTGTTTGTCTCTCTTGAATTGGATTCAATCTGAATTGTTTTTTTGGAGCAAACAAGAAGATGAATTAAGAGTATTAAACAAACTGTACACATTGACATTGTAACTCCAAAAATGGTTCCAAAGTCAACAAAAATTAAATAGAATTAAGTGTGTTTCTGATCTTGTATTCCTATTTAATTTGTATTAGATTGGCTATTTTTACCAAATTAGTTCCAGTCCATCTGATTCTCTCTGCTCACTTTAGCCTTTCTTCCATAATAAATGCTTACTGCTGAGATTGAATGTTTTTGCAAATGGAATGCACTCTCACTACAAGTATCTCCAGCTTGCTTTGCTATTACTCTGGCAATGAACTTGAGTTTGTGCATTGCTATTTTTAGTACACTACTAAGGTGCACTTATCAAGGTTTGCAGTTTGACTAAATGAAAGTGGCTTTCTCAAGTAAAACTCAGCAAAGGGATGATGTGAAATTTTGTCTAAAAACTATATTTGCATGCCAAATCCATTTTTAGGGCAATGACTATTGGAACCTGCTTTGCTAAATCTCACTGACAATTGTTAAGAGATTTGCATTAACAGGGAGAAACATATTCCATTTCATTTTGCAGACAGTCAATGACTTTTGAGCTCAAGAAGTGAGAGGTTTTATAAGCCAAATCATAGATCATAGAATCCTATCATGCAGAAGGAAGCCATTCAGCCCATTGTGTCTGCACTGACCACAATCCCACCCAGGCCCTATCCCCATGACCTCATGCATTTACACCTGACACGAAGGAGCAATTTAGCATGGCCAATCCACCTAACATGCACATCTTTGGACTTGGGAGGAAACCGGAGCACCTAGAGAAAACCCGCACAGACATGGGGAGAATGTGCAAACTGCACACAGACAGTGATCTGAAGTAGGAAATCGAACCCAAGTCTCTGGTTCTGTGAAGCAGCTAATCACTGTGCTACTGTGCTGCCCCAATACTATATTTGAGACCACACACTCTGGCACGATTTACAGGACCTGTTCTCCACAGGTGCAAATTCCATTATGGCCACTAACTCTTGCAAGAATGGAAAGCAGAGAATGGGATTGGTGAGGATGGGGATTGGGATGCCATAGTAGCACTTTCACATTCTCTACTTTAAAGGATAGCGTAATGATTAGCACTGCTGCCTCACAACACCAGGGACCTCAGTTCAATTCCAGCCTTGGGTCACTGTCCGTGTGGAGTTTGCACATTCTCCCCACGTCTGTGTAGGTTTCCTCCGGGTGCTCCAGCTTCCCCCACAATCCAAAGATGGGGAGAGGAGGTGAATTGTTCATGTTAAATTATCCCTTAGTGCACAAAGATGTGTAGGTTAGGAGGATTAGCTAGGTTAAATGCACCAGCAGAGTAGGTGGACACACATTATCAATAGCTGGTAAGATGGTAATTAATGGATGGCTACAACCCACTACCATTGCCCCCATCTCCACCCTCACCAATTCCATTCCTTGCTCTCTTCTCATGCAACAAGGCAAGTAAGAGTTGTGAGTGTGAAATATAAGAGGGAAATGCAATATTTGTGGATGGCAACTGTGAAGCATGGATGTGAGATGGCATAAAAACAAAGATAAGAGTAAGCATTGACTGTTCAGTTGGAGATGTGAAGAGGATTTTGCAGAGAGAGGAATGAGTGGAGCTTTCAGTGTTGTGCAAGTGAATGCCGGGAATGTATTATGGCACTCATTTCTCTGCCCCCTAAGGTGCTGGATCCCTGTTGTGCTCAGTATCCAGGTTGGAGGGAATCACATTCCTTCTGCTCACTTTTACAGCCATTTCCATCCATGCAGACTTGGTTGGGAGAAACAGGCCTCTTCCTCCCATCTGTGGAAAATATCAGCTCACATCAGTCCCTCAGTTCCCACACTGAATAATACTGAGCTAAAAGTGCAAAGCCGGGTGGGGCAGTCTTACCAAGTCTCTCCATTCTGTGTTTGCTGAAGTCTCAGGAATTAACATGCATTTTAACCATTCTGATCACTACCAGGATGTCTTTAACTAGGAATCCTCCCTATGATAGATCTGGTGAGCTATCTTGTTTGCCCCCTTGCGTGGATCGGGATCCAGAATTGGGCTGTTAATGCCATGGTGGATTATGGAGCCATGACAAATTGCCTTTCAGTTAAAAATATGTTCCTAACACATTATCAGCCATCTCACCGCCTGTCAGCCTATTTAGTTGAAACCCATCTATGTATGAGTTTTGAAGTATTCATGGTAGCTACAAAAATATATATATATACGTATACATAAATAGAGGTTTTTGTGGAATGATTCCATGAGTTTAAACGTAATTCTTATTATTCTTTATGTAAACGCTGCATCATTAGTTGTGATTATGTTTTTCTTTGACATGAACAGATACAGAGCATCCCGCTATCCATCAATGTCAAAGGACAGATGAAGCAACTTGTGGTAAGGCACTCGCAAGAGGAAACAAAAGTTAATGAAGTGCAACATGAATTTATGTCTGGTGTCTCGGTGTTTTTTTTTAAAGTTTGCATTCCTTTCTGTAAAATCCACTCACAGTTTTACCCTTTGTACAGTATTTCAGTCAGACTCCTTTCTTGCTTGCCTAGCTGTAAGTCTCCAAAGTATTTTAACTGGTCACAGCAACTACTCATCCCCAGTAAAAACAAACATAAAGGTCACTTGTAATAGTTCTCAGAAGGACCACAGTGGGACAAGTGCATTTTAGCAGTACCAAGGACCGTTTCCACTTATCATCACAAATGTGATAATAAGAATCCATTTTCTTTCCTTTTTTTAAATGCCCTCACAGCCAAGCCTTCTTGTACCCATTACACTTTCAAGATTTCAATGGAAATAAAAGTTGGGAGAAATGAAAACTGCCCATTCACTATAACACAAAGTCAAAATTACTCCATAGAGCTGCAGCTAAGAGACCGATGACTAAGCTCACAGTTTGACAGTACTCTCAGTGCTCTTTGATCTGCAAGGAGCTTGACCTTTCTATTCTGTAAGGCATCCAAAATATAGAGTTCACTGCCGTTTTCCTTTCTCTCAGTAAATGTTCTGCTCATGAACTGCACACTGTTACTTTCCTTACAGGAGGAGATGGCTTTCAACAGAGCCTATGTGGAAAGGTTAGTGAAGGGATTCAGCAAATTTTCTCATGTTCCATCTCGTCTACTTTCTTCAGAATGTGCATGAGTCAGACAGCTAGAACTAATGGTACTGGAAGAACAAAAATGAAGACTCAAGGACCTCTCAATTCATTGATGGGAGCGGAAAGGGTTTTTTTTTATTATTCATTCATGGGATGTGACTATCACTGGCTCGGCCTACATTTAACGTGCATTCCTAATTGCAGTTGAGAACATAAGAACATCAGAAATAGGAGCAGGAGTAGGCTATCCAGCCCTTTGAGCCTGCCCCACCAATCAATAAGATCATGGCTGATCTGAAGTGGATCAGTTCCACTTTCCCGCTTTCTCCCCATAACCCTGTCTATCAGAAATCTATCTGACCAAGACTTAAATATATTCAGCGAGGTAGCCTCCACCACTTCAATGGGCAGAGAATTCCAGAGATTCACCATCCTTTTGAGTGAAGAAGTTCCTCCTCAACTCTGTTCTAAACTGCCCCTTCCTTATTTTGAGGCTGTGCCCTCTAGTTCTGTTTTCCTTTCTAAGCGAAAAGAATCTCTCTATCTCGACCTTATCTAGCCCCTTCATTATCTTGTAAGTCTCTATAAGATCCCCCCCTCTACCTTCTAAACCCTAATGAGTACAGGCCCAGACTATTTAATCTCTCTTCATAAGCTAACCCCCTCATCTCCAGTATCAGCCTGGTGAACCTTCTCTGTACTCTCTCCAAGCCCAGTATATCCTTTTGCAAATAAGGGGACCAAACTGCACACAGTATCCAGTTGCGACCTCACCAGTACCCTGTACAATTGCAGCAAGACCTTCCTGCTTTTATATTCTGTCCCCCTCGCTATTAACGCCAACATTCCATTCGCCTTCTTGATCACTTGTTGCACCTGCAGACTGAGTTTTTGTGATTCATGCGCAAGGACCCCCAGCTCCCTCTGCACTACAGCATGTTGCAGCTTTTCGCCCTTTAAATAATAATCGCTCCTGGTATTATTTCTACCAAAGTGGATAACCTCACACTTGCTAACATTATGCTCCATC
Organism: Sphyrna mokarran; assembly: GCA_024679065.1. Classification (NCBI taxonomy): domain Eukaryota; kingdom Metazoa; phylum Chordata; class Chondrichthyes; order Carcharhiniformes; family Carcharhinidae; genus Sphyrna; species Sphyrna mokarran. Next base: position 89,126,611 of record JAGIQG010000001.1, on the reverse strand, counting down.
TGCCAGGTCTTCGCCCATTCACTCAACCTATCCAGATCTCTCTGCAGACTTTCTACTTCCTCCATGCAATTTGCTTTTCCACTCATCTTCGTGTCATCAGCAAATTTTGTTACCCTACACTTTGCTCCCTCCTCCAGATCATCTATGTAAATGGTAAACAGTTGAGGCCCCAGCACCGATCCCTGTGGCACTCCACTAGTCACTAACTGCCAAACAGAAAAGCATCCATTGATTCCAAATCCCTGCTTCCTTTAGTTAATCCACGTTAATACTTTACGCCAACTCCATATACCCAAACCTGCAGCAACCTTTTGTGAGGCACTTTATCAAATGCCTTCCGGAAATCTAAAAACACTACATTCACCAGTTCCCTGCTGTCTACTGCGCTAGTCACATGTTCATAAAAATCCAGTAAATTTGTTAAACACAACTTCCCCTTCACGAATCCGTGCTACATCTGCTTGATCAAACTGTTCTTTTCTGGGTGTCTTGTTATTTCTTCTTTGATGATGCATTCTAGCATTTTTCCAACTACGGACATTAAGCTAACCGGCCTGCAATTCCCTGCCTTTTGTCTGCTACCTTTTTTAGACAGCGGTGTAACATTAGCTATTTTCCAATCCTCCGGCACTTCCCCAGTGTCCAGCAAATTTTGATAAATAATTACTAAGGCATCTGCTATTACTTCTGCCATTTCTTTCAGAATAGTTGCCTCTTGAACCGCTGCAGTGCTTGTGGTGTATATACACCCACAAAGCTGCTAGGGAGGCATTTCCAGGATGTTGATCCAACAAAAGCGAAGGGAAGGCGATATATTTCCAAGTCAGAGTGGTGAGTCTCTTGGAGGGGAACTTCCAGTTGGTGGTGTTCCCATGTGCCCACTATTCATGCCCCCTACATGGCAGTGGCCATGGGTTTGGGAGCTGTCTGAGGAATGGTGAGTTCCTGCAGTGCATCTTGTAGATGTTACACATTGTGCACCGGTAGTGGAGAAGGGTATGTTTGTGGATGGTGTGTCAATCAAGTATGCTGCTTTGTCTTGGATGGTGATGAACTTCTTGAGTGTTGTTGGAGCTTCAGTCATCCAGACAAATGGAGAATATTCCATCTCCTCACTTGTGCCTTGTAGATGATGGATAGGTTTTGGGGAGTCAGTAGGTCAGTTACTCTCCATAGGATTCCTAGCCTCTGACCTGCTCTTGTAGCCATAATATTTATTGAGTTAGTCCAGCTCAGTTTCGTGTCAGTGACAATCCCCAGAATTTCTTGGTGAGATTGTGCTGCAGCAACAAATGATTGTGTGCAGGTAAGAGTAGCAGTTCCCTGTGTTCTGAAACATTGTCCTACTGTCTTGGACTCTCAGCATTAATTTTGAAAGAAGTACTGAAGCTTTGAACTTGGACTGTAGCTGACCAGTAGATTAAAACTACCTACTTTCTCCAAAAACTCCATAGAGTCATTGATTCCTAGACTTTCCAATATTCTTGGAAGGAATATGTTTCATAATTATTAAATGGCCTGTGATTTTGAATAAAATTGCTGGATTAGCAAAGATGCTTGAAATGTCCAGTTCTGCCACATTGGAAGCATTCCATGAGGGCAGTGTTGGCAGCCAAACTGGGTTTTTGTACCATAACGCAAGCTCCTCAAAATGGTTGCCAGCATGGACTTTCCCATGTTTGGTGAGTTCCATATAGGTGGGACTGCTGCACATGGGCCTACATAATCTATCAAGACATGGGTTGCTATGAATTACAATCTGATTAAATGCTGAAGAGCAGAAGATCATCCTATCTTTCACACAGGACTGCTTGATCCAAAGTAAAACCATCTCTAATCTTCAGAAAGCTGGAGAACTTTTCCTCCTGGTCACCCACATCTATGTGATCATAGGTTAGCTTATCTTCAGCAACCTATATCTGTAAGAACTGGCTCGGCAATATAAGTTAGTTAGAAATTACTCAATTGATTCATCTTGTTGAGGCACTAGTTAAAAAGTGCTTATTCAATTACTAAAATTTTCATCAGGCCAAATTATAACATCAAACATTTTAATGATGGAATTAAAATCTGCAGTGAACTCCTCCACATCCTTCCTTAGAAGAACATTGTCTACTATTGAACCTACTATATAAAGAAAGAAACTAACTTGAAGCTTTGACTGTTTTTATGAATACCTGACACTGCTTGGTATTGAAGAAAATTGAGTTTCCTTAACTCCCATTACTGACCTGTCTATGAACCCTCAAGGCAGTCAGATGGATGGGCAAGGTCAGGGACTGTTCACCAGGTAGGGTCATCTTTACCTCTCTCCACTGTCTCTCCTTCTGTCATTAAAATTTCTCAAGCTGCATTTCTTTATCCTGTGTCTCCTTTAATAACACTGATGTGTGTTTTACTTCAATGTCTCCACTGCTGCACCATGTCCTGAGATTGGGTCCTTCTGTCTTGGATTCTAGGTGTGAGACTTGGTTCTTAGACGTACTCTGATATCTGGTAATTAACACTTGTTTATTAAAACTACAGAGTAGATGCTAAAATAAAAGCAAATTAATGCAGAGAGTGGAATCTGAAACAGAAGCAGAGAATGCTGGAAAACTCAACAGAGAGAAATGAGCTAACATTTCAAGTCAGGATGATTCTACATCAGGACTTGCCGTTAAGAGATATACCATGTCATGTTTAAATTTTGTAATTGGTAAAAATTATGTTAATTCTTATTGTCATATCCTAACTGTGTTCTTAAATAAATTTTGTTTCATAAAAGCTTGCTAATGGGTCATTTAAATCATACCTGGAGTGAAGCACCTCATGCTGACCTATTCCAAAATCAAATGAAATATTTAAGGTCAACAAATACATTTAAAATTAAGGTCCAGGCATCACTGACATCAAAAATGATCAAGAAAGAGGCTGGATGCCACAGTGATATTGAAGAACATTATGTAGACGAATGGGCCCATGATATCACCATACGTAATAAGTAGGAGGAAGAATCATGGCATCACAGTCCAAAGATGTGCAGGTTAGATTGATTGGCCATGTTAAATTGATCCTCATGTCAGGGGGATTAGCAGGGGTTAGCAGGGTAAATGTGTGGGATTACAGAATAGGGCCTCGATGGGATTGTGGTCAATACAGACTCAATAGGCTGAATGGCCTTCTTTTGCACTGTAGGGATTCTATGATTCACAGCTGATTGACAGCAACACAACCCATCATTAAAAAGGGAGCATTCAAGAGGAGAAGTAATATGGCTGAGCACCTCAGCAACTGCCTCCGAAGCTGGATTGATCACTCTAGTGGACCTCCCGAGATCAGAATGAGAGTAGAGGACATCATGACGGACCTTGACTGCATCCACCAGGTGCTCCAGTGAGGTGTCACTGAATATGGGGAGGCCGTCTTCTTGCTGAGCTGATGGTGAACAGGTAAACAGAGGCCATCCACCAGTGTTCCTGCGTGTTGCCTATGCATCCATTTTTAAAGTGAGAGAAAGCGAACAATCTGGCATAAAAAACTTACCAGTGCAACAGTGGATCGATCACCATTTTCCACACCCACTCCCAAACATAATGCAATGGCAGAATAATCCCATTGCTGAGTGTAATATTCTACCAACCTCCAGTTAATAAATGATAAGAAAACCTTTGAGTGCTGGAAATGGAAAGAATTTTGTAATTTATAATTGTTTTGAAAGAGATTGGACAAATATTTTTTATCAAATTTTTATCAATTCTGATGAAAGTCAGTCAGCAAATAATCTTCAAAAGTAAAACAGAAAATGTTGGAAAATCTCAGCAGGTCTGACAGCATCTGTGGAGAGAGTAGAACCAATGTTTTTAAGTCTGGATGACCCTTTGTCAGAACTCTAACTCAAAATGTTGTCTCAATTCTGTCTCCACTGACGTTATCTAATCAACATCTGCAGTGTATTGAACTGCCTTGAGAGTTACAAAGAAATATAACACACTGCACCAAATCCTAAGACCTTACTGCATTTTCTGTTTTTGTTTCAGATTCCTGTATTCGCAGTGTTTTGTTTCTTTCATTTTCAAAAACATTTTGTTGAAGTGCTTTGGGATATCCTGATGACTTGGAATGTGCCTTGTAAATCTATGTTATTTCTCATTTTTCTTTCTTGCCACTCTTTTCCGTTGCAGATGCTGATGGATCTGACGTACGTTATCAGAATTTTGGTTCTATTACTAACTTCATACATACTTTATTGATCAGCTTCAGCTGCTCCTCGATTCGAGGATGACATCTGCGTGGGATCCTGAATTTGTCCTACATGTTGGTGAGACTAAACACACTGATTCTCAACTCATGGGTACCAGGGGAAGCAGGTTTGATTTATACAACGCTGCAAATCAATTAACAAAGGGATAAAAATAAATAGGCGGATTTGGTGCAGTGTGTTATATTTCTCAGTGACTCCCAAGGCAGCTCAATGCATTGCAGATGTTGATTAGCCTTTTGTTGCAAGATGTTGTGGTGATTTAGGAGCTCTGGATAACAGCAACTTACATTTGATATACCGCCTTTAACATGGCAAAGTGCCCAAAGGCACTTTACGAAAACGTCATCAAACAAAACTTGACATTGAGAAACATGAAAAGATGTTAGGAGAGGCAACTAAAAGATTGGTCAAAGAAAGAAGTTTGATGGAATATCTTAAAGACGGGAAAGATAAAGAGAGACATGGAGGAATTAAGAAATTTGACAGAAAAATTTAAATTGAGACGATACTGATGCAGAATGGCAAGCCCACTCCCAATGGGGAATGGGACTTCATGCAAGATAGAATACAGGCGGCAGATTTTCAGATGAACTCAAGCTTATTTTAGGTGAGAGATGGGAGGCTGACCTGGAAAGTATTAGATTAGTAAGTTCTCTTTTCAAATGAATTATGAAAGGGAAAGCAATTATAGCAGTTGGAACTTGACATGATGGCCTTTTACTGCTACAAAATATGACAAATATTTAAACAGGAATTCATCACATTATGTAGCAAAATAGAACTAGAACAAATCTGCTCTACCCAGTGACGTTGCTTGTCAAATAACATAGCTGTCAAGCCATATTTAATTCACCACAAGTGAAAATGTTGTATTTATTTTGCTCATAAGGTTTATTTTTCTCAGTGGTGTTTTTGGATTTAATTTACATTTAACAGGTTTTCCCATATTTTCAGAGAACATTTTATACCATTGGTGTTCTAATTGAGGTACTACTTTAATTTGTTAGTAATTCAACTACTCAGCCTTGGGCTGTCCAGTTCGTATTGCCTCTTAAGATCAGAGAACACAAATTACAATTGACAGACTTCATACTAAATCCAACACCTTCATTGAGAGCATTAAGCAAAACAGTTTCAAATAAGGCACACAGCTGCCCCTCAGGTCATCAATCTAAGATGATGTTATATTGCTCTGTGACTCGTAAAGCAGCGTGTGATTGTTGACTGAGATCTTCTTATTAATTTCACTAAGACTCTTACATCAATAAGTATTGTCCTGCTTCTTTCTTGAGTGCTGCTGTTTGCGACATTTTCAGACATTTACATGCAGAATCCCATTTTTAAAAGACCTCATGCACAATCCTCTTCTGGATTGGCTAGTTGGACTAGCTTTTGATCAGGAAGTGCATTTCCAAGTTGTCATCCATCAGCACAGCTATTTAATTTAGATTATTCAATTCATTTCAGCAGTATCACAGCAACTACTAAGTATCGGTGTAATTTGTTAGTATTGCACCCATCCTGCTTCCACGTAGCAAATGCTTCTCTGAACTTGTAGCCAAACCTTTCTTTATATGTCTGTTGATGGATGTTTGATTGTATTGTCAGAATAAAAGTTTCTAAAGCCACAAATGTGGAAAATGAGTAGACATTTTCCTCTAATTTACTGAGCAAAGTAGATATTTTGCAAAGAATAGCATTTGCATTCTGGAACTCTGATCAATATGAGCTAAGATGAACTAATAAATTTTAGATTTGCTTTTTCCCCAATATAAGGACCAGAAGAGAATATAAGAATTTCTAAGCCATGGTGAAGTTACTAGGTCCATTCAGCTTTCTAACTTTCTATTAAATCAATACCATTGCCTAGCACCACTGCCCTCCCAGCAGTGCGCTCCCCCCACCCCAAGCTACACATTCCCACCTCACACTATAAGAAGTCTCACAACACCAGGTTAAAGTCCAACCGCTTTATTTGGTAGCACGAGCCTTTGTAGTGCTGCTCCTTCATCAGGTGAGTGGGAATTGGGTTTCACAAATAGGTCAAATATAGACACAGACTCAAATAAAAGGTAATGGATGGAATGCAAATCTTAACAGGTAGAGACAATGCAAGTAGAGAGAGGTTAATCACAGTTTAAAGATGTGTGAATTGTTTCAAGCCAGGAGAATTAGTGAGATTTTGCAAGACCAGGAAAGTCATGGACTTACAGATAGTGTGATATGAACCTAAGATCCTGGTTGAGACCATCCTCATATTTGCAGAACTTGGCTATCAGTTTCTGCTTGGCAATTCTGCGTTGTTGTGAGTCTTGAATGCTGCCTGGGAGAACACTTACCTGAAGATCAGAGGCCGAATGTCCTTGACTGCTGAAGTCTTCCCCAACAGGAAAGGAACACTCCTGAATGGTGATAGTTGAGCAGTGTTCATTCACCTATTGTCATAGTGTCTGCATGGTCTCCCCAGTGTACCATGCCTCGGGACATCTTTTCCTGCAACCTTTCAGATAGACAAAGTTGGCCAAGTCACAAGGGTATGTACCATGTACCTGGTGGAAAGCGTTGTCATATGAGATGATGGCATCTGCGTCAATAATCCGGCACATCTTGCAGAGGTTGTTGTTGAAAAGTTGTGTGGTGCCGTGGTCACTATTCTCCTGAAGGCTGAGTAATTTGCTGTGTACAATGGCTTGTTTGAGTTTGCACAGTTGTTTGAAAGTAAGTAGTGGGGGTGTGGGGATGGCCTTGGCGAAGTGTTCATCTTCATCGATGACATGTTGAAGGCTCTGGAGAAGATGTCATAGCTTCTCTGCTCCAGGAAAGTACTGGATGATGAAGGGTACTCTGTCCACCATGTTCCATGTTTGTCTTCTGAGGAGGTCAGTGCGGTTTTTCACTGTGGTGCATTGGAACTGTTGATCGAAGAGTCGAGTGCCATATCCTGTGAGGGTGTCTTCCAGCATCTAGAGTTGGCTGTTGTGATCCTCCTCATCTGAACAGATCCTATGTATATGGAGAGCTTGTCCATTGAGGATAGCTTCTTTAGTGTGTTTCGGGTGGAAGCTGGAGAAGTGGAGCATCATCCGTGGGCTTGCAGTACAGTGAGGTGCTGAAGTGACTGTCCTTGATGGAGATTTGTGTGTCCAAGAATGCAACTGATTCTGAGAGTAATCCATGGTGAGTCTGATGGTGGGATGGAAATTGTTGATGTCATCATATAGTTGTTTCAGTGATTGTTCACCATGAGTCCAAAAGAAAAAAATGTTATTGCTGTATCTAATGTATAGCAATGATTGAAGGTCTTGTGCAGTGAAGAGGTCTTGTTAAAACCTGTGCATGAAGATGGTGGCATATTGAGATGTGAATTTAGTCCCATTAGCCATTCCATGTGTCTGGATGAAGAACTGGTTGTTGAAGGTGAAGATGTTGTGGCCCAGGATGAAGTGAATAAATTGTAGAATTGTGTCTGGAGATTGGCAGTTGTCAGTATTGAGTACTGAGGCAGTTGCTGCAATGCCGTCGTTGTGGGAAATGCTAGTGTAGAGTGCCAAGACACCCATTGTGACGAGGACTGTTCAACTGCTGGTATGTCGACCTTGAATCTTCGAGAGGCAGTAGAGATCTCCAACGTGGGGAGTATGTGAGATGAGAGCACGGAGGGTGTTCTGAAGGTCCGGATCAAAGGTCTTGATCAAGTGTTGAGTTGACAGGTGTGTTCTTTGGTCAGGTGTGCAGATAACTGTCTGTAGTGTTCTTCATTGTTTAGTTGTCGGTACACTTCTTTGCAGTAATCCGTTCAGTTCAATATGACAGTGGCCCTTCCTTTGCTGGTTTGATGACCATGTTGCAGTTGGTCTTGGGACCACAGATGGCATTGCATTGTGCTTGGGTGAAGTTCGGGGCTGTCTTGTGAGCGCAGCTGATATTAATGCGCCTCCTGGCGACTTGGGCATACATGTTGAGTCAAGGGCAGCAGCCTTCTGGAGGAGTCCAGTTTGACTCTTTCCTCTTTGGTTGCTGCACCTTGGATCTCTCTGTCAGCTGTTCCAGTTCATTGACTGTCTCATTGGGTTCACTGTTGGCCTCTTGGTGTTTGTGGAAGAATTCCCAAAGCCTCATTCACCTGATGAATTCCTCTGTGTCCACTGCGGGACTGATGGGGTCCATTTTGGAGACAGGCAGTAATTGAGCCCTTGACTGAGAACTTTGATTTTATCTGGTTGAAATGTGTAGTCCAACAAATTCACAGTGGACTTCCTTGCAGTGATACTGTTTTTTACCATGGTACCAGGAGAGGCTGGGTTGCTGCTGATGATGATGCTGAGTTTCTCAAATTTCCTGTTCTTGGTATGCATGTAGATGGCATAGTTCCGTCGTCACTTCTGCTTGGCAGTGTTTCGGAGCTGCTCTGCATCCTGAGCGCAAGTTGAGAATATGGACTCTATCTTAGTTTCCAGGTTACGGAGGCTGCTGTAGAGCTGATGTGTGAGGTTGTTGAGGAGCGTGAGAGAGGTGTGATGGCAAAGTCTGTGTTATAGGTAATGTTACATAAACAGGGCCTAGTTTTATGGCTGATAAAATTGGATATCCTAAATTAAAGAATTGGATGTATTAAAAATCAAACGCAGTCAAACCTCAGGCAGGCCAGTTGTACAAATCATAAACCTGTCTGTGGCTGACTCATCAGCCTCCTATCAAAGGTCGTTGCACCCTACTGGTACTTAGCAGGAAATCATTGCACCCCCTTGAAATACATCAGCCTATTGTTAGAAGCACAGATAGGGCCAGACTTTCGGTCACCGAGAGTTCTTTCAGTTGGCTTAATCTGATAACAGGTCACATGTAAGCAGCAGCATGGAAATGGACACCTGGGGGCGGATCCTGGTGTCCTGTCAGGCAGACATCAAGAAACTCACTGGGTGTTGGAACCCCCTCCTGTGACTTCATTGGCCGGAAGCCAGAGAAATTTCTGGAAAGGCAAGCATGCAGGGGATAAAGGAACACATTTTCAGACCCCAAAGGGCTCCAGAAGATGGGGGAAGACTTGGAAGATTCAATTCGGAAGACTGACCAGAGAAAGAAGGAAGAAGAAGCTGCATTGAGACTCACCTTTGTGACAACTGACCAGAGGGACTCAGAGAATCGAACCTGCAGTTTGACCCAAACCATCTCTGCAGGTAGTATATCTGATTTTGGGGTGTTCTCTTGTTTTATGTGGTAATTTAAGGGTTAATTGTGTTATTGTTAATAAACTTATGGAACTTTTACTTGTGTTTGTCCTTTGTCCACCTGGCAAATAAGGGCACTGGGGTAAAACATTGAAATAAGCAAACTGGTCGAAAAAGGGATCAGAGATTTTAAAACACTACAAGGTTGACCTGAGTGGGTTTGTGATCTGTAGGTTTTTCAGTATCTTGTCTGCTTCCTTGCATCTTTTTAGAAACTTGTCTGTGTTGATATGCATGATCTTCTTGGAGATCCTCTTCACTTTGAGCTGGCAGTTTGTGTAAAAGAATTGTAGCTGAAACTTGTATTAGAATGTTTTTCTTGAAGTAGATTTAGGATGGGTGATGGGATAAGACTAGTATAGTTAATCAGCTCAATGTGTGTGAGTTAATGTAATTAAGTATAACTGATATAATCAATGCATGCGATCCAATGAAGTTAGTACAGTAATCACTCATTAGTGAATGTAAATAGTAGCCACTCGGGAGAACAATGGACACTGCCCAGTTGTCCAACTTGATCTGTGACAGTAGCAAACGAGAGAATAAAGTCAGCATGTTTTTTCTTTACTATTCGGCTTGAGCTAATTAAACTATGATTAGGAGGTAAGCAGAATGGTCTAGACAAGGGAAAAGGTTTAACCACCATGGTTTCAAAAAGCAAAGAGATGTAACAATGAATGGCCAGTCTCAAGCAAGATAGATAAAGGGTCGACCCAGAAACAATGGTGGCTAAACAAGATTGAATTTTGAAAGAAAGATAAGAGTCTTGAGATATGGAGCTGTAAGATGTATAAGAAGACTGTAAGCAGAATGGTTCAGTGGAATGTTCCGGACATCCCGGCTTTATTCTCTTGTGCTGGAGAATAAAGTCTACTGCTTGGAGGATTACAACTCAGACTCTCTGTTTCAATCGGGTTAAATAAGTTGTCGTCTTGGGGAACCACGACATTTGCCGTGTCAGTGGTAGCCATAATGTGGAGATGCTGGCGTTGGATTGGAGTTGGCACAGTAAGAAGTCTCAGAACACCAGGTTAAAGTCCTTAGTAGCATGAGCTTTTGGAGCACTGCTCCTTCATCTGGTGAGTGAGTGTTGAGTTCACAAACAAGACATATATAATAATGGGTTAAAAAGGTGTGAATTATCTCAAACCGGGACAATGGATGAATGGACACCATTCAAGAATGGTTAAATGGACATCTCTTGACTATCACCACGCGAGTGTATTCTCTTCCTGTCAGGGAACATTTCAGCAGTCACAGACATTCAGCTTCTGATTTTTGGGTAAGCATTCTCCAAGGCGGCCTTCACGACACACAACAATGCAGAGTTACTGAGCAGAGACTGATAGCTTTATTCTGCACACAAGGATAGCCTCAACTGGGATCTTGGATTCATGTCACACTACCTGTAATCCCCACGACTTATCTGGACTTGCAAAATCTCACTAACTGTCCTAGCTGGAGACAATTCACATCTCTTTAACCTATGCTTATCCTTCTTTCCACAAGCATTGTCTGTAACCTGTAAAGACTTGATTACCTGTTAAAACTCGTATCCCATCCTTTATCTTGTAAATTGAGTCTGTGTCTATATTTGCGCTGTTTGTGAACCCAACTCCCACTCACCTGATGAAGGAACAGTACTCCAAAAGCTCATACCATTAAATAAACCTGTTGAACTTTAACCTGATGTTGTGAGACTTCTTACTGTGATTAATATGAGCTGAGATGAACTGATAAATTTTAAATTTGTTTTGCCCCAATACAAAGATCAGAAGAGAATGTATGAATTTCTAAGTCACGGTAAAGTTAGTAGGTCCATTCAGATTTCTGTACCATTGCCTAGCACCCACCCCAAGCCATACATTCCCTCCTTATTTTCATACTATGTTTGAATATTTCTTCACACAATACAATAGGAAGGCATTCCGTCTAATGTTGTGGGGGTGGAGCAATCTCTGTGGTGGCTAGGGTGAGGCATTATCGGCCTGGAAGTGATGTGGCAAGGGAACATTTCTCTATATTTTTTTCTGCTCGTGCACATTTGAAGGCTCTGATCAGGGATCCGGGAAAGGAAGTGTGCCATATATCTTTTTTGTGCCCATTTGCAAAGAACAGAAATTCACTCCTCCATTCTTCTGCAATATGAGAAGATGTTCCACTTCTGTGACTGATAGCTAACATGTCATCCTATTTCCCAGCTTAGAAAGTCATAGAATCCCTTCAGTGCAGAAGGAGGCCATTTGGCCCATTGAGTCTGCACCAACCACATCTCATACAGGCTCTATTCCTGTAACTGCACGTATTCACCCTGCTATTCCCCTGAAACTAGGGAAAATTTAGCATGGCCATTTGATCTAACTGGCACATCTTTGAACTGTGAGAAAAAAAACCACGGCACCCAGAGGAAACCCACACAATGTGCAAACTTCACACAGTGACCCAGAATTGAACCCAGGTCCCTGGCACTGTGATGCAGCAGTGCTAACCACTGTGCCATCTTGCCACTTCTGTGACTGTACTTTCCCAACAAAAATAGCACCATCTTTCAAGGACAACAAGAGCATATGTTTTTCATCAAATAATGAGGAGTTCCAAATGACTGATGTCCCTGGTCCTTGGAGCTTCCCCTCACTGTCAATGTGGGTCAACACACTAATAATTGGAGAAAAGTTCCAACTACATCCAGTGGAGGTTGACGCAAAATTTGTGCAAAGGAGTGAAGATATTAAGGACAAATATGGAACATGCAATCCCTGGTTTGATATACTTGACAAATGTGCATGTGGTAAATAATTATTTCAGATTTTATAACCATCAAGTTAGTGATGTAATTTATTATCTCCAAACTGTTGAATTTTTCATAAATTAAATCAAAAAGCAAGAGCACAATATAACAAGACTCCTAAAGCCATAATCAAACTGTTACAGACTTGCTTTGTCTTGAGCTATGAATTGTCAAATAGGAACACTAATGATTTTGTAATATGTGCAAGATCCACGAGATAAAGCTGCAATATCCCACAGTGATGAAAATGCAAAAATGTGCCAGTCTGAAATTACTGCCTTTGGCATTGTGCCCAAACATCACTTTGTTTTATACAAGTTTCAAAAAAGTTTTGAACATGTTTTAGTCACGTAGCCCAGATTTTGCAATCAGTGTCAAAGGAAGAGTGGACCAAGGTGACAGCTTCCCACTCACTTCTTGTTGGCTTTTTTGCACCTACTGATGTCAGCATTCATCTGACCCAGTGCAGTGGCATCTATAGGGGATCTTTGATATGTCTGAGCAGAACCCAAAACACCATGCCTCTTTATTTAACCAGATATAAGAATCCTTAGTTTGAGTATCTAAACCAGGAAGCATAAATAAGATTGAAATCATGTACAGAAATGAAAACAAATAAATAAGGGAGTGCATTTTCCATTTCTGTTTAGCTCATTTGGCTGGACAGCTGGTTAGTGCTGCAGAGCATCACCAATAGTATGGGTTCAATTCCTACACCAGCTGAGATTATTCATAAAGGCCCAACTTTGCCCTTCACCTGAGGTGTGGTGATCCTCAGGTTAAAATCACCACCAGTCAGCTCTCTTTCAAAGGGGAGTGCAGCCTATGGTGATCTGGGACTGTGGCGACTTTACCTTTATTATATATCCAACACTAATTAAATTCTCAAGAATTAAGGCTCCACACTCATAAAATTACATTTTCAGTATCAGAGAAATTGTGTAATAATAATAATGAAAACTTATTACACCATTAAATTTAAATTAAATTATTACAGCTTTAAATTAAGGGGTGATAGTTATAGGACGGATATCAGAGGTAGGTTCTTTACCCAAAGGGTGGTTTGGGAGCGGAATGCCCTGCCTGCAGCAATTGTAGATGCGCCAAGTTTGGTGGCGTTTAAGAGGTTAGCTGATAAGTATATGGAAGAGAAGGGAATGGTTTAGTTTGGAGGGTCATTGCTTTTTATATTGGTCGGCGCAACATCGAAGGCCGAAAGGCCTGTTCTGTGCTGTAATGTTCTATGTTCTATGTTCTATTAAGAATTCATTATATACCTGAATGCACCTAGCTGTGCTATGTTCTGCCACATTTGGTGGGTAACCAGAGTAAGTGTAACTTTATACCCTTAATGTTCTATTCCCCATAATAATGGGGAGCACAGAAATGGCAGTGACACAAAATCAATATTTTGCCTCAGTTTTCACAATGGAGGACATTTGGACTTGCCCAATAGTGAAAGGTATTGCAAAGGTTGTTGAAAAGAAGGAATTTAAAACAATCGCCATCAATTAGAAAAAACAGTCCTGAGCACACTATTGAGATTAAAGGAAGATAAGTCCCCACAGCCTTACTGGCCTACATGCTAGAGTCATAAAGGAAGTGGCAGCAGAGATATTGATAACATTGGTTATAATATTCCAAAGTTCACTGGATACTGGAAAGGTTCCTGAGGCTTGGAAAAAGGCTAATCTAATGCCAATGTTCAAAAAGGGAGAAAGGCAGAAAGTAGGAAATTATAAGCCAGTTAGTTTCATATTTATTGTCAGGAAATTGTTAGAATCCAGTATTAAGGAAGTAGTAATGGAACATTTATAAAGTTAAAGTGTAATCCATCAGATTCAACATGGTGTTTGACTAATTTTCTAGAGTTCTTCAAAGATGCAGGTCCTGTAGTTGTAGTGTGTCTGGACTTCTAAGAGGCATTTGATAAAGTTCATACATTAGATAAGATCCGGGCTGCAATGGAGGTAATATATTAGCTTGGATACAAGATTGGTTAATCAACAGGAAGCAAGAAGTGGTGATGAGACTGAGCTGAGATTAGCCATGATCGTACTGAATGGCAGAGCAGGCTCAAGTGGTTGAGTTGTCTTCACCTGTTCCTGGTTGTCACATTCTTATACTGTTCCAGAAAATCAGTTAGTGAAAGATGATACTGGAGCCAATCTTTATTTAGGCTTACAATTATTTACAGAATAAAACATTACAAGCATATCCTCCCAAGTCAATCATACTGCAGTTCAGTAGGTGCCTTTTTTTATATGCTCACATGAAACCCCAATTAATGCCCTCTACCTGCATATAATTAACACGATTCATACACAATCAACATTACATGGATTTCAATGATGTCCTTCTCCTGTGCTTTTTTTTTAACGATGCAACAGTTTTGTGAACAGCCTGGCCTCAAGAAAATTCAACAATCACAGTTTTGACATTTTTAATTGACCTAGTCTCAACAATTATTATTAGAAAGTGAGTTTATTACCATTATGTATAGAAATGCTCTTTAAGAGGGCACCTTGAATGGACTAGCTCCAATTTTAACTTCATGCCACTTACATGGGCACTCCAGAAGAGGAAGTTGTTTATCTATATCTACCCTAAAATTTGCTTCAATCAATTTAACCGCCTTAATTAGTTTACCCTGTAATCTTCTATACTCAAGTGAGTCCAAATCTTAACTAATCCATTAACACAATCATAAGAACAATGTGTTTCTAAAACATCGATCTCTGAATAGGTGATATTATTAGTAAGTTGTTAATCACTGACAATAGTAGCATTCTCCAGTAAATGAGTAAATTCACATTAATCCATCAATTTTTCAACTCACTTCAGTCAATATTGCAATGGGAGGGCAAGCCTGCTGAGATGCTGATATAATAACATAATTGCTAATGGGAACATTCGATTGATTAAACTGAACCATCCACAGAAACGTTTCCGTTTCCCAAAAAAATCAGTTGTAGAATGACCTCAAATGGAATGTTTTCTATTTTTGAATCTTACCAGGGGGCTATTAAGATTAGTTCATGTTACAAATTGATTATTTTAAGTGTAAGCTCTGTAAAAGTGGAGATATTTATCTTTTGCTTCAAAATGATTATATTTCAATTTATTTTCTAGTCTTGCACATGTTAGAGCTTGATAGCACAGGTAATGATGGAAATCAATCAACTCTGGTCATTAAAACATCTAATAGTGGAACATGTGTTATATGATGTTTAAAACTACCACGTTCCAACATTTCCTCCTTGGAAACAGTTACCTAGTGACAGACTGTAAACGGGTAGACCTAGATTTTGAGTGACCAACGTTTTATATCCCTGCAGTTTATCAGTATCACTTTTGTAGCCCATTATTAAGATAGAGCTGGGCTTTAAATTATATCTGACACACCGCTCACAAATGAAGGCCTTGTCAGATCAGAGCCATAAATTGTATTATTGATGGACAAATTGGCTGGAAGTGAATTTACATGAGAGACGTAAATTCTAATTAGTATCTCAGGCTATCTATGAAGTATACTATAAAAGCTATAAAACATATGTGCCAACCAAAGCACTCTGAGCTTACATGAGGAGACATTGTTAGCATTTGTTAGCTGACTGCATTACAAATCTTTAACAAATCTCCATAAAGCAATAATTTAATCACCACATTTTCAAACATCTCTATCTGTTATATCGAATCATAGAATCCTACAGTGCAGAATGAGACCATTCAGACCACCATGTCTGCACCAACCACAATCCCATCCAGGCCCTATCCCCATAATCCTATGCATTTTACCCTACCTAGTCCCCTAGCATGGCCAATTCACCTAACACGCACATCTTTGGAGTGTGGGAGGAAACCAGAGCACCCAAAGGAAACCCATGCAGACACGGGAAGAACATGCAAATTCCATACAGATAGTGATCCAAGATAGGAATCCAATCTGGATCCCTGGTGCTGTGAGGCAGCAGTGCTAACCATCGTGCCACCCACAGTAATTTGTCTTTTCGGTAAAAATTAATTAAAATTTCTATGACTCGCTAAGTATTCATATTGCATTGTATAATTACTGTGCTTTGCCTAAATATAATTTGTGCAGAAATCCATGAATATCTCAAATGTTTGTGGAAGTGAGGGCTCCATAAGACAGAAAAATATAACTCAGACCATGGCAAAAATTAATCATCTCTAAATAGTTTAACGTATCTCCTAATATCATTTAAGGTTTTTTTATCTTGCTGATTAGCTTGAAATTAACTCAATCATAAGCAATACCACTACTTCATCTAATATCTGACTTTTTTATTTAAGCAGCACAAATATTGCAGATTGAATTATTGCAAAAGTCCTCTACAATGCTACCAAATAGTTTCACCCATTGCTATCAAAAAATGAATTCATAAAAAATCCACATCCCAGGACAATTCAAAATTGGCAAGGCTTTATCTACGAAAGTAGCTACATCATTCTCTCTTAAGTTCAAAGTGTAACTTTTAAGAATACTTACTTTAAATGTGAAGCTCTGAACACACCATAAAAGTCTAACTTTTACAGTATTTGTTAAGATCCTTAATCCTGTAGTAATAAAACTGAATTCTTACCTCAGCCTAACTTCCCAAAATGTGAATCCATAGGAACAATTATCTCAGATCATATTTAATGGGTATATAACCATGATTTTTAATCTAAAACTAGGCATTTTAGAACAGCCTTAACTTGTAACAGTGAATAATTAGTCCCAATTGTGAAAGTTCCAACTTCAGATAGGGGATATTAGATCCAAGCAGGAAATTATCAGCAACAGCCTTAGATCTGGAAAATCTATAACTGCAACATCTATAACTTTCACTAGGTTAGAGTGAAAGATAGGCCAAATGCAGTCTTGCCAGTGGTAACTCAGTACCAAAAAACTATTAAAGTTACAAGCAACATTTTAATGGATTCAACGTTTCACCTGAATACTCTGTATAGAACATAGAACAGTACAGGCCTGTCGGCCATCGATATTGTGCCAAGTTATGTCCAAACCCAAGATCAAGCTATCCCACTCCATAACATTCTGGTGTGCTCCATGTGCCTATCCAATAACCACTTGAAAGTTCCTAAAGTGTCCGATTCCACTATCACAACAGATAGTGCATTCATACCCCAAGCACTCTCTGGATGAAGGACCTCAGACATCCTGCTTATATCTCCTATCATGAATCTTAGTTATGCCCCCTGGTAACAATTACATCCACCCGAGGAAATAGTCTCTGAACATGCACTCTATCTAACCTCTCATCATCTTATAAACTTCTATTAAGTCATCTCTTATCCTCCTCCGCTCTAAAGAGAAAATCTCCAGCTCCCTCAACCTTTCCTCATAAGACTACCATCCAAACCAGTCAGCATCCTGTAAATCTCCTTTGCACTCTCTCCAATCCTTCTGTATCCTTCTTATAGTGAGGTAACCAGAACTGTACACAATATTCCAAATGTGGTCTCACCAACATCCAGTATAGTGGCATCCCAAGACTCTTAAACTCAAACCCCCTGTTAATAAACCCTAACACACTATAAGCCTTCTTCACGGCTCTACCCACTTGACTGGCAACCTTCAGAGATCTGTGGATATGAACCTCAAGATCTCTCTGTTCCTCCATATTCTTAGAACCTTGTCGCTGACCCTGTAATCTGCATTCAAGTTTGTCCTATCAAAATGAATCACCTCACACTTTTCAGGGTTAAGCTCCATCTGCCACTTTTCGACCCAGCTCTGCATCCTATCAATGTCTTTTTGCAGCCTACAAAAGCCCTCCACCTCATCCACTACTCCACCAATCTTGGTGTCATCAGCAAATTTACTACCCACCTTTCAGCCCCTTTTTCAAGTCATTGATAAAAATCACAAATAGCAGAGGACCCAGCACTGATCCTATGGTACACCGCTGGTAACTGACTTCCAGTCTGAAAATTTTCCTTCCATCACTGCCCTCTGTCTTCTATCAGATAACCAGTTATTTATCCACTTGGCCAAATTTCCTTCTATCCCACACCTCCTTACTTTCTTCGTGAGACTACCATGGAGAACTTTATCGAATGCCTTACTAGCGATTTATCTATTTTCAAGGATGCTAATCCTTTTAATGTTCCTCTCTCGTTATGTTTATCATGTCAAATACTTCACAGTCCTCCTGCTTAACAACAATGGCTAAGATCAAATGTAGTATGGACATGCTGTACTTGGTTCATTTGAAGCAATTTTTAAAAGCGGCATCTCGGCCTTTTGACTAAAATGCAAATGAGATCAAGCCTTGGAGAAGTTGCAATGCCTCCTCCAATCAGCTTAGATCATGTAAACCAAGCCTAAAAGAGACCTGTCTTGTTAGCTTGGATTGGAAATGTCTCAACTTGTTGAGACTCCGAATTGGACCTGATTGGATTGAATTTGAATAGGCGGGGAGATGGAATGAGTTGGAGGAAGGGACAATAGGAAGGGATGGTGGAGAAACACCAACACTAAACTCTCCAGTTATTTTAACTCCATTCCCTTTCCTTCTACCTTCTCCAGGGCAATGAGCGATGAACAGCAAATCAAAACAAAAAAAGACAACAATGCCTGCATTGTTCCTTCTTTTGTGAAGACAAACACAAATTATTCATTAAAAACCATATCCTTATCCTCTACCTCCACACCTTTTTGGTCTTTTATGGGTCTAACCCCTTTCTTAATCTCTCTCTTAGTCTTAATGTACTGGAAGAACATTTCTGGGTTCTCTTTGATTTTACTTCAGTATTATTTCATGCTCTCACTTTGCTTTCCTACTTTTCTTTTTGATTTCAGCCCTTCTCTTTCTATATTTCTCCATAGCAGTTCCTCCATAGTAGTTCTCTGGAGAATTGAGTTCACAAAGTCTGAC
The DNA here is from genome assembly GCA_024679065.1 of Sphyrna mokarran. Taxonomy (NCBI): domain Eukaryota; kingdom Metazoa; phylum Chordata; class Chondrichthyes; order Carcharhiniformes; family Carcharhinidae; genus Sphyrna; species Sphyrna mokarran. The sequence goes on along the minus strand of JAGIQG010000001.1, from coordinate 89,107,447 downwards.
ATAAGCTTTTCACTTCTGCCTTATATTACTCTGTAATCTCCTTGACATTCAAGGGCAATAAATTTGGCCATCCCACCCTTTTTCTATGTTGGAACATTTTTACACTGAACCTCTTGAACCTTCCCAGTGAATGCCTCCCACTGCTCTGACATAGATTTACCTTCAAATAGCTGTTTCCAGTCCACTTCTCCCACACCACTCCTCAGTTTAGTAAAATAAGCCTTGTTCCAATTTTGAATTTAACTCTTGTTTTATCTTTGCCCTTTTCCATAATTATGTTAAAACAAACTGAATTCTGATCACTGCCACTAAAATATTCTCCCTCTGTCACTTCTTCCACTGCCCAGATTCACACCAACTGTCCAACTATGCATTCATCAGCTCTAACCTGCTATTTCTATACTTACTAGCATGAGACACTTGTAGTAATCTAGAGATTACTACCTCTATTTTCCTAGCTCCTTCAAATCCCTTATTCTACCTATGTCCTTGGTGTTGATATAAACAATGAGCTCTGGCTGTTTACTCTTACTTTTAATGTTCGGAAACTTCTCTATATCTTTGAGCACAAGCGAAGCAACATACTACATCTATGATGGCAGAAACATATGTCTGTTCCTCTAACAATTAAATTTTCTACTAATATTCCTCTTCCACTCTTCTTCCTCCTCACCAGTGCAACTCAGCAACTATGGTGGCCTGAACATAGCTGTTGCTGCACTCCCCTGAGAAACCATTGCCCTCACTGGTTCCCGAATTGGAAAACCAGTTCTTGAGCAACACAGGCTCAGAGAACTTCTGCCTGGTATTTCTACACTTTCTAGTGGTCACTCATTCCCTCTCTGCTCCTTTCCTGAGATATGACCACTCCCTAACTGGGCTGGCCACATAGCCCACAGCCTTGCAGATGCACCACAATGATCCCAGCACCACTCAAGTTCCAAAATCCGAAGGTCAAGTTTTTGCAGCTGGTGACACTTCCTGCACATGTGCTCCTCTAGGCCATGTAAAGTGTCCACATATTACAGGATGGACATTTAATATGGCCAATTTTCCCTCTATAACTTTTAGCTGAATTTTGGGCTAGTTACTGTAAACTGCAAATTAGAATGTAAAGTAGACTTACTCATTAATCAACTCCTTCCCTTGTTCCTGTAACTTAGTTACTTAAGGATTATGTAAAATCTTCACATTGTTTTATTTTTTTCAATTTAACAGAGCCTTATACTTGCCTAGCTTATAGAAGAGGAAAGAAAAATTCACCAACTCCTGGAGACTGTTCAAAAGCTATGAGATGAAGCACCTGTTTTACCCTATACACAAATTCTCATATGAACCAAACTGCCAACTCTACACTCCAGCCAGAATTCTCTGGCCATTCACACCCTGCCACTACTGCCAGGGAGAACTGAGAATTTGGCACTCAGTCAAATCTCCATTCAATGCAGTGAGACTGGAAAATCTCAGCCATGGACAAGGTCAGAGAATTCCAACTCTGATTTTGTCTCACTCAGGTGTAGTCTTGTGTCTCCTCATATGCCCTTAGTCTCTTTATTGCCCTGAGGGACTTTCAGATGTTGATCAAAGGCCCATGGCACTTCTTGAAGAAGACCACAAGAGGTCAGCTGGCCAATATTTAACCCTCAACACAAAATCTTCTGAGGAACATAATAAAGATATTACCTTATTGTATCCGTGGGAGTTTGCTTTCATCTTTGTATATGTAAAAATGTGGGCAGCACGATAGCACAGTGATTAGCACTGCTGATTCACAGCTCCTTGGACCTGGGTTCAATTCCCGGCTTGGGTCACTATCTGTGTGGAGTTTGCACATTCTCCTCGTGTCTGTGTGAGTTTTTTCCAGGTGCTCCTGTTTCCTCCCTCAGTCCAAAAATGTGCAGGTGAGGTTGATTGGCCATTCTAAAATTGCCCCTTAGTGTCCTGAGATATGTAGGTTATAGAGATTAATGGTTAAAATATGTAGAAATATGGGGGTAGGGCCTGGGTGGTATTGTGGTCAGTACAGACCCAATGGGCCGAATGTCCTCTTTTTGGACTGTAAGAATTCTATGATCCTATTCTAAAAATAGTGGTTACACATTAGAAAGTACATTAATGGTCATCAAGTGCTGCAGAACACTTCAATGGTATATAGTGTTATATGAATGGTTTTTCTTGACTATAAAAATTTCTACCCTTTGTAATGTTTATCAGTTAAAAGAAAATGTTACAATTATGTTAAATAAAAATATGCTGTTAAATCAATTTTAGAGTGTGAAGTAACTTTGTCAATATTTTGGTATTTTTTTCCAAGTCCTATAAATTTTAATTTATTTAACTAAAAATGAATATATGGCACTAAGCCAGTTCATTATTCCAAACTGTAAAACATGGAACCTGTAGGGAACAATTATTTTGATCTTAATAGATTATATTAAGAAACAAAGCCTATCTAAAATATCCAAAAACTCAAGTGTGATGTTAAATCATTTCCAGAACTTCAATTAATTATTTCCTCTGAGCTCCTTCCATTTTGCTACAATACTTCAGAAGAAACATTTTGTCTAGAATTTGTCTATATGATGAGGCACCTGGCAAAAGGCTCAAAAACCACAGGCAGCATCACCTCAGTATTTTGTGGGACCCCAGCCACATTTTTTTTCAATCATCCAGCAATAAACAGTTTGCTGTCTGGGTTCCCACCCCTTTAAAGGGTGAAAGTCCAATTTCAAGAGCTGTCGGACAATCAAAGGACAGCAGTTCAGCAGTCTCATTAGCATCACCAGGAGCAGTGGTGACTGTAGGGACTTATCCCCAGTTCCTAGCTGTGAGGAAGCCATGAGGACAGACCACGCTCACAGCAAGATAACAGGGGTCAGAGGTCTCCAAGGTAATCAAGTAGGCCCCATTGAGGGGTGGGTGATGCTCGTGAGGGAAGACCCTCTCCCCCACACCTCCCTGTACCCTCCCCAAATCACCATCCACGTTCCCCCCCCACACTTGCTCCATTTAAAGAAATTGTCAGCTGCCTTTAGATTGCAGTTTGATGTCTCTATTGGCTGTTGCTGGAAATGTACACACGTTTGGTGCTTTCTACTGTTCAATAAAGTTGCTGAAGTGTCCAGGTGCTGAAAGACTCCAAGGGCAATAAGACCTTGCTGCTGCAAGAACCTAACCACCATCCCCACCCTGCAGTTGTGAGGGCCTGCAGCTCAGTCATGAACCCACAATGCACGGGCATATAGCTGTTGATGCCCTTCCCCACCCTCCTCCTAATCCGATGGTTACTTGTTCCTGGAATTTGAGGTCAACATTTATTATTCATCCCTAATTGCCCTCGACCAGGTGGTGATGACTCACTTGCTACTGAGGGTTTGGCTCAGCCACTTCAAGAAGGTAAGGAAAGTGATTATTTTTTTCTCTTGAGGCAGATTAGCAAGCCAGATGACTAATCCAAGGGCATTAAGTACATGAGAATGTCACCACCTACAAGTTCCAAGTCACACACCTTTCTGACATGGAATTATATTGCCATTCCTTCACCATCACTTACCCAAAATCTTGAACATCTTTCCCTAGCAGCACTATGGGTGTACATACACTACTTGAACTGCAGCAGTTGAAGAAAGCCATTCATAACCTCCTTCTCAGAGGCAATCATGGATGGGCAATAAATGCTCACTTTGCCATCAATGCTCACATCCCATGGATACGTTTTTTAGAAGCTGAGATAGTGATAAAGTTGGGCAGGGTTATGGAGGTGGAAATGGGCATGAGCAGTGATGGTACTGATTTGTGGTTAAAAGCTCATCTTGGGTCAAATATGTTAGTATGCACTTCAGCCTTAGACAGCTGTCTGGGTATAAGGGGGAGTCAGTGACAAGGAAGCAGAGTTTGAAGGCAATGATTGAAGACAATGACATTAATTTTCCCAATAGTTAATTGAAGGAAAATTCTGCTCTTCCAATACTAGACGCCAGAGAAGCAGTCAGGCAATTTGAAGACAGGTGGATGTATCAAAAGAGGTAGTGGGCAGATAAAGCTATATGTCATCAGCAATCATGTGAAGAATGACACTGAGTGGAATTTTACAAGAATGATTCTAAGTGTCTAGCTAGCATGAGAATGGGAGAGTTCCTGATACATTCCTTGGGCAAGTTTTCTTGCCCAATGTTGTGTTCTCAGGCATTGCAAAAATTATGTAGACTGTTTCTAGCTAATGTAGGCAGCTAATTCGCCAACCAGCCTATATGGGGAGCTACTGTGCATGTGCAAACCTCTGTTTCTGCACATGCTCAATTGTAACAGCAATAGTCTGACAGACAGAAAGAACGCTATCAGGCCTTGCTGCTGCATGGAACCTAACCAGCATCCCCACCCTGCGGTTGTGAGGGCCTGCAGCTCAATCATGAACCCACAATGCACAGCCATATAGCTGTTGATGCCCTCCCCCCCTCCTCCTGATCCGATTACATCCACAGAACAACAGCTGTGCCTCCTCACTTCTTTGAACCAAATGCATTGCAGAGTGGCAGTGGGACCCCTCCCATCCCCGGATCAGGCCGCTTCTTCATGCCCACCTTTTCATACCCTGTCCCAATGCACCCTACCCTCCTGGCTCTGCCAGTTGAGAATTATCCAGGTGTTAGGCTGACAGAGCTAAGGTACCAAGCTGGCAGTGCTAAGGTGCCAGGCTGGCAATGCCCAAAGGGCACCCTTCCTTTGTCCTTGGCTTCCCCGGGGTCTTCAATGGCCTCTGGTTCCATCAGCGAAGCCAATACAACAGTTCACTGTTTAAAGGGAGCAAATGTTTTTCTTGCCAGAGAGAACCTCCCCCCCACAAGGCCTTAAAGGCAAGTGACTCACGAAACAAATGTAGAATAAAATTTAAATCTGGCTCTCGTAAACCTCAAAAGCCAAGAAATTGAGCGTGATCCTGAATGCTGGGCAGGCAAGCCGGTAAAATTCCATCCATTGTGTTTAGAGATGATGTTGCTAAGGAGCAGCATATAGATGAAAAATGCAGTGAGGAAGAGAAGTACACTAGAAATAATATGAGAATGGGAAAGAAGTCATGGTGCCGATTATCTGGAGTTTAAATTAAAATTAAATTTCATTGACCAAGGCCTCAGGTTCACCCATCATTTCCCATGTTGTACTATTATTACATATTTTCCTATGCCAGAATGAATTCCACGGCTACTTCATGCACTTACTTCAGTCAGGTTGCATTTCCTTTTAAGAGGCTCAGGCCACTCAACGGAATGGTTATCCCAAGATAAATTGGCATGATGCCTACATTAAATCAATAGGTAAAGGTTATTTTATGATTCCCATTTTCAGAGACAATCAGATTTAGCCCTCTTTTTCTAAGTAGTCCTAAAATTTGATAGTGTCAGTTTCAGTCTGAAAACCAGTGTGTCGCATGATCGCTAAATTGCAACCACTGTTTCTGCAATACTTCCAGCAAAGAAATCGCACAAATCGTAAAGAAGCAGCTTCAAGGAAATTTCCAGCCTATATTTTTGTGAAGCTATTTGAAGTTATGATCATCTGCATCAATTACAAAATAAGAATTCTAAACTAACTGTATGTACAATCAATGCCAATAGTCATTATTACAGCATTTGATTTCTTAACTAATAAAGTTGTCTCAAATAAAAGAACATTCATAAACATGTCATACTTTTCTCATTATAGATGTAAATTTTGCTGTATTGTATTATCAAGTAAAAGCTTAATGTGTTTATAAAAATTCCTCTGCTTGCTATTTTAATGACAATGATCCAATTATTTTAAACAGAATAACATCTATAATAAAATTAGTAGATAGAAGAATTTGATACGAGCATCTTAAACATTTATATGATAACGTTACAGCATATAATTTTCTGCCTAATATATTGCAGAGCAAAGCTTGGTAATATTGTTTTCAAGCAATACACATCTAATATATAAAGTTAATTAGAGGTTGTAACAGAGGTTAGATTTGATACTTGTGGCATTTGCAAGCCACATTTCCGATTGTTATCCAAGGCAATGTATAATGTTTTGCTTCCACCACAATTCCATTTCTAGATTAAGCTCCAGCTGTTCGCAGTAGAAGAGCCCATGGAGAAATTGTATTAAATATTCCTGAAGCATATGCCACACGCTGTAGTGATTGCACATTCATGCTATCCAGTGAAGATTCCAATTAAATCAATGCTAGATTACTTGAAGATTCAGACTGAAAACAATAAGATAGAATTAATTTGTAATGAGTCTGCAAAGTGTATAACAGTCTATTTTTAATGCAGAACTTTATAAAATTGCTTTAAAGATTTAGTAATCCTAAATATTTACGTACCCATATTGATTTGGTAATCTGAAAATAACCAATGATTTCCTTCACTCTCAAATTTAAGGAGAATCTCAAAAATATAAGGTTGCAGATCATTGCTAGCTGAAATGTTTTAATTGCAAAATATTTTCTGTGGTTTACAGTTTTTAAAATTCTTCCTTGCTTTTCAAATTCCTCCTTTACTTTGAGATCTTTACACCCTCCTAATTCTGGCCTTTTGAACATGCTGATTTCAATTGTCCCACTCCATCATAGGCCATTGAGTTGGATAATCACCCATGATCTTAATGAACGGCAGAGCAAGTTCAAAGGGCCAAATGGCCTCCTTCAGCTCCTATCCTCTCTTTTTCCATCATTTGTTGTTGTGCTTTCAGCTGCCAAGGCCCTAACTTCCAGAATTGATTCTCTAAATCTCTGCCTTTCCACCTTGCTTTCCTCTTTTAATTTACTGCTCTTTATTCAAGCTTTTAATCAACTATCCAAATATTATCTCATGTGGCTTGGTATTAAGGCTTGCTCTATAATGCTCCTGTGAAGCACCGGGAACATTTTATTACATCAAAGGTGCTATATAAATGGAAGTTAATGTTGTTACATTAGTAATGAAACACTGAGCTTTTATCTTCCAGCATAAAATATAACCATAGCATTCAATCAAAATACCTGTTTCATATAGAGTGAACTCTTAGAAGGCGTTCACCTGTATAATGTAGGCAACCTTTTACATGTCCACAGGAAACCCATGAAAATTTCCATTTTAATAGAATTTGCCTAGGGGACTCCCTACCACGTAGCTGTAATTATTTTGTCAGTAAGACTACTGCAGAAAGTTCATAGGTTGCATCGGCAATCTAAGAAGTATTTAATCACTAGTCCTCTGCGTGTTGAAATCAGTACAGCAAACTTATTAAAATATAAATTGCATTTTATGATAAATGGATTCAGCACGAATCAAATGCAAGATTTTCATTTTTTGGATGCCCTTCAAGTGAAATGATTTTCAAAATATATTGAACAGCTGTCAATGTTAGCACATTATAATCAAAGTTATTAGAAGGCAGTGGAAGTGCTTTAAAACACATAAAGAATATCTACATTATAAAGAGATAGCATTATAAAGCACACTTTTTAGTTTACTTAGTTGAAGTCTCAGGAATTGTCAACATCTGCACTCTACAGTTTTAGCTGTCAATGGTCACATAAGACAGGTTTTCCTTTAACTTCTTCACTGCTGTTACTTTATAGTCTTCCCAATCGCTGCATTTGAGTAAATAGAAAATGCTTTTTTGGTAGTTCCCTTAAGAGATTTGATTGATATTCATGGGGCACTGTTATCGCGCTGCCTAGTTAGAAAACCATCTAGTATTTCTAATGAAAACATGCATTGGAATCTGGATAGAAATTTTTAATAAAAAGTGCATGATACAAATAAATTTGGAGGTAAGTAGAAAATAATGGTTTCAGTATCACAAGCAATATTCAACTTCACAGCTCCTTCCTCTAAAATAAATGTGGCATGTTATAGAGTCCATGTCATTTAGAATGATTAAAGTAGACATGAAATTAAAATGAAGAATGACCCTTTGGATCAGTGCAAGCTGGAATTAGACCCACTCAAAATGTATGTGTCAGGATGTTGTTAGGAACTGTTTCCCTTCACTACTTGTCACTGACAAGTGCTGGAGAGCATATGAAACAAGGGGCAGGCTTTCGAGATTTTGATCATGCCTTTGCCTTGGTATCTCTGGGGAAATAGTTGGACATCCACCCTCCAGACTAAACAGATACAAAATAAAATAGATACTTCTGTGTAAGAACCTAGAGGTCTACAACAGAAGCAGCTGTCTTGAACAAGCATCTCTCTAGGCTGCTGGGAAATGCTTTGGCATAAAATGAAGCAAATCAGACAAGCACATCAATACAGAATGCAAAATAAAATCATTAAACAAATTGGAGGGAAAAGAACAGGTTTTCTCGAAATTGCCAATTTCAGAACATAGATAAGCATTCAAGCTTTTGGAACCTGAGGTGAGGTCGCCTGCCAATCACTGGGATCTGCAATCACATTTACACTGAAATTACACCAAATTTTGCACTGGTTACCGCATCAAAGGATTCCGCTGATAGATGCCTATGCCCAAATCTGCGTTCAAAATGACGTATTAATAGATTTCACTAGATTTATTGGAACTTTCGTCTCCTGTGTTAACAGATAGCATTGGCATCACAGCTATATAGAATAGGCAAACAATTGTCAGCATGTCAGATTGACTCAAACACTTTGTTAACCCTGAAACACTATGGGCAGGATTTTCCAGTGCACTTGTCCCACGACCAGAAATTGTGCCCAAGGTCAAAGGACCTTTGCATGGTCCATGTACTGCTCATTGCAATTCCCATGGCGGACAGGATGGGAAAATTCCACACTATTACTCTCTTTTTCTGTAGTACAATTTAAGTAATATTATAGAATCTGGTTTATACTTTCAGAAATGTTCTATCAACTGTGTATTGGTAACTTTTCTGTCTAGGTTCATACTAGATTTTTAATTAACAATAGTTGCATTATTAGTGTCTTAACATCATCTTTATATCAACGTTGAAAAGCACAAATTAAAAGTAACAGTTAATGTACTTGACAAAATTGACTATCTTGATGGTTCAGTCTGCAATTTTCACAGCCTGATTCTTAGGGCCTGATTTTCCAACCTCAGTCATAACCAGAATTCTCCTGTCCTGCTGCAGTGAAGAGAGATTTGGCTGAGTGCAAATTCTCCGTCCTTGCTGGCAGTGGCGACAGAGCATGAATGGCCAAAGAATTCTTGCCTTAATCACAGTAAATTTACAATTGTAGGAATGCTGCAAAAAGCAAAGAAAACTACAGGACAGGAACAGGCTCTTTGGTCCCCCAACCCTGCACTGGCCATGCTGCCCATCTGAATTAAAACGCCTTATCCTTTCAGGATCCTAACCCTCTTTCCCATCCTATTCATGTATTTGTCAAGACACCTCTTAAAAGTCACTATTGTATCTGCTTCCACTACATCCCCTGCAACGAGTTCCAGGCACCCACCACCCTTTGTGTAAAAAATTACCTCATTTTAATTCTTGCCCCTTGCACCTTAAACATATGCCACCTGGTAATTGGCTCTTCCACACTGGGAAAAAGCTTCTGACTATCCACTCTCTTTCCCACCACATCACCCTGCCCCTCCCCACTTCCCTTCCTCACTCTTCCTGGCTGCAGTAAGAATTCAGTAAGAATCTAACAACACCAATTTTAAATCCAACCGATTTATTTGATAGTAAATTTGCGAGCTTTCGACCTTTTCGTTTTCGTCAGGCAAATGCAGTGTTCTGGTCTGCAATAGCACACATCAGCACAGACAGTCACAGATTGCCGATTAGAATGCGAATTCTTACATCTAACCTGCTATTCAAGTGTTAAAGTGGCTAACAATGTGTGTGAAGGGAATCCTGAACATTGGTTAGAGAATTGTGTATTTTCTCCAGACAGCACAGTAAGTGAGGTTTTTTGCTAACCCAGGCAAGTTACGGGGGTTACAGATAGTGTGACATGAAGCCAAGATCCCTGTTAAGACCGTCCTCATGTGTGCGGAACTTGGCTATCAGTCTCTGCTCAGCGACTTTGCGCTGTCGTGTGTCACGAAGGCCCCTTGAAGAACATTTACCCGCAGGTCGGAGGCCGAATGCCCATGACTGCTGAAGTGTTCGCCCACAGGAAGGGAACTGTTTTGCCTGGTGATTGTTGAGCGATGCTCATTCATCTGCTGTCATAGTGTCTGCATGGTCTCCCCAATGTACCATGCTTCGGGACATCCTTTCTTGCAACGTATTAGGTAGACAACGTTGGCCGAGTTGCAAGAGTATGTACCGTGTACCTGGTGAATGGTATCCTCATGTTTGATGATGTCATCCATGTCTATGATCCGGCATGTCTTGCAGAGGTTGCTGTGGCAGGGTTGTGTGGTACTGTGGTCACAACCTCACAATGCTCCACTTCTCCAGCTTCCACCCTAGACACGTTAAAGAAGCCATTCCCTATGGACAAGCCCTCCGTATACACAGAATTTGCTCAGATGAGGAGGATCGTGACAGACACCTCCAGATGCTGAAAGATGCCCTCGTGAGAACAGGATATGGCGCTTGACTCATCGATCGACAGTTCCGACGTGCCACAGCGATAAACCGCACTGACCTCCTCAGAAGACGAACACGGGACACGGTGGACAGAGTACCCTTTGTTTTCCAGTACTTCCCCGGAGCGGAGAAGCTACGACATCTTCTCCGGAGTCTTCAATATATTATTGATGACGATGAACATCTCGCTAGGGCCATCCCCACCCCCCCACTTCTTGCTTTCAGACAACCACACAACCTCAAACAGATCATTGTTCGCAGTAAAATACCCAACTTTCAGGAGAACAGTGACCAATTTAAAATTGGTGTTGTTAGATTCTTACTGAATTCTTACTACCCCAGTCCAACGTCGGCATCTCTACATCATGCAGTAAGAATATCAGCTAAGGTTCACATCCCTGATGGTTATTCAATATCTCCACTGGAAAGTCATGTTGCAAAAATACAAGAGGAAATGAGAACTAATTTCCAATTGTTGATTCTAACTAATGGTAAAACTGACTAGGCTCATATGTGTGGTAATGATCTGCTCAAGGATAATTTCTTTGTTCATTTCTTATTAGCTCTTCAGTTACTCATTGGAGCCTCTTATTTTTAAATCCAGGTTTTCTAATATCATCATTCTCTTTCTCCCTCTTAGTCTCTGTCCCTCCAAACTTCCTTCAATTGCTGCCTTCAGCAATGTTTCTTTACTTAGAATCTAACCAATCAAATCTTTTTTATCTTTTCTTCAAGAACAATGAGAAATAGAACATAGAACATTACAGCACAGAACAGGCCCTTCGGCCTTCGATGTTGCGCCGACAAATTATGAAAAAAAGCAATGACCCTCCAAACTAAACCATTCCCTTCTCTTCCATAAACTTATCAACTAACCTCTTAAATGCCACCAAACTTGGTGCATCTACAACTGCCGCAGGCAGGGCATTCCACTCCCTAACCACCCTCTGGGTAAAGAACCTACCTCTGATATCCGTCCTATAACTATCACCCCTTAATTTAAAGCCGTGTCCCTTGTGCTAGCTTTCTCCATCCTAGGAAAAAGGCTATCACTGTCCACCCTATCTAAACCTCTAATCATCTTATAGGTTTCGATAAGGTCTCTTAGCCGCCTCCTTTCTAACGAAAACAACCTCAAATCCCTCAGCCTCTCCTCATATGACCTGCCTTCCATACCAGGCAACATCCTGGTAAACCTCCTCTGTACCCTCTCCAATGCCTCCACATTTATCTTATAATGTGGGGACCAGAACTGCACACAACACTCCAAGTGCGGCCGCACTAGAGTTTTGTATAGTTGCAACATGACGTTGCGGCTCCGAAATTCAATCCCCCTACCAATAAAAGCTAAGACTCCATATGCCTTCTTGACAACTTATCGACTTGACTGCCTACTTTCAGGGATCTATGCACATATACACCAAGATCCCTCTGTTCATCAACACTATTAAGAATCCTACCATTAGCCCTATACTCTACACATTTATTATTCCTGCCAAAGTGATTACCTCACACTTCGAAACATAGAACATAGAACATACAGCACAGAACAGGCCTTCGGCCTTCGATGTTGCGCCAACCATATAAAAAGCAATGCCCCTCCAAACAAACCATTCCCTTCTCTTCCATATACTTATCAACTAACCTCTTAAACGCCACAAACTTGGCGCATCTACAACCGCTGCAGGCAGGGCATTCCACTCCCGAACCACCCTTTGGGTAAAGAACCTGCCTCTGATATCCATCCTATAACTATCACCCCTTAGTTTAAAGCTGTGTCCCCTCGTGCTAGCTTTTTCCATCCTACGAAAAAGGCTATCACTGTCCACCCTATCTAAACCTCTAATCATCTTATATGTTTTCACTTTTCCACATTAAACTCCATTTGCCACCTCTCGGCCCAGCTCTGCAACTTGTCCAAGTATCTCTGCAAACTAGAACACTCCTCTTCACTATCTACCACTCCACCGACTTTGGTGTCATCCGCAAATTTACTAATCCATACTTCAATACCCTCATCCAGATCGTTTATAAAAATTACGAACAGCAGAGGCCCCAAAACAGACCCCTGAGGTACACCACTTGTCACCGAACTCCAAGATGAATATCTCCCATCAACCACCACCCTCTGTCTTCTATCTGCTAGCCAATTCCTAATCCAATTAGCTAAATCATCCTCTATCCCATACATCTGCATTTTCTGCAGAAGCCTTCCATGGACCACCTTATCGAACACCTTACTAAAGTCCATATATACCACATCAACTGCCTTACCCCCATCCACCTCTTTGGTCACTTTTTCAACAAACTCAATAAGGTTAGTAAGGCATGACCTACCCTTCACAAAACCATGCTGACTATCCCCAATCAATTCATTTCTCTCTAAATAACTATCAATCCTATCCCTAATAATTCTCTCCAATACTTTGCCCACAACAGAAGTAAGACTCACTGGCCTATAATTCCCTGGAAAATCTCTCTTCCCCTTCTTGAACAATGGGACCACATTCGCTATCCTCCAGTCTTCCGGAACTATACCTGTAACCAACGACGACCTGAAGATCAGAGCCAGAGGCTCTGCAATCTCCTCTCTTGCCTCCCAGAGAATCCTAAGGTAAATCCCGTCCGGCCCAGGGGACTTATCCAACTTCAAACCCTCGAGAATATCTAGCACATCCTCCCTATCTACTTCGATACCTTCCAGTTTGCTACCGTGTACCTCAGTGTTCTCCATAACTACATTTACATCACCCTGCGTGAATACCGAAGAGAAATATTTATTCAGTACCTCTCCAATCTCCTCAGGCTCCACGCACAACTTCCCACTGCTGTCTATGACTGGCCCTAATCTTGCCCTAACCAATCTTATATTCTTAACATATCTAAAGAAAGATTTAGGATTCTCCCTAATCCTATCAGCCAAAGTCTTCGCGTGTCCCCTCTTAGCTCTCCTCAACTCACTCTTTAGCTCCCTCCTGGCTAATCTATAGCTATCCATTGCACTAACTGAGCCTTCAAGCCTCTTCCTTTAAACATGTCATCCCTTTAAACATGAGAAAATCTATTCTGAGTGGTTCACAAAGCTTTGATGGACAATCGTTGCTCCTAGCAATGGATGTCATAAGTGATATAGTCTGAAATCATTTCTGCAAACAATTTTGAGATCCTTGGCCACCAAATTAAATTCTGTGCTTTGGCATATATTTCTGTAATTTGTGTCTGCTGCATTTTCTGAAGGATGGAGAATCTAAGGACCCTAAGAATAACAAATCTCTCATCATAAAATCAGTGAGTGATCCATGACATGAAAAAATCCTCATTGTCTGAAGTATTGCGTGAGGACAGTTATTTGGAACATATTCTAGCCATCCTTTGATGCAGTATTTCCAAATTTTAGAAAATACTTCATCTGAGTTTTGTGTCTTTTGCAGTTATTGCTGATAACAAAGAAGAATAACTCAACGTCTTCAATGAAGTACATGCTCTCTTGTTGAGAGTTGTCAACAGGAATGCATTACAATGCTTCTGCTGCAGTTTGCTGTTTTCTTAGATATATTTGGCTGAAGTATTGAATGTCTTCAATCTCAAATCAAATCTCTGGATTCCTGGTGGCATTTTTGCTAGTTATTTAGCATTTAATAATGTAACCGGTGGTTTATAGTTTGTCTCAATGTTAAGCTTTAATCCTAAGACATATGCCCGTAACTTCTGGCCTAAATCCCAATTTACGTGGGTTGTGCTCTGCACATTCACATCTGGACAATACAGAAGTCTTGATACACGGACGTGTGTGCTGAAAGTGCGCCAAATTTAAACCTCTGGTTGTGCCTTATAAAGTGTCAGTAATGAAGCACTGCACTGCAGCATCTCTCTAACTTTGCTTATTTGCACAAATGACAGTGAGGTTATTTATTTGCACACCTTTTTTTCTGCTCTAGCTGCAGTGAGCAGAGGCAGCAGACATTCTTTAAGTGGGTTAATTATTTTGTGTTTAAAAGATGTTTGAGAATTATGTAATGCGGCAAAGATGAAAGAAAGATTTTTTAAAACGGTTTTTACAACTTTGTCATGACATGTTGTTAATTCCAGTAAAAAGTATATTCATATATAACAAAGTCTGTAATAACTTTCAGCTAAAACTCATTTGAATTTTGCTGTGTATTTTAAGCAGTATTGTTTATCCCAAGTTTCTCATGACACAATGTCAATCCTTAGAAGTTTCTTGAGATATTATGTGAAATAAGTTCTGCATTTACAGTGGGAAGTATGAAATTTAGCTATTTCAAATGCTTTAGGAAATTGTGTTCCTCTGAAGACAAATCTCCTGTAAGTTGATTTGAACGATCTTTTGAAGCTTCAATCATGAGAGGAGAGGCAGGCTATATGTATAATGTACAATTTTATGTCCAAACCCTTCCTCCCCCCTCCCCCTTTTTCCTTCTCCTCCTTCTTCCCATCCCATCCCTCCTCTCCTTACCTCTCCTCAAAGCCATCCATCCCTCCCTTCTTCCTTACCTCCTTGTATACAAAAATAGCAGAACTATTGTGTTAAAGTAAAAGAATATTTCATTGATTGTTTTGATTATACTTTATTGCAAGAAATTTGAAAAGATGAGTTAATTAAATGAAATGTCTGAGTGCAGCTGCTAAAATAAAATATTTAGTTTAATATTAACAAGGCATTAACATTTTATATTTATAACATTATTTCTGTTAATAAATGGTTTCCATTAAACTTTACAAAATTCTATTAATGCTACATGGAAACATCAAAACACCATGTTTGAATATTAAGTTATACAAACGCATTATACAAATGCTTCATTGAAATATCAAAACACAACAGTTAAATATGAGATAATTATAACTGGAGGAAACAAGATAGAAGAATACTAATGATAAATACATGGTGGTTTAGATTTCCCACAGCCCAAAATGTGGACTCTCCTTTGCTCAACCTCATGTAATAAGATATCCAAATCTGGTCTGAGAGGTTCTGACGTCTTCCCAGTTACATTTTCAGTTTCCATATTCTAAATTAAAACATTCAAACAGTTATGTCACATGTAACATTATATAATAATACAATGCATATTTAAATAATAGATTCATAGATTTATAACAAATAACAAAACCTATGTTTATTTATGCATGTAAAATAATATTCATTTTCAATTGTAAAATTAAAAATTGCACTTTAAACGAGCCAATAATGGAAGATTAACTGCTTAAAAAAGTAGCAAAATAAATGAAAGAAAAATTCAACATAACTTTATAATAATAGGGAATCTTTCTGATCTCTCTGTCTTCACTTTAAAACTGTTTTTTAAAGCAAGATCTCAATATGCAGTCCCAGTCTGGCCTCATCATAAGGAGGGGGTGGGGGGGAAGGTGGCTAGAGTCCTCCTGCGCTGTGCTGAGGTCTGCGGAGATTGTATCACTATAAGCCAAAAGCTGCTGATCCTATCAGGAGTTGGATCACAATTTTTCAACTTAGATAAGCGTGCAAAAAATTTAACTATTTTCGGTGGCCCATGGCTTGGTGGTGTTAGTCGAAAGTTATGGCCCATAGTCAGCAAACTCTTCATAACCCAACTAGCTTCTTTTTCAATTACAGCATATTTTTGTTCCATCTCAGTCAATGTACTCTGATCTGCATTTACAATATCTCCGAATTTGAAAAAATACCTCGTCAATAATATTTCAGCAGCAGTTATTGTAGGTAATTCTGAATCATAATGAGTTAATTTATGTGGTGAAATGAGAGCTTTTTTCATCTTTTTAATGGGATTTGTTGATTTCCTTCCCAACTCCACACTTTGTCTTGTCTAAGCAATAGTCACGGTGGTTTATTTGCAAATACCAGATTAGGGAAGTACTTTCCTATTTGATATTCCATTCCCATGAAGCCCTGAAGTGCTGTAACATTATGAGGTAGTGGGAAATCTTTAATTGATTTGATTTATTTGAAGATCGGCCATAAAGCCTGATGCATGGATAATGGGTCTGATTTTACCATTTTCATTCTAAGTGCTGTATCTGGGCACAATTCAGGTCCAACTTGGAAACCTGCTTTCAGACGTTCCTATATGCACTTAGCCTGAAACGAAAATCACAGGTCCATTTCGCGCTGTTGGCAGGGCTTAGCACGCCCAAAACAATCGAGCTCTGAACTGCGCGTGCGCAACTATAAAAGAAATTTTAAAAAGCGCACCAGTTTCAGATCGCTCCCAGGCCGCAGGAAGCAGAGAAAGTGGCTCGGGAGTGAAAAGCAGGAGCGATGGCCCCACAGACATCACTGTCCCCCTTATCCACCCCCTCCCTGCTACCCGGACAGATGGCGACCCCCTGCCCCACCCCCCCTTTTCCCCCCCCTCAGCTCACCTGCAGAATGACAGCAAACCCCTCCTGTTCCTATCCCGCCCCCCATCAACCCCAACAGAGATACATCATACTCGCCTTCCTCCCACCCCCACTTCAGAGAATGACCTGGCCTCACTCCCCCACGCCGGACCCAGAGAATGATCTGGCCTACTGGCCTCACTCTCCCTCCCACAAAGGAACATCTGACCCAACTCTTCCTCCCTCCCACCTCTCACCAGAGAATGATCTGGCCTCACTCCTCCCTGTCAGATAATGATCACTTTACCCCCCACCAGAAAATGATTGGCCCTCTCCCCCCACCAGACAACGATCACCACCTCCCACCTCCAGACAACAATAGGGCCTCTCTCCTTTCTTCCCCCACCAGGGAATGATCTGTCTTACCTCCCTCCCCACCCACACAGCTCCTCCTACCCCATCCACCACTGATCTGAGTCAGAGTGCCGTTGGAAGTGCTGAACTCGCCTCTTCAGCAGCCGGAACGTCCAGTTCAGACTTTTATTCAGCATGTTGATTTCGGCGCAAAGCCTGATCGGCGAATGCGATGGCAAAGGGGAGAAACGCTGATAAAGTTGGGAGGGCAGTTCATTCATTCAATTTAAATGATCGCAGCCATTCCTGGGTTTCAGTAAAATGGCCATCTGTGTGGCCAATGTGTCTAGAAGTGTAACAGTTGGTTTTAAGAACTCATATTTATTAGTATAAGTCCTCCTTCTTGCAAGCAATGCAAAACTGCTCTAATTGTGGCATCATGTTCTAATATAATGAACTTGTGAATCAGGATGATATCCACATGGCCAATGACCCCTTCTAACCCTTCTAAAACGTCCACCATTGTCCTCAGAAAAATCTTTTGTTCTGATGTAATACCAAATTGAAGCAATCAGTGTAATGAATGTAATCAGTAGATCAGATTCCTTGCTCAAAAGTAGGTGCTAAAACCCAGTGTAGCATCTAGTTTGGTAACAATTGTGCTTCTTGCTTGTTTTGCCAGACTGTCCGCCACTGACATCACGCTCTCTAATCTCTTTAATCCTACTTATCATATGCTGATTTGCCTTTCTCCCTCAGGTGTTTATCTAGCTTTCCCTTATATACTCCTATGCTATTTGCCTCAACTATTCCTTGTGATATTCCATTTTTTTTTGGGTGGCACAGTGGTTAGCACTGCTGTCTCACAATGCCGGGGACCCGGGTTCAATTACAAACTCGGGTCACTGTTTGTGTGGAGTTTGCACATTCTCCCAGGGTCTGCGTGAACTTCCTCTGGATGCTCCAGTTTCCTCCCACACTCCAAAGATGAATGGGTTAGGTTGATTGGCCATGTTAAATTGTCCCTCAGTGTTAGGAGCATCAGCAGGGTAAATATGTGGTGTTATGGGATAGGGCTTGGATGGGATTATTGGCAGTGCAGGCTTGATAGGCCTCCTTCAGCACTGTAGGATTTATGATTCTATATAAGGCAGGATTTTCTGGCCGCACTCACCCCAAAACCGGAAAAACCCACCTGAGGTCAACAGAAATATGTGGATCCCTCACTCCTCCCCTCCGTGCACCACCACTTCGCCCCCCCCCCCCCTTCCTCCCACCCGCTATGATTCCCATGGAGGTCAGGATGGAAACAGTTTGCCCATAATCTCTCAAACAACCTTCTTACATATTTACTCCCCTTGTTTGAACTGATTCGAAGTATTCTCTCTTAAAAGCATCCCATTACAGGCTTACTAAATTCTAATTTAAAGTAAGTATTTTCTTGGGCCTGATGGCATTTATCCCAGGCTGCTTAGGGAGGTGTGAGGCGAAATTGCTGGGCCTCTGACGCAAATCTTTGTCTCTTCTTTGGACACAGGTGAGGTCCCAGAGGACTGGAGAATAGCTAATGTTGTACTGTTGTTTAAAAAGGGTAGTAGGGATAACCCTGGAAATTATAGGCCGGTGAGTTTGACGTCAGTGATAGGGAAGCTGTTGGAGAGGATTCTTAGAGATGGAATGTACAGGCATTTAGAGCGTTGCGATCTGATTAGGGATATGCAGCATGGATTTGTTAAGGGGAGGCCATGCCTTATGAATCTGGGAGAATCTTTTGAGGAAGTGACGAAGACGGTCGACAAAGGGTGAGCCGTTGATGTCGTCTACATGGATTTCAGTAAGGCGTTTGACAAAGTGCCTCATGGGAGGTTAGTTGAGAAGGTCAAGGCTAATGGGATACAAGGACAGGTAGCTAGATAGATAAGTAACTGGCTTGGTAATAGGAGACAGAGAGTAATAGTTGGAAGGGTGTTTTTCTAGCTGGAGGTCGGTCACTAGTGGTATGCCACAGGGCTCAGTACTGAGACCTCTTTTATTTGTAATATATATAAATGATTTGGAAGAGGGAGTAAGTGGAGTGATCAGCAAGTTTGCAGATGATACAAAGATGGCTGGACTTGTGGATAGTGAGGAGCATTGTCAGGCGATACAACAGGACATAGATAGACTGGTAGCTTGAGCAGATAGATAGCAGATGGAATTCAATCCTGATAAATGTGAGGTGATGCATTTCAGGAGAAAGAATGTAGTGGGGAGGTATATGAGAAAGGGTAGACCTATTAAGAGTATAGAAACGCAGAGGGACATGGGAGTGCAGGTGCACAAGTCTCTGAAGGTGGCAGAGCAGGTGGAGAAGGTTGTGAAGAAAGCATATAGTATGCTAGCCTTTATAGGAAGGGGTATAGAGTACGAAAGCTGGCTTTTAATGTTGCAGTTGTATAAAACGTTGGTTAAACCTCATTTGGAATGCTGCGTCCAGTTCTGTTCGCCATACTGCTGGAAGGACATGGAGACTCTGGAGAGAGTGCAGAGGAGGTTTACCAGGATGCTGCCTGTTATGGAAGGTCTGAGTTACAAGGAGAGGTTAGGCAAATTGGGACTGTTTTCCTTAGAAAGACATAGACTTAGAGGAGATCTAATAGAGGTGTACAAAATTAGGAGGGGTATAGATAGAGTAAAAAGGATTAAGCTTTTTGCTAGGATGGACTCAAATAGCACGAGGGATCACGGGCTTAGGGTGAGGGGGGTAAGGTATAATTTGGATGCCAGAGGGAGTTTTTTCACACAGAGGGTGGTGGGGGTATGGAATGCGCTGCCAAGTAAAGTGGTGGAGGCAGGTACTCTGGAGTTATTTAAGAGATACTTAGATGGGCACATGAACAGAATGGGAATGGAAGGGTATAGAAAACTGATTTAAAATAGGGATCATGAGCCTTGGGAGATCCTGGGAAGTGTGTAAATTGTTGATGATATTGATGTACTTGTTTTTATCCTACAGGTGCTTTGGTCCACCTTGTTGTCTAACGAGGGGTATACACGCGATGGGTCGTGAAAGGGCTGCTCTTGGATTTTTCGAGAGTAGCGTAATGCTACACTTGACCTGGACCATTTGTCAGGCAACACGACTGCTCAGATACATGGATTTGGGCCTGTGTCTGTGGGAGTTTGCGCATTCTCCCCGTGCTTGTGTGGGTTTTCTCCGAGTGCTCCGGTTTCCTCCCACATCCCAAAGATGTGCTGTTAGGCTGATTAGCAGAACAAATTCTCCCTAAATTGTCTCAAATTTGGTTCCAATGCATAGATCTATAGACATAGACAGGGATCGTGGGTAGAAGTGGGAACATTGGGGTGGCGGCGCAAGTTCATTGGGCCGAAGGGCCTGTTTCCCGTGCTGCTTTGTTCTTTGTTCTATTTTTGAAATTTAGTATCCAACTGTAGCAATTACAAATGGGTTTGCACAGCTACTAATTGACAAAGTCCTGGAAGCAAGAGAAAGTCAGATTGAGTGCATCTCAGTACTATTTCAGAATTAAAGAATGCTTACAGTGCAAAATAAAGCCATCATGCCTGATCCGGTTCTTGGAATGACAAGTTATTGGTCCCTAACTGGATCATAACTAAATTTGAGGGTGTGGTCTAGGATCATGACAATAATCTCTCCCTCAATGTCAACAAAACAAAAGAGATTGTCATTGACTTCAGGAAGCGTAAAGGAGAACAATGTGCCTGTCAACATCAACAGGGGCGAAGTAAAAAAGGTCAAGAGTTTCAAGTTTTTAGATGTCTAGATCACCAATAGCTTGCCCTGTTAAAAGTTAGGGTGCTTCATTTGTTAGAGTTATATTTAAACAATGTAATTAAATAAAATTTGTTTTACTGTAAAATATCCCTAATTTACCAGTGAAAATTACTCCTGGAGCAAAGCATCCTATCTTCACATTTATTCCAAAATAGAAAAAAGTGTTAGGGCCATTCGGCATCCTAATGTTACTTAGGGTTCTGGTCTAGGATCCTAACATGGAAGTTGTGTTCATCCATATATTTTACAAAGCATTATAAAGAAAGGAAATTTAAATATGTCACACTTTGTCAAACCCCAACGTGCATACTTGATTAATTATGATAGTTATATTTTATACTTTCTATCATATATGCATGGTGTATCCGTGCAGCATCAGCAGAGAAACAGGCAAATTTCTCAGACTCCAGTCCTAATTGCAAAGACGTTGTTGGCTGACACCCTCTGGGTTTTGGAACTCCTGAGAGCTTGCTGGATTTACATCAGTGCAAGGCAAGACTCAGCCATCAGGAAGGAGGCAGCATGTCAGGCATTGGCTGACACAGGGTATAACTGGTGAGACTAGGGGGGAGTTTGTGTAGTGTTCTCATTTCTAAGCCCCTATCACAATATTTCCCCTATTCTGTACCATATCATTTCTGCATCATTCCAGGCAAAAAATGTTAATGTCATAATCTTAATAATACTTAATCTTGTCAGAACTCTGTCATTGATGAAATAAAGTCAGTCAATGTAGTATCAAAAAATTTTCTCTAACACCAATTATATGTAAGCTTCCTATCTTTCTCTATCCCTGACTGAGAGAGGTACAGATGTTTTTCCAGGGCTTCTTCATCTGTGAACTGGATTATCTGAGACTGCCCACCTTCAGTTCTCTCCCTCTCTTTGTATTTTGTATTCCCTTCTCCTACAAGGTGACAAAAAACAGAGCTTGGTGATAATCAGTCATTTACCTGATGGAAAAACTCATTCAGTGAGGTTGGCTATAAGTCAGATGCATCACATTGCGTAGACACTGGGATTAATGGCAACAGCAAGTGAATAAATGGGGAAGTGATGAAGGTTGGTGCTGTTGGAAATTTCAAGTGTGTGAGGAGTGATGGAGAATATTTGACAAAGCTGTCGGGGAATTTTACAAGAATTTTTTGCAGTGTCAGTTCTAGTGTGAAACCCTCCAGCTCCATTGGCCTGTTTCCTCTCCAAATCTTGACACTTTGAATGCAGAAAAATAGAGTAGGTAGTGTTTGTGCCATCGCTCTGGCAGTGTGGCGACACTTAGAGCCAGGTATCGATATCAGGGCGCCCTTTATCTCAAATAAAAGATAACTCCCCCCCTCTCACACTATGTTCACAAATAATAATTAACCTCACCCTCCCCCAGTCATCATGGAGGGAACAGGGACCTTTTCCGTAATCATCTTCGGCATCCTCATTCCACTCACACCATGATCAACCCCAACATCCCCATTGTCGTCAGTCCCTGTTCCCCACCATCAGCCATTCCAATATTTATAAGTCCTCACACATGATGAGGGACACCCTAGGGACTGCCTGTGGCACTGTTGGCACTGCAAGTTTAGCACTGCAGTATCAATCTGGCAGCACCAACTGTGCTGGGGGCAGTGCCAGGGCACTTTCCCCCGGGCACTTTACTGATCTTTGCACTCTAGAAGGATTCACTCAACAGGTTTATGTTTGTATAAATCTGTCAAGAACCTTGCTGGCATGTCGTTATGTTGGCAAGGTATGAAAATTTAGTGAGGGGGATTAATTTGGCCAGGGGGATGTGTAATTATATTTAAATGTATTGTGATTCCAGTTTTTTTTCTGGATGTGGAGTCCCCTCTCATGCATAGAAAGTGCGGCTCAACATTCCATCCAATGAAAGGGAAAGCTGCTTAAATTACAGGAAATAGGTGAATTGGTAAATTTCTGTCCTGTTTAAGTCAAGAATTCAATTCCCAAATTTTATCCAAGGCAATGCACAATGTTCCTCGTCCCCTCAGCCACCTCCTATCGTACTTTCTTGGTGAAAAATGTAAATTCCTTCCACCAATTTTTCCTGATTGTACGCAGAGCTGATGCGCCATAGAAACTAATTGCTGCCTTCACCACAATTCACCGCGAATATCTCCAATTTCAATTTGTGAATTGTTCCTTGAAATACATCAGTGATCTTATCACCCAAATCCACATCTCACCCCCTTTACAACTTAGAGACATGAAGTCAAAATGAATTGCTTGAACTGATGTACAGTCACAGATTCTGACTCACTGAGTTGACAATGGATGTATGTATATGTCTGAATCTTTATTTCAGTCTCTTTATAAAAAATGAAGGATAATCATTATTTTTTGCACTTCATTGTTTGCTGCTGGTGAGGATGCTTCCATCTGATTGGTTTCCAACCCTGGCTGATAACATCATTGTTGCTGGACACCTGGAGATCTCTTTGACTTGATATCAGATGTAAATTAACATCAGGAAAGGTAAAATCCACAGCAAAGGTTGCTCGGTCTTTGAGGGCAGGTTTCTCTGATGTCAGCAGCAAAGACAAAATTCCAGCCAACACTTCAAATCATGATTTTAGTTTTGAAAACTGCTATTAAAATGGCTATCATCGTGCGCTGAGATTGCTAAGCTTATTGTTCTGTTTCTTAATGTATACCTGCGGAATCTTTTTTTTGCAGGATTAATCCAATTGAGATGTGCAAGTGTTTCAAATAAACATTTTTATCACAACTGCCTCAGAATGCTGTGGAGGCCAGGTCTCTTAAAGATAGAGATCGATAGATTCTTGATTAATAAGGGGATCAAGTGTAATGGGGAAAAGACAAGAGAATGGGGATGAGAAAAAGATCAGCCACAATCGAATAGCGGAGCAGACTCGATGAACTGAGTGGCCTAATCCTGCTACTATGTCTTATGTTCTTATGATCTAACTGCTCCCATTCCATTATCCCATACACACATAACTATTCTACTATCCTAGAGGATTTTCACGTGACTTCATTGTAGTGTTAATGTAAGCCTACTTGTGACAATAATAAATAAACACAAATGCTTATTCCACTATCCCACACATGCTATTCCACAATCTGATACACACACATGATTATTCTACTATTCCACACACACATGCCTATTCTATTATCCCACCAACATGTGTCTATTCCACTATTCCACACACACAAGCCCATCCACTATCCCACACACATACCCATTTTACTATCCCATACCACCAGCACACAGGCGCCCATTTTACCAGCTATGCATCTTGCTCATTTCAAATGACAGAGGCTATAAAACACAGCGAAGCTTCCTGTTCTAGGTTGGAAGCTGGGGGAAGGAAGGAATCTCACAATCTCAATCTCCAGCCTAAAAATATCAATAAACAACGATAAAATGGAATAAATTACTAAAGTTATAAGGTCTTCCCTTTTCTGCCCTATATTTGCTCAGTGCAGAGCAAATGTTTTGATTTCACAATTAAAATTGGTCTACTGCAGTTTAAAATCATTGGGAAATATCAATGCATTTTGTTATGTTCTTTCAGTATTCAGTTTTGGGGATTTCAATTCAGTTCCTTTAACTACAGGTACAGGTGGGGTTGCAGTGCACAACAGCAACTTTCCAAAGCATTCGGGATAATGTGTCTCGAATCAGTTTTAAGTACCCATGATTGAAGTTGTTTGTAATAAAATTGAAATGCAATCAGAATGCTTTTGTTGATTAAATGACTAAAGCAATGGCCATTCGGTGTTCCAGGGCACTTACTCTCATCAAACTAAATACTGAACAAACAAAAATATGAAAGGAGTAGATGAGTCATCATGCAGGTCATTTCCTGGTGACTATAGCAACCATCTGCAGGATTGATAAGGTGCTGCTAGAGATAACTAGCCCTATCTTTAATTCATACATTTCACATTGACAATATGAAGCAGAAGGTAGTTTCCATTACTGAGAGCATTTTACAGGGTACTTTCTTATGCTAAAAAGTTTTCTTAAATGCTTTAAAATGTCTTGAGCTAAAGCATACATTGGCAATGATGGATTTTATTTAGTGAAATAAAAACTGAAATGCCTGGAATTTTTCAGGAGTTTCCCCATGGATATAATGAAGAACAGTTAAAAGTTTTAAGGTTTAAGGAGGTAGTAGAGAAAAGTAGGGAAATTATCTGGTCTCCAAGTAATTCTGAAATGGTGAATTGTTTCTGGCCCAGTAACACTCAATAAGCCAGATCTGGTGATGGATATCTCAATCAGATTTTTTTCCTTTATTTAGTAATGGGATTACCTAATCGCCCCTAATTGCCCCTGGACTGAGTGGCTTGTTAGGACATTTCAGGGAATAGTCAACTATATTGCTGTGGATTTGGAGTCACATGTAGGCCAAACCTGCTAGGGATGGAGATTTTCTTCCCTAAAGGACACTCACAAAGCAGATGGGCTTTTACAATTGATGACAATTGGCACACTGATTCACTATTACCAAGACCAGTTTCTTTTTTATTAATGGGATATGAACTTGTGTCTAGAGAGTATTTATCTAGCCCTCTGGATTACCAGCCCAATGACATTACTGATATGTCAGCATCTGTCTCTTAAATAAAGTCAGTTTCCTTTGGTCTTGAGATATCCTAAATAGGGACAATACCAGGATCAGGAATTAGGAGAGGCATAAGGACATCAAAGGTGAAAGTATGACTAAGCACATACGTCACTGCCGAATTATCTTGGTGAACTGAATGACAAAGACTAGGCAACTGTCAGTGACTTGGTTTCGTATCCGTAATGAGAAAGATCTTTTTCACAAATTTTCTTGGCATTTATGTGTGTTCACATTCAAATTCATTTATCTCATTGCAATTATCCTTTCGTCAGTTTTTAAGGTTCTTTTTCCCCGTGGAGATCCTAATAGAAAATATACCGTCAAATGATACAATGGAAGAATAAATCAACTGCTTATAATAGGTTTTTATTCTGCATTCCATGTACTGCAATCCTTGGTAAAATGTTGCAATTATATTAGTGATCTAATTGTAACATATCTAATGGAAATATCTTGTTAATGAAGTCCCATTTTCGTACCAATATTGTACTTTATTACTCATTTTAATGTGTTTATTGATGTTTCAACATTATTCAACTAAATTATCTATGAAATTCAAGTTAGAGACAATTGGATCTCACACTTATTCCTTAAGTGAGGCATCAATCACTTGAGTTGCAATTTTAATTTTCAAGTACTTAATAAGTATATGGATGTTGTAAAATAGGAATGATGATTTGCCCCATTCAATATTAGTGTAAAATTGGGAGTGTGTTTGAGAAGACCTCTTCTGTCATGAAAGTATTATTTTACTGGGCAGCATGGTGGCACAGTGGTTAGCACTGCTATCTCACAGTGTTAGGGATCCAAGTTAATTCCCAATTTGGGTCACGGTCTATGTGGAGTTTGCATGTTTTCCCCATGTCTACATGAGTTTTGTCTGGTGCTCCAGTTTCCTCCCACAATTTGAAAGACATGCTGGTTAGTTGCATTGACCCAAACAGATGACTAGGGGAATTTCACATAACTTCATTGCAGTGTTAATGAAAGCATTACTTGTGGCTAATAAATTAGCTTTATTTTGCTATAATGTGTTGCTAGTTTGGCTCCAAAAATAAAATGGAAAAAAAAATCATCCTCCCACTCTCACTCCAAAAATGGCTAGAAAATTAGTATTTCTAGAAATTCTGGCCAGCATTTTAAAACTGAAATTTATTTACTTTTGGAAATTTCATTTTTGAACTTATCCTCAATTGTTGTCACAGAATATTGGATTTTTACATTTTTCTTGTAATTCATGCATAAACAGGAACAAGTCAAGACCTCTATTCACATAGTAAGATCACAGTGAGGTGCCTGAAGATTTGAGGTGTCAAATGTTGTGCCTTTGTTTAAAAAGGAATGCAGGATAAAGCCTGAGAACTACAAGGTGGTGAGACTCACATCTGTGGTGGGTAAGTTGTTGGAAGGTATTTTGAGAGACATGATCTACAGGTATTTAGCGATGCGAGGACTGATAAAGGACAGTCAGCATGGCTTTGTGAGTGGAAAATCATGTCTCACAAAAATTTAATTGAGTTTTTTGAAGGGATGACCAAGAAGGTAGATGAGGATAGTGCATTTGATGTTATATACATGGACTTCAGCGAGGTTTTTGACAAGATATCACATGATGGATTGTTGAATAAAGTTAAATATCACAGGATCCACAGTGAGATAGCTAAATAGATATAAAATTGCCTTGATGACAGTTGTTGTAGAGGGTTGTTTTTCAAACTGGAGGCCTGTGATCAGTGATGTGGCTCAGAGATCAGTGCTGGGTCCACTGTTGTTTGTCATTTATATTAATGATTTGAATAAGAATATAGCAGGCACGATTAGCAAGTTTGCAGATGACACTAAGGTTGGTGGCATAGTGGATATTGAAGAAGGTTATCTCCAATTACAATGGGATCTTAATCAATTGGGTCAGTGGGCTGATGAATGGCAGACAGAGTTTAATTTAGATGAATATGACATGATGTATTTTGGTTGATTGAACCAGGGCAAGACTTTCTCAGTTAACGGAGGGCATTCAGGAGAGTTACAGAGCAAAGAGGTCACGGTATATAGGTTCATAGCTCCTTGAAAGAAGAATCACAGGTGGACAGAATAGTGAAAAAGGCATTCAACATGCTTGGTTTCATTGATCAGAACATTGAATACAGGAGTTGGGATGTTTTGTTGAAGTTGTACAAGACATTGTTAAGGCCACACATGGAATACCAATTGTGTACATTTCTGGTCATATTAGAGAAAGGATATTATTAAACTAGAAATAGTGCAGAAAAGATTTACCAGAATGTTACCAGAATTTGACGGCTTGAGTTATACGGAGAGGTTGGATAGACTGGGACTTTTCCTCTGGAGCATAGAAAACTGAGGGGTAATTTTATAGAGATCTATAAAATAACAAGTGGCATAGATCAGCTAAATAGTCAATATTTTTTCCCAAAGTAGAGGATTCTAAAACCAAAGGGCCAAGGTTTAAGGTGAGAGGGGAGAGAGATAAAAGTGCCCAGAAGGGCATTTTTTTTCACACAAGGTGGTGAGTGTCTGGAACAAGCTGCCAGGGGTAGTAGTAGAGACAGGTACAATTTTGTCTTTTAAAAAGCATTTAGACAATTTATGGATAAGATGGGTATAGAGGGATATGGGCCAAATGCAGGAATTAGGATTAGTTTAGGGATTTAAAAAAAAGAGTGGTATGGACAAGTTGGGCTGAAAGGCCTGTTTTCATGCTATAAACCTCCATCACTCTATAATTCTTTGATTTCCAACAGTTTTGAACCTAAATTTGTTTTCTTTTGGTACTAGTTTGTAACAAAATGCAACTCCTACTCTTCCCCCACTCTAATCCATTTTTGTGCTGGTCAGTAAAATTTGAAATGTCGTCAAGTATGTTGGGGGTGTCTATCTAGATTGAAAGTCTGCCACCAAAGTTCAAACATATCTGCATACAAAAGAGCAGCACGTAACACTGCAGCAAGTATTAAAGTAATCCTGGATTAAAAATGGCGTACACAAAACTCAGGCCCATAACTCCCAATCTCTGGGGTTTTACCTGAGAGATGCCTCAGAAGTTGCACTGGTGGACTCTCCAGAAGTTCCGTTGCAAGTAATTGCCTTGGAAAGTTCAAATTTTTCTACGTTGTGAACCACTAGATACTTCGATTTAAATCAGTGAATTCAGTTGGTTCAGACTCTTTTACAGGAATGATGAGCTGGGAAAAGTTAGAAGAATCAAAGCTACTTCTAATTCCTGGGTAAATATAACACTGACTGCATCACCAGTCCCTCAGCTGGACCTCCCACCATCTATCTTCACAACCTCTGGCTGTCCTCCCAATCATCTGATTACTTCTCCTATATCCTTCCATCTGACACCCAAACACGCTCATGACTAACAAACTTCCAACCCATCCTATCACCCCCTGACTGACCACATAACTCCCACACCCTGATTCAATCTCCTTCACATCCACAACTGACCACCGGACCTGGCTCCACAACCTCACCAGACTGACTACCAGATTTTCCTCTGACTAGCTACCCAATCTTCCAATTTACTGTCCAACAGCGCAATCTGAATACTTTCACCACAAGGAGTCCAGTGGTCCAAGAAGGTGGCTCGACACCACCTTCTCAAGGACAATAAAGCGGATCTTGGAAGCAATGTTCTTATCTGTGAATGAATTAAAACAAAAACATTTCTAAACTATTTCTACATTTTTCTAACCCCTTGGTGGTCTGTTCATTAAGCTATAACCATGTATGATGAATGTATTCATTCAAAAATATGATTTAAAATTCATGAATTTAATTATTGCATACTGAAGTTGAAACATGTAACATAAAAAAATTGGAAAAATATATATGAAAGCTTGATTAGGAGATTAGTACACATCTTTCTCTTTAAGTTATCAAAATTCTGGATTCCTGTTGAATGCTCTCAGAGGCAATCTATTTTATCGATGATATGTGACTACAACGTATTACTTTTATCCAGATGTGTGTGTGGGCGCAGATTTTCACAGAGAACAAGGAGACCATTTGGTGTACCTAGCATCTGTAGAAACGTGTTGCATCCTCCACTTTACAGAAGCTACCTATCATTTAAGCACCCCCTCCCTTTGACACCCACACCCTATTGATCCAGATATTAATCATAGTAATCACTCGTAAAGAATAACTTCCTGAATCTGTCTTGAATTTGAATTTTTCTAATTTGTATTTCACTTCACTTTTCCCATAGTCATGGTTTCAATGAAATCTTTCACAGGAATAACTTGCAAAATTCCAATTGTATACATCTACAAAGTCCTCTCATTTTTGTCTTCTTTCAATGCTTACAAACTCAAGTTTTCCTAACCTTTTCTCATAATTCAGTTCTCAGTCACTAGGGATCAGCCTTGTATCCCTTCTTTACATTATGTTATTTATGGATCAGTGAACTTATCCTGAAATGAATATAATTCAGCATTCTGTTTATACTGGTTATAGTTCTATGACTAAATTTAACCAGGATTGCGGCCGTTGTCAGACCAAGATCTTTCAGCCACTCTCTTAACTAATTCATCACTATTCATTAAAAAATTCTGTCCCTTTCCTTTTGGTTGCCATATTTCTGCCCATTTGTAAATATTCTGAAAGGTTTTCTTTTGGTTGCACTTGGGGATAGAGAATTACCAGAACAGAGCAAGGTTCCAGCAGAATATTTCCCAATGTGTGTTCCTGAAGGGGGAAGCTTGGCATCAAATTCCATTTTTAAGTATTACGCCATCTAATTTCTATAAACAGACCATGACATTGAAGTTTGGAATACGAAATTGTGCACACTTCATGCGTTCATCAAAAAAATCTCTTTTTTTAGAGATATCCATCCATTCATTATGATTGGGTTGAACATCTCCACTGAAATTCACCATTCATTGAATCATAGAATCTGTCGTGCAGAAGGAGGCCATTTGGCCCATCGAGACTGTACTGTCAACAATCCCACCTAGGTCCTGCCCTATCCCCGTAACCTCACATACTTACCCTCCTAATTCCCAGACATTAAGGAGAAACGTAGCATGGCTAATCAACCTAACTGTCACTTCCTTGGACTGTAGGAGGAAACTGGAGAACTTGGAAGAAACAATATAGACCCAGGTCCCTGGCATTGAGAAGCAATAGTGTTAACCACTGTGCCACTGTGCTGTCCCAAAGAAATTCGATATAGCTCTTGGGGCTAAAGGGTTCAAGGTGTATGGCAAAAAGGAGAAGAATCAGAGTTTTGAATTTGCTGATTAGCCGTGATCAAGATGAATTGTGGAGCAGGCTGGAAGAACCAAATGGCCTAGTCTTGCTTCTAGTTTTTATGTTTCTACGTAAATATGAAAAGAGGAATTGCAGACAAATGCACTATATGTTAGAATGTATTCTCCCATAGCCTAATTTCAAGGATTTCAAATATTGTACATCATGCTCTCTCGGATCATATTTTGCTTAGGCTTGCTTTAGTTCCATTATAGCTTTACTCATTAACTGTGGCCTTCTCCCAAAATAATCAGATCAATTTCCAAATTCAAAACCAACAAATGACCTCTGTGTATCAGCCTAGGCTGATTCAGGAGAAGATTGCTCAATAAATAAATCATTATTTTCTAATTTAGATAAGAGGAAAATGAGCCAAATGAAAATTAAATGCACATTAGCAAAAACAGAACAGTGAACTTACAATGCATAAATTATCACTTAGTTTCATTTTTTTAATTGTGACTGAAAAGAATTCAAAAAAACTCATTGAATACTTGTTAATATGGAAATTAATTATAAAGGAATAATATAGAAAATAAATCAGACTTCATGGAAAAGGATATAGGAAAAGAGCAAGGTCCAAGTTTGAAAAGTCATGCTCTGGAATTTTTCCACTGTGAAATCAGCAACCCACGATTATTTTCTCCCAGTAAAACAAATGAGAGTGAAACCGTAGGCTGCTGAACACATTGAACTGCAGGCAAGATAGAGGGAATCAGAGAGCAATGGGGAAGAGTTTCTTGTGCTGAATCAGATGAAGATGTTGGACAACAATAATGTGTTCTGACGAAGAGCTACATTTGATTCAAAATGTTAACTGTGCTTCTCTCTCTGCAGATCCTGCCAGACCTGCTAAATTCTTCCACCATTGGCTGATTTTCAATTCAGATTTCCGCAATCTGCAGTATTTTTCTTTTATTAAAGACCTCAGACAGCTCTTGCATTAGTATATCATACAGTCTGTGGGCTCACCATGCAATTGAAAAGGACTATAATGTTCTTCCCGTGATCCTGATTAAGTGTTCCTATACAACAGAAGCAATTCTTCCATCCTACAGCACTAATGTTTTAGCATGGGTGGCCTGGAGAATTGCATGTGAGCAAAATCGCGGGATTCACGCGTGTGTTCTCACTGCACAAGCATCTTCAAGCTCGAAACCTGAAGTCTCTGGGCCTGCTAGCATTTCCAACCTCATCAGTATAATTTCACTCCAGTGGGGCTCAGATTAGCTCCCCACTTTCAGGGAAGTAGTGGGAGACACTGCTGGAGTGATGGTGGGAACGTGGAGCCCACCCAGGGAATTAGCTAGGAGGGGAATGGTGCTCCTAGGCATGGGCACCCTGGCAGTACCAGTCTGCTCCCCCAGCATTACCCAAGGAGAAAAGTGCTCATACCCTGTACTTTGGCACTGCCAATCAGGCATGAGACAGTATCAAGGGAGCAGGACCAACTGGGGCTGGAGCATGCTGGGGGCAGGGCAAGGGGGGAAAGGCCAAGGGGGCAATCCATAGGTCCCACTGCCACTCTATAGGATCATTCAGGACTGGAGGCCAGCAGCCTGGGGGAAGGATAGTCTTTTGGTGGGGCGGGGGGTGGGGGAGTGGTGGGGTGGTGGGGGTGGGGTGTCTATCTCCCATGGCAGGGGACTATCTGCCAGCGTGTGGGGACTTGCCTTCCATGGGGTGGTCTGCTGATGTGGGGAGAAGGAGTGGGGACTGGAAGGGTGTCAGGTCTGACCCAGGAATGCTCATGAAGATCCTGTTCAGGCATGAAGGGGGGCTGGGGGGCAGCACTGCAGGTGTCCCAGGCTGACCAGCAATCGGGAAGATGACAAACAGGGACTACTGCACGTGTGCAGAGGCCCGGAAATGTCAGCCTCCAGTGTGACTAGGCCCCGTTCCCTCTGGCTTTTAATGATATTCCTGATTGTGACCTCTGCATTGCACAGAGTATAGGAGATTCGAGTCTGAAATCTTCCCACTGAAAAAACAGTTGTAATTTACACCAGCTTTCCCACAAAATCAGTACTTCGAACATTTTTGGGTGAATCGCCCCCAACATGTTTTTTCACTGATGGAGATTATGCAAACAATTTGCTCTTGGGCATCTGCCAAATCTTCTCTCTACCTGCTACAAGAAGGTTAACAAGAACAGCCCATGGGTAACCAACTGGCTGCAAGGGACTAACTGACTGTGCAATGTTTGAGACTTCACCAAGGGTACTTTTGACTTTGGGTGATAACATAAAATGGACAATGTTGATTTAGCAGCACACTTGTAAGTCTCCTGATTTTTATGAATCAATATCACACAAAGTCACAACTACCCTCATATGTGCTGATTCATTAGAAGTTACTGTAATTATATAGGATACATGAGCTTTGCATTATTGTGAGAGAATGTGATGGAAATAACGCCAACAAATTATAGTCTGCTGAGCATTGTGAGATCAGTGTACCAAGCTATTCATCATATCTTTCAATCTAGGACTTGCGTTCCTCAAGAATGGCATGGTGCTGTAGAAGGATGGCATGGTAGCACAGTGTTTAGCACTGCTGCTTCACATCACCAGGGCCCTGGGTTCAATTCCAACCTTGGGCGACTGTCTGTGTGGAGTTTGCACATTCTCCCCATGTCTGTGTGGGTTTCCTCTGGGTGCTCCAGTTACCTCCCACAGTTCAAAGGTGTATGGAATAGGTGGAATGGCCATGCTAAATTGCCCCTTGTGTCAGAGGGATTCGCAAGATAAATACATGGAGTTAAGGGGAAAGGATCTGGGTGGGATTGTTGTCAGTGCAGGCTCAGTGGATGAAATGGCCTTCTTCTGCACTGTAGCGATTCAATGATTCATGTTCAGAAGGAGTTAAATAGTCTGAGGAAATTTTAACTTTATTCATATGGCAGAAACCAAGTGATTGGATAGTTAAATCACAAGATAATTACTCGTTATCAGATATCAATAATTTCAAACTTTTAACTGTGTATACTGCAAGGACACCTGCCCAAACTGTAGGGTCTTTGATTCCATGTGTTGGACCCAAGGATGAATACAGTTTTAACTGAATGGCCTGAGTGTGAAGCTGGTGTTGCTCTGACTGTCATCAGGGGAAGACAGCAGGAAACAGGAGTTCAGGTCAGGAAATATTCAAACAATTTAGTTTTGTTCACTTTTCATGTGGAAGCAAGAGAAGCCAGAGTTCTATTATTACCAACATGTTGTTGGTGAGCAGCATTTGGGCCGTGCAATTTCCACTACTTCCTGCCAATCTCCCACCTGGATTGGATTGGATGGGAGGTCCAATGGCAGCATTTAAATGAGGTATGTAAGTTAAAATAACATGAGCTTCATTTCAGCATTTTAATACAATAGTGAGATGTAGAGGGGTTAATTCTGACTGTGTTGAATGCTGATGAGACACAGTGTACGTTATCACAAGAAGTAATGCAATGTTTCATGATCAATGTGTGGGGTTACAAGGATACAGCAAAGGGGAGGACCTGGGTACAATGTTCTTTCAGAGAGCTAGTTCAGGCTCACTGGCCCAAATGGCTTCTTAGTGCATTGTAGAGGCAGTATGGATCTATGGAACTTGTTTGCTCTTGTACAGCCTGTATAAAATGTAAGCACCTGTATAGATGTTCTCCTTACCTCAGCATACTCTGTAATTATTCTGTGTTAGCACAATGAGACCATGAATATTACATGGTGGCAGTAAGTGAAAGAACAAGTATAGAAAGGTGTCTGCCATTACTCGAAGGTTCTGAGCTGTTCACAGGTCTCAACCAGGTCAAGTATGGTTGAATTAGTATCTAAGATCTGCCAAGTGTTGCACAGCATCAGCATGGGATCAGACCTCGTGGTGAAACTGAGGGGCGAGCAAATCACTACACCCTTGTATGTGATGAGTGGCAGTGCAGATGATATCCTAGTCAGACAGAAGGTCAACAAGGAAAAAACTATGAATGCTGAAGTAGCAAAAGTACTCAATGCCTACTTTAATCTGAGAAAGAGCACCATTGTCAACTGGGCTAAATTTAACAAGCACACCCAAAGAGAAAGGGAAAGTATTGATACATACATAAATGATCTGGGTAGACTTGAAGAGACTTGTGGTTATGACAGCTTAAAAGATGAATGAATCAAGGATATCATTGTTGTCTGGATCTTGGTTGAAGTGAGTTCTGAGTACTTGCAATCAAGGCATGGTATAACTTTAACAAAGGCAATTCAACCAAGCACAGCCCATTCACAAGCTGGGAGTGTAATAGTGTAATAGAATTCCCTTCATTTACCTGGATGAGTGCAATACCAAAAGTATTCAAGAAGCTAGACACCATCCAGGACAAAGCAACACATTTGATTGGCACTCTATCCATTAAGGGTGGGTGGATTAAATGTTTAAGGTAATGAATGGGTAGAAGGCGATGAAACTCCTCTAGTCAGCCTTGCTGTCCGAGGAGCGCGGCTGTCATCCCTTCCTGTAGTTGTGACTCTGCCTTTGCAGCTCCAGCAGCTGTGGAATGACTGGGCCTAAGGCACAATATCAGGCAGGGGCCCAGCAGAGTCCTGGTGTCCAAGTGCCAGTTCCCTGGCATGACCCTGCCTCTAGGCACTGCAGATCTTTGGCTATAAGGTGCTCACCAGTGAGTAGCTCAGAAGTCTGCCTACTTAGTAATCCCACTGAGGTAGTGCCCGGTGTGGCTGACAGCTGTGATGCCTCTTCAACAGTGAATTCCAGGAAGTCTCCATCAGAGCTGCTGAAGTCAGGTGCATCCAGGGGGCATCAGAGGTTGGTGTGAACTATTTGGCTGCTTTGCCTACAAGAGAGGGGAAAAGGTATTAGTATATTACAGGGAATAAAGGAAGGAATATTGATTATTCACTTGAGACTTGAGGAATCACAGTGTGCCTTGAGATTCTCACATTAGCTAGCCGTTCCCACTTCAGCCATGCTCTTCTTCCTCCCCATCCAGTACTGTCTCCTTAAATTGCACTGGGATTCTGAGCTCCAGCATTACTGGGTGTGCCTGCTCACACTTGTTGTGGTTGAGTTTGTCCTGCAATGATACACATAGGGAGAGTGCAGGCAGCACTGTTGACATTCAAGATGGTGATGAGGTGTGGCAGGAGTGGGAGTTGGAATGTGAGGATCATGGCATTGAGAATCATAGAATCCCTTCAATGCAGATGGAGGCCAATCGGTCCATCAAGGCTGTAGCAACTGTCTAAAAGAGAATCTACCCAACACCCATCCCCACCCCTCAACTCTTTCCCATGACAAATCCATCTAAACTATACACCTTGGGAAACTAAAGGGCAATTTAGCACTGCCAATCGACAAAAACCTGCAAATCTTTAGACTGTGGGAGGAAACTAGAGCACTTAGAGGAAACCATGAAGACACAAGGAGAATATGCAAACTCCACACAGACAGCAGAGATAGGGGGTGACATGGTTATCTGGGGGAGGGAAGGATGAGAGCTCCTTACAGGTGCTGGCAAAGACTGAAGTGGCTGGATGAGAGTTGAAGATGGAGGTGGGAGAGGTATGTGAGGGAGTCCAGAGAAAGGCTGCATGAGGCTTACTTACCCAGACTGAGAGAGGAAGATTGTTCATTTTCTTATGAAACTGCTGCCTGTTCTCTTCTGCAATGAGTTTGCACTCATCCAGGAGCAAAGTTGTGACCTTGGTGGGAGGCCTCTGCTGGAGCATTTACCATAAAGAGCATCCCGCTTCTGTTCCACTCCATCAAGATCTCTAGTCAGGGCTCCCTCTGAGAAATGTGGTGTGGGTTTCCTGGCTGTCATCCTCTACAGCCCTGTGGAATAATAACTGGGGGGCCATTTATATGAAGTGATTGGCACGATTAAGTTCAGAAGTGGCATGTGAATCAGAGGGAGGCTGCCGCAAGCACAGCCTCATTCTCATGGCCATAAAACCTTTTGCCAATGAGGCTCAAGATTCAGTCAGAAATTATGCTGGGGCCATTAGAACAATTTTTCTCACCAGAATTGAGACTTTGCCAAATTCTCGTATGATAGTCCCCTGGAGTATGTTCTGGGAAAAGAGATGTCAGCAGATGTTTTGCCCTATTTCCCAGTGCTACAATCTGTGCAAGATGATTTATTTCTTGTTGATTAGGGAGAAGCCCTGCATCTACAACATCCACAACCCTTCCAGGAAAACCTTAGTGACTAGAGAAAATTGGAGATGCATAGAAATCTGATTGAGAATGTGATCAGATCAGAAAGTATTGTATGGAAGAATGGTCAACATAAATGCCATTAAAACCCATTATCAGACAATACTATGAACAGAGAGGACACTCTTAGTGTTGCTAATGATTTACTCAGTTATGACAAGAGATTGGTCATTCTGAGAGTTCTGAGATTCAACAAACTACAATTGCACCAGTGACATTTGAGAATAACAAAATGTGGAGCCGGAGTAAGATATTCTGTTTGGTGCCTCAAAGACTCAAATGAGACACTAAATTGTATTACTTGGTTATTCATTGTCAGGAACCAAGAAAACCATTAGTGTCATCTTCCTTTCCTCAAGACCATGGCAACATCTTGGAGTGGAGCTCTTCAAACACAGAGCAAAGATGGATAGAAGTCAAGGAACTGTAGGGTCTGGAGCAGTAATTGTACTGGAGAAAAAGATGTTTGTAACACATGGAATCTCAGACCAATGTCAAATAATGAATCACAATTTGTCGTTGGATATTTTAAAAAGTACATGGCCTTGGAAGCATTTGTCCGTATTATCAGTTTACCTCATGGCAAAGGTAAAGCTAAAAAGAGAGTGCATACAATTAAAATATTGCAAAAGAAGAACTGATATCCAACTTACAATTATGAGCCATCGTTCAACACTGTTCCAAAATAGTTTAGCCGAATGTGAACTCATAATAGGCAGAAGACCAAGAACTCAGCTCCACACACAGGCACACACACACACACTCTCATGCTGCAAGCACAAGATAATGACTTGGAAAAAGAGAGAGAGAAAGGGAATGCATATTATGCATATTATGCCAGCAGATGTGGAACTATGACAAACATCACCATGCATGTAACCTGCCAGAGCTCTAATCAAGAGACCCGGATCTGAGGCCAAACTCACTAGCGACAAGTGGCTGAACAGACAAGGAGTTGTTTACCTAGAGCAAAAGATGAAAATGTGACTAATCCAGCTGTGTTGGATGGTTAATAAAGGATTCTCAATCATTACCTCAAAGTGTCGGGGAAACCAAATTTAGGCACTAGAGTTCAGAAATCCTTCTGGAATGCCCTTTGGAAAATTGGGATGAATTTTTCAGATTGAGGCACAATTATAGACAAATCAACTCATCAGTTAGTGGTAGCACAGTGGTTAGCATTGCTGCTTCACAGCTCCAGAGACCTGGATTCAATTCCTGGCTTGGGTCACTGTGCAGAGTCTGCACTTTCTTGCCGTGTCTGCATGGGTTCCCTCTGGGTGCCCCAGTTTCCTCCCATGGTCCAAAAGACCAGTTAGGTTCATTGGTCATGCTAAGTTCTCCCTCAGTGTACCTGAACAAGCGCTGGAGTGTGGCGACAAGGGGATTTTCACTGTAACTTCATTGCAATGTTAATGTAAGCTTACTTGCGGCACTAAAAAAAAAACTTATAAACTATCCTAGGAATGTCAAAGTATTTCTATAAATTTTTCATGACTTGAAGAAAGTAACACCTTTACCTTACTGCAAATTCAGTCTGTCCTAATATACCCACTAAGGATATATATTTTAATGAACTTAAACATTTTA
Source organism: Sphyrna mokarran (assembly GCA_024679065.1). Lineage (NCBI taxonomy): Eukaryota > Metazoa > Chordata > Chondrichthyes > Carcharhiniformes > Carcharhinidae > Sphyrna > Sphyrna mokarran. Next base: position 89,068,761 of record JAGIQG010000001.1, on the reverse strand, counting down.
CTATCTATAAATAGATACAGGAAAGATTGGCAAGCTGCGTTGCAATTTGTCATTGAACATAAAGGAATATAATGAGAAACTGGCATAACAGTCAGGTTCAGAAATGGGCATGAATTTCCACAGGGCTTCTCATAATTGCGATTATTCTGGCAGAAAATCTGAGGAACTCCAGAGCTCTGGCGGAAACTAATTACCCGTCCTTAAGACTCCTTCAAAATTTTTTTGTTATAAATAAATTTCTGTCCTTTTCATTGGTGACAAGATGTGGACTAGTATTAGAAACTAATTTTTATATCTATTTCCATTTGTTACTCTGGACAGCTCATTTGTCTGTTCAAATCCACTTTTAATACTGAATTGGACTTTGAATTAATCAGATATGTGTTATTTCCAAAGTTCTCTGAATTTTATTCTGGTTTCAGACTGCACCTTCAGCATAATTAAGTATTTGAAATTTAATTTATATCATCTTCCAGAATTATATACAGACCAAGCATGTTTTTAATATGTGATAATAAGTAAAACCTTCGTGAAGTCTATTGAGCTTGAGATTTGTTGCATTTTCCTATTGCATCTGTATCAATTATGTTATTTTTAACTTCAGTGGATGCTGCTGCCTGAACATTTTATGCTGTACGCAGTTTTGCACTAATGTATTTGAACTCCAGAAACTGGATTCTTTTCATGTGCTTGCTGAGTCTAATTTCCTTCATTTTTATCACATTCAGATCACTCTGTGTCTTCCATAGCACTTTATCAGATCCTGCAGCCATTTGTATTCATTGCGTATTTAACAAATCAACTAATCAACTTGCCATTTAAAATTTAATTTTAATTTTGGTGCGAGTGTTTTGTTTTCATTTAATTGTATAACTTCGTGTGTAATTCAGCTGTCAACAATCAGTTCTCTGGCTGTCTAACTTAACAGAGAATATCGATTGCAAAAACCTTGGACACTGAAAACAGAGTTTGAGTATAACTGGACCAATTGGACAAAAATCTTCTTCTGCCAGATTCTAAATGGAAAAATACAGTGCAGTGTGTTAATTAGTTTCTAATCTACTCTACTGGTGGGAAGGTGAGGGCAGAGAAAAAGGCAAATTTATTTTAAAATTTCATGCAAAAACCTGTAAACACAATAGAATATTTTAAAATGACACATAGTTGAGGCCAATTTAACTGAAATCTTTTAGCCTCTCTTTTAAAAACTCACAATGTCCTTGCTTCAAGTTTGAGTCTACCACCTGTAACCCACATAATAAAGACACTGTGGCACAGTAGTTAGCACTGCTGCCTACAGTGCCAGGGACCTTAGTTTGGATCACTGAGTGTGGAGCTTACACATTCTCCCTGTGTCTGCGTGGTTTTCTTCCGGGTGCTCCAATTTCCTCCTACAATCTAAAGATGTGCCGATTAGTTGAATTGGCCATCCTAAATTGACCCTAGTGACAAGGGGGCCTGGTAGGCTAAATATATGGGAATTGGGCCTGCATGGGATGCAGAATCTATGGGTCGAATGACCTTCTGCACTGCAGGTATTCTATTATATAATAGGGTACCAGAGTGGTTAGAAGATCCAAGATTCCTGATATTGTGACTTTCCCGTCAGAACTGCTACAAATCACTGGCAAAAGTCAAGCAATTTCACAGACCAAATAAAAACATTATGTAAGATTTTAGAGTTTTATACAATTAAATTTTCTAAGTTCCAAATTCTTAATTTCCCATGCCAGGTTTTCAGCTGTGCTTAAGCTAACAAGGTATGGATAATTAGAGAATGTATTAAGCAAGATTTTGCATATATGTAATACAAAGCAGTGAAGACCAACCTGGGTGTCCTTCATCCATCATGTTTCGAGGATCTTGAGTTTTGTGTGAGTGATGTCTTTCTCTTCTCACTTCAAAGTGATGTTGAACTGTGTCCAGAAGTGTCACACCCCAGAAGTCATGGTAACACTGTGCCAATAAAGATCCTACTATTCTAACTTTTATCCCCACTTCTCATTGCTTCAGAATCCCTTCCTAAAATAGCCAAAATTTTTCCGTTGACTTGTGCTGTGAGTTACACTACCCTGTGTAATGAGAGTCAGAGTAAAGAAAAATGTCCAGCCCTTGTCCGCAGGTCTCCAGAGTTTACATTCCATTTCAAACATTTAGCACACATTTCTTTTAAGTACAGAATAGTAACAAACAATGTAACCCAAGTCGCATTAATGTTAATAATACTTCCTGCAATAATGTCAAAACAGAAAGAAAAATCTCCTAACCTAGATGTATTAGCCTAAAGATAAAGTTAATGAATTAAATCAATGCATAATATTTGTTTAAAGATAAGAGGCATGAGGGGGCAGTGGTGCCTATTTTCCCAGGCTGCTGTGCTGTATTTGTAGTGCAGCGAGCTTGCAGACTCAAGCAGAGGTGCAGAAATCGGCATAATTTATGTAAACTGGTGTTTTAATCTATTTTAAATATGATTAGCGGGCCCTAGACTAAAGTCTCCAGGCCTGCTGGTGTCTTCCCCACACCAGGAGTGGTACACTCCAGTGGGGTTTAGTATAGTTTAGGATAGTTCTCCACTTGTGGGGAACTGGCAGGCTGACCCCACTGGAGTGAAAGGGAGACATCGAGGCCCCCAAAGGGTTAGGTGTTGGGATGCCCTCTAGGCATTCCTACCTTGGCAATGCCAGCCTGGAACACTGGCATTGCCCAAAGGGCAAAGTGGCAATGCTCAGCAGGCACCTTAGCACTGCCCAGTGCTCACTGGGCAGTGCCAAAGAGAGAGGGTCTAATGGAGGCAGAGCTTGATGGGGCAGGGCCTAATCAGGGAGATCACTGGGGATGGAGGGTCCTTCTATCACTCTGCATTTGGTCTGAGTGGCAGAAGGAGGAAGCCAGTGACCAGAGTTGGGCTTCAGGACTGCAGAGAGTGGGAAAGAGGAGGTGTCAGCCTGCTAGTGGGGTTGGGATGGCAGGGTGTGAGGGGAAGAAATTGGGAGATTGGGGTTGTCGGGTGAGATCGAGGCGAACTGGGGGTGGGGAGGGGTGGGGGTTGCTGGTCTAGGCATGTCTGGGGAGTCAGTGATCAGGCCATGGAAGAGCCGAGGGGTGGTCACACAGCTGGCAATGCAGAGGTCACCCAGTTGGACAGAGATAGATCTGAAGGCCAGCAGTGCAGGGCTACTGCGTATGCACCAATCTCCGCCATGACAGATTGGCATAGCGCAGTGGCCCAATCAGTGCTATGTTGCTGACCTCTCCAGCAGGATTAGTCCTACCCACTGACTTCCAACTCTGCAGTGCATAGAGTGTGGGGTATTCATTTTGAAACTCCTGCTGAAAAAAAAACATGAATTACTCCAGCTTCTATAATAATTGGACACTTAGAATTCTTTTAGGAGAATCAGCCACCTGGTATATCATAGAATCTCTATTGTACAGAAGGAGGCTATTTGGCCCATTGACTTGCCAACAGAGCTTCTCACCCAGGCTTTATTCTCATAACTCCATATATTTACCCGATTAATTCCCCTAACCTACACACCTTGGATAACTAAGGGATAATCTAGCATTGCCAGTCCATCTTACCTGCACATCTTCAGACTACTTAAGAATTAAACTATTTTTCAGCCATTTCTTCAAATGTATTAAAAAACATGTCATTGAATTGCGGGTAATTAAAATAGCATACAGCTGCTTAAACCCAGAACTCTCAGATCATTTAAAATTGTGAAACAAATAATAGCCTTCATGTAAAAAATCTCAATTGCCTTGATTGCCCATAGTCTCACTAACAGAAATCCAAACTGAACTATTCAAATCAAACTGTGGCTGAAGAATAAAATCCATAGACATTACAAACTAACAACAAACAGATAGCATGGTGGCGCAGTGATTAGCACTGCTGCCTCACAGAACTAGGGACCCAATTCAATTTTGGCCTTGGGTCACCGTCTATGCGGAGTTTGCATATTCTCTCCATTTTTGTATGGGCTTCCTCCGGGTGCTCCGGTTTCCATCCATAGTCCAAAGATGTGTGGGTTAGGTTGATTGGCCATGTTAAATTGGCCCTGGTGTCAGGGGATTATCAGGGGTTATGGGAATAGGGCCTGGATGGATTGTGATCCGTATAGACTCAATGGGCCGAATGACCCATGCAGTGTAAAGATTCTATGAACCCTAAAAATTAGAATTATCAAAATCTGACAATTGTGGAAGGGTCACCTTGGAACGCGCTCCTGAATCTTTCAATTTGCAGCTGTGACTCGACACTGGAGGAAACCTGGGCATAAATCTTCAACCCATTTTCTAACGCGAGGACAATTGTCTATAAATAGAACTGAATAATATAGAAAAATAACCTAATCCATCACCAAATCTAGCATTACCTTGTCCATGATTCTACTAAAACATTGAACTACAAAACAACTTCAAGTGACGCTTAACCACTAAATAAATCTAGAAGGTGAAATGCATAATTATAAAGGTACAATTCATGGTGTTTTTTTCCAAGTCACTTGCTGTCTTTTTAAATACTGTCCTGATAGTTTTTTTTGACACTACTCCTCTCACTATCTCTGGAGGACATTTTATTGTGTGATTTGAACTGCTCAGCACAGGAGTTTCAAGTGAAAGATCTAAGGGTACATTATCTGGCCCTGCTCACCATGGGGAACATTGCAAGTGGAACAGACAATTTGACTGACCATTTAAAGTCTGTTGACTTCAGACAGGAATTTTCGGTCATGAGGCGGACACACCAGAAAATCCAGCTTCCAGTTTTCTCCACCAAAATGACTAATCTGCACCTTCACTCCTACCTCTACAAATCACGGTATCATCTCTCCAACCTTTATTCAGACTACAAACGATATCACAGCCCCCACTTCTGGTAGAGTACAAAAATAATACAAATTTATTCTTTATTTTAGTTTTATTGAACAAATACACACTGTGACCCAAATAGTTTCCTTCTGTGCTGCAAATGCCTTTGCGTCTATCGGCTTTTAACATGATACTGGTGTCAAGGACAAATACAAACACAGCAAGCTTTCAAGAGTAAAACTTATTTTATTATGCACTCTAATGAAAAAAATAATCAATCTGTTCATAGCCTAAGAATATTATTGACAGAGCAGTGGAGAGTCGTTTTTATGAAACCATTTTTCACTGACACCTGCAGCATTTCCATGTTACTACACTTACATATGGATATTTGCTGTTACTTAATTAAATTTTCACAAAACATTTATAACACATTTGAAAATTATACTCTAGACTAAAATGCAATATAAACTAAACAGTGCATTATCAAAAAAGCTTCTCATCCATCTCTCTGAATCTTTGATATCAATGGACTTTGTATCTTCTTGAGTTCGAAGACCAAAGTCATGTCTAACCCACACCACAGGCAAAGAAGCAAGTCCTGAATCCATCCAGCTGGACCAGGGATCAAACCCATCTTCTTTGATAGGAAGAACAGATGTGCAGAGCATTTCTTAAATGGTAAGAGATTATAAAGCATAGATGAACAAAAGGACCTGGGTAACCTTGTCAATAAGTCACTGAAGGCTAACATGCAGAGGCAGCAAGAAATTAGGAAGGTTACTGATATGTTAGTCCCTATTACAAAAGATTTTGAGTGCAGGAGTAGTGAAGTCTTGTTTCAATTTTATAGAACCATGATTAGGCTGCACCCAGAGCACTTTGTGCAGTTTTAGTCTCCTGACCTTGAATAGAATATTATTGCCATAGAGGAGGCACAATGAATGTTTACCAGACTTGTTACGGGGATGGTGGAACTGTTCTGTGAAGAGAGATTGATGAAATGGGACACATTTCAAAGAATAAGAGGTGATCTCAATGAAGCCTACAGAATATTTAAAGAGATAGACAGGCTGAATGGAAATGTGGAGCAGGATTCTCCGGCTGAGTTCACCTCAAAATCCCACCCGAGGTCAATGGACCTTTGCATGGTCTGCCCCCTGCCCATGGTGGGCATGAAGGGAGAATTCTGGCCAAGATGTGTGCTCTTGTTGATGAGTCTAGAATCAGGCAGTAGTTTCAAAATAAGGGGGAAAACAGTTAAGGCTGAGGTAAGAAGAATTCTTTGCTTCAGGGATTTTATATCTTTGAAATTCAGTACCTCAGAGAGCTGTGGAAGGGTTTGTTTAAAGCAGATTTCCAAATGCCAATGATGTAAAGGTTAATGTGGGAAAAAGGCATTGAAGTAGATGATCAGATATAATTGTATTGAATGGCTTCATGAATTGGTAGACTTTCTCCTCTTATGTCTCTGTGGCATCAATCTGATGTGGAAATGCCGGCGTTGAATTGGAGTAAACACAGTAAGAAGTCTCACAACAGCAGGTTAAAGTCCAACAAGTTTATTTGGTAGCAAAAGCCACAAGCTTTCGGGCCTTTGATCCTTCGTCGGGTGAGTGGAGAGTTCTGAGCAGAACTCACCTGATGAACAGCAATGCTCTGAAAGCTCATGATGCCAAATAAACCTGCTGGACTTTAACTTGGTGTTGTGAGACTTCTTACTGTGCTCATCCCAATCCAATGCCAGCGCTCCACATCATGGTCTTATTGAGTGGTGGAGCAAGCTCTAGGGTCCAGGTGGCCTACTCCTGCTCCTAGATCTTATTTTCTTATGCCCATATTCTTTAATTGGCATTTAATTTATCTCAGTTGACCTTAATCTCCGTGTCGTTAGTCAATAGTGAGAGGTTACCCCTTTAATCAGCATAGAAGTGCATTAATTGGCTTCTTCCACATACCTTCAAATCACTCCCTTGGTTTCTTTTAAAGTTTATTTATTAGTGTCACAAGTAGACTTACATTAACACTGCAATGAAGTTACTGTGAAAATACCTTAGTTGCCACGTTTCACCAATGTTCGGATATACTGAGAGTGCACTTAACCAGCACATCTTTCGGGAGGAAACTGGAGCACCCAGAGGAAACCCACACAGACACAGGGAGAACATGCAAACTTCACACAACAGTGACCCAAGACAGGAATCGAACCTGGGTCCCTGGCACTGTGAGGCAGCAGTGCTAACCACTGTGCTCTGTGCCATCATGCACCCCAGATTATTTTTCCAAAGTTATTTTTTGGCTACAGTGAACTGTTGTGATGGTGTTGCTCAATTTTTATTACAAGACCAATTTCCCATCTCCTCCTGTTACTGTTCAATTCCCTTTTATCCTCCTTGATTCATGTCCATGTCCATGATTCCATTCCTCCAATCACTCTTCTGACTCCCATTTTAACCCTCATTCCCATTGTCATTATTGTTGATATTCCTGTCATCCCTGCTGTGGACTTCACTCTTCTCCACTCGTAGACCCTATTCACAGTGACTCACATAGACTGCCCTCTTGAGACCATCAACTACGCCCTCTACTTACCAGAGTCCCAGTTACAAGTGGCAGAGGTCTTCCTTGACTGTGATAATGCCATCTGCTGCCAATACCAGGCCAACAACACCCAGAATGCAACTGTATGAATGATTGACCTGAACCATATGCTGTGCATGTCTGATACTGTACACACAGGATTTCACACACCTTGAACTAGAACCAAGACCTGTGCACCAAGCATAGCTCTGTAGCATTAACCTTAGAGACAGGACTGACTCACACTTCTACCCGCTCTTCCCTTCTGTCTCATCATGTGTCTGTATCCACACCTTGCCTCCTTTACTTCAGTCAACTGGTTCCTGACATGGGTCAGTGGTAAAGTTAATCTTCTATTAGACAGCTATGAAAATGGGGAAGGGGAAATACAAAGGCCAATTTTGATGGCATTAGAGAGGAACTTTCAAACGTTGATTAGGGCAGCCTGCCGGCGGGCAAAGGGATAGCTGATAATTGGAAGGATTTCAAAAGTGTGTTAACCAAGATTCAGGCTAAGCACATTCCTTTTAGAGTGAAGGGCAAGGTGGTAGAAGTAGGTAACCCTGGGTGACTCAGGATATTGAAGACCTGGTCAAAAAGAAGAAGGAGGCATATGACATGCATGGTAGCTGAGATCAAGTTGATCCCTTGAAGAGTTTTGAGGGTGTCGGAATAGAGTTAAGAAAGAAATCAGGACGGCAAAAAGGGGACACGAGATTGCTTTGGCAGATAAGGGATAGGAGAATCCAAAGAGCTTCTACAAATGCATAAAGGACAAAAGAGTAGCAGGGAAAGGGTTAACCTTGTTGATCTTAAGGATCAACAAGGTTATCTGGATCAACAAGGTTATCTATGTGCAGAATCACAAGAGAGGGGAGAGATCACAAATGAATATTTCTCATCAGTTTTTACTGTTGAGAAAGGAATGGATGTTAGAAAACTTGAGGAAATAAATAGTGATGTCTTGGAGTGTACACATTAAGTGGAGCATATATATTAAGAGAACAAGATGCTGGAACACTTAAATTGCATCAAGATAGATAAATCATCCAGACTGATGAAACATATCCCAGGACGTTGAGGGAGGCTAAGGCAGAAATTAAGAGTCCCCTAGCAGAGATATCTGTATCATTGACAGCCACAAGTGAGGTGCTTGAAAATTGGAGAATGGCGAATATTGCGCCTTTGGTTAAGAAGGCCTGCAGGGAAAAGTCTGGGGACTATAGGCCAGTGAGCCTAACATCTGAAGTGGGTAAATTGTTAGAAGGTATTCTGAGAGACAGAATCTGCAGGAAGTTGGAGAGTCAAGAATTGATTAGGGACAGCCAGCATGGCTTCCTGAATTAAAATCATGTCTCAGAAATTTGAATGAGTTTTTTGAAGGGGTAACCAAGAAGATAGGTAAGGGCAGTGTAATTGATGTTGTCTACATGGACTTTAGCAAGCCTTTGACAATTACTACATGGTAAGTTGTTGCACAAAGTTAAATCTCATGGGATCCAGGGTGAGGCAGCCAATGGGATACAAAATTGGCTTGATGACAGAGACAGAAGATATTGTAGAGGGTTGTTTTTTAAACCAGAGGCCTGTGACTAGGGGTGTGCTTCAGGGACTGATGGTGGGTCCACTGTTATTTGTCATTCATATTAATGATTTAGATGAGAATTTAGGAAGCAAGGTTAGTAAGTTTGCAGATGACATCAAGATTGGTGGCCTAATGGACAATGAAGAAGATTATCTAGGATTGCAATGGGATCTTGATCAATTGGGCCAGTAGGCTGATTAATAGCAGATGGAGTTTAATTTAGATAAATGCGAGGTGATGTATTTTGATAGATCAAACCAGGGCAGGACTTTCTCAGTTAATGGAAGGGCACTGGGGAAAGTTAGAGTTGTAGGAGTATAGGTTCAGAGCTCCTTGAAAGTGGAGTCACAGATGGGCAGGATGGTAAAGAAGACATTTGGCAAGTTTGGTTTCATTAGTCAGAACATTGAATATAGGAAATCGGACATCTTGTTGAAGTTGTACAAGACATTGGTAAGGCCACACTGGGGATATTGTGCACAGTTCTGATCACCTTATTACAGAAAGTATATTATTAAACTAGAAAGAGTGCAGAAAGATTTACTACGATGCTATTGGCACTTGATGGTTTGCGTTATAAGGAAAATCTAGATTGACTGGGACTTCTTTCCCTGGAGTATAGGAGGCTTGGGAATGATCTTATAGAGGTCTATAAAATAATGAGAAGCATAAATAACGCAGAGTCAACAACTTTCCCCTAAGATATAGAAGTCTAAAACTAAAGGGCATAGGTTGAAGGTGAAAGGGGAGAGATACAAGAGGGTCCAGAGGGACACTTCTTTCACACAGAGGGTGATGAGTGTCTGCAACAAGCTGCCTGAAATAGTAGTAAAGACAGGTACAATTTTGGTGGTAAGGCCTAATTTTAAAAATCATCTAGACAGTTACATGGGAAGATTGGTAAAGAGGGATATGGGCCAAACATGGACAATTGGGACTAGCTTCATGGTAAAAACTGAGTGGCATGGACAAGTTGGGATGAAGGGTCTGTTTCCATACTGTAAATCTCTCTAATACCAGTCAGAAGCTGACTTTGGCCAAATGTTGGTCCTCGTCCATCGTGATCCCTGCTGTTGGCAGGACTAGAAAATTCCACCCCTTGTATTTATTTTCAACCATTTATTTCTACATGGAAAATAACAATTGAATGGCTCTGTTCTGGCAGTATGTTTACTACTGGTGATTTCCTATGGCCATTTGCCAATTTGATACTGGAAAATAGGACAGCTGCCAAATTTCTTTAAATCGTTCATTCTTTGATCAGCAAAGGTCATTGTGATGAGAGTTTCACCTGTGCCTAAGAATGGACAGATGGCAATCTCTTCTGAAAAAAAAAGCAAGACACCATTTGCTATCTTTACTAATAAAAAGCATGATGGAATTGCAGAGGTATATTATGAAGTATGCTCTGCAGTGTATCATTTGACCCTACGAGACTTCCTGCCACATTTCTGGGAGGTTTGAATATTGTGGAAATAGTGGAATGTCTCAGGTCACTGCATCATAGCAGCTGCTTCTGTATCTTTTAGACACTTTCCTAATTCTGTCTGTGCAGTGGAACGCTGGCTGCACGTTGATGGCACAGTGGGTTTTTGCACTGACACACGCTGCTGGCTGACCTTACTGAGCACAGATGGCAATATCAATGCTGTCAATGTATCCAGCAAATAAAGCAAATGAACCATTGCTGCAACCTGAGCTCTCTTCTGTTGACTCTTGAAGTAAATGGGGAAGGTGCTGCACACGGTCAGTCCTTGCATCGTGTTCATCACCTGCTTAATGCAGCTGTGTACTGAAGGCTGGGAGATGTGACGTACCTGACCTGGTAACAGACTGGAAGGAGCCAGTGATAAGCAAGGTAAGAACAGTGGTTACTTCTCCAACTGTTTGGAGAGAGTGGCAGCTCCTGATGCATGAAGCTACAGATGCTATAGATAGTTTGCTTGGAGAAGTATGGCCTCCTGAGCCACTAGATCCAAGGAAGAGACTCCCAACCCTTGCAACCAGTGTGCAGGAATCATTCTCTTCGAAGCATTCCCAGCATCTTCTCAGCTGTGCTCGTGATGGTGGTGGAGGCTGGTGATGGTGCTGGTGATGATTGTGGAGGCTGGTGATGGTGCTGGAGACTGGTGATGGTCATGGTTATGGAGGATGGTGATGGTGGAGGATGGTGATGGTGATGAAAGCTGATGATGGTGATGGAGGCCGGCGATGGCAGTGGAAGCTGCTGTAAAGAACTAACAATAACAACACCCAGGGTGCTTACAAAAAGTTATCTGAAGTGATAAGAAAAAAAGAAAGTATGAAAACGATGATCTGAATTACCTTAATCAGGAGTTCAACAGTTTGTAGTTGGGCACCTTCCCCATGACCCTGCTGCAAGGTTCAGAGTTTCAAAGTATAAAACTCTTCCAATTAAATAAAATACTTAAGGCCTGAATTTTTAAATTCTAACACAAAGGTCCTTAATTGTGTTTGATCTACAAGGTACAAATAAGGAGTAGTTATGAATCAAGTAGAACATATTAAGCAAGACTTTATATGTACTTACCAAGAAGCAGTGAAGACAGCATAGAAATTTCTCATCTCTCAAGATCTCAGAACTCTTGGTACTGTCAGCACAGGCCATGTTTCGCAGGGCAATCTAACTCTTCCTTGTCTTTGAAGTAATGTTGAATTGTATCCAGAAGAGTCATCCCCAGAAGCAATTGTATCACTGTGTCGACAAGAATTACAACTTCTCAAATGTTATTTCCAGTCTCCCATTCTTCCTCCTTTTTTTTGGAGATTGTCCAGATTTACTCCTTCTATTGGCTAAAGGACACAATTCATCTCATGCAATAACCCGTGCTTTATAGGTCATAAATTCCAGAAGTTTACATTTCATCACAAACTGCTGGTGACTTGGGTTCAAATCCCACCACAGTAGATGGTGAAATTTGAATTCAGTAAAAACCTGGAATTTAAAGCCTCATGGCGAACATGAAACCATTGTTGATTGTCATCAAATCCCATCTGGTTCACTAATATCCCTTAGGGAAGGAAATCTGTTGTTCTTACCTGACCTAGCCTACATACGATTCCAGACCCACAGCAATGTAGTTGACTCTTAAGTGCCCTGTGAAATGGCTGAGCAAACCAGTTCAAGGGCAATTACGGTCGGGCAATAAATGCTGGTCTAGCCAGCAACACCCTAATAAAACCAAATGTACATTTCCTTTTGACTGCGGAGAAGTCATAAAAAATGTCACATTCTCTTCTCAATAAACTAAACTTGGGCCCCACACTAATGCAATTAAAATCAACAGTTAAGACCTCTTCCTATCATAATATCAAAGAATAAAGGTTTCCTCTTTAGTATAGATCAATTAAAGCAATGTATGGTTTGTTTAAATGAACTGTTTGTTAAACACATCCTAAGATGGGCGAGTTAAGTGGATTGGCCATCCTAAATTGACCCTAGTGTCAGGGGGATTAGTCGGGTAAATCAATGGGGTTGTGGGAATAGGGCCTGGGTTTGTAGTCGGAGCAAATTCAATGGGCAGAATGGCCTCCTTCTGCATTGTAGGGATTCTATGATTCTATGATTTTATTGTGTCCTCTTAAGTTCAGGCTTAATTCGTTACTGCCTCAAACTGATTTAAAACAATCCCTGATTGTATTGTGACCATTAAGATAGCTTGAGTCCAAGACTCAAAGGAGATCTGTCATAAAACAATTTTGTTTCTTCACCATTAGTTAGTTTCCTGTTCCTCGACTACCTTCCTATTAATTGTCAAATAAAAAGTCAAAACTGAACCATTATATTTTAAATTATGGTTATAGAATAAAATCAATAGATATTAACAGATTCTAAAAATTAATGGAATTATCAAAATCTTACACTGGGCAGGATTAGATGTCTTTGACACCAATGAGCATTGGTGCAAGTGGGACAGAAAAGTTTGGAGAATCGTAATGATGATGCCTGTTGAGTCGAGGCTAGAAAATCCTGATATAAATATGGAGATTGAGTTTGGAATAGTCATCACATGCCCATAGGACAGACATGGTTAAAATCAGGCCTGTTCTTGAAATCAGTTCCAAGGTATCATCTCAAATGGCAATTATTTTTGTAAATAAAACTGTATTATTGAGTATTTCTTGGAACAACTAACCAACATAACTTTTAAAAAAATTCTACATTTAATTGGTGTTGAATCAAAGGTGATTTTTAGATAAGAATATACGGAAGATGGAAAGATAACTATCTTTAACAATCTTCATCTTTTTCTCTCTTGGTTCAATCTATAAGAGAAAATAAATGTTAACTCATTACTTAGTTCACATAATTTTGGACAAGCACTTAGTGAAGAGTTTTATAGTGAATGTAAGTCTAATACTTCCACTGACACTGCCATCAATTTAGTCTTTCTTCACTCTTGCTTCAATAAGGTTAAGTGGTTCACAGCAACCTCGAGCATCTGCAGAATAATATATAACAAAGACAGAGGAAAGGGAAGACACAGCATTACAAAGATGCTGCCTCTGCTCTCTAAAAAAGGCGATGGAATTTTGACCCCTCTTACATTAATTTGTGCAAAAAAATTTAACTTTTGTGCACTTCTTCCATCTTGATAGTCCCTATAACTATGAGTATAAATAAATACTGAAATCAGATTTTTAATGATTTACTCTGGTCTTAACTGAAGACTTCACTGGTAAAATCAATCAAAATTTAATTTAGAATGATGGAACAACACAGAAAAGAAGCCATCAGATTCATGCTGGTTCTTTGATAGAGATGCCCAATTATTCCCACTCCCCTGTTCCTTCCTCGTAAGCATGTTAATTCTTTCCTTTCAAGAGTTTATTGTTATTTTTACTTTTGAATCTCGAGCCACTATTCCCAATTACAATTTGCTGTGTAAATAAATGTTTCCTCATGTCACCTCTGTGTCCATTGATTACCAGCCTCCCGTTCTCAAAATTTACTCTATCAAAGACATTTTGATTGATTTTTGAGTTTGAACACTTCCATCAAGTCTCCTCTTAACCTTTTCTGCTCTAGGGAAAACAACCACAGCTTCTCCACCTGCTCCACATCATTGGTACCATACTAATAAATCTTTCTTTCAAATCTCATCAAGGCCTTGACATCCTTACGAAGGGATGGTGTTTGAATTGAACCAAATACTCCAACTGAGCCTCACATATTTACCTTGCTAATCCCCTTAACCTACACATCTTTGGAGAGGCAATTTTAGCATTGCCAATTCACCTAACCTGCACATCTTTGGGCTGTGAAAGGGAAGTGGAGCCACTGAAGGAAACTCATGCAGAAACAGGGAGAAAGTGCAATCTCTACACATTCACCCAAGGCAGGATTGAACCTGGTTTCCTGAAACTGTGAAGCAGCACTGCTAATCACTATGCCAGTGGCCACCCATCTAGTTTACTTGTTTTCATACAATATTCAGAAAGGCAAGAATCCACACACTATTTTAACGGCCTTCTCAGCTTTTCCTGTCACTTTCAAAGATTTGTATACGTCCAATCTCCCTGTTCCAACTCTGCCTTTAAAATTATTCCATTTTGTTCTTTCTCCCTTTCCTCACTATTCCTACCAAAATCTCTTCACAGATTTTGTACTAAATTTAATCTGCCATGTATCTGCCTATTTTGCCCAACTGCCTATGTTCTCCTCTGATCTGTCCATTGTTCACTACATTTTAGAGTCTTGTGATATTCATAAATTTTGAAATTATATATAATTCTGGACCATTTATTTATTTATATAAGTCTCAAAAAGGGCTGTGACTCTAATACTGATCTCTGTGAGACACCACTGTATATTTCCTCCTATCTGGAAAACCATAGTTCAACCCTATTATGCTTTCCGTAATTAGCCAAATTTGTATTTGTGCTCCCATGTCCCTTTAGTTCCATTATTTTTAATTGTGCTGTGGTAATTTATCAAATGCTTTTGGAGAGGACATATACAAAAAGTTAACCTTATTATCCTAATCAATTTTCTCCATTACTCCCTCAAATAATTCAATCAAGTTAGACACAGGATTTGACTTTAACAATTTCAAGTTTGCTTTCTTTAGTTAGTCTATATTTTTCTAAATGCCATGACTTTGTTCTGGACTTCTGGCCCAGATCTTGACTGGGCAGGTGTCCAACAGACAGTGGGGAATGGGTGGAGTTGAAGATTGGTCCCTGTACACTGGGCAGTTTTAACTCCACAGCATGTGTCCCCTTCCCAGCAGTGTCCCCGCCTGGAAGCTCACCTAATGACAAGGAACATTCAAAAAGAACTGCAGTCTGGGATCAGATAGGGAGCCTGCTACTGCAATAGTGAAAGATTAGGGAAGTGGGGAGGGGGGGGGTGCGAAATCATAGGGAAATTCTGCAATCCTGGTGAAGGAGAAGGAAGCAGTGGGTTCATCATTTCTGTGGGATGAGTTGATGTCATGGTCTCTGATAGCCAGCACATATGCTAAGACTCTTGATGTATGCCTCAAGAATTTCTTTCTGTGCTATTTATATGTCAAGAATGATGAGAGTTCTGGTTAAACACAAATGCACAAAGTTTATTACTAGTAACAGATATATACAGGTCTGCACAGGTTTTGGTCTAGTTTGAGACAAGTAGTTTTCACATCACTTAATAGTTGACTATATGCCTCACTCAGAAGGTATCCATGAAGTCTTACAAGATGCAGTCACTGACATAAGTGAACATCTGCAGCAGGGACCACAGGCAACAGTGAACATCTAACATGGAAACTGTAACAGGGGTGTGAGGAGAGAGTGGGGCTGACAAGTGCAATAGAAGGCAGTGGGGAAGGAGGGCTCACACAGTAAGAAGTCTCACAACAGCAGGTTAAAGTCCAACAGGTTTATTTGTAGCAAAAGCTACCCCTTCATCAGGTAAATGGGAGTTCTGTTCACAAACAGGGCACATATAGACAGAAACTCAATTTACAAAATAATGATTGGAATGGGAGTATTTACAAGTAATCAAGTCTTAAAGGTACAGACAATGTGAGTGGAGAGAGCATTAAGAGATGTGTACTGTCTCCAGACAGGACAGTTAGTGAGATTTTGCAAGCCCAGACAAGTCATGGGGGTTACAGATAGTGTGGCATGAACCCAAGATCCCACTTGAGGCTGTCCTCATGTGTGCGGAACTTGGGTATCAGTCTCTGCTCAGTGATTCTGCACTGTTGTTTGTCGTGAAGGCCGCCTTGGAGAACGTTTACCCGAAGATGAGAGGCCGAATGCCCGAGACCGCTGAAGTGTTCCCCAACAGGAAGAGAACACTTTTGCCTGATGATTGTCCAGCTGTGTTCATTCATGTCATAGTGTCTGCTTGGTTTCCCCAATGTACCATACCTCGAGACATTCTTTCCTGCAGCATATCAGATAGACAATGATGGCCGAGTTGCAAAAGTATGTACCATGTACCTGATGGATGGTGTTCTCACGTGAGATGATGGCATCCGTGTCAATGATCTGGCACATCTTGCAGGGATTGCTGTGGCAGGGTTGTATGGTGTCATAATATTTGTTCTCCTAAAGGCTGGGTAATTTGCTGTGGACAATAGTCTGTTTGAGGTTGTGTGATTGTTTGAGGGCAAGAAGTGGGGGTGTGGGGGTGGCTTTGGCAAGCTGTTAATCTTCATCAATGACATGTTGAAGGATCCGGAGAAGATGTCATAGCTTCTCCACTCTGGGGAAGTGCTGAACGATGAAGGGCACTCTGTCCGCCATGTCCCATGCTTATCTTCTGAGGAGGTCATTGTGGTTTTTTTGTTGTGGCACATCAGAACTGTTGACATCTTTCAGTACAGACAAGCATGGGACACGACAGACAGAGTACCCTTCATTGTCCAGTATTTCCCTGGAGTAGAGAAGCTACGACATCTTCTCCAGAGCCTTCAACATGTCATTCATGAAGACAAACGTCTTGCCAAGGCCATCTCCACACACCCCCTTCGTGCCTTCAAACAACTGCACAACCTCAAAGACCATTGCCCGCAGCAAACTACCCAGCCTCCAGGAGAACAGTGACCATGACACCATACAACTTCTGCAAGACGTGCCAGATCATTGACACGGATGCCATCATCTCATGTGAGAACACCATCCACCTGGTACACAGTACATTCTCTTGCAACTCGGCCAACATTGTCTACCTGATACATTGCAGGAAAGGATGTCCCGAGGCATGGTACATTGGAGAGACCATGCAGATGCTACAATAACAGATGAATGAACACTGTTCAACAATCACCAGACAAGAGTGTTCTCTTCCTGTTCAGGAAAACTTCAGCGGCCATGGGCATTTGGCCTCTGATCTTTGGGCAAGCGTTCTCCAAGGCAGCCTTCACGGCATACGACAATGCAAAGTCGCTGAGCACAGCCTGATAGCCAAGTTCCTCACACATGAGGAGGCCTCAACTGGGATTTTGGGTTCATGTCACAGTATCTGTAATCCCCACAACTTGCCTAAACTTGCAAAATCTCACTAACTGCCCTGTCTGGAGACAATAGACATCTCTTTAACCTGTGCTTAACACTTTCTCCACTCACATTGCCTGTACCTTTAAGACTTGATTACCTGTAAAGACTCATATTCCAACCATTACTTTGTAAATTGAGTTGTGTCTTTATATGTCCTGTTTATGAACAGAAGTCCTACTTATCCGATGAAGGGACAGCGCTCTGAAAGTTACTGGCTTATGCTACCAGATAAACCTGTTGGACTTTAACCTGCTGTTGTGAGACTTTTTTATGTGTTTACCCCAGTCCAACGCCAGCATCTCCACATCAAGGAGGCTCTGCAGGGGTGGGGGTAGAAAGGCAAATAGAATGGAGGCAATGGAGAACGAGGCTTGGGCAATGTCCAGAGAGGGGGAAGGGCAAGGGGGCATAATAGAAGGCAGAGGGACAGGAAAGTGGAAATGACAAATAATGGAAGGCAGAGGGAAGATAGAGAGATGGGGAGCTGAGCCCAAAACAAGACTGCATGAAATGCTGACAAATAAGGGGGCAAATGGATACCACACCATTCACTGGAAGAGGGTGCACCAGATTCCAAAATGGGCGGTGGGATGTAATTTGTGTGGCATATGTGGGAAGGTTCACACCAGCACTTAGACATTCAGGCTGTACTGGCTTGGGAGGTTCATTGTTGTCTTTAGTCCTCTTTGGAAGCAGAAACTATGTCAAGATTCCCCTTTTATTCAGAGACTGGCAGACAGAAGTCAGAGAGTGCCAACATTGCTGCTGTGAAATGGAAAGGAGTCATAGTTATCAGGCAGTCCTGTGATTTCCTTCTGGTCAGCAGCACATTTTCACCCTCACCCATGAGGAGGGAAACCTCTGAACCATACAGCTTTCTCTTTGGGGATTCCCCACATTTTTGTCATTAGATGGAGGAGGAGGCAAATAGAGGGGAGCAAGGAGTTAGAAAGAATCAAAGCCGGCTGAGACCAATTCATTACTAACCCCAGAATGAATCTATAGCCCAATAAATCTTTCTAAGGATTGAATGAGAAGATCTATCTTCAGTGACTTCACTTCTTTAAGATTGCACTATGCTATGTATTACATGCATCACATAATAATTGGTAAGCCTTGACCTAACAAATGTACAAAGAACAAAGAAAAGTACAGTGCAGGAACAGGCCCTGCAGCCTTCCAAACCTGTGCTGATCATGATGCCCTTACTAAACTAATAAAGTGCCTAACAGTAAAGTGCCTTTACTGCACTGTATTCCTCCATTTCCCCCCTATCCATGCACCCATCCAGATGCCTCTTAAATGTTGCTCATGTGCCTCCTTCCACCACCTCCTCTGGTGTCCCAGGTAACCACCACTCTCTGCATGAAAAACTTCTCCAGCATATTTCCCTTAAATTTCCCCTCCTCCCTCACTTTGAACCAGTGCTCCTTTGCAATTGAATCTTCCACCTGGCAAAAAGCCACTGATCGTCCACCCTGTCTATGCCTCTCATAATTTTGTAGACCTTTATCAGGTCTCCCCTCACCTTTATCTTTCCAGTGAAAATAATCTTAGCTTATTCAACCTCTCCTCATAGCCAGGAAGCAGGGTAACATCCTAGTGAACCTTCTTTGAGCACTCTCCAAAGCTTCCAATTCCTCCTGGTAGTCTGGTGACCAAAAAGCTGTCAACATCTATGTGACAGGCATCTGGAAATGGGTACAAGTGGGGAGTTAGGCAAAATCAGCCAGGGTGTCCTGCAGTCTTGTATATGCCAGCTCACCAATAGTGCATTCAGGAAGAAGATTTAAACACCCTTTGCCTGATAGAACAGGAGGCAAACTTTACTAACCGCAATTTTCCCACATCCCAGATTTTTCAGGTATTTATCATTGCTGCAAAATCACATGAAGCTCAACTTCAAGTTGTACTGGGGAGGTTGCTAGTTCACTCACCCTGACCACTAGCTTTAAATAATTATCCCTTTATTTCTTCCTATTTCATCTTTTAAATCATTTTCAAGAGCCTTAACATTTCAATAATCATCATTGCACATTGGGACTAGATGTAAATTGTCATTTTTAAAAAGTGCAGTATATTGCATGAATAGAATTTGAATAAATTTGTGAATATAATGAAGACAAACTTCACTATTACACAGTTAATTGCAGATATGTACATTATTGGTGCTGAAAGAGCTACACATGAGCAAGTTTCATGGTACAAGGTTAAAGAAAAACCTTCTCAGGAGTGCAGAGAAATAAATTATGCAACTTGCCGAAGATAAATATAATCACATAATTCACCAACATTGTCTAATTAAGTATCATGCTACCATCTGGGACATAATGAAGTTATTTATGATTGTTCTGCATCCTATTCTGCTGCAGCCTGCAATTGGTTGCCACAGATCATAAACTTGAGAACTTTACATGTTTTATATTATTCCTGGCAGTATCTTTGACATACGCCATCTGACTCCGCCAAAGTCGTTTGTCTGGACTTGGCAAAAGACAACAAACCTTTGGCAAAAGATAAAGCAATGAGAAAAGTTTCTCTGTCATTCCAATTATGGCTCAGTGAGGTTCAGGGGCGGAATGGTGGCACAGTGGTTAGCACTGCTGCCTCACAGCACCAGGGATCCAGGTTCTGATTTCAGGTGACTGTCTGTGTGGAATCTGTATGTTCTCCCTGTGTCTGTGTGGGTTTCCTCTGGGTACTCCAGTTTCCTCCCACACTCCAAAGATGTGTGGGTTAGGTGGATTGGTAATGATAAATAGCCCCTTAGTGTGAGGGGGACTTGAAGAATAAATATGTAGGGTTACAGGGATATGAAGGGGGTGGGATTGTTGTCGGGGCAAGCTTGATGACCTGAATGGCCTCCTTCTGCACTGTAGTCTCTATGAGTAGAATTCCCAGCCTGTTTTTTTTCACCATGGAGGTGGGGAAAAGGAGCTGGATCTGTTTTTGGACGGGAAATTTGTCTTCAGTGGAAAACTGAGTAAAGTTCCGAATTATATGAGAGTGAGCCCTTAATTGGTATGGCCACAGATTTCCAGTTCATTTAAGGTTGGGGGGGAGGGGCAGGTGGGTAGGGTGGAGGGGTGGGTGGGGGAGGGGGGGGCATGTGTTGAAGGCTGGTGGTTATGGGAATGAAGATGGGTCTCATTCCGACACCTACAGCTGTCAACATTGAGGGTATTGGTTGTTCTGATCAAGAAACATCTACTGATTGTTCCAAAACCTTCCACTTTACAGGAGGAAAACCAGATACCCCAGCGGAAGCCAAAAATTGGCACCCTTGCTGGTGTCTGTTAAGCAAATCAAAGACTGGATACAAAAGACCCAGTACTGTCCAATTAAAAAAGCATAATTTTATATGGGTAATCCAATGAAATGAAACACCGTTGATCGAAGAAAGCTGAGCTCAGTGTTGATGATGGTATTGTCCTCTAAGGTCCTCAGGTAGTTGTCCCTCAGCCAGGCTGATGTCTGATATTTATGGAGTCACACTGCAGCCACCAGGGATTTCAAAGATGAAAATGCTGGCCAGGAATTACTTATGGTGGTCCGGCGGTGGTCAACGCCGGACATTACTGACTTGTTTCGACAGTGTGAGTCGTGCCAAGAAAGTCAAAACTTCCCCATCTCAGCCTCCCTACATCCATGGGAATGGCCTGTAGCCCTTGGGTGCGAGTGCACGTTCAAAGCACATTCCAAATGGTTGATGGTACATTGCATGAACTCCACCAGTTCCCATGTTACCATTCAGAAACTACGACAAAGTTCCTGTACGCATGGGATACCTAAGTCCTAGTCTCTAACAATGGCACTGTGTTTACAAACACTGAATTTCAGACCTTCAAGCTTTCCAACAGAATCAAACACATTAGGACATCAATCTATCACCCTATGAATGGGTTGGCTGGACAAGCAATACAGACTTTTAAGCTCAGCAGGAAGCAGTAACTTGTAGCATCATAAAGACCAAAGAGGCACAATTTTTAGTTAACCACAGAACTACCCTTCACAAAGACAAAAGTTGCTCCAGCAGAATTTATCATGAGACGTATGCTTTGGAAAGGGTTAAGTTACTTTTCCCAAACTTGGTGGGCAGGGTGGAATTCCAACAGGAGGTCCAGAAGAAAAGCCATGATTCTGTGAAAACAGACAGAACATTGCAAACCGGTGACCCAGGCCATGCGAGAGGAACTTGGGGATGGCCTTAGTTGGGTCCCTGAGATTAAAAAAGAGAAAATAAAGCCCATGTCATATCAAGTCCAAGTACAGTATAGGGCAAGATCATCAGAAAACATCTGAACCATACCTGGAGTAGGAAACACATGCCAGAACAGGCCTCAGTACCAGTCATGGGGTTGGCCACTGCCACATCAAACATACTCCATTCCAGCCCCTTCAAGTGATGAAGCTGCAGGCTCCAATATAGAAGAAGAAGAGACTGGTGCCCCCATTGAATTGAGGTCTCGAAAGGAGGCCGAGTCAGTGACCTTGAGGCATTCTCTTCAGAAGCAAAGGTTTCCCATTCGCTTCACTGGTCCTGAACCGGCCCTGCCTCCAGCTGACCCCAGGCTGATTGCCAGCTAGCAGAGAACACTCCCTCACCCCGTGGTGGAGGTGTGGGAAATAAACAAGGAGATGGGATGTTATAATGGCCACAGGGGATCATCAATAGATCTCCTCATATACCTCAGTGAATATGAGCTCTCCTATTAGGCAAGTGGAGGCTTACTCTATAGGAAAGGGGCAGCTGGAAGGTTTTAAACCAATTGGCTCTACTTAGACTGGCAACTAATAGGCTCAGGACTCATTTACATGCTATAGCCATTGAACACACTCAATTATCACTGTAAATAAAAGGGTGATGGGAAAAAATAGCCTTGGTAAGAATATTACAAATGAAAAAATTCATCATCACAGTGATTTTGGTGGCCATGACAAGACATGACAGCCAGTGCTATGAAGTGTAAGGTCTTTGGCAATAAGCTCCCAGATGTCACTGGCCACACAGTATCCTGTATGACTGAGTCTCAGTCATCTTCAGGTAACTTTTACTTCACCTGTAGATCTTACGTTGAAGGTGTAGTCTGTGCATCCTCTCTGACCCTCTTTCCTCTTCGGATCTTCTAGGGTATAGTGCCGGAAGACTGGAGGATACGAATGTGGTCCCATTGTTCAAGAAGGGGAAGAGAGAATTTCCAGGGAATTATAGGCTGGTGAGTCTTACTTCTGTTGTGGGCAAAGTATTGGAGAGAATTATTAGGGATAGGATTTATAGTTATTTAGAGAGAAATGAATTGATTGGGGATAGTCAGCATGGTTTTGTGAAGGGTAGGTCGTGCCTTACTAACCTTATTGAGTTTTTTGAAAAAGTGACAAAAGAGGTGGATAGGGGTAAGGCAGTTGATGTGGTATATATGGACTTTAGTAAGGCGTTCGATAAGGTGGCCCATGGAAGGCTTCTGCAGAAAATGCAGATGTATGGTATTGAGGGTGATTTAGCTAATTGGATTAGGAATTGGCTAGCAGATAGAAGACAGAGGGTGGTGGTTGATGGGAGATATTCATCGTGGAGTTCGGTTACAAGTGGTGTACCTCAGGGGTCTGTTTTGGGGCCCCTGCTGTTTGTAATTTTTATAAATGATCTGGATGAGGTATTGAAGGATGGATTAGTAAATTTGCGGATGACACTAAAGTCGGAGGAGTGGTAGATAGTGAAGAGGGGTGTTATAGTTTGCAGAGAGACTTGGACAAGTTGCAGAGCTGGGCCGAGAGGTGGCAAATGGAGTTTAATGTGGAAAAGTGTGAGGTAATTCACTTTGGCAGGAATAACAAATGTGTAGAGTATAGGGCTAATGGTAGGATTCTTAATAGTGTTGATGAACAGAGGGATCTTGGTGTATTTGTGCATAGATCCCTGAAAGTTGGCAATCAAGTCGATAAGGTTGTTAAGAAGGCATACGGAGTCTTAGCTTTTATTGGTAGGGGGATTGAATTTCGGAGCCGCAACGTCATGTTGCAACTGTACAAAACTCTAGTGCGGCCGCACTTGGAGTATTGTGTACAGTTCTGGTCCCCACATTATAAGAAAGATGTGGAGGCATTGGAGAGGGTACAGAGGAGGTTTACCAGGATGTTGCCTGGTATGGAGGGCAGGTCTTATGAAGAGAGGCTGAGGGATTTGAGGTTGTTTTCGTTAGAAAGGAGGCGGCTAAGAGGGGACCTAATCGAAACATATAAGATGATTAGAGGTTTAGATAGGGTGGACAGTGATAGCCTTTTTCCTAGGATGGAGAAAGCTAGCACGAGGGGACATAGCTTTAAATTAAGGGGTGGTGGTTTTAGGACAGATGTCAGAGGTAGGTTCTTTACCCAGAGGGTGGTAAGGGTATGGAATGCCTTGCCTGCGTCAGTTGTAGATGCGCCAAGTTTGGTGGCGTTTAAGAGGTTAGTAGATAAGTTTATGGATGAAAGGGGAATGGTTTAGGTTAGAGGGTCACTGCTTGTTCCTAATTGGTCGGCGCAGCATCGAAGGCCGAAGGGCCTGTTCTGCACTGTAATGTTCTATGTTCTAGGCGCTCAGGTCCTAAGCTTTCCTGTGAAGTATGTTGTTTCTCCTTACCACTAATCCCAATAGGGGACAGTGGTGACCATTGCCAGGTGGAGCCTTCTTTCTGGGTATTTGTGTGTCAAGCTGAGGCCAAACTAGATCAGCCACAATCTTATTAAATGGTGGAGCAAGCTTGAAGTCTGAATGGCCTACTCCTGTTCTTATTTCTTATGGAGGTCTGAACTGTCCTTGACAACTTGCACCTTGCTCTTTTGCCCCTGCAATGTGGGAGGAGAGGATGAAATGCTGAGTCCCCACCCACTGCCCCTCCCCAAGCCTAAACACTGCGTGCCCGCTCTCCCTGCCACCTGTGCTGCATCAAAGGCACCCCCTGATTAAGAGCTGAGTCCATTTTCATCTATGGATCTGGGATGATGTCCTGGTGGAGAAGTTGTTGAAGCAGCTTCCCCCTCCTCCACCACCCCCCCAACTAATTTGTTTCAGAATAAATAAGTTACTCATGCACCTCATTGAAAATCCAACCTTTGATCCCTGACGAGCTGTTAACATACTCGGTAAGTAGCTTAATTGGCTTTAGTGGAAAGGAGAGCAGGATTCTTATCCCATCCTGCCCAACCCTCCCCATTATTGCCAACAATGGGATCTAGGCCTTGGAATAGGTACTCCTACCCTAGAACATTCACTTTCTTGTCTCTCAATCCATTCCAGAAATTTGAACACAAAGATCTACTCTGATACTCCAGTTCAGTGTTGAGGGATTGTATTGCAATACTGCCAGAGGTACAAATTTCAGATGAAATATTACAACAATTAAACATTCTACTCTCTCAGGTGGCCATGAGCAATCGTATGTCAATATTTTAAAGAAAGGTGGAGGGTTCTCCACAGTAGTGAATATTTATTCTCAACCAACATTACTAAAAACAGATCATCTGGTCCTGATCACATTATTGTGTACGGGAGTTTGCTGTTTGCAATTTGAACAGCATTTAAAACGTTACAGTGGTTACTACATTTGTGTCCATTCATTCCTTTGAATAGACAAGGGGATAGCACTAGTATGAGTTTTTAAATGGTTTTCTTTTATTGGACTTAAAAATGATGAAAGTAAAAAGTAAGCAAACTTGGAGATTTGTTTCTGTTGTCAATCCTTGTACTGAATATGGACACTCTGAACAGGTCTCAGAAAAAAACTGAAAAACACAGACCAAAATCAAAACTATACTTCAATCCTTATCTCATTATTGGAAATGTTTTTCTATCTGCATCTTGAAAAACAATTGTGGCAGCTGCTGTTATGGGACTGTTGTTTGCCTACATTGTGTACCCCTCAGGAATGCGGTCAAGTTTTAGCTAACATTTAGCCTTATAATTCTAAATGTAGTCAAGTTAGTGGTCAATTTTTAAGCTCAGCAGAGTTAGTTGCATATGCAGAAATATCTTAATGATGTCTTTACATAGTCTGAAACAAACAAGGCTAAGTATACACAGGATTTCTCACTACACTTCAGAAGTATTTCTTTGGCCATAAAATGATCTATGAAGGATGCTACATAAATGCAACTCTTTTATTCACTGACATGCTGATGTTCCATGCATTACCAATTCAATTACCTCCTTTAATGAATGCAAATTGCAGTTTCAGCAAACAAATTGTTCTGTGGCTAACACCATTCAGAAAATTCTCTACATACTTTCAAAGCTGAAAATAATGGAGTTTTTCCAGCTTTAGTACTTGCTGTTGTAGTTTTTTTTTACAGTGCCCTGCAGGGTTTCTACTAATGTTAAAGCTGGTGTCATGATCAGTTGTCATCACTGTTTGCCCTAAGGTGTATTTTGACCTTTTAAAGTTGCCCCTGGCAAACTACGATACTAAAAACAATTACTGATAGCAATTTCAAAAGCAAAATAGTTATTTAAGCATCACAATAAATATAAAACTCAAGGATCATGCTTGAATAAACACACAGTAAAGCCACAATGATTTATCTTGGCAGGGATTTCAGTTACACTGATTTTACTCTCAATATAACAGCAAGGCTAAAAGCTCTGTGTTATTTACATGAAAATTGGACAGCAGATTCTAGTGGCTGTACATACACAGTTAAATGTCGAAATTCAGAATTTATTGCCCATTTATTCAACCAAAGTCTCCCTCAAAAAAGTATCCTAACATTTGATTTGTCATTCAAATTTATTAAGTAAGTTCCTGTACTTACCTCATTATAGATGCAGACTCAACTCAAAAGGAAAAGTTAGGACTTCACACTCCATTCAAAGCACGTCTTTTATAGTGTGACAGGTTTTAATTACTGCTAAAGATCTTCACTGGCACAAAAATTAACATTTGCAGATGCAACATCATTCCAGCAACTTTTAATTATTGTTGGAGATTAAAAACATTTTCTGTCTCTTCCTTTTTCTCTCTTTTTTTCTCATTGTTTTGTACCTGATTTGACATTCAATTCAATATTCTGACATCTTCTTGGTTCAGATTGTTCATCACTCATTAACGTTTCTTCAAACTGAGTGGTAAAGATATACATAGTTGTTCACCCTGTTCATACAGGTCCAAATCTCCTGTGGACTATTTTTCATTTGATTTGATTTGATTTATTATTGTCATTTATTATTTCATTGTATTAGTATACAATGAAAACTTTGTTTTGTCGCACTATTCAGACAAAACATATCCTTCATAGAGAAGGAAAGGAGAGAGTGCAGAATGTAGTGCTATAGACATAGCCGGGGTGTAGAGAAAGATCAACTTAATGTGAGGTAGGTCCATTCAAAAGTTCAATGGCAGCAGGGAAAAAGCTGTTCTTGAGTCAGTTAGTACATGACCTCAGAATTTTATATCTTCTTCTCAATGAAAGAAGGTGGAAGAGAGAATGTCCAGTGCGAAAGTCCTTGATTATGCTGGCTGCTTTCCTGAGGCAGTGACTAGCGTAGATAGAGTCAATGGTTGGAAGGCTAGTTTGCATGATGGATTGGGCTACATTCATGACTCTTTGTAGTTTCTTGTGGTTTTGGACAGAGCAGGACATTAATGTAAAAGCAAAATACTGCAGTTGCTGGAATCTAAATCAGAAATAGAAAATGCTGGATTTTCTTGAAAACAGCCAACGTTTCAAGTCTGGATGATCATCAAAACGTTGGCTTTATTCTCTCTCCACAGATGCTGTCAGATCTGCCGAGATTCTCCAGCATGTTTTGTTTTTGTGGACATTGTTGCGCTTTTTGGATGGGTGGCTGACAGCAGCTTCCAGATAAAAGCCCATGTGTTTGCTACTAAGGACAAAATGAATTGTAAAATGTATGCTTCTACATGAAACAGTGGGGCACAGCTTGACAGATTGCATGACGCAGAATTAGAAAAACATATTACCACATGTTTAGTCATCTGCCCCCGATCCACTTCCATTAAAACCAGAAGTGAGTGGGTAAGAGATGGGCTTAGGTCGAACTTGAATTTTTTAAAGAAGTCTTTCCTTGGGTGAATAAAAAAAAAGCTAATATCCTGGAAGAGTCACACCATTCACTAAAGGAAATGAGAAGAGATGAAAATTGTGAAACAAAAGTGTATTCTTTGTACGGCAGCATGTAACTTGGCATTGAAAAAATATTTATGTGCACTATACTACAACAAAGAGCATTTGTTACACAACCTATTATTAAATACCTTGTGACAACTCGATTACTAGCTGAACAGCAGAGTGCCTGAGGCATATCATCTGAGTACAAGAAAACTGCTGTTATAAATTGTCACTGTGTTTAACATTGTTGTGTACACTTGCTCTCTTAATAATGGGAGAAGTAATCTATGATTAGAGCAAGTGATTTGTTATTTCTCAGATCCCCTGGGAAACTAACTGTTGCAAATTCAGTATTTATTTACCACTTTTCAACAGCACAAATATGGGAAAGAGTCACATTGACATACTTTTAGCTTTTCACAGATTTAAAATTATTTTTACAGTGACAAGCTGTAGCTCAGATAAAGAGGAGTTTGCATGTCATCAGGTATTTCCACCAGAATGTAGGCTGCATGGGAAGCTTAAATCCGGAGTTTTCCTGGAACAGTGCTCAATCCTTGCCTGTATCCTCACTGGAAGAGCAGTAGGAACCTGGAGTGAGATTCTCCCAAAAAAATTCTAAATGCCAAATTCATGTAAAAACTGGAGTAAATCATTCTGCTCTTTTTCAGCAGGATTTTCAAAATGGATCTCCCACAGTCTGGGCATCACAGAGATCCCTAGCTTGAATCACAATAAAAGTCAGCGAACAGGACCTATTCCTGCTGGAGAGGCTAGCAGCATAGCACTGAGCAGGCCACTACACACGCACTGATCTTCATAGAGGAAACTGGCGCACGCACATTAGCCCAGGGTGCCGGCCTCCGAATCGCTGGCCAGTTGTGCAAACCCTCTGCCCGCCTCGCCCTCCCCTCTCCCCTTGGAATCTCTCCAACTGCCTTCCCCTCTCTTCCATCAGTCCTGAATCCCTCCGGCAGGCCGAAACCTTCCCCCACCTTCACCCTGATGGTCAACCCCAATCAGCCCTTCCTTCCATCTGTCACCAATCCCAAATGCAGAGTGACGCCCGCCAATCCATTTCTGCCCCAGAGGCCCCGCCACCAATTAGGCCTCACCTCTTGGCATTACCCATTGGGCCCTCCTTCACTCCAGTGGGTTCGGATCGCCAGGTCCCTATTCATGGGGAGCTGTTATCAAGCCTACTGGAATAAAACAATGCTGGCAGCAGGGGATGAGAGGCTAATGGGCTCAGAGACTTCAGTCTCGGGCCTGCTCATCACATGAAAATTTGAATTTAAATATTTAAAGCAGCTTTGCACCCATTTTTGGCATGGAGCTGACAACACCAAAAATCTGGCATCTGGAGCTGTGGTGCCAACAGGAAGCTGACTTACAGCCTCCGTTTATGTTTCCTGGGTGAATGTAGCTCAAATTGGGGGTGAGGGTGGGAGGGTAGGTGAGATTGGTGAATGCTGGCTCTGATCGGGGGAGGGATCCTCTGAGATGGGGGGAAGGGGGGCGGAGCTGGAGGTCATTGTTTTGGCCTGATTGGGGGTGCCCTTTAAATCTGGCACCCAGATCTCAGTGCAGCCAGGCTTTGCTGGCATGCCGAGGCCTGCCAGTTTTTTTGTGACAGAGTGTGGTAAAATCTGGAGAGAAATCTGGCCTGTCCACCACTTTTCTCACCAGGGAATCAACACTCTATCATTTTTTGGTAAGATTTTACCCAAGTTTCACTAAAATAACTGAAATACGTATTGCAAAATGTTTTTAAGCAATACCATATTTCTGGCTGTTCTGTAGCATTACAGGAATAATTCCAGTCGTTCACAGCTCACCGAATGTTCACTTTTCCACAGGTCAAATCTTCCAATGTCTTTCCACAATCGTTCCATCAAACCGAAACATTTCCAGATATGATTATCACTCTCAAGGCACAGCCTTGAATCCTTACGAGACCTGTCTGTTCATCCTCTTTTCTTGGAGCAGAAACCAAACTCTGTTCTGCACATGCTTGGTCTTTGCCACAAAGACAATTCAGCCTTCTTTCCTGCAGCCGGAGCTCCTTTGTTTCTGTACCTCCAAAAACAGCTGTACTTTCTCTGTGAGATCCTGTGAAAAGGTATTAAAACTGCCAGCCCACTTCAATAGCTTTACATCTATCTCTCTTTCCCCATATCAACAGGTTCACATAAGCATGTCTCTGAGCTGAAGTATTTATCTGGAATTCTCTTTTTTTTGTGCTCAAACTACAATGAAAAACATATCCATCTTTTAAAGTTCAGCATTGGAGACTATGGTGGAAATATCTTGGAGCATTAGGAGGTGCATTGCACATCACTGAATACCCAGTCTTTGATCTGGTCTTGGAGCTACAGTATTTATATGGCTGGCCCGGTTAATGGTAACTCTCAGGATATTGACAATGGGTGATTCAATAAGATAGTGCTATTAAATATAAAGGTAAGATGGTTAGATTCTCATTTATTGGTAAAGGACATTGCCTGTCACTTTTTTGGTGTGAATGTTACGTGTGAATGTGTGAATCTGCAATGTGGCTTCACCTGACAATACCTAATGTTTAGTACAGCTGGTTTTCCACATTCATTGACTTTTACACTTATCACTGAATCAACTTTAATGATAATGGGAGATATGGGTGGTGTTGATTTTATAGAATGTGGTGGTATACAGTGCTACCACTGCTGATGGTCCATAGTTCCTCATCCATGTTCACTTTAGAGCTGATAGATTTGTTCTGAATCTATTCCAGTTCACAAGGTGCAAAACAGAGTAGAGAGGGCGCTCAATGTGAAAACAGGGCTTTATTTCCACAAAGACAACGCAGTGGTGCAGCCTACCATTACCGTCATGAACAGATTAATCTGTGACAGATAACTTAGGAAGACAAGATCAAGTAGGTTTACTCACCATCTGCTGCAAGCCCAGTTTTGCAGCTATGCCCTTCAGGACTCATGATGTGGAGATGCCGGTGTTGGACTGAGGTAAATACAGTAAGAAGTCTGACAACACCAAGTTTGAGTCCAACCGATTTATTTGATAGTAAACTTTCGAGGTTCGCCTCTTTGTTAAGTCAACCTGACAAAGAAGGGAACCTCGAAAGCTTGTGAGTTTTCTATCAAATAAATCTGTTGGACTTAAACCTGGTTTGTCAGGCTTCTTACTGTCTTCAGGACTCAACCAGCTCTGTCAGTACTGGTGTTACCCAACCACTCTCGGTGATGGACATTGAGCTTCTCCATTCAGAGTATATTCTTTTACACTTGATACCTCAGTGCTGCTTCCAAGTGGTGTTCAACATGGAGAATTGCTCATTCATCAGTTTAGGGAGAGTGGTAATTGTTAGTCAGCCAGAAATATCCTTGCCCATTTTGGATGCCATAAGATCAAGAGGTCTGGAGTCAGTGTTCAGCGCTTCCATATCACTATCTTCTGAATGTACACCATTATACCCTCACTCTTGTGAATCTGTCCTGCCAGTACCTCTGCTACACATTCACATTGTTCTTGATTTGATTTCAAGATTTCCAACATTCACGGTTGCTTATCTTATCTCTGCTGTGAATTAAGTTCCATTGCATTTACTTCAGTTTTGGAAGATACTAACAGCTGCTAAGAAGTGGTTAGTTACTTCCATTAGTTACAGAGTGTTCCAGTTAATTATAGTGCTGAAGTGCTGATAGTCCAGTTAATAGTCTCCTGCAAATAATTGTTTGTGACAGAGGGCTGCTAAAATTAACTCTGGATTGAGTCCACAGGCGTACAATAAACTCGCATAGTTTTTAATCCCTGAAGCATAAATCTGGCTGTTCCTTTGTGAAATTAAAACCAGGGTGAATTACACCCACAGTGTTGTAATCAAATTAGCAAACTACGAATTTCTATCTACAGAGTAAAAGTGCACCATTAACAAATTAATCATTATCATAGGAAGTTAAACTTTTTTTATTACTTGCATAGTTCCCGAAAGTCATAGTCATTGAGCTTTACAGCATGAAAACAGGCCCTTCAGCCCAACTTGTCTATGCTGTCCTTTTTTTAACATATATAACATCTATAAACATGGACGGTGATCATGGGTAGAAGTGGGAACATTGAAGTGGCGGCGCAGGCTCGTTGGGCCGAAGGGCCTGTTTCCCACGCTGTTTGTTCTTTGTTCTTTAACAACTAAGCTAGTCCCTGGCCCATATCCTTCTATACCCATCTTATTCATGTAATTGGCTAGACACTTTTTAAAGTCAAAATTGTACCCGCCTCTATGACTACCTCTGGCAGCTTGTTCCAGAGACTCATCATTCTCTGTGTGAAAAATTACTCCTTTGGACCCTTTTGTATCTTTTGCCTCTTACCTTAAACATATACCCTCTAGTTTTGGACTCCCCAACCTTTGGGAAAAGATATTGACTATCTAGCTGATTTGTGCCCCTCATTATTTTACAGACTTCTATAAGATCGCTGCGAAGTTTCCTATACTCCAGAGAAAAAAGTCCCAGTCTATCCTTCCAACTCAAACCATCAAGTCGTGGTAGTATCCTAGTAAATCTTTTCTGTACTCTTTATAGTTTAATAATGTCATTTCCATAATAGGATGATTAGAAGTGTACACAGTATTCCAACAGTGGCCTTACTAATGTCTTGTACAACTTCAACAAGACATCGAACTCCTGTATTCAATATTCTGACCAATGAAATCAAGCATGCTGAATGCCTTCTTCACCACTCTGTCCACCTGTGTCTCCACTTTCCATGAGCTATGAACAAGTACCCCTGGATCTCTTTGTTCTATAATTTTCTCCAACACCCTACCATTAACTCAGTAAGTCCTGCCCTCATTCAATCTACAAAATGTAACACCTCGCATTTATCTAAATTAAATTCCATCTACCATTCGTCAGCCCACTGGCCCAATTGATCAAGATCCCATTGCAATCCGAGGTAAGCTTCCTCACGGTCTGCTATGTCACCAATCTTGGTGTCATTTGCAAACTTAGTAACCGTGCCTTCTAAATTCTCATCTAAATCATAAATATAAATGGCAAATAATAGTGGACGCAACGCTGATCCCTGAAGCACACAGGTGGTCACAGGCCTCCAGTTTGAAGAACAAACCTGTACATAGAACATAGAACATAGAACGATACAGCACAAACAGGCCCTTCGGCCCACGAGTTGCGCCGATCACATCTACCAATCCACAGACCTATCTATAACCTCCTATCCTATTCTTTTTCATATACGCATCCAGAAGTCTCTTAAAAGACCCCAGTGAGTTTGCCTCAACAACCTCCGACAGCAGTCGGTTCCGTTCACTCACCACCCTCTGAGTGAAAAACCTACCCCTGACATCTCCTTTGTATTTGCTGACATCTCCTTTGTATTTGCCTGTGTCTTCTTACAACCACCTTGGCTTCTGTCATCAAACCAATTTTGAATCATTTGGCTACCTCATTCAGGATCCTGTGAGATTTAACTTTATGCAAAAATCTACCATGTAATTCCTTGTCAAAGGCCTTGCTAAAGTCCATGTAGACAACATCAACTGCATTGCCCTCATTTACCTTCTTGGTTACCCCTTCGAAAAACTCAATCAAATTTGTGAGGCATGACTTTCCACTCACAAAGCCATGCTAATTATTCCTAATCAGTCCTTGCCTCTCTAAATGCCTGTATATCCTGTCTCTCAGAATACCTCCTGACAACTTACACAATACAGATGTGAAGCTCATCAGCCTGTAGTTCCCAGGTTTTTCCCTGCAGCCCTTTTTAAACAATGGCACAACATTTGCCACCCTCCAATTTTCAGGCATGTCACCAATGACTGTCGATGGTTCAAATATCTCAGCTAGAGGACCCAAAATTTCAATTTCATTCCTAACTTTCCATAACTTCCTTGGATATGCTTCATCATGTAGATAAACCTGGGGATTTATCTACTTTTAAGATTTCCATCATCTCCTTCTGTTATATGTACACTCCTCAAGACATCACTATTTATTTCCCCAATTCGCCTAACATCCATGCCTTTCTCAACAGTGAATACTGATGAGAAATATTCATCTAGGATCTCATCCCTTGTGGATCAGCACGTAGATGACCTTGTTGATCCTTAAGAGGCTCTACTCTCTCCCTACATACCCTTTTGCCCTTTATATATTTCATATCACCAGACAACATCATTACTATTAAGCATTAAACATTAGACAATATTAGCATCAATACAACAGTAATTGATTTTATTACTATGTTTAACAATTTCACCTTTACCTCAACAAGTATGCAACAATCCAGACCAGTGCAAAATGCCACTAGATTATAAACAATTTGTAAATATTTAATGCCCTATTTAAATATACTTAAATCCATTAGAGGATAAATATTTTATTGAAGTAAGGCTTACAGAGTATAAAGTTTTTAACTTGTTTGCAAGTTTCAAGTTTTCTCAATACTTCTGCTCTCTGCGCCAATTTTTATGCTTTCAGTGCCATGCATGAGAATCCTCCAAATTAGCAACTTATTGTGTGAGCTCCTGGGCACATTTCTCGGTGATTGCAATAATTTCTTATTCTTAAGAAAGCATATTTGCTTTAAAACTTGGACTTTACGCTCGTCAGCTATAGAATGATACAAGACAACCTTCCAACCAAATTCCTCCTCCAACGCTTGGACCCTTCTTTACACTCTGTGGGTCATCCAGTATGCTGAATATTTTGATCTGTTTGTGTAAATAGATTTATGGTGCCACAGTGTAAGTAGATGAGGAACTCTTTTGTCCATGATGTCCTGAAGCTATGGTTTTAACCATCTTCCTGTGCACCAGTTATGACATCAGCTACTGGAGGGTTTTCCCACTGTCTTCTATTTTTGTTCAGGCTGCTGGGCTTTATGTTCAATCAAATGCTGCCTCAATGTAGGCCAGCTCAGAGGGGAGTGGCCTGTTCCCTTCCCTGAATGTCATCAGTGAATCAGTTAGGTTTTTACAACAAGCCAGCAGTTTCTATGGTCATTTTATCTGGTACCAATGGACAAATTATTCAAGTTAATACATTCCTTTTTTTCAACTTGCCATGGTGGGTTTGAACTCAGATCCACTAGTTTAGGCCACTAAGCTGTGTACCCAGACCTATGAAGTACAAAACCAAGAATTGAAGTGCCTGTCACAAATATTGCTTCCAGAGCTTTTCTGTGCCCTATTTTTAGTGAGTTCCCATCACATTACAATTTGTGATATCTTAAACAGTATTAACTCACTTAAGGCAAATCCATTTGAAAATAACATGCAGAGGGAAACAATATATTGAAAGCTAATATTGTTAGCAAAAATCATGAACACTGGAACATTAATTCCACTCAGTGAAAATTATCTAGAAATTACTGTCTGATCACATAATACTTTTGTTCAAGTTCCTCCACTCCACTATTTTAATGGAGGCAATCTGTTTATTTTAAATGAGACAGGGATTTGATATATTGTGTTTAATATTCTCAGCAATTTCTAGGCTTATATGTAACAACTGTATTGATGAGATTTTTAATCGTATTGTTTGCAAAAACGCATTGAATTCAATGGTTAGAATGTAAGATCATAAGATATGGAACACAAATAGGCCATTTGGCCCATTGAGTCTGCTCTGCTATTTGATCATAATATGTTTCTCAATTCCATTCTCCTGCCTTTTCCCCATAACCTTTGATCCCCTTACCAGTCAAGAACGTATCTATCTCTGTTTTAAGTACGCTCAAAGACTTGGCCTCCACAGGTTCCTGTGGCAATGAAACTAAAATATTCACTCCTCATTCTTCTCTTTACTCTAAGGTTATGCACTCAGATCCTAGTCTCTCCTACTAATGGAAACATCTTGAAAATATCTCCCACATCATATTAAAATTCTTCCATAAATTTGTCACAACTTATTTGAGAAATTGTCTCTATACATGCATCACAACTATATCAGCAACTCTTCTGACTCCTGATTTCTCCTTACTTACCTCTACATCATTATTCCTGTGACCATAGAACAAAGAACAAAGAACAAAACAGCACGGGAAACAGGCCCTTTGGCTCAATGAGCCCCCGCCGCCGCCCCAATGTTCCCACCTCTACCCGCGATCCCTGTCCATGTTTATAGATCTATGGATTAAAAACCAAATTTGAGACAATTTAGGGAGAATTTGTTTTGCAATTAGCCTAAGAGCACATCTTTGGGATGTGGGAGGAAACCGGAGCTCCCGGAGAAAACCCACGCAAACACGGGGAGAATGCGCAAACTCCCACAGACACAGGCCCAAATCCATGTATCTGAACAGCACAGCGATAGTCACTGAGCTGTCGTGTTGCCCATCAGATGGTCCAGGTCAAGTGTACACTAACGACGTGAAGCACTAGGATACTCTCGGAAAAAAATCCCAGAGCAGCCCTCTCACGACCCATCGCGTGTATGCCCCTCGTTAGACAACAAGGTGGACCAAAGCACCTGTAGGATAAAAACAAGTACATCAATATCATCATCTATTTACACACTTCCCAGGACTCCCAAGGCTCATGATCCCTATTTTAAATCAGTTTTCTATACCCCTCCATTCCCATTCTGTTCATGTGCCCATCTAAGGATTTCTTAAATAACTCCAGAGTACCTGCCTCCACCACTTTACTTGGCAGCGCATTCCATACCCCCACCACCCTCTGTGTGAAAAACTCCCTCCAGTATCCAAATTATACCTTACCCCCTCACCCTAAGCCTGTGACCCCTCGTGCTATTCGAGTCCATCCTAGGAAAAAGCTTAACCCTGTTTACTCTATCTATACCCCTCATAATCTTGTACACCTCTATTAGATCTCCTCTAAGTCTACATCTTTCTAAGGAAAACATTCCCAATTTGCTTAACCTCTCCTCATAACTCAGACCTTCCATAACAGGCAGCATCCTGGTAAACCTCCTCTGCACTCTCTCCAGAGTGTCCACGTCCTTCCGGTAGTATGGCGACCAGAACTGGACACAGTATTCCAAATGAGGTCTAACCAATGTTTTACACAACTGCAACATTAAAGGCCGGTTCTTGTACTCTATACCCCTTCCTATAAAGGCTAACATACTATATGCTTTCTTCACAACCTTCTCCACTTTGTCTGCCACTTTCAGAGACTTGTTCACTTGCACCCTCAGGTCCCTCTGCGTTTCTATACTCTTAATAGGTCTACCCTTTCTCATATACCTCCCCACTACATTCTTTCTCCCGAAATGCATCACTTCATATTTAACAGGATTGAATTCCATCTGCCATCTATCTGCCCAAGTTACCAGCCTATCTATGTCCTGCTGTATCGCCTGACAATGCTCCTCACTATCCGCAAGTCCAGCCATCTTTGGATCGTCTGCAAACTTGCTGATCACTCCACTTACTCCCTCTTCCAAATCATTTATATATATTACAAACAGAAGAGGTCCAGTATCGAGCCCTGCGGCACACCACTAGTGACTGACCTCCAGCTAGAAAAACACCCTTCCACTATTCCTCTCTGTCTCCTATTACTAAGCCAGTTACTTATCCATCTAGTTACCTGTCCTTGTATTCCATGAGCCTTGACCTTCTCAACTAACCTCCCATGAAGGACTTTGTCAAACGTCTTACTAAAATCCATATAGACGACATCAATGGCTTGCCCTTTGTCCACCGTTTTCGTCACCTCCTCAAAAAATTCTCCCAGATTTGTAAGGCACGACCTCCCCTTAACAAATCCATGCTGCATATCCCTAATCAGATTGCAACGCTCTAAGTGCCTATACATCCTATCTCTACGAACCCCCTCCAACAGCTTCCCTACCACTGACGTCAAACTCACCGGCCTATAATTTCCAGGGTTATCCCTACTACCCTTTTTAAACAACGGTACAACATTAGCTATCATGGAAGATTTCAACTAAAATATTTCATCTTACCATCTTTCCCTCTCCCTCCAAAAGCATCAAAAATGTATCTGTTCCATTATGATTTCTTTTAGTATTCAGTGCTTATCTTTCTGCTGTGTAAAGTTACAGGGCGCAATTTTGCCAGCCCGCTGTACTGATTGAGAAAAGCAATGAATCAGAAAATGTCAGCCAGAAGCTAAAAACAGGAATTGAAACCCATATCTAGCCAGTCACCATCTTCCCAGTCCAATTATTTGGACAGAATCATCCTTGCGGCAGGGAACAGCTCAAGGCTGATTACAATATGGAAATGAGCATTTCCATCTATTTAGCGAGCCCAGGACAATGTTGTCCTGATTCAGTAAGGTTTCTGACCCTGCCTGCGGAGGTCCACACCAGCAGGGATCATGTAAGGTCCCCAGCAATGGGGACCAAGAATGATGGCCTCGCTGGTGGAACCAAAGACTGTTGAGGCCCCCCAGGAGATCAATGTTCCCCTTGCGCAGTACCAGCCTGGCACATTGGCACAGCCCAGCAGGCATACGGTATTGCCAAGAGGGTGGGACAGGAATGGAGAAACTTTGCATGTGAGGTGGGACTTGCGATCAGAGACCAGGTCCAGCCATCAGGAGGATGGCCATCGGGGTGAGAAGGGTTCAGGATCGGCAATCAGGAATGGTGGAATGGTTGGGAAGTGCTTGTCAACCAATTTCCCAGTATACTGGGAGATCGGCACAAGCTCATTAGTCCCCTCAGGATGCCGATGTCGGTCCTTGGGCAGGATTAGGACCCACCCCATCACTCCTCTCTGTCCCACTGGCATAATTCCTCTAATGGCCTCTGCAGTGCACAGAGTGCCGGAAATTTATTCAACTAAGTTTGTCCAAAAAACATTTGGAAGAAACTCCTGTATTCCACCTGATGGGCACTCAATTTTTTTTTGGTGAAAATCACACACGTTATTCATATTAACAGCAGTGAATAAATGTAAGTTCTGTTGTAATACAAGCAATAATTGATTGCTACAATGTGCCAACATGAACTGAATCTATCATTACAAAATTGTAAGATGATGTATTTCTTTAATTGAGGTAACTGCTAAATAATATCCATTAAATAACTGCAAATGTCTGCTTCTGGTTTGTTTAAGGTCAATGGGGATACTGTTGAAATATTCTATATTTTCATTATGGAGGAACCAAATATTCACTTGTGATGACGTTTGACCTGGAACGAGTACAGTAAGGAAAATGTGTATTTGCTTTCAAATGTCTATGGAATCAGGAATTGTTTTTAAGAATCTTTGAAAAGGACTTTTAAGAAGTTCTATCAATTTTCAAAGATTCAATCACAAGTTCCTTGGAGGCAAGAAATGCTGAACTATATTATCTTCCAATTCTTGATCTCAAAACAGTACCAATTGGAAGGTGACATACAAACACCATGTGGTTTTCAGAACCAAAGGAGAGTTGTAGATAGAAGATGGACAGCAAACGGACCTTGGAGCTTCCTGTGCAAGTGAGCTAAAATTTGAAAGGCTGTGTGAATAGTTCAGAAACTATAAAGAGCTGAATGTTTTACCAAAGGTGGCCAAACTGTAAATAGGGGTGTTAATGGCTGGTTGATTGAAACAGAATTTTGGAGAGACACACCACTGAGACTTTCAGCTTGTTGATGATAATCAGCAATGAACATTGCAGAACACAGAACATTACAGTGTAGTACAGACCCTTCGGCACTCAATGTTGTGCCGACCAGTGGAACCAATCTAATGACCCTCTAACTTAATTATTGAATGTTATCCATATGCCTATCCACTGACCATCTGAATACCCTTAAAGTTGGCAAATAGAACTCCTTTAATACCCTCCATGGATAACTTACAGCGTATTGTGGGAATTTGCAGCTTCGTACTG
The DNA here is from genome assembly GCA_024679065.1 of Sphyrna mokarran. Taxonomy (NCBI): domain Eukaryota; kingdom Metazoa; phylum Chordata; class Chondrichthyes; order Carcharhiniformes; family Carcharhinidae; genus Sphyrna; species Sphyrna mokarran. The sequence continues at coordinate 89,029,312 of JAGIQG010000001.1, read as the reverse complement.
CCATACAAGCTGAAGGAGAGCATTTGTTGTTCTATAAGACACACCTTGAAAATTACATTTTTATTTGAAATATTATGCTTGTTAGTTTGAAATCAATTTGCAATGGATCTGATTCCATAAATAACAAATTATTCACAACGCCAGTGGTGAATGGTGGTGGACAATTAAACGGCTAACTGGAAAATGAGGAGACTCCACAAATATCTCCACCATCAATGATAAGGAATAGCAGCACATCAGTGCAAAAGACAAGGTTGAAACATGTTTAGCCATCTTCATCTAGAAGTATCAAGTGGATGGTCCATCTCAACCCCTCCCAGATCTCAGCATCATAGATCACATAGCCAATTTGATTCACTCTACTTGAGATCATGAAACTGCTTAAGACACTAGATGCTGAAATGAGCCCAGACAATATTCCAGCAATAGTACTGAAGACTTGTGCTCCAGACATTGACATTGAGCTGACCCCAACAGATGAGGAGAGAGGAAATGTCCTTGATCAAATGTGATATCAGCAGCCCAAGCAACAGTAGAATCAATGGGAATCAGGGGAAAACTCTCTACAGCTTGGAGTCATACCTACCACAGATACAGATGGTTATGGTTGCTGGAAGTCAATCTTCTCAGTCCCAGTATATTATTGAAGGGGTTCCTGAGGAGAATATCCTAAACCCAATCATTTTCAGCTCCTTCATCAATGATCTTCCCTCCATTATAATGCAGAAGTGGGGTTTGTTCTTTGATGATTGCCACATGATCAACATCATTCACAACTCCTTAGATACTGAGTACCTCATAACCATATGCAGCAACTCTTGGATAACGTTCAAGCTTGGACAGCTAAGTGGGGAGTAACATTTGTATCACACATGTTCCAGGCAACAGCCATCTCCATCAAGAGAGAATCTAACCATCTCCCACTGACAATCAATGGTATTACATTTCAGAATTCTGCACTATCAATGTCACTGGGGTTTCCACAGATCAGAAACAAAACTGAGCCATATAAATATTGGACCTATAAGAACAGACCTTAAGATGAGGATTCTGTGGGTAGTAAGATACTCTCTGATTCTCCAGGGTTTATTGACATCTATAAGCCAGGAATTTTAATGTATAATCTCCACTTGCCTGGATGAGTACAACTCCAGTAACACTTGAGAAGCTTGACACCATCCTGGACAAAGTAGCCCACTTGATTGGCACCCCATCCACCTCAGGATCCATCAGTGATCCTCCATTATCACTGGGACAAAATTCTGGAACTCCCCTCCGAACAGCACTGAAGATTTCCCTATATCAGATGGACTGCAACAATTCAAGAAAGCTACTTTCCACCACCCTCTCAGGGATAAAGAAAGGAGGGCAATAAATTCTCAGAGTAGAATTTACTCTGCGCTCCACGATGCTAAGAGATCACTAGTAAGGCAGAGGAAATGCAATGAGGACATTCTGAAAGCCACTAAATAAATGCAACATCCCCATTGACACGTGGGAATCACTTGTTTAAGAATGCACGAACATCCACAAAAGCACCAATCACCTCAAATTTCATTGGGTGGAGCACGCAGAGGCCAAGAAAGACAGCACAGAATCCAAAGTGTCCCAACCACCCACCTCATCAAACATCACCTGCCAAACCTATGGCAGAATCTGCAGTTCGTCTATTCAACCACTGCAGAACTCACCTCCTTGGAGCGGAAGCAAGTCATCCTCCACCCTGAGTGACTGCCAAAAAAGGTTAAATTCTGGCCTCGCCTGCAACAACCAGAATGCAATTTTAAATTTAGTTATGCTTTCCATTCTTATAATGGTTTAAACATTAATATCTTTTCAAATTTTTACAGGAAATTGGATGATTTTTTAAAAACAATGTTGTGCTGGATTTTGCATTTAGCGCTAAAGCAACAGCATTTGCCACTGACCTCGAAGAAAGCTGCCCACAAAAGCCTGTGATGTGGTTTTCCCCTTTCCCCGTTCTGTCAGGAAACAAACCTAAGTAACCTCCAGGTTTCCAGGAGCAGTGATGTTAGCAAGCAGAGTAAGGAGCTGATTTCATTTCATTTCTTTCACTGATAGCAGATCAGGAAGTTCAAACCACAGAGCATCACCTTTAATGTAAATTTTCAAAAAGTAAAATAAATGAAAATGTTTTGATTTAAGTAAAAGCTAAAATACCATAAACAAGCTTTCAGTAAAATGTGAAATTTTCCATTGCATTGGGGTATTTGGCATTCCACAAATTTCAAAACATCTTTTTAGCCCCATTGAAGGTGTTGACTGTAAAAGTGAACTTAATATGCTTTTAAAAAGAGCAATTCCACCTCATGCAGCAAAGTGTCAATTTTACAAGGATTTTACAATGAAATTAATAGCATAAAACTGGAAGTTTTCATCAGTTAATTAATTGTTTTGGGATTTCAGTTTGGAATGATCGCAACAGAACACGCTCTGGAGAATTGTAGAACAGCTACTTGTGTTACAATGTCACCAGTGACAACTCTGATCAATGGTAACAAGCCGTATGCATCAGCTGACCCAGTAAACCATGGAACCAGTTACAGAATGATATAATAGTTAGCTGACCAACTGACTCATTATACATAAGAACCTGTTTTGGAATTGTAGGGTGTGGCTCAGGGTGTGGTCCCAAGTTGGGAGTAATGAAGTTTCTTTATTAAACCCTTTTCTTTCATTTGTAAGTTGGAGTAAGTTTTATTACATTTTCATTGTCTGCATTTGAAGAGTTTCTACTGAAGAAACAACTTAGTGTTTTATATGTTATTCTGCACATGCGCAGGCTTCATAAATTGCTGTCAGTTTCAGTGCAGTAATGATGGTATATGATGAGTCTTGCTATAAGGACCACCGCAAGTTTGCAGTTGTTATCTTCCTCTCAAGTGTAATACAATACCTACATACTCCTCCTTTCTTCCTTTTCTCCTGTTATATAAAAAGTTTTAAACCTCAAACTTGATGTCACCTAACCTTCCAAATTTAACACATTTTCTCTTCTATATTTTTTTGATGCTATCTTTGCTCTTGTTTGTGTCTTCACCAAAGTCTTAGAGAAAAACAGTCCCTTTCACATGAATGAGAGACCAATTAACTAAAGAAATTCCAGTTCTATTTCACATTAAAACTGCATCAGCAGAATCCAGATGTCCTCAATTTGATTCATTTGAAATTCAGATTGACTGAGTTAAACAGAGAGAAAAAAACAAACTGCAAGTATTGCAATCCTGAAATTAAAATGGAAAATGTGAACAGCCCAATGGAGTTTGATTGTATTCTGATTAGATTGACTCAGTGTTATTTTCATCCACTGAGAACTCACTCATAAAGATGGAAAGATTCAAGGAGAATGAAAGGACAACATATGTCCCTCCTATGAAATACATTTTCTGTTGCTGATTGGCTTGAAATTACATTTCTCCTTTGATCCTTAACGTCATTACTTGTGGGTACAAACAGCAAGCAGCACGGTGGCCCAGTGATTAGCTCTGCTGCTTCTCAGCATCAGGGACCTGGGTTTGATTCCTAGCTTGGGCCACTGTCTGTGCAGGGTCTGCATGTTCTCCCTATTTCTGTATAGGTTTCGTTCAGGTACTCTGGTTTCCTCCTACAGTCCATAAGATGTGCTAGTTAAGTGCATTGGCCATGCTAAAAATTTCTCTCAGTGTACCCAAATGCCAGTGTATGACGGCTATGGGATTTTCACAATAACTTAATTGGAGTGTTAATGTAAGCCTACTTACATGAATAAATAAACTTAACAAAATGGATCATACAAAATCTTCTCTACACAATTCACATTCACTGAGCAAGCCACCTGCCAACCATTAGGAACAATGGATTCCTGTCACTAAGATGAGAATCTTGTCCTATATTTCTGTCAATTCTGGCTAATCACAGAATTGAAATTCTTCCGCCAGCTAACCCATCCACAAATGGCCCCAACACTCCAGCTGTGAGCACCTTTGTGGGAATAAATAAAAATCTAATGTTGGCATGGGAACTGGGAATTTTTTATTCTGTCTCAGAATCCACTTCATGGTTTCTGACTTTCAATTGGTTGAATCCATGTCAAACTAAGTTTGCTTAGAACCAGTTCTGCAATCAAACTGTGGTTCTCCATAGAGGGTAGATTATTCGTGTCTCATTATAATTGCAATTGGCATGAGCTATTTTAGATGATTGGGACTAAATTGTTGTTGCAAGTGGGCCAAATGTTTCTTCACAATGGCTCAATCTGTGACAAAGGCACCTGGGTCTTTTCAGAGAACAAAAATGATCAGCTTGTGTGAAACCTTTTGCCTATAATTTCAGAACACCAAGTTGGTTTACAAAAGTACATATTATATCTACTTCCAATCACAACAGTTCAAAGATCCAAATAATCCAATAGGCAAATTTTATCTATCATTTATAAATATAATACAAGATTTCCACATGATATAGTTTTCAATATCACAGAAATTATAAATTTAATTGAATTGTAAAGCAGTTTAAATGCTTGTCAACTGGTCTATTTTCTGACTGTAATCATATTTACTAACATATATTCACTAATCACTGAATTCTACAGTGCAAAAGGAAGCCATTCGGCCCATTGAGTCTGCACCAAACACAATCCCAAGCAGGCCCATAACTCTGTGCATTTACCCTTGCTAGTCCCTTTGACACTATGGGGCAATTTAGCATGGCAAATACACCTAACCTGCAAATCTCCCAGAGGAAACCCAAGCAGACATACTTGTGCAAACTCCACACAGGCAGAGACTCAAGCAGAAATCGAACCATGGCCCCTGGCACCCTGAGGTAGCAGTATTAACCAGTGTGCCCCTTTCTGTTTGTTCAAGAAATGATTATCTAAAACATATTGTCCTAAGCTAGCTACAGGCTACTTAATTTAAATGTGTCCCCTAAAGAGCTGCAGTCTCTGCTAGGCACCCCTCTCCTCAGCCTCAGACTGCATGCTGGTAAACAGGATTTGATTTCTGTAGCTGCGACCAGGGATGAAATGGTTGAGAGGGAGGAGTGGGTGCAGGTCTGCAAGGAACGGCTGCTTCAAACACATACAAATAGCCTAACACATGTTGCAAATGTGGGTCTTCTACTGGCTTCACCATATGGCATGCAACACTCTCCTGATGCCTATTGAGAGCCTAAACACCATATTGGATACATAGGTACGTATTTTCCACCTGAAAAATGTGTTTTCTCTCCTCTAATCAGGTTTCCACTCCTGCTATAGCACTGAAATGGCCCTTAACAAAGCTGCAAATTATATTATATGAGATTTTAAAAATAATAAATTATCCTCCTTTTAAACTTTTGGTGTGACTAGCCGCACCATCCTTCTCCACCACCCCACTACTATCATCCAATGGAACTGAAAGTGTACAATATTAGCTTGGGATGGCACAGTGGTTTGCACTGCTGTCTCACAGCACCAGGAACCCAGGTTCCATTTCCGCATTGTCTGCACATTCTCCCCATATCTGCATGGGTTTCCTCTGGATGCTCCGGTTTCTCCCCAAAGTCCAAACAACATGCTGGTTAGGTGTAATGGCCATGCTAAACCTCTCCCATAGTGTTCCTGAACAGGCGCCAGACTGTGGCAACTAAGGGATTTTACAATAACTTCATTGCAGTGTTAATGTAAACCAACTTGTGAAACTAATAAATAAACTTTAAAACTTCTCATATGAGCCTGAGTTAACCTTCTGGACTTATTTCCACTCTCTCACTATGAGCATCACTGTTAGCAGTAAAAGCACGTGTGCCACATTGAGGACAACGGCTTCTGCTCTGCTGCCATATTACCAAAGAATAACTAACTCAGCAACAAAATAGGTCAAAGTATTAAATTGTTGTGGTCTCCATGGCTAAGTGCCAGATCAAGCAGTGCATTTACACTGACCTGCGAAAAGGTCCTGGATTCGAACCTTGATGTCTTGGATAAAACTTCCGTGCAATGCTGTCAGTGGGAGGAGTAGTTTAATGAATGGTCATAGAAAAAAGGGACTAGGTTTCCAATCAGTAGCCAAGAACCAGAAATAGAGGTGAGTTCCAGTTCCCTACCCTGCAAGCTTTGCTTTAAGCATGCCCGTGGGGATTTTCAAATCCTCAGCCATTTAAAGGGTGGAGGACAGGCTTACTATCTCAATCTGGGATGGTGGATAGGTTCCTGACACTGGAGGGCCATTGGGAGGCCATCCAACATTCAATGATCATCACCAGCCAATGTGAGAGCTGCCATCAGACTGTGGACAATAAGATGCATGCAAAGGTAAGTTTCTTATCACTTGTTAAAAGGTCACAGCTGTCTAGTTAAGATTACGAAGGCCATGGTTATGAGTCCATGAAGAATCCTTTGTGCAATCCATAGCTCCTCACCACCATTGAGTCCTCCACACAATGTCCAGGCCAACATGGGTTACTGACTGGAAATTCTTAATAAATAAATTCCTAAGCTATTAATAACCTTGACTCTTTTCATACTGTCAAATATGAGGCTGAGAAATAAATTGTAACTGCTTTGATATTATTAATTATTCTTTCACTTTCGATTATATTTGGCATTTTAAGATCAATTAATTCCTCTGTATTAGTGTATATCAGTGTCTAATAGTTCCCGGCGGTAAAAGACACTGCCCTATATATTAATGGGACAAAGCTATTCACAAATTATACATAGGACAATAAACTAGGCAATGAATTAACATCCTTGAAGAAAAGTATTTAATACAATAAAACCAACCATAAAAGAGTTTTAAAATTACGTTACTTGCTAATGCTATATTATTGTAAGCACATTACCACATAACTTTACTGTAAGTCACTGTAAAAATTATGGAACAATGTTTCTAACAGTTTTTGAATATATTGTAAAAATGCATTCATGTTGAAAAGCCGATTGGTGAAATCCTGCAGCTTCACTAAATTTGGTTACAAAAATTTTGATGTGTGTTTAACTTAAAAGCTTCCCAATGCTAGTACATAATTTCATGGAAATATCCTGTGCTATGATACGTACCACAGCATGACATGGCTGACTTAACAGCACTGTCGAAATCTAAATGTATGATAGTCTGCTGAATGGATACCCTCCTGAATGTCATGCAGTAATGCTGTGAATGTAACTTCTTTTACAGTAAACTGCAATTGTGATTTATGCGCTAGTTAATCCGGGCTCCAGAAACAGAAAATCTTGGAGTTTAAGTACTAATTTGGCAGAAAAAAGCCCATTAACATTGACATCTGTATTGACTTGTTTTCAAGCTGTATTAGTGGTTTGGTATTCGGTATTCCATTTCTGAAATTATTAATGCAAATAGAAATACCTCCAATCAAAATACTCTTATTCCAAGAAACAAAAGCTGGAATGTTGATTCTAAAATCATTTCCAAAATGAATTTAAATAAATAAATATGTAAGTGCTGCAGCCTTTTAAATAGGTATATATTTACTAGATTGACCTCAGAATCAGCCAGTTCAGAGGAATGCTACACAGACATGCAATCAATCACGTGAATAACAGCCACGACTGTTAACTGAGATACTTTAGGGGAGGAGATGGTGCACCAAAGTTGACCTCGATTTCAGGAGGAAGAAAGGTCAATCAGAAATTCCATTTCTAGCCTTCGTTCCTGCTGGTAAATGTAGATGTGTACAACGTTGGGTGAAGCCAGTGGTTAGTTTGACTGCAAATTACACTGTGATCAAATAGTTTGGTAACACCAAGGTCTAGATTTACAGTGAATTTCACCTCCTGTGCATTATGTGCACTTTCCCATCACTGAAAAGTGTCCACCTCAAATATTTCACAGCTTAACTCAAGGACATCAAACATCTCAGAGCTTAATATTTACTTTGCATTCTGATATATAAACCGTTGGTTTTCAATATTAAGTAATTTTCAAAATTGCAAAGGAAACAGTTGTGTGTGCTAATTGATATTTGTGAAATTTTAAAGCTGTTTTATAGGTATTTTCTTGATTTTAATAGAATTAGGCTGCTCCTTTGTTCTCACCCATGTGCAATGCAATGTAAATATTTTGTTCTTCTTGTCGCAGCACCAGATTTGATGCCAGTCGAACTTAGATTTATACAGCACCTTTCACAATCTCAGGACATCCAAAAGTTCTTCACAGCCAATGAAGTACTTTTAAATCAAAAACAAAAAATGCTGGAAAATCTCAACAGGTCTGGCAGCATCTGTGGAGAAAGAACAGAGCCAACATTTCGAGTCGGGGTGACCCTTCAACAGAGCAGTACTTTTGAAATGTGGTTTCTGTGGCAATATAGAAAACATGACAGCCAAAATTGTTCGCAGCAAACACTAATGTGATATTGACCAGATAATCTATTTCAGTGATGTTGATCAAGGAATAAATATTGACCAGGATACTGAGACAGCTCACCTGCAAATTGTCTTTGAAATAACACATTAGAATCTTGTATTTCCATCTGCGAATGAGGGGCAATTTAATAAGCATCTTGTAATATTGTGACTCAGTGGAATTGTTAAATCTAGAAGAGATTTTCAAAATTCTAAAATGCTGACAGGATGAACATTGAAAGATTATTGTCATTTGTTGATAAGTTGATAACAAATGAATACACATTCAGGACTCCCATTAGATGAATAAAGAAGTCTACAGAGAGCACGGAATTATTTCATAGAATCATAGGATCCCTGCAGTTCAAGGAGGCCATTCAGCCTTCTAAATCTGCACCAGCCACAATTGCACCCAGGCCCTATTCCTGTAACCCTTCATATTTACCCTGCTAATCCCCTGACACTAGGGTTACTTTAGTATGGCCAATCAACCTAATCCACACATATTTAAGTGACTATTAAGACAGAGGTGATAACCTAATTTAAAAAGGGAATTGAATAACTTTTGAAAATGAAGCATAAAAGAAATTCAGGGAAAAGGCCCATGGAAGTGGTCATAGAAGAGACAGTCCCGAACTAGCATCACCATAAGCACAACTGGACAAATGGCCTACTTCTGTGTTGTAACTTCAACAATTCTGTGGTCTGGGTTTAATCTGTAAAGTGGATTCTAATAAAGAGGTAACACTGTTGCAGAGAGGGCAATGACAAACTACTTTGCACCCTAAATGAAGTTAGTTGCATACGTCTTTGAAATGGTGCTGAATAACGTGATTTACTGAATTGAATTTTGACATCTAGTATATCAAGATGATTGTCATGTGGTAACCTAGCCTTCTACCCAGTTGAAAGCACATGCTTGTCTTTTAGCTAACGAGGAAAAGCTGAGCATTAAAAAACAGCAGCTTGAAGGAGGCAATAGAATTTTTTATGGCTGCAAGGCTCAGTATTACTGTGTTACAGTGACATAAACAATAGCTGATGAACCTTTGCACCAACAGCTGGCGATTCAATGAGATATATCTGATGCCTGTCCATGGTGTTGTCGTTGGCATGCATTCACACACATTGTAGTGAGCTGTGCTATCCAAAATGATAATTGCAAGGCATTTCTTGTTTTAACTGTTTGAAGAGCAAAGGTTCAACTATGTAATATTAGACTGGTAGGGACCCTAAGATGATATGCCTGCTTAGAGAAGATTGGAATTGAGTCAGACTTCAGGAAAACTTGGGCAAAGAGATCCTGAGACAGGTAATGGGCTGCATTTTATGAGGTGGGGGAGGGTTGCTGTCGCTCCCCACCTGGAGGAAATGTTGTCTTGCAGTAGACTCAAATAAAATGAGCTCATCCAATGGTGATAACACATTGCTAATGGATTTCCGCAGAAGAGTGGAACTTCCTCTCTTTCTCAGTGAGAGGAAGTTTCACCCTCGAGATTCGCCAGCAGCTCCAGCAGGCCTGGCGTTGTGCCAGAGCTCAGTAATGGGCACTGCCAGGAATGCAAGGAGAAGCATAAAGAAGAACAATGGCCACCGATGAGAAGTAAGTCTTTGGGGGAGAGTGGGTGCCCCTGATGTGCATAGAGCAACGCTGCCACTCCCCCACTCCCCCCCCAACCAAATGATGTGAAGTATTCCGTTCCTTCTCACTTTTTTTCAATTCAGTCTCAAAAATCACCTGTCTATCCATAATACAAATTGACATGATATCCCAGTCAACTGGCTTGACAACAAGTTCAATTTAATTTATTTAAATATGCAGACAGGGTGTCACTTCAGCATCTGCCCACCTAGAGTTTTAGGGAAGAATGCTCTGGGCTGGGAAAGTGGTGGGCTGAGCATCATTTGTATTTTACATGCCCACCACACAACCTCACCCCCCTTCCCCGCATCACCCACCTCCCCTTCCAAAAATATGCTTGGCAAGGGACCTTAAAGCCAGTCCATTTTTTATATTTAGGGCATGAATAGCATTGGCAGGGATGTCATTATTGCCCATCCATAAGACTCTTCAGCTGAAAAGTGTGCAATTGGAATCATTTGTGAAATATTTGGGTTTTCATAACAATTCACCAATTTTCATGGTCATTTTTGATGTACGAATCCACAAATGTCCAAATTCAGTTTCGCAAGTTACATTGGTGGAATGTGAACTAACAGGCCAGCTCACTGATGGAGACCAATAAGTACTTCTTGGAGTGTAAGCTAGATTCAGGTATGTGTGTTAGTCTGGAGGAGAAAGTGCGTATTTCATATTCAGCTAGCAGATATTCTGCTAGTATGGATTTCTCATTTGCCTAGTATGAAAGCTTTTGAACCTGATAATACGTTTCTGTACATGTCAGACACTCAGCTGACTGAGAATGAAACTTATTTTCTCAGCTCCCAAGGTTCCATTGTGTGAGGAAAGTGAGCAAATGATGATAAAAGGTATGGACGTGGAATGGATGCTTCCTCTTGTGGGGCATTCTAGGATGAGAATTCATAGTCTTAGGATAAGGGGGAGCAAATTTAAAGCAGAGTTGAAGAGAAACTGCTTCTCCCAAAGGGTTGTGAATCTGTGGAATTTGCTACCCCAAAGTGCAGTGGATGCTGGGACAGTGAGTAAATTTAAGGAGGAATGAGACTGATTTTTAATTGATAATGAGTTGAAAGGCTATAGGAAGAAGGCAGGAAAATGGGGATGAGGAGCATATCAGCTATAATTGAATGGTGGAATGGGCTCATTGGGCCACATGCCCAATTCTGATCCTGTATTTAATGAGCTTACAAAATAATATATGCATATATCATTTTTTTATGTTGCAGGAAAATGTTTAAGATTCAACTTTTTTCTACAGTGGTCAGTATGTTTGGAAGGAATACAGGTCAGATGCTGGGAGAGCAGAACAATTACTCATTTCACCTTCGCAAGTGATTATGTTGAGTAAAGTTAATGGACTTTTGCTTACTTAAATTCCTCTGGGATTTCAGATTAGAGTGATTGATAGGGTCATGTGATGTTGTGGTTTATGTGCAGCCTTGGATCTGTACCAAAAAGAAATAAGCTTGTTCAGAAAGAAGTTGGAGTTTAGCTATTTTGGTGCAAGTTGGGGGAGTTTTTCAGGCTTCTGAAAGATGTATGTATCTCTCTGAAAACTCTAAGGCTGTCTACACTCATTATATTTGTGAATGCTAATCATATTTAAATTGGGTTTTGAATCTGTAAGAAGAATGGTGCTTACTTAGAACTGCAATTGTGATAAGTTAGAAATTAGAGTTGTTTCATTTCATGTTTAAAGGGGTGTTCAACTGTTACAAAGAACAAAGAACAAAACAGCACGGGAAACAGGCCCTTCGGCCAAACGAGCCCGCGCCGCCAACGCGATGTTCCCACCTCTACCCGTGATCCCTGTCCATGTTTATAGATCTATGGATTAAAAAACCAAATTTGAGACAATTTAGGGAGAATTTGTTTTGCCAATTAGCCTAAGAGCACATCTTTGGGATGTGGGAGGAAACCAGAGCGCCTGGAGAAAACCCACGCAAGCACGGGGAGAATGCGCAAACTCCCACAGACACAGGCCCCAAATCCATATATCTGCATAGCACAGCAATAGTCACTGAGCTGTCATGTTGTCCATCAAATAGTCCAGGTCAAGCGTACACTAACGACATGAAGCAATAGGATACTCTCAAAAAAATCCAAGAGCAGCCCTCTCACAACCCATCGCATGTATGCCTCTTGTTAGACAACAAGGTGGACCAAAGCACCTGTAGGATAAAAACAAGTTAACCTGTCTTATTTTGTTAGAAGTATATTTAAATGTATTGTGAATAAATCTTGTTTTGATAGAAGATCCCTAATTTGTCAATAGAATTACTGCTGGAATAAAACATCTTTTTCTCACATTTATTTCAAAACAGAAAGAATTATTAGGGTCTAATTTGGCTTTACAATATACCTTGTGGTTCTGGTCCGGGACTCTAACAATAGTTAACATTGCCGAAACACAAAGTGTTGTCAAATGTTTGAAGTTCACATTCCGAGCTACCAAGAAATCCTGATCAGTAGTTTCCATTTGCTTCAAGTTCCAAAATTTGGAGTCAATGAAACATTCACATTCCAGTCACCAACAAATAAGCAGTTACTGGCGGCTATGGTAAAGAGGCCTTGTGGGAAGTTGTAACATCCCCATCACTGGATCAGAAGTCTGGATTTGGGTCTAATGCCAGAACTTGTTGGCCACTGAAGGAGCATCCAAAGTTGTTCATTGGCCAGATAATTAACTTGGAAATCCTTCCACCACTCCCCCCAAGGATAAAAAGTGTTTGTGCAAAAATCAGCTCAAGAAAGCAGCTGAGATGGTATTCTATTGTACATTCCAAACACTCAGTAGGCACACATCTCACTTTCTTAAACTGCAAGATCTTAGTTCCAAGTTGGCAATATTAAAGTCTTCAAGTTACTACTGGTTTAAACCAGTCACAGTAATGCAGTTTATCAGCACAGAACACTGATAAGTTTTCTGTTGCTTGTTCAGCTGAGACTATCATGCACTTTAGAATATTCACTTTTAGGATTATTTGGTATCAAGGAGGAAGAATCACAGCATCTGGTGACAGACTTACCCATCTGATGAAAAGTCATCCAGATTCAAATGTTAGCCATGTTCTCTCTCCACAGATATTCCCAGACTTGCTGAGATTTTCTAACATTTTCTGTTTTTGTTTCACTCTCCAGCATTGGCAATAATTTGCTTTTACATGTCCTAGATGGATCAATGACCCAGCATAGCAGGTCAATCATCAGCAGCAAACTGAAAGTCGGTAGATTTCTCTTCACATGTCATGTAGATCACAGAGAATGACTGAGTTCTAGTCAGCAATCAACAAGCTTGCCTTCAGGAGTCAACCTAATCTCAGTAACATCTGAAACAAAAGAAAAATCTGAAATAAAATGGAAAGCGCTTGAAGTACTCATCAGGTCATGCAGCTCTGAGGGGGAGAGGTTCAGGTCAATGGACTTCCAACAGAAAGATCTGATAAAAAAAAATTCACTTTGCCTGAAAGTACAGAGCTAGAGCAGCCAAACAGAACCAATAAAACAAGATCAAAGGTGTGAACATGGGTGGCACGGTAGCACACTGATTAACATTGCTGTTTCACAGCGCCAGAGACCCAGATTCAATTCTGGCCTTGGGCCACTGGCTGTGTGGAGTTTGCATGTTCTCTCCATATCTGTTTTCTTTGGGTGTATTTGTTTGCCCCCACAGTCCAAAGACATGCAGCTTAGGTGGATTGGCCATGTTAACTTGCCCCGTGTCTGTGGCAGTTTGCACATTCTCCCCGTGCTTGTGTGGGTTTTCTCTGGGTGCTCCGGTTTCGTCCTGTGCTCTTTGGTTAATTGGCAGAACAAATTCTCTGCTAAATTGTCTCAAATTTGGTTCCAATGCATAGATCTGTAAACATATACAGGGATCATGGGTAGAAGTGGGAACATTGAGGTGGCAGCGCAGGCTTGTTGGGCTGAACAGCCTGTTTTCCATGCTGTTTTGTTCTTTGTTCTTTAACATAGAACATAGTATATAGAACACTACAGCACAAATAGGCCCTTTGGCCCACAGATTGAGCTGATCATATCCCTATCTAACAGGCTTATCTATAACCCTCAATCCCATGAAATCCCATGAACTCATCCAGAAGTCTCTTAAAAGACCCCAAAGATTTCATCTCCACCACCACCGACAGCAGCCAATTCCATTCACCCACCACTCTCTGAGTGAAAAACGTACCCCTGACATCCTCTGTGCACCTATTCCCCAGCACCTTAAACCTATGTCCTCTCGTAGCAACCATTTCAGCCTTGGGAAATAGCCTCTGAGAATCCACACTATCTATTCCTCTCAACATCTTATAAACCTCTATCAGGTCACCTCTCATCTTTGTGCCCAAGATGTGTAGGTTAGGGGGATTACCCATGGCAAATGTGCAAGATTATGGGGATAGGGCAGAGGGGACGGCCTGAGTTGGGTGAGATTCAGTGCTGACTTGATGGGCCACAGAACCCTAAGAACATTCGGCACCAGGAACCAACTCAAGACCAATGAGCCAACTCAGGCTGGATAGCCTTTTTCTACACTGTAGGGACTCTATGTTCTATGTTGATGCTCAAGTGGCAAAGTTAAGCAACAAAATGGATGTTAAATCCAGTTGGGTCCAAATCTACAACACCAAAACAAGTCTGTGCTATATCCCATTGTATGTTAACACTAACTATTAGATTTTGGAGGAAATACATTGTTGAGAACTGAAAAATTCTCCAATTACCTAACACTCAGAAAACTGGGAATACTGCACAGCATCCTGCCGTGACTGAGCTTTTCTACTGATAGAACTTACAATTTTTTGGATTGACTTTTGTTTTTAGGTTATTCATTGATTTTTTTTCTCCTTCCCTACTGTTTTTCCACTTCCCCACTGTAGAGAGGTCAAAGATGGGTTCAATTCCATGCAACAGGAAATTTTCAAAGTAATTCCCAAAGGTGAATGGTGAGCAAGAACAGTCGGAGGCTATTTATCTATGGAGAAGCATTGCCAAAAAATAGTCCTTGTTGGTCTAGCAGCGTAGAGCTGAGAGTTCAAATCTCACAACACCAGAATGAAATGGCACATATCTGAAAGAAGAGCATTGGCACTTTTCAAAATCCCTTCAGCTCCAGCTTTTAACTATGCTTGTCACTGATGGAGATACAATGGCCCCAATTTTACTATCGCGTTGTGCCCGTTTTCACATGCCAAAACTTGGTAAAGTCAAGTGTTAGGCAAGTAGCGCAATTCGCCTCTATGTCTTTCCCCCTTTACAAAGACCCAAAAATGGCTGCGATTGGGACCGTACCTGAAATGGCCATTTAAGTGCATTTGCACACATTTAAATTATTTAATAAATAGCACACCCAACTTTATAGGAACTTCCCCATTTACATGCTCATATAAGTGACTCAGATGCTCCATCAGTGAGAGTTAGTGAGGAGATAAGTGTCTAGCGTCCAACGGCTCTCTGCTTGAGATCGGTGGGGTGAGGGCATGGTGGGTCCGCTGCCACTCTGCTTGAGATCAGTACAGGGAAGGGGGGGGGGGTCTACTGCCACTCTGCCTGAAATCAATGGGCGTGAAAGGGAGTTCGCTGTGATTCTGCCTGAGATCAGTGGAAGGGATGGAAGATTTCCTGCCATTCTGCCTGAGTTCAGCGGGGATGAAAAGGAGTCCACTGCCACCCTGCCTGAGATCAGTGGAGGGGAAGGGGATGCTGAAATAAGGGATCACTCATGTTAGGGGAGTTAGGGCAATGTCTGTGGAGAAGACATTATCTGGTCCAGAAGGGATATGGCAGGAAACAGCATTCTATCATTTTTTTCTGCGCATGCAAAGAGTTGATTGGAGTTGCAAGGTTTCAGACGCATTATACCCCACCCACAGGCTTGCACAGTGCGATTCGGACTCGCTGATATTTTTTCAGTCAGAGTGCAAATGGGGGTGCTTCAGAACAGGTCTAAAAGTCACATCTGAAACACTCCCAGTCCAGCATTTAGAATTAAAATGGTAAAAAAGGGCCCAGTATGTACAATGTTTCAAAGTAATTTGCAGAGTAACCATTATTGAAAAAGGTTGATTTGTCTAACATTACATGGAAAGCTTGATGCAGTAGTGAGGACAAGTTCAGATGCTAGTGTTTTGTTAATGGCAGTAGAACTAGGGTGGCACAGTGATTAGCACTGCTGCCTCACAGCACCAGGGAACTGGATTCAATTCCAGCCTCAGGTGCCTGTCTGTGTTAAATCTGCTTTTTCTCCTCGTGTCTGCATAGGTTTTCTCTGGGTACTCCAGTTTCCTCTATGCTCCAAAGTTGTGTTAGTTAGGTTAATTGGCCATGCTAAGTTGCTGTTTAGTGTCAGGGGGACTAGCAGGATATATAAGTTAAAGGATAGAGTCTGGGTGGGATTATATTTGGGGCATACTTGATGGACTGAATGACCTCATAGAAATCATAAAATCATAAAAACCCTACATTGCAGAAAGAGGCCATTTGGCCCATTGAGTCTGCACTGACTACAATCCCATCCAGACCCAATCGTATATCTACCCACTAATCCCTCTAATCTACACATCTCAGGACACTAATGGACAATTTTAACATGACCAATCAACCAAACTCGTACATCTTTGGACTCCTTTTGCACTGTAGGGATTCTGGGATTTTATGACTTATGACCTTTCAAAAATTGGGAATAACTGAATTCCTGGTTGGTGCAATAAATTGCTAAAGTACAGCATCACCACATGCATGTACATTGGAGTTGGTGGTTACATTTAGCACATTTGATGCTATCTGAACTGGGATAGACAGAAGAGTAGAACATGCACAAGCATACTATATCCAAGAGAATACAAGTTTCATAATGATAGGGATGATAATCACAATTTTGATAATTAACCAACTGATACATTCATTCTCCCTGTGTTTCTCCCTATTTTGTTTGCAGGTGATTATTCCGCTTTGTTTCCCCGTGTGTCTGTCCAACAACTGACAAATGCAGAACATGATTTAATTCAGTTCAAACCGATTTCCCTTTTCAGACAAATGACATTTCCAGGACGTTATTGAAAACCAGCTTTTTGGTTACAAATAATGAATCATTTGTCAGCAAGTTGAATGAAGTCAGCGAAGCAATCGACATGGATGGGTCACACACACACATTGAAGGACAGGGCAATTCACGGGTACTATTAATATTGCGAGATTTTGCTTAAGCAACCGATTCAAATTCCCCCACACGCTGTCTAGAAAATTAGTTCAGCTGAAACTAAAGCCGGATTCTTGCCAGACCGGGCATGTTGTAATTTCTTTCAGCTGAATCACTGACCCCATTTAACTCGGGGTAAAAGAAATGTTCGTGATAGTGTTGCCCGAATATTTCCTGTAGGTAGAGAGGAGCCTCAAATTCTTGTGACCTCAAACTTGAGGACAGACAGTGGGAGCAATGTAAAGAAGCTGACAGGGATCGTTCAAGATCAGTTGGTCACTGAACGGGAAATTGTCGTGCATTTATAAAATGAAATATTGTCTCTCAGCAATCAGTAGAAATTCCTCTGTTTCCAGATTTTGTTCTATAATCACAAACTAGAACGAAGGTCTAATCTCGGTTTAATATAGATTACTGACCTGAAAGAGACACGGAAAATGTCACTATCCAAAGGGTTTCAGGTGATACCATTCTCTTTGGCATTACTCAGATCCTTTATTTCTGCCATTATTGACCATCTCAATGTATGTGTTATTTAAAAAAAACACTGGCAGATGTTTGAACTACTTATTTAGTATTTTCCCTGTGACATTTAACTCAAAGCTGCCATCGGTGTCCCACAGTTCTCGTATTGATTACGCGTATTAAAAATTAAATTTCCCTGGAACCTGAGCCGGAGATGAAGAGATTTCAAAGCGATGTGAGTGTGAATATGAAGCGCTCTGGGTGATAGATGTGGCTGTCCCCAGTTGTGCGCCTGCTGGGTTCACATGTGGCTTTTGCTGCAGCTGATCGCATTTATATCGCAGGCTGGTGCTCAGAGTAAGCTCAGTCTGCTCTCAGACCCTGTCTCCAAAACTCAGCCTGTTCTGAGATCCTGTCTCTAAAACTCAGTCTGCTCTGACACCCTGTCTCCAAAACTAGTCGGCTCGTGAGACCCTGTCTCTAAAACTCAGTCTGCTCTGAGATTTAGTATCTGAAGCTTAGCCTGCTCTGATATTCAGTCTGTAAAGCTTAGCCTGCAGTTTAGTCTGCTGTAAAATCCAGTCTCCGAAGCTCAGTCTGCTCTGAGCTTCACTCTGTAAAGCTGTGTTCTGTAAGCTTCAGTCTGTAAAGCTGTGTTCTGTAAGCTTCAGTCTGTGTGCTTTGAGATTCAGTCTCTAAAGCTCAGTGTCCTCTCAGCGTCTGCTCACTCAGGAGAAGGGCTTTTTGCAGCGCTCCCTCAGCCTGCTCTGATACAACTGGAAATGTAACTATTCTCTGGGGCGCTGTGTGAACCAGGTGACTCTGGTCACAACATCTTCTCTCCGAGGTTGTTGGGAGCCGCATCTCTGAGTGGAGCTGTGGGTACCTCCTGCTTTCCCGCAGGAGCTGAATCTCTCTCTCTCTGTCTGTCTCTGTACCAGGACATTTCTCGGCGTTCAGCGACTAGAGTCGCTCTGAGAAATCAGGCAGGAGGCGTTTTACCTCACCGGCCGGCTCTGAGCGGAATCTCTGAAGGAGAGGAGGGCGGATTGAACACTAATCCATCTGAGAGAGAGAGAGGGTGGCGACCACAAGCGGCAGCGGCTGGGAGGAGTGAAGAGCAGCTCCGGCTCTCTGCGGCGGGAGGACCAGCCTCCCTCCCTCCCCCCAGTCTCAAACCCCTGGGTTCCCGCCATGGCAAGTCAGTGAAAACCTCCTCCTCCTCCTCCTCACACACAGAGCCCTGCAGCTCTCCATGTCCTCCTGGCAGGAGGGAGGGAGTGGGATGTCCTGTGAGAGGCATTTGTCCTCTCTCTCTCTCTCTCCCTCTACTTATTCCCCCTCAAGTTTCTGACTGCTTTCAGAGCAGCCCGTAGAAGACCGTGAGCTAACTCGACCGCTTCCCATCCACTGAGCAAGCAATCAGAAAAGTGACTGATAAAGAATTGGATTTCTTTTTTTTCCCCCCCTGTAATTTGTAGTATTTGGTCCCCGCCACTTTAAGTCATGCCCTGAGCTGCATCCTTCCTGATTTAGTATTTTGCCCAAATGATGAGATGTTGAGCTAATCGGACTCCACTTGCTGGATTTTTGCAGGGTTTTTTTCCTTGAGGAGAGCGCTGTGGAGCTCTCGGATGGAGGCTCGGGGGTTCCCCGGCTTCTGGCTGCCCTATCACTAGCTGCTTGTGTGCCTGCACTCGCAGAGCCAGCCTTCCCTTCCCTCTTTACTTTAAAGAGGAAAGCCCTCTATTTCTCGCTTGGTGCGTGTTTCCAGTGACGGTGAAGATGTTGATGTGGTCGGTGCCAGGCTCCAGGCTGCCCTCTCCCCGGGACTCGGCGCTCCGCCGGGCGGCACTGACTGGAGCAGTGGCCGCTCTCCCCCAGCATCTCCCCGGCAGCAGAAGCATCAAAGTCTTCATGAGCTGCAATCCCGAAGGTAGGCATTTAACATTTAAGCTTCATTCTTTCAAACTTGCACTGCACTATGTTGCCATCCGTTCATATCTTCTTTAAAAAAAAGTTTGGTGTCGAAGTTTTTTTTAAAAAATATAATAATTTTAAATATATTCCCCAAGTTTGAATGTGTTCGCCAAGTTTGATCTATCGATTATCAGTCATTATTTGGTCGCTGCCGTTATTGCGTTTGAGTGACTTTATTACAAATGTCTATTAAATGTGAGCCGTGATATCAATAATTTACTGCACTCTCAGAACTAAAATTCAATGGTTTTAACTCCATCACATTTACCAGCACAGCTTTGTTTTAGTTAATACAAAACTTGATTAATCAGATACTGTAAATAAAGCGATTTATAGCTTTAAAAAAATCTTTTTGGTACTGGAAGTTTCACTGAGGAAAGAAGTCCTTGGAAGATAATTTAATTAAGCGTATACCTGTTCGCTGGATATGTTAGAGCTGCCTTAGTCAGTCACTGTCAAACAAACCTGCCGATTAAGCTGTGTGGAACCTGCTCTATTTATAAATACAAGAGGGAATATTGTTGAGTGAAACGTTATGTGTGCTAGTGGCTGTATGGGAGACCATCCCTACAAATCAAATCGATCCACCTCCTGGATAATGCCATCTTTCACCATTATATCACATTACCACTCTTCTCTATGGCTTCCTTTCAGCCTTTAAGAGTGTGACCGCAGTTTTTTGTGCTTTTGATTCTTGCCCCGGGAAGGCTGAAATCTTTCCTGGCTGTTGCTATCACCTGGTAATTTGTCTTAAGAGGCAAGTTACCGGGTGAATTGGCACTAGTGAATGGAGTGACATGATTGGTGATGTGAGCACATCATTTGACCCAATCCTTTCCAGGAATCGGAGTCAGGCTGCAGACTGGCAGGAATGGCCAGCTGCTGTATTCGGCCTCTGTTCGGCTGCACAACAGCAGGGCAGTGGGGATGCTGTTTCGCTTCCAATTTTTCTTTAACGTGATATTAAATCTGTGATCCTTTTGAGATTAGTAGTATTGAAATAGATTTTATATGAACATTGAGGGTTGGGAAATTGGAAGCAGGTACTTATATTTTTTTTTCTGGAACTTAAACACATGAAATGCCTATCATGGAAATGTCTCACGATGTCTGGAATGAGAGGAGAAATGACGGGCACAGGATGGCATTGCTTATTTCGTGAAGGAGAGAAATTGTTCTCTTAATCTGTGATAGATGAGGTTATGCATCAGATATATAGATCTGCTTCACAAACCTTATGTCCCCATTTTATACACTGTACACTTATTTAAAAAATTTTTATGCTTGAAGTCTCAAGGGATGCTGTTGTGTTTTCAGGCATTCGAGTTTTTTTCTCTATGTTTGAAGTTTCAGGAAGTTCAGTTATACTTTCAAGCCCATGAATCTGTAAACAATGATAATGAAGAGGATTGTGAAGCATAAATATTTGTGGAGCTGAGTGCATTTCAAACGTCTGAGAGCATGAATGGTGCTTAATTATTTCTAGACTGAAGTGTCAAGTTAGTTTTTTTTAATTAATAAAATCAATTTTGTTCAAGAATTACCGTCTATAAATCAACATCACAAAATGTTGATAGTGTTATTAAGAATTGCACAAGGGATAGGGTTTGTTTTCATTGTGGTTAAGGAGGCTCAAGTAAAAAGTTCAGTGTCTGCGATTTGTTGGTGTTACATTATCAATAATTAGTTTCAAGGTGAAAATATACCTAAACACTCCTAATTGTGTTTGCAAAATGTTATCATCCAACAGCCAATTTGTATTTTCGACATAAATGTCATGTTATGGGATATTTTACCCATTTTGCCACAAAGGAACTGGAGTAAGAAGTTGTATTTTCATGCTTTTTTTTAGCCAACACTATCCCCACAATGTTTAAAAAATACATTTAATAGATGCAAGCTGATTAATCTGCGAAATGGAAGTTGTTTTTCCCAGAGGGTAAACAACAAACAATTCATCCAAAAATACATCTCACACTGATCTGGATAATTGTGACATTGCGTAATTGTGTAGTCAATGGAAATAAAAGTCAGGAAGATTTAAAACTGGCTGCTGATGCGCTATTACATAGAGTCAAAATTACTCCCCTTGTGTTGAGAAATCTTAAATTTCTTGTACTTGAGAAGGGTGAGAAATGGTAGCATGACTCCCCTCCCTTTCCACCTCTTGGCTGACCACAGCACGTGTTTTTAAAATAATTTGCTTGTCAATTTGATGAGGATTGCGTGGCACAGTGGCACAATGGTTAGCACTGCTACCTTACAGTGACAGGGACCAGGTTCAATTCCGGCTTCACAGAATTATGTGGAATTTGTACATTTTCCCCATGTTTGCATGGGTTTTTTCCAGGTGCTCCGGTTTCCTCCCCCAGCCCATGGGGAAGGAAACTGGAGCACCCAAAGGAAACCCATGTGTGGGTTAGGTTGATTGGCTGTGCTAAATTGACCCTGGTGTCAGGGGATTAGCAGGATAATTATGTGGGGTTATGGGAACACGACCTGAGTGAGATTGTAGTCGGTGCAGATTCCTTGGGCTGAATGGCCTCCTTCTACATTGTAGGAATTTTGTGATTTAACTGTTTAGTGCTTTGTCTGTAGAAGATGCATGTGCTGACAGGTTTTCTCAGGGAGTGGTATTTATTGTCCTTAATGCCTGACAGACAACATTTTAAAAACGTTCCAGCTTGCATGTGCATCCAAGGGATGCATGCACATACAGGTAACTAACAAGGAGCGAAAGTAAGTAAATTGTTTAACAATGTCCAAAAGAAAGCAGTTATTTATGTACCTGTAGGTGGATGTGTTGGATGGTTTCAGGGCATGTTTGGTTATTTTTCCTTGTTCTACACTGACAAGTTGAAGTCTTGATGAACAATCTCCATCTTT
This sequence comes from Sphyrna mokarran, assembly GCA_024679065.1. Classification (NCBI taxonomy): domain Eukaryota; kingdom Metazoa; phylum Chordata; class Chondrichthyes; order Carcharhiniformes; family Carcharhinidae; genus Sphyrna; species Sphyrna mokarran. Next base: position 89,006,788 of record JAGIQG010000001.1, on the reverse strand, counting down.
TCTCTGAGTTTGGTAGTTCACATTGAAGATGCCACCTGTGGTATTTAGCTGGTCAGTATTTGAGGCAGAGTTCATGCTTGCGGAATGCTGAGGCAAGAGAGAGGAACCATGAGTTCTCTTCTCACTATTACCCACTCATATTCTATCTGTCTCCATCACTGAAAAAAGCTTTTTTAACCAAAAGAGAGGGTTAGATATTAAGCTAACCCTCAGCATTACAAACTAGCCACTTGTCAAATATGGTCACAGCAAGTTAGAGAGTCTTCATTTCAGGTCCATTGTTTAAACTAATGTGGAGTCCTCCTCTCTGCCAAGGTCCATTGTCCAAATGATTTACAACTCAGTCCACACCCATCTGAATAAACACAATATGTCCAGAAGTCTGAGAGTAGTTCAGAGCATGAGTCTTATACACTCGTTTCTGTGATTTGTTCTGTTGGGCTACTTGCAATCTAATAGTTTTACAATTTTCAAGTTGAAATTATGTAAATAGTTGGCCATTTTAAGAACTGCTGTTTGGTCACTGTTTTTAAAACTTAGTCTGTGGGTTCAGTTCATTCAACAAATAAAGTCATTTTTGATATACAACATAGTTGTATAACAAGATTTTCAAGTGAATGTGGCAATTAAAAAATGAACAATAAAGAAAAGTTTTACTTTGGTGCAAGCCCAAGGTGTAAATATAGAATAACATTGGCCTACATTTTCCAGTCAGCAATGGTGCCACAACGGTCGCTGCTCACCACGATTAAAAGTGAGCCCCATCCTCTTCTCACTGTTGCAACTGGAATTTCTTATCCCAGAGTGATGAGCAGGCTATATCGCAGGAATTCATGAGCAGGAGTGGCAAGGCCATACACTGTTTTGATGTCACCAGCTCAAGTAACTTTCCTTAAAGTCAGCATGCTTGCAAAGTTATGGTGGGTTTTTCTTTGGTGAATTGTTTGAGGCTTTTTTTAAGAACTATTTCAACATTTCAAAGACTTAATTATTGTGAATTTGGAGTGGATTGGGAGTACGGATGCTGGTGTTATTTGTTCAATGTTAAATACATTTTTAGGTTCTGTGATGTAGCTTCTATTGTTAATCACTGTCAATACAGGTCCTAAGCATTGGTTAACAGTTGGAATAGTGTAGGGTAAATATCTGGGTAAAGTCACGGGCATCAAATCTAAGTCTTCAATGCTCGGTGTCATGGTAACGGTATTCTTGGAGGGGCCCAAGCAATGTGATTCTGCCGATTGGAAATCTCAATGTCTCAGACAAATACTGGAATGTGTCTTGGATTCTCAGCACTGTCAGAAGAACCAGGCCATTACTTTCACAATAATTCACATCTTCCCACCAATACACAACAGAGATTAGCACTAGCCCAACACTAGATTGCACTGAGTTTTACAAATTTTCTTTAGAACTCAAGAAATTCTACGAAGCCCAGAATATTAATAAAGTTTTTTACCATTAAGAAACCACTAATAGTAAATGGCATGTGGCATTGGAATTATGATAATATCTTGTACTCCCAGAAAGGCTGCATTAAAGATATGATTACAACACTGTAGTGCTGATATAATGAGCTATATAGATACCAACTGAGAGCATGAGATCCATGAACTTACCCTTTCGTTCAATGATATCATATTCAGATCATCAATATGCTACTTGTATGAATCTATCAGTTCTAGTACATCACTCTTCAGGACAAAAACTTTATATGCTAAACTTGTATTATTTTCACATGTAGGAAGTTTTAACCAGCATCACACTGAAGGCTATAGTTATGGGCCTGTCACTGTGCAGAGTCGTGGTTTGAGCTAAAGGGTTGAGCAATAATCTGAATATTTGTTCATTAAAATTAACAGCACTTTCCAGAAAACAGTGCATGCTTTCTAGAGAAATATGAATGTGCTTTTAATTTGATTCAAACATTATAACATCGTGCATGGAAGAATGAGCTGCTTAAGAAATGAGCTGCAAAATGCAATTATGACTGATGACACCTCCACATTACCTATGGTCCAGAATGAGCCAGGATCTACAGAATAGTTATTTGTGGGTCAATTTTTCTGAATCATCAGCAAGTGAGAGAACTTGCCTGCTGGAACTGTGCATCAGTAAAGTGTAAACTCATAAGCTCCTTTTCTGATGAACACTCACCAAATGTAATGGTTCGTAAAATGTAACAGAAAACAAAGGTTTATGTTTGTGCTAAAGCAATGCATCAACTGCTTTGATCATTTAAAGTCCTTGCAGTAACCCCTGCAGATGGTCAACTATAATTTTGTTCTGGATGCTTTTCCAGTTTAAAGTTTATTTATTAGTGTCACAAGTAGGCTTACACTGATACTGCAATGAAAGTACTGTGAAAATCCTCTCATTGTCACACTCTGGTACCTGTTCGGTTACACTGAGGGAGAATTTATCAAGGCCAATACATCTAACTCACACATTTTTCAGATTGCGGGAGGAAACCAGAGCACTCGGAGGAAATCACACAGACACGAGAGAACATGCAAATTCCGGATATGATCCAAGTCAGGCATTGAAGCAATGAAGTAGCAGTGCTAATCACTGTGCCACAATGCTGCCCCAATAAGCTAAGATCAGTCAAATTATTCTTCATCTGTATATGTGTTTGGGACTTTCAAATGATGGATACTGATTTTACATGGTCTTTGTTTTTCTAACATAGTTCTTTGGGGCATGTTAGGTCATTAAGCTCAACTGGCCTGATCTACCATTCAATAAGATCATGGCTGCTCTGGTTGTGGCTTCAAATCCAAGCCTGCCGCACACACCACCTCCCCCTCGCTATCACCCCAACCCCACCACATACGTACACACACAAACACACACACACACACACACACACACACCATCTCACTGCCGTGACACTTGCTTCTTTATCTAACCTTGAGAAAATTCAATGATCCAACCACACTGCTTTCTGTGGAAGAGAATTTCACAAACTAATGACCCACTGACAGAAAATTCTTCTTATCCCCATCTTAGAGGGAGACTTCTTATTCTTAAACAGTGTTCTCTACTTCTAGTCTCTCCCACAAGAGGAAACTTCAACCTGGGATCTACTGTATCAAATTCCTCTTAAGATCTTATATGTTTTAACAGGATCATCTTTCATACTTCTAAACTCTGATGGCTAAAGGCTATAAATTTTCTTCACGAGCAAAGCCCTTCATCTCAGGAATGAATGAAATAAACTTTCTCTTAACTACATTTAATACAATCATTTTCTTTTTCAAATCAGGAGACCAAAATTGTACATAGTACTCTAGATGTGGTCTCATCAAGGTGTTGGACAGCAATACTAAAACCTCCCTACTTTTATAGTCAATTCCCCTTACAATAAATGTTAATATACCATTTACCTTCCTAATAACCTGCTGTACCTGCCTATTAACATTTTGTGATTCATGCACCCAGATTCCTCTGTCACAAAGTTTTACGATCTCTCTCCATGTAAATAGCATACAGCTTTTCTATTCTTCCTGCCAAAGTGATCAAGTTTGTATTTCCCTATATTGTTACTGTATCTGCCAATTTTTGCTCACTCATTTAACCTATCCATATTCTTTTATTAACTCTTGACAAATTTACTTTCCTAACAATCAGGTTACCATTAACAAATTCAGCTAGCAAATGTTCAGACCCTTCATCCAAGTCATTGATTTAGATTGAGTAGTTGTGACCCCACCGACAATCACTAATTATAGCTTGCCAATCTGAAAATCACCCATTTACCATTACTTTCTGCTTCTTGTTACCATGGATAAAGGATTAGTTAGCTAATATATTACCCCCTACAATATCAGTTCCTATTTTGTGCAGGAACTTTGATATGACACCTTATCAAATGCCATTTGGAAATCCAAGTACTCCATATTTATAGATTTCCCTTTATCCAACTTGCTAGCTACGTCCTCAAAGAACTCTGTAATAACTTACTTAAACATGAGTTTCCTTTTATAAAATGATGTGGACTCTGCCTGATCCCATTATGATTTCCTCAGTATTGTGCTATAACCTGCTTAATCATTGATTCTAGCAATTTTTCAATGACAGTTGTTAGGCTAACTGGCCTATAGTTTCCTGCATTATGTCTCCCTCTTTTCTTGAATAAGAAGTGTCACATTCACCACTTGCCGACTGGCAGGGACCTGTCCACATGATAAGGAATTTTGGAAGATTATAACTCACACCTATACTATCTTTGTAGCCACTTTTAAGACCGTAGGCTGCAGACCATCTGATTCTGGGAATTTTCCCAATAACTTTTCCTGGTGATGGGATTGTTTTAAGTCACCTTTTGATTTTCAAGTTCATTTGGGAACATTTGTAAGATTTCTACAGTGAAGGTGGACAGTACTTGTTCAACTCCTCCACTATTTCCTTCCTTTCTATTATCAATTCCCTAGATTCATGTTCTAAAACACCAACTCTAGCTTTTATTACTATTTTCCTATTTAAACTATGTTTTAATTCTAAAAAAAGGATTAAATTTAAATCTTTATTAATTTAAAGATTAATAAAGTAATCTTTATCTTATTAAAGATTAATAAGATAATCTTATTATCTGTTTTTACATGATGGGCTTGCTTTATCTGGTTCTCTACATTCTCTCGTGATTATTGTATTTTAATTCTTTGCCAGTTCTTGAAGTCTGTGATTTCCTGACCTATCACTAATCTTTATAGATTTATACAGCACTTCTTTCAATTTGCCCTTCTTTATTTAGCCACAGATGATGCATCGTTTATTGGGAATGTTTGCTGAGAATTATTAAATATCCTCTTTATAAGTCTGTTATTTCCCCTCTACTGTCTCAAACTTTAACCTAGTTTTCCTATCCACTTCAGTTAGCACTACCTTCATACCCTCATAATTGTCTTTATTCAAATTTAAAACGTTCGTCTTAATCACACACTTTTTGTTATGGCCACTGTCACATATTGACTATCATCTAACCAATAACCAACCCTGTCTCGCATCTTGCGCCCTGTACTAAACATTTATGTGACTTCTGCATTGTAGTCCAGACTATGAAATGGGAGATGATGGTGTAGTAATAATTTCACTGGACTATCAATCCAGAGGTCCAAACTAATTCTCTTGGGACATGGGTTCAAATTCCAGTAGAAGTTAGTGGAATTTAAATTCAATTTAAAAAAAACGTGAAATGCAGTCCTAGAGTCAGTAATGGTAACCATAACTGCTGTCCTTGGTTGTCATAAAGATCCATTTTGTTCACTAATGTCCTTTTGGGTCCTTACCTGGTCTGACCTACATGAATCCAAATCTGCAATAATGTGATTGACTTTTAAGGTCTAGCAAGCTATTCAGTTCAAGAGCAATTAAAAATGGGCAACAAACAGTAGCCTTGCCAGGGATGCTCACACTCCATGAAAGACTTCTTTAAAAATACATTTATTGCTTTGACACTGAACCATTTCACGAATGTGTAAGGCTCTCTCAAGCCAAAGTCATTTAGATTTTATCATCCATTTATATTGACTTATTAGATTCTCCAAGTTTTGATTTTATTGTCATATGTATTGGGATACAGTGAAAAGTATTGTTTTATGCGCACTATTCAGACAAAACATACCATTCATAGAATACATAGGGAGGAGGAGAGGGTGCAGAATGTAATGTTACTTTCATAGCCAGGGTGTAGAGAAAGATTAACTTAATATATGCTAGATCCATTCAAAAATCTGATGGCAGTAGGGAAGAAGCTGTAATTGAGTCGGTTCGTATATGATCTCAGTCTTTTGTACTTTTTCCCAATGGAAGAAAATGAAGAGGGTATGCTGGTTGCTTTTTCAAGGAAATGGGAGGCGTGGACAGAGTCAGTGGATGGGAGGCTGGTTTGCACAATGGATTGGGCTACATTCATAACCCTTTAAAGTTTCTTGTGTCCTTGGTCAGAGCATACCAAGCTGTGCTACATCTAGAAAGGATATTTTCTATAATGCATTGGTAAAAAAATGGTGAGAGTTGTAGTGGACATGCCAAATTTCTTTAGCCTCCTGAGAAAACATAGGCGTTGGTATTCTTTCTTAACTATAGCATCAGTGTGAAGGGATTAGGACGAGTTGTTGGTGATGAGGATCCCGAGAAACTTGAAGCTTTTGACCATTTCCATTTTCTCCCTGTTGATGTAGACAGGTTAAAGTTTTACAACACCAATTTTAAATCCAACCAATTTATTTGATAGTAAATCCGCGAGCTTTCGACACTATGTGCCTTCGTCAGGCAAATGCAGTGTTCTGATCTGCAGAGGCACTCATACCCACACAGACAGTTACAGATTGCTGATTAGAATGCGAATCCTTACATCTAACCTGCTATTCAAGTGTTAAAGTGGCTAACAATGTGTGTGAAGGGAATCCTGAGTATTGGTTAGAGAATTGTGTATTTTCTCCAGACAGCACAGTAAGTGAGGTTTTTTGCTAATCCAGGCAAGTTACGGGGGTTACAGATAGTGTGACATGAAGCCAAGATTCCTGTTAAGACCGTCCTCATGTGTGCGGAACTTGGCTATCAGTCTCTGCTCAGCAACTCTGCGCTGTCGTGTGTAACGAAGGCCCCCTTGAAGAACATTTACCCACAGGTCGGAGGCCGAATGCCCATGACTGCTGAAGTGTTCACCCACAGGAAGGGAACTGTTTTGCCTGGTGATTGTTGAGCGATGCTCATTCATCCGCTGTTGTAGTGTCTGCATGGTCTCCCCAGTGTACCATGCTTCAGGACATCCTTTCTTGCAACGTATTAGGTAGACAACGTTGGCCAAGTTGCAAGAGTATGTACCGTGTACCTGGTGAATGGTATCCTCACGTTTGATGATGTCGTCCATGTCTATGATCTGGCATGTATTGCAGAGGTTGCTGTGGCAGGGTTGTGTGGTATTGTGGTCACTGTTCTCCTGAAGGTTGGGTAGTTTGCTGCGAACAATGATCCGTTTAAGGTTGTGCGGTTGTCTGAAAGCAAGAAGTGGGGGGGTGGGGATGGCCCTAGCGAGATGTTCATCGTCATCAATGACATGTTGAAGACTCCGGAGAAGATGTCGTAGCTTCTCCGCTGCGGGGAAGTACTGGACAACAAAGGGTACTCTGTCCACCTTGTCCCGTGTTCGTCTTCTGAGGAGGTCAGCGCGGTTTATCGCTGTGGCACGTCGGAACTGTCGATTGATGAGTCGAGCGCCATATCCTGTTCTCACGAGGGCATCCTTCAGCGTCTGGAGGTGTCTGTCACGATCCTCCTCATCTGAGCAAATTCTGTGTATACAGAGGGCTTGTCCATAGGGAATGGCTTCTTTAACGTGTCTAGGGTGGAAGCTAGAGAAGTGGAGCATTGTGAGGTTGTCTGTCGGTTTGCGGTACAGTGAGGTGCTGAGGTGACCGTCCTTGATGGAGATGCGTGTGTCCAAGAATGCAACTGATTCTGGAGAATAGTCCATGGTGAGTCTGATGGTGGGATGGAACTTGTTGATATCATCCTACAGTTGTTTCAATGATTGTTCACCATGAGTCCAAAGGAAAAAGATGTCATCAATGTATCTAGTATACAACCTTAGTTGAAGATCTCGTGTAGTGAAGAAGTCTTGTTCGAACCTGTGCATGAAGATGTTGGCATACTGAGGTGCAAATTTGGTCCCCATGGCTGTTCCATGGGTCTGGATGAAAAGCTGATTGTTGAAGGTGAAGACATTGTGGTCCAAGATGAAGCGGAGGAGTTGTAAAATTGCATCCGGAAACTGACAGTTGTTGGCATTGAGTACTGAGGCAGTTGCAGCAATACCACCGTCGTGGGGGATGTTGGTGTAGAGCGCCGAGACATCCATTGTGACAAGGAGTGTCCCTGGTTCAACTGCTCCATGCGTGTTGAGTTTCTGTAGGAAGTCCGTAGTGTCAAGACAAAAGCTGGGGGTTCTTTGTACAATGGGTTTCAAGATGCCCTCGATATAGCCGGAGAGGTTCTCACACAGGGTCCCATTGCCCGATACGATGGGACGGCCGGGTACGTTTGCCTTGTGTATCTTTGGGAGGCAGTAGAGATCTCCAATGCGGGGAGTACGTGGAATGAGAGTCCGGAGGGTGTTCTGAAGGTCCGGATCAAAGGTTTTGATCAGAGTGTTGAGTTGACGAGTGTGTTCTTTGGTCGGATCCGCTGGTAACTGTCTGTAGTGTTTCACATTGTTTAGTTGTCGGTACACTTCTTCACAGTAGTCCGCTCTGTTCAGTATGACGGTGGCGCCTCCTTTGTCTGCTGGTTTGATGACAATGTTGCGGTTGGTCTCAAGAGCACGGATGGCCTTGCTTTGTGCTTGGGTGATGTTCGGGACTGTCTTGTAAGTGCGGTTGATGAATCTGATGTTCAGACAAAGGAGGCGCCACCGTCATACTGAACAGAACGGACTACTGTGAAGAAGTGTACCGACAACTAAACAATGTGAAACACTACAGACAGTTACCAGCGGATCCGACCAAAGAACACACTCGTCAACTCAACACTCTGATCAAAACCTTTGATCCGGACCTTCAGAACATCCTCCGGACTCTCATTCCACGTACTCCCCGCATTGGAGATCTCTACTGCCTCCCAAAGATACACAAGGCAAACGTACCCGGCCGTCCCATCGTATCAGGCAATGGGACCCTGTGTGAGAACCTACATAGAACATAGAACATAGAACAATACAGCACAGAACAGGCCCTTCGGCCTTCGATGTTGTGCCGACCAAAATAAAAAGCAATGCCCCTCCTAACTAAACCATTCCCTTCTCATCCATATACTTATCAACTAACATCTTAAACGCCACCAAACTTGGCGCATCTACAACAGCTGCAGGCAGGGCATTCCACTCCCTAATCACTCTTGAGTAAAGAACCTACCTCTGATATCCGTCCTATAACTCATACCCCTTAATTTAAAGCTGTGTCCCCTCGTGCTAGCTTTCTCCATCCTAGGAAAAAAGGCTATCACTGTCCACCCTATCTAAACCTCTAATCATCTTATATGTTTCGATTAGGTCCCCTCTTAGCCGCCTCCTTTCTACGAAAACAACCTCAAATCCCTCAGCCTCTCTTCATAAGACCTGCCCTCCATACCAGGCAACATCCTGGTAAACCTCCTCTGTACCCTCTCCAATGCCTCACATCTTTCTTATAATGTGGGGACCAGAACTGCACACAATACTCCAAGTGCGGCCGCACTAGAGTTTTGTACAGTTGCAACATGATGCTGCGGCTCCTAAATTCAATCCCCTACCAATAAAAGCTAAGACTCCATATGCCTTCTTAACAACTTTATCCACTTGACTGCCTACTTTCAGGGATCTATTGACACATACACCAAGATCCTTCTGTTCCTCAACACTATTAAGAGCCTACCATTAGCCCTATACTCTACACATTTATTGTTCCTGCCAAAGTGCATTACCTCAAACTTTTCCACATTAAACTCCATTTGCCACCTCTCGGCCCAGCTCTGCAACTTGTCCAAGTCACTCTGTAAACTAAACACCCCTCTTCACTATCTACCACACCACCAACTTTAGTATCATCTGCAAATTTACTGATCCATCCCTCAATACCCTCATCCAGATCATTTATAAAAATTACAAACAGCAGGGCCCCCAAAACAGACCCCTGAGGCACACCACTCGTCACCGAACTCCACGATGAATATCTCCCATCAACCAACACCCTCTGTCTTCTATCTGCCAGCCAATTCCTAATCCAATTAGCTAAATCACCCTCTATTCCACACATCTCATTTTCTGTAGAAGTCTACCATGGGCCACCTTATCAAACGCCTTACTAAAGTCCATATATACTACATCAACCGCCTTACCCCCATCCACCTCTCTGGTCACTTTCTCAAAAAACTCAATGATGTTAGTAAGGCATGACCTACCCTTCACGAAACCATGCTGACTATCCCCAATCAATTCATTTCTCTCTAAATAAATATAAATCCTATCCCTAATAATTCTCTCCGATACCTTGCCCACAACAGAAGTAAGACTCACTGGCCTATAATTCCCTGGAAGGTCTCTCTTCCCCTTCTTAAACAATGGGACCACATTCGCTATCCTCCAGTCATCCGGAACCACACCCGTAACCAACGAGGACCTGAAGATCAGAGCCAGAGGCTCTGCAATCTCCTCTCTTGCCTCCCAGAGAATCCTAGGGTAAATCCCGTCCGGCCCAGGGGACTTATCCAACTTCAAACCCTTGAGAATTTCTAACACATCCTCCCTATCCACTACAATACTCCCCAATTTGCAACCCTGTACCTCAGTGCTCTCCATAGCTACATTTCCAGCACTCTGCGTGAATACCGAAGAGAAATATTTATTCAGTGCCTCACCAATCGCTTCAGGCTCCACGCACAACTTCCCACTGCTGTCTATGACTGGCCCTAATCTTGCCCTAACCAATCTTCTATTCTTAACATATCGAAAGAAAGCTTTAGGATTCTCCTTAATCCTATCAGCCAACATCTTCTCGGGTCCCCTCTTAGCTCTCCTCAATTCACTTTTTACCTCCTTCCTGGCTAATCTATAGCTATCCATTGCACTATCTGAGCCTTCAAGCCTCATCCTAACATAAGCCTCCTTTTTCTTCTTAACCAGCAAATCAACTTTTTTCGTACACCAAGGCTCTCTTACTCGACCATTTCCTCCCTGCCTGACAGGGACATACTTATCAAGGACTCGCAGCAGCAGCTCCTTGAATAAGCACCACATTCCAGATGTTCCCAGTCCCTGTAGTTCCCTAGTCCAATCTATGCACCCTAATTCTCTCCTGATGGCCTCATAATTACCCTTCCCCCAGCTATAACTACTGCCCCCAGCTTCATGCCTATCCCTGTCCATCACTAAGGTGAACGTAACCGAATTGTGGTCACTATCACCAAAATGTTCACTAACTTCCAAGCCTAACACCTGGTCTGGCTCATTGCCCAGCACCAAATCCAATGTAGCATCACCTCTAGTTGGCCTATCTACATACTGAGTCAAAAAACCTTCCTGCACACTCTGTACGAAAACTGACCCCTCTAACGAGCTAGAGCTATAGCTATTCCAATCAATATTAGCAAAGTTAAAGTCCCCCATCACAAATACCCTACTACTTTCACTCCTAATCAGAATTGACTTCGCAATCCTTTCCTCAACCTCTCTAGAACTATTAGGAGGTCTGTAAAAGACTCCAAACAGGGTGACCTCTCCTCTCCTGTTTCTAATCTCAGCCCATACTACCTCAACAGACAAGTCCTCATCAAACTTCTTTTCTATCACCGTGATACAGTCTTTGACCAATAACGCCACTCCTCCCCCCCTTATACCTCCTTCTCTACTCCGACTAAAGCATTTGTACCCCGGAACCTGCAACATCCATTCCTGTCCCTGCTCTACCCAAGTCTCTGAAATAACCTCTCCGGCTATATCGAGGGCATCCTGAAACCCATTGTACAAAGAACCCCCAGCTTTTGTCTTGACACTACAGACTTCCTACAGAAACTCAACACGCATGGAGCAGTTGAACCAGGGACTCTCCTTGTCACAATGGATGTCTCGGCGCTCTACACCAACATCCCCCACGACGATGGTATTGCTGCAACTGCCTCAATACTCAATGCCAACAACTGCCAGTTTCCGGATGCAATTTTACAACTCATCTGCTTCATCTTGGACCACAATGTCTTCACCTTCAACAATCAGCTTTTCATCCAGACACATGGAACAGCCATGGGGACCAAATTTGCACCTGAGTATGCCAACATCTTCATGCACAGGTTCGAACAAGACTTCTTCACTACACGAGATCTTCAACCAAGGTTATATACTAGATACATTGATGACATCTTTTTCCTTTGGACTCATGGTGAACAATCATTGAAACAACTGTATGATGGTATCAACAAGTTCCCTCCCACCATCAGACTCACCATGGACTATTCTCCAGAATCAGTTGCATTCTTGGACACACACATCTCCATCAAGGACGGTCACCTCAGCACTTCACTGTACCGAAAACCGACAGACAACCTCACAATGCTCCACTTCTCCAGCTTCCACCCTAGACACGTTAAAGAAGCCATTCCCAATGGACAAGCCCTCTGTATACACAGAATTTGCTCAGATGAGGAGGATCGTGACAGACACCTCCAGACGCTGAAGGATGCCCTCGTGAGAACAGGATATGGCGCTCGACTCATCAATCGACAGTTCCGACGTGCCACAGTGATAACCTGCACTGACCTCCTCAGAAGACGAACACGGGACACGGTGGACAGAGTACCCTTTGTTGTCCAGTACTTCCCCGGAGCAGAGAAGCTACGACATCTTCTCCGGAGTCTTCAACATGTCATTGATGACGATGAACATCTCGCTAGGGCCATCCCCACCCCCCCACTTCTTGCTTTCAGACATCCGCACAACCTCAAACAGATCATTGTTCGCAGCAAACTACCCAACCTTCAGGAGAACAGTGACCACAATACCACACAACCCTGCCACAGCAACCTCTGCAAGACATGCCGGATCATAGACATGGACGACATCATCAACCGTGAGGATACCATTCACCAGGTGCACGGTACATACTCTTGCAACTCGGCCAACGTTGTCTACCTAATACGTTGCAAGAAAGGATGTCCCGAAGCATGGTATATTGGGGAGACAATGCAGACACTACGACAGCGGATGAATGAGCATCGCTCAGCAATCACCAGGCAAAACAGTTCCCTTCCTGTGGGCGAACACTTCAGCAGTCATGGGCATTCGGCCTCCGAACTGTGGGTAAATGTTCTTCAAGGGGGCTTTTGTGATACACGACAGCGCAGAGTCGCTGAACAGAGACTGATAGCCAAGCTCCGCACACATGAGGACGGTCTTAACAGGGATCTTGGCTTCATGACACACTATCTGTAACTCCCGTAACTTGCCTGGGTTAGCAAAAAACCTCACTTACTGTGCTGTCTGGAGAAAATACACAATTCTCTAACCAATACTCAGGATTCCCTTCACACACATTGTTAGCCACTTTAACACTTGAATAGCAGGTTAGATGTAAGGATTAGCATTCTAATCAGCAATCTGTAACTGTCTGTGTGGATATGAGTGCCTCTGCAGATCAGAACACTGCATTTGCCTGACGAAGGCACATAGTGTCGAAAGCTCGCGGATTTACTATCAAATAAATTGGTTGGATTTAAAATTGGTGTTGTAAAACTTTAGTGAGTTTACCCCAGTCCAACACCGGCATCTCTACATCATGATGTAGACAGGGGCATGTCCTCCACTATGCTTCGTGAAATCGATGACTACCTCCTTCATTTTACTGACATTGAAGGCGAGATTATTGCCATTGTACCATTTCACCAGATTCTCTGTATCTTTCCTGTATTCCATCTCACTATTTTTTGTGACCTGACCCACTTTGGTTTGGAATGGAATTTGGCCACACAGTCATAAGTATATAAACAGTATAATAAGGAACTGAGGACACAGCCTTGCAGGGCACTGGTGTTGAGGGTGATCATGGAGGAGGTGTTGTTGCCTGTCCTTATTGATTGCAGCCTGTGGGTTAGGAAGGCTAGAATCCAGTCATAGAGAGAGTCCGAGTCCTTGGCCATGGAGTTTGTAGATGATTTTTGTTGGGCTAACAGTGTTAAAGGCTGAGCTATGGTCAGTAAATAGGGGTCTGACATGTGTCCTTGCTATCCTGGTTTTCCAGAGTAAGGTGTAGGGGCAGGGAGATGGCATCCGCTGTGGACCTGTTGCGACCTGTTGCAACAATAGGTGAACTGTATGGATCCAGACAATTTGTGTGACAGGAGTTGGTGCATGCCATGACTAACCTTTTGAAGAAGTTTGAAGCAGATTACCAACAGACTAATTTACTTTTTATTGTTCCTTAAGCAAATTCATATTGGGCAAAATTGGTCATTTAAGTCTAAACCAAAATTTTCCTGAAAACTTAATGGTAAACACCATTATTATAGTATAGAAGTTCCAGGAAAATTATGGCATGAATGAATTATGCCACTTTTCTGTGCCACACCCAAAGTTTCCTGGGCCATTTGCTGAAGGTTTTGCTGAAATGATTAAATGAATTATAATAATTCATTATTATTATGGACAGCACAGTAGCACAGTGGTTATCACACAGCTGCAGGGTCCTGGGTTTGATTCTCGGTCTGGGTCACAGTCTGTGTGGAGTTTGCACATTCTCCTCGTGTCTGCGTGGGTTTCCTCAGGGTACTCTGGTTTCCTCCCACAGTCCAAACATGTGCAGGTTAGTTTGATTGGCCATGCTAAGAAATTGCCCCTTAACGTCCAGGGTAGTGAAGGTTAGAGGGATAAGTGGGTGGAATATGTAGGGATATGGGGGTTGAGTCTGGGTAGGATTGTGTTCGGTGCAGACTTGATGGGCCGAAGGGCCTCTTTCTGCACTGTAGGGTTCTATTCTATTCTATTCTATTCTAATAACTCTTGTTCCTTGACGCACAGATGTTCTGGTAACTTAAGTTATAAGTTTGGTTGGATACTTCAAGGTGTTCGATGAAACTTGCCTGACCTTTAATATTTTATGTTGAATTTGGCTAGGATGAGCGTGAAAGGTTTCACTTCAGGTAATTCAACTGATCCACGAGGATCAAAAGTAAAGTTTAATTAAGAATACTGTTGACATTATAGTAGGACAATGGCAAGACAATTTAACCATTGGAAACAAGGAACAGAACAACCGCAGGAATGTATAATTCTTAAGGAAATATCTTTATTGTATTCCAGCCAAAGTCAACACCTAATACACAAAACCCTCCAAATAAACCCAAAACAGCATAGGTCAATGCCCACTTGTTACAGGAATCTTACCTCCTGGTTTGAATGCTGAAAATCCTTTGTGAAGAAACTTAGAAGAGGTTATAGTTGAATCTGCTTCCCACAACACAGCTTCTTTCAGGCAGGATAGCAATAAGCCTCTCCTTCACTAACTTGATAATAATTTCAGAACCAAACAAAGAGAAAGAGAGAGACTGCTCTGAGCTTGCTGCTAAATGGCTTTCAAAATGAATTGAAAGCCTAACGGAAAAAAAAACCCTATTACCTGACGAAACTGAAAGCCCTATCACCTGACTGCCACAGCTCAGCCTCATCCCCAATGACATTGCTGTAGCTGTAAGCTGCATGTTTTTTTTTTAAAAATCTTTCCTAGTAGTGCACTGACATAACACATGCAAGATTTCCATTATGCGCACATCTAGATATGTCAGAATTGTTGTAATAATTTTTTGGCACATACTTAAACATAACTGAATAGGATCCTAGAGTGAATTCCTTCCACATGTAGCTCAGTGTTTTGCTGTGTACTGGCCATAAAATAAGTCTTAAGCTGCTTAAATAGAACACACACCTCCGCATGAACCAGTTGAGTGAAATTCTCAGGCTTCCCAGCTGGGTGTTTCTCAGTGGTGGAACCTGGCGTGCTGTTTGCTAGCAGTGGGACTCTCTGTCCACTGCTGTCAATGGGATTTCCCATTAATGTCACCCCATGTTGCCGTGAAACTCAGACGGGGCTAAGTTGCTGGCGGGAGCAGAAAATCCCATGGGTGCAAATGGCCAAATCTTTTTATGTCCTTGCTAATGATCACTTGTGTATCTTCCTCCAGATCTCCAATTGAGTTTCACACACAAAACTTGCTAATAACAGTACAATCCCAATTAATATGGTTACAAGCCCCACTAGCCCTCTTCCAGGGTTACATCAATTTGTTATGATACAGAATATCAAGGCGACTCTAGGCAGCATCAGCATCAGGCATATTATTGTCTGTTTGCTTCTAATTTCTGATATGCCACTGTGCTTAGTATGGAGCATTCTAATTAAAAATAAAGGAAAACATGGAAGAAGTTTGTGGCAACAATTCTCTCTATTGTTGCAGGAATATCTGGGCCCATTATGTTTGTGGACTACAAGTAACTATTGTGTGCCTTTGTGAACATAAGAGATAACATAACTTTTCTTATATATCTTGCTGATTATGTGAAGAGGGACAAAGAATAGGTACTTTTACATATTTTTTCCAGTTAGTTGTGTACTACACACTGATCATCTCTTTTTCTCTGCAATCATCCATTCACTTCTCCCATGAGTTCCACTTTTTCATTTGTTATTGTCATTTCTGTTTTTAATGTGCACACTGCTCTATGTTTAGAATTTTAAACAGAGAAGTATAAAGAAGCTTTCATTCATGCAGCATCTTAATGATATCTCTCAATTTACAAACAATGCATTTCTGTGCAGTACTACAAACGCATATTTCATTTCATGAAATTGTTTTGATGCTATGCATGCTGATTTACAAGCAAAATGGCATCCATGAATGCAACAGCATGGTTCTCACCAAACAAAGTCATGATAATGGCATTAGCATGGGCATTAAGTGTGCACTGGAAATATGCAGAGAAAATGGATCTCGACGTAAAAATGCAATGTTAAATTGATGCCAGTACTATTATTTTGTACCTTTCCATTCTTGTGTTCTCTTTTATGCACACATAATTGAACATGCTTTTAGCAGCACCAAGGGGCCCCTGTTGTTGCTGTTTAAAGGCTCTATCATACAACTTCTGAGTTATTACTCATCCATAGGATGTAGACATTGCTGGCAAGACCAGCATTTATTGCCCTTGGCAAGAATGTCTTCATGACCCACTGCGTGGCAGGTCTAGTGGTTAGTATAGTATCCCTGTGTCTGAGCCAGATGCCTCAGGTTCACGTTCCATTCAAAACTACAGATCACTCATGACAAGGTTCAAAAGCTGATAATTAACCTACTGATCTTTAAAACACTTTACAATAATGGTACCAAACAAACAGGCAAAATGAACCATTGGAGTTTACATGGTATTGAGACACTCACAAAGCTAGGAGTTTCAGGAATTTCACTCAGCACCAGTCAGGCAGTGGTATAGTGCCACATTTTGAGGTGCAGGAACTCTCCAAAAATCTGTTAGCCACATCATTTATAAATTTACTATTATGTTGTTTTCTTATATAATTAATCATTTGAGGTCCCAAACATTAGTAAAACTACATTTTAAAGTGAAAAATATTAATGCCAATAGCGTTGTATTTCAAACCATGTGATATTTTAAGTCTTTTATGGGATAATCTTACCAAAAAATTCTAAGTGTAAAACAAGTATGAAGAAATGGGAGAGAATCACCTCATTTTTTTGGGGTGAGATAAAAATGAAATTTTATCAGACTCTGTCAAAAAAAATGAAGTGCTACATTTTTCTCATCAGTAGGGGGAGGATGATTGCTCTAGCTCACCAAATGCTGGCAAATAGCAGCAGAGGGTGCCATTGCGCATGTACAAAGAACACAGAGATCTGTCATTCACTGTCTCTCCCAGCTATATCTGTCCTTTGTGGTTAAATCCACTCCTCCCCCTCCCCCCCACTGATAGTACCCCCCCCCCCCCAAGCTTTTAAATCAAATTGTACTGAGTTTTCCCTTTACTGACATTTGAACTTTTGATGAACATTTGGGACCTTTATAGCTTGTAATTGTTGTTGTTTTCTCCCTATTTGGATATTGCTCAATTAATTCGTTACTGCTGAACAACAACAGGCTGAACATCAGAACAAGTGCAAACGGATTTCTCAAAATATGATACACTGACAAGAGGCTCAGGAATTGTTTTCAATGCCAATATAATATTTGATTTATGACAATGATTTCAGAATGATTTTTCTTTGCATCCTTTTGTTATGATTTTACTTCATGTGGTTTAACCAGTTTGGGATCCTTTGTAGCTTCTCTTTTCCCAATTGTAAATTGAAATTGTGAAAAGCTGACAGTGCTGACAAAATTTGCAGATTCCTACTTAGCGGCTTAATAGTCTGAGCAAATTCAAAAGAGTGCTTCACCAGTAAATAATCAACCCAGCTTCTGATAAATAATTAACAAATGGGATTCCTTATCTGTAGTTTAAAATGTAATTACAAGGACAAGCTGAGTCTGAAGATTTTCTACTTCTAAGTCTTTACAGTGCAATCTTACAATAAAAAAACTGTCAATTCTTCTCAGAAAATTACAGAAAACATAGTTTATCTGTAATTTGGTTCAATGTAAAGTTGACATTTATGAAATCAAATGATGATTTCTACTTCTCAATCCTCCTCAGCAGCAGTGCAGCATTGACTGAAATTGATCTGACCAGCTTGAAAAAATCTAAATTTCAGATTTGTTTTAAGCTAGTCTGTCAGCTCCTAAACTCTGGCTACTCAATGTGGAGGATAAGAACTCAGTTTAAAACACCAAGCCCAGGACCCCTCTCCCTTGGGTTCCAATGTCTGGAATGTCCGCACTCCCTCTCCCGGGCCCTAGTTGGAGTAGCCCCATCTGTATTCTGGCAGCAATACACCCCTGATGTCAAGAATGATATCTGACTTGGCGGGAAAAGTGTAGATGATACTTTTCCTAAAGGTCTACTGCTCCTGTCCTTCTAAAGAGTCAAAGTCATGATTGCTGGTGCCATTGAAGATTTACTGAGTTACTGCATTGCATCTTGTAGATGGTACATAGTGCAGAAATGGTACATCAGTGGTGCAATGTGTAAATGTTTGAAGTGTTGGATGGCTGATCAAGCAGGCTGAATCGCCTTGAATGTTGTCGAGCTTGAAGTGCTGTTGAAGCTGTTTCATTCAGGCCAATGAGAGCATTCCAACACACACCTGATCTCTACCTTTGTACAATTGAAAGGGTTTCTGGAATTGAGAGGCAAGCTACTTGTCACAGAATACTGAGCCACTGACCTGCACTTTTAGCGACAGTATTTGTGTTTAGTGCAGTTAAGCCTCTGGTGAATGGTGACCATCTCTCTCTTCATGTGTAGCTCCTGAACCAAGGCCTCTAGTTTGACATCTAAGAACCTCCTGGTCAGTGCTGTCATTTCCCTGTTTTGTATTCAATCTTGCATTTGTATATTTCAGTTTTAGTTTGCATTTTAGGAAGTCGGTTTTGATTTCTGACTTTTTTAGGACTCTGTCTCTTCTCTCAGTTAATTTGTAAAGGAATATAGTGGAGAGAAAAGCCTTGCAGTCTAGAGGAGTGAGTGGGTGGAAGCTATAATGCCACAAGGATGATATAATTGTGAAAACAGCCTGTCAGAACAAACCAGGTTATCTCTAATATTGTGATGAATGATTTTCATTTTTTGCAGTTTGCACAATATGGGAGAATAAAAACAATGCTGGAGTAGTTATTGTATCTTCCCCTAGAGAATGGTGAGAAGTTCCTGAGTGATTCATTGCTTGACTAACAGACTGACAAGGATGGAGCCATTCTTTATACCATAGAACCTTAGAATGATTTTATTTAAAATACATTATTTTGTGGCGTGAGGATACCACAGGCACAGCCAACATTTATTGTCTATTATTTATGCAGCACAGAAAAAGGCCTTCCATGCCATTATGCATATATTGCATTATCCCATTCCCCTGCTCAATCCCTATAGCCTTGTAAATTTTTCTCATTATATATTTAACCAGTTTGCTTTTGAATGTTGCTTTTGAATCTGCTTCCATACTCTTTCAGGCAGTGCTTTCCAGGTCACAATGGTAGCTATGTTTCTTCACGTTGTCTCAGTTCTTTTGCCATTCACCTTAAATCTCTTCTCTGGTTACTATGTCCTCTGTCACTGGAAACAGTTTCTCCTGATTTACTCTATCAATGTGCCTCAATGCTTTTGAATACTTATATCAAATGTCCCTTTGATCTCCTCTGCTGTAGGTAAAACAGCTTGATCTCTTAACGTAATGAAATTCTCTTATTTGGGATTCTAATCCCACATTCTAGTAAACCTCTTCTGCGTCCTCTCTAACACTTTGTCATCCATCCTAAAGACAGAGATTTGAACACAATACTCCATATGGGACCTAGCTGGTATTTTTGTAAAGGCACAGCATAACTTCCTTGTATTTATACATTCATTCTCTATAATTGTCATAGACAGTCATAGACAGTCATAGACAGCAGTGGGAAGTTGTGCGTGGAGCCTGAAGAGATTGGTGAGGCACTGAATAAATATTTCTCTTCGGTATTCACGCAGAGTGCTGGAAATGTAGCTATGGAGAACACTGAGGTACAGGGTTGCAAATTGGGAAGTATTGTAGTAGATAGGGAGGATGTGCTAGAAATTCTCGAGGGTTTGAAGTTGGATAAGTCCCCTGGGCCGGACGGGATTTACCCTAGGATTCTCTGGGAGGCAAGAGAGGAGATTGCAGAGCCTCTGGCTCTGATCTTCAGGTCGTCGTTGGTTACGGGTGTGGTTCCGGAGGACTGGAGGATAGCGAATGTGGTCCCATTGTTCAAGAAGGGGAAGAGAGACCTTCCAGGGAATTATAGGCCAGTGAGTCTTACTTCTGTTGTGGGCAAAGTATTGGAGAGAATTATTAGGGATAGGATTTATAGTTATTTAGAGAGAAATGAATTGATTGGGGATAGTCAGCATGGTTTCGTGAAGGGTAGGTCATGCCTTACTAACCTCATTGAGTTTTTTGAGAAAGTGACCAAAGAGGTGGATGGGGGTAAGGCGGTTGATGTAGTATATATGGACTTTAGTAAGGCGTTTGATAAGGTGGCCCATGGAAGACTTCTGCAGAAAATGCAGATGTATGGGATAGAGGGTGATTTAGCTAATTGGATTAGGAATTGGCTAGCAGATAGAAGACAGAGGTGGTGGTTGATGGGAGATATTCATCGTGGAGTTCGGTGACAAGTGGTGTACCTCAGGGGTCTGTTTTGGGGCCCCTGCTGTTTGTAATTTTTATAAATGATCTGGATGAGGGTATTGAGGGATGGATTAGTAAATTTGCAGATGACACTAAAGTCGGTGGAGTGGTAGATAGTGAAGAGGGGTGTTATAGTTTGCAGAGAGACTTGGACAAGTTGCAGAGCTGGGCCGAGAGGTGGCAAATGGAGTTTAATGTGGAAAAGTGTGAGGTAATGCACTTTGGCAGGAACAATAAATGTGTAGAGTATAGGGCTAATGGTAGGGCTCTTAATAGTGTTGAGGAACAGAAGGATCTTGGTGTATGTGTCAATAGATCCCTGAAAGTAGGCAGTCAAGTGGATAAAGTTGTTAAGAAGGCATATGGAGTCTTAGCTTTTATTGGTAGGGGGATTGAATTTAGGAGCCGCAGCATCATGTTGCAACTGTACAAAACTCTAGTGCGGCCGCACTTGGAGTATTGTGTGCAGTTCTGGTCGCCACATTATAAGAAAGATGTGGAGGCATTGGAGAGGGTACAGAGGAGGTTTACCAGGATGTTGCCTGGTATGGAGGGCAGGTCCTATGAAGAGAGGTTGAAGGATTTGAGGTTGTTTTCGTTAGAAAGGAGGCGGCTAAGAGGGGATCTTATTGAAGCATATAAGATGATTAGAGGTTTAGATAGGGTGGACAGTGATAGCCTTTTTCCTAGGATGGAGAAAGCTAGCACGAGGGGACACAGCTTTAAATTAAGGGGTATGAGTTATAGGACGGATATCAGAGGTAGGTTCTTTACTCAAAGAGTGATTAGGGAGTGGAATGCCCTGCCTGCAGCTGTTGTAGATGCGCCAAGTTTGGTGGCGTTTAAGAGGTTAATTGATAAGTATATGGAAGAGAAGGGAATGGTTTAGTTTGGAGGGGCATTGCTTTTTATTTTGATCGGCACAACATCAAAGGCCGAAGGGCCTGTTCTGTGCTGTATTGTTCTATGTTCTATGTTCTATAATAAAACCAAGGATTCCATATGCCTTTTTTAAATAGCCTTCGTGACTTGTCCTGTCACCTTCAAAGATTTGCGTACATACTCTTTTCAGTTTTAAGTTTTTACATTAATGTCACAAGTAGGCTTACCATAATGAAGGAGGTGATTCTTTCAAAAATGCTGAATTGGCAGGAGGACTGTAATAAATCCCGACTGTTTTGTCAGTTCAGCTTCTCACCTGAGTCTCGGCACTCTATGTACTGCAGAGGTCCCAGTCGTGAATCTCATTAAAAACACAGGACAGTGGGTCCTATTCGTGCTGGAATCTGACAGTTCTGGAAATCTGCGCATGTGTAATGGACCGGACCTGTCAGATTCCTCGTTTGCTGGCCAGCCCGACCACTGGCCAGCCAGTGACCCTGCAATGCTGCCCCTCCAGCAGCCCCCTCTCCCACAGCCTAATCATGGTCCCTACAACAATTCTCGGGCCAACTCTGCCACTCATCCGACCCCCATCCCCACGTCCCGGCGTACCCGAATGTCCAGGCCCCACCCCCCCTCCCCTAGCAATGGTGATCATCCCACCCCTCACATCCTGCAGACCACACCTCCCCCCCACCCATCCCAATCTCTGTCCATTCCAAACTGACCCTGTCTGCAGAGCGGCAACAGGAACCTCCCCCACCCCACCAGTCACCCCTAGGCCCCATCCACAATAGACCCGACCCCTTGGCACTGCCCCTTGCCTGGTGTGCAGTGCCAAGATGCCACCTGAGCTTGAGCACTTTGCCTCTTGGGCAGTGCCAGGAGGCACAGACCAGCATTGCCAGGGTGTCCATGCCCAAAGGCACCATCCCCTTCCCCCACTACCTAACCCCCAGGGGGCTCCGATTGCCCCCTGCTTCCTTTCAGCAGGGTCTCCCACATGTTCCCCAAACATGTGGAGCTAGTGTAATCCTTGCCAGAATAAAGTACTCCTAGCAGAACAGAAGATTCAATTGGGACCTAAAAGTTTCAGATAATGAATTGATAAACATATTTAAAGTACATTTTAAAAAGAATTCAAATTACTTCCCTGCCGGTTTCCAGCCACTGTTCACTGGCTTTGGGAGGTGCGCATGTGTTCTCGGTGCATGCGCAAATCCCAGTACAAGGCTGGCGACGAGCATCTTCCCATCTCAACGCAACAGAAAAGTTGCGGGTGGCGATGGGAGAATCGCAGCCAAAGTTACTGAACATCCCCTAGTTGCCACACTCTGGCACCTGTTCAGGTACGCTGAGGAAGAACTTAACATGACTAACGCATCTAACCAGCACATATTTTGAACTGTGTGAGGAAACCAGAACACCTGGTGGGAACCCACGCAGACACAGGGAGAATGTGCAAATTCCACGCAGAGAGTGACCCAAGCCAGGAATCGAACCCAGGTTGCTGGCGCTGTGCGACAGCAGTGCTACCTACTGTACCACTTGCTCTGCACTCACTTTACAATTTTATTCTTTATTTTATATGGTCTCTCCCCATTCTTTCTACCAAATTGCATTATTTCACACTTACATGCGTTAAGTTCCACCAGTCATGCATCTGCTCATTTTATCAGTCTTTGTCCTTCTGAAATTGGTTCTTATTTTTCCTCGGTGTTTGCCATGTATGCGAATGTCATCTATAAACTCTGAAATTGTGCCCTGTATATCAAAATCCAGATCATTAATGTATTTCAAAAAGAATAGTGATCCAAATGTCTCTAGGACAAACTACATTATACCCTTTCCCATCTGTAAAACAATTCATCATTACTCTTTGATTTTGTCCCTTAGTCCATTTTGTATTCATGCTGTCACAGTTCCTTTAATCCCAAGGGCTTTAATTTTGTTCACAGCTCTATCGTTGTGGTACTTTGCCAAACACCTTTTAGAAAATCCACACGCATGTCAACCGTATTACCCTTATTGACACTTGCCATTCCTTCATTGAAGGATCTGACAAAGTTAATCAAAGTTTCACAGATTCACATTGACTTTTATTTTTTAGCCCATTATTTTCCAATGCCAGTTGGTTATATCCCAAATTATTAGGCTGATTGGCTTGCAGTTAGGTTTATTTGTCTCCAACGCTACCCTCCACACCCATAACACCATCCCCAGATCCAAAAAAGAGTGAAAAGTTGTGGCCAAGGCCCCTACCTCCCTCAACCCAGCATGCATTTCATCTGAATCAAGTGAACTTTCTACTTTGAAAACTGCCAACCTTCCTCTTTTTCTATTTTCATCTTACCTTCTATTTGCCTTTCTTTTTTGCTGATATATTGGCAGAATCCCCTAAAGTCTTCATTTAACACCTCAACCATGGCCTCTAGCTCCACAAGAAGATTCCCTTTTTAGTCTTTCATCCTCCCTTTCTTTGACTGCCATTTTAATATTTATCAGAGACTTTTAGGTTTAATTTTATTTCAAACACAAATCTATTCTTATTTCCCTTT
The DNA here is from genome assembly GCA_024679065.1 of Sphyrna mokarran. Classification (NCBI taxonomy): domain Eukaryota; kingdom Metazoa; phylum Chordata; class Chondrichthyes; order Carcharhiniformes; family Carcharhinidae; genus Sphyrna; species Sphyrna mokarran. The sequence continues at coordinate 88,982,510 of JAGIQG010000001.1, read as the reverse complement.
ATGCCTCATTCTGTTATGTCAATATCCTCTTTGGAACTCTCCGCCTCAGAAGACACCGGAGGTGGCATCATTGAATATTTTTAAGGTGGAGATAGATAGATTGTGGGAAACTGCCTTTCAGCATCATAAAAATTTTAATCTACCAGCAAAGCTTTTATTCAAAATCTTTTGATGAATTGGTAGGTATGAATATTGGACCATGTTTGTTACATTACAATGCTACAGGTTTAACATGGTTAAAAAGGTTCCCTGGGGAACCATTCTCTGAATCCACAATACAGTGAAGAACGGGCACATTCATGAGGTACAAGTAGTGATAGGTCTGCTTCAAGCAAGGCTACTGAAACAGGCAAAACATGCACTGCCCAAACTGAAGGATGAAACCATCTCGGACCGGACTTCAAAAATAAACCAGCTCAAGATAAGAAATTTATGCAACTAAATTGCATCACCACATCCAAAGTGGCCCCAATCAAGACTAAATTTCAGGTAAGTGGCCTTTCCCTAGACATGGAGGTAGATATAGGGATTGTTGTATCTATTATTGGGAAGCAAACCTTTAGGAAACTCCAATTGGGCATTTTGCCTTTAAGCCTGTGGGATATGAAGACTAGACTGGTCAGATATACTGGAGAGCCCTTGTGTATTGTTGGAACTACTTAATCCCAGTTATGCACAGGCAACAGACAGTCCGACTCTTCCTAATAATGGTGCAAGGACGAATGCCCAGTTTTTTGGGAATGGATTGGCTACAGAAAATACATCTGGATTGGCAACACATCTTTAAAATAGATGCTGGCAATTTACACAAAGTCATGAGAAGCATCCTGAAGTGTTGCAAGAAAGCATCACGAAGATTAAAGGTGCCAGGACCAAGATCTATGTAGATCAAAAGGCCTGACCTAAAGACTTCAAGGCATGACCGGTCCCACATGTTGTATATGCCAAAGTAAAGGCCAAGTTAGACTGTCAAGTGTAATTTAGCATCATACATCCAGTACGATTTGCTGACTGTGATGGGCTAGTAGTCCCAGTTTCAAAACCTAACATTTATGTCTGTCTGTGCGAGGATTAGAAGTTGATGGCCAACAGCGCTTCCTGTTTAAAGATATCCAATGCCATGCATAGAAGACTTGTATGCAAAGCTGGCTGAGGGTCACACATTTTCTAAATTAGACATGAGCCGTGTCTACCTCCAACTGGAGCTTGAGATGTCATCCAGGAAGTATGTCACCATAAATACTTTGGTGACAATAATAGAGCTGTTAACAAAATTAAAGCCCTTGGAATTACCTGTGACAGCATGAATACAAAACTGAATAAGGACCCTGTTTTCCAGTGGGGCAGTTTCAGACCTTCATGAGTGTGACGGTCTGCAAGGCACCACTTCATTCACCCTCAAGCAGCCTGCCTGAACAGGTAGTTGAGACAGGTTCCCTGGAAATAAAACTTGTACATTTCCTTTTTAAATATGGGACTATGGGAATAGCACCGGTGGAGCTATTGATGCACCAATGTTTTAGGACCAGGCTTCCCAAATTTATAATATCAAGTTAAAACAAGAAGCCCAGAAAAATAGCCATGATGGCCAGAGACTGGATAGACTTCAAACCGGAAATATATCTACATGAAAAACTTCGGGAATGATTCTCTGTGGGTTCTAAAAATTATTCTCATAAAAACAAAACTGGTGTTTTATAAAGTAGAAACTAGGGAGAAGACTTTGCATGAGCACATGGATCATCTCCATCATAGGGAACTGTCCACAGAGGCAACTGTTTCTAAGGACATGCTACTATCAATGCCTTTCATACCTGACTGTGGCTGAGGAAACTCAGCTCTTTAAGAATCTCAAGAGCCAGCCATCTGAACAATTAAGGTTCTGGCTTGGACGTGGAGACAGAGGAGGGAGCAAGAGGAAACCCTTGGAACTGGGTTGGGGGACGGTGGGAGTAGGAGATATGATAACACAAGGTCCACAGGGAATCTCTGATCTTCCTGTGGAGGTCGTTGAATGAGTTTCTATAGTAACAGGCAATGGCCTACCCAGTTGTATCTCATTACCTGAGTTGGATGTCCTGAGTCATTACACATTTGCCATACACATCCTTTTTTCTCTCTCTCTATTAACCTCCGTATTTTATTCATCCAGGGAGTTATACTTTCTTTTCTCCCTCATACGTATATATCTATTAAGGCCTTCATTGCTAATTACCATTTTTGCCTGCTGCTTTTGATTCCTACTCACCTGAAATAGGTCACTTTTCAACTCTTTAAAATTATTCCTCCTCGCATTGAATTATTCTTTATCCTATTCATGTAACTGTTTTAAAATCTGGTGCTATTGTTCTCAACCTTCATTACCCCAAACTAGATTCTTTTTGCTTCTTCTTTTGTTGGGTAGAGAACATACTGTGAAAACAGATTTCAAAAATTCCTTTCCCGCTTTGATCTTAATAGCACTGTTATTATCCTAATCTCCACAGGAATAATTGATGTTCCATTTTTGCTCAACAATAATTCTTGCATCTTTCAGTAACTTGTTTGGTGGCACAGTGGCACTATGGTTAGCATTGTTGCCTCGCAGCTCCAGGGAACCTGGGTTCGATTACGGTCTTGGGTCACTGTCTGTGTGGAGTTTGCGCGTTCTCCCCATGACAACACTGAATTTCTCTGGATGCTCCAGTTTCCCCCCATAGTCCGAAGATGTGCGGGCTAGGTTGATTGGCCGTGCTAAATTGCCCATAGTGTCCCGGGATGTGTAGATTAGAGGGATTAGTGCAGTAAATGTGTGGGATTGTGGGGATAGGTTCTAGGGTGTGATTGTTGTCAGTGCAGACTCAATGGGCCGCATGGCCTCATTCTGCACTATCAGATTTCTATGATTCTATCTGCTACGTTGAGCAGTGTTGTCGCGTACCCTTTGATCCATCAACATAATAGAATTATAGTGATGAAATTGGATCAAGGATCTTGCATGATGATTACTCTCATTATAATTGAACTACTAAGCTGGCACAAAATGGGGACAAGGCCTTTCCCTGTGGGGAAATCTGAGCCAAATAATTAATATCTAATTATCACTTCCCAACTCTATCAGCTGGTGGAATAGAGTGCATTAAAAGATTGTTCACTTTGGTCCATGGAGGGCTCCTGATTTTAATGGATGTCACCATGGTAATACAGCAATATTTGCCTTTACAAACCCAGCCAACCTCCCTATTCACCAGGGCTCTGGTACCCACGGACCCCATCTATCTAGCTGTGAGGGTCCATTGTATCTGTTCTTTTCAGTTGCAGATCCATTTGAAGTTGCTGACTCTTATTGGCTAAAAGCATTTGGGACAAGTGACCATTTTTAATGTAGATAATCACCCAGGTGGCAACCAGTTAGCTGGCTGCAGCTGACAGTTACAATGCCAACAGACCAATATTGATTTTAGTCTCTTTTTCTTGGAGTAGATGCTCTTCTTTATACTTGGGTGGATACAGTTAAGTTATTCCAGACTTCATGCCTGTTCAAGGTAGCTGCAAATAGTTCTTCAAACCTGTTATTGGAACACGTGGCAAGCAGCACAGCAACCCAGAAGATCTCCTTATTACCTAATTTTCTTCAGGAAAATTATAGAATTAATGCCAATTTAAGCTGGCGAATTTCAGTGCCAAACCTCCGAAGGATTTTAACCTGCAATTTCTGAAGGACTGAATCAATTTCTCAGTGTCATTCTATTAAGCTGAGAAAGCCTTGAACATTTCATTTTCCAACAGGCATGAGAAAGTTGTATCTTTAACAGATTTAGCAATTTGCAGAAGGTTTGTTCAGCAAACTATTCAGAAATTCTGACAGAGTATGAATTGCCTTTGTGCAGCTGTGTAGAATTCTATAAAATAAACAAGTTGCAGAATGAAGGCAAAATACTATGGATGCTGAAAATCTAAAATATAAACAGAAAATGCTAGATAAACTCAGCTGGTTTGGCAGCCTCTATGGAGAGAGAAACATTCTGAGTCTTTATGGCTGGTCTTCAGAAGAATCATATTTAATAATTATAAAGTATTGGGTTTAAACATAGACAATCTTTAAAAAAGCATTACACTCCTCCACCCCAACCATCAGCTAATGTGATTTTATTCCAATACTAAGCAATAGTAAAAACTATCTTTTTGTTTATGGCAGTGAAAATGCTTTTCTTCAAAGTCTTCTTTAGTATTGTACGGTCAGTTCTAACTTCTGAAACTGAGGAATTTCATCACAATCTTACCATTCAGTTCCAAGAAAATCATATCTGGTGCCAACAATGTCATTGAGGGTGTTTTATGCCACAGATACTAAGATCTTACCGGCCCTTCATGGTGCAGTCTCGCTGCTGCGAGATTGGAGAATTTGGCAGCCAGCTAAATTTCCATTCACTGTGGCAGGATGGAAAAATTCCACCAGTGTGAATGGTGGTAAGATTCTGGCTGTAGATTCAATGAATTGTATCAAAAATAAAAAAAGGATGCAAGATGTGGCAAAGTTTAAAATTCTGCCAGAGATCAAAATAAGATTGTGGTTTAAATTTTACAATTTGACTTTTTTAACCAATATGATGAGACTTGCGAAAATCAATACTTTCAGAATAACATCTGATAGATTCTGTGATTACTTGTTACTAAATCTCAAGAATAGATAAACCGTCTAATTTTTCACCAGTAAAGTTGATTTTTGACTTTTTTTACTTGAAGAAACGTAAGGAAAAATTGTCCATGTTCACATTTCCACCATGAGCAGACATGGGAAATTCAGTATCTACTGTGTGCAAATTTCGAAACACTAATTTAAATTGTCAGAAAACCAGTTTTCCAGTGAGTTCCCGTATTGTTTGAGGTCCTCTGCTATGAGTGTAAAATCAGAAATGATCCCTATTATGTGTTCCCATTCTTGCTGACACTCTGAGTAATGTTATGGGGTCATTGTAAAAGTCTGCATTGCCGCTGGAAAGCCTCTAATTCTTATGAACAGCGCCGGTGGTTTTCTGATCATTATTAACATAGTTACATCATATTTTCAACCTGGAAACAAGTCAATCACTCCAACAGATCCATACAGATATTTATCCTCCCCATCAGCCTCCTCCCACTCTACTACATCCAAGTAAGGGCATGAAACAGTCAATGTAAATGTAAGTCTTTCCTTTCTTTAACTCCACTACCATGTCCTACTATTTCATCTTTCCTCATGCGCTTATCTAGCTCCCCCTTACATACATAATTGCTCCTCACATCAACTTTCTTTCGTCACTCTCTTGTCCAAAGATGTGCAGGTTAGGTTGTTTGGCCACGCTAAGAAATTGCCCCTTAGTGTCCAGGGATGCATAGGTTAAAGGGATTAGTGGGTATACTATGTAGGGATATGGGGTTAGGGCCTGGATGGGATTGTGTTTGGTGCAGATTCAATGGGCCACAGGGCCTCTTTCTGCATTGTAGGGTTCTATGATTCTATGATTCACTTTCTTTGCATTAAAAAATGTCATGCGCTGTTGGTCTGAGGAGTCGAATGACCTCTATGGGACTGCTTCGTATCAGTAAACTGGTCAATATTTAAAAAGTCAGCATCCAACCTGAACGAGTCCACTTCTCCCATAAAACGTAATAATCTCTACATCTACCCAGACACCTTCATAATCAGGTCAACCCTATTCCCTGTTTTGATTCCACATATTTTGCCAATAGTCATGAGTCTATTACATGGAATATTACTAATGGTAACATTTAAGAATGGTCTGAAATTGAGTAAAACGCAACTAATTTTTGGAATTTTGTTCCCAGAATTTGGGCGATGGCAGGAGGTATTTATTGCGTATCCCAATTTTTCTGAAATGGTGGTCATGAACTTCTTACTTGAAGCACTACAGCTCTATTGCTTCACAGCAAATGATTGCGTAACTACTTTGTAGATTATCTGCTTGGCTCCTAATATTTTCTAAAATTAGTGTGACCGGTATCACATGTAGACTTGATCGGGTACACTAACTCCTGGCACAGGTCAGCCAGGAACTTCTGCGCATGCACACATTTGCAAGCAGTTTGTGTAGTTTTTGCACCACTGATGAAATTGATGTGTGTCCATTTACTGGCACCTGTATGAATTTGTGCCTGCACATGGTGACATTATCACCCTTACTGTCTGCAGTTCAAGGAGCTATCATTTCTTCTATTTCTCTGCTTCCTCCATGTTTTGTTTATGCCTTTCCTGAGTGCTTACTGCCTCTCTCCCAGATTTCTCATTCCCTGACCAGTAGTCTTCCATTCACAGACGTTCCTTGAGAGGTCCCGGCAATTGTGATTGCCACTCTACTTTTCCACAGACATGAACATAACAACCACTCGTCCTCCTCTGTCCCACCCTTTCTCTCTTTGCTTTGGCAAAATTTGACTACACTGCAGTTGCTTAAGACATCATTGGCTTTGACATCACAAGCACAGCAGCTACATGTCTAGGTAGCATGCCATCTGCATTTGCTCCAAACTCAGCTAATCAGGTAAAGGTGACATGAAGAACATTAGTGAACCAGTTGGTTTCATGAGTCATTAAAAGCTACCCTGCAGGTACAACAAGGAAAGCAAATGATATTTTGGCCTCCTTCACAGAAAGATTTGAGTTGAAGACTAAAGATGTCTTGCTGCTATTCTATAGACCCTTGATGAGACCTCACTGGAGTATTGTGTGCAGTTTTGGTCCCCTTATCTAAGGAAGGATATACTTGTCATAGAGTTAATGCAAAGGAGGTTCACTAGACTCATCCCTAGGATGATAAGATGGTCTTATAAGCAGAGACTGAGAAAATGGTCTGTATTGTCTCAAGTTCTGACAGCATATGACAGGGTAGATGTAGATGGGATGTTCCTCCGATTGGAGTCTAAAACCAGGGGACACAATCTTAAATAAGAATGAAGACCAAAATGCAGAGGATTTTTTTCTTTGAGGGTGGTGAATCATTAGAATTCTCTACCCCAGAGGGCTATGGAAACTCAAGCATCTTCAAGCAGAAATCAATAGATTACAGGATATTAATGAAGTCAATGGATATGGAGACAGTGGGAAAAAAGGGCATACAGGTCGATGATCAGCCATGATCTGTTTGAATAGTGGAAAAGCCTTGATGGGCCAAGTGGCCAATTCCTGCTCCTATTTCCTCTATTACTTACTATATTTCCAGAGCATCTAGCTACTTGTAGGGTCTCTTTTAATTTTCATCTGCTAGACCACAGATGACCTAAATAAATCAGAAGAATTTTAATCTCTGACAGGATGTACAGCTGCTGTTGGGGATGGGGGTTGAAGAAGTGCAGTTGCTGGGGGGGTGGTTTGAAAGATTGTTGGCTTTAAGATTTTATAAATCAAAAACGAAACTTCAGCCTACCTCCAGTAGTTTTGACAGATGGCCCTGCGTGCCAAAAATACATACTGAAAACTTTAGTGTGCATTGCACACAAACATTCAACCAGCTTTTAGCTCAAAGTTGGAAAATGCAATGGTTGCAAGTGAAAACTTAATACATGAAAAATAATTATCCAATTTGGAGCACCAAGTTGCCTTCTTGGTTGGTGTGGTGATTCTGCCAATTCTTTCACCATCTAGCCAAGATGCGATAATCAGTTATACAGTCAGTCATACAGTTGAATTTATCTTCTGAAGATAATGTTTGGGACCTGCAGAAAATTTATTTATGGAGCTTTCTCGTTTCAGAGATTCAGCACTGTGCTTCTTAATTTCTCAAGAGATCGACTGCCAGTTTGCAAAGCACTTTGTTTTTCAGTTGACTAAAGGTGAAAATTAACTTAGCCAGGTGGGTGACAGATGGAATCTTCTCGTGTTGCGTTATGGCTTAACCGTCTGTAGAAACGAAACTTGTGATGTGGATTCTTGGCTAACATTTCATATTTATTCAGGCTCAATTTTCAATTGTGTGAAATGTCACTTAAGGGATTGAAGAATCAAAATACTAATGTATGTCCATTGGAATGCCTGGAATAACTCCAGGAGAGGCTGCATCAGGGTTACAGAGCTCTTTGTTATTTTTGTACTGAAATGATCTTCACGTGGTGGCACAGTGGTTAGCACTGCAGCCTCACAGCGCCAGGGACACAAGTTCAATTCTGGCCTGGGGTCACTGTCTGTGCAGAGTTTGCACGTTGTCCCCATGTCTGCATGTTCTGGTTTCCTCATACATTCCTATGATGTACAGGTTAAATTGACTGGCCATGTTAAATTGCCCCTAAGTGTCAGGGGGATTATCTAGGATAAATACATGGATTACAAGGATAGGGCCTGGGTGAGTTTGTTGTTGGTATGGACCAAATGGCCTCCATCTGCACTGTGGGGATTCTATGACAGTGTGAGCCAGAAGTACAGATTCTAATGGTCATTTTTGTTTTAGTAAGTACATAGTGTTGCTCTCCCTTTTACATTTATGATCTTGATTAACTGCTGTACCAAGGAAAGAAAAATAGCAGCAAAAAAGTTTGTTTGTCTTCAGCATGATCGAAGCCAGAGAAATTGGTGCTACAGAAACCTGAAATTACTTTGCTCATCAGGGAAGATCCTATGCTGAGAAATCTGCAGCTGGATTATCAGAATTCATGTAGAATTACAGCAACAGAAACTTCAGCAGCATTTCCAGCCTGTGGTCTTTAATAATTGTTGAAGTTTCATAATCAGAAAAGTGTTTTTTGCAATAAGTTCCAAGTGAGGAATCTAAGATTTGATTTTCCTTCTGATGCGCAGATCCATGTGTGTCAATTGCCTCCCACTGTATTAACAACTGTGGCCATTCTTTATACAAGAGCCTTTCTGTATCTAAAAGCTGCTTACTGTCAAGACAGATTGTCAGAAGTGAAATGAACCAGATGTAATGGGCTGTATTTAGCCGCAAACTTTGGCACCCTGATGCCAAATGGAGCCCTTGAGAATGCACTCACTGTCCTGTTATGGGAGAGGTGAGCATTGCCAAGGCAGGTCAGAAAGCACAAAGGTGTTGCAACATGGAGGTACCTCTGCTGACCTGCACATGTCAATAGATAACTGGCTCCTGCCTCCGCCTTTGCAGCTGTACAGGTTCTGGAATGACCAGACCCACTGGTACATCATTGGCCCAGGGCTCACCTGGGTTCCAGCATGCCTCCAAGTGCTTGTTTCCTGTGACGTCCCTGCCTTCATCTGCTGTGGATCTTCAGTTGTGAGATGTCCAAGGAGTAACCCAGAAGCCAACCTACTTATTGGACTCACTGAGATGTAACTAACTGCGTTGCTGACTGCTGTGACACGTCTTCAACAGCGGAGTCTGAGAAGGCTCCAATGGAGCTACTTCTGCCCAAAGGATCCAGGGGCCATGAGGATGATGCAGCTGCTTTGCTGGTAAGAGAAGGGAAATGGCATTAGTGTGTCACAAGGGATACAGAGGGAACTTTGAGTATTCACTTGAGACTTGAAAATGATAGTGTGTCTTAAGGATTCTCACGTTTGTCTGCTGCCTCCACTCCACTGTCAGCACAAGGTGCACTCTTCCTCCTCTCCACCTTGAGGGCTCTCTCTCCAAATGTTGTGTGGGTTCTGAGCTCTGGCGTAACAGCAGGTGACTGTGCCCACACTTGTTGTGGTTGAGTTTGTCCTGCAAAGACACAGGGAGAGTGTAAGCTGAGTGGTGAAATTGAAGATGGTGATAAGGTTTTGCAGGCATCAGGCTTGAGGGGGAACTGGAGTTTGAGGAGCATAGCAGCTTCTGGGGAAATACGGTGACTGAGGGAGCCACTGGGGGAAATATGGCAATTGTGGGAGCGGACAGGAGGGCCTAGAATTGGCAATCCCTGAGGTGGCTGAGTGAAAGCTGGAGTTGAAGGTGGCGATGGGTGTGCAAGGAGGTGCAGAGAGAGACTGGAAGTAGTTCACCCAACTTGACAGAGCGAAGAAGATCGTTCATCTAATTCTTACACTGCTGTCCAATCCTCTCTTGCAGTGAGTTGGCACTTACAATGTTGCCAGTGCATCCCACGTGGGGTGGTGACTTTGCTGGGAGGCTTCCTCCTGGAGTGAGGATGGAATGTATCCTGCCTCTGATGCACTCCATCGAAGACTCTGGTCAGGGTTCCTTCTGAAAAGCGAGGTGCAGACCTTTTGGCTGTCATCTCCTGTGATAGATGTGGAGTTGGTGCTGGGGAGCCATTTATATGGAGGTTTCCAGCGATTGCAACGGTTTAAAATGTGGTAGGGCAGGCGAACATCGTGAGTGCAAGAGAGAGGGCCTGGGTGGGATGCTCTTTTGAAGATTCAGTGTAGACTTGATGGGCTGAATGGTATCCTTTTGCACCATAGGGATTCTATGTTTCCATGGTTCTAACATTAAGAGAATAAGTTAGATTTTGTAACTGGTGTGGTCCTTACGAATCTGTATGCATCTTTTCGGATATAGCTGGAAGTGAACGATCAGTTCGTGATTTCTGGTTTAATAAATGTTGAAATCTTCTATTAAAAGTTGATCAGCTGAACCCTGTAACTTTGTTCAGCAGCAACCGTCCACATTTCTAAATGAAAAATAAACATTGGGATTGATCAAACCACCCTGTCCAACACAGATGGTACACATTCGGCAAGTGTAAATTTAGTTTTTCAAGGCCAGAGAAATTGTTAGCAGTTAATATGACTTGGTGTACCATTTAAAATTTCCAGTTACATTTCATTCAACAAGGTGTAACCTTTTCAAACATCCCTGCAGTAGAATAAAAGTGGAAGTTCACACCAAACCAAGTGAATCTTAAATTTTCCATCTGCAAGGGCTCCAGCAGCACCATCTGTGAAGGAGTGAGGAATCACTGACAGCAGGTTGTGGATTTGTGTGTTAAACTGTGTGTGTGTGGATGACACAAGTTGCTGTCAGCCTCACAGTTGTAGCAGTGGCAAACATGCTGATGGTTTCACCCTCATTCTACCACAAGATCCAGACCACTATATAATTTGCTGTTTTGAGTGCCTCATTGTCTTGAATGTGTCTCATACAATGGTCATGCTACTTCCAATCTGCAACTATGTTCATAAATTCAGACTATTTTCCCACTGAGTTGCGGGGCAACTTTATAATTCAATGATAAAGGAGCGCAGTGGTGTTCATTGCCAATGTAAACAGCCACAAGGAACCGATGGAACAGAGTTAGTAATAACACGACAAACATAAGGCCGGAATTCTTCTGCCCCCCTCCCGCCACCGAATTGGACTGTGCGAGGGGCGGACAATGGGAAGGTCCGTTGACCTTGGATGGGACTTTCCAGTCTTAAGTTGTGAGTGGCTATAAAATCCCGCCCAGCAGTGTCTCTGATGGGTCAACTTGATTGGAAAGCTCATGACTGATAAATTATCCAGTCTGGATTCAAGAGATGGAAAATAGTCCGATAATTCTGCAGCACTTCAAGGGCAAGGCCTGCAGCAAGGGGCTGTTCATTTTTATATCCTGTCCTTGTCAACGTGCATCCTTAAATCAACACAACTAAAGTACTTGAGTCTAGGAATTCAACCATTCTGCACCCATGTTATGGACACAAATGAATCTACTAAGGTTAAACATTTCCAGTTAGACATGTGCTGTTGGTTATATTGAGAAAGAATTAAAATTATTCTGCTGGAAATGGGCATTAAACACTTCATGAAGATAAGGGGCCGAGTGCCTGTTTGAGACCCCCATAATAAGTAAGATTGGTTTGCCCTGAGAGCAACAAGTTCTTCACGTCTCATCAACTTGATGAGAATAAGGCCCAGGGATTGATGTTGATGATTCTTGGGCTTCACCATTCAGATGAGGAAATGATCCCTGCAGCACTTGTTTGTAGTTGTGCCTGAAATTTTAGGCCATTATCTGATCATTTGCTGCTTGGAAAATTACATACCACATTTCCCTAGAATACAACAGTGAGTATTTTTTTAAAAGTAATTCATTGGAATGCTTCAGGGCATCCTGACATTGTGAGACATTTTGTACAAAATACAACTTTATTACTTGCACAATATTTAAAATATTGATGTACGAACAGTATTAAGAGATGTAGGGTTTACAACATGGACTTAGAAATGTTATACAAATTGCCTAACTGTCTAAACACCATTTAACATATTCACTTTTTGGTGTCTCATTTGCTGTTTTAACTATTTACAGTAATAGCTGCCACTTTATATCTTTTCAGCTTGCCAGGTAAAGCAGCTCACTTTTAAGCAATAGGTAATCTATTCCTGGCATTTGGGAATGTTAGTTGGCCTCAGTCTTCTAATTACCACTGTTTTGGTGAATCTCTATGTAATTCACACTTGCTGAATTGGATTTGAAACTTTTCCACAACCATCTGGTTCAGGATCTGAGATCAGTGGAGTTGCGTAATGCCCAAGGTTTTCACAGTGATATATATTAGAAGTCATTGAAAAATAATAGGATTAGAAGTACTTTACACATTCTGATAGCGAACATTAGTTACTAGTACGGGAATATCACACATTGGTTGCAAGAGAGTAAAGTATTTGAAGAAGAGAATTGATGTGAAGCATTTTCAGAGGGTTTTAACAGCTAATCACTTACTGTCTGATTAAACGGTAGCATGGCAGTAATGTTACTAGTCCAGTAGTCCAAAACCAGAACTAATTACCAGAGACTGGATCAAATCCCACCACGATATCCAGAGGAATTTAAATTCAGTTAATTAAATAAATCTGAAATTAAACAGCTAGTCACGGTTGTAGACCGAGTGGTCATGTTATGACGTGGCTACAAAGTGTCAGCAGACAGGAGCATGTAGACTTGCTCAGACTAGTGAATAAATTGTCATTCTGAGAAAGGTCATCTAGACTCAAAACATTGGCTGTATTCTCTGTCCACAGGTGCTGTCAGACCTGCTGAGATTTTCCAGCATTTTCTATTTTTGTTCCAGATTCCAGCATCCGCAGTATTTTGCTTTGATCTTAGTGTTTAACTCACTTTCACTTCACCTCTAGGAATGCCTTACTTGAAGAAGCACTGCTCTTCTCTCCAACAAACAGCTGTGATGAAGGATCATTTAAACTCGAAATGTTGGCTCTATTCTCTCCCCACAGGTGCTGTCAGACCTGCTGAGATTTTCTAGCATTTTCTGTTTTGGTTATTACTCTAATGATAGGTCGCCAGTTATTGGAACGCAGCACTTCTACAACAGTCATGCTGATCACTGAACTGTCCAGCAAACCACTCGTTTGCATCAAACTACCGAAGTTAAATATGGATGAGAAACCAGATGGATCACTGAGCATTTCAGGCTTAGAAAGGGCAAGGCACGCCCTGAAATGCTCTCCATTGGGAAACCTGCACCAAGGCTGGGTGAGCTATTCCCATAAATTTATCAAACAACATTATGCAATGTGCTAAAGAGCCAAAGAGAGTTTGAGGAGAAACAAACAGGAGAATGCTGAAAAACTTCAGCAGGTTTGGTAGTGTCTGTAGCAAGAAAGAACAGAGTTAACGTTCAGAGCCCATCTGGACCCTCATCAGAACTGAGAAAAAATCTGTTAGATGTTATGCTACAGCTGGAAGAGATTGCACCAAAAGTGCAGCAATCTTAAGAATTAGAGATATTTGAGCAGCTGCAGGGGCGTAGAGGATGAAGAAAAATGTTTTTGCATTGAGTCAGAAATGTACGGGATATAAAAAAGGTTAAGATGGAGTAGAAATGTTACAGTCTAAAATTGAAGAATTTGGTGATAAACATAAAGAAGAATCTGGAAATCTTCCATAGGCGTTTAAATAGTAAAAAGCTAGTACGAGTAGGATTAAAGATGATAGATCACCTATGCATCTATTGGCAGAGGGCATGGCTGATGTATTTAAAAAGAAGTTTGCATATGTCTTTACCAAGGAAGGAGATGCTGCTAATGTGAGAAAGAAAAGCTATTTGAGATGGTTTAAAATTTGATATACAGAAGGAAAAGTTGGCTATACTTAAATTCTTCTAATATGGGAAGAGGCCTCTGATTCCACTTGGTTTGTTAAAGTGTGCCGAGTGAGTGGGCAGATTAAATCAGAGACAGCATCAAATGCACCATCTCAAACAGTGACCAGAAGATCTAGTCTGATTGATCACCAGGAATAGTTGGATGGAATACATTCAAGGCTGCTGAAGAAAGTAACAATTGAAATTGCAGAGGTATTGTGCATTACCTTTCAATCCTTCTGAGATATATATGGGCTTAGGCAGGATGTATGGAAAATCCACTGGGCTGTCTATCCATGACTTACCTGCCCACCTGCCTGACATTATATGGGGAGCTGGAAAGCCATCACAACCTTGGGCCAATTGGGCCCTTAAGTGACCAATTTAATGGCTAAGTAAGAACGTCATCCACCACCATGGGTAAAAATACCTGTGGCAGAAGCCCACCAGCTTTAACCACATGGTTGGCTTGGGCCAGTAGATTGTCCCTCCTGTGAGGATTCCCTGGGCTCAGAAGAGGAAACCCCTCCAAATCCCAAGTCATTTCCCCCCACCCCCTCCCTGATGTGGACTCTTGAAGTGGAGATGCTGGCGTTGGAGTGGTATAAACACAGTAAAAAGTCTCACAACACCAGGTTAAAGCCCAACATGTTTATTTGGTAGCAAACGCCACTAGCTTTTGGAGCACTACTCCTTCATCAGATGAGTGGGAGTTCTAATCACAAACAGAGCATATAAAAACACAAAACTCAATTTACATGCATAATGATTGGAATGCAAGTTTTTACAGCTAATCAAGTCTTAAAGGTACAGACAATGGGAATGGAGAGAAGTTAAGAGATGTGTATTGTCTCCAGACGGAACATTTAGTGAGATTTTGGAAATCCAGGCAAGTTACAGACAAGTGTGACACGAACCCAAGATCCCAGTTGAGGCCATCCTCGTGTGTGTGGAACTTGGCTATCAGTCTCCGCTCAGCGACACTTCACTGTCATGTGTAATGAAGGCTGCCTTGGAGAATGCTTACCCGAAGATTAGAGGCCGAATGCCTGCGACCACTAAAGTGTTCGCCAACAGGAAGAGAACAGTCTTGCCTGGTGATTGTCGAACGGTGTTCATTCATACATTGTTGTAACATCTGCACTATCTCCCCAATGTACCATGCCTCGGGACATTCTTTCTTACCGTGTATCAGGTAAACAACATTGGCTGAGTTGAAAGACTAGGTACGACATATCTGGTGGATGATGTTCTCATGGAGGGCTTGTCCATAGGGGATGGCTTCTTCAATGTGTTTAGGGTGGAAGCTGGAGAAGTGGAGCATTGTGAGGTTATCCATGGGTTTGCAGTACAGTGAGGTACTGAGGTGACCGTCCTTAATAGAGACACGTGTATCCAAGAATGCATCCAATTCCGGAGAGTAATCCATCGTGAATCTGATGGTGGGATGGAACTTGTTGATGTCATCATATAGTTGTTTCAGTGATTGTTCACCATGAGTCCAAAGAAAGAAAATGTCATCCATGTATCTAGTGTATAGCATCGGTTGTAGGTCCTGTATGGTGAAGAAGTCTTGTTCCAACCTGTGCATGAAGCTGTTGGCATTTTGAGATGCGAATTTGGTCCCCATGGCATTCCGTGTGTCTGGATGAAGAACTGATTGTTGAAGGTGAAAACATTGTGGCCCAAGATGAAGCAGATGAGTTGTAAAATTGCATCTGGAAACTGGCAGTTGTTGACGTTGAGTACTGAGGCAGTTGCAGCAATGCCATCATGGTGCGGGGTGCTGGTATAAAGCCCTGAGACATCCATTGTGACGAGGAGTACTCCTGGTTCAACTGCTCCATGTGTGCTGAGTTTCTGTAGGAAGTCTGTAGTGCTGCAAAAAAAAGCTGGGAGTTCTTTGTACAAATGGGTTTCAGGATGCCCTCGACATAGCCAGAAAGGTTCTTGCACAGGGTCCCATTGCCCGATACGATGGGGCAGCCAAGTGTGTTTGCCTTGTGTATCTTCAGGAGGCAGTAGAAATCTCCAATGCAGGGAGTACGTGGGATGAGAGCACGGAGGGTGTTCTGAAGGTCCGGATCAAAAGTCTTGTTCAGAGTGTTGAGTTGACGGGTGTGTTCTTTGGTCAGATCTGCAGGTAACTATCTGTAGTGTTCTTCATTGTTCAGTTGTCGGTACACTTCTTTGCAGTTATCTGTTCTGTTCTCCAAGGGTTCTCCAAGGCAGCCTTCATGATTCACAACAACGCAGAGTTGCTGAGCAGATACTGATAGCCAAGTTCCACACACATGAGGACGGTCTCAACCAGGATCTTGGGTTCATGCCACACTATCTGTAACCCCCACGACTTGCCTGGACTTGCAAAATCTTACTTACTGTCCTGTCTGGAGACAATACACATCTCTTTAACCTCTGCTTAAAGTTCTCTCCAGTGACATTGATTAGCTGTAAAGACTCACATTCCAGTCATTATTCATGTAAATTGAGTTTGTGTCTTTAAATGCTCCGTTTGTGATCGGAACTCCCACTCACCTGACGAAGGAGCCGCGATCCAAAATTTAGTGGTATTTGCTACCAAATAAACCTGTTGGACTTTAACCTGATGTTGTGAGACTTTTTACTGTGCACACTTGAACCCAGTCTCCCTCAACACTCCCCTCGACGTTACACTTCTTGCCAAGACATTTCTAACTTGCCTTAAGTCCGAGCTCCTCAATATTAGGGATTGCTTGTAGTATCAGTCATGGCTGCCAATCTCGACTGTTGCAGCGGGAATTACAAAGCGGCAAACTATTTTAGTTAACGGGTTCTCTTAGGATGGGACTTCTTCCTGAGAAGCCTCACCTTAATATCCCAGTTTGCAGTTGGGATTGTGGGCATTCTGCCCCTTGACCTTTTTTTAGCTGGAGAGGATAGCAGCCCACAAAACCAAGCCAATAGAGGTGGTGACTAAGGACTGGAGAATTGGAAATGTTAAATCCGTTTTCAACAAAGGCGTATAGGGATAAATCCAACGGCTACAGCCAGTTAGTTTAACCTTGACGATGGAAAAGCTTTTCGAAATGATAAGTGATCCAGAGACCCAGGGTGGTGCTCTGAGAACCAGTGTTCAAATCCCTCCATGCAGATGGTGAAATTTTAATTCAATAAAACTCTGGAATTAAAAGTTCAATGATGACCATGAAACCATTGCTGATTATCATGAAAACCCATCTGGTTCACTAATGTCGCTTAGAGAAGGAAATCTACCCTCCTTACCTGGCATGACCTACATGTGACTCCAAATTCACTATAATGTGGTTGATTCTTAAGTGCCTTCAGGGATGGGCAAAAATCGCTGGCCCAGCCAGTGACACCTACATCCCACGAACAAATAACAAAAAATAAATCCTGGGCAAAATTAACCATCATACTGAATTTAAAAAAGCAGTATGAATCTGTTAAACACAAATTGTGTTTATATAAATTGCTAGTGTCTTTTTAACATTGATGCGCACCAAAAGCCTCTGATCTCACCTGTGGCTGGGTTTCTCTGATGCTGCTGCATTGAGTGGAGTTTTGGCCGAGTGTGGTTTGCCATGACCACCATGCTAAATGAGACAGATTGAAGAATTTGAAAAAATGGGAATCTGTGAGGCTCTGTGGGCCATCAGCAGCAGCAGAACTTTATTCGGGCACAATCTGTAACATAATGGTCTGGCATATCCGTCATTGTACCGGTACCAGCAAGCCAGAGGACCAACCCTGGTTCAAAGAAAAATCCAGGAGGATATGCCAGGAGTAGTACCAGATATTCCTAAAAATGAGGTGTTAGTCTGCTGAAGTTACAACACAGGACTACTTATGTACCAATTAGCATAAGCAGCAAGTAGTAGACAGAGCAATTCCACAACCAGCAGATCAGATCTAAACTCTGTAGTCCTGCCACATTCATTTGTGAATGGTGGTGGACAATTAAACAACTCGCTGGAGAAAGAACCTCCATAAATATCCTCATCCTTGACGATGGGGGAGTTCACATCAGAAGATGAGGCTGAAGCATTTGCAGCCAGGTGCTGGGTGGATAATACATCTCATCCTCCTCCTGAGCTTCCCAACTTCACAGATGCCAGTCTTCAGCCAATTCAATTCACTCCATGTGATATTAAGAGCGCTTGAAGGCATTGAATACTGCAAAGGGTATGGGCCTTGACATTATTCTAGCAATAGTACTGAAGTGATGTGTCCCAGAACTATCCAAACCCCTAGCCAAGCTATCACCATACAGCTACAACACTGGCATCAACCCAGCAATGTGAAATTTCCCTGGTATGTCCTATCAGCTAAAAGCGGAACAACTCCAGCCTGGCCAATTACTGTCCCTGTAGTCTACAATTATCAGCACAGTTCCCTGGGGTGTTTTCTTTCTGGGGAGGGTGGAGCATGTTCTTTCTGAGGTTAGTTGGGTGCAGGGGGAGGGGTGGGATGGATGGAGTTATGCGGGATGATTGGCCTAAGTATTGAAGTAGAAAGAGGGTTTAATTTTTCTAATTTGTTGGACATAACTGTTGTAACTGTGGCCAAATATTTTAAAATTAATGATTAAATCCATTTTCAGAGGTAGCCAGAACAGCCAGTTGTCCAGGGAAAATAATGCTTCTGGGCAATTTCCATAGAAATTCTTAGTTGAGAAGTTTTGAGAGGGAATCCCCCAAATCTGGCAATGGGGAATCCAGAGGTTATGATTCTTTATAATGTGCATTTCTTCAAGTATATATTCTATGAAAAGTATAAAATAATCAGAAAGTATAATCATTATCACAATGTTATCTTATGCAAAATAAATCTATAATTATAAATGTTTATTATTTTGTTTATACTAACTCACAATATCCACTTTTAAATTTAACTAGGAGGTGGTGTAGCTGTATGGGGAATAGCTTGGCAGGTGTATGGGTAATTCTGGAGTTCATCACTTCAGTACTTTTGCTAGAATAATGTCAAGGACCATACGTTTTGCAGTATTCAGTGCTTTCTGATGTTTCTTAATATCACATAGAGTGAATAAAATTGGCTAAAAATTAAATGTTTGAATAATGCACCTAATAGTCCAGCCTTTAGGTTCAGTACTCCCTTTGCAGATGAGAATTCAAAAATCAGCACCAAATTGAAACCCGTCTCCCAGGTGAAGAAAGTGTCCTAATGCCTGTAGTGCCCAATTAGCTACCCAATTAATTTCTGATCCTATCCCAGCTCCACAAACCCAACCCAGGAAAAAGTGTTCCAAAGACCAGATTTCCATTCTGGCTGGATTTTCTTTCCAGGGTTTCCTGGGATGACTGTGGAATGACTGTGGAATGAGTGTGGAAGCTACCAGATGTGGTGGCGATTGGGTTAGTATAATTGAGTGCTCCAGTACTGTTGAAATTTAAACAATAGAAAAGCATAAAACAGCCCTCACCTTTCTGCACCTCACATACCCCATTCTCCATGCATGCAACCTTATGCTCACACTCCATACTAATCTATGTCCCCTCACACCTCCATGCTCCCATACCCTCCAAAACCCTTTGTAGACCCTACGCCAACTTAGTGCCATCCAGTGTCCACCACCCTTTGCCATTAAACATACCATGCAGACTCAATCAGTATCCATAATAAGTTAGCCTTTGGACTCATGCTGGATTAAATAAAAGTTCTAAGTATCTTTTGCAAACTTCATTTCAAAAAGACACATACATTCATTTACTTTTTTTACACTCCTTCAACTACATTATCACTTATATAAACAAACATTTCATTTCATTGAATAATTCCTGATTTAAAGAAAAACGTTGGAATTACAGTCGCACTCCAAATATTCCATAACTGTTTGGAACTGCCAATCAAACAGTTAAATAGCAGGCACTCTGCTATGATAATAGACTGCCATAAAATTAGTCATGTAACATTAACCCAGTAATGGTAATTCTACATCAACAGACAGTGTAAAATAGCAAGCAATCACTCTTAACACTTCACTGTTACTTCAAAGGGTTAAGAGCAAGGATATTAAATGCCTTGACAGCTCCCTTCAATGGATCATCTCGACACTTTTGTTAGTTCCAGTAGTTCACAGTTCTAATGAGTTGACACATTTTTTACACACATTCTTGCTTACTTTTAGAAACCCAAAGGGCACCTGACTCCTCAAAAGGCACCTGACCTCCACATGACTGCACCATTTCCACAAAGGCATCTTTCCTTCCAAAATGTTGTCCTATATTCAAATAAACCCACATGGTTCAAACCTGCTCCTACCAGGTTTATTCTACACATCTGTCATATGAGAATCGCATGTGATGGGAGTGGCTGCTGATTTCATGAGCAGTTTCCTCAGCAAACTCTGACCTGGGCCCATTCCCACCCTTGTGAAAATGGTAGATGCTGCATATGAGAATATGACTTCCACATTCTCACCTGTTCTGCCATTTTCACCACAATAGAAAGCTCTTTGTTGTGGCATAAATCCAGGCCATGGTCTTGGCCTCAATGGAAAATGTAATAGCAAATAGCTTTTACTTTAATTTAAACTGGTAATTGTTTTTATTTCTCTTCCAGTATCATGGGACATGAATGAATTCTATGAAGTGTCCTATGTAGCTTAAGAGGGCAGTTACGATATTTGGGACATTGTGGCTCCATTATGATACAGTACCTTCATCAGGATAGCAAAGTACAGTTCAAGTGGCATTCAAATTCACATTTTCTTTTAGGCGTTGCTTTATCAAGTAATAGGTACAAGAGTGGAGAAAATAGAAAGGGCAAATTGATTTGGATATTGTTTATCCAGTAATAAAGTTTCAGATTTACTCTTTGACAACATGGCTTTGTGAGACTTTCTGAAATAAATCTATTAGTTACAGTGCTAATAATATGAATTTAGACTACTTACAAGTTTGGGGAAATTTTCAGAAATGTTACATATTTTCTGCACAACTGATAGTTCTGCAATTGCTTTGTTGACTAATCATATACTCTGTATAATCTCAGAGTAATGCAGAGTCTACTGATGTAGGGGGAGTCAATCCTAAGAGAAGTGCTGATTCAGAGAAGCAGAATGCATCACATGCATGATCAGGGGGCATGTAAGGCACAAGTGTAGAATTACTTTCGGAAATGCAAACACAGAGTTTTATTATGGAGGGGTGAGAACATTTCTTTTCCCAACACGTCCTCAACAAAAGTATTAACATGCATTTCATAAATATTCTACAGATTATTGGTCTTAATTTGGAGAAATACACAATAGGAATGTAACTTTAATTATTTGCAGCACAGGTTGCAATTCAACAAGGAAACAATATCACAAGGGATCTGGACAGAGTAGGTGGGACAAAACTGTTCCCACTCGTAAAAGAATCAAAAATGAGAGGCACAAATTTAAAGTGATTTGCAAAGCAAATAAATGTGATATGAGAAAAACTTTTTCACATAGCGAATTGTTTGGGTCTGGAATGCACTGCTTAGAAGTGTGGTGATGGCAGTTTCAATCAAAGCATTCAAGAGCGTATTAGATGGTAATTTGAATAGAGATAATGGGCAAGGGTATGGGGAAAAAGGCAGGAGTATGGACTAAGGATGTTCTCATTTGGAAAGCCGGTGTTGACATGATGGGTCAATTGGCTTAATTCTGCCCTGTAACAATTCTGTGATCCTGTGAACAAGTAGACAGCAACATTAATACATGTGTAATAAAATGACCTGGTTTCAAGCCAGTGCATGTGTAGATTCCAAACCTTCATACTGGCTGCCATGTTATTAGTTTCTCATTTAATGAAATAAAGATCCCAATTTGTTTGAAATTAATAGAAGCAGCTAATTTGATTCAAATCTGGACCCTTGATCTGCCCCAGCTAAACAGCATCGTTTCCATTAGTATCTCACATGAATTTAAATTAGCTTTGATTGCACATCTTGCTGCAAATTGTAGAATTGTTTTAATTGATCTATTTAAATTAGCTTAAATGCAAATCTGTGAGGGAAGCACATCTTATTTGTGCTGCACAGCTAATGATTTTAAAAATTGCTGGGAATTCTGTGTTTAAAAGGTCAGTCATGTCTAAATGCCTTTCTGAAATCAAGCTGCAGATGAGCCAGGACTTTTCTCAATATGGGTGATACTGAAGCTACCCCTTCTTGATTATCACTCAAAATCAAGACCTCCACAACCCCAGATATCTACCCTGCAAATATCCCTGACACTGGAGTCAACTTAGCACGGCCAATCAACCTAACTCACATATCTTTGGTCTGTGGAAAGAAACCGGAATGCCCAGAGGAAACTCACACGCAGACATGGGGAGAATGTGCAAACTCTACACTGACAGTGACCTAAGGCTGCAATTGAACCCAGATCCCTGCTGCTGTGAGACAGCAGTGCTAACCACTCTGCCACTGTGCTGCCCTAAATCATTGTACAATTATTCTATTACTCTTGGCACTTGTAAATGTGTTCGTTTGCAGAGTTTGAAACTTTTCTGAATTCCATCTAGCTTCCAGTTATCTCAAAGGTCATGGGAATTTAAGGATCTGAAATTTGGCCCTCCACCAGAATTCAATAATGAACTCCTATAAATTCAGGTCTTTCACATTATCAACATTCCCACATTTGTACGATTAAACACTGGACATCACTTGTGAATGTGCAGACTGTGAGATCATTGCACCTTCTGCTGCTGTTGACATGATATGAGATGTGAGTGGATGCAGGAAGTACTGAAGGGGAGTTAAATATCCTATTTGAGTAGCAAGGAACACTGCAAATGCAGTTTGAAGATTGAAAGAGTGAAGGTTTACATCTTCTTAACAGTAGAAAACCAGAGACTTCCCGGCATGTTTGGAGATAGATGGCAATCATTATGGCCATCCTTGGGTATTTGTCATTTTTGTGCTAACGTGCAAATCAGGGCTGGATGTAAAGAGACAGTGAGTAAGTTAGTCTTAACTGCAAGAGGAATTGAATAGGATTAAAGAGATGTATATGCAGTTGACTGATGCCTTTGTGAGACCTTGCATGGAGATTTGTTCAGCCTGTTCATCTCCTTTATCAAGGGTGACTAGTTCTCTTCTAAATCTACCCCATTTAGCAAGGTGGTAATGCCTCATAACATAACAAAGGGTGTCTTTAGTGCAGAGATAAGAGTCTGTGACTGTCTCCACAGGGCCTGTGCAGTGATCATTCCTACTGAAACATCCATGATTGGATACAATAACCGTTAGATTCTTTCATGATGCTCCTGTTGCCACTGGCACAAGCACAAGATAGTAAGAAGTCTCACAACACCAGGTTGAAGTCCAACACATTTATTTGGTAGCAAACACCACTAGCTTTCAGAGTGCTATTCCTTCATCAGGTGAGCCTGATGTTTACCCCAGTCCAACGCTGGCATCTTCACATTATGACAAGCACAAGATGACAGATAAGTCCTTCAGGGCTCAGTAAGTAGTGACATTACTTGGTTTTTTGAAAGAAATGTTGCACGTTCTTAAGTGTACAGAGAAGTGTGATTCAAGATGTGTAAGGTGATAAGTTCATGTACTATTTTGTTTCAGTTTTAATATTTAGGGAATTATTAGAAGTGGCTTGAAGAGATAAAGCTGATAAAATAATACAGCAGAGATGATAAGGGTTTTAGCAAGGAAGCATTGCAAATGCTTAATGACCTTTCCAGGATTCTTCTCCTTTAATAGAGAGATTGACCCATTTATTTTAATTGCACTGTTATCCAATTTAATTTATTTTAACGAGTACTAAGATTTTAGACAATAAAATTGCTAAGTAATTTCTACCCTATGATTATTAGTAATTGCATTTGTGTTTGTCAACTATTTCAACTGCATCAGGCTACCTGTCTGAACACCTTTCTTATACAAAGCGCAACGTTAACTCGCAAAAGGCTGTTGAAAAGGATAATGGGGGGACAACAAGGAAATGTACCCATTAGATATCTCTTTCAGGAAGCCAGCACAGGCATCAATTGGTCAAACTGTCACCTCTTGTTCTTAAACATTCTAAAGTTCAAAACATGATGAGAGTAGCAACAGTGGAAAAGTCATGTTTTCCAATATTATCATCCCTTACCCAGAGGGATTACAAATTTAGGAGTACTTTTGTAACTGACATTTAATGTAAGCATTGATCGTGAAACGCACTTAAAAAACCTCTGATTGTAGCTGTCACTGCTGTTACGATTGCTATGAAATTTACAAATTGATTCTGATTATGGGAATCCCTGTACCAACAGATAACAAAGGCTATACAAAGTCTGGCAGGAGTAATTAAGTAAGAACTATTAGATTAAAGTCTTTAAATGACTGATTTTAAACTGAGATGGAATATGTTGAAAGGGAGATACAGTCTGAGTCATGAGAGATATTCTTGAAAAAATAATCAAATATATTAGAACAGTAAAGATGGCAACTATATCTCTTTGTATTAAACTTACTAAGTGTTAAAATATGGAAAGCATGTCTTTGCTTAGTCAAACATCAGTCAGAAGCAAGGCTGTCAAAGTCAAAACAAATAACAAGTGTCATTATATGATTGCTACTGCAATGCCAAGATTGTGTCACTAACTGAAATTGCTCTCATGAATTTTATTTTTTATCTTTATTAAAGCAAAAATCCATACTATGGCAGATATACCAAGGTAAATGCTCATCTATAGGAGTCCAAGCAAAAATTACTCATAGGAAATATAGTTGTGCCAATTTAATGGAACATTTTTTAAAAACTCCAAGATTTGTGAAAATGTAAATGTATCAATTTAGCCATGAGCTATCTAACTTTGTGGTAATGTGTTAAATGAATTCTGCCCCAGAGGATGAACTTATCTCAGGAAGTGTTATTTCCACACTCTAGTTGCGAACAAATATAAGGGGTGAGTGACCCAAATGCCTAGTGAGACAGGAACGTCACATCCTGGGACCGAGTGTGGACTTTTACCATTAGATTCAATCTTAGAATTGAATGGAGAAGCATATTGAAGCATTTTGTACATAGTTTAAGTTAGCTAATAAATTGTTTTTCTTGTAGTTAACCTGTCAGATGCTAATCATTAAAATTGATGACAAGGAAAACAGATATGCCTGAAAGTACAGTAAAAGTGTGAAGGAGATCATGTTTGAATTGGTCCAGCATAAATTCATTCAGGTCCAACCTGCAAAAAGGAAATCAGCAATATGCCTATCTTTGGCAAATTAGAACTATTTAATGCAAATTCTGAAGACTGGGTACAGAATATGGAGCACTGTGTTTTCCAGGCCCATGGAATTGGGGAGCAGGAGGAGCATGGATGGATAAGAAGAAATTTATGTTGCTTACTGCATGTGGGACCTAGACATATAATTTGATTTGATCAGAAGTTTAACTTCTGTGGATGCTCCTGATAATCAAAATGTTTGCACAGCTTGGAGAACGAGTGAAAAGATATTACTATCCTGAATCTTCAGTATTGTTGCAAAGGTACAAATTTAACTCAAGGGGAGAACCCAGGAAGACCATTGCAACCATTATAATATCGGTAAGGCAAATAGTAGAGCACTGAGAGTCAGCTTTCAATGACATGTTGAGGGATTGTTTAGTATGCAGTGAAAATATGACAATACAGAAAATGCTACTGGCAGAATTGGAAATAACCTTAGAAAAGGTGCTAGGAATGGCTGCAGCAATGGAAAGCATAGAGAAGGGGCTCCTACAGCTATAAAGCATGCAATGTGGTGAGGTCCACGAGGTTTAGGGAGAAGCTGCTATCAACAGTAGCAGTCAAGAGTGAGGGCACTGGTTTAAGTTAAAAAAAGGAGCATTGAAGCTAGAAGAATTCAAATGCATAGGAAGTACAGTCAACAACCTAAGAGTAAAGCAGAGTGTTATGATGTAGGGGAAGTCACTCCTAAGGGGAATGCCGATTGAGAGAAGCAGAATGCATCACATGTAGGACAAGGGGGCATGTATGACACAAGTGTAGAGACAGGCAAGGCCTGCCCAGTGCAAGCAGGGTAAATCATCCAGCTCCAGTACATAATATGGAGAATCATCCAGAAGATGAATAACATGACAGTGGGCAAGGTAGTCCCAATTAAGTGATATTATTGGTGAATGGCCATCCACCAAAGATGGTACTTGACATTGGGGCTTTGGCCAGGGACATTAGAAAACAAACATACCAGCATCTCCAAGGAGGGGTTCAACCCTGAGGTTGAACATCACAGCCTAACTAGCCATTTACGCTGTGAAGCTATTCAAATCGTAGAAACCACCCTGATTCCTGTAAGCAGTCCATGACGGCAGTATGCTCACTACCATTGACTGAATTCTATGCGATGTGACTAGCTCCACGAATCAAGTTAAACTGGCTGGGATTTTTTTAAATAAATGAGGGAGCTTGTATGAAGTCTTCAGAAGCTGCATTTTGAGAAGATTTGGGGAAGATCAAAGTTTATGGATGAAGACCCATGTCGACCCTGAAGTGACCCCAAGATTTTATAGGATGAGATCTGTGCCCTACCCATAACTTGAAAAGGTTGAAACTGAGCTTAAACATTTAGAAGACTTGGGCATCATTAAGCCCAGAGGGTTTAATGTATAACAAGTTGGATATGAGCCATGTTTACCAACAACTGAAGCTGGACAAACATCCAGTTGATAGCTGGACTATCAACACACACAAGAGATATATCTGAAAATACATCTGCTATTTGGGGTCTCATCAGCTTGTGCCATTTTTCAATTTACAATGGAGAGTTTGCTGTAGAATTCACCCAGAGCTGCTGTTTACCTAGACAGTGTTTTGATAACTGGATGCACTGAGGAAGAGCATTTAGCCAATCTAGACAAAGCCTTGAAGAGATTTCCAAAGGCAGGTGTACACCTGAATAGAGAAAAGTGCGCCTTCCAAGTGAATAGGGTGTCTTATTTAGGTTACAGAATGGATGCAGAGAGATTACAGCCTATGGAGAATAAAGTGAGAGTCATCAGGGAAACACCAGCTCCTAGAAACACCTCAGAACGCAAGTCCTCCCTTGAGCTAGTCAACTATAACAGGCAGCTCCTCCTAAATCTATCAACATTGCTGGCACTTTTGCATGGACAATTGAAGAAACAACAGAGATGTTACTGGAAAACACCACAAAAGCAGTCTTTCAACAAAATAAAACAATCACTTCAATCATCAAACCTGTCAGTACATTTTGACCCTCCTAAAAAATTTGTTCTCTCTTGTGGTGCATCCGTGTATGGAGTGGGAGATATGTTATCTCATAGAATGATGGGGCAGAGAGACTCACTGGATGTATACCAAGAATCCTTTCAGATGTGAAAACATTCTCAGATTAAAAAGAAAAGCCCAGCCTTGATTTACAGTATTAAGAAGTTTCATCATTATATCTATAGGAGACATTTCACTGTCATAACTGACCATAAGACCCTATTAAGAATTTTTTTTAAGAAGGTAAAGCAATTTCCCAATTGTACCTGCTAGAATACAATGATAGACATTGACATTGCTGACTTATGAGAACAGAGTTCAAACAGCCCATGCAGACATCCAAGTACCAGAGAGTACAGCATCCCTTTCAGCATCTCAAGAGATTGTAATGGTCTTAAACATTTTAGATACATTATCTGTGATGGCACAACACATAAAGTTCTGGACTAGTCGAGACCCACTATTATCAAGAATCAAAAACATGATACTGTATGGTTGGTGGCTTGAAAAAGCTACAGAACAAATGAAGACTTATCAGTCGAGAAAAGGTTAACTTGATTGTGGGCACGATGAAAGTCTGTGGGAAGTGAGAATTGTTGTCCCTGTGTCTGGAACTTAAGGAATTATATAATGCCCATCTGTCCTGTCAGAAATGTAGATGCTAGCTGGAAACAATGTATGGTGCCCTGGCATAGATGCTGACATTGAAAAGATTGTGAAACTGTGTGACCAGCACTAACTACAACAGAAGTTACCTGCTACCACCCCTTTGTATTGGGAATGGCTAGATGGGCTATGGGTAAGCATTCTAAGCTGATGTTGTGAGACTTCTTACTGAGCATTCTACAGCCAGTCCAGCACGCAAACCAGTCTTCCATCCATTAACGTACACCTTCCAAAGCCCCAGAAAAGCGCCCAGCATAATCAAGGACCCGACGCATCCCAGGCATACTTTCTTCCGCCTTCTTAAGAATTGGCCCTGGAAATAATAGATTCATTGGTGGTTATTTTCCCAAATTCTTTGGACCCTGCAATGGTTCCTACGTATTGGAGGGTAGCTAATGTAAACCCACTGTTCAGAAAGGGAAATAGAGAGAAAACAAGACAACTATAGACCAATAAGCCTAATGTTAGTATTGGAGAAGTTGCGAAGAGTCCATTATCAAGGATTTCATAACTCAGCATTTGGAAGGCAGTGGTATAATCAAAGTCAGCATGGATCTATGAAAGGAGAATCTATTGGATTCTTTGAGGATGTAACTAGTAGAGTTGAGTGGGGAGAACTGATGGATATGGTTTATGTAGACTTTCAGAAGGCTTGCGACAAGGTCCCACATAACAAACTACTGTGTAAAATTAAATCATATGTGATTGCAGGCAATGTCTTAGGGTGAATAAAGAGCTGGTTAGCAGATAGAAGGCAAAGAATTGGCATAAATGGAAATTTTTCTGATTGGCAGTCAGTGACTAGTGGGATTCCTCAGGGCTCTGTGCTGGGACCCCAATTGTTCACATTATGTATTAATGATTTGTAAGAGGGAACTGAATGCATTATCTCCAGATTTGCAGATAGGCAGGAGGGCGAGCTGTGAAGAGGATGCAGAGATGCTTCAGTGTGATTTGGACAGGTGGTGCATGTGGACATATGTAAGGCAGATGCAGGATAATGTGGGTAAATGTAAGGTTAACCACTTTACCAGCAAATAATAAGAAGACAGACTATTACTTAAATGGGTGTAAATTGAGAGAAGTGGATACTTAGCAAAACTTTGGTATCCTTGCGCATCAGTTGCTGGAAGTAAGCACGCAGGTACAGCAGGTAGTAAAGAAGGCACATAGTATATTGGCCTTCATAGCAAGAGGATTTGAGTATAATGACAGGGATGTCTTGCAGCAATTGCATAGGGCGATAGTAGGCCACACCTGGAATATTATGTGCAGTTTTGGCATCCTTATCTGGGGACCTATGCCCTTGCTATGGAGGAGCGTAGCAAAGTTTACCAGGCTGATTCCTGGGATGGTTGGTCTATCATATGACGAGAGATTTAGTCAGTTAGGATTATATTCACTGGAGTTTAGGAAGAGTGACAGGTGATCTCATAGAAACTTATAAAATTCTAATAGGGTGAAATAGGATAATTTCAGAAAGAATGTTCCCAATGGTGAGGGAGTCCAGAACTAGGGGTCATAGTTTGAGGATAAGGAGTAAATCTTTTAGAACTGAGATGAGAAATTTCTTCACCCAGATGGTGGTGAATGTGTAGAATTCACTACCACAGAATGTAGTTGAGGCCAAAATGTCTGATTTCAACAGGGAATTAGATATAGCTCTAGGGGCTAAAGGAATTAAGGGAAATGGGAAGAAGAGAAGATCAGGATATTGAATTTAATGGTCAGCCATTATCATAATGAATGGCAGAGCAGGCTCGCAGGGCCAAATGGTCTATTCCTGCATCTAGTTTCTTCTATATTTCTTCCATAGGGAAAAAGATATTAAAATTTGAGATCACATAGCAATTGACTCAAGAATATCTTCTTCCTTGCTGCCATCAGATTTTTGAATGGACCTACCATATATTAAATAATGTTTCTTTGCACTTTAGGTTTGACTGTAACAATATATTCCGCACCTTCTCCGTTCCTTCTCTTCTAGGTACTCTATGAACTGTCTGTTTTGTCTGTAACACACAAGAAACAATATTTTTCACTGTATATCAATACATGTGACAATAACATGTCACATGTCATAATAGAGTAAATGGAGGTAAACTTTTTCCACCTTCAGAAATGGATAAGACGAGGGGTCATGGCCATAGGGTGAGGGGGGCTATGTATAAGACGAATATTAGAGGGCAGTTTTTCACACAAAGGGTAGTGGAGGTGTGGAATGCACTGCCGAGTAAGGTGGTGGAAGCAGGCACGCTGGGGCTGTTTAAGGGTCTCTTGAACAGCCACATGAGCGGTATGCAGATAGAGGGATATAGTAGGACTGTTTAACTACGGCTTTTTTTCCACAGGTAATTCGGTCCATACTTGACCAACATTGAGCATGCATTCAGCAGGTGGTGCGAGGACAGCTCTTGGATGTTGATTCATGGGTTGCCTGGTACTTCATGTCATAAATGAGTACTTTATGTGGACCATCTGAAGGGCACCATGACAGCTCAGAGACTATCGATGTGGCTGTGCAGACACTTGGAATTGGGCCGGTGTCTGCGGGAGTTTGCGCGTTCTCCCCGTGGTTGCGTGGGTTTTCTCCGGGCACTCCGGTTTCCTCCCACAACCCAAAAATTCACTCTTAGGCTGATTGGGAAACAAATTGTCCCTATAGTGAGAGTCTTCCATATTAGGAATAACCTAAATCTATAATAGGATAATGGAATTGCTACTATATAGTTATGACAGTGGTGCGGGCTCGTTGGGCCGAAGAGCCTGTTTCCCGTGCTGTGTTGCTCTTAAAAAAAAACAAATCAAATCAAGTTCATATTGACTTCCTAGGCCCTAGATGTTATGTAATGATGTGTTTCCTTCAGGAATTGTTGCAGCCATATTTTGACAAAAACAGCTTGTTTGCCAATGTGAATGCATTATTTGAGCATATCAGTTGCTGAATTTGTTCACTTGCATTGAGATTCCCAGATTTAGGATCTTGCTATAGTGGGATTTTGGATGGCAACTATCAAGCTATTTGTACATCAGTTGTGGCACATTGCAGCAAACTACAATAGATGCAAAATACCGTAGATGCTGGAACTCAGAAATAAAAGAATAAATTGCTGGAAACACCCAGTTGGTCTGGCACATCTCTGAAGAGTTAGCATTTCGAGTCATATTGGAATTGTAATCATAGAATCCTACTGTGCAGAAGGAGGCCATTTGGCCCATTAGGTCTGCACCAACCATAATCTCAGCCAATCCACCTGACACTAGGGTCAGTTTAGCATGGCTAATCCACCTAACCCACACAGCTTTGGATTGTGCGAGGAAACTGGAGCACCCAGAGGAAACCCACGCAGACACGGACAGAATGTGCAAACTCTACACAGACAGTGACCTATGCCGGGAATCGAACCTGGGTCCGTGGTGCTGTGAGGCAGCAGTGCTAACCACTATGCCACCATATTGCCCTAACCACTGTGCTACCCTATACTTGCTGCCCGATTTGAAACATAACTCCGCAGAAATGCCTGCAAGACTTGCTGAGTGTTTCCAGCATTTTCTGCTTTTATTTTAGTAAACTATAATCCAGTTTCCAAGTGCCTGTAGGAAGTCATTTTCTTTCCACATTGTAACAGAGAAAGAACCAATATCAATGTTATTGAAAAGGTCAGTATCAATGGAGAAATGAGAAATGGTAAGACTACAATAGATTATAAATTCCAGTTTACCTGAAATTGATAGCCTGTGCTTATTCCTGAAAATCATATCTTTGTGTGTTTAGAATGATTGCAGTGTGATTTTCAGTGCAGGTCCAGGTCAAAAATTCAACAAGGCTGAGAATTGCTATTGGCAAGAATAATGGATGATTGCTTCAGAAATTCCTCTAGCTAATAAAAGCAGTAATCCATTTATTCTACAGTTCTGTTAGAGTCTAACATCTACTTTATTTTTAGGCGCTTAAAATAACTGGAACCCTTGTTGGGTTAATTAGTTTTGGTTTGAGAAATAGAATTACGGCAATCCCCAAATAATGGTAGAAGGATAAAATTTGCATCTGTGGCTGTGACATTGCTGGGCTGCACTGTTTCACTCAATTCAGCACGAGTTAAATATGTGTTTAGTAATTAGTGAAAGCTGCATTTGACAGCAGAATTATAAATGTTTTCTATAATTATTTAAAACTAACTAAAAAAGAGGCATTAATTTGTGACTGAAGAGCAGTAACAGTGCATATGTAGCAAATGCAGTTTTCACTAATTATTCAACTTATACTCATGCTTAATCTTGTGAAATAGTTCAATAACATTGCATCTGGATGGGTGCATGAATAGGGGGATACAGACCGAGTAAGGGCAGAAGGTTTTTTTTAGTTCAGTTAGCACATCATGATTGGCACAGGCATGGAGGGCCAAAGAACCTGTTCCTGTGCTGACTCTTTTCTTTGTTCTTTTTGTTCATATTTCACTTGTGTTATTGAGATAACCTTTAATTCTTTTTCTTGTCAATTGTCATGGTACATCCAAGTCTTGTTTTATTGACAAGCCTTTGAATTGTGTTTGTTCCGTGTCGGTTGAGTTATTCCTTAACTTCTCTTTTTCCCACTTGCCTACTCAGACACTTATTGAAGCTCTGCTGAGCTTGCTGATGGTTATGCCGTCACACACAGTCATCACCTGTGGTGGGCTGAACTCAGAGATCTTCTAGCTATTGCTAAATTTCTAGAATTCAAAAGAAATGTGACTGGAAGTTATTTTGTATGCTCTCAAATTATAACTTTTGTTTTAATGAAAAGAAATACGGCTGGCATAAAAGGTCAATAATTAGTTAGCCCATGCCTCATGTAACTGTTACATCATGTTAAATAGGATCCCATCTTGGCAACAATAAAGGTGCCTGGAATAATGTAAAAACAGCTGTTTAGCACTTAAGGTGAAATTAATTTGTGAGTATCTAGTAGCTTGTGTGAATTACATCTGAAAACAGATGGTTTGTGGCTTCACTGCATATGAATGAAGACAGCAATTGTTATATAATGCACATGATCCCACATGGAGTATTCCCTATTGCGCAGACACCATGACAGAATAGATTGATCTAGTAACCAGTTTTCCTTTACTCTTTATGCAGATTCGTATCAACAATGTGATGGCCTCAGCCTCTTTTGGATTCTGTGTAAATTTGTTCTTCGATGTTCCACTGGGGTTTTCATACCAAATGTGCTATGAGCTGAGAGGGAGTTGGGACTTTATATATAATCATCAACATTAGGAACAATCCTACATGCGTGTTTGGTAACCACTGAGTTCAATTTAAAAATCTATGAAAGATTACAATCCAGTCAAGTTAAATAAACTAGCTTTGGAGTTTTGACCATAAATTCATTTTACAAGATTCTGTTCGTTTATTAAACAGACGAATACGGGGTAGCCTGGATAGTGTCTCAAAATATAAAAACTCTGTTTCGTTTATGACTGGTGTGGATTTGCAGATTTGTTTAATTTACTCTGTGTGAAACATACCTAAAATTGGTCTCCGACATTCATTTTATGTCATGAAAATGGTGCAAAAATACTAAATGTCTCCACCCCCATACTACAATGGCAAGATGTAATTTACCTTATGGTATTTCAGATACAAAATTGTTTACTTTGTCATAGTAATGACTGCTGACTATAACCTTCTCTGATGCAGCAGCGCTCATCAGTGCTGCCACCTGGGCCTGATATTTGTGGTGTCAGGAAGTCTCTGCAAACCTTTAAGAATGGTAGGTGCAGCAAAGATGCAGAAGTACCACCTCCATTTCTGACAAATCTCACTTTTACCAGCAGGGAGAAGAGGCCTAGGTATGATTTCCATAGGAGGGAAACCTAAACGTAGCATATCCATCTCAAGTTAATGCTGAGTTCAAACACACCATTTTGACTGTCGCAGGGGTTTTAATTTGAAGTGTGGTAGTTGCAAATTTATAGAATAGGTGCAAATGCTCTTGGAGGGTAAATGAATTCTGTTAACTGTCATGATCAGAAGTGTTTTTATTATTTCCCACTCTTTATATTTTTAAAAATTGGCTGCAGTTCTATGATTTATTTTAAAAATAGTCTACCGGACTGCTTTGATAGACAGGCCAGCTGATTTAGCATACATTTGAGCAGTTCTCTGTTCTCTGTTGATACTTTAAGATACCTTATAATATTCATTATAAATGCTTGGCTGAATTTGAAAAGTACAATTATCTCAATAGTAGGCTCCAGATTTCACAGTCTGATTGATAGTTTAAAGAGCTTATTACAGGATTAGTGACAAGAATAGAATTTGTTTTATATTTATTTTTATTTGTTTTTATAAGAGATCAACCACTGAGATTTAAATCCTTTACATCCATGAATGATATTTCTTTTCCTAATGAAAGCTGTATTAGATTTTTAGAAGTTTTTGTTTCATCTCCACAAGATTCTGATGTCTTTCTATGGGTCAGTTAGCACAGGCTATGGGCCAACGGAGATTGGTGCAAAAGTGAATCAGTGCTAAAGGGCCTAAAATCTTCTAAAACAATTAGGTTCAAATCCCAGAAAACTGACGCAGTCTTTTCAACCAGTCTGCATTGATACTCCATATCCCCATGACTTCTTAGCATCTCTTCCAGGTTAAGTGGACCCAACTTCAACTAGTATGTACACCTCCTTCTGTCTGGAGTGAAAGTTCTCTGATTCAGGCAGGTATTACCAAAGCAGATCCGTCAAGTTGGGAGACTTCCTAACTCAAGCTACTTGGCTAAAGGGATATCGATAATCTGGCCCTTATAACATGGGGACACATTTACCAGGATCTTGTGATTTGCCTCTGACTATTTGCAATTTGATTTCTATTTCCAGACAAGAAATGCAAGATAAACAGGCTAAAATATTACAGGGTATAAATAAAATGGTTGCCGACTTCCAATCAGTCATTAGTGCCAGTCATAAAACCAGCAGTAAATCATAAAGGTGAGTTAAAGGTCAGATCCTGTTCTCCCAGCAGGGAGCCTTGGTTGCTGGCAGAGAAATTCTAGGTTCACAGCCCATGATTTCAATAGGTGGAAAGTCATAGGTCACTCATCCATGATTCCGACAATGTGTCTACTGCAACATTTTCTGAATCGCAAGAATTGATTCTCAAACTCCCTACCAAACATTTACAGCGTGAGCTTTTGACCAACTCATCTATCAGTAGAAACATAGAAAAACTACAGCACAAACAGGCCCTTCGGCCCACAAGTTGCATCGAACATGTCCCTACCTACTAGGCATACCTATAACCCTCTGTCTTACTAAATTCCATGTACTTATCCAAAAGTCTCTTAAAAGACCCTACCGAATTCGCTTCCATCACCACTGTCAGCAGCCGATACCATGCATCCACCACCCTCTTAGTGAAAAACTTACCCCTGACATCTCCTCTGTACCTACCCCCCAGCACCCTAAACCTCTTGTGGCAACCATTTCAGCTCTGGGAAAAAGCCTCTGAGAATCGACTCGATCAATACCTTTCAACATCTTATACACCTCTATCAGGTCATCTCTCACCCTTCATCTCTCCAAGGAGAAAAGACCGAGCTCTCTCAACTTATCCTCATAAGACATGCTACCCAATTCAGGCAACATCCTTGTAAATCTCCTCTATACCCTTACTATGGCTTCCATATCCTTCCTAAAATGATATAATCTGTCATCCTATTTGATTTGCCTAAATGATTCACCGCACACTTATCTGGGTCGAAGTCCATCTGCCACTTCTCCACCCAGTCTTGCATCCTATCAATGTCTTGCTGCAACTTCTGATATCCCTCCAAACTATTCACAACACCTCCAACCTTTTTGTCATCAGCAAACTTACCAACCCATCCCTCCATTCCCAGATCATTTATGAAAACATAACAGCAGATGTCCCAGAACAGATCCCTGGGACACTCCAGTCCATGTAGGAAAAGATCTATCTACAATCCCTCTTTGCGTTCTGTGGCCAAGCCAGTTCTGAATCCAAAGATCAATATCCCTTTGGATCCCATGCCCCCTCACTTTCTCAATAAGCCTTGCATGGGCACCTTATCAAATGCTTTGCTAAAATCCATATAAACCATATTTACTGCTCTTCCTTTGTCAACGTGTTTAGACACGTTCTCAAAAAATTCAATCTGGCTCGTAAGGCATGATCTGCCTTTGACAAAACTGTGCTGACTATTCTTGATCATACTATACCTCTCCAAATGTTCATAAATCCTGTCTCTCGGGATCTTCTCCATCAACTTACCAATCAATGAGAGTAGACTCACTGGTCTATAATTTCCTGGGCTATCTCTTCTCCCTTTCTTGAATAAAAGAACCACATCTGCAATCCTCCAACCTTCCAGATCCTCTCCTGTCTCCATTGATGATGCAAAGATCATCGGCAGAGGCTCAGTAATCTCTTCTTTCACCTCCCACAGTAACCTGGGATACATCCCACCTCGGCAACTTATCTAACTTAATGTTTTTCAAAAGCTCCAACACATCCTCTTTCTTAATGTCCACATATTCAAGCTTTTCAGTCCGCTGTGAGTCTGCGCTACACCTAGATCCTTTACCAGTGTTACTGCTCCATCATACTTATTTCATCTCACCACATCCCCCTCTTCCTTTCTCTCAGTCTGTGGAAATCTGTTGTATGCTTTAAACAAATCTTCCTCTTCACATTGTTTCTTCTTTTCTCTGGTGCTATGTTGAATCTGGTGGCTTATTCTGCAGTTTTGTTTCAGTGGGAGAGGGTGAAGTAAAGCAGTGATTATTGGCATTCCACTTCACTTTGTAAGGATCACCACAAACCCGCTCATCCTGCTGTTGCCCTGGAAGGATTTTCTATGTGTATCCATGTAATAAAATTGGAAATGGATTTGTAAAGGACTGACAGATCTGTGCAGGCACTTTATGGCATGGCTCAAAGGAGAGAGCTCACATTGAATTGCTTTATTGCTGCCCAAGCTAATTTCAGCAAAGTCCATACACATTAATTAATTCTGGGAATTTCTCATTAGTTTAAGCTCTTGCTCATTAAAAAAATTCTGCTTTAAATGTGAACAAATATAAGTGCTTATAACAATGCACATGGATGGGATGCTGTTTTAGCTTAGTGAATGCATTCTGGACAATATTCATGCATAATTTCATACTTATACACAAAGTATTTTGGTTACTAAGATTAATATAATTCAATAGGTGACCTATCATTAGAGCTATTTGCAAAATATTACTCAAGCTTTTTTTCTGTAATAAATGTCTGCCTTATTTTCAAACACGCTCAGGATTAATACTCATTCATAGCCATTTTATGTGTTTGCTATTTTGATTTATTTTGTCTGTTCTAATTAAGGTGTAAATTTATTATGGTTGATTTTCTGAGTCCTTATCACAGCCACCATTTCCTAATGCATGTCTGGATTGTGGTCATGGAATCTTTTTTTATATATTCGTTCATGGGACAGGAGCGTTGCTGGCTGGCCAGCATTTATTGCCCATTGCTATGAAATCCACCATTTTGACGTAAAACCAAATCATTTGCTGAGATGCCATGACTCAAAATATTTTTCAAAAACAAATTAAGAGGAGAAAATTCTAAAACCTCTTCAAATAGTAAAATTTGTGTCAACTTGGCTCATGGATGCAGTTTTTCTCTTGGACAGTCAGTTAAAAATCTATCACAAAATGTCAAAAGTCTCAACTTTCAGTGAGATGTTGTGGCAATTCATTGAGACCTCTACATGCAGTGCCACAGAGTGATCGATTTCACACCATCCCTGATTTAGCTCTGCTGTTTGGAATCATCCAGCAACAGTTAGGTGCTCTTTTCACAGAGAATGAAACATAGCAGCTGATTGCCAGGCCAGGATACAACTATTCTGTATGGCTACAGACTGACGCTGCTGAAGGCCTGAGGACAGACTCTCGCCATCAGACCGAAGGATCTTAAACGGAAAAATACCAAATAATTTGCAAAGAAACCTATTCCATGATGAGCATTAACTTTATTGTGTCTTCAAAAGGTGATCAGCAGATTTTATGTATCCAAATGCATTCCTTAATCTGTCTGAATTACAAAATTAAATGCAGTATTTTTAACACATTTCCATTTATTAAATGGAAAGGTTCAAATCTTGTTTCAGGTGTATCGAGGCTGAATTCTATGACCCCCCTGATGACTGGAAAATTACCCTGATGGCTTTCTCAGCATCCTCCTGCCCACCCAACTTCTCAGCAATTTTACAATGGGATGAGACAGGCCCACTCACTCATGCACGAGTGAAATCTTTAAGGGCCATTTCGAACTTCACCTCAGTTTTGAACTTAGTAGGAGGAATCTGGAAAATGATCTTGTTCAGACCTCAGAGGGGTTGGTGGGGTATGGTTGGCAGCAGGGAGAAGCTAAATGTTCTCTCCCCTGTGAGTGTTTCTGCTCCCCTAGGTCTCAGCATGGACAGGTCTACTATCACACTACCTAATCTTCCAGGCTTCATCTCCCCTCCCTGCCTGGTCCTGGGCTCTGTGACTTGGACTCTAAGGATTGCTTGTAGTCCTTCCTCGCAGTGGCCACTACTGCTTCTGCCACTACTGCGACTACAGATAAAATCGAAAGTTTGTTTATTAGTGGCACGAGTAGGTTTACATTAACACTGCAACAAAGTTACTGTGAAAATCCCCTAGTTGCCACACTCCTATTCAGGTACACGGAGGAAGAACTTAGCATGGACAATGCACCTAACTAGCACATCTTTCAGACTGTGCAAGGAAACTGGAGCATCTGGAGGAAACACATAGGGAGAATATGCAGACTCCACACAGACAGTGACGAGGTCCCTGGCGCTATGAGGTAGCAGTGCTAACCACTGTGTCACCATGCCACCCAATTTAGCATGGCTAACGCATCGACGGGCTGTAATTCACTGCTGCAAGATTTGCTTCTGAGTGAGGGCATACATTTTGGCTCTAGCCAATTAATACTGTTTATGTATTAAACAACTGTAGAGTGGCTAATATCATTGAGGATATGTTCCCCACATCGGGGAAATCCTACCCTGTGGGGTAAGTACCAACAAGCACATGAACAGGAGCTACAGCTTATTTTCTTTTACTGCCCTTAATTGAGCCCAGCTCCATTTTCTTTCTTCATGCTCTATCCAGTCAACACTTTATTCCAAGTGGTAACGATTTCCATAAAATTAAGTGAATTTGCAACCAATCGTGCTGCTTTTGATCAGAATTCTCATCTTCCTGTTGAAAGCTCTCAGTTTGAAAGGTACTTTCCATAACCTCGCACTTGGAAGGAGTGCAGTCTGGAAAGAGAGAGAGTGAGCTACAACGCTGTGTTATCAATTCTCCAGCTTGCGTTCCATATGAGCTGCACTTCCTGGCTAGATCAGTATTCTCAGTTCTGGCAAGATACTTCATCGGAAACAAATGTCAACTTAGTCCAACTTGGAATAACATACAGATATCAAATATTTAAATGTACAAAAAGAAGACCTGAAATATCTTACCTAGTAGGAATCACTGGGTAATAATAACCCAATAAATATATTTTAATAGACACTACTGTGCAGAATTATTTAACTCTGATCATTACAATTTATATTTTTGTGATTCTTTTTAACCTTTTGTTGCACGAAAACTCATTACAGCCTCAGTATAAGTGATTCAATCCTGTTTTTGAAATGCAACTTTAATGGACACCCCACGGTCAAATAATGCACTTTGGAGTAGCAATAGGCAGGCAAACAGACAGAAAAGAAAAGGGATTTTAAAGAGAAAGAAGTGTTAAGAAGAATAGTTCAACAGCAGCCAAAGAGGGGGGAGGTGTTTATTCTTTTAAAAATGAATGAAATGTGTAACAACACAGGAACTATCAGGCCATCAGCATCAGAATGTTCCAAGAACAAAGACTGAATAAACAGATGGAATGGAAAAGGTGAGTGGGAAGTGCTGTAAACATTATCTGGGAACAGAATATTGGGAAGTAGCTCTGGGAGAAATGAAGATCTGGGTACAACAAAGTAGGAGGCATGGTGATGAAAGCAGATGTCAGGGAGAGCAGCCAAATCTCAGGAGTACGGAGATAGACTTGATTTGGTAAAGTATCCTTCTTGATCGATTAAAGAAAGGTGTACAAGTTTTGTGTGAAGACAGAAGGAAATAAAAATGATAAAGCCCTGACCATAGATCAGAACAGTGGGGCAGGACTAACGGCGTTTGTTGCTATTCACATTTCTTGTGCAGACAGATGGGTAAGTACAGCATGATGCTGACTGGAGAAATATCATGCAAGGTTAAGCCAATTAGCTAGAAACACAGATATTGCAGCCACAATTCAACATTATCATTTCAGCTGTCAGATTAGAACATCAGCCCAAAGTTTTACTGAATAAGAGAACCATTTCCAAACAGAACCCAGAATTTGTTTCATTGAGTGGATTTTAATGTTCCTCTCTTCCTCTTCGCCACCTCCCTCCATTAGAGCGGGCTGGGAGGCAAAGGCGCTGTATAATAGGGCAGGAAAGTACAAAGTGGAGATCTCATCATCTTGCCAGTTCCCCTGGACAATAAAATCCAGGGTGAGGAGGTTGAGGACAGCCTCTCAGTCCACAGCTGTTCATTTCAACCAGCAGCAATAGGGAACCATGCCATGGATGCAATGCAAGCCACCAGATGGATATTCTGCAACGTGGTGCGAGAGTTGGTGGTCCCTGTCTCTCGCACATCTTGGGCTAACTGGAGGGATCTGACAGTAGCACTCAGAAGACACCCCCCCCCACTGTCCTTCATAATGATACCTGATTTGGGCCTCTCTGTCTGGCCTTCATGAGCCTGTCACACCCATCTGCACGTGGGGCTTCCAGCAAAGATCTTCATCCTGGGGTCTCCTATAATACTTGCGGTGCCCACTATTCTTGCTGGCACTGATAGCCTCTGACTGGCTGATGGCTCTTGCAGGTAGAACACCTGCCTCACACCAGAAAGTGCAATGGTAAGTTGCTCCTGGGGAAAGCTGGGAACACTGACAACAGCCAGTGTGCTTTCTAATTGGAACTTAATCCTGACAGGGTTCCTGGAAATGATCGCAGCGGAGCCGCCACTGGCTCTCCAGTTGGTAGACAGGCCCAGTGCTGTGACAGTTAAATTCCACATATTATGTATATGCATTTCAAAACATTGTGCGTGTTGTTTAAAGGAAAAGCAAATGATTGAATCCATTCCACAGCAATTGCAGAACGGGCCAATAGAGTCGTAGAAGGGTTACAGCACAGAAGATGGTCATTCAGCCTGACATATCCATGCCAACACTCTTTGCCTGTATCTATCTCAGTGCAAATCAAAAGTGTTTTTGTGTTCTCAGTAGCTAATAGGATAAATGTGATAAAATATTTGAATTTATCACTAAACTTCCAAACAATGAAGAAAGCTCCACAACCACTTCTGCTAAGTGAGTGCTGTTTGAGCAGCTCACAATGCCTGTCTTGCCATAAATATTGGACAATAAATAGCGGGCAGCCAGATTCAAGGCTGTAATTGGATCAAATAGTACAAACCACATCAATCACTAGCCCAAAGCAGGAGCAATTGAAATATCAGCAAAACTTCCAACCAGTTAGTGTCTTAAATTCACTGCCACATGTTTGTTATTGAATGTGATCTTACTTATTTCTTTCTGCTATGCAATAGGAGTAACAAGTTAAAAGGCAGTTGGGTGGATGATGAGGACTTTTATAAATTGGTATTATATAAATCAAGAACATGGTTTAATTTTCTCTGAATCTAGTCTTGTTTTCCCTGTCACTTAAGTTTTGAACTTTTATTTGATTTTTTTTGAAGTTAAAATCACAATGGAATCAGGAAAGCCTGGAGTATTGGTGTGAGCATGCAAATTAAATTATTTTCAATTTGTAAGCAGACTGTTGGATAAAT
The DNA here is from genome assembly GCA_024679065.1 of Sphyrna mokarran. Lineage (NCBI taxonomy): Eukaryota > Metazoa > Chordata > Chondrichthyes > Carcharhiniformes > Carcharhinidae > Sphyrna > Sphyrna mokarran. Next base: position 88,940,679 of record JAGIQG010000001.1, on the reverse strand, counting down.
ATGGAGCTGTTATTGTTTAAATATTGTCTGCTTTTCAATACTGTATTAGCAATCATAGAAATATTTAGAGTATATAAAAGGGCAACATTGTGAATTTGTATGTCTGACTTTGGAGTTTAATCACAGTATCCCTATCGTGCAGAAAGAGTCTATTCGGCCCATCGAGTCTGCACCAACTCTCCAATAGAGCATCTTACCCAGGCCCATTACACTGCCCCATCTCCTCAATGCAACACGTTCATCATAGCTAATCCGCCTAATCTACACACTACCATGGCCAATCCACCCGGAAACTCGCCCGGTCACGGAGACAACGTGCAAACTCCATGCAGTCACTCGAGACTGGAATTGATCCCGAGTCCCAGGCACCATCAGGCACCATGCTGCTTGTGATCTGCCAGAAGTACGTGTACGTTCTGAATGTACACCTTGTTGTGATAGTCTATCATTTAAAGAAAACAAATAAACTACTTCTATGGAGCATTGGATGTTGCTTCTATTATAAAGGCATAGTGCAGTAATTTACACTACAGAACCAAGTCAAGCACACAAACAAATAAGCAACGCATTTCTCAAGATATTTTTATTGTTTGTTAAATATATCCTTTAGCACTTGCCTTCTAACAAGGAGATTAGGTTCTTGTAAGAGTGAGATGATGACAATAGAATGTGATAGTTTTGACTGAGAAACAATTGATGCTTGTTGATGTTGATGCAAAAATATGGAAAACTCATCAGATCTCGTTCCAACAGAAAAGCAAATAACATGACAACTTTGATAATGGAAAGATGTTTTGGAAACTTTGGGGAGAATGTATATTGTGTTTATTTTAAGCAAAATAATTTTGGAAGCAATGGAAACTAAAGAATATGAATGAGCTGTTCCAGTCCTGATGTCTGGCATCTACAATACGTCAGTCCACTAGGGATCTATGACTTGCTCCAAGTTGAAAACCGGTCACACAGATGGGTTGATGGCATAATTCAAAAGTGACAAACTCCCTGGCAGCATTAATGAATTCATTGTTGCGTTATTTTACAAATGGAGACAAGTGTATAAGATTTCAAATTCCCTGCGGTCTTGTTTTCATTGATTTGTATTTGTCAAATTTATGAATACAGCAGTGATCCAGTTTACACTGTGTCTAACTTTGCTGAATGAGGGTTTTTCCTGTAAAGATGCATGCTGTCAGTGACCATGATGTACCACAATGTTTTTCTCCTATCAGGACAGGTCTCTTTTTTGATATGGGATAACTCGTGACATGTTGCTGCTTCTTTCCTTGCAGATACAGAGGCAGAAAGGAAATCACTGAAGGAGCACGTGTACCCCAAATTGCGGGAGTTCTGCAGGGAAAACTATGGGCTTGAATTCCAGGTAAAGGACACAAAGTTAAAGTTTATTTGTTAGTCACAGGTGGGCTTACATTCACACTCTAATGAAGTTACTGTGAAAATCCCCTAGTCGCCACACTCCGACACCTGTTTGGGTACACTGAGGGAGAACGTAGTATGGCCAAACCACCTAAACTGCATATCTTTGGATTGTAGGAGGAAACTAGTGCACCCGGCGGAAACCCACTCAGATATGGGGAGAATGTGCAAACTCCACATAGTGACTCAAGCTGAGAATCGAACCTGGATCCCTGGCACTGTGAGGCAGCAGTACTAACCATTGCGCTGCCCCCAACATGCAGTCCTGGGGAGGGTACATGATGCCAATCAGATACCACCAGTTTTCCAGCTGCTCCGTCAGCTGAAACTTCCCAATCCCTTAACCTGCAAAATAGGATTTCTGCCACAGTCCCATTCAGTACGCACCTGACTGATTCCAACTAAATTGGGATCTAACATAGCTACGATTCCAATAGGGATTCTCTCCCACTTTCTCCAGTTAACAGCCTTTAACTTGGACTTTTTTCTCTGGAGCATGGAAGACTGAGGAATGATCTTATAGAAGTCGATAAAATAAATGATTCATCCTGCCCCATTGTATCTTACCCATGGTGAGGGGAAATCTCTGCCATACAGGAAATCCAGAAGCTTTAACTGGTGTTGGGCAACAGAGACAAACCTCCTTAATTGGACACTAAGGCCTGTTAAAGATGTCTTCACCCATCACTGCTCACCTGGTCCTCACTAAGGTTGTCTCCCATCCTTTCACTCCTGTTGAAAGTGAACCACCTCGTCCGTCTTCCAGAGACTGTTTACTCTGGACATGCCTGAGCTCCTTGGTGTGATGGGATTCAGGGTATACCCAACAGTACTCCACTATTTCTGGCAGGTGCTCCCAGAATTATAGAGCTGCCAGCCATCTGATTGACAATTTTATAAGGTGGGACCTCTCCCTGATATAAGGACAGGAGCTTTGTCCCAAAGCCGATAAGTTCCTAGCATTATAATGATGTGGGGTAGCCATCAGGATCATGGATGAGCAACCCCTAATGTTTTAGCTGGAGTAAGTGGAGTGATTGGCTGCAAAAAATGCAGCCCTTTGTACCCTCTTCTCAATTTGTTTTCCTGACTATCTTTGTACCATCCGCAAATTTGGCTAGAATACAGTTGGTCACTTCATCCAAGTCATTAATATTGACCATATGTGACTGAGGCCCCAGCAATGATTGGATGTGTAGCATCTCTCTATTTGCAGCATGACAACCAGAAAATGATCCATTGATTCTAACTATCTGTTTACTATTAGTTACCCAATCCTCTGTCTATGATAATATACAGTCCCCAACACCATGAGCACTTTGTCTTGTTTGGTATACTTTAATGTGGCACTTTTTACCAGATGTCTTTTGGAAATCCAAATTCATTACGCCTCCTGGTTCTCTTTATCCAAATTGCTTGCTGCGTACACTAACAACTCTCACAAATTTATCAAATGCAATTTCCCTTTAAAGCCATGTTGACTCTGTTGGGAATTTCTAAATGTATGTCTACTACTTCTTTAATAATGGATTCTAACATTTAATTCGAATAAGATGTTAGAGAAACAGATTTATAGGATGGAGGTTTCCACACTTCACCCATCTCACTGCATGTTTTGTGGTAGTGCATGTGGTGCACCATTGGCCAGAAGTACAATCTTCCATTCCCACTGTTGTCAACAGGGTTTCCCATTATTTGCACCCTCTGCCGCTGGGAAACCCACAGTGGGGCATCATCATTGGCAGCACTGGAAAATCCTGCTTGCAGGAACAGCCAGAAAATCTTACCCAAAGTTTCCTACTTTCTGTCTTTCTCCTTTCGTAAATAGACACATTAAATCCAATCATTGCATAAGATCTTTCTAAAATCAAGGAAATTTTGGCAGGTTGCAGCTAGTGTATTCAATATCTTTGCAGCCACTTCATTTAAGGCCCTTGAATACAGGCCATCAGATCCAGAGCATTTTTCAGTGTTGAGTTCAATTAGTTTTCCTTGTACTTTTTTTCAAGTGATAGCAATTTTTTTTATTCCTTTTGCCCATTGATTTATTTTTATTCCTAGGATGCTTTCCACGTCTTCTGCCATAAAGAAATAAGTAAAAGGCCCAGATTTCACTGAAACGTGGAGACTTTCTCTCCTCCATAGCCAAGATGGCCCCGGATCCAGAAGTTACACCTCACCACCTCTCCATCCCCCTCTATTTCCAACAGATTCTATTTTTTACAGTAGGGGAAGATATGGTCCACTCAAATGGGAAACCTGAACCTAGCAGGGACATTTGAACTTGGTCTTGTGTTTAGCTGTGACTTGTAGTTTTTGTCATGCCAAATAGTTAGGGAGACAGATAGGAGATTCTGTGTATAAAGAGAGAATCACGTTTGGTGTGTTGCCTTCCAGTGCCGGGCTCTGTGATGTCTCGAATCGTATTTTCGGGATCCTTAAGGGGGAGGGAGACCAGCCCCAAATTGTGGTCCACTTATGCACCAAAGACATCAGCAGGAAAAGGAATGGGGATGTAAGGCAGAAATTTGGGGAGTTAGGATAGAAGCTTAGAGCTAGAACAGAGTTATTATCTCTGGTTTGTTATCTTTGCCATGTGCTAGCAGAGAGGAATAGGGAGAGAGAGCAGTTGAACGCATGGCTGCAGAGATAGTGCAGAAGGGAGAGATTCAGATACCTGGATAATTGTGGTTCCTTCTGGGTTAGGTGGGACCTCTGCAAACAGGATGGTCTACACCTGAACCAGAGGGATACCAATATCCTGGGGGGTGAATTTGCTAATGCTCTTCAGGAGGGTTTAAACTAATTCAGCAGAGGGATGGGAACCTGAATTGTAGCTCCAGTATAGAGAGGTTGAGAGTGGTGAGGTCATGAATAAGGTTTCAAGGTCGCAGGAGTGTATCGTCAGGCAGGATGGTGATTTGAAGTGTGTCTACTTCAAAGCCAGGAGCATCCGGAATAAGTGGTGAACTTGCAGTATCGGTTGGTAACTGGGACTTCAATATTGTGGCCGTTTTGGAGACATAGATAGAGCAAGGGCAGGAATGGTTATTGCAGGTTCATAGATGTTTCAGTAAAATCAGGAGGGAAGGTGGTAAAAGAGGGGGAGGTGTGGCTTTGTTAGTCAGGGACAGTATTACGGTGGCAGAAAGGACATTTGATGAGGACTCGTCTATTGAGGTACTATGGGCTGAAGTTAGAAACAGGAAAGGAGAGGTCACTCTGTTGGGAGTTTTCTATAGGCTTCTGAAAAGTTCCAGAGATGTAAAGGAAAGGATTGCAAAGATAATTCTGGATAGGAGTGAAAGTAACAGGGCAGTTGTTATGAAGGATTTTAACTTTACAAATATTGACTGGAAAAGCTATAGTTTGAGTAATTTAGATGGGTCAGTTTTTGTCCAATGTATGCAAGAGGGTTTGTTGACACGGTGTATAGATAGGCCAATAAGAGGTAAGGCCACATTGAATTTGGTACTGGGTAATGAACCAGGCTAGATATCAGATTTGGAGGTAGGTGAACACTTTGGTGATAGTGACCACAATTCAGTTGCGTTTACATTAGCAATGGAAAGGGATTGGTATATACCACGGGCAAGAGTTATATCTGGGGGAAAGGGAATTATGATGCAATTAGGTGAGATTTAGGATGCTCATGATGTGGAACGAAACTGCAGGGAATGGGCACAATTGAAATGTGGAGTTTGTTCAAGAAACAGCTACGGCATGACCTTGATAAGTATGTATCTATTAGGCAGGGAGGAAGTGCTTAAGCGAGGGAACTGTAGTTTACTAAAGAAGTTAAATCGCTTGTAAAGAGGAAGAAGGAGACTTATGTGAAGATGAGACGTGAAGGCTCAGTTAGGGCACTTGAGAGTTACAAGTTAGCCAAAAGGACCTAAAGAGAGAGCTAAGAAGAGCCAAGTGGAACATAAGATGTCTTTGGCAAGTAAGATTACGAAAAACCCTTGAGATATATTAGGAATAAAAGAATGACTAGGGTAAGATTAAGGCCAATCAAGGACAGTAGTGGGAAATTGTGCGAGGAGTCCAAAGGGATAGGAGAGGTGCTAAATGAATATTTTTTGTCAGTATTCACACAGGAAAAAGACAATGTTGTTGAGGCAAATACTGAGATACAGGCTATTAGACTACACAGGATTGAGGTTCATAAGGAAGAGGTGTTAGCAATTCTGGAAAGTATGAAAATAGACTAGTCCCCTTGGCCGGATGGGATTTATGCTAGGATTCTCTGGGAGGCTAGGGAGGAGATTGCAGAGCCTTTGGTTTTGATCTTTGGGTCGTCATTGTCTACAGGAATAATGTTAGAAGACTGGAGGATAGAAAATGTTGTCCCCTTGTTCAAGAAGGGGAGTAGAAATAACCCTACTAATTACAGACCAGTGAGCCTTACTTCATGGAAAGGATTATAAGAGATAGGATTTATGATCACCTAGAAAGAAATTATTTGATTAGGATAGTCAACACGTTTTTGTGAAGGATAGGTCGTGCCTCACAAATCTTTTTGAGTTCTTTGAGAAGGTGACCAAAGAGGTGGATGAGGATAAAGCAGTTGATGTGATGTACATGGATTTCAGTAAACGTTTGATAACGTTCCCAACAGTAACCTATTGCAGAAAATATGGAGGCATAGGATTGAGGATGATTTAATGGTTTGGATCAGAAATTGGCTAGCTGCAAGAAGACAGAGGATGGTGGTTGATGGGAAATGTTTATCCTGGAATTCAGTTACTAGTGGTGTACTGCAAGGATCTGTTTTGGGGCCACTGCTGTTTGTCATTTTTATAAATGACCTAGATGAGGGCGAAGAAGGATGTGTTAGTAAATTTGTGGATGACACTAAAATCAGTGGAGTTGTAGACAATGCGGAATGATGTTGCAGGTTACAGAAGGACATAGATAAGCTACAGAGCTGGGCTGGCAGGCGGCAAATGGAGTCTAATGCAGATAAGTGTGAAGTGATTAACTTTGGAAGGAGTAAGAAGAATACAGAGTACTGGGCTAATGGTAAGTTACTTGGTAGTGTGGATGAGCAGAGGGATCTTGGTGTCCATGTGTATAGATCCCTGGAAGTTGGCACCTAGGTTGATAGGGCTGTTAAGAAGGCGCACGGTGCGTTAGCTTTTATTGGGAGAGGGATTGAGTTTAGGAGCCATGGGGTCATGTTACTGATGTACAGACCTCTGATGTGGCCGCACTTGGAGTATTGTGTACAATTCTGGTTGCCGCATTAGAGGAAGAATGTGGAAGCAGTGGAAAGGGTCCAGAGGCAATTTACCAGGATGTTGCCTGGTATGGTGGAAATGTCTTATGAGGAAAGGTTGAGGGACTTGAAGCTGTTTTCATTAGAGAGAAAAAGGTAAAGAGGTGATTTAATAGAAGGATATAAGATGATCAGGGATTAGATTGGGTGGACAGCGAGAGCCTACTTCCTTGGATGGAGATGGCTAGTATGAGGGAACATAGCTTTAAATTGAGGAGTGATAATTATAGATCAGATGTCAGAGGTAAGTTCTTTACTCAGACAGTAGTAAGGGCGAGGAATACCTGCCTGCAACAGTTATGGATTCGCCAACATTAAGGGCATTTAAATGGTCGTTGGATAAACATATGGATGATATTGGAATAGTGTAGGTTAGATGGGTTTTAGATTGGTTTTCATAGGTTGGCACAACATCGAGGGCCAAAGGGCATATACTGTGCTGTAATGTTCTATGTTTTATATTCTAAATCTTTGGCGATAACGGAGCATTCAGCAACAATTTATGTTTATATAGCGCTTTTGACATAATGAAAATCCTAAGGTGCTTCACAGAAGTATTATAAAATAAAGTGTGACACTGAGTGACAAAAGGACCTGAGGCAGAAAAAAATGAGGAATACCAGTGCAAAGTTCATGCTCATTTAAACCTTGGCTGTTGTGCCATTGTAAGTACACAGGTCCTTTAATAATCAGTTGGTGAGATTCAGCACAGATCAGTGGATGCATTTGCACTATCATTTATTCATCTTTGTTGCCTGTTCTAAATTGTTTTGGGATTCAACTGCGAACAAATCTGGGTGCAGTGTAACATTTTCAGCCTGTACCATGCTGTTGTTGATTCTGTATGAAATGATGGCTAATGCATTTTTCCATCAGGAAATAGATAGGACAAATAAGTGCACATAAGTCTCAAATTGTGATGTTGAAAAATTCAACATCATCTTAAATTTATTAAATGGTTAATGTCTTCACATTAATATTGATGGTGTAAGCTTTCACCTTCAGTGGCTGGGTGCTGATTTGAAGGAGTAGATTGCCCGCCCATTTTTGGGACAATTATCCAAGTACTTCACTTTTCCCTCATAAATTATCCCCTGTTTTTTCAGTCCGTCTAATTGTAGGTTTGCTTTGAGCCTTGTCTCAGCAGGAACGCTGAGGCAAAATGAATACCCACTTGTGTGGCTTTCGAGATGGGGTTGTGGGAACATGTTAATTCAAGTTAAGAGTGACTTGTCCTTGAGCTCCTGTTAACTTTAGACATATCCTTTAGCCACCTGCAGCCAATGACTTACCCTCAATCAAGAATGTTGGGAACTGCTATCTATATAGGAGACCTGAACTAAACAGCTTTTTTTCATTATATCAGTTAATGTGCGTTGATGCAGAAAAGCAAATTGGGCATCAGTGTGGAAAAACAATTTTCATCACAGTGTGTTTTCTTATTAAACTGATACTGTCATGAAATGTGTGCTTCCATAATGATGTGTGAAGTGGGGTTTGAATTTCACAGTATCTTGGGCACATTGAACTGGAGCACCATGTACTGCGTTGCTATTCCATTCAGTTCACTAAGCAGCCCTTCAGTGCTGCTGACTTCAAGTTATTGCATCCACCACCTGCAGGTTTCAAGGTCTTTAATATGGCCCCTTGGAGGTCAAGGTTGGCAATTGAACAGCAAAAGGATGGGCTTTAGGGTGTTTGCGAATTGTGTAATGAGCAGGATATAATCACACTTGCTGCAATCATCAACAGTTCAAGATCCTCCTTATTTAATCTTTGCTGTTTCGCAGCCTTTCACAGTTCCTTGTCATTTGGCAGCAACAACAGATATTTAGGCCAAGTACCAGAATGTGAGACTTTAATATTACTTCTGGTATGCCAGACTCACCAGGTTCAGATTTAACCCCACTGAGTCTCAAGTTTAGCGCACAGAGACCTTGCAGTTCCAACTGTGGTGTGGTCAGCTGCTTCAGCACTATCCTAACACAAAGGTGTTATTCACCTCAATAATTCTCACTTGGAGATAACCGCACACTCATTTAGCTGTATGAAATAGTGTGATTGTGCTCACTTATTGTGAACATCAGAAATTAAAACTCCTCCATCACAACCAATCAGCTAACTTTTGATAGTGGATTTTACTACTGAGCATGTGGTCCTTAACACATCACATTGGTCTGGGTAAACAGTTTGCTGTTGAACACTGGCAGAAAAGATGTTTGAGAGGGCATCTGTAGTTCATAGAGGAGAATTAAAGAAATGAATTGTATTTATTTGGCATCATATCACTTGGAAATGTCTCAGAGCTTCAGACCATTGTTAATGTTGAGAGGAAGGTTTTATGGAACGGAACAATTTGTGAAAGGGAAGGCAGAGATGTTATTTGTATATGTAATGTAATGCTCTAATTATGTTTGGAGTTGAGGATTTTAACAAAAGAAAAAATGTGATTTGCACATGTAGACTTAAAATAATAAAAACACATTTATTCTAGGAGCTCTTGCCCGTACAGAGTACAAACTGAAAGTAAAACAGCTGTATGTGCAACACCCTAATGACATCATCATCAAACCATCTGATCAGCTTTTCAAGAATGTGCAACTAGAGATAACTCTATCGAAGTGCACTTCTGATATTTATTGTAATTGGTCTGTGTATTTCCCATTAACTTCATTCACCTCACCCTGCAGAATCCAAAACCTTTTCAAAGAACAAAGAATATTATAGCACAGGAACAGGCTCCTTGGCCCTCCAAGCCTTCACCAACCATGCTGCCTAACTTACCTGAAACCCCCTACCCTTCTGGGAACCATATTCCTGTGTTCTTATCCTATTCATGTACTTGTCAAGACACGCTTTAAAAGTCACTACCATATCCGCTTCTACTACTTCCCCTGGCAACGAGTTCCAGCACCCACTGCTCTCTGTGTAAAATATCTGCCACGTACATCTCCTTTAAACCTTGCCCCTCGCACCTTAAACCTATGACCCCTAGTAATTGACTCTTCTACCCTGGCAAAAGAGCTTCTGACTATCCACTCTGTCGTGCCTCTCATAATCTTGTAGACTTCTATGAGGTCTCCCCTCAACCTCCATCACTCCAATGAAAACAAACCAAGTTTCTCCAATCTCTCCTCATAGCTAATGACCTCCATACCAGGCAACACCCTGGTAAATCTTTTCTGTACCCTATCCATAACCTCGACATCCTTCTGGTAGTGTGGCACTCAGAATTGAACAATATATTCCAAGTGCAGCCTAACTAATGTTCTGTAAAGCTGCAACATGACCTGCCAATTTTTAAACTCAACCCTTCGGCCGATGAAGGCAAGCATCCCGTATGCCCTCTTGGCTATCTTCTCCACCTCCACTTTCAATGATCTGTATACCGGTACACCCAGATCTCTTTGCCTATCAATACTCTTAAGGGTTCTGCCATTTACTATATATTTCCTATCTGTATTAGATCTTCCAAAATGCATTACCTCACATTTGTCCGGATTAAACTCCATCTGCCATCTCTCCTTACAAGTCTTTAACTGATCTATATCTGCTAATATCCTGCTAAATGTCTCAGTTTCCTGAGACATTTCCTATAGCTGAAGACAAACATAATTTTTATACAAATATAATTAAACAGTGAAATCATGTCATCGTTCCAGTCAAATGTGAAGATAATTAAGAACTTTGTGCAACCTTAATGTACCACATCAAACCTCCCGACTGACCTCTAAAACATAGCTTCCCACCTCACTGGAGTGTGTAGGCAGATCCATCCGATATCCTTAAACTCAGCTGAAGTCCAACATCCATAATTTTTTTACAAATAATAACTGATAAATTATCACAATACCAGCTTTCTCCCCTTCTAGTTGCATCGGTTGGATTTTATAGGATTGCCCATAAAACCCAGTCCCAACCAAAAACACAATGGAGGCAGCCTTCGTTTCTGCCCTATCTGGAAGGAAGTCCCACTCTGGAGAGTTGCCAGTCAGACTGGCTGGCAGCCTGATGGACTCTGCAGTGCCATGATTGAGTATTGGTCATGGTTGGACGACTTACAGCCATCAATGAAGATGTGTCATGGAATGCTGGACTTCAGCTGAGTTTGGGGATATGAGATGGGTCTGCCTAGCACACTCCAGTGGAGTAGAAAGCTGTGTTTTAAAAGCCAGTGGGGAGACTTAGGAGGGATACACAATCCTTGGAGGAAGGAGGCCTCTGATGGAAACAGGGGTTACCCCCATACCAGGCAGCAACTCCTGCAGTGAAAGCTATGTGCTTTGCTTTGGCCTTCCTCTGTCGGAATTATTACAGCAGCAGAGGTAGAATGAGGCCCTCAGTTGGCCACTAATTTGCTATTTATGGGCCCCAATAGGTCTCAGGGCAGGTAGGTTGTCTGACACTTTACAGCCCACCATAATGTGAGTAACATCAGAGTGGGCGAGAACAGTAACCAGGCGATGCCAGCTTCAAATAGCGAGGAACTGTAAAATTCATCCCTATGTTACTTTATTCTTTTGCATTTAGAATTGAAATTAGACACAAACCATTATTTGCACAGCCAGAATTGTTGAAGTATGCATTAGACTATGGATTTTCCAATCTTTTCAATACCAATTCTCTTTGTCTTCACCAAGCGCTCAGATATCTTTCCTCACTGAACTCATTTTGCTTTACTGTGCTACCACATATTTTAAGTCTTTTAAACAAATGTGATAATTGCAATTTGTCCATTTAAATTACAGGTGATAGATGTTTACTGGGGACTGGATCCAGAAGAATGGGATAACCCAGAGCTGCACAGAATTCGGATGAGCCTTTTAGAAGATTGCCTGAAAACATCTGCTGGTCCATGTTTTGTTGTGGGTATATAATTATTTACTTAGAGCCCTAGAGATTCTATGTGCGCTTCACGGCCTGAAATATTTTCAGTGATGATGTGCTTAATCTTCTATCTCCATGTTGTTGTACAACGCTATCTCCAAGATTGTATTATGAAATTAAAATTGCTGAAAAGAGAGACAGTTTGAAAGTTTTCATCTTGCACTCATCAGGCAAACACAAGAAAACCAAATTTCAAATGATCACTTTTAGGTAAAGGAAAAGTCACCATAGTCCCAGATAATGATAACCTGCTCTCCCTTTGAGAGAGAGCTGACTAGTGGTAATTTAACCTGAGGATCACCACACCTCAGGTGAGAAGCAAGGTTAAGAAGTCAGGACCTACATGAATAACCTCAGCCAGTACAGGAATTGAACCCACACTGTTGGCATCACTCTGTATCACTGACAGCCAACTAAGCTAACCAACTGCCCAATTCATATTACAGAAGAAAAGGGTGCAGATTGATTGACAAGTCGACTTGATTGGCTAAAGCAGTGCTAATGAGAAATCATCTGGGAACAATAGGCTTGCCAAACCCCTGGGTAATTCAACAATATTGCAAGAATTGAACAATTTTCTTTGCAGAGAACGGATTCTTGTGTTTGAACATATGCCACTTCTTGCAACCATAAAGTAGCCACATTACAAGCCCAACTAATTCCTTAAATTGGTTGTTGTTTTAACTATTAACAAATACTGATCAACACACAATGGCGTCTGACAGCAGACATTCTGTTCTAAACATTAATTTGGATGTTCAAGCTCAAAGCAATGTCTTGTATCTTGAGTGACCCACAAGGGCCTCCCATGCAGCGGAGAGTTCACTGGAAATTTGTTAGTGGATTGACAGTGCATGAAAACCCATGAGTTGTGCGCCTGTGAATTTCCAGGAAGCCACCTATTGCATGTTGGATTCCAATGCTAGTTGGTTGTATTCATCGAGGTCTGATCAGTGACACACCATCACTGTAGCTTACAGATATTATTGCACTTGCCCTAAAATGATCAGACTCCCTGGAATCAAGTGTTTTTGCTTACTGTTTTTTTCCTTATTAAGTTGGTATTTTCAGTGGCAGAATGACTGGTCTTGGAAAAATTTCAGCTTGGAATGAACAGATGGAGTCCTAGATTTCCTCCTCAAGGTGTGTAACAGGGTCAGGAAAATTCCAGGCTCTGCCTGCCCACCTTCGGAGAAAGTGCTCACGAAGATGGGATCTTCTTTGCAGGCAGCTGGAATGGTCCTACAGTCTGTCAGCCAACCTGGGAAGAAGCATTCAAAATAAAATGGATGAATTAATTGCACAAATAGATGTAAAGAAATATAATACAGTTGGGATTGCGGAGACATGGTCCAAAGTGACCAAGGATGGGAACCAAGCATTGAGGGTTATTCAGTATTTAGGAAGGAAAGACAGAAAGAAAAAGATGGTAGAGTTGCATTGTTGGTTAAAGAAGATATTGGTACAATATTGAGGAAAGATATTAGCACACGATGTGGAATCTGTATGGCTCAATTCATGGGTTGAGTTAAAAAACACCAAGAGGCAAAAAACATTTGTGGGGGTGGTATACAGATGACCAAACTGTCGTGGTAATGTTGGGAATAGCATTAGAGAGAAAATCAGAGATTGTGATAAATGAACATCTGTGATGATGGGTGACTTTAATCTTTATAAAAATTAGATGAATCAAGTTAATCACAGTACAACAGAGGATGAATTTCTGGTGTGTATATGGGATGGTTTTCTGAACCAATAGGTTGAGGAATGAACAAGGGAGCAGGCCATCTTGGACTGGGTGTTGTGCAATGAAAAAGGATTAGTTGGCAATCTACTTGAAAGAATCCTTGGGGATGAGTGACATTAATATGATATAATTCTTCATCAAAATGGATAATGAGGTAGTTGATTCTAAGACTATGGTCCTGAATCTCAGCAAAAGTAGTTATGATGGCATGATACATGAGTTGGCCATGATGGACTACGAAACATTATTGAAATGAAAGACAATGCACAGGCAATGAAGATATTCAAGGAATGAAAAGAAGAACTCTGAAAGTTGTTTATTCCTGTTTGACGCAAGAGTGGTAAGGGAATAAGGGAACTATGGCCTACAAGGCTTAGAAGAGAAATTAGAGAGAGTATCAGATTCAAAGAAGAAGCATACAAATTGGCAAGAAAAGGCAATGGACAGAGGACTGGGAGCAGTTAAAAATTCAGTAAAGATGAACCAAGGGATTGATTAAGATTTGGAAAATAGAGTATGGAAGTCAGCTAGCAGAAAACATAAAAACTGACTGTAGAAGTTTCTACAATCAGAGCCTTATAGTCAGAAACAGTGAATTCATAAGGGGAACAAAGAAATGGCTGAGGAACTAAATTTGAACTTTGCTTCTGTCTTCACAGAATAATGAATAATGTGCCTAAGATCTGAGAGAAACAAATTTTACTGAAGAGAGAAGGAAATCAGCTTTCATAGATAAGTGGTTTTGGGGAAATTGATGGGATTGGAGGTGGATGAATCTCTAGGGCCTAATCATCTTCATCTTCAAGTACTTAAGGAAGTAGCCCTGGAAATAGTAGATCCATTGGTTATCATTTTTCAAAATTCTTTGGGCTCTGGAATGGTCCTACAGACAAGAGATTAGCTCATGTAATTCTATTATTCAAAAAGGAAGGTAAACAGAAAGCAGGGAACTAAAGGCCAATGAGCCTAACATAAAAGCAAAATACTGCCAATGCTGGAATCTGACACAGAAAGTGCTGGAAACTCTCAGCAGGTCTGACAACATCTGTGGAGAGCAAATAGAGCAATGAGTCTAGATGACCTTTCGTCAGAGCTGACGAAGCATCAGCTTGACTCACCTGATGAAGAAATAACGCTCTGAAAGTTCATGAGTCTAAATAAACCTATTGGACTTTAACCTGGTGTTGTGAGACTTCTTATTAATGATTTGGAAAAGGGAACAAAAATATATTATCTCCAAATTTGCAGATGATACAAAGTTGGTTGGGAGGATGACTGTGAGGAGGATGCAGAGATGTTTCAGTGTGATTTGGACAGCTGGAGTAAGTGGGCAGATGCAGAATAATGTGGATCAATGGGAGGTTTTCCACCTCAGTACCAAAAATAGGAAGGCAGGTAACTATTTGAATTGGTATAAATTGAGAGAGGTGGGTACTCAGCAAGATCTTGGTGTCCTCTTGGTGAAAGTAAGCGCACAGCCACATCAGGCAGTAAAGTAAGTTGGCCTTCATAGCAAGAGGATTTGAGTATAAGGATAGGGATGTTTTACTGCAATTGTATAGGGCATTGGTGAGGCTGCACTTGGAGTGTTGTGTGCAGTTTTGGTGTCCTTATCTGAGGAAGAATGTCTTTGCTATAGAGGGAGAACAGCAAAGGTTTACCAGGCTGATTCCTGGGGTGGTAGGTTTGTCATATGAGGAGAGACTAAGTCAGTTAGGATCATATTAATTGGAGTTTAGAAAAGTGGGAGTGGATCTCATAGAAACTTATAAAATTCTAACAGGACTAGACAGGATTGATTCAGAGGGAATGTTTCTGATGGCAGGGGAGTCCAGAACTAGGAGTCATATTTGAGGATAAAGGGTAAACCTTTTATGACAGGGTATGGTGAATGTGTGGAATGCATGACCACTGAAAGTAGCTGAGGCCAAAATGTTGTCTGATTTCAAGAATAAATTAGATATAGCTCTTGGGGCTAAAAGGATCAAGGGATATGAGGTGAAGGCGGGATCGAGGTATTGAATTTGATCATGGTAAATGGTGGAACAGACTCGAAGGGCTAAATGGCCCATTCTGCTGATGTATGTTTCTATATATGGCAGAGGCTGTCATAGGAAATGCTGAGTGCCAAGGTGGGCTGATTAAAAGGACCGTTTCAATGGCATGAGACAGTGAAAATAAAAATGAAAAAGAGGGCAATCTTACCAGCACATTCTGCTGGTCGATCAGCGAGATGAGCCAGTAAGATCAAGCGAGAGGTGCAATATCAGCCTCGCATCTGGTTTCTTGCCTATTGCGATGTTACCGATCCTTTTTGCCAGTAAAATAGGCTTTAACTGACCCTTGAGGTCAGTTAAATGTAATTGGTGAGTCTCAGACTCACTTGTCCAGGCTCACTTGCACTAACCTGTTCAACATTCGAGATCCTCACTGGGATGGATCATATATGGCCCCACTGACGGCAAGGCGGGGAAGATATGTGTAGGGAGGGAATGGGAAATACTCTGCAATGTGGGTGGTGGGGGGATGATGGCGATCGGAGGAGGGTTCATAGTATCATAGAACTGTACAGTGCAAAAAGATGCTCTATGGTCCATCAAGTTTGCACCGAACACAATCCCACCCAGGTCCTACCCCCATACCCCTATAAATTTTACCCACTAATCCCTCTAAACCTATGCATTCCAGGACACTAAGGGGCAATTTTTGCATGGCCAATCAATCTAACTCGTACATCTTTAGACTGTGGGAGGAAACCAGAGTACTTGGAGGAAAGTACTCTTCCTCCAAGAGGAAGAATATACAAACATGAGGAGAATATACAAACTCCACACAGACAGTGACCTGAGCCGGGAATTGAACCCAGGTTTCTGGAGCTGTGAAGCAGCAGTGCTAACCACTGTGCTATTGTGCCACCTGAAGGTTGGAGGTGGTATTAGCTGGAGTGCCAAATGGGGATGTGGGATTCAGCCAGGATGGTGATTGGGATGGTGGGGACCAGTCATGGCAGTAATTGAGGGAGGTGGGGTGGAGTTCGGGGGGGTTCGCCAAGAGGTGATGTCTGCGGGGGAGTGTCAGTGAAGGGAATGGCGGGGGGTGATGGTGATGTATAGTGCAGGGGAGGTGGGGTCGGTGCACTCACTTGTGCATAATGTACTGGGAGATAAGAGCGCGTGCACACTTGGGCTCTTTTTTATCCTCAGTGCCATACAATTGTGTCTGGAAACTCGGCCAAAAAAATGAACGCGATTCTGCCCCTTTTTCATGTTTGTTTGGCACTTAGAATTTTTTGGTAAGAGCATCCCTAAAGTCTCCTCCCTCACTCCTAAAGTCTCTTCTACCCTGCAAACATACTCCATGCCACCTCCCATATCCTCTCATGATTCCTATGCTATGCTCTGCCCTACTCCATTGTGCCCCAATGCCAAACATTGGCACTTCCACACCCATCATTTATTATTTAATCCAAAATGGAGGCAGTTCTGTAATGTCTTGAATACAATAGCATTGTAGCGATTAGTAACCAGAAGGGTATTTATCTGAAAACTGTTATTAATATAGTTTCTTTCCCATCTAAGAAAAAGGAAAATAATGAGAAGCTTTCTTTAGTTTAAGTGTATTCATTAGTGTCACAAATAGACTTACATTGACATTGCAATGAAGTTCTAGAGTCACAGAGGTTTACAGCATGGAAACAGGCCCTTCGGCCCAACTTGTCTATGCCACCCTTTTTAAATCCCGAAGCTAGTCCCAATTGCCCACATTTGGCCCATATCCCTCAATATCCATCTTACCCGTGTAACTGTCTAAATGCTTTTTAAAGACACAATGGTACCTGCCTCTACTACTCTGTCTGGCAGTTTGTTTCAGATACTCACTACTCTGTGTGAAAAAAAAGCTCCTGTGGACGCTTTGGACTCTCTCTCCTCTCAACTTAAACCTCTGCCCTCTAGTTTTAGATTCCCCTACCTTTGGGTAGCTGATCTATGCTCCACATTTTATAGACTTCCATGATATCACCCATAGGCTTCTATAGTCCAAAGAAAAAAGTCCCAGTCTTTCTTGCCTCTCCTTATAATTTAATCCGTCAAGTCTCAGTAGCATCCTTGTAAATCTTTTCTGCACTCTTTCTAATTTAATAATATCCTTTCTATAATATTGTGACCAGAACTGTACGCAATATTCCAAGTGTAGCCTCACCAATGTCTTGTACAACTTCAGTAAGACGCCTCAACTCCTGTATTCAATGTTCTGTCCAATGAAACCAAGCATGATTTCCAAACTTTCTTCACCACTCTGTCCACCTGTGACTCCACTTTCAAGAAGCTAGAAACATGTACTCGTAGATCTCTTTGTTCTATACCTCTCTCCAACACCCTATTATTGACTGAGTAAATCCTGCCACAGTTCAATCCACCAAAATGCATCACCTCGCATTTATCTAAATCAAATTCATCAGCCCACTGGCCCAATTGATCAAGATCCCACTGTTAAGTGACTGTGAAAATCCCCATACACTGCTTCTGCTTACTTCCCGACCTTGCGTCTCTCAGCTATGATAATGTAATAGTGTTTACATGGGCACTTCTTCTGTGTTAATTATATTGTTAGGGTGTTCAGCATTGTAAGGGTTAATGCGGGACTAGGAAAATTGTACCATCCACATGCTGCAGATAGTCATATGAGAGTAGTAGATTGTACTGGTGAATCTGGTAGTAGATAGCATCATGATAGTACACGGTCAGAACTGTTTATATGTCCATAGATAAATGTTATTGATAAACAGCCATACGGCCTCCAGACCTCTTCCTGAGACAATATTAAACCTCACAGCATTAATTACATCTTGCATCAGTGGACTCAACTTCTCAGTGGCTGGTCTGCTGAATCAGATCATTATTGGAACATGACAGGGATAACTTTCACCTTCAGTGCCTCCTGGGGAACATGGAACTCAGTATCTGCAGCACAGATGAATAGTTAACCCGACTGGTTAAAGAAAAGCTTCTTAAAAACCTATGAGTGATTATATATCTTTGATTTAGAATTGGGGCTGAGATTTAGACCATCCCTTCAAGCCAAATTTCAGCTTCTACACAAGATTTCACTTAAATCATGATGAAAGATGGTAAGGTGACACAGTCTGAGTTTCTCCCCATCCAAGATCAGCACTATTGTCATACAGCACCAATGCTACAGTTTGGCTTGCTTGGGTTTGTTCAACATTTGAACAATTTCAGGCATTCTGGCTGATATATCTTAAACTGTTTAATCTTTACTGGAATTTCATCAAACAGAACAAAGGTCATAAATAATCACATTGGACTTCACTGACTGAACAATTGGCCTTCATTGATCCCTGCTTTGTACATCTAGTTTGATGGATGGTGCTCTCTAGCTCCTGGAGATTCTCATTACACTTTACATAAATAATTGCATTTCACCGGCCTCTGCAAGCACTTCAATCTACAGTTTTCACATTGCAGCAGAAAATGGCATTGGTTTGGTCAGATGCAGTGCATCAGGTCTGGTTAGACTGCCATCCAGTGGAATGTTTATAGAATGCAGTGTTTTATTACGGATCAGGCCAATTCATGGATTGTAGTTTTCCATCAACATAGGATTTGCAGAATCTGATGTTGAAAACAAATCCCAGAATATTCCATAATCCTTTGCATAATTGAAACAGGTTTTGAATTATTAAGCCACCAAAACAAGTGGGCCTCGTTATGTCTGAATCATGCAATGCAATCACCCAAACATTTTTTTTAAATCCCTAATTCCGCACAATAATTGAACTTGAATATTGAGTTGCCATGAATTAGTGACCCCACTCAATGGGTATCAGCTAGCAATAAATACTATGCTCAAGATACAATAAGATGCCACGTACTTGAACAACTTGAGAAAGTTCCATCATTTAGATAATTGTTTACTGATTCTTACGCAATCCTAGACAGAATTGTTTTCATTCAGCTGGGAAGGTAGTACTTAGTACAATGAAAATAATTGTAAATAAGTGTATTGGGCTGATTGGGTTAGTTCAGATAACTGGATCTTCCTTGGCTCCAAGTTGACTGCAGGAGTGGAGGGAAAGTGATTGTTTTGCTACCCCCAGATCATTGAAAGTAACTGGACACAGCGAGAGACAGAGAGAGAGAGAGCAAAGCAGATAGAATATCATAAAGCCCTGAAACAGAAAATGCTGGAAAAACTCAGGGCTGACAGCATCAGAGAAAGAATAGAGCCAACGTTTCAAGTCTGGTCACTGTCCTGACTCAAAACATTGACTTTATGGAGTCTCCACATCATGGCTACTATCGACACCACAAACTGCCGGTTCCAAGTAGAGAGCATTTCCAAGAAGATGGCATCTCCACTTTTATTCTGTCTCCACATATGCTGTCAGGCCTACTGAGTTTTTCCAGCATTTTCTGTTTTTGTTTCAGATTCCAGCATCCACAGTAATTTGCCTTTATTATAAAGCTCTGGTTAGGCCACACCTGGAGTTTTGCATCCAGTTTTGGTCACCACACTTCAGGAAGGAATAGAGGTTCCTTGAGAGAGGACAGTGGTGATTGACCTAAATGGTTCTAGGGATGAGGGATTTTATCACAAAGATGAGATTGGAGAAACTGGTTTTGCTCTTTTTCGAGCAAACAGGATTGAGGAAAGATTTGCTGGATAAATACAAGGTCATGTTAGGTTTGATGAGGTAGACATAAAAACGCTGTTCCCATTAGTTGATGGTAAAAGAACATGGGACAAAGATATAAAGTATGCCACATAGAGGGCATAAAACCATAGAGCCTCTACAGTGCTGAAGAAGGCCATTTGGCCCACCAAGTCTGCACTGAATCTCCAAAAGAACATCCTACCTAGGCTCTTCCGTCTGCCCTATCACTGTAACCCTGCCTGTTTACTATAGCTAATCCATCTAACCTTCATATCTTTGGAGTGTGAGGTTATATCTTTTCATGCAGCAAGTGGTAATGGTCTAGAACTCACAACCTTTGAGGGTGGTGAATATGGAGACAGTCAATGCTTTCACAAAGAATTGTTTAGGCATGTGAGGGAAATAAGGGCAATGAGAATAGAGCAGGTGATTGCGATTGTCTGGATTGCTCTACAGAGAGCTGGCCTGAATTTGAGGGGCCAAATGGCTTCCTGTGTTGGAGTGGCTTTAAGATTTGTTACTAATGCCTCTGACTTAGGTTTATTCCTCCGTTGGATCTGTGGATTGACACTCTTCCATGATATGGTGCATAGTGTGCTCTCTCCTATAGGCACAAGGCACTGGCACAAATGCTTCATCTGTGAAGGATGATCAAGCAAGGGCCAAGGCCAGTCCTGAACTTGTTGAGGATTGGCCCGTCTTCCCTGGGAATGTTGAAACCAGGCAACTGTTGGTTGTGTTGCATTTGAGACCAGATAGTTGTCTGTTGTGTTCATTGATCCCCATTTATTTGTCCAGGTGGAATTTGCGTGGAAGACTTGTGTAAGATGGCTTTTCCAGACCGTGTACCGTGATGGGAGTTGTACTTGGGTGGGAAAGTGAAGGGGCTTTGCGTTTCTTCTTCTTTGTTTTATTTGCATGTCAATGGATATGTGGAGGAATGAGGTTTGCTAGGATAGAGAGCCAAGAAAATAGTGATGAGTGTAGAGTTCAGCTGGATATTAATTCTGTGTGCATGTACATGTGTATGAGAATGCGAGTGCTGAGGTTTGGAAGGTGGTGGTGGAAGCACCTCATTCCAAGATATGTTGGAGTTGGGTGGTGCTTTAACTTATAGGCATTCCAATGGGTGCTGAACTCTTTATTGATTTTTGCATACGACATTGCAGGGCTTGGTTTGAATTGCCATATGTTGCAGTATTGTTCCAGTGTTAACAAGCTCTCATTTAGGATCTGATCCAAGGTATCTAAAAATTGGGGGCTTGAGTTCTGAGGCAGATGTCATTGGCATATATGAATTTTCAGGAGGCAATTTTTGAAAGATGAATTGTGTGCAAATTGGGTTGGAGCTAATACTGACTCTTGGGGGAATCCATTGGCTTATCTGTTTCATGTATCTTTTGCCTGTCCAGTATGAATTCTGAACCTTTGATTGTTCATTAGTGCTTTTAGTCACCTGGGTGGGGAGAGTCTGTGACAGCTTCAGGGAGAAACCAGTATGTCAAACTGTGTTATAGGTGGCTGAGAGGTCAAGGAACACAGCACCCCGTCTTCAAGTTTTTCTGAAACTTGTTTTCCGTGTGAGTGGTAAGGGCCAATACCCATTCTCCTGTACTGTTCTCTTTGCAGAATCCAGCTTGCTCGATGCTAAGGGCTTCTTCCTTGATTGGGGATTTGCACTAAATGATGAAGGGTTTTGTATGGGACTGACAGGAGAGAAAGAATACAGTAACTAGCTGCAAGTATGAGGTCGTTTCCAGGTTTTGATATGCTGATGACTTTTGTTGTCAATCAATTCTTTAGAATGGTGCTGGAATTTATGGCCATTATGTAAAACCAGGTCAGTCAGCCAAGAGCTCATGGCCTCAGGTCTTTCATAAACTCTTGCCAAATGTTGTTGTGTCCTATTGCCTTGCAACATTTCAAGCACTATAAGGCCTACTTAAGTTCTGTACCTTCAAAGGTGGGGGGAGGGAGGTGATGGCATGATGATGTCTTCACAATGTTGCTGATTCTTTTGCTTTAATTTACCCCAAATATTTCTTTTGGTGTTTTTGTCTATGGGTGCCTTAGCTATAGCAAGCTGGAGACATGATTGTGAGTAACTGAACAGAAATTTTGAGCAAGTGGCTTTTGGCTGCTCCAAGGCAATAGAATAGGCTCCAGCACTTCCTGCTGGAGTGTGTGAAGTTTAGCCCTGTAATGGTTTTCTCCCACTTGATGCAGTGCAGAGCATTGAATAATTCAATCAGATGGTCTCCTACCTCTGGGTCCCCTGATGCCTTGTATGCCTATAGAAGGACATTCTTTTCATCTAAGTATGTGGATAGATTGGTAGTCTTGGGAAATTGCCATGCAGACTGCTTGTCGTTGGCACCACAGAAATGGTCGTATGGTTCGCTCAACAGTGATGTTTTGTGATGGGATTGTTGAGATGTTGCATTCCAAAGTTTCATTGTATTTTGTCAAGTTGGTTTCTGGAAATACTATCGCATTTCCTAGCAGCTGTTGAACACTAGAACATATAGGACTATGTGAATGAGTAGAGCATGGTGTTAGCTGTATGGAAGCCATCTAAGACAAGGCTTTGTGCAGGGACAGGGGTCCCATTCAGAGAACTGACCCAGCACAGGTCAGACATGTAATTCCTATGCTATCTGGCTGAATGGAATGCTCCTCGCTCTTTGGGGTCATGTACAGATCATTTCTGGATACAGGTTCTATAAGCGGTTCACCACCATTCAGTCTGAATGCTGACACCTGAGGCCCTGAGCTTCTGTCTGGCTGAGCCTGGTTTTACATGATGGTCATAAATTCCAAAACCATGTCAAAGAATTAGCAACAAAACAACAAAAGGCATCACCATACCAAAACCTGGAAAAGACCCCATACTTGCAGCTAGCTACTGTATTCTCTGTCTGTTCAGTGTGACCAAATTGTTCAAAGCTCATTTTTAATTCACTGTTCAGACGATTCAATGAATAAGGAGGAATGAAAAGCAAATGATGACCACAAGAGACCAGAGAATTTATTCTCCCCCAATCCCCACTCTTCTAATTCCATGTCATCCATGGCCAGAATTTACATTTACCCTCATCAATCAAAGCTTGCAGCTCTCCTGCTAACCCTCACATTCCCATATCTGCATGTATTGATTCTTCGTATGTGCAGTGTTTTTGTGCAAGAAAACATAAAAGGGGACACATGTTGATGAATATGAGAGAAGTTACCAGTACCCACATACCCAGGACAGCATCTGCTTTGAATGCATGGGAAATTGCAGCTTTGATGTTCCTTGTATTTTCAACCAACCTACTTGTTCTACTGAATGAGCCACCGCATCAACACATTGATGTAACAATACCATATCCAGGAACAGCATGAACATGCTTCTAACAAGAAAGGTGCATAACTGTCAATGTACAGAAGATGAGAACGCTCCACATTTAAAATGAAATACATTGCAAATCTACAGTGCATGTATAAGCCCATTTGTCTTGGCAAACTTATGTAATCTGGTGAATGGCTTTGTTCCTACTCCCATTTTCTGGCCACAAGAAATCCACTCACCTGCATTCACGGTGGCTTCTTTTTTGAGAGTATCCTTATCCCTAAAGGTTACCACATACCTCTCTGCAGGAAGGCCAAAGCACAGTGACTGAATGATACTGCCTTTTATCCTTTTATATACACTTCAGTTATCTTTTACCCAAATGGACAGAATAACTTTGAACATTCACTCTAAAGGGCTGATTAAATTCCTTCAGTACCATGATAGCAAATCTATAAGAAAGTAAAGAGTGAGGAATGAGTTCAGACCTGACTTCTAATCAGCTTTGGTAGTCTAGACATGACAAGTGACGATGTTAACACACTGATGTCTCTGTTGTTTCACAGGGACTGTTTGGTGAAAAGTATGGCAGCATACGCTTACCTGGGGAGGTTGAAACATCGGAATTTGAAATGATTCTGGATGCTGCTGTGGAAGCGCAGCTGGACACAAAAGTCTTGGAGGAGTGGTACTGTAGAGATGAAAACTCTGTCCCACCAACATACTACCTCAGACCGAAGTCTGAAATGCTGAAAAATTACCAGAATGTGGTACAGTTTTAAAACATTCCCAATCTTTTCAGTACATTGGTTTATTTCCTTGTTTCAGTCGCCTGTGAATACTTTTGTAATTTTTGAACCCCTTTTTATTTTTCTTGTCAAAATTCTTCAGTTCCTTATTTAAGTTCAGTTTACTGTTTAAAATATGCTGCGATGGAAATAGCTATCCAAAAACTATGTTAACAAAGTGTTAGATTGTCCATGATAGTGAGCCCTGCCCCGCAGTGAGACCCTGACTTATAGTGAACTATAGTCTATGTTTTCTGCCATCTTTGTATTTGGTTTTGTCTTTGTATAAATGAGTAAAGTCATTTGGATGGTTTTTGAGAACTGCCAGATTCTAAAACCAATTCCTCTACAGTTTCCTAACATCTTTTCTTTGCCCATTATCTAAACTGAAGTACAAATCATTTCAAGTCAAATAGATTTATTTTCAAGGCAAAAGGTGATTCAACCCTGATAGGAGGTATATGATCAAATAGGAGTTACAAATCTATGAAGTAGCCATCTGTGGCTTTCAAATCTGCCTCTGTATCTCAGCAGTGACTCAACTGGCCAGCTGTGTTTTCAGCAAGTGGGATGTGTAAAATAGGGCAGGGGCTAACCCCACCATCTTGTAATATGGGCGTGACCTCAGGATGGGTGGGCATTAAAGTTGGTAGCCAAAAAACAGTTGGCATGGGCAATGAGGCAGGAGTGGGCAGGCCAGACCCTTATGTTGAGGTGCAGGAGGACCTTTTTGCATCAGGAGACTGCTCACCTGAGATAGTATCCCACTTTCTGCTTATTCCCGGTATAGATAACACGTCAAGCCACACCCACTACCTCCCGCCACCTCCTCCACCAAACTATCCCAATCACAGACTCTGGACTCACCTTGATGAACAGAGGGATCTTGGTGTGTATGTGCATAGATCCCTGAAAGTAGGCAGTCAAGTCGAGAACATTGTTAAGAAGGCATATGGAGTCTTAGCTTTTATTGGTAGGGGGATTGAATTTCGGAGCCGCAACGTCATGTTGCAACTGTACAAAACTCTAGTGCGGCCGCACTTGGAGTATTGTGTGCAGTTCTGGTCCCCGCATTATAAGAAAGATGTGGAGGCATTGGAGAGGGTACAGAGGAGGTTTACCAGGATGTTGCCTGGTATGGAGGGCAGGTCTTATGAAGAGAGGCTGAGGGATTTGAGGTTGTTTTCGTTAGAAAGGAGGCGGCTAAGAGGGGACCTAATCGAAACATATAAGATGATTAGAGGTTTAGATAGGGTGGACAGTGATAGCCTTTTTCCTAGGATGGAGAAAGCTAGCACGAGGGGACACAGCTTTAAATTAAGGGGTGATAGTTATAGGACGGATATCAGAGGTAGGTTCTTTACCCAAAGGGTGGTTCGGGAGTGGAATGCCCTGCCTGCAGCAGTTGTAGATGCGCCAAGTTTGGTGGCGTTTAAGAGGTTAGTTGATAAGTATATGGAAGAGAAGGGAATGGTTTAGTTTGGAGGGGCATTGCTTTTTATATTGGTCGGCGCAACATCGAAGGCCGAAGGGCCTGTTCTGTGCTGTAGTGTTCTATGTTCTATGTTCTATGTTCACCTGACTTTGGGATCCATTGGTCCCCTTCCTCACACCTCACATATGAGGTAGAATTCTGCCAAAAAAATTTCTAAGTGTCGAATTCGCGTAAGAACTGAGGTAAATCCTGCCTTTTTTTTATTGGAAGTTTAAAATAAATCTCCTACACTCTGTGCACTGCAGAATACCTCAGGGTGAATCCTATTGAAAACCAGTGGGCGGGGCCTATTCCTGCTGGAGAGCCGGCAGCATAGCGCTGAGCGAGCCACTGCACATGCATCAATCTGTCAGCACCGAGATTGATTCATGCACAGTGGCCCATGTCTGCCGGTCTCCTAATCGCTGACCCCTCAAATATGCCCGAGCCCAGCCTTGGCTCCTGCCCATCCCCCACACACCCCCCTCCACCTTCCCATCCCATCTTTTTCAGCCTCCCTTCCTCCACGGATCCTGACAGCAGAGTGGCAGCAGGAACCCTCGCCCCCACCAGTTGCCCCCTATCCCCCCCATCAGCCACTGCCCCATGCTTGGTGAGCAGTGCCAAGGTTCCCCTTGGGCATTGACACTTTGCTCCTTGGGCAGTGTCAGGGGCCAAGATTGGCACTGCCAAGGTGCCAATGCCAAGTTGCAGATCTCCAGTGCCTGACCCTGTGTCAAGAGGGGCCTTGATTGCATCCTCCCCCTTCACTCCAGCAGGATTGGGTCACCAGCTCCCTGCAATAGGGAACTACTGTTAATCCTACTGGATTGAAATGCTTTTGGCAGTGGGGAGATATTAGTGATCTCAGAGATTTCGGTTCTGGGCCCACTAACGGCATAAAGATGAAATGTAAATTAGTGGCTGCATATGTCATGCAGCTCCGTGCCAATTTCTGGCAAAGAGCTAACAGCGCCAGATATTTGGAGCTGGGAGACATACTCTGTCTGAACACCCAGCGCAGATTGCATGAATCAGACACAGCAGAATGGGAGAATAACTCCCATAACTTAGGCATGAAGCTGGGGGCAGTAGTTATAGCTGGGGGAAGGGTAATTATGAGGCCATCAGGAGAGAATTAGCGTGCATAGATTGGACTAGGAAACTACAGGGACTGGGAACATCTGGAATGTGGAGCTTATTCAAGGAGCAGCTGCTGCGAGTCCTTGATAAGTATGTCCCTGTCAGGCAAGGAGGAAATGGTCGAGTAAGAGAACCTTGGTGTACGAAAAAAGTTGATTTGCTGGTTAAAAGGAAAAAGGAGGCTTATGTCAGGATGAGGCTTGAAGGCTCAGTTAGTGCAATGGATAGCTATAGATTAGCCAGGAGGGAGCTAAAGAGTGAATTGAGGAGAGCTAAGAGGGGACACGAGAAAACTTTGGCTGATAGGATTAAGGAGAATCCTAAAGCTTTCTTTAGATATGTTAAGAATAGAAGATTGGTTAGGACAAGATTAGGGCCAGTCATAGACAGCAGTGGGAAGTTGTGCGTGGAGCCTGAAGAGATTGGAGAGGCACTGAATAAATATTTCTCTTCGGTATTCACGCAGTGATGTAAATGTAGTTATGGAGAACACTGAGGTACAGGGTTGCAAACTGGAAAGTATTGAAGTAGATAGGGAGGATGTGCTAGATATTCTTGAGGGTTTGAAGTTGGATAAGTCCCCTGGGCCGGACGGGATTTACCCTAGGATTCTCTGGGAGGCAAGAGAGGCGATTGCAGAGCCTCTGGCTCTGATCTTCAGGTCGTCGTTGGTTACGGGTGTGGTTCCGGAGGACTGGAGGATAGCGAATGTGGTCCCATTGTTCAAGAAGGGGAAGAGAGACCTTCCAGGGAATTATAGGCCAGTGAGTCTTACTTCTGTTGTGGGCAAAGTATTGGAGAGAATAATTAGGGATAGGATTTATAGTTATTTAGAGAGAAATGAATTGATTGGGGATAGTCAGCATGGTTTTGTGAAGGGTAGGTCGTGCCTTACTAACCTCATTGAGTTTTTTGAAAAAGTGACCAAAGAGGTGGATGGGGGTAAGGCAGTTGATGTGGTATATATGGACTTTAGTAAGACGTTTGATAAGGTGGCCCATGGAAGACTTCTGCAGAAAATGCAGATGTATGGGATAGAGGGTGATTTAGCTAATTGGATTAGGAATTGGCTAGCAGATAGAAGACAGAGGGTGGTGGTTGATGGGAGATATTCATCGTGGAGTTCGGTGACAAGTGGTGTACCTCAGGGGTCTGTTTTGGGGCCCCTGCTGTTTGTAATTTTTATAAATGATCTGGATGAGGGTATTGAGGGATGGATTAGTAAATTTGCAGATGACACTAAAGTCGGTGGAGTGGTAGATAGTGAAGAGGGGTGTTATAGTTTGCAGAGAGACTTGGACAAGTTGCAGAGCTGGGCCGAGAGGTGGCAAATGGAGTTTAATGTGGAAAAGTGTGAGGTAATGCACTTTGGCAGGAATAATAAATATGTAGAGTATAGGGCTAATGGTAGGATTCTTAATAGTGTTGATGAACAGAGGGATCTTGGTGTATTTGTGCATAGATCCCTGAAAGTAGGCAGTCAAGTCGATAAGGTTGTTAAGAAGGCATATGGAGTCTTAGCTTTTATTGGTAGGGGGATTGAATTTCGGAGCCGCAACGTCATGTTGCAACTGTACAAAACTTTAGTGTGGCCGCACTTGGAGTATTGTGTGCAGTTCCAGTCCCCACATTATAAGAAAGATGTGGAGGCATTGGAGAGGGTACAGAGGAGGTTTACCAGGATGTTGCCTGGTATGGAGGGCAGGTCTTATGAAGAGAGGCTGAGGGATTTGAGGTTGTTTTCGTTAGAAAGGAGGCGGCTAAGAGGGGACCTAATCGAAACATATAAGATGATTAGAGGTTTAGATAGGGTGGACAGTGATAGCCTTTTTCCTAGGATGGAGAAAGCTAGCACGAGGGGACACAGCTTTAAATTAAGGGGTGATAGTTATAGGACGGATATCAGAGGTAGGTTCTTTACCCAAAGGTGGTTCGGGAGTGGAATGCCCTGCCTGCAGCAGTTGTAGATGCGCCAAGTTTGGTGGCGTTTAAGAGGTTAGTTGATAAGTATATGGAAGAGAAGGGAATGGTTTAGTTTGGAGGGGCATTGCTTTTTATATTGGTCGGCGCAACATCGAAGGCCGAAGGGCCTTCTGTGCTATAATGTTCTATGTTCTATGTTCTATAACTTTTATAGTGCACAGTGTTGAGTCTGCACTGACTCTCTGAAAGAGTATCTTACGTAGCCCCACTCCCCTGCCCCTATCCCTGTAACCTTGGACGTTCTTTCTTTTCGGATAGCAACTCAATTCCCTTTTGAATATCTTGATCCACCATCTCTCAGAAAGTTTGTTCCAGACTCCAGCCACCCTTTGGCTGAAAATATTTTTTCTCACATCACTTTTACCGATTTGCCAATTATTTTGATTCTGTGGCCCCTAGCTCTTGATACTCCCTTGAGTAAGACATTTCTCACTACTTACCCTCTCCATACCCCTTAGGATCTTGAATACCTCTATCAAGTCTCTTCTCAGCCTCTTTTTCTCCAAGGTTAACAGTCCCATCCTCTTCAATCTATTCTCATTGCTACAATTCCTTATCCTGTTTGTTCTTGGTGGAAACCCAGTAGTGCTCGTTGGTGTACTTTTGGCACTGCCAGGACTGAAGAACTGCCTGCCCATCGGATCAGCCAATAGATCCTGAGGGCAGAAATTCCTCCCCAGTGAGAGGTGGTAACTCACACTATTTAGCCCGTCTGTGACACATTATAGTGCAGGAGTAGCTGGCATAGAGGGGGTCAGCACTATGCTGACTTAGCTTCAAGGGGGCTCAGAAAATGCTGCCCAGTGTCACGGGCGTAATGCAATGCTGCCAGAAGGCAAACCTCCGAGCCTCTTTTTCTCTCTACTCATAGATGTGTTTGTCAGAAGAATCACTGAATGATAATCAGGACCAGAGTTCTTGTGTTCATCCTTCCCTTCACCAATTTTGGTTTATATCTGACATTGTCTTGTCTGATACAACTCAGTTAGTAGAGTGGATTTGCCAACTCTCACATCAGTGAATCTAAATCGGTTTTTAATATAGTTTATTGACCAATTTATTTGTGCTTTCTGAAGTAGTTATTAGGGCTGAAATTCCACGAACCTAGGGATATCAAGTTTCCTCTATCTGGTGAGTGTGGTCAGAATCTGGGGAGAACCAAATTATATTTTCCTTCTTTTTAAGCCTTTAAAAGAGCCAGGACTGGCTAAATATTGTCATCTATCAATATTCACACCAGTCACTCTTGGTTGCAATGTACATGTTTGCAACACTCAAAACCAACAGGCGTGTGACTATTTAGAAGCTTGGTTTCCTTGCAACAACCAATCACAATCCATTGCTGTGGGCAAGATATCCTTAATTGGATCTTTTCTCCCAACATTTTTAAGATGTGTCATGGTTGAACATCTAGTTTTACCCCCTCCCTATTCACTGCACATCTTCTGGTGAACTTCCCAATAAATGATTTGACTGCCTTCCCAATTTACAGAGTGTCCCTACCCCGAATGGTGGTCAGGTATATGACTAGCGGATAGGCAGATATTCTAGCCCACCCACTATTCACCCCTATAGACGACCTGCAAACTTTCAGGCTTACAAGGCCAGTGTGTGCAATTGTTCAACAAACTATAAGACCGAGATCATTTCAGGGCACTTGTATTTATTTTCCTAAATATCTGTACTGTTGATCTGCAATATTGAACTTTCAGCAGAGCGCAACATTTGTATTATTCACATAATTGATGTTTCCCACTTTTAATTATGCCCACCATCACATCAAAATAATGTGCCGTTTACGTTGAATCTCATCACCAGACAAACAGCAAAATTACGATCACACTTACGCTGTTAAATCTTTAAGATGCAATCCGAAAAAAGCTTTATTAATGGTGTTACAAAACTGTCTTGCTTTGGCAAGTTTAAAAGTTGAATTCTGCTGATTCTCAGGAATGGGATCATATTCAGCCTCACAAAATGTGCTTCTGTGAGCTGTGTTCATCAGCAGCCAGTTTATTTTTGATTAAAACCATGTAATGTGGAGCTACCCTGAGCATCTGAATCCTACAGTAAACTTGCTCTCCATTTCATTCTACATTCTTCAATGTGCCTGATGCAGATAGATCATCATTGAGATTGACATGATGGTCTCCATGTCCTTCCAAATTCTATTTGCACAGTCCATACACCAATAAATATCATCAATTATGCCTGGCAAGAAAATCAAAAATGAGGCAGGTGGAATAGAGTAATAATATCGAATATTCCTGAACTGTAGGTAGACTTTACCGAAAGGGCACAAAATGTAAACATGCGATCCTAATCTACAGTATAGTGTAGATTGGTTTTAAGCTGTTCCAATGGACAAAGAATGAAAATCCATGTATCTGTGAAATTAATACATTGTACCAAATGTTGTCTTTAAATCCGAAACATTATCAATATTGAAACATAGAAACTAAGATTTTCCACTAGACTCGTACTACTTTCTCAGCATGACATCTGAAAGCAGGAAAATTGGACAGTATTCCATTCTTTCATTTCCTCGGGCCAGTCTTAGGATTTACAATCAGAAGTGAAAGTGAAAGTTGCATACTCCACTCTGATATGCATTGCCAAATGCAAATTGTATGTTCATAAGAAAAAAATGTTGGGACCATTAGTGTGCTCTTTCCCTACAATATTTTTAGAACATAGAACACTACAGCACAAACAGGCCCTTCGGCCCATAAGTTGTGCCAATCATATCTATACCTACCAGGCCATAGAACTATCTGTAACTCCCAAACCCATTAAATCCCATGTACTCATCCAGAAGTCTCTTAAAAGACCCCAGCAAGTTCGCCTCTACCACCACTGACGGCAACCGATTCCATTCACTCACCACCCTCTGAGTGAAAAACTTACCTCTAACATCTCCTCTGTACTTGCCCCCCAGCATCTTAAACCTGTGTCCTCTCGTAGCGACCATTTCAGCCCTGGGAAATAGGATGGATTCACGGAGGCTATCTATTCCTCTCAACATCTTATAAACCTCTATCAGGTCGCCTCTCAACCTTCATCTCTCCAGGGAGAAGAGACCAAGCTCTCTCAACCTATCTTCATAAGGTATGCCCCCAATCCAGGCAACATCCTTGTAAATCTCCTCTGCACCCTCTCAATAGCTTCCATATCCTTCCTATAGTGAGGCGACCAGAACTGCACACAATACTCCAAGTGGGGTCTGACAAGGGTCTTATAAAGTTGCAGCACTACCTTCCTACTCCTAAACTCAATTCCTCTATTAATGAAGGCCAGTACACCATATGCCTTCTTGACCACATCCTCCACTTGCGGGGAGATTTAAGAGTCCTATGGACCCAGATCCCAAGATCCTTCTGCTCTTCAATGCTACCCTTGATATTATACTGCTTCATCCCATTGGTCCTGCCAAAATGGACCACCACACATTTATCTGCGTTGAAGTCCATCTGCCACTTCTCCGCCCAGTCTTGCATCCTATCTATGTCTCACTGCAACTTTATTTTTGTGGTGGACAAAGGGATATCTGAAATTTAAATCTGTGCAAGAGAGAGCTATTGACTCTTTGAACCAGAAATTGTAAAGCTGAAGTATTTTCAGCTCACCCATCTTCAGCCAACCAATGGAAATGTAGAAATGCTGGAAAGATTGTATGTATAGGCAATCATTAGTTGCCCTGAGAAAGTATTGATGGACCTTCTCTTTGATGATGATGGGATAAAGTAGTGAATTCTAAAGTTCTGAGCCAGTGATGTTGAACTAACAGTGGTATATGCATTAAGTCAAGAATCCGTGTTGCTTGGAGCATAACATAGAGATGATGGTATTCCATAACTTTGAATCCCAGGAACATACAATACAAAGGCCCAAAGTTTCATGGAGATAGAAGGGATCCGCACCTTAGCCAAAATGCACCGGGTGCCTGAATCCAAAAGTTGCGCTCCCATATTCAGCATCAACCATTTTAATGTGGGTGGGTGGTGGGTATGAGAAAAGGCAAGAATTATTTCGCATGTCCCTGTTCAAGAAGGCAGCAGCACTTTTTAAAAGTGCAACTGCCTTTTCTCAGAAATATCTTCCGTCATCCAGATTTCTGAAACATACTTGCAGGCTTTACAAATTTAGTCTAAATCTAATCCAACTGGAGTTCATTGGAAAGGTCAGGCACCTGTTGGAAAGGTCAGGCATGCTTGTTAAGTGTAGACATGAACATATATAAAAGATGAATAAGGAAATCAGCCTGCCCTGTGTCTCAGTTTTCAAAAAAAAGGTGCCTGCAATTTAAATAAACGTTTGATGATGCAAAGTTATTGTTATCTTATTGGTACTGCTTCTACAATCACAGCGGGAAGCCTGTAAGTTCAGTTTGATTGATAGCTCCAAATCATTATAAATAGCTGTCATTGATATGGGATTCCAAATATATGTCTTTTTATACAGGATTAAATACTTGATTTTATTTAAATATATTAAATAGGCTTTTAGCAACTAAGTGTTGTTTTAATAGAGTGAAGTGTATAATAGATACCATTTCATGTTATCTCCACAAGTCTCCTGAGGTCAGCTTATGGTGGATACTGGCATGGAATGTAAGGGGTAGTGGATGAATTGACATGGAGAATCTATCTTTTCCCAAATGTAGGGCAGTCTAAAACTAGAGGGCATATGTTTAAGGTGAGAGGGGAGAAATACAGAAGTGTCCAGAGGGGCAATTTCTTCACACTGAGGGTGGGGAGTGTCTGGAACAAGCTGCCAGAGGCAGTAATAGAGGCAGGTACAATTTTATCTTTTAAAAAACAGTTAAATAGTTACATGGGTACTTTTCGTATAAAGGAATGTAGGCCAAATGCAGGCAATTGGGATTAGCTTGGGGGAGGGTTTAAAAAAATAAGGGCAGCGTGGACACGTTGGGCTAAGGGCCTGTTTCCATGCTGTAAACCTCTATGACTCTATGTAGATCAAACCCAAGACAAGAGGTGAGAGCGCTGTCCTGTCAGCATGGATTGGGAATGTCTTAACTTGTCGAGATTCTGAATTGGACTTAATTTGATTGAATTGGATTTTAAAAAATGTATTTTGTTCATACCCTCGAGACTCCGTATCTTTGAGGAACATACAATTAATTGAAGTGGCAATTAAATATTCTAAAGTTATTGTAGTTTTGATTTTGTATCTCTTGTTGCCAACTCACCGAAACACATCATTGTGTAATATTCCTTTTTGTAGCAATTGGAGGCGCTGTGACTTTACAGCTCAATTTAACACAGTCCATGTGATTGGTAAGCTTCAGGCTGGGGAAACACCTAATTGTATTCACTATTTGTCAACATCTATCATCTACAAGCTTGCACTAAAACAGAATAAAAAAGAATTTATTAATGCATTCCTATTGCATTATTAATGCATTCATCTCAAAAGCATTTCTCTTCATTGTGTCCTTGATGAATGTTCAATCTTTCAGAATTCCTGTATCTTTGATTTGTTTTTTTTTGTTATTTGTCTTTTTTGACAGGCAAGGTAGAAACATCATTGCAGGAGATTTCATGTGTATCATAATATTCAAAACTTTTCATTTCTCCAAATACAGTTCATAGAATCCCTGCAGTGCAAAAGGAGCCTATTTGGCCCATCGAATCTGCAGTGACTCTCCGAAAGAGCATCTTAACTGAATCCTATTCACATAACCTCACATATTTATCATTGCTAATCTCCCTAATCTACACATCTTTGTGTTGATTAGTGGTGTTTGCAAACTTCTGTTAATTTGATTAATATTGACTGTGGTAGAACTATTGTCGGTTGTACTTGCCTTATGGCAACAATTGTAAAGTGAAGAACTCAGCATCATTCACCATACAATAAATGAGACAGCATCACAAAAGCAGTTTATTCTCGACATCTTATGTTAGCTGCTGCCGCTGTCGCAATTTTCTCATTGTGACTTGTACACACCACCAGGGAAGTTTGACACTGTAAATTAAAGTTGCAATGCACAATTTTTCAACTGATACATATATTTGGACTTGCTCGCCAATGGTTGTTTCTATTACCATTTCTGTCTTGGAGTCAACTGAACAGATGCCATTGCCTCAGCGGCCAAAGAACGATTGTTTCTATTTGAGACAGTTCTATATGATGTTATGTGGCATAAGTCTGGGTTTCCTGACTCATTTTATCTATCTTTGGGATAGCTAACAATCATCTGCAATTGGAAGATCAATGAAAGTGATATCCCAGCAAAATCTACAAAGGTTTCACCCCAATGTAATTTTTGATAGGTAGTACTAGTGGAAGTGCCTACCTTGAGCAAGCAGCTTCCCTGTCATTGTCATGAACCAGCCCAAGCCTGGACGTGCTGCATGTGGGCACAGACTACATTATTAACTGAGGAATTGCAAATGTAATTGAATACTGTGCAAATCATCAATGAACATTTCCATTCCTGACTGATAATGGTGGCAAAGTCATTGTTGAAGCAACTGAAGTTGATTGGGAATGAGACACTCCCTGAGGAACTCCTGCTGGTGATGTTCTGGGGCTGAGATGATTGGCCTCCCAACTGCCATCTGCTTTTATGCTTAGTATTACTTCAACTAGCAGAGCCCAATTCATTTCAATTTTATTCAATATTTTGATGCCATACTTGACAAATATTGTGTTGATGTCAAGTAAAGCCATTGTCACCTCATCACTTAAATTCCATTCTCTTGTCCATGTTTCTGACAAGGTTGTGATGAATTCTCAACCTGAATGGTCCTGACAGAACCCAAACTCAACATCATTGGGCAGGTTGATGGTGAATAAGTGCCCTTTAATAGAACTTTCAACAACATTTTCCATCATCTTGTTGATGATTGAGAGTGAACTGTTGGATTGAACTTTTACTGCGTTTTGGAGAGAAGAGACACATGAGCAATTTTCCAATTCACCATCTAGATTCTGGTATTGCATTGCATTGGAACAACTGGGCTGAAGATGTGGCTCTGAATACTGAACCATAGAAAAGTTGTGGGTGCAGATAGAAGCCAATCAGTTCATTGTGTTTCCACAAGCCAAAAGAGAGAAAAAAGTAACTGGCTGCTCATTTTCATCCCATTTACAGCACTTCAGGTGCAGATCCAGATACCTTTGAAATGCATTAAGCATATCAGTCTCAAATGCCAACTTTAAATTCCAGATATCCTCACTCTCTGGGAGGAAACATTTTTCTTCATGTTCCTTCTAATCCTTCCATCTGTCATCTTAACTTTGTGCTTCTTGGTGATTGACCAGTCAAGGGAAATAAGTCTGTCTTATCTTGCCAATGGTTTCTGTGCTGAATGGACTTCTGTAATGCTTCCAACAATATTTGCACACATCTAGGACTGAATGATCCAAAAAAAAACACATGCTTAATTCCAGCATCCTTCTCTTTGTAAAGGTGCAGTCCCTGTAAAAATGGAGACTGCAACAATGCACTGCAGGTGTGGAGTTTTGAAAGAAAAGTCGGATGTCATACCTTGCCTTGGAAAGGGCAGCCCATTTCATTGATGCTCTCTTGGAGGCAACTGCTCTACTCAGAACTCACTTGCAGCAGAACTCTCAGAGGAGGACAAGAGAAATGCTTCAGGGAGGCCCTCAAATCATCCCTGAAAAGGTCAAACATCCTCACCAACCAATGGGAGTTCCTGGCTTGTGACTGACTAAAACGGACAAGAGTCATTCAAGAAGACATTTTGCCGGGGACATATGGAGACAATGCTGAATCGTCAAAATGAGCAGACAAATCTTCAAATAACTCATCAACCCAATCCTTCAAATCTGTCCTGCCCACATGTAACACAAATCGCAGATTGCACATTGGATCTATCCGTCACCTCTGAACCATCTTATTGGAGTGGAAGCAATTTATTCTTGATGCTGAGGTGCTGCTTAAGACTATTTAAGAGCATAAAGCCAGGTAAGTGCAGTAGAGCCCAAGCTCAAAGCTGATGCACATGGGTGATTAGGATTTTATTGTATTCTTGGTGTATTGCTGAAAAATGTGGTGTATTGGAGAGAAGAGACACATGGGCAATTTTCCAATTCATCATCTAGATTCTGGTATTGCATTGCACTGGAACAGCTGGGCTGGAGGTGTGGCTCTGAACACTGAACCATAGAAAAGTTGCGGGTGCAGGAAGAGGCCATTCAGCCCATTGTGTTTCCACTCGCCAAAAAAAAGGAAAAAGTAACTGGCTGCTCATTTTCAGTTACTGGGTTAAACTTTTTGCTGTTGGCCCTTATTGAATGATTTGAGCCGAGAGGATTTTATGATGGGAAATCTGATAGTAATGTGCAGTTAGGGAACAGGAAGCTGGCTCTTCCCACAACAAGAATAACATCTTTATGTAGCACCTTTAACATAATAAAACTTCCTAAGGGGCTTCACAAGAAACTTATAAAGCACAATGTAACATCAACTAACAGTGATGGGATGAACAGGTTTTGTGAAGGGTAGGTCGTGCCTTACTAACCTTATTGAGTTTTTTGAAAAAGTGACCAAAGAGGTGAATGGGGGTAAGGCAGTTGATGTGGTATATATGGACTTTAGTAAGGCATTGGATAAGGTGCCCCATGGAAAGCTTCTGCAGAAAATGCAGATGTATGGGATTGAGGGTGATTTAGCTAATTGGATTAGGAATTGGCTAGCAGATAGAAGACAGAGGGTGTTGGTTGATGGGAGATATTCATCGCGGAGTTTGGTTACTAGTGGTGTACCTCAGGGGTCTGTTTTGGGGCCCCTGCTGTTTGTAATTTTTATAAATGATCTGGATGAGGGTATTGAAGGATGGATTAGTAAATTTGCGGATGACACCAAAGTCGGAGGAGTGGTAGATAGTGAAGAGGGGTGTTATAGTTTGCAGAGAGACTTGGACAAGTTGCAGAGCTGGGCCGAGAGGTGGCAAATGGAGTTTAATGTGGAAAAGTGTGAGGTAATTCACTTTGGCAGGAATAACAAATGTGTAGAGTATAGGGCTAATGGTAGGACTCTTAATAGTGTTGATGAACAGAGGGATCTTGGTGTATATGTGCATAGATCCCTGAAAGTTGGCAATCAAGTCGATAAGGTTGTTAAGAAGGCATACGGAGTCTTAGCTTTTATTGGTAGGGGGATTGAATTTCGGAGCCGCAACGTCATGTTGCAACTGAACAAAACTCTAGTGCGGCCGCACTTGGAGTATTGTGTGCAGTTCTGGTCCCCACATTATAAGAAAGATGTGGAGGCATTGGAGAGGGTACAGAGGAGGTTTACCAGGATGTTGCCTGGTATGGAGGGCAGGTCTTATGAAGAGAGGCTGAGGGATTTGAGGTTGTTTTCGTTAGAAAAAAGGCGGCTAAGAGGAGACCTTATTGAAACATATAAGATGATTAGAGGTTTAGATAGGGTGGACAGTGATAGCCTTTTTCCTAGGATGGAGAAAGCTAGCACGAGGGGACATAGCTTTAAATTAAGGGGTGGTGGTTTTAGGACAGATGTCAGAGGTAGGTTCTTTACCCAGAGGGTGGTAAGGGTATGGAATGCCCTGCCTGTGTCAGTTGTAGATGCGCCAAGTTTGGTGGCATTTAAGATGTTAGTAGATAAGTTTATAGATGAAAAGGGAATGGTTTAGGTTAGAGGGTCACTGCTTGTTCCTAATTGGTCGGCGCAACATCGAAGGCCGAAGGGCCTGTTCTGCGCTGTAATGTTCTATGTTCTAACAGGGAAACAGAGGTTGGGTTTTAGCACAGGCTTCAGGACCCAACAGTAGGGCATGAAAACCCCACTTGCTGACAGTGATTTGACCTGTGATCTGACCCCCCATTCAGTAAGGATGATGGCAGCTCTGAAGCATCAGGAGTCCTATTGAAAAAGGTGGTTGTTGCTTCAAAATGGAGGTGCCCTCAACCAATGAGCAGACAAATCTTCAAATAACTCATCAACTCAATCCTTCAAATCTGTCCTGCCTACATGTAACACAAACCGCAGATTGCACATTGGATCTATCCGTCACCTCTGAAAGATCTTATTGGAGTGGAAGCAAATATAAAATGAAATTGATGATGGCCGAGGGTGATATGCCATGCTGTTTTCAGAGTTAGTCGCCTCCAGAAGAGTGTTGAAGCCGTGACCACCTCTTTGAGACATGGAGCCTCTGGCTCTGTGAAGCTCGTGATCTTACCCAATGCCGGCATCTCCACATCTGTGAAGCTGCCAACCACTCCAGCCAGAGGCTGGAGAGATGGAGTGCGCACTGCTATCAGCAAATTCCCACTGATATCATAAAATGGGCTCTATTAATTATGCCGATAAATTGCCCATATTCGGGAAGTAGGCAACCAATCCAGGAACCTTTAATTAGCCCCAGAATATGGCCCACCTTTCTTCATAACAGTTGTTGCTTCAGGAGTGAATACAAAGACACTGATGTGCTCACTATATTTGGTATTCTCGTACTGCATCAGCCCAATTGTGTCACTGACATCACATATTCAATGTCCTCAGATGCACAACAATCCTCAGGTCGACCATGCAGCAGAACACAATTGCATTTTCATGCCTTATTATTCAATGATTCCTTAACAACTGTGAGGATTTAAAAGCACATGCTGTGGCAGAGTGGGTATCACTGACAGCGACATCTGGATTTCCACATTTAACTATGCATGAGTGACCATGGGCTGTCAGCTTCATCATGATGATGATGAATGCTGAAAGCTTCAACAACTGCCTACTGAAAAATCTTTAGCCGTGCGGCACTGTCAACCTAGTTTATACACTGAAGTGGATTTTGAAGCTATGATCTGCTGTCTTAAAGATAAGGGTGCAGCCAAAGTTGATACTTATTTCCATACATAATACTTAAGGCACAAAATCGTATTTTTTTTGTGACCACCAACTAAGCCTGTGCTTAGCTGCCAAAGCTAGCAACAGTATATTGCTTGATATACATTGTCCTGGATTTTGGAGTAGTAATGATAGCAAAATTGCCAATGATCCTTTGAAACTGGCAGCAACTTCGGGAGCTGCAATCAGTGATCCCCTCAATCTGCAATTAATTCGCAATCACAAAAGAGATTGTCACAAAAAAGCAACGGATTTTATATGCTGTCTAATTTTGGGTACAAAGGATGCTAATGCATTGCTGCCCATTTTCACAAAAGGCTAATTTCATCCATAACTTATTTGACTCACACCAAATTTTACATTGTTTTTTTAACAAAATAGAATAGCATTTCCATTAAGACCTCCATGGAAAGTTAATATTTTACTTAACTTCAGTAGAAACCCTAGAGAAAAGATAAAGTGGCAGAGTGATATCCAGAGGGGTGGAAATTGTGGAGATAATTATCATAATATGGCAATCCTCCTCAGATACTGCAGTAATGCCAGAAGACTGGAAAATTGCAAATATTTCTACCCACATTCCAAAATAGATCTGAAAATAAATCCAACAACTATAGACCCAACAGTTTAACCCCAGTAGGGGGGATGCTTTTGGAAACTATCTGGGGCAAGGTTAAGAATCACATGGACAAGTCTGGATTTATTAAGGAAAGCCAAAAGGCAAATTGTATTATGATTTAATTGAGTGTTATGATAAGGTAACACAAAGAGTTGATTTATTTATTAGTGTTACAAGTAGACTTGCATTAACACTGCAATGTGGTTAATCTGGTGTATATGAACTTCCAAAAGGCATTTGTTAAAGCACCACATAACAGACTTGTCAGCAAAGTTGAAACCCATGGAATAAAAGGTCAGAGAGTAATGGTAGACAGTTATCTTTCAGTATAGTGGAATGTATACAGTGGGGTTCACCAATTTCAAAGTTTCAGATGACATAAAACTTGGCAATATTCTGAACTCGTCAAATTCCTACAATGCAAAGGAGGCCATTCAGCCCATTGAGTCTGCACCAATCACAATCCCACTCAGGCCATATTCCCATAACCATACATATTTACCCTGTTAATCTCCTTGTCACTAGTCTCAATTTAGCATAGCCAATAACCTAACTTGCATATTGTTGGACTGTGGTAGGAAACCAGAGCACCCGGAGGAAACCCACACTGACAAGGGGAGAATGTGCAAATAGACGGTGACCTGAGGGTGGAATTGAATGCAGATCCCTGGTGCTGTGAGACAGTAGTGCTAATCACTGTGCCTTCTTGTTTGTGTGATGAAGTGGGCTACATTTACAACCGTTTGTAGTTTCTTGCAGTCTTAGAGCAGGAGCTATACCCAGTTGTGAGGATAGTGATAAACTTCAAAAGGATAGAGACAAGAGGGGGGAGGGGGCAGATCTGTGACACAGAATGCAAAGAAACAAAATTATATATTTTGGTGGGAAGAAGAGAGGATGGCAATGTAAATGCTACAGGAGGTGCAAAAATAGAGAGACCTGTAGATACTAGTGCACAAGTCATTGAAGTGTAATTGAGGAAAGCATTTAAGAAAAACAGGATCCTGGGCTTCATAAATAGAGGCCTACAATTCAAAAACAAGGACAGTATAGGGAACATTACAAAAATGTGTTCACCCACTAATGTCTCCAATTCTGGGTCCTGTACTTTAGAAAGGATGGGGAAGGTATTGGAAAGGGTGCAGAAAATAATTATTCCTGAGATTAGGGATTGTGTAGATAGAAGTTAGAAGCTGGGGTTATTTTATTTACAATAGAGAAGGTGGAGAGGAAATTTGATAGGGGATTTCAAAGTTATGGATTTTCCAGCCACACTTGCCCCAGGAATGGAAAATCCCACTCAAGGTCATTGGACCTTTGCATGGTCTGCTTCTGTATACTACGATTCCCGTGGACAGTAGTACAGAAAATTCCGCTCTAGGAGTCCAGATATAGGAGATACAAAGAAGCTGCTAATATTGGAGCAAAGATTTAGAACTAGAGGACACTGACAATGTGATTGGCAAAATAACTAAAAGCAGCATAAAAGTCAATGGATTTATAAACTGATCTGCATGATGGACTGGGCTACATTCACAACTTTTTGTAGTTTCATGAGATCACTATAGTGCAGAAGGATTACATTCAGCCCACTGCATCTGCACTGACCACAATTCCACCCAGGCCCTATTCCCTTAACCTCATGTATTTACCATGCTAGTTCACTGAGACTATGGGGCAGTTTACTATGGATAATCAAACTAACCTGCACATCTTTGGAGTGTGGAAGAAAATCAAAGCATCTGGCAGAAACCCACACAGCCACAGGGTGAACATGCAAAATCTACTACACAGTCCCCGAGGCAGAATTGAACCCAGGTCCCTAGTCTAGCACCATGAGGCAAAAAACTGATGAAAGATCATCCAGACTCAAAACATCGGCTTTATTCTGTCCACACAGATGCTGACAGACCTGCTGAGATTTTCCATCATTATTTTGTTTTCGTGTCTGGTATAAATGATGTTTACTCTATTTCTCCAGGATTACAGAGAAGCTCTGGACAGCCTCTTAAATAAACTGCACTCAGATAAATTTCAACACAGGACAATGTTCTGGAGTTGGAAATTTTGTAAGAGCACTATTTGACAGTCCACAAGTTTCCTGTTCAATAGATGTCAAATAATTTAGTGTAAATGGTCTCTAGAATCCTCCCATTACTAAATAATTACGAAGGCCAGTTATGGCACCTTACCTGATCACCAAGCGCGTCCCTTATCTCAGTTTTTTTATATAGGTCAGATTTAGCTGGAAAAGTATTGGCATCTAAATGACATGCTTGGTTTTTAATGTACAAATTACCCATTAGATTGGAGCACTGAAGAGATAGCCCTTGAATTGCAAAATGCTGACTGATTTGTGCCATTCCACCATGAGTTAGCATCTTAACTGCCTTTTAACTCCCTATGATTTTCATGAAATGAAGCATTTGCATATTAATGGCTATTAATCTTGCCACAGAAAGCCAAGTATAGTAATTAACAGCTTCCTTTTTAAGGATGTGTTAATTGCTAATGGTGGCTAATCAACCTCTGTTGTCCAGAAGGTAAACAATTGTAAATATGGAGGCTAATTCTTTCCTGCTTCGTACTGTTTTAGGAAATTTGCAAGGATGAAGACACTGTCTCATAAAATAGATAGTTGAAAGAAGACGCAGAAATATAAAATTACATTTCTGTGGAGGAACAACAGGGAATTTTCACAGTAATTTGATTGTAGTGTTAATGTAAGCCTAATTCACTTAAAATATGTGCAGCAACATTTATTTACAGTTAGCTATCAGCTAAAATTTGGGTTCAGGAGAGTGCTGCATTTCTGCCACATCACATTACTTCTGAGAACCATAGCGGTTCGCTCCAGTCCCCCCCATCTCAGCTCATCAAATCAAGCATTGGATGACCAATTAGTGACTGTTCAGCAGGAATGAGGCCAACTAAAAGTGCAAAAGTTGGGGAACTCCAGGCCCATTGGGACAGTGAGTCCAAGATGTCATGTGGCAGACTGGTAACAGTTAACAAAAGGTTGGTTTTGGCTACAAGTTTAGGGCCCTGCTCTTTGAGTCTATTTTTTTTAGTGAAAAAAAGTTAAGAAATGAGCAGGATCTTTGGCCACGGACCCGGTACTGGAAATTTTCTTCCCTCCTCTTTTCATCTAATTACGGATGCCATAAAACACACCCAAACATTTTCATATCCAAAGCCCAAAAAATATAGCAGGCAAACAAAAATTTGGAGATATCAGGTTGTTATCAAGACACTTACAAATGCGGGTGGAATGCTGAGTTCCAAGCCCACTCACATTTCGTTGTAACAGTGGCTGACATGATGACGGCGTGTTGTTGATCTGATCTCATCACAAACTATTTTATATTTGTGTGGGGCAGGCAACACACCTGATTTGCCGCTGTAAAACCCAGTCCAATGTAATTTATCCAGATCCTTTTAGATTCTCT
Source organism: Sphyrna mokarran (assembly GCA_024679065.1). Lineage (NCBI taxonomy): Eukaryota > Metazoa > Chordata > Chondrichthyes > Carcharhiniformes > Carcharhinidae > Sphyrna > Sphyrna mokarran. Next base: position 88,897,000 of record JAGIQG010000001.1, on the reverse strand, counting down.
TTTGCTTCTTCTCCTTCTTTCCTTACCTAGGTGCCATTCTTCATATTTGAACCTAGATAATGAGTACCTTCGCACGATTCAACTGTGAGAACATCAGAATGTGATGCCTATTTTCTCACATCCGCCACACAAGCACATTCAATAGTCAGGGTCATTAAATTTGGTGTGACAGCCTCAGTTATGTTCCAATAACTTTTTCTTTTAAATAATGAAAGGGAGCTACATAGGAAGTGTTGGCAGAGCAGATTTCCTGCCCATTTTGGAATCTATCCAATCGATGGTAAAATGAAATGATCCCCAAATGCCTATCTGTACATGATTATAAAGTATTATGTTTGCATATTTTTGGAGTTGCACTGCCTGAAGGGTGCTAAATAAAGATATAACAGTGGTTTTCAAAAGGGAAACAATAATCAATGCGGAAACATTTATGCGGAAAGAATTGGAATAATTGGACAGCTCTTTCCAAGAGTCAGCTGAGGCACAATAGATCAAATGCCCTCTTTCCGGGCTGCATTATTCTATGAATCTACACATTTCTATCCACTTGCAGTCATTATTTATTCTCTGTAGTCCCTGAGGCCTACTTGTTGAACACCTTGGTATATATTGTTCTACTTGACAAATATGACATCTTTTGATTCTTTAATCTGATCTAATTTTTGCATTGATGTTCATATTGAATTATAGTTGCCTTCATTGGTCTGATTACTAAAAGATCCAAAATCTCCATAAATGGGGGTTGTGTAATCTCTCATAATGTGAATTATGTAATATTTAGCTATCATCTTCAGTCTAAGGGAATCTGAATTATAGGGTCTTTCTGTTTCCAAGCTAAGTATCTATTGTGAAGTCACAAGGAACCAGACACTGGAGGGGTGATATTTTCAATATTCACTCCTCCATTTTCTAGATCATGTCCATCCCCACTCTTCGTAAGCAATGAGTGCAGCCAGGCCTCCCAGAGGTGGCAATCACAATATTGATTTTGATGATCAGCTATGAATATAATGAATGGTAGAGCAGGCTCAAAGGGGCGAATGGCTTCTCTTACTTCTATTTTATAAGTTTCTATGGCTACTGGCAATCCTAGAAGGAAATGGTGACCTTCCCAGGAAGCGCTTCCATGTCAATTTTCAGCTACAAATACTGAGACTAGTAAGTAAATCACCAAGCAATAGTAAAGGATGGAAACCTTAGTTTGATCCAATTGGATTCCTGAGTGGATTACATGTTCTGTGCAATTTGTTGTGTGCTTTGTGGATTACTACCAAGACCAGACAATGACCTAAGACAGTGGCACAATGGTTAGCACTGCTGTCTCGTAGCGCCAGGTAACTGAGTTTAAATTCTTGTCTTGGATCATTGTCCGTGCATCGCCTGCACTTCCCTGCATCTGTTGGGTTTCCTCTGAATGCTCCAGTTTCTTCCCACAGTCTGAAAGATGCTGGTTGGGTGCATTGGCCATGCTAAATTCTCCCTCAGTGAACCCAAATAGGCGCCAGAGTGTGGAAACTAAGGGATTCTCACAGGAACTTTGTTGCAATGTTAATGTAAGGCTACTTGTGAATAATAAATAAACTTTAAAACCTTTTTAAATACTTTGGAACCTGACTACAGATTGTATGAGAACTTTTCTCACTAACTTAACCCTTTTTCCCCCCGTACAACCATGAATTTGGCTAGCTGCCTTCACGTGTGTTCATCAATAAATTTTGATTTGATTTGATTGCCTGCCTTGTGTCTCTAACCCCACATATATCACTGTCCAATGCCTTGCAACATACTACCCAACATGTATGCCAATCATATTCCATTTTACCTTTGCCATCGATCAGCAGTGTGGAAACTTGTCAAAATCTCCTTATTGATCCAAGCAAAAATGTCAACTACATTTGTCCTATCCACTATTTCAGTAATATTTCAGAAATACACCATCATATTAGTTAAACATTGATTCCCTCTCCTACAGCCCCTTTAACAAGCCCCTTTTCCTTATACCCAACTATTAAATCATTAAAAAGTAATTTTGAACACTTCTCCCAAAGCTGGTATTCAATTTCATTTGGTTTTTTAATCTCTCAATCCTTTTTCTTTATATATTGGAAATTCTAGTAAAGGATCAGCAGCCAGATTAGTAATATCACACCAATTAGTGGCTACATACCCAGGTTGTGTTACGTTTTCTAAATCCTGAGGTACAGTTTGTCTAGGAGTCATTTACAGCACTGGACATAGCCGGTCTATGCCTGCTCTCCACGGAGCAAACCAAAATCAGTCCCATTTCCCACTCTATCCCCATAACCCTAGAAATTTAATTCCTTCAAATGCCCATCCAATTTCCTTCTGAAATCATTGCTCATATCTGCTTCCAGCATTCTCATCAGCATCAAGCTTCAGGTCATTACCTCTCACTGCGTAAAATATGTTTTCCTTGCGTAACATTCCCATTTTTGTGTTCAATGCCTCTGTTTATGAAGCCCAAGATCCCATATAATTTGCTAACCACTTTCTTAAAATGTCATTCACCTTCAAAGATCTATATATATGGACCCCCAGGTCCCTATGTCTCTGCACACTTTTTAAAACAATGTCATTAAATCTATATTGCCTAACAATTTAATTTCACTTGTGTTGAGCAATATTATGCATCCACACCTCACACATCAACCAATGCAGTATAGGTAATACAGGAATTAATGGCAGTTTTACACTGGATCAGCCATCTTAAACATCATGGTATCTACAACATGCATTGCAACAACTCACCAAGGCTTCTTCAGCAGAACTATTATACTATTAACCACTGAACTCTACCGTCTAGATGGACAAGGGTAACATGCAAGAAAATGTAGTAGTTTTCCCTGAGTCACACATTCATCCTGGCTTGAAAATTTATCACCATTCTTTTATTGTTCCTGACTCAAAGTCCTGGAATTCTGCAAGGGAATACATTACCATAAGAAGTTCAGTGGCTCAAGAAAGCAGTAAGAATTTAGCAACACCAATTATTAATCCAACCGATTTATTTGATAGTAAAATAGCAAGCTTTCAACACTCCCGTGTCTTCATCAGGCAAGTGCTGATGAAAGCACTTCAAGAAAGCAGCTCAGCTTCGAGGGATAAATTGGGAATGGGTAATAAATACAATATGTATCCACAATAAATCCCATAAACATTTTTAAAAATTAAGATATATTTCATTTTATGTTGTGTAGATGGATACAAGTGTAAATTCTCCTAATATGAAGAAGAAGTGGATGAAAATATCAGAGGAGATCAAGAATGTTTTCAAGACTGCTGTAACTTCATTGCAGCAACGAGGAACAATGGATAGTAGCAGAGCCAAGAAATATCTTTGCTCGGGTAAGAACTTTGGTTTGTTTCTCATTATTACTATAAAACAAAACTGTTCAAAGGTAAAACAAAGTCAGTTTTATTCTGACCAAGACCATACTTTGAGGAATATCATGGTGGGGCACAATAGTGTCACTGCTGCTTCACAGTACAAGTGATCAAGATTCGATTCCCAGTTTGGGCCACTGTCTGTGTGGAGTTTGCACATTCTCCCTGTGTCTGTGTGGTTTCCTCCGGGTGCTCTGGTTTCCTCCCACAGTCTGAAAAATGTGCTGGTTAGGTGCATTGACCATGCTAAATTCTCCCTCAGTGTACCCGAACAGGCACTGGAGTGTGGCAACTAAGAGATTTTCACAGTAAACTTCATTGCAGTGTTAATGTAAGCCTACTTGTGACACTAATAAATAAACTTAAACTACTATCAGCAATGTCAGAGAAACTTTGAACATTTACCAATCGACATCATAGAAATAAATGAAGTGACATTTTTCTCAAGCTACCAAACAACACTCAATCCCATCACAACCAGCATTTTAATGATCGACTCTGCAATTTCTGAAGTTGTATTCTGTCCCAAAAATTGATATTAAAATATTTTTGAAGATCAGTTTGAATGTATATCTGAAAGACAAGGTAAAGTTAGCTTGTACTGTGAGCAACTCCTTAAACTTGTGCTTGGCCAGATGACCAAAAAATAGGTAATAGATTTAGTCAGCAAACAGTTTTTTACCTTGGGTATGAAATGGTTCAACAGCTTTTCTTTTTTTCACTTTATATTTTTATGTGCTGCAAAACACAGGCTGCGTACTGCTCCTACTCTCATATTGGAGCCACTTCAGGTCAAAATGGTGCGACACATGCTGACACTTATAGCGCTAATCGAGGTTGTAAGTGCTGATGCTGTGAGCAGACGCCAGAAATATATCGATAGGCAGATCATGAAGTTACTCAACCTGTAATGCTGATTTAACTTCAGTAGTGCCTTTTTTGACCTAAATGTTCTAATTAATGCCTTCTCTTAACTTTGCACAATTGAACATGTAGCATGACAGGCAGAATGAAGAAAGGTGACACAAAGGAGGACAAGTCACTCAGAGGTGGAAGGGAGGAAGACAGAAAAAGTGCCCTTAGCAGGAAGTACCATCCATCCAAAGAGTCAGAGGGATTCTCCTGCCCCAACTTGAGCGATGAACAGTGTGCACAGTTTCCATTTCACTAAGGCCTTCTTCTCAATTGAGAATATGATATCCTGCATGCCTAGAACTATTGGCCAATCATAAGTTAGCAGCTCTTGAACTCAATAGTTCCTAGCAGAGGAGGCCATGGCTGCTACTGGCATTAGTCATCAGTCACAATGCCAACTCAATTTTCAGGTCACTTGCAATTAGTTGGTGGCCATTCCTTCAGCTGCCAAGACTCCTAAGCTTTGGAAGTTGCTCCTTAAACCTTTTTTACCTCACATTTATCCTTTAAGAGGCTCCTAAAAATCTACCTCTTTGACCAACGGTCCTCGTATCTCCTTCGGTGGTCAATGTCAAATTCTGTTTTTTAAAGCTCCTTTTAATATTTTATTTTCTTACAGGCACTATGTAAATATAAGTTGTCATTACTGAGATATTTTCAGTGATGAATAGGGAAGGTGATGCAGTATCCACAAAAGTCATTTTTAAAACATACACATTTTCTTAAAACCTATAAAAACAGGAGAAGGAGAAATGTACCTTAAGATGTAGTTTCAGCTCCTAAGTCAGTCAGAAACTTATGTAAAATGAGTGAATTAATGTCCAAGTATTTACCATAGCTAATCCACCTAACCTGCACATCTTTGGGTGTGGGAGGAAACTGGAGCACGCAGAGGAAGTCAACACAGACAAGGGCAAATGTTCAAATCTCACACAGTCACTTAAGGCTGGAGTCGAACCCTGGTCCTGCCATTGTGAGGCAGCAGTATTAACCATGATGTCACCTATATTAGGAAGTGAATAAATGAGAGGAATACCTGCATTGGTGTGAGGAGTGATGTGTGAGTAGACAGGAGGATTTGTCAAGTGAGACCTGATTATCTGCCTTCCGTGGCAGTATTTTCACTTGCCTTTCCAATATAAACTGCTTCAACTTGCATGTTTGGTGCATCCTTTAAATACTGGAGTTGAGCACCAATAATCATCACATTTGCTGACGTGAATTGGTGAGAAACCTAAAAATCAGATGTTAAGGAAGTAGCTGGGTTAGTAACCTATTCGGCACACTTCACATTTTTCCAGGTTTCCAGTGCATTTTCAGGCCATCCTAGTCACAGTGCATTTGCACATTAATTTCCAACCTATTGTTCAAAAGAGCTTTCATTCCACAAACTTGGCTTGCAAGCTGATTTTGCCACTCTGGTTTGTCAAGTATATATGAATACTAAAGTCTCCCATGATCATTGCATTCCTCTGGTTGCATATATCTCTAATTTCATGCTTTATAAATTGTCTAAAACAATAATTACCAGCTGGAAGTCTGAAAACTAATCCCACCAGTCTTTTCTACTTTATATTATTGCTTAGTTCCACCCATAACAATTCTACGTCATGAATATCTGGTCAAAGTTTCTTTCCCACCACTATTTTTATTTAATTTCATGTTAATGCATTTATTCCAATACTGCTATTAAAATAGTTGAGAAAGCTGATAAGTTTTTGAATGATATTATGCTTATTAATTCCCAGACTAGTCCTTTTTAAATATTTACCACCTCTTTCAAGGAAATGTAAGCAAAACGTTGCCTTGTTGATTTTAACAACGATGATGTCTTCACATGTTGATAGTGAAAACAAAATGGTTTAGGTCATTCCAGCTCTATTTATTTTTACATTTGCTGCTCATACCAATATTTACATCCATCTCCCAAAGCCAATAGCTAGATGATAGTCATAGAGAAACACACAGACTGCAAGCTGAATTTTAACTCAAGACAGAGGAAACCTATATTAATGAAATTGTGCAATATCCGAGACTGTCAATGTTATCAGCCAGGATTATCCGCTGCTATGTTTTGCGAGTGTGTTTGGCAAAGTGAGCAGAAAATTTTGTGAGAAGCCCAAATCACATTTCGCCCTGATATAAAAACGTGAAGCCATTGTCCCTCATCTCAGGCAATCCCTGACATCCAACATTGAGAACAGCATTGTCATACATTAATCTCTCATTATTGGGCCTCCCATTCTCCACCCCCATCCCCAAAGGCGTGAGAGCAGACCTGAGTGAATCACGACTGGTCTCATAAGGTGTACACCTAGCGAGCAGACCTCCCAAAGGAGTTCAGGTGAATGCATTGCTCAGAGGGCACTGTCTGCTGGCAATGCCTCCTGCACTATCCAGATAGGGCAGTGCCTGGAACGTGCCAGGGTTAGTGTCCAGGCAATGTTGTTGGGGGCAGTGGGGAGCGGGGTGAGGGGGGGGGAGGGGAGGTCCCTGTTTAACTTTTGTCCACTTGGGTATCCTTTACCCCTGATCTGTCTATGCCAAGGAAAGCTACCATTGGTGCTGACAATTTCAATGCTGCATCTCACACCCACCATTGGCCTTTGTCAATATTCAGGAAAATTCCACCCATCAGGAATTGTTTCACATTGAGCCACTGTGTTCATTTCGTTAAATTAAACTTGTCAAGATTGAATTGACATTATGTCAATTATGATCTGCTAATGAACAACATGGTTAACTCGTGACAAGTATATTTCAATCTCATTTCTCATATTAGTGCAATCAATTATTTCCTTCTTTACTTAATTATCCACAGTCTCACATCAGTGTGGAAAGTCTGACAATATTGTGATGTCATTTTACATTAGCAAAGATTTTTCCACTTAAGCTTCCATTCATAACAGACAGCTCAAAATCTTCCTGCAAGCTCCCAACTATGTAAATAGGCAAGAGTCTCTTAATTATATTGGTAAAGTTCATGCTTGACAAATATATTGGCTTGCTGTTAACCTATATCCAAAAGACACTGATATTGGTTTTCTTTTCTTAAAGCAATCGAGGATGAGTTTGAGTTTGCTCTAGGAAACCAAACACCAGCATTTCTAAGAAAGTGCGTATGTTACATCAGGAAAATTGCTCACATTGACCGCCACGTAAAGAACCCGGATATGGGAAGGTACACAGATGTCATAGAGGTCAACGGAAAGCTTGTGCGAGACCCAATAGCAAACGAAAAGCTTGAGAAGCTCAGAGATGAGTTTATTCCCACAATTGTTGCCTCTTCCAACTTAAGAGTGTACACATCCATTACCCACTGCAATATGAAGCTTGGATATTCAGAAGATGTGGAGAACCACTATGTGGAAGGTCTTTGTAAACAGTTCTATGATGACATGATTGATATTATTCAGTCTACTGTTCAACAAAACTTTGACATTGAAACAGACGCACTTTACGATGAGGTTCTGCAGCATTTGTCCCTTTGTAAAATGTACTCCACTCTCTACCAATACCAATGTGAGGCTCTGAACCTCATACAGAAGTATGTACTGCCTTGTAAAGCAGGACACATGAGTCCGCTTGTTGTCTATGGTGGACCATGCACAGGCAAAACGCTTCTCCTGGCAAAAGTGGCTGAACAGGTAAAAGCAGTTTATCAATGTGCTTTAATATCTGATGGTTTTATTGCATCAAAGTCCATTTACATTATCATTCTAAATCCATGTTGATTTGAGTGAAAATAAACAGTGAAATAGTCTGAAATGTCAGCATAAAAAGTTCCACCATCAAATACCATAAAATTGGGTTCATGTCAGACTAGTAGATGCAGTCTAGTTTAAATCTCTATCACTCGTCTATGCTTTCTTCAATGTGTTAGGTCAGACACAGTAATTCCAATGAAGACTAGCTTTCTCATATTTCTTCCAGATTTTAGTCTTGTACAGATAGATTTAAATTGTATTTCGTTTTAAAAATGCACAATTCTTAATGTTTTAATTAAGTTCGTCAAAGATGAAGGGAAAAATGTTTCAGATCATTGACCTGTCATCAGAACTGGAAAGAGTTAAAGATGTAACTGGTTTTAAATAAGTACAAAAGGAAGGGAATGGGAGGGACCTCTACAGTGCTCCAATGAAACTCAATGTAAGCTTGGGGAACAGTACACAATCTTTCAGTTAAACACTTTGCAACGTTCTGGATTCAGTACTGACTTTTCAAATTATGATTTCTGTCCTTTGTTTATTGTTTTCAGTTGGATTTTCAAATGGACACTCCTCTCAACCCAGTGTTTGTTTCCATACCTGTCCCTTTTAACATCTCTTCTTGCCTTAAGCCATCATCCCTTTTGTCATTTAGCTTCTCTTGCCCTCCACCTTAATGCAGACCTTCCCTTTTTTCCTTTCCAAATATTCTTCCCTTTCTCTGCCTTTGTACTTGCTTAAAATTTGTTCCATCTCTTAACCATTTTGCAACCTTGATGAATAATCTTTGACTTGATTCTTTCTCTCTCTACTAATGCTGATAGACCTACTGTATTTTTCCAACATTTTCCACTTTAAGTTATGTTTTAGTAACCATAGATACCAGTTGTTTTGCCCATAGCACTTCTTGTTTTGCTCACAACAATCATGAGGCATTCTTAAGTTTTTTTAATAAATATCGGAGACTGGTTAGCACAGTTACATTTAGTCCAATCCTTAAACTGTTTTTCAGATATATTGGAGGACAAGCTACAGCATATCATATAAATATTAAACAAATAGTAATTGGTGAACATTAGAGCTGGTGATTGGTGGGGGTATCAAATGACAATAGGTTTTCTAATAATACTGTACATAGGGACCTTCGTGCTCAGTCAGTTGGTTTCATTAGTAGCTTGGGTATTTGCTTCTACACCATGAATCCAGTTTAAACTTTAAAACTTTATTTATTAGTGTCACATGTAGGCTTACATTAACGCTGCAATTAAGTTGCTGTGAAAATCCCCCAGTCACCAAACTCTGGTACCTGTTCGAGTGCACTAAGGGAGATAAGGTTGACTGGCTATGCTAAAATTGCCTCTTAGAGGCAGAGGGATTAGCAGGGTAACTACATAGGGTTATAGGGATAGGGCTTGAGTGGAATTGTTGTTGAATGCAGGCTCAATGGGCTGAATGGCCTCCTTCTGCATTGTACTGATTCTATGATTCTCTGAGAATTTAGCATAGCTAATGCACCTAACTTGCACATCTTTTGGAATGTGGGAAGAAACCGGAAGAAACTCATCCATATTTAAAAGCAGACACCTAGAACGAGTATCCCAATTATCAATGTTTAAAAATGGAAGGAATACAAGTGATATTACTTTGTTGTTTTCCAATCATTAAAAGTCAGTAAGGATATTGGACAGAATCATCAATTTTTCAAAATGCTACTAATTTTGTTTGGTACCTATCCATCCCATCAAATTTCTACATACATCAATTGGTCAAACAATTAATCCAATGTTTCAAGATTCAATCAATCTTTTCTTTTAATTGCTTTTCTCCCCATCTAACTCAAGATTTTTAGGAACAGAGATCCTGGAACACAACAACAGGCCAGTTAGTCGCTTGAACTGTTTGGCCAAAATGAAATCATGGCTGATCTGCAATGAGGTAGTAAGTGCATTGATGTTAATTTTCCAGAATTTGCTAGATTCTGGAAAGGTTCCATCAAACTGGAAAGTAGCAAATATAACCTCTCTATTCAAGAAGGGACAGAGGCAGAAAACAGGAAACCATAAGCCACTTAGTCTGAATCTGCCTTGGGAAAGGTGTTAGATTCAATCATTTAGGATATTATAGCAGGGCACTTAGAAAAACTAAAGGTAACCAGGGAGAGTCAACATGGTTTTGTGAAAGGGAAAGTACGTTAATCAATTTATTGGAGTTTTTTTGAAGGGGTAACATGTGCTGTGGTTAAAAGGGAGTATGTAAACATACTGTACATAGATCACCAGAAAGCATTTGACAAGGTGCCACATAAAAGGTCATCGCACAAAGGAGGAACTATGGGATAGCATACCAGCATAAATAGAAGATTGACTAGCAAAAAAAAAAGAGTATGCCTAAATCGTTCATATAAACATACGAGTTAGAAACACAAGTAGGCCATTCAGTCCCTCAAACCTGTCTACCATTCAATAAGATGTCTGATCTGATTGTAACTTCAACCCCACATTCCTGCCTACCCTGATAACCTTTCACCCCCCCTCTTCTTAATCAAGAATCTATCCAGCTCTGCCTTAAAAATATTCAAAGACTGCTTCTACTGCCTATTGAGGAAGAGAGTTCAATAACTCATGACTCACTGAGAGAAAAAAATTCTCCTTATCTCTGTCATAAATGAGTGACCCCTTATTTTAGAAAAGTGACCCTTTGTATTTCGATTGGTAGGATGTGACAAGTGGAGTCCTACAGGGGTCTGTGCTGGAGCCTCAGCTTTTTACAATTTATATCAAAGACTTGGATTAAGGGAGCAAAGGCATGGTAACTACGTTTGCATATCATACAAAGATAGGTAAGAAAGTCTGTTGTGAAGAGCAATAAAGAGATTGCAAATGGATACAGATAAGTTGAGTGAGTGGGCAAAAATCTGGCAGAGTACAATGTAGGAAAACGTGAACTTGTCCACTTTGGCACGAAGAACAAAAAGCAGAATATTGCTTAAATGGAGAACTGCAGGATTCTGAGATATAAATGGATCCAAGTATTCTAGCACATAAGTCACAAAAAACTTGTATGCAGATACAGTAAGTAATTAAGGCTAATGTAATACTATTCTTTATTATGAGAGGAACTGAACATAAGACTAAGGATATTATGCTTCAGTTATACGGGGCATTGGTGAGACCACATCTCAGATACAGAGTGCAGTTTTGCTCCCTTTATTTAAGGAAATTTGTAAATACATTGGAGGCAGTTCAGAGGGAGTTCACTGGATTGAATGAATGGATTATCTTATGAGAAGAAGTTGCGCAGACTGGTTTGCTTACACTGGAGTTTAGAAGAGTTAGGGATGACTTGGTTTAAGTATGTAAGGCCTGAACAGTCTTGACAAAATGGATGCGAACTGGATGTTTCATCTTGTGGATGAGTTTAGAACTAAGGGGCATGGTTTAAAAAGTAGGACAACTCCTAATAGCCAAAAAAAAAAAGGAAAATTGATTTCTTTCTCTGACGGTTGTACGATTTTGGATCTTTCTGCCTCAGAAGGCAGTTAGTCGGGGTAGGGTCACTGAATATTTTTAAGGCAGACGTAGATAGATTCTCGTTAGGCGAGAAAATCAAAGGTGAGCAGGGGCAGACGGGAAAGTGGACTTTGTAACACAAATCGCTCAGCCATGATCTTATTAAGCAGGACTCCTGCTCCTAATTTGTATGTCTGAACTCCATATACTTTGCCCATATCCATTAATAATTTTCCAAAAAATAATCAATTTTCTAATTTCACCTTCGAAACCTCTGGCTCTAATGTTTAGTCTATGTTTCCTATTCTGTAAGCAGTGGAAATGATTTCTCGCTATCAAAGCCTATCTGTGGGAGGTTTTTGTGATGCAGTAAGTAACCTCTGAACTAGAAGCTACAGGTTTTGAGTCCAGGACTTGATGGACACAAAAGGTGCATCATAACATGGCCAAACAGGTTGATTATCAATCCGTAAATGCTTCCATTATGCCTATGACAGATAGTAAGAGTGCGAGAATTTCCTGGTCAGCCATGCTTGATGTGGAGTGATGCCCCTTAAGATAGAGCCTCCGGTGACAGGCTAACGACCTGTTTCAGAAAGAGCTAGCTACAGAAACAGATATGAACGTGTAATTCATTTGCCCCAAGGGTCTCTAGGCATGAGAAGAGAATCAAGAAGAAAAACAGTATTCATTTCCCAGAATATCTCATAACCTTCAATGAAACAATTACTTACCCTTCCAAAATCGTAGGGAATTCAAAGTAGTTTGAATAATTTCATCTAATAATTTAATCCAAGTAAATCTATACTAAACTCCCCTTAAAGCCATTATATCTTTCCAAGGATGTGGTGCTCACAGTATTCCAAGTGGGCTCTGACCAGAAATTCGTATACTTAAAAATGACTTCTACCCCTTTTGTTTCAGTCTTCTAGAGAAGAAAAGCCAGAAACACATTCGCTCTTTGGATTATTCTCTGTAACTGCTATGGTATTTTATTGATCTATGCACCTGAACCACCAAATCTAATTGGATGTCCACTATTTGTACCTTTTCACCATTTAGAAAATACCCTATTGCATTCTTGTTAGCTCCATTGAAACTGGCTTTGGGTTCAAAGTCAATGACCTCACACTTGTCTACGTTGAAATTCATTTGCCAGTTATGGCCAGTCAATTAACCTATTAATGTATTAGTAATTTTGTGCTCCCATCCAGGATGTAGGAACTTTAGTTGTCCAATTAACCCTTTAAACATGTTGTCACACCATTCAATAGGTCCATGGCTGATCTACATCATGTACTGCCATCTATTGTTGTGTCATTTTGCATAAATGGCTTTTTACTGCATTATGTAAGTCAATAATAAATGGCTGAAGTCCTAACACAAATCCTTCCAGGATACTACCAGTGTCATTTTTGCCAATTAGAGTACCTATCAATTACCCCTACTATTTATCATCTGCTGCTTAATTAATGTCTGATTACACATCAATAATTTGCTTAAATTCCATGAGTTTCTTAATTAATTCACAATCCCTTATGAGGGACTTTAGCAATTGCCTTCTGGAAGTCTACATAAATAACACAGATATTTCCCTTGTCCTCTACTTTAGCCACCACTTCAGAAAATTTAATGAAGCTTATTAGGTATGATCTATCCTTTGCAACTCCTTGCCCCTGACAGCTAAAAATTATGATGGTATTCAGTCACTCTCTTCCTACTTACAGACATGTACAATTTCCCAACAAAATATTTTAGGCTAATGAGTCCATAATTCCCTGCTTTCCCTCCCTCTGCATTACAAATGCTAATTTAAATCTATTATAGAAATTTTGCATTTTTACAAAACATAAAATTTGTACATGGTTCAAAATTTCAAAAGCCATTTCTAAGAAAATAAGGAAAATATCTTTGAAGAAGAGGAGAACAAGGGACAATAACCTCCTGTTTTGTCTCTATATGCTAGTCAGAATGGAATCTTCTCAAATCTGAAGAATTGATGACAACTGCTATTCCGTTTGTCACAAAAGTTAATGGGCTTCTATCCGCACACAGCAATTCAGTCAAATTTAATGCACTTCCTTCAGTAGCATCACATTTAAATAATGACACTGATCATTCAAACATTTTATGTGTCACCAAATGTCAGTTCAAATCTTGTAACATTACTTTACATTTCAGGCCTATTCTTGGCTGAAGGAACTGGGCCCCGATTCTGAACCAGTTATAACTGTGAGATTTTTGGGAACAACAGAGTTATGTACAGAGCTCAAAACACTGCTACAAAGCCTCTGTGAACAATTAGCCATTAACTATCGATGCCTCATACACAATTATCCTCAAAAAATACATGAGCTGAGGGAATTATTCATCAGTCTTCTGAACGAATCTTCATTTCATCGACCACTGGTGTTAATTTTTGATGCTCTTGAGCAGCTCTCAGATGGTGATGAGGCACGTAAATTATGGTGGCTCCCCATTCATCTTCCTCGCTCAGTACGTGTAATACTGTCAACTCTACCGAACAAGCATGGCATTCTACAAAAACTGAGATGCTTGATACAGGATAATGAGAATTACATCGAGCTGCCTCAACGTGACAGGAAGATGTGCAGCCAACTTCTTAAGCATCAACTTCTACAAGTGAAAAGAAAGGTCACTTCAGGCCAGCAAATCTATGTCAATGAAGCACTCTCAAAATGTACTCTGCCGATGTTTGTTAATCTGATTTACCATGAGGTCAAACGGTGGCGATCACACAAAGATGTTGATGACACTTCCCTTTGTGTGACAGTACATGAAAGTATTGAGCACCTTTTCTCGTCCCTTGAAAGTAATTGTGGTTCTCGGCTGGTCTCAAGAGCCCTTGGTTTCATCACAATGGCCAAAACTGGACTGAGTGAAATGGAACTGGAAGATGTCCTTTCACTTGATAATTATGTTCTGAATGAAATCGCAGCAAAGTCTGAGCTTCAGAATCCATTGCGGATACCATATTATTTCATTGCAAAACTGAAGGAAGAGCTACGTGGTTACTTAGTGGAAAGGCAGGTGAGGAGCGTCACACTTCTCGTATGGGCCAATCGCCATCTTTATCTGATTGCTCAGAAACTGTACCTGCAGAATGAGGAAGAAATGCACGAAATGCACAGTGTCTTGGCAGATTACTTTTTAGGAGTGTGGTCTGGTGGGAGACCAAGGTTGTTTCATCCTGAGCAAAGCCATACCCAACCTCTCGACATTAATAATAAAAGCATGACTGATGAAAAACAACTTGGCGACAAAACCTTTGACAGGCAGGTCCCTGAGCAACCATGGGTCTTCCAGTGCAACTCACTGGAGCCAGACATCTTTTTTGTAAATCATAGGAAAAGTACAGAGCTACTGCATCATTTGACTAGAAGCGGGAGGACAGACGATCTGATGTACAGTGTCATTATGAATTTCAGTTGGCTGTACACTATGATCAAAATCGGTCATCTCGACAAAGTCCTTTCTGACATTGATCTTGCTTATAATTATTCACAGGAGAAAGAACTGAAATTTCTGGCAAGGACACTGCGAGGCATCAAGTTGAAAGTTTTGAAGAACCCGAGTTCCTTGTCTGCTGAGCTACAACAAAGGCTTCTGCCTGTTATTAGCTCCTTACCAAAGCTGAGGCATCTTCTGTTAGAGTGCGACAAAGACGGCCCAAAGTATTGTTCTATAGTGCCTTTGCATTCCTCTTTGGATGTGACGTACAACCCGGAAAGACTTCCGCTGACTGCCAGTTACGTCCACGTCATCGAAGTGCTGCCCACATCCAGCCCCAATGTCGTCATTGCTGCATTGGAAAATGGTTCCATTACCACCTGGGATGTGGAGACACGGCAAATTCTGCGCCAAATTACAACTGCAAACTCGGCCGTGCTTGGGATGAAACTTACTCACGATGAAAAATACCTGGTTGTATCAACAACAAAAAATACATTGTTGATATATGACAATCATAATTCATGTCTACTATCGGAAGTAGAAGTCAAGGGCTCGAAGCATTGCATTGCAGGTGGAGGCAACTGCTTTATTTATGGCTTCACGTTATCGATTAACCATGCCCTTGCATGGTTGCAGGGGAGTAAAGATGTGCATGTGATTGATTTAATTTATGGCTGGCCACTCTACCAGTTCCATTGCTGGTATGAAGTTACTTGTGTCCAATGTTCTCCGGATGGAGTGTATGCATTCTGTGGACAATACCTGAACACAACCACCATTTTCCTCTTGGGAAGTGGTGAAAAGCTCTCTACAGTGACATCCGAGTTTTCAGGCGGGTATGTGAAATCACTTCTCATCCTGGCTGCAGCTCAAGAAATGGTAATGATTGATAATGAAGGCAGTCTGTCTGTCTGGAATATAGATGAGATTACTAACCCTCAACTTATTGAGGACTTTGACTGCAGGGGAAAGGATAACGAAGTGGTGAGTTTAGAGTTGTCAGAAGACCAAAGTGTAATCCTCATATGTAAGACATTCAGCATTGAAGTATTGGATACTAGCATCTGGAAAGTGGCTGAAAAGTTCAAAGCCAAACACAATGAGCGCTTCATATCAGCGGTCCTCTCCAAAACTGGTGACTCGATTATTGCTTCAATGGAGCATATGTCATCAATATTTGTGTGGCGGAGAGACACTGGACAGTGTATGGCAAGTTTACAGGAAATCTCAGGGGCCATTGTAAAGTTGATCAAATCAAATCAACACAACTTGCTACTGTCTTTGACAACCAATGGCGTTCTTTCTGTTTGGGATATAGACATCATAACTGCAATCTCAAACATTGACAAAACAGGAAAAGCAATTCAAAATCTGATCCAGCCAGGCAAAGGTGAACTGATCTATACATTGGATGGTTCTGAATCAGTTTATAAATGGAGCTTCAGCACAGGGTATATTGAAGCTATATTCAAACACGATGGCATTGTGGAAAACTGTGTTCTCACATATTCAGGAGAGCTGATGGTCACTTCTGACGACAAAGGCATCCAATACATCTGGAACACCACTACCGGGGACAACATTTTTCGCATCAATGGGCAGCGGGTCTCCCAGCTACTGATAACACACAATGATCAGTTTGTAGTCTCACTCTGTAACCAAGGGGTCTCCAGGGTGTGGCGACTGTCCACTGGTCACAAGGTCTGCAACATTTTGGTTCCCATGCAGAATGCGTTTATCACATATCCCAATACATTCGTCATTGGTGTTTCAAAAAACAAGCTGCTGGCTGTTAGCTTGTGGACAGGGAGTGTAACAAAGAAGTTCTGCTGTGACGATGGCACGGTCATTGTAAACTTCAAGCTTATCCCTGATTCTCCAGACTATGTGGTTTTCATTACTTCTACCGAAACACTATTTGTTTGGAGTGTGACAGAGGAAGAAGTATGTCGGCGTGTGCAGCTCCCTAATAATTTCCTGAAAAACCTGGAGGATTTCCAGATATCCCCCAATGGGAAACTGGGAATTTTGTCCCGAGGCGATGACAACATTAATATCATGGATCTGCAGAATGGAAAGTTACGCCTCGTTCCTGCCACCGGGATCATCTGGCGTCAGAAGTTATCACGGGATGGGCGCTACCTAGTGTACATTTGCTTTAAAAACAACAATGAAGAAAACGACAATGGGGCTGTGTCTAGTTTGATAGTGGTCAGGCTGGCTGATGGCAAAAACATTGGAGCGTGCTCACTTTACAAGACTCCAGCTTTTCTTAGTCTATCATCACGACACCTGAACATTATTGTGGGCTTTGATGATGGCAGCATCGGGACCTACACCGTGGTAGATCGAGTCGACGCTGCCTTAAAAATTAAAATCGCCACTTCAAACAGTCGCCAGATTTTCAGCAACACATCTCAGCAAGTCAGGCCAAAGCGTGCCAATTTTACGTGCAAGTACACAGCAGACTGCATATGGAGAGAGTCTTCTGAGGTTTTTGCCAGGGATAGCCCCATTACAGTCTCTGATTCAAGTGACACGCAGGAGACAGCACCTACCAAAAAACAACCTTACTGCTCCGAGAAAGCAGGTTCAACGTTACAAATAGACTATAAATGTCAACATTTCACAACAGAAAGCTAAGCCATGTTTTTGTGTGTGCAAAAATACAGAAAAATATTTTAATATGTGGAGTGCCATTTTCAAAGTCACTCAAGGATATTTCTTTTACGCTTCTGAAGAATTATACCATTTTATCACTTTAAAAAAGATTTTCACTATTTCAAGGGGACTAATATCTCAGGGGTAAACTAATTTATTCTGTTCCACATATTTATTTCCACTTAATTTACTGTGACAATCCCAGTTTTGTTTAATTCCTCTAATTGGAGCACGATGTGCTCACTTATTTACATTAACTTACTTATGATAATGTTTCATCTCTAAAGGAATTTTGAATAAATGATGCTATTGCAGGTTCAGATTTCCTTTAGAAACATTCTTTTTCCCATGGTATGAACCTGCCTCCAATAACTGATATGGCTTGTTTTAGATGGGCTTTAACTGGATACTGCAACTCATCATTTACCCAAATTCTTAGCAGGAAAGAAATGCAATCAGACCTGGATAAATGAAAGAGCATATTCATATCTGATCAAGTATTTGATGAAAAGAGTGATAAGCAATTTAATGAGACTGATGATTTTACTCCTTGGATGCCATTCCTTTTTAGCAGAGAAATGACACAGAGGGCTGGATTTTACAACCTCCCCTCCCCTCACCCCAGCCGAGTGTGACTTCGGTGGGGGACGTGTAAAATGCCAGGGGCGGCAAACCCATCACCTTCCTGCCACTATTGCCCATAAATATGGTAGGTTACAGGATGCTGAAACCCGCAGCTCACCTGTCATTTTTACCAGTCAATTGAGCTTTGCTATCAGACTAATTGACCTGAATAATATGCTCCCCTTGGCAGACTGTTAGCATGGGCAGGGGGGGAGAGTGGGAAGACTGTTTTTCTAAGCAAACTGCTTCAAAGGCAGGAAGGAGGGTGATGGGTGTACATCCTTATAAAACTTCCCTCTGCTCATCGGGGACACTCTCTCCAGGATTATACTCCCCTCTACCTCTCCACTTTTTCCTCCCATCCTGACCTCCAAACTACATAATGCCATCCACCCCATCCCCATCTTTGGCTCCCCGACCCTTCCCCATTCAAATTTCGGCATATTTTGTGGGCGGAGGCCATGTTTGTCTTCATCCTGGGCTTTACTTGATATTCCAACACCTTGGGCCCTGCTGGAGTTGCCTACCGATCATATTGGCCAACAGCTTTCAAGGATGGGACTTCCTCCCACTGATGGATGGCACCTTATCCCATTGAGCAGGATGGGGGTGGCAGGTGGGGAGGGGGGGGGTGGGTGCAGAGGTCCCACTCCCTCTTCCCCAGCTGCCACCTTATTAATGGCACCTGCATGGGGTAACCATGTTTAACATGGATCAATTGGGGAATTCACCCCTACCCCCCCTCGAAAATTCAGCCCATTTTTACACACAAGCATAGTCATCTATCAAGTGCTGTGAATGATGTGTTGCTGTGAAAAGAAAATCCAATGCATAACATCAACTTCTACTGCTTAAAAATGCATTCAAGATAAGATACTATTGTGGGTAGTTTGTACTGTGTACTGCTCCACAGAAATTTGGCCTCAGAAATAAAACAATTATTTAATTAGCAAAAACTGTGGGGAATCTGTACTGGAAGTCACAGTTCAGTAATTCACAGATTCAGCTGGAGTCTGGCATGATTCCCCATATACTTTGACTGTTCGAGACAATTTACATTTCAGAGAGGCACTTTCCAATGTTTTCTCTGGCTATTCGCAGTATGATGCATCAAAGCTGTCAATATGCTGAACTTACTAAATATAAAGGAAAATGAAGATTATAAATGTGCGAAATACTACCATATGTGGTCACATGGCTGAATTTTGTAGCGCAAATTCTTCCCAGCCAGTTATTGTGGTACCTATGATTAAGCTGCAGATTGTCTCTCCTGTGTGTTCACAACTCCTTCAGCATGAATTTAAGAAAGTTTCCAATCTATCAAAGAATAAACAGCTTAAGAAAGGATGGATACTTCAGTGAAAGCCGTAAACTTTGTAAATATTGTCCACGTGTGGGACTTTTCCCACTCACAGATTTATAATACCATCATTAGATCTCTGTAAGCAACAAATAGAGACTGTTAGCAGTTGGATATCTCAGTGCACCTAAGACATGCACAAAATATTCACCAATCACAGGGATATGATTTTACCCCAGAAAACTGAAATGAAATGTATCTGGTAGTAAAAAATTAGTGTTAAAAATTGCAATGCTTCACTAGCCTAGCTGCATTCAAACATGTGGTGAAGGATTGCATTCATCACCGACTTAAGGAAGATCATTGCTCTTTGAATAGGTAGTTCTTTTTTTAAAAAAACATGTTCGTAAACACAAAACTTACAATTTCTGGATCAGGGACCATTCTGAAAGTGTGAGAAAGAAAATATGGAGATTTTCGATTATAATAGCTGGATTTTTTAAAAAAAAACAGCCAAATTTTGAAAAGCTGTTGAAACGCATTTAGAGAAGTTTTCTATCGGAGCCAACAGAAATTTAGAATAAAGGAACACTCTGCTCTTGTGTACAAGTGCAGAATGATACCATGGTTTTGAACAGAGGGCACAGTAGCACCATCAGTAATTCTTTACACAGCAGACACATCTCCGCATTATCCAAGTAAAATACTGCAAACAATTCTGGTTTGTCTAAAAAGTAACTGGAGGGGCTACAGGACATTGTAACATTGCACATATTGGGTTAGATCTTGACCTCGTATGTTAGTATTAGAAAGGTAATACTGAGTCAACAGCCCAATTTATATCTCGCTGTATTTTTATTTCCATTGACTTCTATAGAAATAAAAATTGAAAGAGATGTAAAATGGGCCAGGAGCATGTTGACACATGTTAGCTCAGAAATAAAGGCCTAAGTTATGTGAAATCTGCTAGAATGGGCAAAATGGGGCAGGCGAGCAGGCACAGAAATTTATACAGGAAGCAGTGCATTTGACTGCTGGTTCTGGGAAAACTAAGTGATTAAGTCAGCAGTGGAAAGGTGACAAAATATGAAATCATCTGTTATCAGCAAAAAGCTCACTGATATACTTGACTGTCCACTTGCATATAGTTTAAATGCAATTCAATCATGTCTCCCCAATTTAATAAAACTCACACATGTATCTCATGCTTTCAGTAAACCATCCAGTGAAAGCTGGTGAATTATATGTGGCTTACTTGGCTCCATGTGAGAGTCCTTTCAACTTCACGAGGCATTGAATCGATCCCAGAGATATTTTCTCTGTTTATAAAAAAAAACTTGCTGAGCTGATACTCTGAAGAATGGTACCTTGGGCAGGAAATTCAATGTAGTAGGCCCAAACTTTAAGGGGAAAGTACACAATTCAAGGGGTCATCTCTTAAAGGAGTATCGCAAAATTTGAGTCCCTAAAGGGAACCCATTTTGAAGGCAGCCTGCGAAAACAAACAGGGATATGTAGTGGCAGATTAGGAATCATCCACACTCTCTTTTATTCTCAAACACTACAGGGGGTGCACTGTCTGAACTGTGACGTCAGTAAAGTTTGACAACACCAATTTTAAATCCAACCAATTTATTTGATAGTAAATCCACAAGCTTTCGGCCTTTGTGGCCTTCGTCAGGCGAATGAGATGTTCTGGTCTCCAAAAGCACACATATCAGCACAGACAGTTTACAGATTGCTGATTAGAATGCGGATCCTTACACCTAACCTGCTATTCAAGTCTTAAAGTGGCTAACAGCAGAGGTTAGAGAAATGTGTATTGTCTCCAGACAGCACAGTAAGTGAGGTTTTTTGCTAACCCAGGCAAGTCATGGGGGTTACAGATAGTGTGACATGAAGCCAAGTGTGACATGAAGACCGTCCTCATGTGTGTGGAACTTGGCTATCAGTCTCTGCTCAGCGACTCTGCGCTGTCATGTGTCGTGAAGGCCCCTTTGAAGAACATTTACCCGAAGGTCGGAGGCCGAATGCCCGTGACTGCTGAAGTGTTCGCCCACAGGAAGGGAACTGTTTTGCCTGGTGATTGTGACGTGTCAGACCTCAGTTAAACCAGTTGATGCTATCACACGGTCTTGTGTGACAGTGCAGGAATTTTCTGCCTTAGATTCCTGCAGTTGGGAACATGTCTTTTGGTGCTGGAGCAAGAGAACGTCATGTGCTGGAGATTAAAACTGCAGAATTTTCTGTAAAAAGCCTGTCAGCAAATTTTTGACGATCAAAACATTTAGGCTTAGTGAGAGATAACTGCGGGGGACCAGTGGATGATACTCACAGGGTCAGTGAGGAACACTGGCCAGATCAGGGTCAGACAGCCCTGGGCCACCACAGTCACTTTCAGATTGGAAACTGTAACTGTCAGATTGGAAGAGAAGTATTTTTTATGTATTTATCATGTGTGTACATAGTATATAATAGGACAGTCCATTTGAACTACATTTGAACACAAATCGGAGGTAGTGGACTGAATTGTCCTGTTGTCAGTTTTCCAGCAGCCCACCAATTAACAGCTGGCAGGAGGGTTATTGGTTAGTGAGGCAATGGGCAGCAAGGTGCTGGTAGCAGTGCGATGTTGCCCTGTAGAACTGAAGAGAGAAATTGACAAAATAGTGGCAGAAATAAGATCATACGGTGGCTCTGTGATACAGCCATGCCACATTCCAGGCTGCTGAGGCAAGGCAACAGGTTCTCTGCCTTAGAGGAGACTGACCACCAAGCATACCTGGTCAGAGATTGCAGAGGACATCAACAACCATAGGTCATCATTAGGAGCTGCCGACAGTGCCACGAGTAGGCAAATTCAGCCAAGGTGAGCACTCCACACTTGACCTCTCTGGGAGGCTTACACGTGCTAGACTGAGAGGGTGAGGTTGGTAGAGAGGAAACACTCACCCAGTAAGTGATAATGGGGTTGGGCAGCAGCAGATGATTTCGGAGACAAAGAACAAATAAAGAAAAAAGAAAAGTACAAGAACAACCCTTTCAGCCCTCCAAGTGCATGGCAATCATGATGCTCTAACCAAAAAAACCTTCTGCCCTTACTTGGTCCATATCCCTCTATTCCCTCCCTATTCATGTATCCATCAAGATGCCTCTTAAATATTGCCAATGTGCCTGCTTCCACTACCTCCTCTGGCAGTGCATTCCAGGCACCCAGCACTCTCTGTGTGAAAAATGTCCCCACACGTCTCTCTTAAACTTCCTCCCTCTCGCCTTGAACCTGTGCCCCCTTGTAATTGATACTACCATCCTGGGAAAAAAACCTCTAACCATCCAGCCTGTCTATGCCCCTCATAATTTTGTAGACCTCTATCAAGTCTTCCCTCAGCCTCTGTCTTTTCAGTGAAAACAATCCTAGTTTATTTAACTGTTCCTCATATCCAACACTCTGGAGAGCAGGCAACATCCTGGTGAATGTTTTTTGCATTCTCTCCGAAGCTTCCATGCCCTTCTAATAGTGTGGTGACCAGAACTGCATGCAATACTCCAAATGTGGCTTAACCAAGGTTTTACATATTTATATGATATACTTAGGTGCATCTTAGTCAATGGTCAATGTTGAGTCTGGCAAGATTGCTGCAGTATGGCCACATGTAGGATCCATCGTTGACAGCTAGGCTGCTGCCAGCTTATATGTTGTGCTCACCTTTGTAAGGAAGCTAACATTGTTCATATTTGAAGCAGCAGGAGAAGCCAGCCCCCAGTGTAAAAGAACCAAGATCAGTGGCAAGGTTGCCTTCCTAGCTATGCTGAACCCATGGAGGAGGCAGCACAGGAACTGGCAGAACTGCATCTGAAGGACTGAAGGGGTGGGATTACTCCATTGTAGATGACAGGTTAGAACTGCTGATAAGAGGTCTAATGGTTAGACAAACATAAGGCATAATGCTCATGTGTCCATCACTGGACAGATGGAGCTTCACATTTAGATGTAGGTGGAAGGGTGTGATGGACAGTGCCCTTTAATCAATCTTTCACCTTCACCTCATGCCAGCCAGATAGTGCAGAAGTATCTAAGGGATAGCCACTCACCTCAGAGCATGCACCATCACATCCTTCCCCAACACAACCCACCAATTCAGATATCTTCACGTTATTGGGTAATCATTCACACACATTCAAGGTCACAGCTTGGCAACCACATCCCAGATACACATAAGCAGCTGAGCAAGACTGTGCCAGAAGTATGAATGGCCATGTCTACAATGAGTAATCTTCATCTCTCGCTATCCATCTCTGAATGCACATGGGAGCAAGAAGACCTAAAGCATCCAAGAGTGTCTCCGCGTACAGGCATAGCAGTTGCTTTCCAGAAACCATGCATAAACCTGAAGGATCCTGCTATAGTGGTCACAAGCCAGTTGTACATTGTGCAAATGGAAGTCCTTCCTGTTGATGAAAGTCACTGGCAGGTCTGTGGGAGCCTTAATAGCATGACGTCAGTGATAGCCTGCACCAGGAACATTGAGTGACGACCAGGAAATCATTTAGCCTGATTGTCTAGGTAGGTGCAAAAACTGGCCTTCTTGAACAGGCTACAGCTATAAACTTAATGCATCAATGAACCTGACAGATGGTGAGGTCCTACACATACATGCAAAGGATTGCTGGAAAGGTCCAAGGCAGAGGTGTAGAAGATCAGTGCCACATTGACCTTCCGCACTATTGGCATCAGCTGGCCACCAATGCCACTGGGCTCAGCTCATGGATTCACAAATCAGTGACAGCTTCCCTAGTGAGCCTCAGTCTTTGACAACACTGCCTTGTGATCATTCAATGATAACTAAACCTCTCACAGTACACAGTCCTCTGCATGTCCCCAACCCAAGGCTGCTGCTCCAGTCTGCCCAGACTTGCTACTGTTCCA
This sequence comes from Sphyrna mokarran, assembly GCA_024679065.1. Lineage (NCBI taxonomy): Eukaryota > Metazoa > Chordata > Chondrichthyes > Carcharhiniformes > Carcharhinidae > Sphyrna > Sphyrna mokarran. The sequence goes on along the minus strand of JAGIQG010000001.1, from coordinate 88,872,478 downwards.
TTGTCTAGAGCTGCACCTCTCTCCCTCTCAGCTGCCCCTGCAAAGTAGAGTTAATTCTGACTGAATAGCTACCCTCCATTCCTAAGGTCTGTTATTCAGATACCTTCCCCAGCAATCACCCCCACTTCCCAGCCCTGCTAACCCCAGCCGTATCCCTGTTCAATCAACACAAGTGCCAGTTCACAGAACCATGGCTGCTGACTGAAGCCAGTACTGAGCTTTCAATTGCTTGCCACCTCCTCATACCTGTTGAGGCTTGAGCCCTGTGGTCCCCATGCAATTTGTCATTAATTGGTTTAATTAACAGTGTGCCATGTTGTAGCGCAAGGCTTTCCCGCAATGTCAGTAGTTCCTCGAAATTTCCATTGCAATGTGAAAATGTTGGGCTTTCATCCCAATATTCTTCTCCTTGTACCTTCAAGTCCATCCCAGAAAATGCAGCCCAATGTTACAGCAATATAGATAAAATAGTTGATACTTATAATTTGGGAACAGAGTCCTACAATTTCTGGTCTCATGTATAGAGTAGCAGTCTGCAAATACAGTTTGTAATCACATTTTCAGGGGAAAATGGAAGTGTTTTCCTTATATAGAGGGACTTGGTAGTGTTTATGGCTTTGATACTGATATACAGACCAATTCAAAAGCAACTTGGAGACTGTCGACAACTTTGTGTTTCTCCTCTGACCAATTTTAGGCTCCATAATTACATTTTCCAAAGTATATGAGATAAAGTACTCTGTGTATATTGCATTAAATCCTTTGCAGGTATTATCCAGACTCGAGGGATCTGTTACCACCCTGAACATAGTCCCAGTCATTTTTATTCTTTTGAATATTGCCTTTTGATGAAAGGCTCCTCTCTGTCTCTCAAAGGCTGTATTGAGAGCTTGTTATTTAGCTGCCAGTTCGCCACTGTTAGGATGATCAGATAATGTTTATTATGAGCTTATATCACATGATTCATTTATAACTATAGAAGTTTATAGAGAAATAAAACTTCTTGCATGTGGCACAAAGAGAGCATATTTTTTGAAAACTATTACTACTTTGCTTGTATTATAAGGCAGTCATTTGTTCTAATTTTGCACATTGGATCTTGCACTCATCACACAGAAGTTTACTAAAATATTTTGAATTGGTGTGCTCAGATGTAAAGCATTTATCCTTCTCTTGAATGGGCAGATTGTTCCTATCTGTATATTTTTATACTGTTTATCTGACTGGACCAGATTCTTTTCTATTGCATTTGCTGCTTCCAATGCAGTCTACTCTACATTGCAGAGACTGGGTGAGGGCTTTGCTGAACACCTTCTGTCTGTCTGAAAGCAGGACTCTGACCTTCCTGTCACTTGTCACTTCAACACACCATCCTGCTCCCCTGTCCACAAGTCTGTTCTTGGCCTTTAGCCATGTTCTAGAAACCCCAACACAAACTGGAGGAACAGCACCTCATGTTCCGATTAGGCACTTTAAAGGCTTCCAGATTGAACATAGAGTTCAACAATTTCAGAGCACGAACATTCCCCTCCATCCCATTTCTATTTATTTCATTTCATTTCATTCTCCATTTTATTGGTCTCCTTTCCACCTGCCTCCAACATCCAACTCACCCCAACTTCTTCAGGCCAACTGCCACATTTCTCAGGCAGTCCTTTACCAAGCTCTACGTTTTCTTTCCCATTCACACATTCTGATCACTTAATGGACACTATCAACAGTTCTGCACGCTCATATATATTCCCTTGTCGAATTCCACCACCTCTTCCTATCCTTAGTGTAAATCTCTGCTGAGTCTCTTTCCTCTCAGCTCTGACAAAGCGTCATCTAGACCCGAAACATTGGCTCTGTTCAGTCTCCACAGATGCTGTCAGACTTGCTGAGATTTTCCAGCATTTTTCTGTTTTGTGGGAAGTGAATGTGGCTTGCTGGCCAGCATTTGTTGCCCTTCCCTAGTTTCCTTGAAAAGGTGGCATTGAGCCACCTGTTTGAATGACTGCAGTCCATGTGGTGTAGGTACACCTACAGTCTCCTAAAGAGGGAGTTCTCAGATTTTGACCCAGTCATGATGGAGGAACATAGAACATAGAACATTACAGCGCAGTACAGGACCTTCGGCCCTCGATGTTGCGCCGGCCAGTGGACCCTCTAACCTAAACTATTCCAATATTATCCATATGCCTATCCACCGACCACTTGAATGCCCCCAAAGTAGGCGAGTCCACAACTGCTGCAGACAGGGCATTCCACGCCCTCACCACCCTCTGTGTAAAGAACCTGACTCTGACATCTGTCCTATAACTACCACCTCTTAATTTAAAGTTATGTCCTCTCGTGTTGGTCATCACTATCCGAGGAAAAAGGCTCTCACTATCCACTCTATCCAGTCCTTTGATCATCTTATACGCCTCAATTAGGTCACCGCGTAACCTTCTTCTCTCTAATGAAAATAACCTCAGGTCCGTCAGCCTTTCCTCATAAGGCCTTCCCACTATACCAGGCAACATCCTGGTAAACCTCCTCTGCACCCTTTCCAATGCTTCCACATCTTTTTATAATGCGGCGACCAGAACTGTACGCAATACTCCAAGTGCGGCTGCACCAGAGTTTTGTACAGTTGTAACATAACCTCATGGCTCCTAAATTCAATCCCTCTACCAATAAAAGCTAACACACCTTACGCCTTCTTAACAACTTTATCAACCTGGGTGCCAACTTTCAAAGAGCTATGTACTTGTACCCCAAGATCCCTCTGCTCGACAACACTATTAAGGGTCCTTCCATTAGCCCTATATTTCATATGCCTGTTATTCCTACCAAAGTGAATCACATCACACTTATCCGTATTGAATTCCATTTGCCACCTCACGGCCCAGCTCTGCAACCTATCTATGTCCCTCTGCAAACTGTAACATCCATCCTCGCTGTCTACAACCCCCCCCACTTTGGTATCATCAGCAAATTTACTAATCCAACCCTCTACACCCTCATCTAGGTCATTTATAAAAATGACAAACAGCAGTGGCCCAAAAACAGATCCTTGAGGTACACCACTTGTAACTGCACTCCAGGTTGAATATTGCCCATCAACCACCACCCTCTGTCTTCTATCAGCTAGCCAATTCCTAATCCAAACTGCTAAATCACCTTCAATCCCATGCATCTGCACTTTCTGCAGTAGCCTACCATGGGGAAACTTATCAAACGCTTTGCTAAAATCCATATACACTACATCAACTGCCTTACCCTTATCTACCTCTTTGCTCACCTCCTCAAAAAACTCAATAAGGTTTGTGAGGCACGACCTACCCTTCACAAAACCGTGCTGACTATCCCTAATCAATTTATTTCTCTCTAGATGCTTATAAATCCTATCCTTTATAATTCTTTCCAAGACTTTGCCCACAACAGAAGTCAGGCTCACCGGTCTATAATTTCCAGGATGGTCCCTACTCCCCTTTTTGAACAAAGGGACAACATTTGCCATCCTCCAAGATTAGCCCTAATCTTGCCCTAACCAATCTTTTATTATTTATATACCTGTAAAAAGCTTTAGGATTCTCCTTAATCCTATCCGCCAAAGTCTTCTCGTGTCCTCTTCTAGCTCTTCTCAACTCCCTCTTTAGCTCCTTCCTGGCCAATTTATAGCTCTCCATTGCCCTAACTGAGCCTTCACGTCTCATCATTATTTAAGCCTCCTTCTTCCTCTTCACCAGAGATTCAACTTCCTTAGTACACCATGGTTCCCTCACTCAACCACTTCCTCCCTGCTTGGCAGGTACATATTCATTAAGGACATGCAGAAGCTGTTCCTTAAATATGCTCCACATTTCAGATGTCCCCAGCCCCTGCAATTTCCTGCTCCACCCTATGCATCCTAAATCTCTCCTAATAGCCTCATAATTACCTTTCTCCCAGCTATAACTACTGTTATTCGGTACGTGCCCATCCCTTTCCATCACTAAGGTAAACGTAACCGAATTGTGGTCACTATCTATTACTATCTACACTACACTACACTATCACTACAATAACTCTGCATGGAATGCCACTATATTTCCAAGTCAGAGTGGTGTGAAGTTGAAATAAGAAAATAGTTCCTTTTTCCGATCTATATTATGGAAAGCTTCTCAACTTTAATTTAGTCTGATAAAAATCTCAAATTGCACTGCAAGTTAAGAAATTCTTCAGTATTGCATTCATCTCCTTCGATTTCTGCTCCGAGAACCTTCCTTCAGTTTGTTTCCCATCTCTGACCCCAATCCCCAAATTTTATGCCCTCTTCTCCTGAAGTCACTGATTCAACCTGAGGCTCGGGTTAGATGGCCAGATCTAATGTTTTTTAAGGACAGGCACCAGCAGACAACTTGACCATCTCCCTCTGTGAGAAAATTGCCTCTCTGGATATTTTTGTATCTTTCGCCTCTCATCTTAAACCTATACCCTCTAGTTTTAGATTCTTCTACATTCAGGAAAAGATGTTGATTATCTACCTTATCTATGCTCATCATTATTTTAATCAACCTCTATAAGATCAACCCTAAGCCTCCTATGCTTCAGGGAAAAATGTCCCAATCTATCCAACCTCTCCTTATAGTTCGAGGGGCATCAAAACTGTAATGTTCACACATAGCAGGAGTCATTGGAGTCAGCAATAGGTACACTGGCTATGATTGTTTGAGGTGACCTAACTCTGTCAACCTGGTTTCTTCACAGTCAATTTGGCATCACGTAACTAGCGGCACTGCTTTTTGCCACTGAGGAACTTATAAATGTCCTTGAAATATTTTTATTGTATGGACTTGAAGCTGGAAGCAAAGGGATACTTTTCATTCCAAATAAAACCATGACTTTTTGATTTCTCCCTATGCTGAATCTTTTCTGACAGTGCTGTAAAAGTAGCACCAAAATACAAAAAAAAATTAAATAAGCAATGCTGGCAACTATTCCTCCAACTAATTTTCATTGGTTACATATTATGATTATGCATACATTACTGAACAGTACTCTCAGCAAGTTGTAAAGTCACAGAGTCATAGAGGTTTACAGCATGGAAACAGGCCCTTTGGCCCAACTTGTCCATGCCGTCCAGATTTACTATTAAGCTAATCCCAATTGCCTGCGTTTGACCCATATCCCTTTTACCATGTAATTGTACAAATGCTTTTTAAAAGACAAAATTGTATCTCCCTCCCTCTGTGAGAAAAAATTGCATCCTGAATACTTTTGTATCTCTTCCCGCTCATCTTAAACCTATGCCCTCTAGTTTTAGACTCCCCTACCTTTGAGAAAAGATGTTGATTATATACCTTATCTATGCTCCTCATTATTTTAATCGACCTCAATAAGATCCACCCTAAGTCTTCTATGCTCCAGGGAAAAGCATCCCAATCTATCCAACTTCTCCTTACAACTCAAACCATCACCTGGTAGCATCCTGGTGAATATTTTCTGCACTATTTCTAGTTTAATAATATCCTTTCTATAATAGGGTGACCAAAACTGTGCACAATATTCCAAGTGTGGTCTTACCAATGTCTTGTCAACTTCAACAAGACATCCCAACTCCTATATTCAATGTTCTGCCCAATAAAACCAAGCATGCCAAATGTCTTCTTCACCACCCTGTTCATCTGTAACTCCACTTTCAAGGAGCTAAATACCTGTACCCTTAGATCTGTTTGTCCTATGACTCTCCCAAATGCCCTACCATTAACTGAATAAGTCCTGCCCTGGTTCAATCTATCAAAATGCATCATCTCGCATTTATTTAAACTAAACTCCATCTGCCATTCATTAGCTCACTGGCCCACTAGATCAAGATTGCATTGCAATCCTTGATAACGTTCTTCACTATCCACTATGCCACAAATCTTGATGTCATCTGCAAACTTACTAACCATGCCTCCTAAATTCTCATCCAAATCATTAACATAAATGACAAATAGCAGTGGACCCAACACCAATCTCTCAGGCACATCGATGGTCACAGGCCTGGAGTTTGAAAAACAACCCTCTATAGCCACCCTCTGTCTTTGGTGACAAGCTCAGAGAAGCTCAGGGAAATAATCATACCATGTAAACACTTTTAAAGTTCAGAAGAGATGGTGCTTTCCAGCATTTGCATCATATAAACAGAAATGCAGAACAGAATGTTTAAAGCAGAATGTTTAAAATGTTGACCTCCAAAGGTAGCCAATGAAATTAGGGGCAACTGAGAGGTATAGCAGTCGCTGCACATTTTTTTGATACTCAGTGGCCTACATCTAACCGCTTGTCTTAGCTCAAGGTCAATGTAGAGTTCAAGGTGTAATAGACTTAACTATGGGCTGTACCAATCCACATCACAAAATAACCAAACCAAAGATCACTTAACTGCCCCAATTGATGGATTGGGCCGAATATTAACTTTAAAAAATGATTGGGTGAGAATATTTAAGTCTCAAAAATAACTGAAGCTGGAAAGGATGAGGTGGATAACCAGCCCAATGCAAGGAGGCATGTTGCAACTTTAAATATGATAACAAGGTGGCAGCCTTTGATTACTTTTATTGGTGTTAGGCAGATTTCCAATGCGTTAGGAAATCCAGCAGCTTTCTCAAGGCGAGAGACTGATGATTTTAGGGGGTCATTCTCTTTCACCTCTATCCTGTGGATCGAGATATCTGTCTGAGAAGGATTCAAGATTAAGGCCCAGCTCCTACGAAGCCTCTGCCCACTCCTCCAGTCCAGATTATCCCATGAATTCCTGATACTACCCTCATCTCTGCAATCCCACATTCTCTTTCCAGTCTGTAATTTTCTGCAAGGAACCTCCAGAACAAAGCAGCCTCCTTGATTGGCACTCCATCCACTATCCTAAGTATTCACTCCATCACTGATTCACAGTCGCTGCACTGTGTATCACTCTACAAGATGCACTACAGCAACTCAACAAGGCTCTTTCAATAGCATCTTCCAAACCCACAACCTCTACCACTAGAAAGCCAAGGGCAGCAGACACATGGGAATGTCATCACCTGCAAATTTCCCTCCAAGTCTTACACCATACTGACTTGAAAATAGATTCATTCATTCACTGTCATTGTTTCAAAATCCTGGAATTCACTTCTTAACAGCTTGGTGGATATACATGGCCTTCAGTGGTTCAAGAAGTAAAGGAGGCGATGACCTAATGATATAATTGCTAGACTATTAAGCCAGAAACTCAGCTAATGCTCTGGGGACCCGGGATTAAATCCTACCAAGGCAGATGGTGGAATATGTAATTAAAAATATCTAGAATTAATAATTTGCTGATGACCATGAAATCATTATCAGAAAAAAACCCATCTGGTTCACTAATGTTCTTTAGGGAAAGAAATCTGCCTTTCTTACCTGGTCGGGCCTATTTGTGACTCCAGAGCCACAACAATATGGTTGGTTCTCAATTGTCCTCTAAGGGCGGTTAGGGATGGGCAATAAATACTGGCCTAGCCAGTGATATCATGAACAATATTTTAAACCTCAAAGGCCTCTGAACTCATGCCCATGCCCCCTGAAATTAACTGATCATTGACCCTCCCCAAACCACCACAACTCCCGTAAATCTTGCTGGGCCTCCAGGTGGGGAACCAATCAGTGCAATTGGTGTCCTTTCATTAGCCCATTAAAAAAATTATTAAATTTCTACCATGTTTCCTGAGTCTGCAGCTTGCTGTTTACTTTCGAGGCAGATTCAAAGAAAAACGCTTCTCCAGAATTCCTCCTCAATGTGTCAGATGGCTGGGTCTCACTTCCCACCATCCAAAGATCAGTGAGGAATAGATCCCCATTGACTTTGGGTATCCCACAGCAATTCCACACTGGGGTGAGCATGAAGTGGCTGCAGGTGAGATTTCTGCCCTTCACTCAGAAGTCCTATCTTAGAGAGCAGCCAACAATCTGATTGGGTGTCAACTCTCCAGTCCCTGCTGCAGTGGATAGAAGCATAAACACTGGACAACATGGGAGCCAAAGTTCTGTCAGTTAGATTGAAGAGATTCCAAGACAGGGAAGGCCGAGACAGATACAAAAAGGACAATGGGGTTGCAAGGGAGAGGCCAGGGCTAGAGGGAGGTAGGTCTGACGCCACCGCAACGGTAGGGTGCTTCTAATGGAGGATGTTCCTGCCCAACATGTAACTTTTTTTATTTTCAACCCTTCCACCATGCTAGTTCAATCTTACTGCCTGTCTAAAAATTGAGGCTGGCTGGAAAGTGGCCCTTATGTGATTAAGACCATCAAAAGGGTCAAGAGTGGGCTTTTCTTCTGAGGCCTTGCCTGTGCCAGGATAAAGTTACTAAGTGGCTGGGGCAGGCAGGAACTTCCATTTCATGCTTCCCACCATCGCGCCTCAAAGCCCACCATGGTGAATGTAAAGTTCTGGCCGCTATCTTTGGAACCCATACAGAAGATTATGTCATGGTGAAGCAAAATGCTGGAAAACCTCAGCAGGTCTGACAGCATCTGTGGCGAGAGAACAGAGTAAACAGACTCAAAACGTTGACTCTATTCTCTCCCATAGATGCTATCTGACCTGCTGAGACTTTCCAGCATTTTCTGTTTTTGTTTCAGATTCCAGCATTCAGAGTAATTTGTTTTATCTTAATGTTACAGTGAAGGATTGTTTCACTAAAGGATCCACAAACACTATCTGGTATGTCAGAGATTGTGAACTGTCAAAGTGTCTTTGAGGAAATGTTACAACAAAGTATAATCAAACTATTGTAATAAAAACCAAAGTGCATTAACCTGAGGGAATACTGGAGAGCTTTTTTGGGACAGACTTCTGAATTGTGTCTGTGAGATAAATGCCAGTGAGGTGGAAGCTTGTGTAGGCCCACATTTGGCATCAAAACAATGCTAGCAGTGCCTTTCCAAATTGGGAACATTGGATGACTGACCTAAAATTGGGCCTCAGATCCTACACAGGTCTTATGTATATTATTTGAGTGAACTGCCTAGCAGTCCTCCTCCACATGAAGTTCATTCAATTCTCCTGGGATTGTCTTAATGCAGAAGGTAAGTTTTGGGAGGATGGTGATTTGACAATAGGTGGGGAATGCAGAGTCAGGATAACATTCCTGTTCTCCCTGGTTCCTTAACAAAATCCAATCATTTTTTGAAATGAGCATTACTGGGATGCTGAGGATTTCTAAATGGAGCATGCCAGCTCCTGTTCTGCTCATCAGCAGTGCATTTCCATTAAAACTGCTGTAAGGGGGCTTAGCGCTTGTTTTAGCCAGCCATAGAATCTCTACTGTGCAGAAGGAGGCCATTCGGCCCATCACCTTAGCACTGACTCTCTGACACTGCATCCCACCCAGGCCCTATTCCTGAAATCCCAAATATTTACCCTACAAATCCCCCTACTTCGGGAACATCCCAATGTGACGGTGCCCATAACACAGGCACAGGTCAAGAATGGGGCACTGAAAGTGGGATTTTCTAATCGCACCCTCACTCCAAGACTGGAAAATCCCGCCCAAGGTCAACAGATCTTTGCATGGTGTGACCACCCCCCCCACCCCTGCTCTGCCCCGCCCGCTACGATTCCCATAGCAAACAAGATGGGAAAATTCAGCCCCAAATCTTGAAACTGGTCCCTCTTGACTGGAATGTTTGCATGTGGAAAACCAATGTCCAACCAAAGTGTGTTGTAGTAAGATACCATAACCACAGAAAGGGGCACCACAGAAATCTTAAACATAATCTCCACAGACTTCATGAACAGTTTTATAAATTGGTTTTGTTGCGTCATATTATTTACAAGTCAAAATTCTTAAAAGCAAATTAATTTAAGTTATAAATTGTTATGGAAATGTTTGCCTTTCAAGTATCAATGTAGTTAGTGATATGTCAGGTAATGAACAGCTTTTTTGATTGTGGCCCTAGACATACAGAATGTTTTTTAATGTAATGATTTGTACTGTTGAGAGTAATCACCCTATATGCTTTGCAGAGATTTATATTTTTCATAAATGTTCTATTTATTTAAGGGTTTTGTTACAAAGTTGCAATTTATTAGAGAGAATAATATTGAAAATGTGATGAGCAATAAAATGAGTTGTGGATGCATTGTTTGTATTAATAAAATTCGGTATGGAACAATTTCTCGGGTCATTGAATGTTAATAATCAAGATAAGCTTTCAAATATCGATCATAATACTTGTACTTATACACTGCCTTATCACATCTAAATCGTTCATATGGTAGGTTACTTTGAAGTGCTGCTAGTGTTTTGTGACATGCTACTTGCAATGCCTAAGCTTGCAAACCTACAGATTTTGTCCTAATCCTTCCTCCCTGTTTCCTTATAATGAACTAAAACAGAGTAATCTGACAGTAATGGCTCTGCAGAAAATCAATTTGGGCAATCCATTCCACTTCCAAATGGCCGTGGGCCAATAACACAATAACACTTTTATTTCAGCACTAATTGGCAATCTCATTCAAAAGGATCAGAATGCCAGGTAAAGCAAATGGGAGGATTTACGCTGGTGCACCAGGGACTGCTCTTCACAGACTTGAGCTGTTTAGATAGATTAAAGAAAGGGTTTGCTGTACTATCTGGAGGATGTCAATGCTGACAGCAAGTGCCCAAGATTAATTCCGCAGCTTTTGAAATGCATTTGTCGAACATCGGATTCACAAAGGAGAAGTTGGGGGGAAACCGGTACAATAAAACTCAGGATAAAAACAAGGTCCCTGTTGTAATTGGATTGAGCAGACAATAACCTTCAGCTCCACAATACAAAGCAGCTATCTTGTTGACAGTAAATATCTCCTCTGTTGTGATTAAGTATCTGGAATGTTCTTTTCTCAGATCAGCAGAGTCTCTTGTAGATGTAGCAATTTCAGAGGTGGATCCTACAGCATTGCCAAAAGGCTGAGGAAAATTCAAAAAAGCTACAGGCCTCTGATTTTTGGGTTGTCGATGGTGATCAATATATTCCAGTTGAAATTTAAATTGTCAAGTCGGATACATGAAAATGAAACAGGAACCCTACCTACAAATACCCTGGCCCAGTGCCCTCCAATCAGTGGAGGTGAAGGGACAGGTCACACACAGCACCATCTGTTCCAGGTGCCCTGTGCTTGGTTGGAAGAAGGGAAATGAGATCGGAAACCAGAACAGCTTTCGCCACTGTACCTGCAAGCACTGATCAAAATACATCCCTTGGATAGGCCTTAAAATCTCAGTACAGTATCGACTGAATCACTACACTTAATCTAGACTCTTTGTCTATGACCCTAAGCAATACCCAGGCCCCTAAATTTTGAAGATTAACTGTTGAAGCCTGACACTGTTGTGTAGTTATGGGAGCAATCAAGTACAGACATTTCTAACAGGCCAGAAGCTATTTTTTTTAAAGTTTACCCCAAACAAACAGTTTCCACCACCAATGGGACACTGAGGTGATTCTCTCCTCCAGCACTGGCGACAGAAAACCTCATCGACTGGCTGGGCATGTCCTAAAATTGGGGATGCCCATGCCAGCAGGCACACAATTTCCTGTAAACACTTGGAAAATTATTCATGTTAACTCAATCGGCTTGGGTCACTGTCTGTGCGGAGTCTGCATGTTCTCTCCATGTCTGTGTGGGTTTCCTCTGGACACTCGGTTTCCTTCCACAGTCCAAAGATTGTGCTGGTTTAGTGTATTGGCCATGCTAAATTCTCCCCCTGTGTACCCAACAGGAGCCAGAGTGCGGTGACTTTGATGTTTTCACTGTAACTTCATCGCAATGTTAATGTAAACCTACTTGTGACAATACTACTCAGCTACTCAATAATGCTGTTCTCTGCTGCTTTATCTTTCTTCTATTAAAGATGTCACTAAGTAGAAACAATTAATAAAGTAATCTCAGGAGCAGTTGGTATTACCTGCTAATCTTTAAAGCAATGATCTATAGGCTGAGTAAAGTGTGACTCAGAATGAAGCACATGGAAAGATGCCTATAATCGTCATTTTAATATAATAATGACTTCTGCTACAGACTCAATCAATTGCTAGATCCTGCTGCATTATTTCACAAGCAAGGGAACACAGCAATAGAAATTGCTCCCCATATTAATCAGTTGTTTGTTGTGTTATCTTCCGTGACATTTCACTCTTTTTTTATGTAATATTTCTCCACCTAACCATCTCTGGGTCATTAGAATTAGATTGCAAAACCCACTCTTTCCGAAGGCACAACAAGGTCTGATAGCTTAACCTTAATCAATAAAAAGAAACAATTACAAAAACATAAGAATGGCAGCCACCCAAATAAAGAGAAAAGAAATTATGGCTGTTTTATGAAATGTAATATATTCAGAGATATTATATATAGAGGATGATCTGCCCTCTCAGGTGGATGTAAAATACATTACACAAAAACATTGCAGGATGAAGACCAATTTAGTTTTCCTGAAGTCCTAACCAACATTTATCCTTCAAATAACATCATGAAAACAAATAGTTTGGTCATTTACCTCACCGCTGTTTGTGGACTTTGCTGTGTGCAATTTGGCTGCTGAGATATTTACACATTAACAGCGACTACATTTCAAAACACACTTCTTTCTTTTATTTGTTCATGAGATGTGAGCATTGTTGTCACGGCCAGTATATGTTGCCCATCCCTAATTATCTTTGAGAAGTTGGCTGAAAGCCACCTTCTTGAACCCTATGAACTCTGAGTGTAAGTACTGCTGCAGTGCTATTAGGGATAGAGTTCCAGGAATTTGACACAGTGGCGATGAAGGAAGGGGAAGCAATAGCACTAGGCTATTAATCCAAAAACTGAGCTAATGTTCTGGGGATTTGGGTTCAAATCCCACCATGTCAGATGGTAGAATTTGAATTCAATAAAAAAAATCTAGAATTAAGAATCCACTGATGACCATCAAACCATTGTTGATGGTTCACCAATGCCCTTTAGGGAAGAAAATCTGCCATCCTTACCTGGTCTGACCTACATGCGACACCAGAGTGACAGCAATGTGACTGACTCGCAACTGCCCTTTGAAATGGCCTAGCCAAAGGCAATTAGGGATGGGCAATAAATAGCAGCCAACCAGCAATGCCCATGTCCCATAGATGAATTAAAAAATACATATAGTTACAAATAAGGTTGCTGTACAACTTGCAAGGCAAGTGCAGGTGATGATCTTTCCGGACCTGCTACTCTTGTTAGGTGATAGAGTTTGAGTTTAGAAGATGCTGTGGATGAAGCATGGCAAGTTGCCGCCACTGTACACTGGTGGTGGAGGGTTCCTTCATGTTGGAAGAGTTAGCATAGCTGGGAATGTGAGGATACAAGGAGGGTGAGCTGTATTGAGGATTTTGGAAAGTGTGCTTGAGCTTGTTGCGGTGAGGGAGGGGGTGAGAATTGTCAAGTGGTGAGGGGGGGGAAGAACACTAATGAGGGGGTGAGAGAGAAAATGATTTTGAGTACCTCTATCAAATCTCCTCTTAATTTTAGTATTCTCCAAGGAGAATAAATTCAGTTTATCCATTCTGTCCACTTTACTGTTGTCCCTCACCTTGGAACAATTCTTGTGAATCTTTTCTGCACCCTTTTTAATGCTTTCATATCCTTCCTGACTGTGGTGTCCAGAACTGGATACAATACTCCAGTTGAGACTAAATCAGTAATAAAATCATAGAATCCCAACAGTGCAGAAGGAGGCCATTTGGCCCATCAAGTCTGTACCCCACAATCCCTATTTCCATAACCCTCATTTACCCTGCTAATTCCCCTGATACTAGGGAAAATTTAGCATGGTTAATCAATCCAACCCTCACATCATTGGGAGTGTGGGAGGAAACAAGTGCACCTAGAGGAGACCCACGCAGACACAAGGAGAAAGTGCAAATTCTACACGGACAATGACCCAAGGCTGGATTCAATCTGGGTCCCTGGCACTGTGAGGCAGCAGTGCTAACACTGTGCCACATGCTATTTATATATGTTTAACATAACTCTTTTGCTTTTATACTCTATGCCCCTATTGATAAAGCTCAGAATTCACTTAGCTGTAACAACCTCTTTATCAGCCTATCCTGCCACCTTCAATGATTTGTGTACATATATCCCTAAATCTCTTTATTCTTTCGCCCATTTCAAATTATAGCCTTCATTTTATATTGCCTCTGTCATTTTTTTTTAGCAGAATGAACCGCATCACATTTCTGTGCATTAAATTTTAACTGCCATCTGTGTGCCTATTCCACTAACCCTGTCGATTCCTCTTGAAGTTTATCACTGTCCTCGGCACTCTTCACAGTACTTCCAAGTTTTGTATCATCTGTAAATTTGGAAATGTTGGCCTGTACATCTAGGCTTAATCATTAATATATATCAGGAAAACAGGGATATTCACCCCAGCCCTTGGCACCCCACTATAAACAATCCTCCAGTCTGAAAGTCTAAAGTTCATCATCACTCTGTTTTCTGTCAGTCAGCCCAATGTAATATTCAAGATTCTTTTTATTCCATAAACAGTAACTTTACTCACAATTCTTCAAATGCCTTTTGAAAATTCATGTATATCAAATCAATCGCATCACCTTCATCCATCAGCTTTATTACTCAGTAATTAACCCATTAGAGTTTTTTGGAAATGATTTCTCCTAATAAATCCACGCTGGTTTTTGTTAATTTATTTGCATTTGCGCAAGTGACTGTTACTTTTATTCCAAATTATCATTTCTAAAAGCTTCCCCACTAGCCAGGTCAAACTAGCAGGCCTGTAGTTGCTAAGTCTATCCTTACACATTTCTTATTTTGCAGTCCTCTATGTCAAAGGAAATTGAAAAATTCTGGTCAGTGCCTCCACAATTTTCATCCTCTCTTACATCACATCCAGCTTTGATGATTTATCAATTTTAGGTAAAGTGAGCCTCCCTTTGACCTTTCTAAAATCAATTTTTAGTCTACCAAGTGTCTCGGCTATTTTTTCTTTCACTATGATTTTCTTTATCTTCTTCCTTGGTAAAGACAAATGCAAAGTACTAATTTTATATCTCAGACATGCCCCTGCCTTCATGTGTACATCTCCTTTCGACTCTATAATCGAGACCATACCTCCCTTCACCATCGCTTACCACTTACACGCTGAAATTCAAGTCCCTTGGATGCTAGTTGCCAGTCTCTTTTCATACTTTCTATTTTCTTCTTTTATTTGCTTTTTCATTCCCATCTGAACTTCTATACGAAATCTGGTTCTCAGCTGTATTGTCCATCTGACAGCTGGTATCCTTTTCAATCTCATCTTTCGCTCTATCATTTTCCCCATCCAAGGGGCTCTGATGTCTTTGCCCTGCCAATCTCCCTCAAGGGACTGTACCTCAACTCGACTGGGACTATCTCCAGTCCATTGTTCCATTACAGTTTTGCCTGCCAATCCTTGATTCCAAGTCATCTCACCCCATAAAACTGGCACTCCCCAATTAAATGTTTTTACTCCACATTGCTCTTTGTCCTTTTCCACAACTATTATAAACCATATGATACTATGATCACTGTCTCCAAAATGTTTTCCTACTGATACTTGAATCACTTCACTGGCCTTATTCTCCAGATGTAAAGATGCCGGCGTTGGACTGGGGTAGTAAGAACTCAGTAAGAATTTAGCAACACCAATTTTAAATCCAACCGATTTATTATCCAATTTTACTATCAAATAAATCGGTTGGATTTAAAATTGGTGTTGCTAAATTCTTACTGAGTTCTTATTCTCCAGGCCAGCTCCAGCAATGCCTCCTTTCTCATTAAATTAGAAACATACTGGTATAAAGAATTCTCCTAAATAAACTCTACGAACTCATGCCTCTCTCTGCCCTTTACACTATTAATGTTCCAATCAGGATTAACATAATTAAAGACCCTATTATAATAACTTTATAATTATGTTACATAAGGGGGCATTTAAGGGCAAATTCTTGCCCCGCAGAGGAGATATTGCCAGATAGGAAAACCACCCATTAAAAGTTGGCGGCCTCCCAATGGGCATTGGTGGGGAGCCCTCTTCAGACACTCCAAGGCTCCCAGTGGCAATGGTGTTACTTGTGCACCACATTTTTCCCATCCTGAATGCTAGGGCCTGCCTGGCTCTGTCATACACAAATCAACTCACCTTAACCCTCTGAAGTTGCTCCGGCCATTTAGGCACCATTCCTTTTAGCTACTGTCTCAGCAATGGCCACTCTCTATTTTGGCCCCCGCTAAGGCTGCTAAGCTGTCTTTCTTCTATTGGGCTGGTAAATCTTGGGGAAGGCCAGAGTGCTTAATTGGGATGGCAATTATAATGGTGAGAACATAACCGGTCACCTTTGGGACTATGATTCCCAGAATCTATCTTAAAGTTTAAGATTTTTTATTAATGTCACAAGTAGACTTACATTAACACTGCAATGAAGTTACTGTGAAAATACCCTGATCCCAGCACTCCAGCACCTGTTCAGGTATGCTGTCAAAACAGGATTATCTCCTGCTTTTGGCTCCGACAGCAGGATGTCTGCACATAATGCAGTCCCAGCTTTCCACTCCCTTTCCCAAGAATTCTAGGGTTTCTCCAAAGGAAAACTACAACTTGAATTTTTTCATTTTCTTCCATCTGGGAAAAGATACAAAAAACAGTATTTCCTGCTGTCATTAGATTTTTGAATGGACTTACCTGATGTTAAGCTGATCTTCCTCTACACCCTAGCTTCGACTATAACACTACATTCTGCACTCTCTCCTTTTGTTCTCTATGAATGGTTTGCTTTGTCTGTATAGTGTGCAGGAAACAATACTTTTCACTGTCTGCTAATCCATGTGACAATAATAAATCAAATCAAATTCAATGTAGTGTAACATTCCAGGGTATTTGTTATGGTACCAAAGAATTGAAGAAGATATTACAAGGGTAGATCAAGTGCTTGCTCAAGGAAGAAGGTTTTCAGAAGTTTTAAAGAGGACAGCAAAGCAGAGAGGTGCAGAACTTTAAGGAACCTGAAAGCCTATGCAGTCAGTCATTATGAACAGCACAAAGGGAGGATATTTGGCCCATCTAGACCACTTGTGTTCCCTGTGTAACAATCCAATCAGTCCCATTACCTATTCCATCCCTGTCGCTCTGGAAGTTTCTTTCCCTTATGTGCCCACCTAATTTCCATTTGAAATCATTCATCATCACCACTTCCACCATTCTGTAGACAGAGTATTCCAGGTCATTATTATTCACTAAATAAAAACGTTCTTCCTCAAACACCAGGCACCTCTTTCCACAAACCTTTGATCTATACCCTTTATAATTGTACCACCAAGTAATGGGAAGAGTTTTCTTTGCTGACTTATCTAACACCATCATAGCCTTGTATGCCTCTATCACTTCTTGCCTCAACCTCCTTTGCTTCAAGAAGTACAACCCCGGCTTCTCTAAACTAACATTGTAACTAAAATCCCTGTTTACTAGAGCCATTCTGCTAAATCTGCTCTGAACCCTCCGCCAAATATGTGTTCACTGGAATTAATTTGATTTATTATTGTCACATGTATTAACGTACAGTGAAAAAAATTATTTCTTGCGTGTTATACGAAGCACACTATTCATAGAAAAGGAAATGAGAGAGTGCAGAATGTAGTGTTACAATCATAGTTAAGGTTAGAGAAAGATCAACTTCATGCAAGATATGTCCATTCAAATGTCTGACAGCTGCAGGGAAGAAATGGTTCTTGAGTCAGTTGGTATGTGACCTCAGAGTTTTGTATCATTTTCCCAAAGGAGAAGGTGGAAGAGAGAACGTTCAGGGTGCATGGGGTCCTTACTGTATGCACTACTGAGCCACTTGACATTCCTCGCCCTCTCTCACTTCCTCGACAATGCTCACCCTCTCCCTCATTCCCTCAACAACCCAAACCTCCTCCCTCTTCCCCTAGACAATGCTCACCCCCTTTCTTATCTTCTGAAGATGCTCACCCTTCCCTTTCCTCCTCGACAATGCTCACTCTCTCTCTTACCCCCTCAATAATATTCTCCCCTTCCCTCACCACTTGACAATTCTCATCCCCTCCCTCACATCAGCAAGATCAAGCACTCTTTCCAAAATCCTCACCACAGCTCATCCGCTTTGTGCCCTCACATTCCCCAATCATTCTGACTCTCCCAACATCAGACAATCAGGAACCAGGGTTTCCAGAAGGTGAATGAGTGAGGGGAGGGGAACAATCTGGGTAGCATAAGAACAGCAATCAGAAATTTAAACTTTCCTTCTTTTAAACTTTCAGGGTCCTAAGATGCAGAAACAGTTTCTGTTGAGTCATTTGCGTCACCCCCATATTGGATGATTTGGGCCATGGTGTAGCTAAGACAATATGAAAATATGCCTTTTGTTTGAGATCTGATGACTTTTAGGATTTAAGTTACAAAATAAAAAAGGGTGTAAATGTTTGTTGTTCTCAGAGCCCACATTTGCTTAAAAACTGGAAAAACCAGTGTCTGTACATCATGAGTTAAACAATACTTGTCCAATTTTAATATTGAATACACTGGCAGCCTTTTGGACCTAGCTTAATGTTTAACTACTTGAAGGCTGCCATTTAGTAATGGCCATCAGACCGCGCTGCAAGCTATTAGAATTGTAAATGATACAATGTACAAACAGTCGGAGATTAAACTTTTCAGCCAATCATTTGTTTTGCATGGAACGCATTGAGACTGATAATGCAAATTAAGGGAGTAAAGAACAGACAAAATGTAGAACAACTCTTCACTGTTAATAATAGTAATCAAACTAACTGGAAAGAAGTGTGGTAGCTTTAAAGAACAAGGAAGAGTACAGCAAGGGAGCAGGCCCTTCAGCCCTTCAAGCCAATCATATTGTTCTATCTAGACCACCCGCCTGCATCCCTCTATTCTCCATCTGCTCATATGTTTATCAAGATAAGTCTTAAACGCTGCTAACTTATTTGCCTCAACCACCTCACTTGGCAGTGCATTCCGGGCCCCTACCACCTCTCTATAAAAAACCTCTTCTGCACATCTCCACTGAATGTTTCCCCCCTTACCTTGAACATGTGCCTCCTTGTAAATGTCATTTTTGCCCTGGAAAAAAGTCTTCCAACTGTTCACTCAATCTATACCCCTTATAATTTTTTAAACTTCTATCAAGTCATTCTTTAGTCTCTTTAGGAAACTTCATATCACCGCAAAATTATGGGCCTGAATTTTACACTTCCCTCACTGTACTAACCGAGGGGGTGGGTGGCACAATAGCACAGTGGTTAGCACTGCTGCTTCATCTCTCCAGTGACCTGGGTTCAGTTCCTAGCTTGGGTCACAGTCTGCGTGGAGTTTGCACATTCTCCTTGTGTCTGCTCCAGTTTCCTCCCACAGTCCAAAGATGTGCTGGTTAGGCTGATTGTCCATGTTAAAATTGCCCCTTAGTGTTCTGAGATGTGTAAGTTAGAGGGATTAGTGAGTCAATATGTAGGGGTATGGGGTCGGGAATGGATGGAATTTGGTCAGGGCAGACTCAACGGGCCAAAAGGCCTCTTTCTGCACTGTATGGTTTTTATAATTTTCTGTGGCATAGTGGTATTGTCACTGGACTAGTAATCCAGACACCAGGGTAATGCTCTGGGGTCTGGGGTTCAAATCCCAGTGAAGATGGTGAAGTTTGAATGCAATAAAAATCTGCAATTAAAAGGTTAATGATGACCATAAAACAATTGCTATAATGTGAACCAGGCATTAATGCTGATTTTAATTCCTCTGGAGCATTGAGGCAACATTTCTGCACCACAATCAGCAAAAATTCAAGGTTACAACTTTCATGTTTTACTCCAGATTTGCTGATAACAATTAAAGGCTCCATACCCACTTCATTGTTAAATTAAACATTTGTCATTTCCTGCAAAGTGTTACAGCTGTGGCATGAAAGATAAGCTGTCTATAGGCTGGAGGATTAAATATGAATACATCACAGGTTCACAATATTCTGAAATTTGCTAGTTCAGAATCTGAAATGACACACATGCCACAGGTTACTGGGCAGAAGGATAATTGTGTTGGCCAATCCATATTGGATTTTGAAAGAGTACACACCGGTTTACCATTATTTTCACATTACTTTATGTTTCCCTGTCCTTACTCACTACCTCAACAACTCTTCTGTTAACTTGGAAATTTGCCACACCTTATGCAGTGAGGGGTGAAGGATCTAATTCACGGGATCTTTTTATCCCAAAATAACTACATACCTATCGGAAGGTTTTATCTCCATGACAACAATGAGGGAAATTATTTTTTTTAATCAAAAACATAAAATGTGGAAAACCTCATCAGGTCTGACAGTAACTGGAAAGAGAATAGAGGCAATGTTTCAACTTGAAATATTGACTTGATTCTCTCCCTCCACAGATACTGTCAGACCTGCTAAGATTTTCTCCCCTTTTCTGTTTTTGTTTCAGATTCCAGTATCTGCAGTATTTTGTTTTTAGTTTGATATCTTTTTAATACAAGTTTGGTGATAGTATAAGATTAAAGCTCACCCCTATCGCTGGAATTCCACACAACTAGACATCAATGCTGTGACATGTTGCTGCACTCTGATACATTGCAAATACATCTCTCTGAATTTGATTGGCCACAAAATTACCGCTTTCAAACCAATACTTGGGGAATGGGAGAGGGGAAGACCCCCTTTTAATTACACTGTTAAATGAGAAACATTGCTGCCACAGTGCCGACCTCCCTGCCTATATTTCTTTTGGGAATGATGGCCGGGCCTGAGTCCATCTGCTCACCCCAACTCCTCCCGGAGTAATAGTCTGGCAATTCTGGGCAGTTTTATCAAATGTGGTTTCAGCAAATGTAGATGAGGAGTTTGGCCCTTGGGGAAATGCAGCACTACATAGAAGTGTTTGTGGGTGCAGGCTGCCATATCACTTTGATCATTGATAGGATCATTTTGTTAATGTTACAATTAAACATCTGTACATCTATTGCAAAGAATGTTTCAGTCTGTTTTTGTATGTGAATGCCCTCAATAAGACTATTTACAGAAAGAAGTAATGCCACTGATGACTACACACTGAAGTCCATCTCACTTTGATGCTGTTAGGAGAAAGGATGAGCCCATGCACGTGCGGTAGTGGAAAGTTATTTCTTTCCCCAGGCTTTTAGATAAGGCAATCATAAAATGGGAGTTGTGGATTGAGATGCTCCTTGCAGCATTTCCAGCCCTTAAGGGAGGAACAATGCACCACCATTCAATACAATCATGACTGATCTGATTCAGTTTCACTTTTCTGTCTTATTTTCAAAACACTTGATTCCTTTACTGATTAAAAATCTGTCCATATCAGCCTTGGACATGATTAACGATCTAGCCCCTGCAGCCCTCTGTGGTAAAAAAAATTCCACAGAATCACTCAAGGGTCAAATCCAGTTCATCGGACACACTTTAACAATGAGTTCTGCCTCAGGTAGTCATCCGTCCCTGATTGGTACACAGTGACTAAGAGTATCAAGATACCATAGGGGTGATTTCATTCCTATGTTAGCAAATGGTGATGTAGGTGCAAAATCCCATTGGCAAGATCTCATTTTCTGATCTTCCCTGCCCCTTACAGTGACTCGGTGAGGTTTTGCATTTAAATGCATTTTAATATAAATACTAGGCTTCCCTGCCATATGTTGCCCCCACATTAAGAATTCAACTGGTATTTAAAAACAGTGGAGGGGGGCCCCGCTGGGGGTGAACAGGAAAGTATTGCTCCAGGAGTAAGAGGGACATGCCCCCAGCATTGCTGGGGGTTTCCCTTGTGGGTGAAGGAATTACCTTGGTGCAGGGGGAGGAGGAAATCCCCTATTCTTGGAGAGAGGTTGAGATGACATATCTAAAGCAGACATTGCTGGTTCTACCAAGCCCAGCCCCACCATCATGACAATGAAGACATCTTCAGGCTTTTTGTGCATAGAATGCCAGAGAATCTGGAGAGAAAACTTGGCAGTGCAGCTGGAGAGCTACACACTGGATTTCCTGCTTCAGTCAGCACTCTGTGCGCAGAGTGCAAATGTCTGAATGCTCTGAGGAAGTGTGCTGGTGTGGTTTCTCCACAATTGAAGGATTTGGGCAGAAATTTCAACTCCTGCTAGCGGCAAGATTCATGGTAGGTGAGGGCACTAAATTTATGAATGAATAAAGTCAGTTTACCACTAGTGGGAAATTAGCTATGGAATTTGTTTTTCCTGATGTTGATGGAGGGTTAAGGATGAGTTGAAATACCTGCTGATCAATGCTGGGAATCATATTTATTTGCATCTCAGGAATACTCGTTAAAAAGCCAACTTGCCAAAACTATATTCCCCTTCCAAATCAAGTGCCCCTCTTGCAAATGAAGATAACTGTTGTAGGTAAAATAATATCTCTGAGATTGTCAGTGAGTCAAAATACAGTGACCTTTATTTCAAAACTTCCTTTATTCCGGAGCCTTGGGAGAACTGCTTCCTAAAAATGGACTGCCAGACTTCTCATGGAACACAAATAAAAATGGATATTTATACATCATGAGTCTTAGTAACAAGTATGACATAAACTTCCAATTCCATGCAAAATCTTTGACCTTCCTTCTTCAATTACAATGCCTGCGACTGCTTCAGCATCTGTCTTTGAAGTTACTTGTTTGATTGCAGCTTCCCAACAGCAGCTGTTTAATGATGCTCAATTAACATAAACAGGCAAGTCTTGCAATGTCTGCAAAATAACATTGACATTTGCCTGTATATTCACATCTGACCATTTGTCTTTATGAGAGTGAAAGACTCTGCAGCCCTCTGTGGTAAAAAATTCCACAGATTCACTAGCCTCAAATAAAGAAATTCCTCCTCCTCTTTGTCTTACATGGGTGATCCCTTACTCTGAGATTATGCCTTCTGGTCCAAGGGGAAACAAGGGAGTTTGAGTTTGGGACACAGAAGGGAAGTGGGGAGACAGTGACAGAACTGGGGAGTTTGGGTGTGGAAGACGGGAGGAGAGACTGAAATAGGACTGGGAAAGTATGGTCAAGGCACAGAATAAGAAGTCTGACAACTTCTTACTGTGTTTACCCCAGTCCAATGCTGGCATCTCTAAATCAAGGCACAAAATGGAATATTGAAAGACTATTCTGGGGCAAGCATTATAAGATTGTCAAAGAAGGAGTCAGAAACTGTCCTGAGGCTGAGGTCACATAGTCAGGAGCATATGGAAGAGACTGTCCCAGGACTGTGCAGTCCCAGGGAACTTTGCATGTCCCACATGTCTTGGTCCGAATCTTGGTCAGGGTTTGGTATCTCTGGGTAGTGGCAGTCATGCATCACATAGTGTACAAAGCATGAGCAATTACTTAAGGTCTTGAGGGTTTGAGTCATTGTGAAGAATTTTACAGACCTTCACACCAGCGGTAACATCTGTTCCTGCCAATGTCAATAGAATCTTGTAAAATTTGTATTTATTTTATGAACCGTATTCAGGGTGGAATCCAATTCCATAAATATGTGGATTTGCTAACCTGGACTGTATTTTCTTATGCAGAAAGGTCATCGTCAGAATTGTTAAAAGGCAGAAAATCACCTCCCACAACAAAAGAGAACAATATGAGGGAGCAGACAGGAGAAAATATCTTACAAAAATACATGAACTGAAAGGTCCAGAAATTAGATCTTTAAAATATGGGGGCATCATGGCGACATAGTGGTTAGCACTGCTGCCTCACAGCTCTAGGGACCCAGATTCAATTCCCAGCTTGGGTCGCTGTCTTTTCAATAAGCGATAGGGACCCAAAAGACGCCCATAACTCTGTGGATCGAGAATCAGCCTGCTCAGCGGCAGGAAGATTCATATGAGAAAAACTCACAACTCAGAATAAACATCATCTTCAAATAGAGAGACAGCCAACAATAAAGTCATGCAAGAACGAAAAGCAAGATATCGGTAAGGGAATATACAAGGAAGTCCAATGGACGATGTGAAAACAAGACAAAAACTTGAAAATCAACAGGGATCCTTTGGAATTAGGAAAAGGTAGGGGATGGTGGAGGGAGAGAGACCCGGTACGATGGAATATATTAGTCAGTTTTGAATGAGTTGAGGATTATGAAGGGGTGATGCCAATTAGAAATATGCTGGAAATGCCAATCTTGTGGTGGTGCATCAACTAGGGATTCAACAGCAGGAAGAACATAAGAAATAGGAGCAGGAGTAGGCCATCCAGCCCCTCGAGCCTGCCCCGCCATTCAATAAGATCATGGCTGATCTGTAGTGGTTCAATACCACTTTCCCGCTTTCTCCCCATAACCCTTAATTCCGTTGTCAATCAAAAATCTATCCACTCTTGAATTGAACATATTCAGTGAGGAAGCCTCCACCACCTCATCAGGCAGAGAATTCCAAAGATTCACCACCCTCTGCATGAAGAAACCCCTCCGCAACTCCGATCTGAACCACTCCTCCCCCGCCACCCTAATTTTGAGGCTGTGCCCTCTTGTCCTGCCATCTTTGCTAAGCTGGAAGAGTCGCTCAACCTCTACCCTACCCATCCCCTTCATTATCTTATACATCTCTATAAGATCCCCTCTCAGCCTTCTAAACTCCAAAGAGTACAAAGCTAGCCTATTCAGTCTCTCCTCATAATCCAACACCCTCATCTTTGGTATCAGTCTAGTAAACCTTCTCTGCATCCCCTCCAAAGCCAATATATCCTTCCTTGAATGCAGCGACCAAAACTGCACATGGTACTCCAGCTGTGGCCTCACCAGTACCCTATACAGCTGCAACAGAACCTCCCTACTTTTATATTCTATCCCCCTAGCTGTAAAGGCCAACATTGCGTTCACCTTCTTAATCACCTGCTGCACCTGCATACTGTGTTTTTGCGATTCGTGCACAAGGACCCCCAGGTCCCTCTGCACCATCGTATGCTGCAGCTTTTCGCCATTTAAATAGTAATCCTTCCTACCATTATTCTTACAAAGTGGATAACCTCACACTTGCTAACATTATACTCCATCTGCCAGGTCCTCACCCACTCACTCAACCTATCCAGATCCCTCTGCAGGCTTTCCATACCTTCCACGCAATTTGCTTTTCCACTCCTCTTCGTGTCATCAGCAAATTTCGTCACCCTGCACTCAGCCCTTTCCTCCAGATTATCTATGTAAATGGTAAACAGTTGAGATCCCAGCACCGAACCCTGGGGCACTCCACTAGTCACCAGCTGCCAATCAGAATAGCACCCATTAATACCTACTCTCTGCTTCTTATTAGACAACTAATCCTCTATCCAGTCTAACACCTTACCTTTGACTCCCTGCACCCTAACCTTCTGCAGCAATCTTTTGTGAGGCACCTTATCAAACGCTTTTTGGAAATCCAAAAACACCACATCCACCGGTTCCTCTCTATCTACCGCACTAGTCACTTCCTCATAGAACTCCAATAAATTCGTCAAGCATGACTTCCCCTTAACGAATCCATGCTGCTTGATCAAACTGTTCGTATCCAGCTGCCTCGTTATTTCTACTAGAGAGAGCTAGAGACAGAAAAGGACCAATGGCAGGAGCTGAAGCAAATGGTTCGGGATGTGGGGGGAAGAAGCAAGCTTGAAATTAAACATGATACCAAGGATCCACACTTTCTCTCTCAACTTAAAGACTGGAGCAAAACCAACCCAATTTCTAAATATTTCTCAGAGTCAAGAAAATAATTTCTTACTTAGAAAAACTCATTTTTAATGTGTTGAAGTGAATGGGTAATTTTTCATGAAATGATTGTTAGATGAAATCTATTACAAAAATAAAATGGTTTTGTTGCAAGTTCTACTTCAAAAGTGTTCCATAAGAATCATTGAGTTTCATTCAATAATCAAGGTCTTTGACAGATACTGTCATATTCCAAAAGGTTTTCTGAAAATATTTACAATGCAAAAACCATTACTAAAATAAACTTAAAATGCTGCTTCACTTGGTACACATGGATGCACACTTCATGCCAAATATTACGAATGAAAATCTTTCTACTTTCCATTGTGAGGCCGGAGATATGAACTGTTTAAAGAATGAGGTTTTCCCTGTTTGAATATCCCTATTCTAGTCATTATCACCAAGTCAATGTAATAGACAAAGAAAAACATACAATCAGCCACAACCAAATTCTGTATTAGGAAAAACATTAAATTCCTTGTCGTTAGAGGGTGAAATCTGGTAGGGTCAAACTAAACATTCCGCAGGCTACAATGCTGAAAGCAGCAACAACATAAAATCATCACAGAATCCCAGTAGTGCAGGAGGAGGCCATTTGGCTCATTGAACCTGCACCAAGCACAATCCCACCCAGGCCCTATCCCCGTGACCCCTCTCATATTTACCCTTGCTAACCCCCCACACTAAGAGTTAATTTAGCATGGTCAATCAACCTAACCAGCAGATCTTTGGAGTGTGGGAAGAAACTGGAACCCAGGCGAAACTCACGCAGACACAGGGAGAATGTGCAAACTCTACACCGACTGTCATCCAAGGCCAGAATTGAACCCAAGTCCTTGGCACTGTGAGGCAATAATGCTAACTACTATGCCATCGTGCCACCCCTCTACGAACCACATAAATGAGAAACAGCTTCAGAAAAGTTGGCAGCATGAAAAGAAATATATAGCAACCTGAATTTATATAGCATCTAACATACAATTGAAAACTGATCATGAGTAAAAGCTTAGAACCAGGGTCAGTGCATCAGTTAAATTGCTTTCTATTCAGCAGGTTTTCCATGATTATTGGTAGTGTTTTGGGGTCACATTCTACAATCAGTTTGTTTTTCCACGAAGAATGAAACCAAAATGGCTTCACGTCAGACACACAAAAAGCAATAGCTAAAATGAAAGAAAGATCTGACATTGATATTACATCATTCACAACCTCAGAATGTTTCAAAGGGCGTTACAGCCAATGAAATATTTTCGAAGTGTGATCATTGAAGTGATATAGGGAACAAGGGATTTGCATATCGAAAAGTCCCAAAAATAGCACTGACATAAATGATCAGCTAATCTATTTCAGTGAAATTGGTTGAGGAACAAAAATTGGCAAAAACACCACGTGTGTTCGCCTGCCTTTCTTTGAATACTGTTTTTATTTTGGCCTGTAACTCCCTTAAAGTGACATTCTCGTTCAGATTGCCACTCTGAGTGATCTTACCCTTACTTTGTTTGAACAAGTCCCATTTTGCCTAACCTTCCTTACCCAGGCTTAATGAGACAAGAGCAGCCTAGCATTGCCCAACAGCATCATTCTGGAGTCACTGGGGTGCAGATTAAGTCACTCCCACCTTCTATGGCAGCAGCTGCAGTAAAGGGGATGTTTAAACGGAAAAGGAAGAAGGTAAGTTTCAAACATAGGAAGGGGAGGGGAGGAGACTGGGAAAGGGAGGGGGGGTGACCAGGAGAGGTGAGATCAAAGGGAAAGGGCACAGGGAGGACTGAAAGTGTCCCACAACAGACTTGGAGAGGGAGGGATTTGGACAGTTGGTAGGGGAGGAAGCACAGAGTTCCTGTGTGGGAGCTCCCTTGGGATGCTAGGCCTGGGTGTTTAATTGTTTTAAAGTTTAGTTATTAGTGTCACAAGTAGGCTTTCATTAACACTGCAATGAAGTTATGTGATAATCCCCTAGTTGCCACATTCCGCATCTGTTCGTGTACACTCAGGAAGAATTTTGCATGGGCCATGCACGTAACCAGCACATCTTTTGGACTATGGGTGGAAACCGGAGCACCTGGAGGAAACCCACACAGACTCAGAGTGCAAATCCCACACAGACAATGACTCAAGCCAGGAAACTAGCCTGGGTCCCTGGCATTGTGAGGCAGCAGTGCTGGCCACTGTGCCACCAATGCTGCCCTTACTCTAGAGTTAGAAGGGATTTTTCCTTCTAACTCTTTCAGAGTAACTGTCAGGATAAAACTGGCACAACCATCTGAAGTTGGTCATTTCTGTCAGACGATTCCCAGCCCAGCACAATTGTCAGAGGATGTCAGCATTTCTGAGCAATTACATGGGAACTTGCTAGAAGGATTCCCCAGCACATCCCCTTGCTCAACCTATAGTAAAAGTAGCCATAAGAAAAAGTCTGTGACCACAGCCACTCTCTCGAAGATTGTTATACATTTCATTGTTTTTTCCAGGTTGCGTCTTCTATGATTCTGCTTCTGTGAGCAGAGAACTGAAGAAGGATATAGGAGTAAAATAAAAAGAAGGGATACAGTATAAATGCTTCTTTTAACACAAAATAGGTTTCTTTATTATTTCTCAATTTTAATCTCTAACAAAAGCTTTCAAACTATTTAAATTTACAAATATCTTCGAGCCAGTTAAAAACTGCAATTAAACCTCGGGTTCAGCTAATGCTCAGAATATGTAATTTATTCATCACCTCTATTCTATATTTAAAGGCATAAAGAATGGAGATTTGGCAAACTTTTCTAATCTGGAGAAGAGCCAAATACCATTCCTATCAAGGTGATCATGCACACAAGCAACACAATGATGTGTCACTACAATACTTGTTTATAAGCAAATAAAGAAGGCTTACCAAACATAGTTTTCCAGGAAGTCAGCACCCTTAATTCATGTGCCATGTTTTTCAAGCAAGAATTTAGCAGCTGAATGAAGTGATGCTTATTCTGGTTAATGTCAGTGCTTTTATTTATACATTTTGTATGAAATACTTTATATTTGGAGTGTAGGGGTTTGAGTGTCATGTAATGGTTCAAATTCAATGCATACTTTTTCCAGCTCAGTATATTCATACATTTCAATGACTGAAGGTCACATTCCACTTAGTGACACTTGGCAGACATTACTACATTGAAATTTAGTTGTGTCACAAATAAATATCACATTTGCAGTGACAGCATGCTGATTCTCCAAACTGTGTCAAAGCTGACATCCTCTAAATTCAGTTACTAATGATTCAGGATGCAGCCGTTTTCTACTATTTACTGACTTCTGATGCGGTAGGAATCAGAGTGACTTGGATCATTATTTAGAATCTAAATTAAAGGAGTTCATCAAGAAAAGGGTAGGGATTGCAAGGAAAATAGAGGAGCAGTTTGAGATGTTCAAGAAAATAGAAGGGTTAAGTAAACTGAATGTCAGAGAAAATGGAAGACTGGCTGGAAGAGGTTGGAGCTGTTGGAAAACATCAGAGCAATGAAAAGTAGATGAAATCATATTATACATTGAGATAAGAAAGGTGTGTACAGATAACAAGAGTCATTTTATGAGTCCATATTTCTGATAGGAATATCCACTCACTGACCATAAAGTTGGAAAATTTGGGATGTGTTTCACTATGTGCTTCAAGATGATAGGTTAGTAACACCTACTCATAAAATGATTTTTTATATTTAATATCAATGGGCACCTTCATCAACTCAGTTCAGACTGATAAACGTGACCACAGAATTAATGATAACAGATGCTGACACTGTGGAACAAATGAATACAATTGCTGTAAATTCTCAGTAGGTGAGGCAGCATTTCTGGGTTCTGATGAAAGATCATTGACTTAAAGTAACTCTGTTTCTCCCTCCACAGATATTGCCTGATCTGCTATGTATTGCCAGAGTTTTATTTTTATTTCAAATTCCAGCATCCACAGTATTCTGTTCTTGAAAAAATTGAATGTGTGATCAAGATGGAGCACTGCTGCTCATGTGGTGCTCTGCCCAAATGACCCAACCTTATACATTATCCGCACTTCTTCAATGCTTCCGGAGTGTATTGCATAAGAGCGTCACAAAAGTCAAAGTCAGAATGTTAGGCACAAAGTGCTTAAAAAAAGGCTGCTGGCTTTCTTTGCATCACCATTTTATTTTAGTACACTCCATGCTCATAATAAAAAAGTTTCTTTGGAATTAGTAGTGATCATATTTCTTTATGGCCTTCGTTCTGGTTTCCTCTGTAAAAGGAAATACTTTCTCTATTTCCAGCCTAATTAAACAGGTCCGCAGTCTTAAAGACTTCCGTTAGGTCATGTCTCAGTCTTCTTTTTCCTGGAGAAAAGAACCAAAGATTGTTCAACCTTTCTTGATAATTATATCCTCTTAGCTCTGCTATCATCTTTGTGTTTCTTTTATTTGCATCTTTGTCAATGTGTCCAGATCTTCTTTATAATATGGAGATCAGAGTTATAGAAAGCACTCCAAATATAGAAACATAGAAATTAAAAGCAGGAGTAGGCCATTCAGCCTTTCAAATCTTCTCCATTATTCATTTTGATCATGGCTGATCACTGATTTCAATATCCTGATCCCCTTTCCCCTCAAATCCCTTGATCCCTTTAGCCTAAGAGTTATATCTAATTTTTTCTTGAAATCAGATAATGTCTTGGTCTCAACTACATTCCATGATAGTGATTGCCACACATTGACCACTCTCTGGATGTAGAGTTTTTTTTATTGAGATGATTTATCTCTTTGATTTAATCAATGTTTAGTATAAGTCTAATATCATTTCCCAGCTTTTCAATTCAATCCATGACTTGGTTTGCTTATATAATGATCTTAATAATATGTATTACTATTTTTAGTGATTTCTATCTGTATACAGATCCATTTGCTCCTCTTTGTCATTCAACTACATGGGGAAAGAGTAAGGGAATGAGACTAACTGAATTACTCTGAAAAAACTTGTGCAGCTTGATGGAGCAAATGGCCTCTTACTGTGTTGCACTGTTTTATGACTGTTTTATGATACAAGCCGCATTTAGCTTCCTTAATTACCCTTCCATCAACATGCACCATTCACACTTTTCCATTCTGAACTTAATTTACCAATTGCACACTCTTCTGGAAATTTGTTAAAGTCATTTTTTTCTCTCCAATTTCTCCTTGGTATTCATTATACTTCCCCAATGTAATGTTATTGGCTAATATTAAAATTAAACTTTGGATTCCCAATTCCCAGTTTTATATCATTAATGTAAATTGTGAACAACAGTGGTTGCAGCACTGACCTCTGCCGAGCACCACATTCTACATTCTGCTAGTATGAATAACTCTGAGGGGGAGAACTTTCTTCACCTAGTATCACTATGTAGACTACACTGATTTCCCCACCCCCCTCATGTCCTTCATGTCAATGAATAACAATGCATGGATTATGCTCTCAGTGGCTTCTGGAGCAGCCTCCCACAGAAAATCAACAGAAATCTGCATAGCACTATTAGAAGCAGTACTATGCAAACACATTTCTGATAAAAGTTCACAGATCTGTGCTGTTAATGCAATTGTTTTCTCCATGAATATTGCCAGCATTGCTGAATATTTTCAGTATTTTTTGTGTATTTTATTTAAAATTCCTTCTCCTCGGTTTCTCCTATTTGACCAGCTTGCTATCAACAGTCAGGATTTACTCTGTAGTATCTTGTCATATGAATATCCAAATTTTGATAGATTTACCTCGTTGCCCTTCCCAACCCTATTAGAGCCTGAAATAAAATCAATGCTATCAGTCTGCCATGATCTTCCCTTTTGAAATCTGTGCTGATTATTTTTTATTATATTTTCTGTTTATCTTTTATTTTATTTTCAGTTTTGAGAAATTCCTTCTATTACAACTTGAGTAAAAACTGCATGGTTTTTTTTCTGATTCTAAGCTAATTATTGGATGTATTCCTGGTCATGTTTAATCTCCTCTTCAGGTTTAGGAATAGCATTTGCTATTCTCCGATACTATCTTATAAATCTGAAGCAGTGTCTTTTCCTTCACTATATTTAAAAGTTGCAATCCATCTGGACCAGGGGTTTCAGCCTCTAAGTATGATTAGTTTATATGTTATATATTTTCTGATTGCTTCTTCCTTTTTCTGTTGTAAATCCCAGCTTGTCAATCACCCTGGTGAATACAGAGGGATAGTTAGGTTCAATGATCCAAATTCTCCCACCCCACCTGCCATTGGAATTCTAATGGGCAGGAGATAGACTACATAGAGGTGCATTGAAATAGGGTGAGAATCTCCAGTTTTCAGGCAAGCACAGCCAGGGAATTCCATCCAATATTTCTGCCATTTTGACATCATTATCTGTGAATTAGTTTGTGCATCTCCCTGTTCTGATTTTCCTTTTATAGAGTCATAGACGTTTACAGCATGGAAACAGCTCCTCTGGTCCAACTTGTCCTTGCCGCCCAGGTTTTGTCTCTAATCTAGTCCCAACTGCCTGCAATAGTCATAAAGTTTATTTCTGTTAGTATTTTGTTATAGTAAAGAATTATGTATGCCTCAATGATTTAATTATATTTTTTATGTTAGATTGAGCATTATTTTCCATTTTTTATTGTTTACTAACTGCTGAGATTTTCCAGTATTTTCTGTCAATATTTGTGATGCCTTTTCTTTAAAATTATTCATAGTTTTAAAACACCTCTTTCCTACCTTCTTATTGTATGCAAATTTGTGACTGTGTTTCAATTTGTGAACAAACTTTACATTGGACTCATCCTGGAGATAGTTTTCTGCAAGGCACTTCTAAAAATAAACAAAAGGTTCTGGGAAACATACTATTGTCTATTTCAAAAATTAAAACTCCTCTGCTAAGGACAGATAGCGAGAAAATAAAGGAGTTAGGTTTTCCTCCCTCCCCTGTCCAAATCAAAAAGCAAAGACCAGGCATTCATTCAAAGCCAAAGACTAAACCTACCAAAATGGGGAAAATGTGCCAACCAACATATCAAGATGCCTTTGAGAACAAGCAAAATGAAAGGTGGTAAGGGGAAAGAGTGCCCATAATCGTGGAAAAATTGGCCATTTCAAAACATTTTTTAGCACTCAAAAACATTGACAGTGTGCAAAATGAGGGACAAGATTTTAAAACTGATTCACAAACAAGAAGCAGAAAAACCACAAGCAAAAGAACTAACCTTCCCAGAGGGGAGTAAATTATACTGAAAAACTTTTTGGGAATTAAATGGATGCCCCACAGGATTTTAAAACTAGGCACAGGAGCAGTAGTTTCTATTTTATTACATCAATCAAATGGCTCAAGCAAATTACATTGCAACCTTTATCTATTAAATTAAAAGATCAGAGAGAGCAAATTTAAATGCTAATGGCAGCTCATATAAACGCTGAAGTATAAAAATTGAGAAATCCTCAAATCTCTTTCTGTTGCTCAACATCAAGAGTTCAGTCTACTAAGCAGAAATCCCATGCCTAAAACAGAAATAACTCTACAAAGTCAATGAAGATTCTTTGAAATCTATGATAGAATGTTCTGAAATGCATTTCCAAAATTGAATACAGGGTTAATAAAGTATAATCAATTGAGTAACAGTGCAGTATCCAAGATCAGAAGGAAGAAAATTTAATACAATTGAGTTGAATTAGCTAGAACTCATTCATAGATGAAGTAGTTCGAGGCAGAAAAAGTGAGGAAACAGAACTTGGAAAGGAAAGTTAAACAACAAGAACTTGAATGTAAAAAGAGAAAGTAGAAGAAATATGAAAGCTTGAACTTGGATTCCAGTGAGAGAAGATAGCAATGGGTAAAAAAAGGATAGAAAAAAAGGAAAAAGAAAAAAAGAAAAGGCAATAAAAAGAGAAATAGAAACAAAAGAGAAACAAAAAATAGAGAAATGGAAAAACAGAGAAAAAGTAAAGAGACTTAGATGGGGGTTTTCCAGTCCCACAGTGATGGGTCCCTTCATGGCAGATTCAGCGAGCCAGGCAACCAAAAGTCCATTGACTTTTATGGAACTGGAAGATCCCGCAGCAGGTGGGGCTGGAAAATCCTATCTATAGCATATCAAAGCAAGAGACATATAAACTGGCTAAAGTAAAGCTTATGTTACATGGTTTAAGAGATATTCCAGTGAACAAAAATGATAGTATAGAGGAACAACATTCACCCTTGAAACTTAAGTTTGCTAATGAAAAAGAAGAATTGGTGAGAACACTGGAGCATCAGGAAGTAGAATACTTGAATGAGAACTTGAAATGTCTAAATGATAAACTTCCAGAATTCAACAAAGATAAATCTTCAATTAAAACTTGATGAACCTCCAAGTATTAGAAATCTCTAATAAATAATATGAAAAATATATTGTAAGGAAAAGGTTTCAAAACAGTTGATTGAATGCAGAATTAAACCCAAGACTAACCAAGTATTGGAACTTCACTGCGAAAAGAGCAATGAAATTCCTGAACCTTGATGTAATCGGGAAAATAAAATGGATGGGATGTGCAATACAGAGAAACAGAGAAGTAAGAAGGCTTGGAACTTTAATTAGAGGCATGAGTTACCAGTGCTGAAGCCCAGGGTGATGGGATGGATCCAAGACCAACTGAAGAAGGCACAGTTATTAACAAAAATTTGAGCCAACAAGAAGGTTAGCATATAAAGTAAGTATGTGGAATTAGAGAGTGAGGGTTGGGGGATAGGAGGTGGGGGAGGAATAGGATGGGTTATGGTGGTCAGTGTAGAAGGTGTGTGATCAGTGAAGGGATCAGGTGGATACTCAGAGGGGGAGTTGGGTGATTAGTAAGAAGGTGGTCAGTTGGGGGGGTGGGTCAGTGGGAGGGATCCAGTGTTCAGCAGGGTGGAATTGGTCGGGGATGGGGTTTGGTGCTCAGGTAGAATGGATATGGTGGCCATGAGGAAAGAATATGGTGGTCATGCAGGATAGGTACATCAGGTGATCAGTGAGTGGAAGAGATCTGGTGGATAGTATTGAACAGTCAGATTGTCAACTGGGGAGGTCAGTGGAGGTTCATGGGGTCAGTAAAGATGTGGGTCAGCCATGGAGTGTGTCAGATAGTCAATGGGAGAAGGCACATGGTCAGTAGGTGGAATTAGAGTGGTTAGTCATGAAGTGTTACTGGAGGATGTTGGGTAGTCAGTGAGGGTGAGCGAGAACTATAATTGAGCATCGCAGGGATAGTTAATGGGGTGGGGAGAGTTGTGGGGGGAAAGGTTTAACTGTGGGAGGATGGTTTTTGGCATGTTAGTTCAGTCTACAGCAAGCGGGAATGGTGTGTAGTCGAGAGAGGGAATTAAGTCGGTGAGTACAGAGAGCAGTCAAGGGTGGATAGGAAGGGTAGTTAGGTGTCCTGTGGGAATTAGGGTCTGTACCATAGCTACCCAGTTTTAACTCTTCTAACATTTTTTGGGTATCTGTTACTGTAAACACAATCAGAACCATCTGAAGTTTGAGATTTAACCTGCGTTATTGGATGGTTCTAATTGCAAGGCAATTGCCTAAAAGAAGTCTGAATTTCCTAGACAATTGGTCATCAGGGATGGGTCACCTGGTGCATCTCTGGGGTACGATACAAAGGAGGTTGTGGACATTTGTTTCAAAAAACATTATAATAATGTGTTATTTTGACATTTTACTAATGTAAACTTTAGTGACAGATTCAGCTATGGCTTTGGCAATCTTCCGATGATCATTGTTTAGACCTGCATTTCCAGTTAAACTTACATTTTGCTATGCGAGCAAAATAATTAGTAGTAAAACGTAATATCCATGCAAAATGAAATCCAACAAAACTTTAAAATTCACTAATCAAAAGGATCACATTTTGATCAGCAGGGTTCTCATTGATTAGATTCAGAACATAACTTCTACTAGAAGTTTGTCTCACAACCACTGTATTAATGTACAGCGAATAAGCAAGTCCATGATGTTAAATAGAATGGAATCAGGTTTTTGCAGGATCTAAATTTCAGTCCCTCCCCCTCTTTTACAATCAAGAATATATTTCCACACTTCATTTACATATGTAGTCTTATGTTTCTTACTTTGCTGTTGAATGAGATATATTGAAGTCAAGACATAACAGTGCACTTTTATTTTACTAATGATTTCCAAGATTTTACCTAAATTTCTTTTGTCAAATTCTTTACATTCACAGGCATATGCCAAAATGATTAAACTTAATAAAAACTAATAATGCCTGTGCGATATAAACTGGTTATTGTTGGCATTTAAAATGTCAATGGAGAATAGTTACTGTGGACATATTTGTGTAACACTTTCAAGTGCTTCAAACTATGCTTGGCATTTTGAAGTGTGGATGCTGACCAACTAGGTTAAGTTAATCATAAAGATTAGCAAGCAGAATGAGATCTGAATGAACAGCTCCTTGTCCTTTCATCTCTGGATATCTCTCAAATCCAGGTCACATTTGAAATTAGAGTGGGACATCTCAAATAAATTCCAAATAAGTGCTGGTCCATAATACCCCTTGCCAAACTGGCAGATTTAGTCAGAAGATTTTCAGAGTGAAATGCAAACAAATTGGACACATTACTGCCCATATCCTCATCCACACCAAGCTCCAGCCATCCATCACAAATGTACTCACTGACTACATAGGGCTCCAACTCTGAATGCTGCAAATTTAAAAATTCTCACCATGGTGTTCAAATCCCTCCATGATCAAATCCTTCCATGGCCTAACACATCTCATTAACCTCCTTCTGACCTATTACCATGTGTTCCTCCAATTCTGGCCACTTGTGAATCCCTCATTTCCTTCATGCCTCTATTAATGATAGTGCCAACAGCAGCCTAGGCTCTAGACTAAACCTCTCTGCTCACTATCTGTTTCCTTCCTTAAATCATTCTCTGCACTAAACATTCTAGTCATAATGTGGAGATGCCGGCATTGGACTTGGGTAATCACAGTAAGAAATCTCACAACACCAGGTTAAAGTCCAACAGATTTATTTCATAGC
The DNA here is from genome assembly GCA_024679065.1 of Sphyrna mokarran. Classification (NCBI taxonomy): domain Eukaryota; kingdom Metazoa; phylum Chordata; class Chondrichthyes; order Carcharhiniformes; family Carcharhinidae; genus Sphyrna; species Sphyrna mokarran. The sequence goes on along the minus strand of JAGIQG010000001.1, from coordinate 88,835,709 downwards.
AAAAGCCACAGGTTTCGGAGTGCTTGCTGCCTCTTCATCAGGTAAGTGGGAGTTCTGTTCACAAACAGGGCATATAAAGACACAAACTCAATTTATAAAATAATGGTTGGAATGCGAGTCTTTACAGCTAATCAAATCTTAAAGGTACAGACAATGAGTGGAGACAGCATTAAGACAGGTTAAAAAGATACCTATTGTCTCCTGATAGGACAGTTAGTGAGATTTTGCAATCCCAAGCAAGTCGTGGAAGTTACAGATAGTGTGACATGAACCCAAGATCCCGGTTGAGGCCATCCTCATGTGTGCAGAACTTGGCTATCAGCCTCTGCTCAGTGATTCTGCGTTGTCGTGTATCATGAAAGCTGCCTTGGAGAAAGCTTACCCGAAGATCAGAGATTGAATGCCCATGACCACTGAAGTGCTGCAGAAAAGGATATCCCGTGGCTTGGTACATTGGGGAGGCCATGCCGGCATTATGGCAACAGATGAATGAACTCCGCTTGACAATCACCAGGCAGGACTGTTCTCTACCTGTTAGGCAATACTTCAGCGGTCACGGGCATTTGGCCTCTGATCTTTGGGTAAGCGTTCTCCAAGGCGACCTTCACAACACATGACAGCGCAGTCACTGAGCAGAGACTGATAGTCAAGTTCCGCACACGAGGACGGCCTCAACTGGGATCTTGGGTTCATGTCACATTACCTGTAACAGCATAATGACTTGCCTGGGCTTGCAAAATCTTACTAACAGTCCAGTCTGGAGACAATACACATAACTTTAACTTTTGCTTAACACTCTCTTCACTCAGATTGTCTGTACCTTTAAGGCTTGATTACTTGTAAAAACTCGCATTTTAATCATTGTTTTGTAAATAGAGTTTGTGTCTTTATGTGCCTTGTTTGTGAATAGAACTCCCACTCACCCGACAAAGGGACAGCACTAGTGGATTTTTCTACCAAATAAACCTATTGGACTTTAATCTGGTGCTGTGAGACTTCTTACTGTGTTTATCCTGTCCAGGCCAGTTGCTTTCCATGTGTTGACCTTCAAGAAGGCTGCTCTGATGTCTACAATGGTGGCCTCTGATGCAGGTTCATCCTAGGTTCCCGGGATAGAAGACATGCTCTTGCTGACCTCTTTCTCAAAACAGGCATAGAATGTGTTGAGCTCATCAACAAGAGGAGCCGGTGATTTTACATACCTTCATCTTTAACCTTTTATGTCTTGCACACATTGCCATAGTTGCTAGTTGTGGCTAGCCTAGCACTCTAGCTTGGTTCAGAATTGTCTTTTGGCATCTTTGATGGATCTCCTTAAATCATTTGTGGCTTTCTTGCATAGGTCAGTGTCACCTGACTTGAATGCCTCAGACCTGTTCTCTTCAGTTTTCTTCCCGAAGGCAGGTTCAATCTACCTCCTGTGAGGATGGCCAGGAGGCAAGTCTGAATCCACACCAATCTGATCCACATTCGCCATCCAGCCAACTAAGCCTGCAGACTGGCCAATCGCCGTGGCACGGGATACTTTTGCACACATGTTGTAGGCTGGAGCAATGTATAGTGAGTACTTTCCGTCAGACAACTGGCCAAGAATCTTTCCAACTCTTATCACCTACCATTAGCTGGTATTGAAAGGAATTGCAGGTTGAAATTAAACCTGGCTGGCCACATTTTGAATGCACCCTGAGTAGCCATCATGTCCTGGTGTGAGGCGTGAAACCTGGACCTTCTGGTTCAGAGGCAAAGACACTGTTGCTCTGTGCCACAATCCCCATTATCACAAGAAACAAAGTTAAAATATACACTGGTATAAGAGTTTCTGGCAAAAGTCATTATCACTCACTTTGCACTCAAAAGGAAAATGAAATGAAATAATATTACTTTAAAAGCTTAGTGAGAATTCTCAAAATATACCCTGTATCATTAGTTACAATAGGTGAAAAGTTCCAAGTTTGTCCATCTTTGAAAGGAATGCAGGTTGAAATTAGAAAAGGCCCCACACCTAGTTTGGTTCAAATCTTACCACGTGTTTTTGAGTTATTAATGCAACACATGATTTCTTACCGACAGGCAAATGGAGTTCCTGGACAATTTCCAATGTTCCAGCTTTAAAAAGGAGGTCTCATGATGTCCATTGAGCCTGGAGATCCAGAGGTATTTAATATGAGTGTTGAAAGCAAAGGGACACTGAGCACAATTGCGGGTGAAGATTATTTAAAACCTGAATTTTATTTAAATAAGGTGGCTGCTTCCTTTAGGCAGAGCAGCATTTCTGCCACAATTCCAATATGGAAGCTGCTTTATAAAATATCCATTGTCACTCTGCCATATCCCAACCATTTCCCATGTCCTCTGTCTGATGCTTTTCACTCTGAGAAACCACCTGGAAACCAATCAGCAGCCAGCAAGCCATCATGGACTACAGATGTTGGTAAAATAACCTTTGACACACCACGAGTCATTTCCAAAAGCATGCACAGGTGAGTTAATCTGATACTATCTGTTTACATGAGCTCATAAGCATGAACAATATTTGCATATCACCAGCAGCTTTGGGACTGCATGCGGGTCATGTTATCAGTTCCATAGAGCCACTCATGGTATCGGGGAAGAAAAATAATATACAAGGCTGCATAGAAAATGAGAGGTTATGGAGCATTTAGTCAGTTCCCTAGACCAAGGCCTTTACCTTTAGTTACAATTTCATTGCAGCAACAATGATCATGCTTTTGAAATTTGAGTGGCTGCAAGTATGTAGACCCGGAAAGAAGGAAGTTAAAATTCTTTATCCCAAAATTCCTCAGCAATGTGAATAAACTGATGGAGTTATCAAAGTGGGCGGGGATGAACAGTAAAACCCAATTACGTCAGTCTTCCATCCCTTTTCAGATATTTGTAACTAGGCTTTCCATGTTGGTGAGTGGATTAGGCATCTTAGACCCTGACGATAGGATCGGAGGTAGGATTAATTGGATAATGCCATGTGCTGGAATTTTTTCAAATCTCGCTTTTGGTGTCTTCAACATACTGCATGATCTTAACAGGTAAGCATTCCAGAATTCGCAGTGTTAAAATTGGGCACAAAGATGTCCCTACTGATGCAAAATAAACAGTAGCTACAAAGTGGCACATGATTTTACATTCCCTCAATCTTTATCCAGACTTATTGGCTTTGAAGTGATCAGTTTGTCATTTCTATATTCCTGCCCCTGTGTCCTTTCTCCACCCAATGCCTCCCTCCAGATTCTGAACAAAAGGACCTTGGTATGTTTGTCCACAGATCTCAGAAGGCAGAAGTGCATACTAGTAGGCTGGTGAAAAAGGCATTTGGGACACTCGCCTTCATCAATCGAGGCATAGATTACAAAAGCAGAGAAGTCATGTTCAAGTTGTGTAGAATATCGGTGAGGCCACAGCTAGAGCACTGTGTGCAGTTCTGATCATCACATTACTGGAAAATGTGATTGAACTGGAGGAGGTGCAGAGGAGTTTCACCAGGATGCTGCCTGGGATGGAACATTTAAGTTATGAAGAAAGATTGGATAAAGAACGAAGAAGAGTACAGCACAAGGAACAAGCTTGTGCCAATCATAATGCCCCAACTAAAAAAAACCTTACTTAGTCTGTTTTCCTCTATTCCCTCCCTATTCATGTGCCCATCCAGATGCCTCTTAAGTCTTGCTAACATGTTTCCTTCCACCATCTCCTCTGATAGTACATTATAGGCACCCATCACTCTCTGCGTGAAAAACGTCCCCCGCACACCTCCCTTAAACTTCCCCCTGCTTGAAGCTATGCCCCTTGTAATTGACACATGCCCCCGGGAAAGGATCTTGTAATGAGGTATTGGGAGGAGCTCAGGAATAGCAAAGGTGAAATCACAATGTTGGGAATGTACTATAGACGTCGCAACAGCCCACAGGAGCAGTTGTGTAGACAGACACTGAAAAGATGTGGGGAAAAATACTTGATAGTTGTGATGGGTAACTTTAACTTCCCCCATACTATCTGGGATTCCCTTATAGCCAGGGGCTCGGATGGAAAGCAATTTGTTAAATGTATCAAGGAGGGCTTTTTGATACAGTTAGTTGACAATCCAATCAAGGGAGGGGACCATAATAGACTTGGTATTGAGGAATGAGCCAGGTCAGGTGATTGATGTTTCAGTGGGAGAGCTTTTGGACTTAGTGACCATAATTCCATAAGATTGCGGGTAGACATGGATAAGGACAACAGTGGTCTTCCGGTGAGGATGTTAATTAGACGAGGGCTAATTACATCCAAATTGAACAGGAACTGGGGAATGTGGATTGGCAGCTTTTATTTCAGAGCATGTGGGAGGCTTTTAAAGGCCAGTTGACTGAAGTGTAGGGCAGGCATATCCCCACAAAAATGCAACTACATGCAACCTGTTTTGTAACTCAATTCCAGATTAGTTTCAATCTGAAATATTTGGTTTCATAGTGTATTATTAGCCATCCTAAAAAGTAAACTGAAGAACATTATGGATAATCTATGTTGCCTAGGTCCATAAATCTTCAGTGCTACCTGCCCTCCTGGATGCATCAGAAACATGGACAAGGTACAGCAGGCATCTAAATCCTTGGGGAAGTATGACTGCTGATGTCTTCGCAAAATCCCACAAATTTAATGGTTCCAATATCAGTGTCCTCTCTCTGACCAATATTACCAGTAGCAAGGCACTAGTTATAGTAAATGGATGACTCCTGAAGGGAAATCATAAGCTTAGTCAAATGGAAAACGGAAGCATTTGATAGGTCTAAGCATTTAAAAAATGGAGCTCTTGAGGTATATAATGCAAGTAGAAAGGAAACTAAAAGCAGAAGAGGCAATGAAATGTCTTTAGCAAACAGGTCAAGGAGAATCCCAAGGCATTTTATGCATATATTAGGAACAAGAGAGTAGCAAGTAAAAGAGTAAGCCCACTTAAGGACAATAGAGGGAAGTTATGTGTGGAGCTGCAGGAAGTGGATGAGATCCTCAATGAGTACTTTGTATCAGTATTCATCAAGGAGAAGGACATGACAGATGTTGAGGTCAGAGATAGGTGTGTGAACACTCTAGAGAATGTCAATATATCAAAGAAGGAAGTGTTGAGTATTCTAAGTTGCATCAAAGTAGACACATCCCCAGGGCTGAATGGGATCTATTCAAGGTTACTGTGAGAAGTAAGGGAAGAAATAACTGGGGCCTTAACATCTTCTTTGACCACAAGTGAGGTTCCAGAGGACTGGAGAATAGCCAATGTTCCCTTGTTTAAGAAAGGAAGCAGAGATAATCCAGAATATATAGACCGGCCAGCCTGACATCAGCACTGGGGAAACATTTGGAGAAGATACTGAGGCTCAGGATATATGCAAATTTGGTAGAAAATAGACTAGTTAGTGACAGGTAGCATGATTTTGTATGGGGAAGGTCGTGTCTCACCAACTTGATTGAGTTTTTTGGAGAGATGACAGAGATAATTGATGAGGGAAGAATTGTGAATGTAGTTTATGTGGACTTTAGTAAGGTGTTTGACAAGGTCCTACATGGCATACTGATTCAAAAGCTAAAATCACATGGGATTCACAGGGGGCTGTCTAGATGGATTCAGAACTGTCTTGGTTATAGGACATAGAGAGTAGTGATGGAAGGGTATTTTTTCAGAAGGGAGATCTGTAGCTAGTAGCTAATAGGGATCTGTGCTGGGACCACTGTTGTGTATAGTATATGTAAATGATCTGGAGGAAAATGTGAGGGATCTGATTAGTAAGTTTGCGCATGACACGAAGATTGGTGGAGTTGCTGATAGTGCCAGGGATGTCAGAGCATACAACAGGATATAGATAGATCGAAGACTTGGGCACAGAACTGGCAGATGGAGTTTAATCCATACAAATGCTAGGTGATAAAAAGTAGGCTATCCTTTAAAAAGTATCTGGATGAGTACTTGCACATTCAGGGCTATGGGTTAAGTGTTGCTGGATGGGGTTAGGTGAGAATTCAGGTGTTCCTAATGTATCAGTGCAGACTTGAAGGGCCTCTTCTGCACTCTTATGATTTTCTGATTCTATGTAGCAATTGCTAAAGGGATGCTAATTGCTTGATCTCAGAAATTCCAATACATTTAGGAACATAAATCTCTGAAGCATCCCAATTCGCTGTTTAGTTTAGTATCAGAACATAAACTGGAGATCTTCAAACACATTACCATCCATAACTACACCACCAGTTTACATTAGATTCCAGTATGTATTAGTTTAGGTTTTGGTGAGACTGTCACATGTACCATGTTGCTCATTAGTATGCACCTTATTCATTGTCTCTTATGAGATTAATTTTCCTTGAAGAATTCAGCATCCTACCTATTTCAATACTGAAGATGTGAAGAGGGGGGTTATGAATCATTTCAACAGAGACTATGAAAAGATTCTGCAAAGAACAACAATGAATTTGGGCCTTTGTCTTTTTTGGAATAGTTAAAATATCTTGCAAATTAAACACCATGTTCATTATTTATTATATGCCACTGCTTTGTAAATCAATTCCAGATTTGTTTCAGTCTGAATTATTTGGTTTGATAGTGTATTATTAGCCATCCTAAAAAGTAAACTGAAAAATATTATGGGTAATCTATGTCGCCGAGGTCTACAAAGCTTCAGTGTTACCTGCCATCCCGTATGCATCAGAGACATAAACAAGGTACAGCAGACACCTAAAATCCTTGGGGAAATATCACTGCTGATGCCTCCATAAAATCCCACAAATTCAATTATAACACTGATCCAGAACTAAACATAATAATGAATCACTTGCTGAACTAGTGTTTTGTGTTCAAAAACTTCTCCAGAGAAAGAGACCAGTAAGGGGTTAAAGGACTACCTGATTAGCGAGCATGTAAATGCAGGCATTTATTTTGATTTCCAGTCACATGGTACTTTAATAACCAATGACTTCAGCTAAATGTAGCACTATGAAAGGTCATGCAAATCCAATGCTGTTCAACCTCAAACATATATTTTAAATTCAAATGCAGATGGTGTGTAGGAAACCAAACCATGGGAGATTATAATCAGAGCAGCATTTCCTTGACTGATCAAGACTGAACCTCAGGTACAGAATCTATTCTGTTCCTACAACTTGAGTCATCAAGTGAGAAATTTCAGCTGGTTTAATAATTAATGCGTGATACAGCACCTTTACTGGTGGATGAAATGCTCCTTTGTTTCAGTACAATTAAACAACTACACTGTTAGAACAAGGTGGCATTCCAACAACAGCAAGCTGCTTGATGAATGGTGCTGTCGTCGCCTTCTGTAATACTGAGCAAATAATCAGCTCAGTTTGACTCTTTATGGAAAAATTCTTCCCTTGTAATGGATCTGCTTCAGTGACCTGTTCTGAGCAAGTGCACATCTTACCTGTGAGTAGCACCTTCGTTGTTTAATGGGCAAGGTTAGTTCAACAGGTAGTCTGGAGAGCAACTGAGAATAAGATACTTATCACAAAGTAATCGTGCCTTTTCTGTTGACTTGTGAACTTTACAGATAGCCATTTTTGGGAGAAGCAATGCATGAATGTGCAAGGAAAATGTTTGAATGTATATTACACAGTTTAGCTTCATTTTGAATTTGCCCTGTTTCACTGTTTAGTATTGAAACAAATTCCTGATTCAAATGGAAGCTGACAGGTCATACAATCATAAAGTGGAGCATTACAGCATTTTTACTTAGTGAATAAAATGGCATCTCTTAATACGTGCAATTAACAGGTGTAATCCAGAATCGACGTACGATTTGTGCTGGGGCCACACCCTAATGAGGCCAGTAAGTTCATGCAAGTTTGTTTCAGAGCTCACATTGGAAAGTATGATGGATACTCTGCATTATTATAACCCCATCTCTGGACATTCATAAATTTAGCAGCTACCTCGAGAAACTAAAGTAGGTTTAATTGTGTTAGTTTGGCTCTTAGCAATTAACTGATATAATTATATACACATCACTGAGATTGTTTTTGTTGTAAGAAGTTCAGATAACATTATAAAACATCAGATATAGACTGATCTTTTGGCAGTTTTCTCAACCCCGAGAAATGACTTCATTTTATCTTTTTATGAATCATATGTTTAGTGGGAAGGCCTCATGGCGAATCAGAGGATGTTCTGTTTTGCAACGATTATCAGCAGAAAATAGAAATTTTGTACAGTATATATTAATAATAAATGTAAAGATTTTGTCTGGAGCCATTTAATAAGCTGAAGGATAGATGAGTGTATGACAGGTGTGTTATAACATGTAACACACATGAAATCATTGTCAGCTCTACTACCTGGGTAGATATCTGCTGGAGCAGCAGGTCCATCTATCGTATGAAAAGATTTTGCAGTGGTCCACTCCACTAGATCACTGTGCAAGTGATGACTACCTCCATCTAATTAGATCTTTCATGTTCTCATTGATGAAAGAAAAGTATTTGAATGTGCTGAATGTTAAAATACTGTTCTCATCAGCAGAAATATAATGACAGTTGTGATGGGAGGATGCATTAGTATAATACTATGCAAAATATTTCATGATAATCCATAAGTGCAGATCTAAGTTTATCATTTTGGAAACAAAAACAAGATGGCAGAATACTACACGAATGGCTGTAAATTGGTAGAGGGGAATGTGCAGTGGAACCTGGGTGTACCACTGAAGGTAAGCATGCAGGTATGGCAGGCGGTAGAGAAGGCAAATGGCATGTTGGCCTTCATTGTGAGACATTTTCGAGTACAGGAAAAGGGATGTGTTGTTGCAATAATGCAGGGTTTTGATGAGGCCAACCTAGAATATTGTGTGCTGTTTTGGTCTCCTTTTCTGAGAAAGGGTGTTCTTCTCTCGAGGTAAGCGAAAGTTTATCAGACTGATTCTGGGGGTGGCAGGACTGATATATGAGGAGAGATTGACAAGGTTAGGATTGTTTTTGCTGGAGTTCACACGAATAATGGGGGATCACATAGAGAGTTATAAATTTCTAACAGGACAGATTCAGGGAGGATATTCCCAATGTTAGGAGAGTCCAGAACAGTATGAGGTGTAGGGTAGATCATTTAGAAGAGAGGTGAGGAGACATTTTTTCACTCAAAGAGTGGTGAGCCTGTGAAATTCATTACTGCAGGAGGTAGTTGATGCCAAGACATTGAATCAATTCAGTAGATGGTTGGATATAGCACTTGGAGGCGAATAGAATCAAAGATTATGGGGAAAAAGCAGAATTAGGCAATTTAGTTGGATGATTAGCCATGATCGGAACGAATGGCAAAGCAGGGCTCGAAGGGCCAAATGGCCTCCTCCTGCTCCCATTTTCTATGTTTCTATGTTTTGATTGATCAATTCATTTTCTGAGGGTGACTGGGGGGAGGAATTAAGTATGATTTTAGAATTATGAGTTTGAATGGAAATAGCTATCATCAGTAGTTTGAGATTTTAGGATTAGCAGTAAGTTAATACCAGTTGAAAAATCTGAGCTAGTATGTTTCAGGTGAGCTGAGGTTATGTGATACACCTGCTCCATTTTCTATGGTGCCTGATTGCCTCTCCACTGTAAGTAGAAATAGTAAGATTGATTTGTACTGTAAATGTTTGCAGCATTTCAAAGGAGTCATTAGGGATATGCAACAGGAAGGTCACACAAGCTGGAAATGAAAAGACAAATAGTGGGAAGGGAACAAGGTGGCCATGATGACCGATGGTCAGCACCAGTGGAAGTTAAATTGTTAATGTCAGATTTTCCAAATTTCATTTTATTCAATTATTTTTATTAAATTGTTTACTCTGTTTGACATTTTATTTCTATGGATATATGTTAGCACAGTAAAAGAATTAAATGTGGCTGGATTTTTGAGAAAATGTTGTTAGGATTGGCTTCTAAGACAGTGAATTTTAAGGATGAAGAATTAGCATGGTATATTTCCTGGGAATTACCATTGACCAGAAACTGAACTTAACCCTATAAATACTGTAGCTACAAGAGCAGGTCAGAGACTGTGCTTCTGCAGAGAGTAACTCACCTCCTGATTCCCCAAAGCCTATCCGCCATCTACAAGACCCAAGTCAGAAATGTAATGGAATATTCTCTGCATTCCAGGATGAGTGCAGCTCAAATAACACTCAAGAAGCTCAATGCCACTGGGACAAAGCTGCCCATTTTATTGGCATCCCATCAACCACCTTCAGCATTCACTCTCTTTCACTGTTGCACAGTGGCAACAGTATGTATCATGTGGAAAATGCAATGCAGAAACTCATTAAGGCTTCTTTGACACGTATCTTCCAGCTACACAATCCAACCTAGAAGGGCAAGCACAGCAGATGCTTGGGAACATCACCATCTGCAAGTTTTCCATCAAGTTATGCAACAGCTTAACTTGGAAATATATCATCCTTCCATCACTACCATTGGGTCAAAATCTTGACCTCCCTTCCTAACTGCACTGTGGGTGTTTCTACAGGACTTCAGTGGTTCAAGAACACACTTCCTTTTAATTAGGGATTGGCAATTAGGGACAGGCAATAAATGCTAGCTATTTCTCAAAACAAAAATCAGAGTAATGCAGTTATGTGATTTATAAAACTTCTCTGTACAAATATTAGGCTTCCCATTAACCTATTCAAGAATCACAAATACACTCAGAAATTTCAGAGATTTGAAATCAATAGTTTTTGCCATGTTTTCTACAAAAACAGGACCAATTTATCTCATTAAGCATTTGTTTCCCACTGGGCACTGTTTCCTGGGAAAGGTAAACTAAGCAGAATGTTTTGCAACTTTTTCAGATCTAAAACATATTCCATGCACAATGGAAAAGCAGACCAAATTCAACATATTTATATACAGAAAATCAAGAGGTGGTTTGGTTTGCTTTGTCCCTGCAAGCTCTCTTTTATTTGGATACTAGCTGCTTTTCCCATGTCGTTAATGCATACACATCCACCACCGAGGGATTAATAGCTGTGATGCCGTCAGTCAGGTTTGCCAAGTAATTATTTGCAGTTAAACACAAGACAATAATGAGGCCAATATCCAGCAGAACTGCTTCCTGTAATTGTGATCTGATGCTGAACATTTTCAGTGCACAGACAATGACAATAAATGCAATTGCATGCCCACTTAATCCAATATTTAATTAATGTATTTTATAACATATAATTGTTTGCCTTTTTTTAATTTAAAATATTACTTCTCTTACTCTCGTAACGTTAGCCCATTTATGAAGTGTATTGTTTGCCATAATGTTTGCTTTAAGGCACAGTATTGAATCAAAGTGCGTGGATGACAGGTTTACTTGATCCATTTTGGACATCTCAAATCTCAAGTCATATTAGATTTATACATAAAGGAACAGTTCATAGAATTTGTTCAGGATATAATCAGCCAGAGTCCAGCAAGAAAGTGTTTGAGAGGTCCTTCCTGATCTCCATCCCTTGTGATGTACGTGGACTACAGGGTCTCTACTAACTATTCTCAGCTTTCTGTGGTCTGGCTTTTCTCTAGGCATGGCACAGAACAAAGGCATACCTGAAGGGCTCACTGTGTCCAATATTTTACTATGCCTGATTTGAATACAGTGCAGAATGCAAAAACTGAGCAGAAACTGCCCTACTGGAACCGTTTTCTCTTTATTTAACTTCCTTTTTTAACGTTAACCAGTTGAAAAGGTGGATTGCCACATGGCAACAGTTGGCAGTTGGCTTTCTTTTAGATTGCTAGAATACTGCCAGTTGCTGTAAAAACTAGATAGTCATCTTGACTTTAGATGTGGCCAAGTCGAACTTAGCATTGAAGGAGCTGTGTTTCAAGGATGAAGGTCCTTTAAAACAAAATTTTCACAAGAATTCTCCTGCCTTCTGCTGTAACTTTGGTGGAAGGTTATTGAAAATCCCAGACACATGACAATAGAAACTCTTCCTGCTGTTTCTCTGGGGTGTTCTCTAATCTTCAACCAATGTTTTTGTAGGGGTCAGAAGAACACCTGTGGTCATTATTGCTGAATTTTCTTAGTTATAAATAAATACATCACACTGAAAATTCTGAGTTATTTTCTAATTTCCCACTATAACTGGGATGGTTATGGGCAGCACAGTGGCACAATAGTTAGCATTGTGGCCTCACAGTGCCAGAGACCTGGGTTCAATTCCGGCTTCAGATATCTGCGTAGAGTTTGCACATTCTCCCTGAATCTGCGTAGGTTTCCTCCTGGTGCTCCAGTTTCCTCCCACAGTCCAAAGATGTGCAGGTTAGGTTAATTGGCCATGTTAAGTTGCTCCTTAGTGTCAGGTGGATTAGGAGGGTATATATATGAACTTACAAGAATAGGACTTGGGCGGAATTGTTGTTGGTGCAGGCTCAATGGGCCAGGTGGCCTCCTTCTGCTGTATAGATTCTCTGAAACTCTGGTAGGAGATCAGTAAAACTTCCGTTGAATTTACAGCTCATGACTTCTTAATGAAGTAACGATGCAGCCAAGTGAGATATGTCAGCAGTGAAACCAATCTGTACAGGTCAGAGAAAAGTGGAAGAAATTGAAAGAACTAATATTGCTCATCACTTTAGTGTAGCTGAATGGAAACTTTACTTGAAGCTTGAAAATGAACAAATGGTTACGAATCATTTCTTGGCTATGAAAAGTCACAGAAATTCTTCAGAAGATATTAATATATCCTTTTAAAGTTTATACCAAGGATGACATGTGCCAGCAGTTGTTTGCAGATTCAGAATTTTTCAGAAAAAGTAATAAAACTGTTAAGAGGTCGAGGTAGTCTCCAATAAAAATACAAGGGAAAATTGTGGTATGTAGAACCTGAGGTGACGTATGAAAATATGAAATTTAATACATTTTTGTTGTTAGCAGACACTTGGGACAACCAATGTGCAGGGCTCCACAGTTCTCTCGAGTTACAGAAGCATCTAACTTTGTAAAAGAAATGTAAACGTTTAAGAAGAGTATGGTGACCTTAAAAAATAATCAGAATTTTGACCACTGATTGTAACCAAGAGCTTGGAGAAGTTAATCAGTTAATTGAAACTGGGAAACCACCCACAATTTTGGGAACTACATAAATCTTTAAGCAGTAAGGTTATTTGTGAAACTTAAGAGTCACATAGGGAGGAAAGGCTCCTCAGTGAGACATAACTTGGTTTAGTAAAGCACCAACATACTGAAGAAGTTGCTCAAGGACATACTAGAATGCAGAGAAGTTCAACTGTGCTCTAATAGAAGCTGTAACTGCGGCCTTGCAAATGGATAGTGTGGTAGCAGCTCCAGTGTCAATACACAAATGTTACAGGTCAGATAAACCGTGGAAAGAAAGAAATTCCATGTTGATCTTATGGTATAGGAATAATAGGAAATGTAACCAATTGTCTTAATGTTATGTCAAGGATCAAAGAAATGTCAAATGTCATTCAACAGCAAACATGGAGAATGAGTAAGAAATCACTAAATTATCATGCCTGTTGTCAGTGAGGCAGGTCAGAGCTGTTATTGATAGCCACTATCCTGACTTGTAGTGCTACTTTGAATATTTACAGCAGGCCAGTTAATTTTCAGTTAGCTTATGTAATATGATTATCAGAAAACAGCAAATAAGCCTGAGAAAGGGGCATATTGAACAAACAAAACAGGATCTAGCAATGTGTAATAAGGCTACAGTAAAACTTCTAAAATGCCACAAAGTTACTCCAAAGACTTGGTAAGAATTACCACAAAGAACTTTAAGTGCCAGAAATAGCACCTTTAATAATTATGCAGGACCTTGGTGAGATCACACTTGGAGCAGTGTGTATAGTTTTGGTCTTCTTATCTAAGGAAGTCTTGGAGGGAGATCAACATTGGTTTAATAGACTGATTCCTGGGCTGAGGGGATTGTCTTATTGGGAGAAGATTGAATAGACTCGACCTATATGCCTTAAATTTAAAAGAATGAGAGGTGACCTCATCCAAATGTATACAATTCTTAAAGGACTTGATGGGATAGAAGCTGAGAAGATGTTTTCCCTGCATGGCTACCAATTCTAGGACTAGGGTTGCAGGCTTAAAATAAGACTGTGATGAAAAAAAATTCTTTATTCAAATAGCTGTGAATTTTTGGAATTGGAAATAAGTATATTCAAGGCAGAGATCAATAAAGTTTTGCATACAAAGGGGATTAAGGGATATTGAAGTAATCTAAGAGGGTGCTACTGGGGCGATGATGAGGCATGCTCCAATTGCCTACTTTTTTTTAAAATCAATGCTAGAAACTCAAATGAAAACAGATAATATTGGAAATAAGTGAGATCAGGTAGTATGTTTGAACAGAGAAATGAAGTTAATGTTTCAGGTTGATGACCTTTCAGGAAAGCTGGAAGACACTAGATGTTAACAGCTAAGTAAATACAGGTCCAGAGAAAGAATCATATTTATTTGCTAAGGGCAAAGCATTGAAAGAAATTCAATTATCAAGGTTCAGAATGGAAATGTTCTGCTCCTACGATAATAAAAATCCAACATTGTATGTACAAAATTTTATTCTTATTGTTATTTTAAAAAAATGAATTTTCTGCTGCACCAAAAAAATGGCTGTTACAAGTCACATGACCATAGATCAGTCCTTTGTTCTGGGAGCTCGCACCCGAAGTTACAAGAACAAAATAATTCTTCATTCTTTCCTGTAGAATCCTATACCTTGCTCCAATAATTCCACTCCTCAAAGTCTGTCCCTGTCCTCTGCTGAAAGATTTTCTATCATGGCCTACAGAACCAACCCAGTCTCTGTACTTACCTTCATCATACCAACTTTAAAGCAAACTTGACAGCTTCAATCAGTTGAATTCAATTTCGTATGTGAAAGAAATCCTGATCAATGAAAGCAGAGAACAAAAAGACAAATTTGTTTCCCCAACCAGAATTTTCACAAAAGAGATCAACTGAAACTAAAGATAAATGATAGGACACCAAAGAGTGCAGTAGAATAGAAGGATCTGGGAATACAGATACGTAATTCCCTAAAAGTGGTGTCATAGGTAGATAGAGTCGTAAAGAGTGCTTTCGGTACATTGGCCATTATAAATCAAAATATTGAGTATAAGAGTTGGAATATTATGGTGTAGTTGTATTAGGCATTTTTGAGGCTGAATTTAAAGTATTGTGTGCAGTTTTGGTCATTTAATTACAGGAAGGATATTAATAAGGTTGAAAGAGTGCAGAGAAGATTTACAAGGATGTTGCCAGGACTTGAAAAACTGAGTTACAGAGAAAGGTTGAATAGGTTAGGTCTTTATTCCCTGGAGCATAGAAGAATGAGGGGAGATTTGATAGAGATGTATAAAATTATGATGGGCATAGATAGAATGAATGCAAGCGGGCTTTTTCCACTCGGGCTAGGGGAGAAAAATACCAGAGGTTAAGGGTGAAAGGAGAAACATTTAAAGGGAATATTAGGGAGACTTCACACAGAGAGTGGTGGGAGAGTGGAATGAGCTGCCAGATAAAGTGGTAAAGGTGGACTCACTTTTAACACTTAAGAAAAACTTGGACAGATACATGGATGAGAAGGATATGGAGAGATATGGACCAGGTGCAGGTCAGTGCAACTAGGCAGAAAAGTGATTCAGCACAGCCAAGAAGTGTCAAAAGGCCTATTTCTGAGCTGTAATGTTCTATGATTCTATGGTTCTAATTGTGCTAATAATCACTTGTCTCCTAAGAAGAAATGCTGGAATTCTAGTCAGAAGTTCAAAAACTGATCAAGTTGCAATTAATCATCAATGTGATGTCACATGACCCAAGTCAATTAACCATTTTGGACAGTTATATCATTCAATCTTTAGCCTCACAGGCAGTCTACTGCTTAACATCCAACTAGTGGAGCCCTTCCCTGCAAGAAACCAAACTCTAGACAGCACAGCAGCCACTCCTCAAAGCCTATCCCTGCCCTCCACTGAAAGATTTTCTACCATGGCCTGCAGAACCAACCCAATCTGTGAACCTACCTTCATCAGTACCAATTTTAAAGCAAACTCTACTACCTCAGTCAGTTAAATTTAATTTCCTCTGTGAAAGAAATCCTCATTTCTCTTTCTAGGGTTCTTGTGCTGTTACTATCCATAATTGTAAAATACTACTTTCTGTCCCTCTCCCCCACTTTAATGGGTGCAGGGTAGAATGGAAGGTTGCAAACACTCCTTCCCAGGTTTTGAATGTGGAATACATTAATTTTAAGTTAAACATAACACAAGTTGCTGTGGGATATTAGAAAATTGGAACTTTTGGAGACACGTGCATAGCTTCAACCTGACAGGTAATCAAAAGTGTCAAAGGATAAGTACAGGCAGTGTAGGCTGGCTGAATAACAAGTCTTTACAAGAAATCATGAGTGCTAATAAACAAATGCAAGCAGTTAAGTATAATCAGTACGTGTGAAGTGTCGACAGACTATATAACAAGTGAAGGGATAACATAAGAACCGATAATTTAAAGCAGAGAGATAATTACAGAGAGTGCTAAACACAATGCAAACTAATTCAGTTAGAGAATCATGACCTGTAATCAAAGGTGTGCTTGGTGTCAAAACAGGGCAGTCAGGAAGATTTTTCCCCTCACAGAACAGTTGGTGGGCTTACATACAGCGCAACATGAACCTGAGATCCTGATTAAGGCTATCCTCATGAATATGGAACTTGGCATCACCACATTTACAGACAGATGGTGAGAGGAATTAAGTACCACAGGGCAGCATGGTAACACAGTAGTTAGTGCTGCTACCTCATCATGCTAGGGACCCAGGTTCGATTCCAGCTTTGGGTGACTGTCTATGTGGAGTTTGAATGTTCTCCTGTGTCGGTATGGGTTTCCTCCAGGTGCTCCATTTTCTTTCCCTCCAGTCCAAAGATGTGCAGGTTAGGTGGATTAATCATATAGGATCGGTGGTGGGCCTGAGTGGGATGCTCTTTTGGAGAGTCAGTGGACACTTGATGGGCCATTTTGCACAGTAGGAATTCCGTGGTTTGTTTGCCTTTCTCCTATCCATAACAAAAGATATCTGTCACTTAAGTCACATTAGAGTCAAGAAGAAAGGTCCAAGAAGTCCAAGAATCCAGGTAACAAAGAAACAAAATGAACAGGCTAATTAGAGTGAAAATAGTATCTAGAAATAAATCCTGAGATCAATGCATTGTTCGATCCACTCTAGAAAATATTTGCTCCCGATAAAAAGCTTTTTCAATGAGGAACTTCTAACGTTGACCAACAATGATACTCCAATGATGTGCTGGAACTAGGCCAATGAGCGACTTGAGTCTTTTCCACCATTCATTCAGGTCATAATTGATTTGTAATTCAATTTTATCATTCTTAATAAAATAATCCATAATTTTTGATACCCTTATGTAACGACATTTATAAATCTCAATCTTTAATTTTTGAATTCATTCAGCATCCACAGAAGTTTGGGTCAGAATGTTCCTGATTTTCACTATCCTGATTTTTACTTCACTGCCTCCAATTTTAAGACTACAGTCCTTTGTTCTGGATAACCTTCTTCAGAGCAAATAGATTTATTGTATTTATCTTTCATCATTTAAACACTTCCAATTGATCACCCATCAATTTGCTAAATTCATGGAAATATGAGCCAGTTTTATGCAATCTGTTCCCATAATTCTTTTAACCTTGATTATCACTGGTAAATCTGCATTGTGTCCTATTCAAGGCCAATAGATGGATCCTGAAGTCAGATGTTCTAAACTGAATCCAATACTCTAAATGGGGATTTAGAGGTTTTGTACAATCAAGAGATAACATCTTGTCATTTCTAGTCCAGATGAAACAAAGACCAACATTCTATTAGCTTTGCTTATTGTCTATTTACTGATATTCTGGCTGTTAAGGATTTGTGACATCCACTGTAGAAATTTAACTGGACCAGCCATATAAATACTGTGGCTACAAGAGCAGGTCAGAGCCTGGAAACTTTCCTCACCTGTTTTGTCCCCAAAGTCAGTCCACCATCTACAAGATGCAAGTCAGGAGATTGATGGAATACTCTCGACTGGTGTAGATGAATGTGGCTCCAACAATATTCATGAGATGCAACATCATTCAGGACAATGCAGCCTGGTTAATTTGCATTCTATCCAGCACCTTAGCCAATCATTCTCTCCAAAACCAGCACACTGCAAGTACCATTTAAAAGGTGCACTGAACCAACTTACCAAAGTTCCTTCAAAAAGTACCTTCTAAACACTTGGATGAACAAGGGCAACAGACATGCAGAAACACCACAACCTGAGAATCTCCTTGAAGTCTCACACCATCCACAATTGGAAACATATCACCATTCCTTCAATATCTCCTAGGCAAAATTGTGGAACTTCCTAACAATGTGGTTGTTCTTGCATTATGTGGACTGCAGCAGTTCAAAAAGGCTAATTATCACCATGTCAACTGTGATTAGAGAGAGAGAGACAATAAATATTTAAAAATTCATTCATGGGACACGGGCGTCACTTGTTGGCCAGAATTTATTGCCCATTCTTAGTTAAGAATAGTCAACCACATTGCTGTGACTCTGGAATCACCTGTAATCTTGACCAGGTAAGGACATTAGAGAACCAGATGGGTTTTTTGAGACAATTGACAATGGTTTCATGGTCAGCAGTAGATTCTTAATTCCAGATATTTTTTATTGAATTCAAATTCCACATCTGCCACAGTGGGATTCAAACCTAGGTCCTCAGAACATTAGCTAAGTATCTGCATTAATAGTCTAGCAAAAGTACCATTAGGCCATCATCTCCCCAGAATGTCCTTGCCAGTGATGCTCACATCCCATGACAAAAGACATCTACACCAAACTGAATAAGCTATCTGTTATCATAAAAAAATTAGCATGACAACTTGCATAGTTTGAAAATTATTATTTAATGTTTGTTCAAAGAATAAAGACAACCGAATATTGTGGCAGCACTCTTAATTTGTAGTGTCTCACACATACAAAACACTTGGCCTGCACATTCGTGCAGTAGCTATAATTACAATAAAATGCTGCAACATGGTCTATGGTACACATTAATCTTACAAACACTTAAATTCTATGAAAATAAGAATTTGAAGCATGTTTTAAAATTATTAATAATGTGATTTATTTAAAAAATGTTTCTTTTTCAAATTGCTCAGAAACATGCATAAAATTTCAGGATCTGGAGATCAATGCAGTTTGTAAGAACATTCACAGAATTTGCTATGGAATGATGTATTATGCTACATCATTAATAATAATGGTAAAATTCCATAATTTTAGAACATTAAATGCTAATTTTCAATAATGAGGGACCGATATCAGGGAAAAAGTTAGTCTTAGTGAAAGTGAATGTGGCAAGTAAGACATTTTACTTTTTTATTGTATTTTGACTTACTTTATCTCATTTTTGATGCTCAAATTTTAGCATTATTTAATTTATTTCTTTAGCGCCTTAACAATTTGTTGGTTCAACTAATTCATTAATTGAATTAGGTAATGTGATTAGCTGTTTTGTGATTGGCATTCTTTTTTCCGTGCTAATTGAGCTACTGTAAGAGCTGCACAAATTTTTTTTTTAAAAACCAACATGTGGTTAGAAATAACATTATTATAGATGAACTGGCTGATGCTGATGAATTGGAAGTTTTTTTCCATTTTTAAATTCAGACGTGAAACCAAGAATCATGCAACAATTGAACACGTCACCATTAGTTCCATCTGTACATGGGATTGTTTTTGGTGGTGCTTATGAGGTTAAAGTCTTTTGGTTGTTGCTGTTTGGATATTGTATAGGACAAGGGTCAAAGAAGCAGAGCTGGTTGTAGAACATGAATGACCAGGTTATGTGTAATTGCCTGAAAGAGCCATGATTATAAGCTGAAACTTATACTTTCTGGGGGCTTTACAAATAGAAACAGAGTACAAAAACCAAGAAGTTGTTCTGAACTTATATAAAACAGATTGACTTCATTGTGGATAGAATCATACAATTCCTACAGTGCAGAATGAAACCATTCGGCCCATCAAACCTGCAGCTACAACAATCCAAACTAGGCCCTTTCCCCAAAATTCCACATATTTACCCTGCTAATTCCCCTGATAAAGGGGTAATATACTATGGCCAATCAACCTAACCCACAGATCTTGGGAGTGTGGGACGAAACCAGAACATCTGGAAGAAACGCACGCAGACATGGGGTGGACACATAAACTCCACATAGACAGTGATCCAAGGTTGGAATTGAACCCGCTTTCCTGACACCGAAGCAGCACAGCTACGACGGTCAATGGTTTCCAATTCTGGGCATCCAAATGAGAGCTTTGCAGAGTTTGAGGAGAAATTTTTCAGAACGCCTTCAGAGATAAGGGATTGCAGAGAAGCTCGGGTTGTTCTCCTCAGTCAGGAAGTCTGAGGGGATTTTGTGGTGGTGTATAAAATTAATAAGAGGTCAGAAAGAATAAATAAATTTTTTTTCCAATGGCTTAAGAATTGATATTCAGATGGCCCAGATTTAACTTCATTTAAGTTAATTGGCAAAAGAAGCAGAGATAACATGAGGAAATGTGAACAGTGATTAGGATTTGGAATGCACTCCCTCCCTAATATTGTAATGGGTACAGATTTATATTTGCATTCAAAAGAAAATTAGAAACTATGTGGAGAAAAGGAATATAGGAAAAGAGCAGGTAAAGGGCCTTGTGATAGGACAGAGTGGATTTCTCTTCAAAAGAATTAGCACTGACTCAATGAGCTGAATGACAACTGCCTACGCTGAACAATTTTATTCAGTAGAATCCAGTACATCACAATGATGCTCGACAGAAGCTGTCAAGAATTAAAAGTGGAGGAGAAGTAGTGAGGGAACAGGGCAGTGAAATAAGGGACCTGGAAACAGGATAAGCACTTGGGCTCGTGTTTTCTGTCCCTGGTCCACGGGAAGGAAGTATGAGTACTGAGAGACAAGTGGATTTCAGCCTTGATCTGTTCATTCCAATTCTCTTCCTGCACCACCTTGATCTGTAGTTGACCTAAAACTATAAAGTAGGTTAAAATCATTAAATTGTGTGTTTTATTTTAATAACTCTAAAGGAGAATGAGTTAGTTAATGGGCAGGGTAGGGTTAGCGCCCATGACATTTACCACCTATGTAATTGGGAAGTCTTTGTTTCTCAATGTGCCCGAGGTACGTACAGGCTGTGTCGCTGCTTGCTTGTCCCCAAAGTTGAAATGTCTGATTGGAGGATTAATTTGGGACATTTGGGATTGATTTTAACTTTTCTTGCTGGTTGGCAAATTCAAATGGTGGATTGATGATTGTTATATACCTATCTAATTTTTCCTTCCATTAAAAATCAGGAGAGATTTTTAATTGGTAGTTGATCTGATACTATCCCTTTTACATAATTCAAATTCAGAATCAGCCGCAGATGGTGTGGTTGTTAGGACCTGAGGAAAGTCAGACGGAAATGGGAAAAGATCTCCCCATAACCTTGCAAACGTCTTGAGTTATGGAAGTTATGCCAGAAGAGTGGAGGCCTGACTGTGTAACACTTGATGTTCAAGAAATGAGAACGATATAAGCAGGTAACCATTAATCAGCCAATCCAACATTTGTGGAGAGGGGATTAGATTAATCAGGTTGAGTATTTCCAGCATTTTCTGTCTTTATTTCAGATTTCCAGCATTTTTGATATTTGCTTTTCTACCAATCACCTGCAATGGGTAAGCTTCCAGGAACAATAACATAGAATAAAATGAAGTCATTTAGAAAGACTTCAATCAATTAAGGACCTTTGCCAGCACAGATTTGTTGATAAACTTAACAGAGAGTTCTTTGAGGGAATAGTGTTTGCTGATAAGGAAAATAATTTGAATGTTATTATGTATGGATTTGAAAAGAAGTTTGATAAGGATCTGTAGAACTACCTTGTTGGTTCATGAAAGCACATAAAATTAAAAATAATCTGGCAGCACAGAGAGAAAATTGGCCCAAATGAAATCAGTCTAATGATTACTAGATTTTGTTTTTGGTCTGGAAGCATATGAACAGTTGCGAGTTTCGAGGATCAGGATTAGGGCTACTGCCCTCCTTAGACTTCATAAATGGTCTACACAAGGGTGTGGAAGTCATGGTATCAACATTTGCTGATGATGCAAACCATAGGATTAACTATGAAGTGACTGTAAATGGCTCCAGGAGATCAGAAACATTAGCAGATTTGACAAAGAACTAATTAAATTTTATTAATAATGGTTTCTAATTTGTTCATGGGATTTCACTGCCGAGGCCAGCATTTATTATACATTCCCAATTACTCATAAGAAGATGGCGGTGAGCTGCCTTCTTGAATTGCTACAGTCCTTTTGGTGCAGGTATGGCATGCTATTAGGGAGGGAGCTCCAGGATTTTGAACAAGTTACAGTGAACAACAGTGATATAGTTTCAAGTCAGCCTGTTGAGTGACTTAAAGGGGAACTTACAGGTTGTGGTATTCTCACCTAATGTCTGCTCCACTCGTTAGCCAAGGTAGTAGAATTTGAGAGCTTGGAAGGTGCTGTCAAAAGAACCTTGGTGAATTACTACAATGTATCTTCTATATGGTACACACTGCTGCTAATGGGCACCCATGCTAAAGGGAGTGAATCTTTAAGATGGCGAATAGAGTGTCAATTAGGCCGGCTGCTTTATCCTGGTTGGTGTTACGCTCCTCGAGTTTATTGCGGTTTCACTCATCTAGCAAGAGGAGACATAGTCCTGACTTATGCTTTAGATGGTGGACAGGCTTTGGGGAATTGTGGGAGGAGGGAAGATGAGTTTACTCACTACAGTATTTATATGGCTGGTCTTGTTCAGTTTCTAGTCATTTATAACACTCAAGATGATAGTGGTGACAGCAATGGTAATGCCATTTAGCACAAAGGAGAGATGGTTAGATGCTCTCCTGTTGGAAATGATTATTGGCTAGCGCTTGTGTGGCACGATTGTAACTCCCCACCTTTTAAGTTTTGAATACAAGGAGCAGGAGGACATGTATGCACTAACTGATAAAACTTTAAAAGCAGAAGAGCAGAGGCAGATCAGAAACATCATCTGATGATTTTGATCATTTTAATATTGCACTAAAAGACTGAAGGCACAACTTATACATGAACACGTGGATGTGTTTCTAACAAGTCAAAAGCTGATGTTATATTTGTAATATTCCATGAAGTAGCTATGAATTTACACAATAGAGGGCAGATTTTTAAAGTTGCAGAGACGAAGCAAAGAAGAACCCTCCAGCTGAACACCCTACCATTCTCATCCTGCCCAAAAACTCAATGCTTTAATACTCTAAAAGAATCAACTCTCACTGGTTACTACTTCAAAATTTTTCTGCTTACTGTTAACTAACAAAGTTCTGAGTTTGCAGCTGAGAAATTTGTCATCTAAGTTAGTCGGCCCCAGTGCCTGTTCACATCATTGTTAAAATTCCCTCTCCTCTTCTATATGCATTTTCACTGTGTTGCAGTCAGTGAAATATCCTATCATTTCCTTGCCCAATGTTATTACAGTGTACATTTTTCTAACTAGCACACTGCCCATTTCCAGTTGCAATACTTTGCAACTCAGCTGAGAAAGACAATATTCAAATAGAAAAACAATTTTCATCAATTCCCATTTACATTACACTCCTTCTAAAGCATCATATTTTGGTTTAAGATCATTCAGTTCTTTCCTCTTCAAAGTTATTAACAGAGCTGTGGCTGAATATGATGCCTGTATGTGTGTGATATGAACTAAGACAAAAGTGTCACAATTGTATTTGCATGTGATCATTCCAACTCCATGTAATCAGATCTTTAAAAATTTTACACAGCTTGTTTCTCCTGGGATTTAACTACAACTGCTCAGATGGGGTGTCGGTGTTGCACAATGATAAAAAGGTAAGAAGAATGTATAATTTGGATGAGAACTTACTCAGGAAGATATTAAATGCACTTGCTTGCTCAGACAAGTCTTCGCATAGTTTTGACACTGGCCTGAGCACAAACCTCAAATACCAGCCATCAAGATTACTTGGTTCTACCCCCACATCACCCAACACTTTAGTCTAATTTTTTAAAAATTCATTTATGGGTTGAGAGCATCCTGGCTAGGTCAGCATTAATTGGCCATCCCTAACTGCCCTCCATTTTATAAGGCATTTGAGAGTCAACCACATTGCTGTACGTCTGCAGTCACACGTAAGCCAGACCAGGTAAGGACAGCAGATTTCCTTCCATAGAGGACAGCTGGGTGAACCAGCTGGCTCTTTCCAACAATTGACAATAGTTTCATGATCATCAGTAGATTCTTAATTCCAGATTTGTTTTATAGAATTCAAATTTCACTACCTGCCACGACGGGATCTTGCTGTGGGTCTCTAGATTATGAGTCTAATGACAATACTACTGTGCCACTGCCTCTCCCACATCAACCCTGCTGAAACCTTATTTGTTATCCATCATTGCAAGATTCTTTGGCCTTGAAACCGCAGGGTCTTTGCTTTGTTGCCAGAAATATAAGATTCACAGAGATGAAGATAGTCAGAGACTTAATCCCCACAGGCACAGAGGCATCTGATCTAACTGCTCATAAGAACATGAGCAGGAGTAGGCCATCCAGCCCCTTGAGCCTGCCCCGCCATTCAATAAGATCATGGCTGATCTGTAGTGGTTCAATACCACTTTCCCGCTTTCTCCCCGTAACCCTTAATTCCCTTGTCAATCAAAAACCCCTATCCACTCTTGACTTGAACATATTCAGCGAGGAAGCCTCCACCACCTCATCAGGCAGAGAATTCCAAAGATTCACCACCCTTTGTGTGACAAACTCTTTCGCAACTCTGATCTGAACCCCACCCTCCCTCAAATCTGGAGGCTGTGCCCTCTAGTCCTGCTATCTTTGCTAAGCGGGAAGAGTCTTTCAACCTCTACCCTATCCATCCCTTCATTATCTTATACGTCTCTATAAGATCCCCTCTCAGCCTTCTAAACTCCAAAGAGTACAAACTTAGCCTATTCAGTGTCTCCTCACAATCCAACGCACTCATCTATGGTATCAGCCTAGTGAACCTTCTTTGCACTCCCTCCAAGGCCAATATATCCTTCCTCGAATGTGGCAACCAAAACTGCACACAGTACTCCAGCTGTGGCCTCACCAGTACCCTATACAGCTGCAAAAGTACCTCTCTACTTTTATATTCTATTCCCCCTAGCTATAAAGGCCAACATTGCATTCACCTTCTTAATCATCTGCTGCAACTGCATACTGTGTTTTTGCGCTTCGTGCACAAGGACCTCCAGGTCCCTCTGTACTGTCGCGTGCTGCAGCTTTTCGCCATTTAAATAGTAATCTTTCCTACCATTGTTCCTGCCAAAGTGGATATCCTCACACTTGCTGACATTATACTCCATCTGCCAGGTCCTCGCCCACTCACTCAACTTATCCAGATCCTCCTGTTTCCTGGGATGCATTCCATCTGGTCCAAGAACTTGTCTATCTTCAATCCCATTGGTCTACCAAGCACTACTTCTTTAGTAACAGTAATTGTATTAAGGACCTCATCTCCTACCAATCCTCTATCTTTAATATCCTATTAGCTATTTGTGTCCTTCACGGTGAAGATCGACACAAAAAAAACTTATTTAAAATCTCAGCTAGTTCCTCGTTTCCCACCATTAAATCCCCCTTCTCATCCTCCAAGGGTCCAACATTCACTCCAGCCACTCTCTTTCTTATATATTTGTAAAAACTTTTGCTATCAATTTTTATATTTAGAGCTAGGTTAGTTTCATACTCTATCTTTCCTTTCTTTATCGCTTTCTTAGTCATTCTTTGGTGTTTTTTTAATTGTTTCCCAATCTTCTAATTCCCCACTATTTTTAGCCACTCTGTACGCATCAATTTTTAATTTAATACTCTTGTTTATTTCCTTCGACATCCACAGCTGGTTATCCCTTTTCTTACAATCCTTCTTTATCACTGGAATATATTTTTTGTTGAGTACTGAAAAAGATCTCCTTAAAAATCCTCCACTGTCCCTCAGCTGTCCTACCAACCAGTTTTGCGCCCCCAGTCAACATTAGCCAATTCTGCCCTCATTTTATCATACTCCCTTCTGTTCTGGTTTGGGACCCTACTTTCTCACCTTCCATCTGTATAAGAAATTCAACCATATTGTAATCACTTGTTCCAAGAGGATCCCTCACAAGAAGATCCCTAATTCTACCTGTCTTGTTACACAGTATCAGATTTAAGATAACTCACTCCCTCATAGGTTCTGTAACATACTGCTCAAGAAAACTATCCCGACAGCATTCCAAGAACTCTTCAAGTCCACCGCATCCGACTTGAGTCAACCAATCAACATGCAGGTTAAAATCCCCCATGATTATTGCTGTTCCATTTTTGCATGCATGTATTATTTGTTTATAGCCAGTCCTACCTCAAAGTTATTATTTGGGGGTCTATAAACCACACCCACCAGTGACTTTCTCCCCTTACTATTCCTTATCTCCACCCACAATGATTCCACGTTTTGCTCTTTGGAGCCTATATCGTCTCACACTACTGCCCTGATATAATCCTTTATTAACAGAGCTACCCCACCTCCTTTTTCTTCTTGGAAAGATAGAGTATGAAACTAAACTAGTTCTAAATATAAAAATTGAGAGTAAAAGTTTTTACAAATATATAAAAAAGAGAGTGGCTGATACATGGGTTGCCACATCCAGCCCCTGTGCAGTGAGGAAGAATTTAGCATGACCTAACTGCCACATCTTTCAGACTGTGGGAGGAAACTGGAATCCCTGGAAGAAACCCACTCAGACGTGAGGAGAACATGCAAACTCCACACAGTGACGCAAGCAGGGAATTGAACCCAGGTCCCTGGTACTATGAGGCAGCAGTGCTTAGCACAGTGCGGCGTTTTTCATATATCTCAAAATGGAAAAGCATTCAATCATCAACTATTTGAGAATGTTCTTCAAAGAAACTGTAGGCTGTAATTTCTGAGTTCTGGGGGCATGCCAACATACACTGGAGGACACCTGCCCCTTCAACCTCCCTCCCATCTTTCCCCACTTATCTTAAGCACTAACTTTCTCCCTTGTTTCTCAAATTGCCTGGATCTTTAAACTTACCAGCTGGCACCTTATAAAAGGTGATATGTCCTCCTTCCACCAGTTCTGCTGCCCTTGACACAAAGCCTTGGGAATGCAATGCATTGTTCTCACTTAGTCTGGGCTGGAAGGTCGGGTGAGAGAGGAGCAAGTGGATTTCAAGAAAAAAAAAACTAGCAGCAGCGTGGCAACCCAACTCTGACTGCCACTCCACCAAAGTTACAGGCCCTACCTTGAAGCTCTTCCAGAAAACTCTCAAATTCAATCAAGACTTCACTGATCTCCCAAAAGCTCATTCTCCATTCCATTCTTCCTCTGTGAAGTGCATAAAGACATTTCTTTGCACATTGTCAGGTTTTGCTTGTCTGCTGGAGAGGGATGTAATCGGCCTGAGTTCACATCACATAGATAGGCTAGTAGCTTGGGCAGACAGATGGCAGATGGTATTCAATCCTGATAAATGTGAGGTGATGCATTTCGGAAGAAAGAATGTAGGGGGAAGGTATATGATAAAAGGTAGACCTATTAAGAGTATAGAAATGCAGAGGGACCTGGGGGTGCAGGTGAACAAGTCTCTGAAGGTGGCAGAGCAAGTGGAGAAGGTTGTGAAGAAAGCATATAGTATGTTAGCCTTTATAGGAAGGGGTATAGAGTACAAGAGCTGGCCGTTAATGTTGCAGTTGTATAAAATGCTGGTTAGACCTCATTTGGAATACTGCGTCCAGTTCTGGTCACCTTACTACCTGAAGGACGTGGAGACTCTGGAGAGAGTGCAGAGGAGGTTTACCAGGATGCTGCCTGGTATGGAAGGTCTGAGTTACGAGGAGGGATTAGGCAAATTGGGACTGTTTTCCTTAGAAAGACGTAGACTTAGAAGAGATCTAATAGAGGTGTACAAGATTATGAGGGGTATAGATAGAGTAAACAGGGTTAAGCTTTTTCCTAAGATGGACTCGAATAGCACGAGGGGTCACGGGCTTAGGGTGAGGGGGGTAAGGTATAATTTGGATGCTAGAGGGAGTTTTCTCACACAGAGGGTGGTGGGGGTATGGAATGCGCTGCCAAGTAAAGTGGTGGAGGCAGGTACTCTGGAGTTATTTAAGAAATACTTAGATGGGCACATGAACAGAATGGGAATGGAGGGGTATAGAAAACTGATTTAAAATAGGGATCATGAGCTTGGGAGTCCCTGGGAAGTGTGTAAATAGATGATGATATTGATGTACTTGTTTTTATCCTACAGGTGCTTTGGTCCACCTTGTTGTCTAATGAGGGGCATACATGCGATGGGTCGTGAGAGGGCTGCTCTTGGATCGTTTTTGAGAGTATCCTAGTGCTTCACGTCATTAGTGTACGCTTGACCTGGACCATTTGATGAGCAACACGACAGCTCAGTGACTATCGCTGTGCTGTGCAGATACATGGATTTGGGCCTGTGTCTGTGGGAGTTTGTGCATTCTCCCTGTGCTTGCGTGGGTTTTCTCCGGGCGCTCCATTTTCCTCCCACATCCCAAAGATGTGCTCTTAGGCTAATTGGCAAAACAAATTCTCCCTAAATTGTCTCAAATTTGGTTTTTAATCCATTGATCTATAAACATGGACAGGGATCGTGGGTAGAGATGGGAACATCGGGGTGGTGGCGCGGGCTCGTTGGGCCGAAGGGCCTGTTTCCCGTGCTGTTTTGTTCTTTGTTCACATTAATACACTTTTACTTCATGCAATATTTCCTCTTCATTAATATTTCCCTACTGAGGAGGTCAGGCCTTGTGCTGCAATACATCCACACTAGCTACTGCAAAAGCAGTGCAAATTGTAGTTTATCCTGTTTACACAGTTACCTCAGCACCAATCAGGGATTGAACCTGAGATCTACTGATCTGTACGACTCACATTATATGATGGATTAATCGCTGAGCTAACAGCAGAACTAAAACAGACTTTGATCCCTTCAGTCTTTCTCAAAATCAAAGGACAAAGTGGCCTTCCATCATGCCATTCATCCTTAATATCTGATTAAAAATATTATTCTTCCAAAAATAAACATAAGGCAACAATGTTTGTTGTTGTTTCAGGTACCTCTTTGGACCAGCAATTATAAGGGAACTACCGCCCAACAGTGTGAAAAATGAAAAAAATTACCGAAACAACGAAATTAAACACGAAGTATCATTCCAAAACAGGAATGTCAAAACCAACAATATCATTGCTTCAAATTTGGACAAAGTGATAAACTTGGAAGAACAAAACGTAAACATCATAGGAAAGGAAATTCATTTATCAAAAAAAAATATAACATGTGCACAAGAGAAAACATTGGAAGATACCAACCACAACACAGACAATGATACAGTGCACATATTGAAAAGTAAAGTAGTACACCCAGGATCAAATGCAGTTCTCGAACAAGGTGAAATTGTTCAAGCTGCTAATTCCTCAAATAATAACTTAACAGATACATCTAAAGATGAACTAATACAGCACCATGACTCAGGAACAGAAAGCGATTGTCATACAGTCAATGGACCATCCACACAACACTCCACCGAAGCGGAAAACATGCAAGAAGTGTGTGAAGTCCATCAAGCAGGAGGGAAAGTAATTGACAATAACGAAATTGAAATTGTAGATAACATTAAATTGTCATATGTACTATATGATGAAATAACACAATATAACTTGGAAATTGACATGGGTGAAATCAAAAGTTTATCGCATCCATCCTCTGATGAAGAAATTAATACCTTAAATGGGCAAAAGGATGTAGAAAACGCTCTTCCTCCTCCTGATGGAAAATTTACCAATGACTTGCTTGATGAAATGAAACTCAGGATAGAGGGGGAAGATCCAGAGGTGGAAGATCCAGAGGTGGCAGCTGCACTTGCAGCATTGGAAGCAGCAACTGCAGGAGAAGATGACGACCTGGAGGACTAGACTAAATGACGTGCATCTTACTGGATCACAACTGACATGAAGTGTGCAACATAATCTTGAGTTCCAAATGACTCCCAAGTTATCTGAATTTCAAGACTGAAAGATACCTGATTAACTTACTGCAAACTGGTTATATTTGTACATGAAAAACATTGTAGAAGATACAGTATAGAAAATGTTCAGGCCTGCTTAAGTAAAAGAATGTCCATGGCCAGGACAAGGTCACCTGACAGATGGGTGATCATCCCAATATGGGCACAATGTAAACTGCCTTATGGGGTTGGGCATGGGGGAGAAGCCTTCAACAGATGAAGAAATAATGTCTGCATGGGTAAATGTTGGCACTAGCACAAAGAATGCAAATAATGGTTAATGGTTCTTTACAAGGTGGGCAGGGTATATGGGGGCAGCAATAAAAATGCTAGAACCAAATGTTAGAAGCCATGAGTCCCAGTTTCATTATAATACATGGATAATTATTACTTTCTAGAATCCAAATCAATGAGCAGGAAAGGGCCAGGAGCTGCAGGAATTCTGGGACACTCATCTCGCTGGCTCTGCTTCCTTGTCACGTCAGATAATTTGAATTGGGCAAGCGCAGACTCAAATTTATTTATTAGTGTCACAAATAGACTCTCATTAATACTGCAATGAACTTACTGTGAAAATCCCTGAGTCGTCATACTCTGGTACCTGTTCGGTACCAGAGAATGGAGCATGGCCAATACTCCCAACCAGGTTGTCCTTTTCCCAGCACAATGGCAACTGTTGCCAGCTACTTTTCTGGGCACCTCCGACTTTTCACTCACGCTGTCTCTTTGCACCTAGTCCGAAAACCTTCAGAGCCATAGTTTATCAGTTTGCCTTCATCAGCATTGGTTTATAAGATTTTGTATCATAAAACGATACGACACAGAAACAGTCCAACTGGGTCATTCAGAAGCAGCCGGATTGGCATATTAAGTCTGTAGCACATTTTCGCTAGATCCATCCAGTTTTTTGCCACTGTCCTGCTCACAGCATTAAAAGGTACTCCAATCCTTACCCGTAAATCAATCCACATCAGCAGCAGCTATATGGAACATTTACAGCAGACGGCCATTCAGCCTATCATATCATCTATTAGAACCTCCAGTTAAATTTCACGAACAAACGGGACACGCACCTGTCGAACAATCCCACCGCCAAATGCCTTAGGCGGTGGTTTACTACACTGTAGCTTTCCCACAAGATTGTGTAACGGAAGTTAGAACAGTCCCTACCGCTTCTAGCGAGTGCACATTTGCCCGCTTGATACCTAGGCCGGTTTAACACGGTAATAATTCCAGTTGAAGTGTTATATGTTTTTTTTGGGAACTTCCCAACAGCACACCTTTGTTTTTATACACAAATACCTTGAGCCGGTATAACCTAAAGCACGTACACTGGATTTGTATTGTTCTATATAAAAGGGCACAGTAAACGACATGGTTTCCCTCCAGCAATAGAGCTACAGCATGTGCTAGAGGTACCTGTAGCTGAGAGTTTACTAGGAGGTTGAAATTGGAGTTAATGCAGAAAAAAAAGCTTATAGTTATCGTTTTGTTTGTCTGATGAAAGCGATTACCAATTTTTAAGATGTATGTTTTGAACTGCCGGGTGGGAGTAAAAATAACATAAAAACTGCCGTTGAAATGATTATGCAGAAAATGAAGCAATGGAACGTACTGTACATGTTGCAAAATACCAAGTACCGACTGTGAAAGAAAGTATTTATCACATTATGGCCAGAGGAATATTAGAGCTTGATAGAGAGTTTTGTACATAAAATATTCCATATTCAATATTGTAAATTGCAGTTGAATTGTCATATAAATTGTAAAACTTTTCTATAACTGAAAATCTTTGTAAAATTCAATATGCAGTAAATATGTTAGTTAATTGGAGCTGCAGAGAAAAAAATATCACTTTTCTATTTAGAGCTGTTAGTTCTGAAAAATATTAACTTATATAGAAATCTAAAATATATTACTAATGGTTTTATTTGAGCACTTTCGACAATAAAATATTTGCTAGAAATTCATATCCTCTGTTACATGTAAACTGTACTTTTAAAAGCTCTTTCTTTATTTAGCTTACAGGCAACTGCACGTTCAACAATATTTTCCTCCAGGTTTATTTATGGGGTTGCCAATGTGAATACCTCGATTTCCTCCTTGGTCACGCTCGGAATTTCTCAGTCATATTTTCCAATACAAGTTCAATTTAGCGTTCAGGCATTTACTGTAAACATCAAATACAGCCAAGTTTCAAACTCGCATTCGAGTTCAATCTCGATGTACTCAGGGACATCATAACGATCAACGAAAGGCATACAACACCTCCCTACTGGTAAACTTGAGGACGTTCCCATCTCCTCTCTGTAATGCGCTCCCCATTGTCCCATTACCAGGTAGAAGTGGATAAAACTGAGGCATTACGTTATTAGGATTTTTGTTT
This sequence comes from Sphyrna mokarran, assembly GCA_024679065.1. NCBI lineage: Eukaryota > Metazoa > Chordata > Chondrichthyes > Carcharhiniformes > Carcharhinidae > Sphyrna > Sphyrna mokarran. The sequence continues at coordinate 88,803,105 of JAGIQG010000001.1, read as the reverse complement.
CAACTGGCTGATCAAGAATGATAGGCTCTGGGACATAATTTGGTAACTCCTAAAAACAATCACAAGGTTCACATTCACCCACGCCCATTATTTCTGATACAGAAACCCGCAAATCTTACGCTGTCTCCTTATTTATGCAATTATTTTTGGTACCTTTCGGTACTTTAATTCGAATCAAAAAACTCAATGCAAATTAAGTCCAGTCATGATCCCCAATGAAGGGCCAACCAGATGCAAGCTAACAAGCCAAGATGTTACATCCAATCTTGGGTTTGATCGAACAAGATCTAAGATGAAAGGAGGAGGATTACATCCCATTCCGGGCTTGTTTGAACACTTCATCTTAGTCCAAAGGTCAAGATGACTTTTGAAAAATTGCATCAGGTAAACCCTTGGTTTCACTTCATTAACTACCCTGATCTTGGGGTACACAATCAGGGCCAAGCACACCCATTAAAATGACTTCCTGGCAGAGTAGGGACAAGATTGAAAGAGTTTAACACAAGTTCACACTGCCTGCAAAAGTCAACATGCAACTTTGAAAGGACGGGTGCATTTTGAATATTCTAGAATTCATTCTGGCAGTGAATTTTACCTAGAATTAAGAATAGTACAACACAATAAGAGTGTGCTCCAAAGTTTTCTCACAGCACGCCACAGGCAAAAAGAAGTCCTGGTCATCAGAAGCTCTCTCAGCATTTATTGCAAACACACAGGAAGGAGATATCCATTGCAGAGGACTTGGACGCAGTGCCGTATACGAGCAAAGTTTAGTGAATGCATCTTCAAATATCTTATCCTTATCAATTGTCTTACAGGGTTCAATGTACTCCATTTCCATCACTCACTTATCAATAATCTCTAGCAAAAGTATGTCAAAGCTTTTTGTCTTACATTCAAGACACTACACAAAATACCAATAAGGAAAAATTTCAATTTATATTGAATGAGTGCGGATTGGTTGGCAATTAGACTGTTTGTTTGAGGTTTTGCCATGGAAAATGCAGCAGATGAAAGTTAACTGCACAGCATTATTTGAAATTTAAACTAGGCAGCTTGACTCTAAATTGATCAAATCATTGCAAAAGCTATCAGTTATCTTGTTGAGTTGAAACAGATATAATGTGTACGTGTATGTGTATGTGTATCTTTCTGTCCACAAAGAACAGTACCCAGTATGTTATGTAACCACACCGCAAGTTTAACAGATAAAATATTTGCTAAATAATCATTGTGCTAAGAATTATACTGACAACCAGTTTAAAATTACCAATCATTCTTGTACACTTGTGTTACTTAAAGTTACATATATTACTAACGAACATGGTCCTGTTCTTTGCAGAAAGTCACCAACCAGCTATGATTGACATCAGCTACTGAATAGTCTCTGGACAGGTCGCAAATCATACAAAAATTTATAAGGTCTGTTAACATCTTTGCACTATGTATGACTGCAATAACATTTCATTGATACTCATTGTTCTGCATAACCTTACAATCTTCAAAGTTGTTGGACTCTCCAATTTCCTCCACCCATGTCATGCCTTAGCTCTACAATCTTCAGTCAGGGAAAGAGTCTTTCAGCATCTGCCCTGTCAAGATCTCTCAGCATCTTGCTTCAATCAGATCACCTTTTATGTTTCTAAACTCCAGAATATTTAGGCCCATTCCACTTAACCTCTTCTCACTTTCTAATCCCAGGAATCAAAAGAGCATTCAATCATCAGTCAGAATATAAATGAATGGAATAAGCTGAACAGCCTACTCTTCACCCAATGTTTGTACATGTTCGTGAATTTATTGACTCTATACAAACAATATTTTTACAGTATGTGGACATTGCTGGCATGGTCAGTATTTATTGCCCGTCCCTAGTTGTCCTTCAGAAGGTGATAGTAGACTACCTTTTTGAACTGCTGCTGTTCCTTGTGTAGGTACATTCGGAGTGCTAACAGAGTTCCAGGATTTTGACCCAGCGACACTTAAGGAACAGCAATGTATTTCCAAATCAGGATGATGAGTGACTCAAAGAAACCTCCAGGTGGTAGTGTCCTCAGGTATCCACTTCTTTTGTTTGGTAGTGGTCATGGGTTTGTAAGTGCTGCCTAAGGAATCTTGCTAAGTTTCTGTATTGCATCTTGTAGATGGTAGTCTGTCAGTGTTCATTGATGGTAAAGGGATTGGAATCTAGCAGGCAACTTTGTCCTGGATGGTGTCAAGCTTCTAGTGTTGTTGGACCTGAACTCATCCAGTCAAAGAAAGAGTATTCCATAACACTCTTGACTGCTGCTTTGTGAATGGCAGATAGGCTTTAGGGGCTGGAAGGGATAAAAGTGAGTTAGTCACCCCAGGATTTGCTGTGGTAGCCACAGCATTTCACTAGTCTGAGTCCAGTTCAGTTTCTGGTCAATAGTAATGCCCAGGATGTTGATAGTGGAGATTTCAGTGATAATATTGCCATTAAATGTCAAGGATGATGGCTAGATTCTTACTATCATTACCTAAGACTTGGATGGCAGTTATTACTTATCAGCCCAAGCCTGGATATTTTCCAGGTCTTGCTGCATTTGGATATGAACTGCTTCAGTATCAGAAGAGTTTTGAATGCACAACGTTCAGAACCAGTCATCTGCAAACATTCACACTGACGTTTTGATGAAAGGAAGGTCATTAATGAAGCATAGGACACTGCCCTGAAGAACTCCTGCAGTGATGTCCTGGAGCTGAGAGACTGACCATCATCATTACATATTTCATGGAATGTAAACATCACTGGGAAAGATAGCATTTGTTTCTCTTCCCAAATTATCTTGAGTATAATGGTGACCTACCTTCTTGAAGCACTGCAATGCATGTGATGTAGATACACCCACTATGCTGTTAGAAAGAGAATTTCAGATTTATAGACAGCTATAATTCCTGCTGTGTTGAATTTCACATCTCAGCTAAATTAATATCGTGTCTAGCATCCAAAATACTAATCAGGAAACTCATCTAAAATGAACATCATAATTCTTGCTGATATTGAGTCAATGGATACCATCACTGAGATCTGTTGAAATCTTGGAATTATACCCAAGTGGTCAAACTGGGAACTGAAGAAATTAAGGCTGATAACCAAACTAAGCTCACAGGTAAAGCTTGCCAGACAACTGAGAATGGCCTACCCAAAATAATTATTTGTTGTACAAACATCTGGAAGGTACAAAAGATGGTTATTCTGTACCACAATATTGTATATACAAGAGCATTCCTTTCTCAGCAACCTGGAAAAACAGTATACATCAGTTCCTTTTGGCAAATTCTGATACTTTCTTCTAACTCCCTTCCTTGTAGTACAGGAACAGCAATGATTTTGGTCAATTACATTCTTCTGTTCATACATTTTTCATTAGGCTAGTGTAGTAGTATTCCACTAAGGCAAAAGTATTCAAAATTGTTTATATTTCAAGATTTTATTCAAAAAAAGTTACAAACCTGACAACATCTGTAAATAGTGATTAATATGCTAGTTGAAAAACTTTAAGGACAATATCATTTAGTCTACAGTAACTACAGGCTAAAATACATGTTAAATACTTTACTTAAATCATAACAACATTCCATTACTTGAAGTTGTAAATGTAAATTTGCAGCATTCTATAAATAGTGGTAGTTGGACAACTTCCAAAAGGGGTAATACCAACAGTCCTGTGAACTAACTTTCAATATAAGATTTCAATTAAACATTTTCCCAATTTGTAGCATTATTCAAAAAATGTCACAATGATCATAAAAGCAGCAAAGTCTGAAGATATGTACACAAAGGAGCAAGTTGATTAAAAAACATATATCCAGAGGCATAATATTTGTAAAGGAGAAACATAACAGATACAACTTATAAAACTATAAAATCTCAAAAGCATAACCATATGAAGAAAATTATGATTGACAACTTAACATGACATCAAAGACTTGAAGATTTTAAAATACAAACACTGCACAAAACATTTCTAGAGCACATATCATTCATATCTAGTGCATTTCAAACTGCACTGCCCAAGGATAAAGCTGCCTCAATAATTATATGTTTCACATTATTCAGAAAAGGCTGTTGCAACATTTTCTATAAGCCAACTTTAATTGCTCAGAACATTACATACATTTATTCAAGTACCGAAAGATTGCCCTCATGATGGATTACTTCCAATATTTGTTTTGAACTAGGATTCCTAGACGAAGAGTTGATAGAGCATTCAAGAGTATTAGTAAGCCTGGGGCCAATATAAAAGTTTAATTAGCAAAATTATGCACTTACTAAATGCAAAATTATTTGAGGGACAAAAGTCAACGAATCCATAACTAAAAACTCATACAACTTAGTTTCATTTTCCCAGAAGCTTACTCAATGAACAAAAACATTGTATGCATGAAATTCTTTTACATGGTATAATGCACATGCAAAAACATTAATTATTGCAACATACAGCTTAATGGAAGCTGCCTTATTGCCAAGTATAAACATTGAAGTAGATGTTATGGAAGTTTTATTGCACTCAAATACAATGTAAACATTACAAAAACACTGTCCGGTTAATGTACATTACGCATTTATGGTGATTGTTATAGCGTTACAAGGACATTTTACCAAGGGCTGGTTGGTGCACATCAGTGTTTCTTCCAGAGTTAGGCAACTGGTGGAACATTCCATAACCTTTACAAGGCTGGGGTAAACATTTCATTTACTTTTAAAAAGAGGATAGAGCTCTGAGACATCATTTCCCCTAACAGCCTAATCAAGTGGCAATTTTTCACATGAATATAGTGATTTCTAGTAGCTCATTCACCATGCAGTATATTTCAGCTGGGCTTGGTAGTGGTTCCATCTCCTGTCTACAATCACGCATTCTTTCCAGCAGGAACTGTGGATAGCAAATGAATTGTGGTAACCTTGGTTGCTTCCCCTCCCCCAGCTCAGGAATAATGATGTAAGTTTTAGCACCGAAAAAGTCCTGTGGCTGAGAAGTTAGCACAAATTAAATCTGCACTCTTCTGAATTTTATGATGCAATTGCACATCTGGCAGTGCTAATATCCATTAATATTTTTCTTTTTAGATACATATATTTTATAATAATTGTTCAAAAGCAGATCTATAAATTTGCTTTTATAAAGAAGGCACAGCATTCACAAATACTGATTCCATTAGCACTTTGCAGTGGTTAGTTGTGCACAATCCTATGAGTTTGATATTGAATTAAGAGAATAATTAGTGTTCTCATCCATTTAGGTTGATTCCTAATTTCTGTCTGCATGTCAATTTGAAGACAATTATGAATTAACTTTCTTCACATGGAAGCTTGTAAACCAATCACATTGGGCATTCAAGCTCGCTATACATTGTTGTGGTTTAAAGGCAATCTCGTCTTGCATTCTTAGAATTAAAACTGATAATTTTCACGGAAAATTACTGCTCCAATGTCTCAATCTGTGTTTTGGATATATATGTATAATTTGATCAGATTATCTGAAAAATATCCCCACATGGAACAGTTAGTAAAAAATTAGATTTAAGCATCTGTAATCTGCATCTGTTGAGTAAGCTATTTTCCTCAAAGATTAGGCCAAAATACCACCAGAGAGCAATGCGTACACTCTGGCATAAGAATTCACATTTTTTGCAAATCAACTGGACAGAGTGGTATACAATAGTTTATCTATAGCTTTTTCAGTTTTCTCATCTCAAAGTGCCATCTTTTATTGAAAGAGCTTTTCAGCATTTTTACGAGACTTTTTTTTAGTGTGGAAACCCATCCAGCGAGTCATCAGAAACATGGAAGGCAATAGAAGCAAGTCCAATGTTCTCACCAAGACCATTTTCCAGCTGGACAGGAACGAGAATCTTACTTTTTAATTCCACTTTATCAGACAATGGTAAATTAAATAACTCAACTAAGGCAGTGCTTGAGATACACAATTGGCTAGCGTTAGGAGCAGGAATCAAACATAGGGCCCACTGGGAAATAGGAAACAGTTTTTAAAACTTAAGCAACAATTTATTTCTAGGTTAATCAATTATATAATAAAATCTGTTGAATTATTTTGGTACCCTTGTCCTCAAATCATTTGGAGATGATGAGGTGAAAGTGAAGTAAAGAGAACAATTTAATTGTCAAGGCACACAAAGCTTTTCTTATATAAACTTCAAATCCTCACTTTCTGGCCACCTATTTCCCTCTCCAGCTTTTAGAATCTCAGAAGCTTTTTTTTGAAAAAAGTATATATAGCTGCTCTATTTTACTGTTGTAAAGAAAACAAAAATGTTAGGTTTACTTAATTGCACTCTACTTGTACACTTCTAAAAAATTATAGTAAAATTAGGCTGATTCTTGGTCAGTTGGGGATATTTTGTGACAGGAATTAAGACATTACCTAGAACTCCCCATTCACATTACTACTGTTAGAGCATAGCAAAGAATACAACTTTTCTTACTTCTAATATTTATCATATCCAATCCATGAATGCTTTATGCAAACAACAGTGAAGAAGGGAGGGACAAAGAGGAAAGTAATTTTATTCCCAATTTTCCAGTTTCTATTTTTTGGGGGGCCATTTCTAAAGAGTACAACCCATGGAATTCATCACACACAAGCAGCAAGAGCATGTGAATTCAATAATCTGCGTAAAAACTTCCTAAGCATAAGACATTGAATTAGTTTTAATTAGATAACAGCTTTTTTAAAAAAAAGTCATCAGGAATTAGAAGTGTTTGAGAAATTTCAAGGGGAAAGCACTATGAAACTGGTTATGCCAAGACAGCAGTGGATGCAGAAAATCTTTCAAGCTGATGTTGACCATTCAAATCAAATGTACAGATTCAAGATTTAAAAGAGAAAAACAAACTAATTAATATGAATTAACCATTGCTAGTTTATCATGTGGACACCCACATACAACAGATATTGTAAAATATAACAGAAGACCACGTGGGGAAAATTTTGCACATTCATGCAAATATTAATGCCAGACTTTGATTTTGATTCAGAAATATCCATCACTCCTCCCATCTGCTCTGGACTGAAGTGTTTTCTACTGCCAAGATATAAAGGTTCATTGTTATAAAAACAAAAAGGGAAATTCAGATTCATTATTATTGACAATTAAGTCAGGCATTATTCAACACTCTCATTCAGTTTAAAAATTATTCCATGTAATTTCATTCAAAGCAAAAGAAGGACAATATAAAAGGTTTAAAATCAATTGTCGTATTCCTCCAATATTACCATTTCTGGCCCAAATCCAAGGCCTCCATTTTTTTGAAACAGATGCATGGGAATAACAGAAAGGATGTTAATTAGAGCCTGTATTGGATGATGAACTTAGCAAGATTGAGGAAAGAGAGGCCTTGTTGGTCTTAAGACCACATTGCATTTGAATAAATATTTCCAGATTCCCACGCAATACCTATTTGGGTTAACTACATGGTCAGCAGACAGGATTGGGCAACTGGTAGTATGACACCACTGCCATGGACCTTTAGGAATAATATCCAGCAGTCAACAAGAGAGGGTTCCTTCACATCCTCTATATCCATTGAGGATTGGAAGAATGAGAGGTGATAATAAAACATAAAATTCTGAGGGTTCTTGATTGGGTGGATGCTGAAAGGATGTTTTCCCTTATGGAAGAGGCTAAAACTAGAGGATTCGGTGGGGTTTCCTTTCTTTACTAAAGTTTGGGGTGAGTCGGAATGGTGCAACGTGGGATTCACCAAAATTCATGGGAATTCTGGAACTAGAGAGGCCCAATGATTTCTCGACAGTCCAAGACAATTCAGGATACTCCTTCTCCTTCCAATAAATAAGGAGTTGAAAACAGGCCAAAACATTCCTGGCCAAATAGCTGTTTCCTTTCTATATTTCTGCTGCTAAGTAGCAGAGATCACAGTTTTCTGAGAGGACCTTAAAATTACACTATGATACTGACAATATCATTGAGCCTCAACTTTTAAATCTTAAATAGGATGCCTGCCTATCTGCTTTTAGTGAAAGCCTTTTCCAGAATCAAATTTGTACTGTAAATGTTACAATGGTCAGGAATCAATAGGCTTAGAAGCAGTCTAATTTTAGGATTTTAACCCAACTTAACCCCTTCAAGGGGTAATATTGAGGCCCAAAGATTAGCTACTTTATATCAATTAATAAAAAAGTTATATGCAGTATATCTCCCTAAAGACTTTCCTTCCCTTCCACATTAATGGTACAACATACAAACATACATATGAATTGAGAATGCCATTTGATCCCTGCAGCACGCTCTGCCATTTGATAAACTCATAGCAGACTGAACTCCATTTTCCTGTCTACACTGTTACTTCTTATTCCCTTAACAAGAATCTACCTAACTCAACCTTAAATAGTCAATGGCCCTATCTCAAGCTGCTGCCTGGGTAAGGAAAATCCACAAACCAATGATTCAAGAAAAGAAACTCTCCTCAAATCCATCTTAAATGGGAGGCTCCTTATTTTTAAGCTGTGTTCCCTAGTTTTAGCGTCTTCCATAAGGGAAAACATACTTTCAGCATCCACCCAATCAAGAACCCTCAGAATCTTATATGTTTTATTATCACCTCTCATTCTTCCAATCCTCAATGGATATAGGCCCAACCTGTCTAACCTTTGGTCATAAGATAACCCTTTCACCCCCAAAATCAGTTGAGTGAACCTTCTCTGAACTGTTTTAAATGTAATTACATCTTTTGAGACCAAAACTATACACAGTATTCTCAATGTGATCTCACTAACACACTATACAATTGATACAAAATTTCACTCCTTACTTATTCCTTTCCTTTGCAATAAACACCAAATTTCCATTTGTCTATGTGATCATGTGTGCCTGAAAAATAACTAACTGTCATTTATGTACCAGGACACCCAGATCCCTCTGTGTACCACCAGTTCTGCAATCTCTCCCATTTAAATGCATACTGCATATGGTCAATCTCACACTTTCCCACATTATAATCCATCTGCCAAATTTTTTTTGCCCAATCACTTAACCTTTCTGTATACCTTTGCAGACTCAGTATGTCCTATTCATAACTTGCTCTCATACCTATCTTTGTGTCATCAGCAAATTCAGCTACCTTCAACCAAATCATTGATATAGATCGTAAACAGCGAAAGACCCAAAATTGATTTCTTTGTTAGTTACAGCTTGCCAACCTGAAAATGACTATTGCTGTACTAATCAAATCACAGCAAACAATCATATCCCTAAATATGAAAGCTTATATAACATGAGCACAAGATCAATTTTATTAAATACGAGCATGAGTGTCACATTTCTGGATTTTCGTCTATTCTTCTTGGAAAGGAATGGCTGTTTAAGGCACAATATGGTTTTGATATTTAAGATTTAAATGCACCATCAACACATTTTTTTTATAATGCAAGGGTAATGTCTTATGGATATTTAAACCATCAGAATGAAAAGTGTCTAAACTGTTTGAAAGACGGGGCCAGCCACCAAACTAATCATCTTCATTAGATTGAGACAAGTCATTCTGTTGGCAGATTCCAATGATTCTTAACAGCATATGTTGTTCCAATGAAAGGTCACTGAACTCGAAAGATTTGGGTGGAATTTTCTGAGAGTGGCAAAATGTCATTTTTTGGTGAGAAAATCAGACTGATTTCCATCAGACCCGGTGGCACAATCCGCACAGCAATTTTCAGACATTTTGAAACCTTTTTTCCTCCCACATGAAAGTCACTGTGTCTGGGGTGCAAAGCATCTGATTAGCCTGTCCCAGGATCTTATGAGCAATCCAATAAAGGAAGCATTGCATTTAAACAGCTAGAGAACTTACTCATCCAAGCTAGGAGTTTGGCAGCAAGGAAACCAGCTCCTAGATTTATGGAGGGGACCCTCAGCTATTTGCTGTGGAGGAGAAATTGGTAATATGCCCTTGGTCTGACAGGAGGCTCCCCAACAAGACATCAAATCCCACCTGGGAAACAGTGGCAGTATTGGTCTGTTCCAGTAGCTTGACTAAGAGGATGAATGTGCAATGCAGAAAAAAAAAATCAGCTAGGTAAGTGCTCCCTTTCTCCTTGCTTTACCCTTCTATCATCTCCCGGAATGTCACCTCTGTCTTACATTCCATCACCTCACAGGGCCCCAGCACCCAGCTTCTCACCAACGTTCTCAATTTCTCCACCAGGCACTCATCACAATCCTGCTTAAGCGCAGGGCCAACAAATGTCAGGTGTCATCAAAATCTGATTCACCAAGCTTCTAGCTCATATTATCTCTATTTGTATTCCTGCAGGAGAACTTGTCCACAATCACAGCAAGTGAGAGAAAATGGGCAGTGGGATGCCCAAGCTGAAGATCCTGACTATGTAAAGCGTTAGAGGGGAACAGAAGCAAGCCTGCACAGACAGCAAGATTGGCCTGTAAGAGTGAGGAGTTACTGCACCTTCATCCAGATGATCAGTCTCAAGTGAGTTGTGTATGATGTACTAAAACAGTGTTCCTACCTTGCAGGATCAACTGGAGAGAGTGGGACATCTCTGAGCTGTGTGTCACTGTCTACTTTCGAAACCACCTCAGAGGTGATCTCAGAGGACACAGACAAAATAGCATAGCTATCACCCGCACTGTTCACCAGCAGAGACATGCACCTCAGTGGGCAAACCAAACGGTCAGGCTTCTGGGTCACTATCTGGTGAGCACCACACTGCTTCTGATGCACATTAGTTGGAGGTAGGAACATCCCAGGAATCAGACAGAGATCTGTTTAATCCCAAGACTCAGCTGTGTCCCAGACAAGTGCCATGTCTCTGAACACATTTGTTCTTCAGCTGCTGGAGACGCAAAAGCAGACCAGAAACAAGAGGTCAGATCTATAATAGGAAAAATCCAAAACAAAGCCTGCCAGGGTCTGCATGGTACATGTTGCAATCACTCCAGGGCCGTGAGCAGCCAAAGGGAGAAGGGTCTGCAACAACACATCCCAGGGCCTTCCACCCAGTAGGTCCTGGGTGTAACCAGCCAATCTAAATGCCTCCTTCCTAAGGCTAGTGCAACTCAGGTGCAACAAACAGAAAAGTGTGATGCTACAACACCAGTGCACTCCAAGTCCCAACCCTTCAAGGACGCCCATCAAGGGCATTCAGGCAACAGTATGTGGAAGACAGCAAACCACCTCCACCTCGGACATGCAGACGAGGAAACACCTAGATGTTGTGGGAAGGTTCACAAGGCTAAGGAATTTTAGAATCATGGGTTAAGTTAAGCATAGATAAATTGTATGTCATTATCACTCATAACATCTGCACGTCACTGAATGCTTTACATTTATGAAGTCTCCTAGCAATGGCAGAGCGCTTCTCCCCAGAACAAAGTTTTTTCATTGGTCGTCAGTCAAGCAGACAGCCTGGCCCATTCATTGCAAATATTTAATTCTCGGTGATAGGACAAGTATGATTCAGCCTAAACTCCCTAGAATAAAATGGATAAATGAACCTCCTCACACACAAGCCAGGGAGTCAGCATGCTGACTGCAGACAGGAACAAGACATAATCAATAGCTAAGGACTGTCACAGACCATTCCCTACTGCGAGTCATCATCATCCTTCTGTAATGACTGGGCAGCAGGCACTACCAGATCCCTCAGCTCCAGCACTCTGACAAGTTAGGTATCTGCAATCTTCATCCCCTTGTCATAGAGGGATTACAATATTGTGGGGGGCATTGTATTATCAGACAACATGCTGGTGCTAGTCCATGAAGTGGGAGGCAATGAGGGTAATCCCTAGCGTTCTTGCCTATGCGCACCCTCATTCCCAACTGGCCTCCAGTCTCTGGAGTCCTTCTCAGCTGAGGACATGTGTTGCTCGAGGTCATCCTCTTGAAGGTCATCATCCTGCCGCACAGCAAGGTTAAGAGCGCACAACAAACCAACATGTTGCAGGAGATCCTCTGGGGGCTGCACTATAAGGTTCCCACCAGCCTATTGAGGCAGTGGAAACACATCTTGGAGGCTGATGCATTGCTTTATTACAGATCAGGTCATACTGTAAGCCTCATCGTATCAGGCCTCTCCTGCAATCTATGGCCTTCACAGTGGCATCAGCCAAGACCCCAGGGGATATCCTTTATTCTCTACAAGCCTTCCCTGCAACCTTCAAAAATGCCAGGGATCTGCCACTGTCCGAAGATGTCACTGTCATACATGGTTTCTTGTAAATGTGCATGATCTGCATCTCCCACTGCCTTGGAAAAGCAGTCAGTATAATTAAGGACCCACACAGTCCGCATATTCTCTCTTCCATCAGGAAGATTAAATATCTGAGGATATATACCAACTGACTCAAGAACAGCTTCTTCTCTTCTGCTGTCAGACTTTTGAATGGATCTACTCACAGTAAGTTGATCTTTCTCTACACTCTAGCTATGACTAACACTACACGCTGCACTCTCTCCTTTTGTTCTCTATGAACAGTATGCTTTGTCTGTGTAGTATGCAAGAAACAATACTTTTTACTATACATCAATACATGACAATAAAATCAAATCAAAAATAGTGGACACAGACGCGCTGCACATTGAGGGAGTGGAATCCCTTCTTGTTTATGAAGAGCACTCCCTTAGGCCACTAAGCACAAAGTGACACAGATGTAAGCAATTGCCTCCTATATCTGTGGCATGCCAACAATTGTGCCAAATCCTATAGCCTTCACATCTTGCTAAGCTGGTCCAGATCAAAATGAAAGAAATCTAAAGTTCTTATAGACAATGCATCCATTGCCTCACGGAAGCACTTATGGGCATATGCCTGCAAGTTGCTGCACAGGTCTCACACAGAGCTTTAGAATGATCCCCTTGCATAAAAGTTCAGGGCTGCCATGATTTTGACAGCTATAGGAAGTGGTTATTCTCTATCATGTGGCACCAAATCTTCAAGGATGTGGCACAGGTAGCACACAGTTTCCTTGGTGAGGTGGAGATTCTTATGGCACCTGTTGTCTGACAGCTCCACGAAGGACACTCTCGGTCTTCATCTGTAGTGAAGTACCCTCTGTACAGCTGGTGTGGGCTCCAGCCTTTGAGCCTGCCCTGCACCACCCCCCTCCCCCCACCACCCATCCATCCCCCTCCCCACCATCTCCTGTCGCTGGGTCTTCCCTGGATGTTGCTACTCATTGCTGCTGGAGTCTGTGCTCCTCCAGTTCTGTTACGGGAAGAACAATCGGCTCTACTGGCTCCACACCAAAATCTTTTGTGAGGAATGAGAGAAAAGGAGTCATAAATCAGGTTGGTGTTGCAGCCGCATATCAGTTCTCCTAATCCACCGGGTCCCCAGACCTGGAAGCAGCCAGTCCCACACATTACCTGGTGGATAATGCTCACTCACAGCTCAAATGCCCTCCTATCTCCGTTGCAAGACTGACCTCAGCCTATGCGCTCATTCCGTCAGAGTTGCCTTTGGTCTCCCATCTGGTTCTCCCCTCCCCTTTTCTCTATAACAGAGTCTGATAGGAGGTTTATATGCTCACACATCACTAATGGGAAAGGTCAATTGGGTGGTAATATCCCTTGGAGGTGAACAGATCATCACAGCCTAGCATTGAGGTCCAGCAAATAAGCAAGTAGTGCCTCCTTTAGTTTGAAGCTGGGCAGCTGGCATTAAGAGTTAACCCCTAATGCCAATTAGCTTGACAAACATGTGCAGTTTTCTGCTTCAAGGATGAGCAAAGCTAATAGGTATATTTCTTGCTCAGGGCGCATCATTCAGCAATCTCATTGCTGTCATGCCTCAAGAATTCTAGACAGATATTGTAGAGTTTTGATCAGCTGCCCATGCCCCCACCCAGACTGGTGACTGTTTTTCCTCCTTTCAGAGAATCATTCACCCAGTCCATTAGGCCGGTTTCCTTGACTCTTAGTACACCCACCCTCATCCCAAGTGATTTATAGCCTGTACCCCAAGCTGCAGCCTAAAGCAGCCCTATAAAAACATTAAAATAGCAGAGGTAACAGACCTCAGGACCATCCACACTAGTCATCACTCCATCCTAGTAATCCACCAAACTCTCTCCACCAAAGCTGGCCAGCAGTCTCTGATCCCTTCAACTCCCTAATTCTATTTGGAGATGATGGTGCTTACCTCCTTCCTCCCTCTTGGAGGTCATGGCACTTGGTTCCCATTTTTAAAAAGTGATCATTTGCACCCGCATGATGTCATGCCTGAGGGATGGAATGATTCAGTGAAGGCGTGCAGCGTTAATCATTGCATTCAAATTGATGCAAACCAGTTACACACCCTTACTGGATGTAAACTTGACATCATCAGGAAGGTCACATTTTGAAATATTGCTGGTTAAAATCCCATATTTGGCCTCTCTTGAGATTTAGTGATTAGAGATTATTAAGAGGGGTGGATACTCAGCAAAACCTTGATATTCTGGTGCATCAGTCACTGAAAGTAAGCGCGTCGGTACAGCAGGCAGTCGAGAAGGCAAATGATATACTGGCCTACACAGCAAGAGAATTTGAATATAGGAATAGAGAGGTTTCACTACAATTATACAGGGCATTAGTGAGGCCACACCTGGATTAGCGTGTGCAGATTTGGTGCCCTTATCTGAGGAATGACGTGCTTGCTATAGAGGGAGTGCAGCAAAGGTTTACCAGGCTGGTTCCTGGGATAGCACGTCTGTCATATGAGGGGAGACTAAGCTGGTTAGGACTGTACTCATTGGAGTTTAGAAGTGAGAAAAGGGATCTCATAGAAACTTATAAAATTCGAACAGGATTAGACAGAGTAGATTCACAAAGAATGTTCCCATCGGTGGGGAGAATCCAGAACTCAGTGATAGTTTGAAGGTAAGGGGTAAACCTTTCAGGACTGAGGTGAGGAGAAATTTAAATCACACAGAGTGGTGAATTGATGGAATTCACTAACAGAGTAGTTGAGGCCAAAATATTGTGATTTCAAGAAGAAATTAGATATAGATCTTGGGGCTAACAGAGTCAAGGGATTATGGGAGAGAAGTTGGATCAGGATATTGATTTTCATGATCAGCATGATCAAAATGAATAGTGGAGCAGTCTCAACGGACAGAATGGCCTACTGCTGCTTCTATTCTCTATGTTTTACATTTGATTCACTTGGCTGAATTCATTTCTTAGGGCAAGATCCAGCAATGCCCAGCAATTGGATTAGAAACATACTGAAGTAGAAAATTCTCCTGAAAACAATCCCAATACATTGCAGAAAGGGGAGAGTGTATCAGTATCCCAGTCTATATTAGATTATTACATCTTCCACTATAATTACTATATTGTTTTTGTACCTCTAATTTCTTTTAAAATTTGTTCATCTGTATTTTTTCCACGAGTTGGCCTACAGAATGCAACTAGCAGTGTAACAGTACTTGTATTGTTTAACTCTAACCGTATAGATTCCATCCTTAACTCCTCTACGACATCCTCTTTCCAATTCAATAATATTACCCTTAAATCAAAACCATCAGCACTCTTCCTTTCTTTCTTTCCCTATCTCTATTGAACACTTTGTATTCAGGACTATTTAATACTCATTTGCCCTTGTTAGGTCAGGTCTCCATTACAGCCACAGCACCATATGACACATGATTATTCACAGCTTCAAGTGACCAACTTTATTTACCAGCCTATTTGTTCATACAACTACCAATTTAAGTCTTAATATAATTTCATTTGATCTGGTCCCATTTATTATCTTAGTATTTCTTACCCTATTGCTTATCTGTACCACCCAATTCCTTGTGTATTTTGCCTTTCCTCTGTAATGTTACCTGCTGGTTCCCACCTTCTTTCCAGTTTAAACTCTCCCCAGTACCACAAGTAAAATGTCTCCCACAGGCTTCGCTTCCACAGGCATTGCTCCCAAGAAGTCAGAGGGAGGGGCAGAGAGAGGAGATCCAGCTGGTGTGCTCCACATACGATCCAAGACATATGTAGAACTCTGTGGAGGGAGTGTGAGGAACTGGTATGAAGGAATGTGACTATAAATATGGAGTTATAGGATTAAAATAATTATTCTTCTATGAGGCAAGGATTAAAAACTCAAGTAGAGATCATTGGCTGGACAAAGGTTTAAAAGTTTTAACACATGCCTGGGCATAATTGCATATTCAAGGATGCAAAAATTCTGTAGCATAGGATATTGTTTATCCTCCATCAAAATGCAGTCCAGGAGAATAAAAGGAACTGGACTTCACATTTCAGAAAGGCACTAAAATTATAAAATACCACAAACTGATAATGGATAAACTCAAGGATGATTCTAAATAACTTGTCAACTAAATCCTGGAAACTGAGTGCAATGAACACTACCTGTGCCTCTCAGCATCCTGTTTGTTTGTCGGATGTTGAAGTTAAAGTTGTCCAGAATGAGTGTTCAACATGCTTCCTGGTGGTGCAGTTCTTGTGGTATAAACATTGGAACCACATAGTAGGATTTTTAGATTCATTCCGGCATCTTTCAAGGCAAATGCATAGCTGTAGTAGTGTAGTAATGATAATTCTCTTTTTAACTGGGATACAGACATCTTGCTAGATTCAGTAGCTTTTAATTCAGGATTTTAAGATAAACACTACTTTAATTATTGATGGAGGTCTTGAATATCACTAACATTAATAAGACTTGAATTCTCAATAGAAACAAGATTATACTTTCCCTCCGCCCCCAAGAACTATCATTGTTTTGATTACCAAAGAAGTTAATCACATACTTTAGAAAATACCAAAAGCCAAGCATAAGTAAGTTTATTATTGTCTCCTATAGTCTTCTACATCCTACTCAAAAATCCATCTTCATACATTCTTCAGTGGAAATGTATAAATGTTGAGAAGAGATGCCTGGACTCTTAAGAAATCTGGAACTAAAAATCTAACGACGACCACAGAAACCATTGCCAATTGTGGTTAAAAACCCAACCGGTTCACTAACATCTTTTAGGAAAGGAAATCTAATTTGGCCTACATGTGATTCCAGATCCAGAACAATGTGGGTTGACTCTTAAATGCGCTCAGGGTAATTAGGGATGGTCAGCATAGTGGCACAGTGGTTAGCACTGTGTCTCAGTGCCAGGGACACAGGTTCAATTCCCGGCTTGGAGTTTGCATGTTTTCCCCCCGCCTGTACAGGCTTCCTCCAGATGTTCCTGTTTCCTCCCACAATCCACCTTACGTGCTGGTTAGGCTCATTGACCATGCTAAATTCTTCTCAGTGTACCTGAACAGGCACCAGAGAGTGGGGACTAGGGGATTTTCACAATAACTTAATTGTCGCGTTAACGTAGTTGCGATGTTAATAAATAATTAAATAGAATGAGGCAGGGTGAGAGTTTAGTTGTAACATTCACTGATACATGAAAAGAGATAAAAGTGAAATTAAAAATTTTTTTTATCTGAATGTACAATAGATTTGTAACATGATAGACAAACTAGTACTACGAAGAGATAAATGGGTTGCAAGGTGAAGTAGTTTGGGGAATAAATATACCCAGAATACTTAATATTTCTAAGACTGCAGAATGGAAAGGGAGGATTAGCCCTGATTGTAAAGAATGACATAAGAAAAGTTAAGATCTTGGCCCAGAATATCAGGAAGTAGAATCAGTATGGGAGAAGATCAGAAATAACATGTCAGAAAACACTGATGGAAATACATCAGCAATCTCCTAATTGTAGATGTATGATTGAACAAGACACTTATCAATAAATAACTGGAGTTGATAACAAAGGAATATAATGATAATGTAAACTTAAATAATAGGTGAGACAAATAAAATTGACAAAGGTAGCCTGGAAGATGAATTTGCAGAATGCTTTGACAAGTTTCCTAAAACAAAGCATTGCAAAACTATTTTTGATTTAATGAGGCAGGGTTAATTAGTAACCTCACAATAAGAGATCTCATGGGTAAAAGTGACTTTAATGCGACTAAATTTCATATTAAATTTGAGAACAGTATATTCAAGATCAAGATTCCTTTCATTGCTCTTCATGAGGGTGAGGAAAATGACTCTTCAACTGTAGCAAATTTCAACCAACAACTCAACTGAGTCCTTTTGCAAGTTTTTCCTAATTTTTTTTTTAAAACACACAAACTTGGAGATTATATCAACCTAGTCATTTCTTGTGACCTGAAATGAATCTAGAGATTACCATTATTGATCAAGCATTCTTTGACTCTTCCCCAACTATCCATTTTCATCACAGAATCCCTACATTGCAGGAGACTCTTCATTAAGTCCCTCGATTCTGCACTGACCACCATCACCTCCCCTCCCCCAACCTTAGGCCATATATGCCATAACCGCATGTATCCACCCACCAATCACTCCCCAACCCAAATATCTTAACACACCAAAAGTCAACTTCCCATGAAAATCCACCTATGCACGTCTTTGGACTGTGGGAGAAAACCCATACAGATACAAGAAGAGCATGTAAACTCCACACAGTCACCCAAGGGTGGAATCAAACCCCAGTCCCTGGCACTGAGGTGGCAGTGCCAACCACTGCTACCATTCCGCCTTAAACTGCAGTGGCTCAGGGATAATGGGTGTCAATTGATATCCTTCCACTGCCAGCTGGGAGCCCTGTTTCAGCTCTTTCCACCCAATGACTTGATGGGGGAAGGGTGGATGGGAAAGTTCTGCTTTCAGCAAAAGACTTGAAGTGGGCCTGGCTGTTACGCTTCCTGCTGCAAAGGCCTACATTAAATCTAGCAAGAGTTTGAATCTCATTCCAGAGATTTGAACCCTTCATGTGTTGCTCCAAATTCCACTTTTTCACTAAATGATCATAGGAAAAATTTGCCCAATTCCCTTACCTTTGGCCCGCCATCCATCAAGATTGTCTGGTGCTGCTTCTGTTGTCCTGCTTAATGAATTTGTTCACCCAAAGCCTTAATTCCTTTACTTCCAACAGACCAACCAATGCCAACAATTCTCTTTATTCCACCTTCATTCTTAAAAAAAAATCTCCTAATCTTTTCTGCGGAGGTTTGCTATCTATTTTCATGGCACCAACTTGTGAAGTGCCTTGGGACTTTTTTTTTTAAACATGAAACATACTATATAAATGCAAGTTGCAGTAAGCATACTATGTGTAATTATGCAACTTTAAAGAATCTGGAGACAAAAGACTTAAGTAAGTACATCTTTTCAAAGTGTTTATTTTGCACAAAGAAGATAAATTAATCAAAAGAACGAGGACAATGAAAGGCATGCCACAATACATTAACTTTACATTTCTAAAAATATAAGAAACTACCTTACCGAATTGCAAAATTCATTGCATATCTTTTGGTTCTTGCAAAGTTTCCTGAAAAAAAAAATAAGTGAACATGTGTCTGAAAGCACAAGAATTACTTAAGCAGAATATCCAAGTAGAATATTTGTATAACATCAAATGTCTTTGAAAGTACTTTCGGCTATTGGCAATCCAGAGTACAATCAATCTCAAGTACAGCAAATAGCCTCTTAACTAATGACAGACCTGGAATGTTGTTCTCGTAGCAGGGGTCCTGACAACTGGTCCAAAAGCTAGGGGTAGCCACATGTTGGCCAGCTCCAGAATCTGGGGCTACTGTGTGTGCGCGTGCATAAATACAAAATTTAGAAATATCTACTTATCTACACGACAAAAAACAAACATGCCTTACATTTTAAACTAATTGTTCTCCAGCTCACTCACCTCTCCTACATCCAATTTTCCTGGTGCGTTTGGTACTTCTTGGTTGCTTGAGTTTGCATAAGTATCTGCCTTGGTACTAGCACCATCTGGAGGTGCAGAAAGCAACACCTTTTGATCATTGGAATGCGATTTAGGATCAACATGTGTAACCCGAAACCTAGGACAAAATAATATGAATGAATCACCCATACAAGTACTAAATGGTGTGGATTCAAATCACACTCTAGAACTTGAGCACAGAGACTTTAGGCTGACACTCCAATATATTGGCTGAGCTCTGCATTGTTGAAGTTGCCATCTTTCAGATGAGATATTAAACCAAAGCCCTGTCTACTCTTTCAAGGTAGAAGAAGATCTTATGACATGGAATTTATTCCAACATCTTGATCAATATTTATTCCTCAAATCAACATCACAACAGATTGTCTGCTGTGTCTACTAAATTACAAATGAGTATACTTCAAAAGTATTTAATTAAGTACGAAGTTTGCTTGGGTCATCCAGAGGTCGTGAAAGGTTCTATGAAAATATAAGTTCTTTTTCTGCATGAATGCCTGACAATAACTTGAATCTTTACCACCTCTCAAAAACAAAAAGGCACTACTATCAGTGAAGGCCAACTCACCCCCCAAAAACTTCTTGATGACCACTAGCCAAAATCTTACACGGACTGACCACATAAATAAAACTACATGAGATGTCTGATGAAGCATTAGCTGTGTTTCTCTCACCAAGATATTGCCAAACTTGAATATTTCTCGCATTTGCTCCCCTCCCCCACTCTGGTTTTTAGCATTTCAGTATTTTGCTTTTGTGATTAATACAAGGGTCTTTCTGAACCAGTTTAACCGTTATACCCCAAATGCTCATTGTAATATCGTCATTAAATTTGACCTTATATTTTGCCTGATAATAAATTTATCCCAAATAATGAAATTTTTGCATTAATCAATATAAAAAAAAGTAGCGTCTATGAACTGCTACGTAATATTTGCCTCCAAGGATGGGTGGCACATTGGCAGGTGAAATAAAGTCTATTGCATCACAAGTTTACCTCAACACAGTTTGGGCATGAACAACACAAAGCATGGTTAAACTGACCTGTTATATTAACACAAGGCAAGTCAAATTACCAGACACTAGGCTCACTTGCTCTGCAAGAGGCAGAAAGAGATATTTTCACCTATGCACTCTGTCAGTGATGTCTATTTGAGATTCTCAGCTTAGCAGAGGTTAGTTCTTCTTGCCCTTCTATTCATCTTTCCTATGAACTCCTGCTGAGATCCTTTAATAAAGCTCATGCTTTTCCAAGTATCAAACTACTAGCATTTTCATTAATTTGAAATTTCCAAGAACTTGTTAAACATTATAGCTTTATATAGAATCATAAAACAATAAAGTATAAAAGAAAGCCTTTTAAGCCAGGTGTGCATGCTCTTTGGTAAAGCTAATTAATTCCACTTCCCTGCTCTTTACCTACAAGCTATGTAATATTTTTCTTTTCAATTCACATTTGAAAGTTATGGAGAATCTGCTACATCAACCTCTCAGGCAATGCATTTCAGATCACAACAGCTCACTGCAAAAAAAGGTTTCTGTAGGTTCTTTTCCATAATAAATTTGTATCATCTGGTGACTGAGCTTCCTGCCACTGGAAAGAACTTTCCCTTGTTGTGGACCTCTATCAATTCACATGCTAACCTTCTGTTAGCATTAATTTAATGAATCTCTTGTGTACCCTCTATAAGGCTCTGACATTCTTTCCTCGCTTTGATGGCCAGAACGGAACACAATTCTAAGGTCTAAACAGTCTTCAGGCTTAGCATAACATCCTTGGCTTTTACTTCATGATTCTGTTTATGAAATTCCCATGCGCTTTTTAACAGCCTTTGTGCATTGTATTAATATATTCCTGTTCATGACCCCTTTAAAATTGTATTAATTTTGTATTGCTTCTCTTCATTCTACTTGCCAAGTTATTACAAATTCCTCTGCGTTAAATTTCAAGTATTTTTAATTCATCATTTCCTTACTCACATTTAATATTTAAGTACCACAGAATTTTACCTAATGCATTTGGGTTCCTTTAATATTTAATATGATTATTTATATATTTCTTTATTGCCACTTGATATTAATTAATTAGCATCTCCTTCCGCTCCTGCACCAAATTTCTGAATTTTCTGCCATTATCCTGTTTAATAAGGAACTCCATTTAGCAGATTCACCCAACTCTTTTAAAGTTCTCCAGACAACTAACATATAAAATATTAAATTGTTTCCAACAATAGGATGCAAGTTATTTTGAAGAACCGCTTGCAATATGATCATACAGAATTGTAATTATATTACAGGATAAATGAGATGGAAAGCATATATAATAATTTCAGTTTCCTGTATTTTCTTTTACCTTCCCACAGCAAATACTGTGACTTCTCCAGCTCGACTCCTTCTGAAGTCCTTTGATCTCTTTGACTTTCGATGGCTGCAACGTGAACATGTGCTCTTCCCTGCAATTCCACCAACAGTATGTAGATGATGCCCATGTGAATAGTGATTTGTCAGGCTTCCAGTTGGAGATACAGGACTTTCAGGGGTAACAGGACTAGGAGGACCATTGGGACTTGCAGGGCTTTAAAGAGAGAAAAAAAACTATATATATTAATAAATATATCAAATAAATATCAAAAATCAGCTATTGATGGTTATAATTGGCAAACAAACTTCTGTACAGTAGCATTCAATACTTTACACATGATCTTTTAACCAAATTATCACAAATATATTTAAATAATATATCTGTAAAATTGAAGTTTGACTGTGGGTCAGCCTTTCACCTCTAGAACCCAAGTTCAAATCTACCACAGTAACAGAAATACATTGTCCTATCTAAGGATCCTATCAGAAATCCATTCAGCCAATTTAACACAATTTCAAATAGGAAAAATAGCCTTTTTAGGACAAAATTGCCACTGGTGAGCACTACCATGGCTTTGAGAAATTAGAAATGATGCAGTAAGAAGTGCTCTGATGAAACTGAAGGCAATGACTCGTGTTATTTGGAGAATAGAGGGAACTACAACGAACCTGGGTGCTCTTGAAGATGACATTAGAAGGAGTTCCATTCCCCATCACTAATATAAACAGCACATTTTTCTTAAACAGTGAAACATCAGTAAAAGCATTCTAGATGGAATGAAGGAGCAAACATGAACCTTCTGAAAGATCTACTTGGTGTCAGTGTCTTATTATAATGTTCACAGAAACCAGTGTTAGCAGAGTCCTCAGACATTCATCACGCCCATGTTCTTTCCCACCCTGCTGTAATGTTGATTCACTAAGTGTTACTGCACTTTCTGCCAGCTTTTAAATTCCTCTGCACAGTTCTCATATTCCAAAATTTTCCTGCACAATGTCACCATAGCAAAGGATCCTATCAGACCACCAAATTCCATTACATGTACACTTTTCACAGACTATTGCACAGCTTTTATTTTGAGAATGGAATTTGCCAGTAAATGTCCCATAATACAACTGTATAAGTGTTACAAATATTTAGTTCATGCATCATATTAATATTTTAGAGATAATTTTAATTCTGGAAAGATTAAAGTTGTAAAGTGTAAGGTTATCAAAATGCTGGATTTCAAAGATTGCAAGAATAATTTTTTTAAAAAAAACTTCAAAAGATTGCTCATGTTTGTTTCATCAAGTCAGATTTGAGGAAACGCAGTCATAAAACATCAGGTGAACTTGCTTTGCTGGATAAGTTGTAAAGGGGGATAATTGGTTTAGAGGTCAATTTGAGCATAGACCATACCAAGCTATGTTGTCTCTGGTTTCAAGTTTGCTTGCTGGGAGAGACTTCACTGCAGTTTGGGCCTTGTGTGATTTGCAGCTCACAGAGAAATCCTAGGAGCTGTTTAATGAAGTTACAGCTCAGGGAAAGTCCAAGGGAGCTTACATGATGAAAGAAATTTGATGGTTCCGTGCTAATGGCAATTAGGACTTAAAGAAGCCTTGGGAGCCATTTATGGCTCAGGGCCAGTGTGGTTCTCAAGGAAATTCACAGACTAAATCTTCAAAAGTCAAAGGGTTGAAATCCCTCACAAGAGACCTGGTTTGTGCATGTTAGCTAATATGAAATAGCTTAGCAGTGGTTAAAGAGGAATTCCACTTCTGATCACTAGTGATCTCTGACAAAGTGCACACATGATCAACAGATGAGGGCTACATTGTGTTTACTTATGGAAGCTCCTCATGTTCACTGCCTACACTTTGAAGAATGCCACGTCTTCCCAAGAGAGCTGCTGAGACTTACAGAATAATTCCTCAGTATAAATTACTGCTTACTGAATGAGGAAAAATATATAGAACACAGAACAGTACAGTACAGGAACAGGCCCTTCAGCCCACGATGTTGTGCTGACATGAGGCCAAATTAAACAAATTTCTTCTGCTTTCCCTTGGTCTGTATCCTTCTACTCCGTGCATATTAATGCGCTTATCTAAAAAGCCCCTAAAACATCCCTATCATATCTGCCTGCATCACCATCCCTGGCAGCACGTTCCAGACATCTACCATAGAAACTCTACAGTGCAGAAAGAGGCCATTCAGCCCATTGAGTCTGCACCAACCACAATCCCATCCAGGCCTTAACTCTATATCCCTACATATTTACCCATTTTTCCCTCTAACCTATGCAGGACAATAAGGGTCAATTTCAGCATGGCCAATCAACCTAATCCGCACATCTTTGGACTGTGGAAGGAAACCAGAGCATGCGGAGGAAACCCATGCAGACATGAGAATAATATACAAATTCCATACAAACAGTGACCCAAGCCAGGAATCGAACCCAGGTCCCTGGAGCTGTGAAGCAGCAGTGCTAACCACTGTGCTACCGTGCCTACCACTCTGCATAAAAAAAACTTGCTCCTCAGATCTCCTTTGAACTTTCCCCCCTCTCATCTTAAGTGCATAGCCCTCTAGACTTTTCAACTCTAGAAAAAAGATTCTGACTGTCAACCCCATCTATGCCTTTCAATTTTATATACTTCTATCAGGTCTCCTCTCACCCAGTCCAGAGAAAACATACCTAGTTTGTCCAGTCTCTTCTTAGATATCTCATATTTCTCCTACAAAGTATAAAAGCAACTGTTCAAACAGTAAAGAGCCAGTATATCAAGAATGTACAGAGAAAATTAATATTAATTTCTTGGTACAGGAACAGAGGAAAGTAAAGACGATTATGGAGAAATGCAAAAGCCAAGTCCTCCCTGGCATGTAAAGGCTTTAGCACAGCCACATGTGTTGAAAATACATCTGTTGAGTACCATATAAAAAGCCAAGACAGGTTAAAGGATTATGTTCACTAGATAATTTATTTTTATCCATTTATCTCTCTGCAGTCTGCATGTGGAGATATATTTTTGGAAGCTAACAAAACATCTACTAGTGAAGGCGGAATATCTTAATTTAATAAATGCAATCAAAGACCAGTTCTGGAGGTAGTGGGATCAGTACAAATAGGATGAGTTACACCCGGACAGGACTGGGACTGATGTCCTAAGGGGAGTATTTGTTAGTGTGGTTGGGAGGGTTTAAACTAAAGTGGTAGGGGGATAGAAACCCAAATAAGGAGTCAGAGTGGGTAATCAAGAACAAGCACAAAAGACACTAAGGGGAATAGGAAAAGTGTTTGGCGGAGAAATCAAAGGCTAGGACCAAAGAGGGCCGCAGTGGAAAATAGTGGGAATGGAAGAAATGTTTAAACAGCAAACATTAAGTTTGTGTGTCTTAATGTGGGGAGCATTCGCAATAAAATGGATGAATTAATCGCACAAATAGATATAAACAGGTATAATATAGTCAGGATTACGGAGACATGACTGCAAGGTGATCAGGGATTAGAAATGAACATCCAGAAGTATTCAGTATTTAGGCAGGCAGGCAAAAAGGAAAAGTCAGTGGAGTTGCAATGCTGATTGAAGAGAAAATTAACACAATAGTCAGGCAAGATATTAGCTCCAACGATATGGAATTTGTATGGGTGTAGCCGAAAAACACAAGGGGCAAAACACATTAGTGGAAATTGCATATAGACCCCCAAAGTGGCCAAAACACGTTTAAGGGAAATTAGACAGTACTAGATCCAACAAAGAAGCATACAATTTGGTTAGAAAAAAATAACAGAGCCTAGGTTTGGGAGCAGTTTGGAATTCAGCAAAGGAGAACCAAGGGATTGACTAAGAAAGGGAAAGCAGAGTACAAGAGTAAGCTTGTAGGGAACATGAAAATTAACGATAAATGTTTCTACAGATATGTGAATGGAAGAAGATTGGTGAAGACAAATGTAGATCCCTTACAATCAGAAGCAGGGAATTTAGAATAGGGAACAAAGAAATGGCTGTCCATCTGAATACATGCAAGGAGAATATAAATAACATACCAGAAATGCTGGGGAACATAGGTTTTAATGAGAGAGATGAATCAAAGGAAATCAATATTAATAGAGAAATGGTGTTGAGGAAATTGATGGGATTGAAGGTTAAAAAATCCTCAGGACCTGACAATCTATATCCCAGGGTATTTAAGGAGGCAGTTCTAAAATAGTGGAGGCATTGGTGTTCATTTTCCAAGATTTTATAAATTCTGGAACAATTCCTACAAATTGGAAGGTAGTTACTATTTAAAAAGGGAAAGAGAGAAAAAAAAACAGAATTTATAAACCTTCCAGAGTAATGTCAATAGTAGGAAAAATTCTAGAGTCGATTATAAAAGATTTTATAGCACAGCACTTGAAGTGGTAGAATTGGACAGAGTCAGCATGTGTTTATAAAAAGAAAAATCATCCTTGACAAGTCGACTGGAATTCCTTAAGGATTTCACTAGTGGTGGTGGAGGTGGCAGTGGGGGCGGAAGAATTGGATGTGATTTATTAGACTTTCAGAAGGCTTTCTCCTTCCACAAGGAGAAACTCCCATGATTAGTGCGTAAAATTAAAAACGTGTGGAATTAAGGGTAGTGTATTGAGATGGATAGAAAACTGGTTGGCAGACATCAAATAGAATAAGTATAAAGGGATCTTTATCTGAATGGCAGGCAGTGGCTACTGAGGTACTGCAGGGATTGGTGCTATGACCCCTGTTATTCACAATATATATTAATGACTTAGGAAAAGGAAACTAAATGTAATTGAGGTCATTTTCAGCCTGTTCACTGTCAGAGAATAGCAACACGGGCTGAAAGTTCGAAGAATCAGGAAAAGCGATTCCCTCCAGAGGTATCGCATTCTGCAATTTTTCCCATCTCTCATTGGGAGAGCAAAGTTCACACCCACAAAGGGGAACCATATTTTAATTGATTTCAATCCAATTAATAGCTCCCAATCCCCTCAACATAATTCCACCCCCCCCTCAAAATTTTCAAATCTTGTCAGACATGGACTTGTCCAGGGTATCCCCTTGTGGGCACAAAGTTGATTAGACCCCCTAGGGGAAAGGGACATGTCTGATCAATGGTTTGGCATTGTATCAACCTGCCATCCCCTGGTAGGTGGTAGTGCTGAGATGAACTTTAGTCGAAGCCTTATTCGATTGGGGTGGTGGGGTAGGTGGGGATCCATATATGCAGCTGGGATGAGGATGGGGGAAGGAGGTGGGGTTGGTGGGTTACATTCAATGGAAAGAATAGGAAATGCCGGCAAGGAATGGGAGTTGGAGGGATGGTATAAGAGAAGAGATGCCAACAACGAGGAGTGATCATGCAGGAAAGCTGCTGCTGATGACTGGGGCCCCCAAGACCTCTATGGTGCAGTAGGGAAGATTATGTCTTGGTGGGAGTGGGCAGCTGAGCATTGCCAGCATGTTTAGACCCCACCCCAACATTAAGGTAGGCGTACAGGTGCAGTAGGCAATAAAAGAAGCAAATGGTATTTTAATCTCCATAGCAAAAGGACTTGAGTACAGGAACAGGGATATCTTATTGCAATTATACAGAGCCTCAGAAAGGCCACATCTGGAATAGTATGCAGTTTTGGGCTCCTTATGAGGCAAGATGTTCTTGCTATAAACAGAAGGCAGCGAACATTTACCAGACTGACTCCTGGGATGGCAGGGCTGACATACAAGGAGAGACTGAGTCAGTTTAGGATTATATTCGCTGGAAAATGAGGGGAGCAGTGAATAGAAATCTATAAAATTCTAACACAACTAGACAGGGCAGACACAGGAATACATTCCCAATGGTGAGGATGTCCAGAACCAGTGGTTGTAGTCTAAGGACATGGGGTAAAATCTTTAGGACTGAGATGAGGAGAAACGTCTTCTCACAGAGCATGGTGAGCATGTGGAATTGGCTACCACAGGGAGCAGTTGAGGCCAAAACATTGTGTGTTTTCAAGACAGAATGAGGTGCAGCTCTTGGGGCGACAGAGATTAGGCTACTGAGTTGGATGATCAGCCATGATCATAATGAATGGTGGAGTTGACTTGAATGGCCTCTTTCTGTACCTATTTCCTTTGTTTCTCACCAGCTAAGTCATTGAAAATAAAACTATTTGGGTCAGGATGCAAGACTTAATCTAATACTGGCAAATTTATCTGTGGTAAAGAAGGGGCAATCAGCAAAGTGACTCAACCATAAAATGTGATAGCAGGATCAATTCAGCAAACTGTCAAGTGATTTGTACTTGTGCACAACAGCTGTCAGATCATTGTTTTAAAACAATCAGCAAATTATGTTTTTAGATTAAAAAAGCAAGGTGCTTGAAATAAAGTTTTACAAAAAATTGAATTTGTGCTGGAAACTGCCTTTTATAGAATGGTCTCTTCATTGTAGCACATGAAACTACTCTATTCTCAATGGATTCTTCATCTACTTATGATGGAAAAAAACATTAAATTTCCAAAATTAAATACATTGCTAGACTGCAAATGAAGTACTTCAAACTATTCTTTTGCAAAATAGCTATCTACAACTAACACCAGAGGGCGACATGGTACCAAGGCACCAAATACACATGTAAACTAGACACATTTTGTTTCTGTTTCTTTAGTTTGTGAAAATCAATAAATCACAGATTTTAACAGTTTATCTTCTGCATGCAGTTAGATTACACAATCGAGTTAATACTTTACACATATAATCTGTGTCCAAGTTTATCAAGAGAAGTGCAGCATCCAACCAAAGGACTAAGTTCCAGCATCACACAAGCATTTATATTTTCTGAGCTATACTTGGAGCAAAGGTATTGTTTAAGAAGGGTTGTTTGGTTGAAACATCACATTTGTCAAGGGTTATACAATATTGTGTGTTTTTTTTGTTTGTAACTGGTAAAAGTTTTTGTTAATTTTCTTTGAATACATGTTAACTGTATTCTTAAATAAATTTTGCTTGATAAAAGCTCCCTAATGAATCATTTGAATCATACTTGAAGTGAAGTCCCTCATGCTTAACCTCGTCAAATTCAAATTGTAAAACCTATGATTCAGGTGGAATTCAGAAAACACCTGAGTTTCTGACCCGAATTATAACACTGTCCAAAAGGACTAATTCAGAGCAGGTATTTCAGAATGAGAAAATCCAGCATCACACGAGCATTTTTATTTTGTGTTAAACTTGCAACAGGTGTAGGCTTGTTTGGTTAGAACAGTTTTTACAATATCATGTTTTTTTGTTTGTAATTGGTAGAAGTTATTGCTAATTATCTTATTGGATGTGTATTATATCCTTAATTAATCTTTGTTTGATAAAAGCTCCCCAGTGGGTCATTTGAATCGTACCTGGAATGAAACATCTTATGCCTACCTGTGCCAAATTCAAAGTGCAAAAACTTATGGTCTAGGCTGACTTTATAAAGAGTTTCTGACCTGGATTATAATAATACTAACAGGGAATTTAATTATCAAGATGACAGACAGGCAGTCCTTAAACTGTTGACATGAGACCTGTAGGCTACCAGGGTAAAGGACATCACATGAAAAGGAAAAGGATGGGAAAAAGAGATAGACTTCGTGATCAACGTTGGAACCAGCAACAGAGGGAGGACGGAGGAATTTAAGGAGCTAAGGAGAAAGTTAAAATGTAACACCCCTAAAAGGTAGCAACCTCTGAATTATTTCCCCTGCTATACACTAGGGAGAGAGAGAAAAAAAAATCAGAGGACGTGGCAGGGTAGACTGTTGACAAGGCAACAGGACTGGATGAGATGGATCCAAGGATATTGAAGGAAGCGAGAATGGAAATTGCAAGGGCACTGGCATAATCTTTAGGTCCTCTCTAAACTCAGGAAGGTATCAGGGAACTGGAGTGCTTGCAACCACCTTCAGCCAAAATGCCAGCTAGGTGATACTTCTCAGCTGTATATGGTGGCCCATATCATTATAATGATAGTATCTTCAGCTAATTCAATTTATTCAGTGTGATATTAATAAACATACACCAGACACAGCAAAAGACATGGGCTTCTATAATATCTCAGTTCCGAAGACTTGTGCTTCAGATGTGGCTGCACAGCAAGCCAAGCTGTTCTATACAGCTCCAATACTGGTCATTTATTCGATGATGTGTTAAATTACACAGGTATACTGTATGCACAAAAGTAGGATAAATCCAATCTAGCCAACTACTCTCAATCATCAGGAAAGTGAGGGCAAGTGTCAAACACAAAGCTTCAAGTGACACTAACTTAGCAATAAGCTATTTATTAATGCTTAGTTTGGATTCCATTAGAACCACCTCAGCAGCACAGCAGTTAATACCACTACCCACAGCTCCAGTGCGCTGGTTCGATTCACTGCCTATGTGGGGTCTCTGCGTTCTTCTCGTTTCTGCGTGGGTTTCCTGTTTCCTCTGGGACATCCTGTTTCCTCCCACACTCCAAAAGACATGCTTGTTAGGTGCACTGGCAATGCTAAATTCTCCCTCAGTACACCCGAACAGGTGCTGGAGTGTGGCAACTTCAGGGTTTTCATAGTAATGTTGATATAACCCTACTTGTGATACCAATAAATAAACTTTAGCTTTAGGTCTTATTATTGCCTTTGTTCTACCAGAAACAAAAACTGAATTCCAGATCGAAATGAGATGAAAGTGATTGCACATGACAAAGTAACATATGACCAAGTGATGCATCAATCTACCTAATCAAATTGAAGTCAATGGGAAAACCTCTCTAATAATTTGAATCATACCTAGTGTGAAGATAGATTTTAATTATTGGAGGTCAATCTCAGCGGAAGGACATTGCTTCAAGGTGTTACTCAAAACAGAGCCCTAAACCAAACTGTCTTAAACCTCTTCAATAAGAAACGACCTTGCTCAATTATAAACTCAGAAATGTGGATGTTTGTAAATGATTATAGTGTTCAATTCCATTCACAACTCCTTGCCATGCAGCAAGACCTTGATAACTTTCCAACTTATGCCAATGAATCATGCAAATGTTATTTGATGGTTAAATGCTGGAAACGATCATCTTCAACAAGTCACAGCCTAAACATCTGCCCCTGAAATTAAATGGTTTTCAACTGCTAAATCCCTCCCAATCAATATCCTGGGATTATCAATACTCAGAAACATAACTGGACTAGACAAATATATACCGTGGTTGCAACATCAGGTCAATTGTTTGGTACTTAGTGATGAATAACTCATCTCCCAACTTGCCAAAATTTGTCCACCTCAGTATCACACAAACCCTTCATCTTCTGAAGGACACGAAGGAAATAAGAGAGTCTTCGATTGTCCAAATGAGTGTACGCCAACATCTCAAAAAGTCTGAACTATACACAACAACGAATCCTAGTAACATGACACCCCATTTGTATTTTTGTATCAAAGGCACATGGTGGCAACAATGTATACTAACTACAAGATGCAGTGCAATAACTCATCTCCAACTAACCTCTACAGCCTGGAAGACAATTTTGATTTGATTTATTATTGAAACACGTATTAACATAGTGAAAAGTATTGTTTCTTGCGCACTATACAGACAAAGCATACTGCACATAGAGAAGGGAATGAGACAGTCAGAATACAGTGTTACAGTCATAGCTAGGGTTTAGAGAAAGATCAACTTAATGCAAGGCAGCTCCATTCAAGTCTGACAGCAGGAGGGAGAAAGCTGCTTTTGTGTGGTTGGTACATGACCTCAGTATCTCTTTCCCGACAGAAGAAAGGTGGAAGAGAAAACGTCCGGGGTGCATAGAGTCCTTAATTATGCTGGCTGTTTTGCCAAGGCGTGGGAAGTGTAGACAGAGTCAGTGGATGGTTTGCGTGATGGATTGGGCTACATTCACAACCTTTTGTAGTTCCTTGTGGTCTTGGGCAGAGCAGAAGCCATACCAAGTTGTGATACAACCAGGAAGAATGCTTTCAATGATACATCTTTAAAAGATGGGGAGAGTCGTAGCTAACATGCCAAATTTCCTTAGTTTTCTGAGAAAGTAGAGGCATTGGTGGGCTTTCTTACTTATAGTGTCAGCATGGGGGATGGGGGAGACCAGAACAAGTTATTGGTGATCTAGACATCTAAAAACTTGAAGCTCTCGATCTTTTCTACTTCGTCCCCATTGATGTAGACAGGGGCACGTTCTCCTTTATGCTTCCTGAAGTCGATGACAATCTCCTTCACTTTGTTGGCATTGAGGGAGAGATTATTGTAGCCACACCTGTTCACCAGATTCTCTATCTCATTCCTATACTGTCTCATCATTGTTTGAGATTCGATCCATTACTGTGTGGTTGAAAGTCAACCACACAGTAACTTTCAAAACTTGAAAGTCAAATTGGAAGGGAATTTGGCTGCACAGTCATAGGTTTATAAAGGAGTATAGTAGGGGGCTGAGAACACAGCCTTGTGAGACACCAGTGTTGAGGATGATCATGGAGGTGGTGTTATTACCAATCCTTATTGATTGTAGTCTGAGAGTTAGGAAGGTCAGGATCCATTCGCAGGAGTTACCAAGGCCCAGACCATGGAGTTTGGAGATGAATTTCATGGGAATAATGGTGCTGAAGGCTGAGCTGTAGTCAATAAATAGGAGTGTGGCAATAGGTGCCCTTGTTATCCAGGTGTTCCAGAGTTGGGTGCAGGGGCAGGAAGATGGCATCTGCTACTGACCTGTTGCACGATAGGCAAACTCAAGTGGATTCAAATAGTCTGGCAGGCTGGAATTGATTTGTGCCATGACTAGCCTTTCAAAGCACTTCATAATGATGGATGTCAGAGCCATCAGCTTTGAACAAGAGCCTCAGAGATCACAGAATAATAATTCAGAAGGAGGCTATTTGGCCCATTGTGTCTACACTGACCACAATCTCCCCAGGTCCTATCCTTATAACCCCACACATTTACCCTAGCTAGTTCCCCCCCGATCCAAAGAGGCAATTTAGTATGCCCTATCTACCTAACCCGCACATCTTTGGACATAAGTTCCAATTCGAGTCAAACACCACCCTGATTTGGAAATATACTACCACAGGTTAATTTTGATTGGGCACAAACTTGAAATCTGTTACCTAACAGCACTGTCGGAGTATTTTCCCCCTGCAGTCTCCAGCAATTCAAAATACTTTGCAGTTTAATTAGAGTTGGGCAATAAATAAAGACCTTGCCAGTGACACGCACATCCCATGAATGCATAAAAAGAAATAAATACTGTGGCTCTAAAAGTTGCTTTTAGAGCTACAGTATTTATTTTTTATGCATTCATAAAATATTCATTCAAATTCATAGTTTGTAATTCTGAGGTGAGTGACTCAGCTCCCCAATCCCAAAGGATTGTCACCATCACAAGTCAGAAGTGTGATGAGATATTCACCACTTGCTGAATGAGTTGGGCAGCATAATAGCCGAGAGGTTTTAGAACAAAGCAGTTGGATAAACTGGCACTCCATTCATCACCGCAAACATCCACTCCCTCCATCATCACTGTAACAGACAGGAGTGTAAACCATCTACATGATGTATTGTGCAACTTGCCGAGATGACTTGACAGCATCTCCCAAATCCAGGATCACCCCCTGAAATGCAATTAAAAATGAGCAATAATTTCTGGCCTTGCCAGTGACACCCATGTGAATGAATAATTTTAAAACAAATAAAACCATGCCGACTCATTTCTCCCACAAGGTTCTTCATTTACTCTTCCAGAGCATAGTGAGTACTTTCCCTACACTGGGCATCAGACTATGGTTTCCCTGGATCTCTTTTTCTTATTTTAACTGATAATTATGCAATTAAAATAGCAACTCGTTAATCAATTAAAACAGGAAGGGCTGAGTGGGAGGATGCTCAGCTGTTCCTACATTTTAGATGCTTAGACTGATTCAGAGATAAATATATGTTTCATTCAAATCCTGCTAAGCACAGAATTTAAACAGTCTGCAAATAGTAGGATTACTAAGGATCACAATATGTTTTTACCTAAGAGTAGATTCATTTCTCCACACGTACTTTGGGGGGGAACAGGACAGATTACAAGTAACAGACTTGATCACAACAAAAAGATAAAATCCCTTCAAATTTCACAATAAGTCCAAAAGTTAAGCAGAAGGTCTTCACATTCCACACTCAACAAACAAACTCATTTTCCTCCAAAATGTTAGGCAAAAGCTTTAGTTGAAAAACAATCTCCTTTTATAAGGATAAAATGTCCAAACAACAGCAATGCTGCAGAAATCTCTAAGCAAACAATGAAACCAGTAGGAGTCAAACAACATTAAATGTTTCAGTAACACAATCCTATGGAGGGAATCAAATGAAATAAAAAAAAAAAATCGCTGAGATTAAAAGAAGTTATTATAAATGGAGAGTTTGCTTTCTGTTTCTTGGACAGGGCACCATTTCCACTTGCAAGTTACTTACCATTGTACTGGCACAGATTTATTGTTAAATGCCCAATATCTGCTTCCACTAATATCTCTACATTCCAGAGATTATTGCTAACTGTCTAGATTTCTAAGTTTTGACAAAGAATTTGGCTTGAGGTATTTTCAAACTATGTACGATACATTAAACAACTTTGCAGCACAGCGTCATAATTTCTTTTAGTATATAACTATCTGAAACATTTTTGAAATCTGAACAAGCATTATTAATAAATCCTGAGATAAACTTACCTTTCTGCATTCTGATCTAACATAGCATGTAATGCTTCGGCATTAGCTGCAAAGAGAGGTAAAAAAACAGATGTTAATTCCAAACTGAATTGTGGATATTTGAAATTGTAAAATGCCTTACAATTCAGACCTAATTATTGTTGACAGTTTTTCATTTAATCTACATTTTATAATGCTATCAATATTATAAATTGAATTTAAACATTAAAAAATAACAATTAAATATTACGTGAAAGATTAATAAGATAAAAAAGGCAGCAACATATAAAGAAATACATAATAAGCGATTTACTTTAAATAAGTTCAAGCTAAGAATTCAAATTTTCAAATACCAGATTTGCAGTGGCAACAAGGTAGTAAATTATTCAGTGTCTGCTGGCTCAAAATATAATTTGCATGAATTTAGTAGCCTTGAATTTGGGGTTATAATGGTAAAATTATATGCACATACATCTATTACTATGCAAAACTGAAGAGATCTTCCGGTGTCAGCACAGGTGCAATTGAACATGCAAACCTGAAAGATGCTGTAAGTAATACATGGTGTACTGTTGCAAAATTGCAGATGCAGTCATATATAACAGTGATTTGATGTGAACGTCAGCTTTTTAGAGTCAGTGCAGAAGGAGAGCACTTAGCTCAATCAGCACATGCTGACTCTCTTCAGAGCAATCCAATCAAGATTTAACCCCCATTCTATTCCTGAGCCATGCAGCATGATCTCTCTCAAATAATTAACTTCCATTTGAAATCATTGATCATCTGCATTTTTACATCCTCGTAGGCAGCAGAATGTAGATCATTACCATACTAATTGAAATAGTTCTTTCTCACATCTCTTGTTCAAAATCTTAAATCTACGTTCCCTAATTCTTAGATGATCAGCTTTTTTTAAATTCTTTCCATAGTTCATGGATTTTGCTGGCTAGGCCACCATTCTTATTGCTGTCTTTTCAGAGATGGGATAAATCAAATTTGCCAAATTTTTGTGCCCAGCTTTGAGGTCCCTTCATCGTTGACAATAAAATCTGGGCCATTGTTACTTGTAATACAGAAATGCAAAAAAAAAGTGTACTATAAACAGCGAATAAACATCTTCTGATTCTAATCACCAAAGTGGGCAAAGTTCTGGGAAAAGGATTTCAAGGCAGCCATGTGATAGGTGCTATAAACAGATAAATTAGATGATTTTCTAAATGGCGAGATCCACGTACAGATATTTAACATATATATACACAATACAGAAAATGATCAAAAAAATCTAATGAAATGCTGGCCTTTACACCAAGATTACTAGGATACAAGAAGATAGAAGTTATACCTGAGCTACACAAAGTCCTGTTCAGTATAAAATTGCATTCTACGAGCTTCTCACTTTAGAAAGGCTTTGTCCTTAAAAGTAATGCAACATACATTTATTGGAATAATACCAAATGCCGAGATTCAGTCTGGGAACTCAAATTGTACTCCCTGAAATTTAGAAAATTATGAGGAATACTTGATCAAATTTTCAAGATAGTAAGAGGAACAGATAGCTTTTTCTATCTACCCCATTTCCTGTGGTTGTGTTCCTTAGTCCTAAACTCAATCTATAGAGAAAAAGACCTGCATTTTTATAGCACTTTTAACTGACAACCAGACTTTGAGCACAGTCACTGTTATAATATAGGAAACAATTCAATTTACGTACAGCCAATTCTTGCAAAAAGCAAAATAATGACCAGATAATCTTTTTTGATGCTGTTGACTAAGGGATGAATGTTGGCCAGGACATTAGTCCTCTGCTCTTCTTTGAAATCGTGCTATGGGATCTTTACATCGTTACACCCATGCAGATAAGTGGGTGCTTGAATTAATATCTCATACAAATAACAGCAGCTCTGACAATACTTCCTCAGTATGCACTGATGTCAGCTTTGATGTTTGTGCTGAGGCCTTAGAATAGAACTTGAAACTAGGGCTATATAACTCAAGAGGCAAGACTGCTGACAACCAAGCCATGGTGACTAGCCTCACAAAGGTCTGGTCATTGGTCTAGAAATCCAAAGGCCCAGGCTCTGAGGACAAATCTCACCACGGCAGCTAATAAAATTTAAATTCAATTCATAAAATATGGGACTGAAAAACTAGTCCCAGTAATGGTGACCATGAAATAATCATTGATTGTGAGAAAATCCACATGGTTCACTCATGTGAACGTATCTTATGTGGTCTAGTCTACATGTGACTAGGGCCAAAAAGCATGACTCTTTGAAATGGCTTAGGAAACTGCTCAGATCATGGTCAGCAAATGCTGACCTTGCCAGTAACAACCAGATCCTTTGACAGATAAATTTTAAAAAGTTCTTTTGAATATTGAAGTTTGGAATCTACATCTCATACATGCTCTTCTCTAGGCAGTAGTTAGGTAAATCATTCATTGTAAATCTGAGATTTCTGCTAACCAAAGGTATTAAGGGATATGGAGTTAGGTCACAGATCTTATGAATCATTACCTGGATTTTTCATAATATACTGCACCATTTGTCCAACTGTATCAACATTGCACTCACCACTGTCATGGAAATCTAATAAACAATGTACAAAAAAATAAAGATGAGTAAAATACTATGAACATGAAAATACTATGAATACCAGAGTTGGGCATCACAATTAAATTAACACTACAGCTAGCAGTGTCTCAGAAGTTGCATCAAATCTGACAAATGGGTTAATTTCATTATATTTAATACCCAAAAAATGCCTGTATGATTAGTCTGATATATAGGGCAGAATTTATCAGACAACCCATTGTATTTCTCAGTGGTAGGATCTTTTGGTCCCGCCGTTGTCAACAGGGTTTCGCGTCAAATGTGCCCCTTGCCACCATGAAACTCACGGCTGAGATGTGCCACCAGAATAGAAGATTCTGCTGGCATTAACAACTACAAAGTTCTGACCATAATATTCACCATATAGATTTTTGAAGATGCTGTTCTGGAACCATCATACTTACTTCAGCCCATGTGTCAGTTTCCCTTCTACCTCACCTCAACTAGCTCAGTTCTTATCTACACTCTGTCCTAATCTAAATGTGATGTTCTGATTTTTGCATCGTCTTCCTTAACAAGTATGACTGGGGGCAGCAATAAAACACACACCATCCAGTAGACAACATAAATGAACAGCTTCATCTGAAAATAAGCTGAAAAAATGATTTTTGGACATGCTGAGAGATACAAATGGGAGTTTGTCCTCGTGGCTCGCTGAGTCCACATATGTTTTAAATGAACTCTATGAGCCCGGCCAGGTTGTCGATGTTTCAGTAGGGGAGCAGTTTGGGAACAGTGACGACAATTCAGTAAGCTTTAAAGTAGTAATGGATAAAAATAAATGTAGTTCTGAAGTTAAGGTGCTAAATTGGAGGAGGGCTAATTACAACAATATTAGGCAGGAACTGAATAAAGATTGGGGGCAGATGTTTGAGGGCAATCAGCATCTGGCATGTGGGAGGCTGTCAAATGTAATAGGGATTCAGGATCTGCACATTCCTGTAAGGATGAAGGATATGTATGGCAAGTTTTGGGAACCTTGGATAACGAAAGATATTGTGAGCTAGTCAAAGAGAAAAAGAAAGCATTTGTCAAGGCTAGGCACAACAAAGCCAAGTGTAGCTTACAAGGAAAATAGAAAGAAACTTAAGCAAGGAGTAAGGAGAGCAAAAAGGGGTCACAAAAAAACATTGACCAGTAGGATTAAGGAAATTTATACATTATATAAAGAGCAAGAGGGTAGCCAGTGAGAAGGTTGGCCCACTCAAGGGCAGGGGAGGGAAACTATGCTAGAGGGGAGGTCATGATGTGGAGACGCCTGTGTTGGACTGGGATAAGCACAGTAAAAAGTCTTACAACACCAAGTTAATGTCCAACAGGTTTATTTGGCAGCACCAGCTTTCAGAGTCTCAATCTCCATCAGGTGAGTGAAGACTTGTGTTCGTTCATAAACAGGACACAAAGACACAAATTCAGTTTACAAGATAATGGCTTGAATGCAATCGTGGTCAGTGGTAGGGAACTAAATGGTTGGAATGTGACTTGTTGCGAGGCTTCTTACTCTATAGGGGAGGTACAAAGGATTGGAGAATAGCCAATGTTGTTCCTTTGTTTAAGAAGGGTAACGAGAATAATCTATGTAATTACAGGCCGGTGAGCCTTGCTGGAAAGGACTTTTGAAACAGAATTTATTCCTACTTGGAAATAATCGGTCGATTAGCAAGAGGCAACATGGTTCTGTGAAGGGGAAGTCGCATCTCACTAACTTGATTGAATTTTCGAGGAAGTGACGATGACTGATGAGGGTAGGGCAGTGAATGATGTCTACATGGACTTCAGTAAGGCCGTTGACATGGTCCCTCATGGGAGATTGATGCAGAAGGTGATCCCATAAGAGTTCACAGGTGAGCTGGCAAGGTGAATACAAAACTGGCTTGGTCACAAAAGACAGAGGGTAACAGTGAAAGGGTACGTTTCTGAATGGAGGACTGTGACAAGAGGCATTC
This sequence comes from Sphyrna mokarran, assembly GCA_024679065.1. Classification (NCBI taxonomy): domain Eukaryota; kingdom Metazoa; phylum Chordata; class Chondrichthyes; order Carcharhiniformes; family Carcharhinidae; genus Sphyrna; species Sphyrna mokarran. Next base: position 88,763,694 of record JAGIQG010000001.1, on the reverse strand, counting down.
CTCAGGAATCAGTGCTGGAACCTTTGCCTCTTGCAATATATTATATATAACTGATTTGGAAGAAAATGTGACTGATTTGGTTAGTAAGTTTGCGGACAAGACAAAGGTTGGTGGATTTGCAGATAGCAATAAGAACCATCAGAGGATACAGATCAGTTGAAGGCTTGGGCAGAGAGATGGCAAATGGAGTTTAATCTGGACAAACATGAGGCAATGCACTTTGGAAGGTTTAATAGACATAGAAAATATACATTAAACGGCAGAATCCTTAAAAGTGTTTATAGGCAGAGGGATCTGGCTATACAGGTACAGAGGTCAATGAAAGTGGCAACGCAGGTGGAGAAGATAGTCAAGGCGGCAAATGGCATCTTGCCTTTAATCGGTCAGAACACTGAGTTTAAAGATTGGCTAGTCATTTTGCAGCTTTATAGAACCTTAATTAGGCCACATTTGGAATAGTGTTCAATTCTGATCATCACACTACCAGAAGGATATGAAAGGTTTCGAGAGGGTACAGAAAAGATTTACCAGAATGCTGCCTGGTCTGAAAGGTATTAGCTATGAGAAGAAGTTGGAGAAACTTGGTTTGTTCTCACCGGAACAATAGAAGTTGAGGGGCGGCCTGATAAAAGTCTACAAGATTGTAAGAGGCAATGGACGGACTGGATAGTCAGCTTTTTCCCCCAGGGCGCGACAGTCAATTACTGGGCGGCATACGTTTAAAGTTTTAGAGGCAAGGTTTAATGGAGATGTAAGAGGCAGAATTTTTTTTAAAAAAACACAAAGGGTGATGGTGCCTGGAACCCACTGTTGGGGGAGGTATTGGAAGCAGATACAATAGCGATTTTTAAGGGTGTCTTGAGATAACAGGAATAGGATGAGAATGGAAGGACATGGTCTCTGGAAAGGTTGGGATTTTAGTTAAGTCAAGCTGCATGGTCAGTGCAGGCTTGGAGGGCTGAACAGCCTGTTCCTGTGCTGTAATTTTCTCTGTTCTAAGTCACACTGAAATTCTCTTTGAAATGGAGCAGTGAAAGGAGCTCCCTTCCCATGATATATTAGTTGAGAAATCTGCCAGTGCTGTCTATCACAAATCCTTCACTGGAGTTGGTGTGTTGTGTACAATGAGAGCAATATTGACCACTGTTTGCTAGTTTATGAATTTTGTAAGCAAATATCAATGATAACCCACTACCATCTAGGCAAAACATCAGCCTACTTCAAAAGTTTGCTACACATTACTGTTTCTTTTTATAATGAGGTCTTGTGACAATCAAATCAGTCACCCTAAATGTGAGCAAAGTCTTTGGTCATAATTAATTCCAGCTTCCAGAATGACATGGTGGAACAGCTATCAGTACTGCTGCCTCTCAGTGCCAAGGATCAGGGTTCAATTCCCGGCTTGGGTCACTGCTTTTGTACAGTTTGCACATTCTCGTGTCTGCGTGGGTCTTCCACTTCTTCCCACAGTCTGAAAGATGCATTGGTTAAATACTTTGACCCGAACAGGCACTGAAGTGTGGCAACTAGGGGAATTTCAGAGTAACTTCATTGCAGTGTTAATGTAAGCCTTACTTGTGACTAATAAATAAATATTAACTTTGTGGCTGCCAATGAAGTACAACTAAAGTTGAAGCCAACTAATTTTACCATTGTGCACTCCTTTTGACAGTAAATTAACTCTCCGTTGACTGATATTTATACTTGCCAGACTGTTAATCCTCTCTCACTGATAATTTGTTTTTTTTTTTGTTTACAATGTTTAAATGAAATATAGTGTGTATAATTTCCAAGCTGTGGCATTAGCCTCTTGCCAGGTCTTTATTGAATAAGGGAATGGGTTTGCAACTGACTTGCCTCGCTAAATAAAAGTTAAAAATATGATGAGCTTACAAAAAATTATACACAGTGGAATTCTTATTCCACTGAATATTCTTATTCCACTGAGTTCCACTGAATTCTTATTCCACTGAGCCGCAACGTCATGTTGCAACTGTACAAAACTCTAGTGCGGCCGCACTTGGAGTATTGTGTGCAGTTCTGGTCCCCGCATTATAAGAAAGATGTGGAGGCTTTGGAGAGGGTACAGAGGAGGTTTACCAGGATGTTGCCTGGTATGGAGGGCAGGTCTTATGAGGAGAGGCTGAGGGATTTGAGGTTGTTTTCGTTAGAAAGGAGGCGGCTAAGAGGGGACCTAATCGAAACATATAAGATGATTAGAGGTTTAGATAGGGTGGACAGTGATAGCCTTTTTCCTAGGATGGAAAAAGCTAGCACGAGGGGACACAGCTTTAAATTAAGGGGTGATAGTTATAGGACGGATATCAGAGGCAGGTTCTTTACCCAAAGGGTGGTTCGGGAGTGGAATGCCCTGCCTGCAGCAGTTGTAGATGCGCCAAGTTTGGTGGCGTTTAAGAGGTTAGCTGATAAGTATATGGAAGAGAAGGGAATGGTTTAGTTTGGAGGGGCATTGCTTTTTATATTGGTCGGCGCAACATCGAAGGCCGAAGGGCCTGTTCTGTGCTGTTATGTTCTATGTTCTATTGTTCCACAGCTACAAGATTCGCCTTTATCAGCAACCTTAAAATGGAGCACATGTAACCTTGGTAATGAAATAGCAAAGTCATCCTGCGAGGTAATAGTTAATGGCTATCCTGATAAGAACATTTTCTGTTATTTGTCATGCAAACTCATAAACATGCTTTCACTTTTGACTGAGATGTGAAGATTATATCCTCCATCCAACCATCATGTTTAGATAGCACCTTGAAGGTTGACTGTGGAACTTTAAATTATATATCACTGGTAATTGCCCCTTATATCATAGAATGGCTTCAGCAGAACGAGAGCAAAGATCAACTATTTTGTGTTCAAATATTTAGAAGTTATAGTGGGCGATGTTATGGAGTAGAAGCAAGGGACTTGAAATGAATATTTAAAGATTAATACAGACAGCTAAATATTGGGGAAGGAATAGAAGATAAAAATGCAGTTACAGAGATTTAGAGGTTTACAGCATGGAAACAGGCCCTTCGGCTTAACTTGTCCATGCTTTTTTTTAAAAAAGCCCCCAAGCTAGTCCCAATTGCCCGCATTTGGCCCATATCCCTCTATTCTCATCTTACTCATGTAACTACCTAAATGCTTTTTAAAAGACAAAATTGTATCCGCCTCTACTACTACCTCTGGTAGCTTGTTCCAGACACTCACCACCCTGTGTGAAAAAACTGCTCCTCTGGACACTTTTGTATCTCTCCCCACTCATCTTAAACCTATGCCTTCTAGTTTTAGACTCCCTTACCTTTGGGAAAAGATATCAATTATCTAGCTGATCTATTCCCCTCCTTATTTTATAGACTTCTATAAAATCACCCCACAGCCTTCTATACACCAGAAAAAAGTCTATCCAACCTCTCCTTATAACTCAAAGCATCAAGTCCCAGAGGCATCCTAGTAAATCTTTTCTGCACTCTTTCTAGTTTAATAAGGGTGACCAGAACTGTACACAGTATTCTAAGCGTGGCCTTGCCAATGTTTTGCACAACTTCAACAAGATGTCCCAACTACTGTATTCAGTGTTCTGACCAATGAAGCCAAGCATGCTGAATGCTTTTTTCAGTATTTTGTCCACCTGTGATCCCACTTTCAAGGAGCTATGAACATGTACCTCTAGATCTTTGTTCTGCAACTCTCCCTAACGCTCTACCATTGATTAAGGAAGTCCTGCCTTTGTTCAATCTACCAAAACGTATCACCTTGCACTTATCTAAATTAAACTCTATCTGCCATTCATCAAGCCACTAGCCCAATTAATCAAGATCCCATTGCAATCCGAAATAACGTTCTTCATTGTCTACTATGCCACCAATCTTGGTGTCCAGTTGCAAATTTACTAACCTTACCTCCTATATTCTCACCCAAGTCATTAATATAAATTGACAAATAACAGTGGACCCAGCTCTGCTCCCTGAGGAACCCGGCTAGTCAAAGGCCCCCAGTTTGAGAAACAAATCTCTACAACCACCCTCTGGCTTTTGTCATCAAACAAATTTTGTACCCATTTAGCTATCTCACCTTGGATCCCATGAGATTTAACCTTCTGCAATAACCTATCATGCAGTACCTTGTCAAAGGCCTTGCTAAAGTCCATGTAGACAACATCAACTGCATTGTCCTCATCTACCTTTTTGGTTAGCCTTCAAAAAACTCAAATTATCCACTCACAAAGCTACGCCAACTGTCCCTAATCAGTCCTTGCATCCCTAACTGCCTATAGATTCTGTCTCTCAAGATACTTCCAACAACTTACCCACCACAGATATCAGGCTCACTGGCCTGTAGTCCCCAAGCTTTTCCCCGCAGCCCTTTTTAAACAAAGGCACAACATTTGCCACCCTCCAACCTTCAGGCATCCCACCCATGACTAGCGATGATTCAAATATCTCAGCTAGGGGATCCGCAATTTCCCTCCAGCCTCCCACAATGCCTTGTGATACATCATCGGGTCCAGGGGATTTATCTACCTTGATGCACTTTAAGAATTCCAGCACTACCTTCTCTGTAACACATTTACTCCTCAAGACATCACTATTTATTTCCCCATGTTCCCTAACATCCATGCTTTTCTCAGCAGTAAATACTGATGAGAAATATTCATTTAGGATCTCACCCACCTCTTATGGATCCGCACATAGATAACCTTGTTAATAATTAAGAGGCCCTACTTTCTTCCTTGTCACTCTTTTGCCCTTTATTTATAGAAGCTCTTTGGATTCTCCTTAGCCTTATTTGCCAAAACAATTTTGTGTCCCTTTTTGTCCTCCTGATTTCTCTCTTAACTGTACTCCTACACCCCATATACTCTTCAAGGGATTCACTTGATCCCAGCTGCCTATGTATGTCATGTGCCTCCTCCTTCTTCTTGACCAGGGCCTCAACAGTCCCAGTCATCAAGGGTTGCCTACTTCTACCAGCCTTGCCCTTCACTCCAAGAAGAATGTGTTTATCCTGAACTCTGGTCAACACACTTCTGAAAGCCTCCCACTGACCAGATTTCCTTTGCCTTCCCACAGACTCTGCCAATTAACTTTTGAAAGTTTCTCCTTGATGCCATTAAAATTGGCCTTACTCCAATTTAGAATTTTGGGAAAGACCTATCATTCTCCATAGCTATCTTAAAACCAACAGAATTATGGTCATTGGTCCCAAAGTGATCCCTTACTAACACTTCTGTCACTTGCCCTTCCTTATTTTCCAAGAGGAAGTCAAGTTTTGCCCCTTCTCTCGTCAGGCCATCCACATACTGAATGAGAAATTCCTCCAGAGTAGACTTGACAAATTTCTCTCCATTCAGTGCTCTACAACTATGGCTGTCCCAGTCAATGTCGGGAAAATTAAAATCCCCTATGACCACCCAATTTTTCTTGGGAGTTATCTATAATCTCCTTACATATTTGCTCTTCAATTTCCCACCAACTATTTGGGGGTCTATAGTACAACCCTATCAAAATGATTTCCCCCTTCTTATTTCTCAGTTCTCACATATAGACTCAGTGACTGAACACTCAGATATATCCCTTCCCAGCACTGCTATGATGTTTTCCCTAATTACAAGTGCAACTCCCCCTCCTCTCTTACCTCCTGTGTTTTCTTTCTATAGCATCTGTATCATGGAATATTGAGCTGCCAGTCCTGTCCTTCCCTTAGCCATGTTTCAGTAATTGCTGTAATATCTAAGCCCCATATATCCATCCATGCCCTGAGTTCATCTGCCTTGCATTGAAATAAATGCAGTTTAATCTGAACTTCCCTTGCTTTGTCTTGCTTTTGCCTGATCTGTCTGGTACTAGGATTACTGACACTGCCTTTACCATTTAATATGCTCTCTAATTTCTGTGCTGTCCTCAACCTTCTCTTCTGTTTCCCTACTGCTTTAGATCCTGCACCACCACTCCCGCCAAACTAGTTTAAATCCTCCCAAATGGCTCTAACAAATCTTCTTGGCAGAATGTTAGCCCCCCAACCCCACTCCAGTTCAGATGTAACCTGTCCCTCTTGAACAGGTCAGCCCTACTGCAGAAGCGATCCTAATGATCCAAAAATCTAAATCTCTGCCCCAGTTTTCAAGCCATGCATTTATCTGCCTAATCTTTCTATTCCTAGTCTCACTAGCAGTAGCATTGGTACTAGTCCAGAAATTACCATCTTCGAGGTCTTGCACTTTAGCCTTTTGTCTCACTTTCTAGGCAGTTAGGTTAGAAATATAAATAGGTACAATGGTTAGTCATCGTGGAGGTTTAAATGTCCATTTATTAATTTGGATAAATGAGTAAATAAGGAAATTGAAATTCCAAAAATGTGTCAAGGACTTTATGTCAAAGAGGTAGCTTTGTAGATGTACAAGGGCAAAGGTACTGTCAGATACGGTTATGAGTAATCAAATAGTTTGAATTAGTGATCACCATATGATGAGATTTAAGATCCAACTAGAAAATAAATAAAGTCAAAACAAAAATTAGAATCATTGTTTGGTAGTACAGAATTTGAACATCCCAGAGTTAGTCTTCAAGTTGCTATCTAAACATGATAGTTAGATGAAGGAAATAATCTTCACATCTCATACAAAATATTAAGTGTTTCATGAAATGTCCATTAATCACCAATACAAGAGTCCAAATTGTTTCAGTTGCCACTTCATTAATTAATTCTCTTACCCATCTCTGCCTCAGCAACCTCCTTCTCTTCACATTCTGATTCTGTGTCTGTTGTGCATCGATAACCTTTATTTGCCAGAATACGGCAAATCAATATTCCTAGAAGTCCTGTGAGAAAAAAGACAGGTACCAATACAAATGCGATGTACTCTGGATGTGCGTTACTCGTTTTAGTTTGATTCAGCCCTGTATTGAAGTCATGGGATTCTGTGAAAAAACAAAAAAAATGAGAGTGTCAGGTATCAGTAAAATGCATGCTTAATTATTTTGGTATTTTCCTCTTTTCTGTCCCAATTTCTTCTCTTCTACAATTTTTTTTTTGCTAAGTTGGACTGGATATGCTTCTGCAAGTATCAAGTACTCTTCCAAATGGCCATTTCTCATGCCACTGTATAGTCAGCTAGTGCTAGGAGATCCAGTCAAACATCATGTTGCTCTCACTTAATGATATAAGCGTTTTTCTGGTTAGGGCCACTAGATACTATTCAAGAGAGATAGGTTGATATTTAAGACCAGCGATAAGCAAATCAGCCTCTACAGCCTGCTCCACTAATGGATGAACCCATTTACCCCACATTCCTCAGTATTTAAAATTAAAACTAGTGATCCAAAGATTCAAAGCATCAAACATTCCATGATCCAAGGCAAGGGGGAAATAAAGAAAAGTTCCAGATTTCTATTGCTATGAAATGGATTAAGTGATTGCACATTCCAATACTGAATGACCTGCTCTGATTTAAAGATTGACCATGTTTATTCCAAATTCCCTCAAGAAATGATTTCATTATATCTACTGCATTCAATTCTTACATCATTCTAAACATTTTGATTAACTAATCCCTCACTATAAACAAGTGTATGCACATACAATTCTCATAATTTAACTCTTAGTTTTAGTGAGTCTGCACTGTATCTGCTACAACAGGAAAATAACTTTTATAAGGTTTGGAACCCAAAACAGAATCTCTTCACTCTCTATTGTTCCTAGTTTACCATCATTTAGAAATACTCCAATTAGTCTTTCTTGAATCCAAAGTTGATAACTTTGTTTCCCTACATGTACTCCAATTGACAACAAATTTTTCCCCATGGAATCTGTGTTCTTTTCGCAACATCCTACTCCCATTTGCACTACCTACTGTGCTTCTCAATTCAGCACATTCATAAAACTTTGATATTTATCTCTCCTTCATGTATATCGTTACAAATACGTAATGAAAAGCTGAGCTCTCACTACTGATCCCTGCTAAATGTCATGTGTTATTTTCTGCACATGCCAGCACCCATTAGATACATACCCTTTATTCCGACTTCAAACAACTAAATTTCCCATATAATGTCACAAGGTTGACTCCAACCCCATACATTTTCATTTTTGCTAATAAACCCTGCACAGAACTTGAAATTGATCAACCGCTGGAAGTCATTTGACATAAAATTTCAGATTCTTTCTTATCCACCATGTTTGCAACATCATTGAATTGACAGTGTGCGACAGGTAAACTACGTTGTCTTCAATCAGCTCAAATTTGTTGAAGTGCTTAGTCATTCTGTCTATAATCCCTGACTTCAGAATTTAGTCCAACTGAAATATCACCAACAAACCACCCCTCTGGAATACATCAATTAACGATGCAGAACAAGGTTCAAATCTGGTAACTGCTTTTAATGATGCACCTACTCATTGCACTTATCAATTGGATTTTCACTTTTGGAATAGGAACAGTGGCATTGCCCAGCTGTGCAAACCCAAGTTGGAAAAATGAGGCCACAAAGTTGGAATGGTCATTCTGAGGGGTGAGGGTGCATTAGAAATAGGCTTCCCACACCCAAAATGAGTACAGGCTGTCAGGTATGGCAGCAGGCTAGCTGAAAGATTTGTCCCTACACTCTAGCACTTGTTCAATGTAACAATGTTTTCTTGTAAAAAAGACAAATAAAACCCCCAGCCCTCATCCCTCACTCACTTTTCTCAAAAGGCCCAATGCTACCCTATGCCCATTCCAATATGCCTTATACCCTCTTACGTCAACTCATAACCCCCAAGCCTCTTTAAAGCCACAGTATCAACTTATTGCTAACTCATACTAGCCCATACCTCTACTATTTTTGCCCTTAACTACTCCATGCCAACTAACCTGGGTACCCACCATGGGCAAACCTTAGGAGCCTTGCTGGTATGAAATACAATTGCATGCCTATTGATGACATCACTATTTTAAATAAAAAAGTTAAGTATCCAACACATGGAAATTCTTTCAACTAATCACTTTGAAAAATAAATATTTATTCTATAACCATTTGGAACTCCCAATTGAACTGGTCACTTAACAGACAATCCACTGTGATAACGTCAAATGATAAAATCAGTCATGCAGCAGAACTCCTGCAATGGTAACCCTCAGGCTTATCTCAATAGAGTGAAATGTCTTCAAAATCTAGACTTGCTAAAAAATTAAATTCTGTAACAGTTAAATCCTTTGATCACTCCAGTAAATTTATTCACTTTTTACACACAACTGTGTCTACTTTTAATAATCAAAAACGGCACCTGATTGTATCTTAGCATCCAAAGGTTTCCCAAGGACTACAAGGATCACAGGAGTGTAGATATCTTGGGGAGAGCTATGGGACTAGATGTGATTGCAATGGCAGCCACTGGGGGGAAATAAACAAGGACAAGAACTTTAAAGTAAAGTTATTGTAAGGAACGGACAAAGAAAAAGAGCATAAACAAATACAGCAACTGGAAACAAATCAGAATGCTCTGGCTCTGGAAGATTAGTTCACTTGACAGCACGCTTCTTTGATCCTAGACAAATAATGCTGTGTATTATTCAATATTGTCAGTCCCTGCCTGCCTATTCACGTGAATACTGAAGATTTCACAGTATTACTCGAAAAACAGAAATTATTCTAAATATCTTGCCAACATCCTCAGAAAAAAAATAAACTGACCAGTTTGCTTTTGATTGCAGGAGAGCACATTTCTGGTGCCAATGGCTGCTATGTTTGGCTAGATTTTTAAATAACTTGCATTTCAAAATGTTCCATAGTGCAATACAAACTTACCAGCAACATGGAGATACAATACAAATGTATTTATTTTGTCACTTTTACACCCCTCCCGCCCCCTGCCGACATACAAACTCAAAATTCTATATAAAAAAGTTCAGCTTAACTTGTCTCACTCAGGACAATTCAGCATCACAAGAAATAGGAGTAGGTCCACCCAGTCCTTCAAGCCTGCCCTATCGTTGAGTATGCTGATCTATGCTGGCCGCAAGTCCTTTTCTGTGCCATTTGCCCATAGCCCACTATTCCTTTATCAAATATTTATCTACCTTTTTAAATATTTTAATGATCCAACCTCCATCCCACCCTGAGGTAGAGAATTCCAGAGCTTCACCACCCTCTATGGAAAGAAATTTCTAAGCACCTCAGTTATAAATGACCAGTCCCTTATCTTGTCACTATGTCCCATTGTTTGAGACTCTCCCACTAGTGAAAATATTTACTATCTATTCTGTCAAGCTCCCTCAGGATCTTATATTTTTGAATAAGATCATCCCTTACTCTTCTAACTCCAAAGAATACTGACCCAAACTATTTAGTCTCTCTTGAGAGGCAATCCTCACATCCCAGAAATTAGCCTGGTGAATCTCCCTTGGACTGACTCCAATATTACTATATCCTTTTTTAGGAAAAGGAATCAAAACTCTATGCAGTATTCCAGGTGATGTCTTATCAACACCCTGTACAATTGCTACAAAACTTCACCCCCTTTGCAATAACGGCCAAAATGACATTTGCCTTCTTAACAGCAGCATAATGACAGTGATCAGCACTGCTGCCTCACAGCGTCAGAGTTCTGGCCTCAACTGTCAGAGTTTACATGTTCTCCCACTGTCTGCATGGGTCTGCTCAGAGTGCTGCAGTTCCCTCCCACAGTCCAAAGATCCATAGGTTAGTTTGATTGGCCATGCTAAATTGTCCCAAAGTGTGTACATTTGGGGAATTAGAGACTAAATACACGGGGTTACAGGCAAGACATGGGTAAGATGCTCTGTCAAGAGTCAATGCAGACTCAATGGGCCGAGCAGTTTCCTTCTGTGCTGTAGGAATTCTATGATTACAACTTGTTTGACCTGTCTGGTTCTGGGTGTTTAAAATAGTTACTCTGAAAATAGAAATGGTATTTTCCCTAACTCTTTCAGAGTAATTAGGAGCATAAAATTAGCAAAAGCATCCAAGATTCACAACTTAAATCACTTTGTTGAATGGTTCTCAGCCCAGCAAAAATGTCTGGGGAAAGCTGACCCTTCTGGACAACTGCCAGCTAAACCCTTACAAGGAACTTCCAAGATGGATTCCCCAGTGCCTCTGAGGTAGCCCTAAATGTGATGCTGGAGAGGGAGCAAAGAAGCTATGGCCCATTTTCTCGAGGCTAATAAAATGTAGTTAATTTTGAGATAGCAAGAACTAAGGAAGTTTTCTAGTCTTCAATAGCCAGTGATGAAGCTCAACAAACTTTAGTTTTTCTTCCATTCACTTACAGGACATGGACATCATTGGCAAGGTCTCTTTTATTGTTCATCCCCAATTGCCTTTAAGAACATAGTAGTGAACTGTCTTCATGAACAACTGCAGTCCATTTGACATTGGTATAACCATAGTGTTGTTAGGGAGTGAGTTTCTGGATTTTAACTAAGTGAAAGCTGATATAAGTAGTGACATATTTGTAAGTCAGATAATGTATGACTTGAAGGGGGACTTGCAGGTGGTGATATTCGCATGCATCTATTGCCCCTGCCATTCTAGGTTGCACAGATCATCGGTTTGGAAAGTGCTGTCAAAAGAGCAGTGATTACTGCAGTGATTTTGTACACTGCTGCAACGATGTACTGGAGTAAATGTTTAAGGTGGTAGATGGGGGTGTCAATCAAATGGGGTAGTTTGAACAGTACCTTGTTTGAGCTGCATTCATCCTGCGAGTGGGGAATATACCATATGCATTTTGCAGATGAGGTGACAGTAGACATGTAATCTATTGGGACCACACGGTGGCACAGTGGATAGCACTGCTGCCTCACAGAACCAGAGACACCGCATTCAATCCTAGGCGAAATGTTGTGGCAGACTTGATGGGCTAAATGGTCTCTTTCTGCACTGTAGGGATACTATGATTCTAATTCACTGCAGAATTTCTAGCCTTTAACTTATTCTAGTAGCCACAGTATTTATGTGGATGATGCAGTTCAATCTTAAAACCATTCAGCAGTAATCCCTGGATCTTCATTGTGGAAAAATCAGCAATGTAAATGCAGTTTTCAGCAGTACTCAATAGTCTTCGGCAAATGGCAACTTTAATGTGGCATTCAACTTATAAATTAGATTTTGTGTAAATAGTATTAAATTGCCAGGTTAAATCCTTCTGAGAATTTCACATTGCAAATGTAGAATGCAAACTAATGAGGTTTCAAATAAGCTTTATGTATATTTTCATTCATTAAAAATAACTAAGTAAAAACAGCCAACTATTGATCGTATGTATCACTTGCATTTCCTGTTATAATCAAATTAGAAGTGTAGGTTATGAAAATACATAGACAAATCTAAGGTGTCAAATATAAAAGACATAATATAGTAAACTCGGTTATAAAAGAATCAACATTACCACAGCAAACAAATCACAATCTACCAAACAACTTAACAGAAAAGTAATGTGATCTTTAGAGGTTTCATGCTGTTTACAAAAAAAGATTCATCCTTCTGCCATTTTAAGTGATGTCAAAGAGGTGCATGCCCAGACCAAACAATTCATTTTCTAAAAAGCAATGTTGTGGAATGAACAGAGTAGAAATGTTTAGGATGCATCTTTAAAAATCATATTTGCAATCTTTTCTCTTGAAAGTGGTAAATGTAAGGTCAGCAGTGGGTAACCTGTGGTTCAGAAGCCACATGTAGCCAATCAGGTTCTGAAGGTGGGCTGAGACATTTTGTTTACTGTTGCCCATGCACAGAGTTGCTGCATTCTGCTGGTTTCCATCAGAGGAACTTTTTCCCTCCTGATATGACTAAAGCGATGTGCATGTAAAACAAGGGAAAATAAAGTGAGGTGAATGCTGATAGCACAAACATTGATCATAAGAGCCATGCACTCCCTCTGCATTAGATCAAGCATAAATATTTGTTTTTACAACTTGGAGTTGATGACAGTTCTATTAATATATGGATGACTTAAGCATTTTCCATAACTTGTAATGAAATATTCAGTGTATAAAATGTATTCAATCATAGTCAGGGGTCATAGTTTGTAAACGTGCCTGATTTGCAGCCCACAGAAAAGAAGAACGGCCACACATGCAGCTCACTCATTAGCCTACGTTGCCTATCCCTATATTAGGCTTATCTACGCTCATTGTTGAGACTGAAGTTTAATATATTTATTTCAGTTAGCCAATTGAATGTGAATCATGCAATCCAACATCACACAATAACTTTACACTCATTGCTATCTTTAGGGCATTTTTGATTTTGAAAAGCAATACAACCAGCTGAACACATCCACTAAATTAAACATCAATTGTGGATAAAACACACTGTCCCTCACTTTCTCTCCCTCCCCCAACGCAACTCAGCCCTACCTCAAGTTTCAGACTGCCTGAATTTGTTGCTCAATTATTTGCAGTTGTATTTTTCATGTTATTTAATTGAGTGCATTGAAGTCCACAGCTGAAAGTTTTGGCTTTATAGAACCATAGAACACTGCAGTGCAGAAATAGGCTCTTCGGCTCATTGAGTCTGCATCAAACACAATCCCATCCAAGCCCTACCTCCGCATCCATGTATATTTTACCCGCTAATCTCTCCAACCTATGCATCTCAGGACGCTAAAGGGCAATTTTAGCATGGCCAATCAACCTAACCCACACAATTTTGGACTGTGGGAGGAAACCAGAGCACCCGGAGGAACACACAGACACGAGGAGAATGTGTAAACTCCACAGAGACAGTGACCTGAGCTGGAAATCGAACCCAGGTCCCTGGAGCTGTGAAGCAGCAGTGCTAACCACTGTGCTAACCACTGTGCTACCATGCCGCCCAGCTTTACGTGATTCCCTGTGGATTTAGGCTTCAATGATCAAAGCAGCACAAGTAGGAACCGCTCAAACAATTGACCTGGTCTGATGAGACATTCAACAATTTCCATAGCCCCAACACATTCCTACTATTTCAAAAAGTAAACATTACACTGAAGTGAGGATTATGGTGGCTTAGTATCTGATAGAAAAATCCAAATTACAGCCTAGATGGTGAGAAATGTGCCACAATTCCTCAAATGCTTGGTCATTAGCCCTAGCAATTACCTGGGATTATCAAGGACAAACAGGCCAAATGTGGTGAAAAAGAGACTACAAAATCCCAATCAAACTACATTAACAAGCCAATCATATAATCACATGTTGTTTACATATCCTCTTATTGGCTCTATCGCAGGAGATGAAAAGGAGGCAAAAAAGTCCGTTTAGAAGGAACACTTGGAAATTTCTCTTCGACTTCCTAAGGCAATCAAGCAACATTTCAGGAGACCAATGCTGCCAAAAAGTAATGACTATTAATTGGAAATGTCATCGTCTTGGGATCGTAGGAAGTTCCTTTTTAAAGCAACTCAACACCTCCATACTTCCTGACACCGCCTTACTTGAGAAAGAACATATTGGCACTAGAGGAGTTGCGGAGGAGATTCACTAAGTTGATTCTGGAGTTGAGAGAGTTGGCTTATGAAGACAGACCAAGTATACTGGGGCTATATACACTGGAATTCAGAAGAATGAGGGGAGATCTTATAGAAACACACAAGATTATAAATGGAATAGATAAGATTGAAACAGAGAAGTTGTTTCCACTGGCAATGAAACTAGAACCAGAGGGCATAGCCTCAAAAATAAGGGAAAGCAGATTTAGGAGTTGAGGAAGAACTTCTTCACAAAGGGATGTGAATCTGTGGAATTCTTTGCTCAGTGAAGCAATTGAGGCTACCTCATTGGATGTTTTTAAGGCAAGGATAAATACATTTTTGAACAGTAAAGGAATTAAGGATTAAGATGACTGGACAGATGTATCGAGCTGAATCCACAGAAAGATCAGTCATGATCTTATTGAATGACAGAGCAAGCTCAAAAGACCAGATGGCCTACTCCTACTCATAGTTTTTATGTCCTTATGTACTTGACAAATTTATTCCAGAAGGTAGTGATGAATTGATTAAAAGAAATATTTGTTATCAATTAAAATAAAACTCATCAGGGCAAATGCAAACTATCGCAAAGATTTAGAAATAAAAGTTTTTGCAACAGAGTTTAAAGGATAGATCTCAGATACAAGTTTCTGCCCCCTACTTGTTTACCATAACTGCTACTGTGTCACCATTGGTATTATCAGCTCCATTACTAATTACTATACACAGGGACACAAGAACACTATTTTGCTAGAAGGTAAGAATAAATAAAAGAAATAGACTCATTTAGTGCTGGATGTTTTCAATGCAAATGATAGGACAACTGATTATAATTTTGAATTTTCATATTCAATGAAATTCAGCCAGATGATGAAAGAATCATTTAATTTTTGCACAGGTTTGAATAATCTGACTAAATAAATTAGATATTGATAATGTGATGTTGCAAACTCCAAATCAAATATGAATTTTGAATCTTATGAAAATATATATGATACAGATTCAAATAAACAAACAGTGGGCAAATTAATCCACAAAAAGTCAAAAGTTGACTGCAAAGAATCAAACGGGAGCAGAAAATTCAGGGAAGGTCTCCCCAGCACAGCTCCTCCAAAGTCAAACTGGGCATCCTTGGGAGCAGGAAAGCAATATAAAATGTGATTGGAGCAGTAAGCGAGTGTGAGAGAGACAGAATCTGTGAAGAGTTGTTCCAGCAATCTTAGGTTTTCTCTCTCCGAGCTGGGTGCTCAAAGTCTTCAATCACAGGTTCCCTCTTGCTGCTCCCTCAGAGACTGAACCTCTAATTAGAGGAGCAGTAAGAGAAGGAGGGAGAGAACTTTGGAACAATATTCATTTTAACAAGGCCAGTACTTTGAACTGTGAAATTTTGACATCTTCTGGAAAGCTTATGAAAAAGAGCAGATAGAAAGACCAGAAACAGAATGGAGACAGGCAAAGAAAATCTAGTAACAAGGCCAGGAGCAGACATAGAGGAGTTGCTTATGCTGTTGGAGAAAAGATCTGTCCTATTATAATTTTCCTTTTAAGCCTTTGGTAAAATATTTGATACATATATATAAATACCAATCCAAGGCAGCCTTATCCCTACCCAATCAATATTGGTGAAAACCCACCACTAAAAAGAAAAAAAAAAAAATCGCACAACCTGAAAGTTGGCAAAATTCAAAATCCGTGCAGACTCAGTCCTGAAGCTAACTCAGCGTAGCTGTACCAGAAGTGCGAGAAGCCCACTAACACATAATCCTTAACACATGATTAAGTGAATGACTGAAAGATTGCTAGGCTTCATGGAGGAAAATCAAGATAGCTAACAGGACAATTTAGGAAAACCTTCACACTTGTGTGTATAAAGCACCAACCCCAAGCAAGGGATTGGGTAAACATGCTGTGGGTTAATTTATTAAATCTAGCCACATGAACAGATATTAATGGATTTAAGTTTAAAGACACATCGGCAAGTTGTCTGTGTTGTACTCCATTTAAAAGCAAAAGTGAAACTTAACTAAGGATGGCATAGTGGCAAGCATTGCTGCCTCACAGCACTAGGGATCCAAGTTCAATTCTGGCCTCAGGTGGCTGTCAGTGTGAAGTTTGCATGTTCGCCCAGTATCTGCATTGGTTTCCTCCCACAGTCCAAAGACGTGCGAGTTAAGTTGACTGGTCATGCTAAATTGCCCTTTAGTGTCAGGGAAATTAGTAGGGTAAATACGTAGGATGACCGGAATATTGTCAGTGCAGACTCAATGAAAAAAAAAGGCCTCCTTCTGCACTGTAGGGATTCTATTCTATGATTACCTGACACACTTCCTATTGCATAAAAGCATATTACAACAACATGACCAGAGCAAAACAGGGCCCAGAACTTTCCATCTTTATCAGAACCCCTATTTCACCTAAACCTGCCAAATTAAGCACTACAAGCCTTGCAAGTTACATCCTCACTAGAAGTCACAGAATAGCAAAAATTAAGAGTTAACAGTAACGGAACAACAAACAGCACTCACTGTTAATATGGAATAAATCAAACAGAAATTTTCAGCATCTGCACATATACAGTTAAACAAGGAAATGCAGAGATTGTGAAAACCTGATCGATCATACATCTTCACAAGCTTTGTCCTACTATTATCTCAGGCTCAATATTAATTTTTTAAAAAACAATTTTATTCCTTCCTCAGAGCTACAAAGTCAACGCACAGAGTGGACGGGGGAAGCCCCTAATCCATCTCCTTACTTGCTCCAAAAACTAATTCAAATCAAATCCAATCCAATTTATATAGCCACAAAACAGATACTAGATCCAACACGACAAGAGCTGACATCACACCTCTCAGCCAAAAAGCCGAGACTCCATACTGAAATCCATGCAAGGAGATGAAGTTGTTGTTTGAAAGGCTACAAAAAGTCTGTAGGCATCTGCAATCGTGGTGAATGCCAAATTCAGTTGCTGCTAATCACAAAATTCAGATCACTATTTTATGTATTGAAAGAATGAAAGCAATGAATTATAAATGTGTTCCAAGACCAACTGAGAACTTAACTTGACAACAGCTGAAAATGATGGCTTGTGCTTTTCATGTTTGCTTTGGTGCCAACTGCATTGTTCTTGAACAAAGTGCAGCTTATTTTGTCAGCACCATTTCTCAAAGCAAATGCCAGAATATTATATTTGGCCTAGATGAAGCCTGGAAAATAGGAACATTTGGACACATGATTCAACATCAAGTCTTGCAAAACTAAATACCACAAAATCATATTTATTTACTTAATAATTTGAAAAGAGCAAATCTTCATAACGTATGACACCAACATTGGATTACTATACAGATACACCTTCAATAAAAGACAACTTTCATCCATTTCAGTGCTTGTATTAAAAATAAAGTTTGTGATTTTGGCAGGAAGTGCTGGATTGTAATTTATAAATACATATTTAAGCAAAATTCCTATGTAGTTTTAATTGACCTGGTCAAATTAGAATAACTGCTAGCGGAAAGTGAAGCTGAGATAATGATCTGAATTTTGCCATCAAGAGGGACAGAACTGCAACCACCATTTACTACGCTTACAGATGCCATAAACTTTTCTTCAGCTTCCAATCAGCCACTTGGACATTTGATCCAGCACAGCTCCTACTGCATCTATAGTGAGGGGCAGGCAGGGTATATAAGTGTCTCTTTTCAATTTCAGAGATGTGCAAAGACGTGCAGGTTAGATCAACTGACCATGCTAAATTGTCCCTTTGTGTCCCAATATGTGTAAGTTAAATGGATTAACCATGGGAAATGTGTGGGATTACAGGGATAGGGCAGAGGAAGGGGCTTGGGTAAATTACACCAAGAGTTGGTGCAGACTGGGTGTGCCAAATAGCCTTTTCATACTATGACTCTTCGGGATAAACATAAAGGGACAGGAAGTACTTGAAAGCTGATAAATCTTCAATGGCACATCTATTGCTTTTGAGGCTGAAGATGGTTCAGGAGGAGATAGCAGATGCTGAGGATGATTTGCCTCACTAGATACAAGGGATGTAATGGCGGACTAGAGAAATGCAAATGTAGTTCCAATGTTTAAAAAAGGATCAAAGGAAATGCCAAACAATTATAAGCCAGTTAGTCTAACTTCAGTGGTGTGCAAATTAATCGCTTCTCTGCCTTTTGACAGAGATCAAGTGTAGTATCAACATGCTGTACTTGATTGAAGTTACTAGGTTACATTTTAGCTTCATTTGAAGCAATTTTTAAAAGCAGCATCTCGGCTTTTTGGCTAAGATGCAAATGAGATCAAGCCTTGGAGAAGTTATGCCTACTCCAATCAGCTTGGATCATGTAGATCAAGCCCAAGACAGCAAGTGAGAGCCCTGTCTAGTTGGCTTGGATGTTATGCCTCAACTTGTTGAGACTCTGAATTGGACTTGATTTGGCTGAATTGGAATAAAAACAAAAAGAGATTGGAATGAACAGGATTAACTGTCACTTAGGAAGACATGAGCTTGTCAGAGATGACTCGCATGGACTTGTTAAAGGAAGATCTTGCCTCAAAAACATGACTGAAATCTTTATGAAGCAACAAGAAGGGTTGATGAAGAAAGTGCAGTAGATCTTACATACATGGCATTTAGCAAGGAGTTGACAAGATCCTACATAGTCAAAAACGTAAAACCCATGGAATGCCGAGTAACATGGCAAACCAGATCAAAAGTTGGTTCAGTAACAGTAAACAGAATAATGGTCGATGAATGCTTTTGCAAATGTAAAGTTGTTTCAAGTGCTGTTCCACAGGATTCAGTTGGGACATATGGAATACACTGGCAGAGGATTGAATATAAAAGTAAGGGTATAATGTTGAAATTATACAAAACACAGGTGAGGCCAGAACTGGAATAGTATGTGCAATTCTGGCCACCGTATTATAGAAAATATAAGTTGCTCCACAGAGAAGGCAGAGGAGATTTACAAGAACATTGCCAAGGTTGGAAACTGTGGTTATGAGGGCAGATTGGATTGGTTGGGGTTAATTTCCTTGGAACAAAGAAAGTTGAGGGATCACTTGATAGAAGTGTACAAAATTATGAAGAGAAAAGATAGGATATAATTGTCTCCTTTGGTGGAGAATTCTAGAACTAGAAGACATAGATTCAAGATAAGTAGGTGTAGAGATGACATGAAGTAGAACGTTTTTCTATTCAAAGGGTGGTAGGTGTTCGGAATTCACTGCCCGAGTTTGTGGTGGAGCCACAAACCTCAAGCCAAAGTACCTGGATCTGCACCTTAACTACTATAAGCTGCAAGACTATGGACCAGGTGCAGGAAGGGGAGATTAGATAGGACACCTGGGTGTTCTCAGGCTGTCATGGACAAGATGGGTCGAATGGTCACTTCCTGTGCTGTATTTTTTTCTATGCTTCTAAAGATATTAATATAGCATGGCCCACTGAGCAAAGAACAGCAATTGGAAGAAAGATAAACACTTCTCAGAAAGGCTTTACGTTTCATCCCATTCAGATGATGTGCCGGCTTTGACACTGTTGGTAACACACTATTGTTTTCAATTTCCTTGACTGGATTCATATCCTGCAATGAAGTCCTTAGTTCAGACAATCTCAGCAGCATACACACATCTGGGTCAAAAGGTTATTCTTTAAAGTTAAAGTTAACTCTAAAGGTTTGTCTTAAACATAATACCAAGCTGCTGCTTTTCAAATGGCTTGTTAAATTGTGGCCCTATCCACCCTCTCTGGTGAATATAAAAAATTCATTGCATTTGTCAGTGAAGTTTTCCGCAATCTCATGGTCAATATTTATCCCTTGACGAACAACAGTAAAATAAATTATCTGGTCACTATTGTGTTATTGCTTTTTGCTGTACAAAAATTGGCAATATATTTTGTTACTGCTGCGAAAGTACTAACTGGCTGAAGAACACTTTGGGCCATCCTGAGATTCTGGGTCTTTCCAAATCCTTAATTTCAATCTAAATTAATAGTCCAAACACTAAGAAAAATTATTTGCCCATCACAAAACACACAAAATTTAGAAAATATTGCATATTTTAAGAAAATAACTGTAGATTAGACACATTGTAAAATCATACTTACACTATTAAGTATTTGAGAACCAGAGAAATCTCCAAATTTCTTCCAACTTCTATTTAGATCAAATAGAAGGGAAATGTTTTAAGATTATTTTTGCCAAACTTGTGAGAGTTGCTTTTATTAACATGGAAAATAGATGCAGGATTAGACAAATCGGCTTTTCAAGCATGCACCACCATTCAACGTCATGATTGGTCATGCACTTTCAGTTATCCACTCCTCTTTTCTCTTCATATCTCTTGATCTGTTTAGCCTCAAGGGCCACATCCAGCTCCCTTTTGAACATATCTAATGAACTGGCCCTAACAGCAAAATTATAAATTTAACAGCTTAAGTAATAGAAAGCAAAGAGTGAGGTAAATGGATGTTTTTCTGGTTGGCAATCAGTGACCAGTGGTGTGCCTCAGGGATCAGTGTTGGGACTGCAATTGTTTATGATATACATAGATGATTTGGAATTGGGGACCAAGTGTCGTGTATCAAAATTTGCAGATGGCATTAAAATGTGTGACACAGCAAAGTGTGCAGAGGATGCTGAAAGTCTGCAAAGGAATATAGATAGTCTAAGTGAGTGGTCGAGGGTCTGGCAAACGGAGTACAATATTGATAAATGTAAGGTCACCCATTTTGATAGAAATGGCAACAAAATGGATATTATTTAAATGGTTAAAAAATAGCAGCATGCTGCTGTGCAGATGGACCTGGGTGTCTTATGCATGACTCACAAGGAGTTGGTTTGCAGGTGCAGCAGGTAATTAAGGCAGCAAACGTAATTTTGTCTTTCATTGCTAGAGGGATGGAGTTTTGAAACAGCAAAGTTATGTTGCAGCTGTATAAGGTGCTGGTGAGGCCACACCTGGAATACTGTATACAGTTTTCATCTTCTTAGTTGAGAAAGATATACTGACACTAGAGGAGGGTGCAGAGGAGAGTCACCAGATTGATTCCAGAGTTCAGAGGGTAGGTTTATGAGGACAGATTGAGTAGACTAGGGCTATACTCACCGAAATTCAGAAGAATTAGGAGAGACCTTCTAAACATGTAAGATTATGGAGGGAATAGACAAGATAGAAGCAGGAAAGTTGTTTCCACTCGTGGATGAATCTAGAACTAGGCCTCAAAATAAGGAGAAGCAGATTTGGGACTGAGTTGAGGAGGAACTTCTTCACCCAAAGGGGGATGAATCTGTGGAATTCCCTGCCCAGTGAAGCAGTTGAGGCTGCCTTATTGAATGTTTTTGAGGCAACGATAAATAAATTTTTGAACAGTGAAGAAACAGTGAGCGGATGGGTAAATGGAGTTGAGTCCACAAGAAGATCAGCCATGATATTATTGAATGGCGAAGCAGGCTCAAGAGGCCAGATAGCCTACTCCAGCGACTAGTTCTTATAATGCTTGAAGATATCAAAGTTTAAACTCAGGTCTTTTATTATTTTGTAAATGTCAAGGAAGTTCTAATTAACATACATATAAGAACTATAGGAACAAGAGTTTACCTTTCAACACCCTATATAATTTGTTTTGATAGTTCTGGAAATTGCCATTTTATTTCTCTCTGGTTTCAGCAATTTTCAAAGTGAAAATAAATGAAAGAAAGTAGAAGTTTAACTTGGCTTTTATAAGGGATTTTTTTTCAGTTGTGCTTTTAAAGTTCATAAAGGGAAGGAAGCTTTTTTCTTCAAATTAAATTTTTAAAAGCATGGATTAAGCCTGGCAGCAAAAAGGGAGCTGAGGTATACAATGATCCTGCTAACCACGGTGTCTATGTGGTGTGACACTACTGTGCGTTTAAGAAATGTATTTTAATCATGTTGTCTGCAGGTTTTGAACAGGCCTGGCCTTTTTTGATTTTACACCAAGTTGTTTGAGCCAATGTCCTTTTATTGTTGCTAAAGCTATGTAATGGACATTTGTTTATTTTTAATCTAGGCCTAATATTGTGCCTTGGAGTATTATGACCCTTTTGGGAATTGTTGATTGTTACTGATTGATAGGTCAGATGGTACCTTTGAAGAGGAAAAAACTATTCACGGGAGAAAATCAAAAAGTCTTCACTTTCCATTTGGCAGAAGGCATTTGGGCTGCAGACTGGAAGCAGTCTGTTTTAGCTCTCCGGAGTGAAAATTTCATTGTCAGTAACTTGCTAGCTAGAAGTTAGAGACGAGCACTGGCACCATCTCTATCTTGAGGTGTGCTGGAATCTCCAGGACAAGGAAGTCAGTGTTTCAATTCCATATCCAAAGGACTAATTCACAGCAGATGTTACAAAGCTGCAAGATCCAGCATACTCACTTCCTGTGCTAGGCCCAGGACAAGATGCATGACTGTAGGGATGTGTGTATTAGAACAACATTCTTAGAAATCATCACAGAAATTATCACAGAACGTCTACTTACAGAAAGAGGCCATTCGGTCCATCAAATCTGTACAACCACAATCCCACCCAGGTCCTACCCCCATATTCCTACATATTTAACCACGAATCCCTCTAACCTATGCATCTCAGGACACTAAGGGCAACTTTTAGCATGGTCAATCAACCTTCTGGTGAGAATAAAACCATAAAGATGGATACCTGGCATTAAAAATAGCTGCTCGGCACATGAAGAGTTAAAAGACATTAAGCAGGCACTGACTTTTACTGCTGACAGCTATTTGAAATTTAAACATACAAGACAGAAAGTTATTTGAATTAAACATAAAGGGAACAAATACTGCAAGAAGCCAGGCACATTAAAAGATAAAAATAGTCCTGGGACAATGGGGTCTGATCGGGAGATTGGCCACAGGATGGAACAGGAATACATAACTGCAGGAAAACCAATTACTGTTTGAATACAGTGAAACTAAGTCATTGATAAAGAGGAAATGTATCCATTCATGGAACAATGCAATATTGAAATGCTCATGTCTGTGTCTATCTATAACAATGTGTTACAACGATGTATTAATGATGTCCAGTCCATCTATTGTGGACAAAGTATAAAGATGGACCACTCCTATTACATCGTTGAGAGAAGGCAGCTGCCCAGCATTGCAGAGTACCTTTTCTCCGTGAAGCTTTGTTGAATAAACTGTATTGTTACACCCACTGTCTGACTCCGAAGTGGTAATTTTCCCACAACAATTGGTGTAATCAGCAGGATCCTATTACTGGTGAGATCAATTGGCCACGTTCGGAATCAGGGTAGAGATCATTGAATCAGAGAGTTAGACAAGGTCAAGAATACAGTTTGCAAGGGGTAAACTTAAGGGGTATTTGTAGTAATCGGTATTGTTATATATGGTATAGTGATAAGTACTAACTGCTGATAGTGATAAGTAACTGTGACTTGTGCTGACCAACAAGAGGACAAAGTCTCTGAACCTCACCTTACACTGGACGTTAACAGGTGAAATCTCCCATGCTACGATCAGGTATTGAAGTAGGGAAGAAGACACCAAGGGCACTTAGGACTGTGAAGCATAAGTGGCAGAGGTCAGTTAACATCAAACTCTGTATTGGCAAACAAATGCAGAGTTACCATCTGATTGCACGAACGTTTGTGAAGTTGGGAACTATACTGTCAATGTTGTGAGCACACTTTATAGGGAGTAATCATGGCTGAGGTAGTGAAATCTGCAAAATGGCTAATAATGAAGTTAAAAAGGAAACGTGCAGGTTCCCTTGTTGAAGTTTATTTGACAGATAGGAAACAGTTAATGAAGAGAATGCAAAAGGATGGCTGGGATGGTTCTCAGATCTTAGAGCAGCAGAGAAAGCGGGTTGATAAAGAAAGCAGAAGCAAGACAAAGAAGATAGAGTAATATTAATACATCAGTTAGCTGGTCTAATTGACCAAGTAGTCGCCTTTACTAAGTGGAGTGAAGATAAAACAAAGATTAAAGAATTAGAATCCCAAGCGAGGAAACTGGAGAAACAAAACCAGGTACTAGAAAAGAAGCAATGGAGAAAGGAAACTGTTCCTCTAACTCCTTATGAGTCCACACAACAGGGATCAACCGCTCCTCCAGACGAATGGGAAGCGCTAGAACACAACTTTGCACTGGTGACCCGAGGAAGAACAGATGTGCAGCCAAAGGCAAATTATACACCTTTCACCCCAGGTGAGGGGCAGCAGCTAATGGATTCCCTGGGTAAATTACAACCTAGAAGCGCAAACACTTCTGGAAAGAATTACCACAATCTGGGTAAGACAGTAATTACTCCTAAGACACATACACCAGCTGGTCAGCGCAGCCTATCCAGTGGATAATTGGAGGCAGGTAGCAAATCGACCCACCCACCGCTCCTCCAGCACAGGATTATAGAGGGGGACAGTAGACAAATGTCGTTCCCTGTAACATCGGAGATAGATGCCCAACAGGCACCTTCACCCAGTTTAAAGCAGAGATTCAGGGGTATTAGGAAATGCTCCCATTAACTGGAGCAGAATAACCACAACAATACAGTTAAAAAGGGGAAGGAGCTTCTGAATATAGGGAACGATTGTTGCAGGCGTATCAAGTGTGCTCAGGAAAGGGAAACCCAGGTCATGGGCATTGAGCATTCATCCATGCTTTTAAGAATGGGCTCTCTAGTGCTCACCAAACTATCCTAAAAATGGGATTATGTCGCAAGATTATAACGAATTGGTAGAATTGGCTCATGGCGTCACTAGAGGTGGACAGGAGAAATCTTAGATTTGTATTTTAGTGTGTTTGTGTGCTCTGGCTGCTTGTCGAATGTAGGTGGTTGTTGTTGCAAAAGTCAAATTTAAAGGGAAAATGCTGTGGAACAAACGTTGGAAGCTTCCATATATGTCTGTGTTTAAGAGTGATTGAGTGGATGTTTTGTTGTTGTTTGCTTTGATGTTTTAGTGTTCCTCCCCTAATTCTGATTTTACAACAATGGGTTTGATACAGAGTTTAAATAAAAATTGGAAAGTAAATTAAAATTTTAAGAAAGGATTTAAACCTTGGAGGGAACCATGTGCTCCTTCCTTTGAAGTAGAAATTATGACAGAGTTAGTTGAGAAATTAAGAGAAGAAAATAAGTAATTTTGTGGAAGGGTAGAAAAGCAGAACAAAAGAATAAGGTAAATATATTGTCCGTAAGCCAGTTTAAAGTACATCAAGTCAGTGAAATACAGTATTAAGGCCCGCAAAATATAGTGATTTACGAACATCTGATAGTTTAATATTCTGTAACTGGTTAAAATCATGTAGTGCCATTGGAATTTCATGTGCCATCTATTGTTCAAGGTTTGCCAAATATAAAAACACTGCCAAGCTTAAAGTCTAGCCAATTTAAAAACAAATCAAACCAAAATCCTTCTAATCAATTAACTAGCATGTATTCTACCTACTTTGATTTTGATTCGGCACCTGTTATTTTTCTAAAACGCAGGGGTTTTAATCTGGAACTCAGTTTAGGAATAGAAACAACTTAAATGAAAAGGGTTTGGATATCAGGTTATGATGTGTAAAGCAGTATGTGATACAACTGCCACTCAATTACAATACAGTACTGCCATATAGACTCAAAAATAAAATCAAATCCTGAAAAGCCTTTAACCAATTTTATACTATATATTGTGTATTGCTAAAAACATAATTCCTGTTTTCCTCCATGAAAGGGCTATTTATTCGAAGCATTTAACCATTCTTTGCCATAGTTTGTAATAGCTAAATGTTGGTGCTAAGCATTTGAATGCACTTCTTTGTAGGCAGGATAGTGACCATTTTGTACTATACTATAATGTATAAAGTACTATAATGTAGCGCTTGCACGCAAACAAATGATCAAATTATATATAATGTAAGAGTATATCATATAAAGATTAGAGCTGCATGGCATGTGATTTTAATGGAGAAAGCAATGTCTTTTGATAAAATTATATACAACGAATGTCCAACTGAAACCAAAGGCCAGTTCAAAGTGTTATTTGATTCACACTAAACTTTCAATGGGGTGTCTTCTGAGAGCTGAATACATGCTGTTCCTCTCCTTGATGCTGATAAAAGTGATCCACTTCAAATTAAAATACTGGGGATTTACTCAAGAATTGAACAGAGCTACAGAATATTTCTTTAAATTATAATGCGAAGAGCAAGATCTTATAATTAAATTTTACTTCTGTGTTCAGTATTCTAAGGGTCAGTGTGACTTGCCATTTCTTATGTCTGAATCTGTAACATTTCAAGTTTCACTGTCCTGGCTTTATACTTTGATACAGGAGAAATAGGCAGAGAGAAGATGCTTCATATTCTGGTCTAATCAGAACTACCACAAACCGTATAACTGGATTAACCCTTATGAACTAACGACAGGACAGGTGATGCAATTAGCAAAAAGCATCATAACAGGCGAGACCGATGTAGGTCTACTAAAAGATAAAATCAGAAGATATGTTTTGGAACTAAGCACCCAACTCAAAGAGATGCACAAACTGTCAAGTAGTAATCAGGAACAAAGGGATGCAGAGAGAGAGCTTAAAATGCTCCCTGATGTCCCAACAGCAGGAAGTCGTGTCCTAGTAAAAACATTACCTGACAAACCAGAGTTTACACCAAAATGGAATGGGCCATATGAAGTCATAATTAGTGGAGACACCTGTGCCTGTACAGACATAAGAGGGAAAGGTATGTAGAAACACTCTACACAGTTGAAATTATACAAAGAAATGCATGAATGAATGAATGAACGAATGAACTAACAGAACTGCTTTCCTCAACACAGGCAAAGACTGCAAGCAAGAACAACTGGTGCGTGCGGGTCAACAGATAGTATAACTTTTGGATATTATATAAATTATAGTGTTAGGTTTGATATTTGATCATTGCGACTATGTATGTAATCGCATATGTAACTATTACTTTGCGTTGTCATGACTGTAAATTTGACTGGATTGGAGGATAATCCATTTTATAAGGCTCACATACATTTACATGGGAATCGAACTGTATGTTACCATTAGTGCAATTTGGTAGAAGCCCTATTTGTAGCCAACCCTGGGTGGACACCTCATGACTTATAGACTGTAGATACATCAGAAGCACTATGTAAGGGACATATTGCAAATATAAGAGGTATACAAGAAAAGTGTGTGGGACTTGTAAACTCCACAGATCCTGTGTGCAGGGGCTTCCAACAATGGGAGGAAAAGCTTGTTCAGATACTGCAAGGTATCCACTTGGTTTTACAGGGAAGAGATGGGAGCATGCCTACGCCTTGGTCCCTAAGAATGATTCTTGTGTGCAGACGCAGTGTGTCCGTCAACACCGTCAGGTTAATACGGGACAGATTACTTGCACTTTTGAGGAACAGAAACGTCTGAATATAACCACGGGAAGACAGCTCAATTTGTGGACAGTGCAATGGAACTCACATAAGTTCAGCCAAATGGACATACCCATTTAACACTTAACAAGTGATGGGATCAAATGGGGAGTCATGTAAAATGGCAATATGAACAAACTCATAATCAAAACACGAAACGTTACCAGGCTAAGAACAGATACATGTTCCTCTTCAAATAGTACTTACACAACAGAAACACCAAACCTCCCAACCGTTTTGCAGTAGGAACAATAAGAAACTGTTCCACGCCCTGAGAAGGGACACATACGGAGGAGAATAGTATCAACTAAGAATTCTGCACTGACTGGGAAGCCCCACGCACAATGGGATCCTCACTGGCATATGGATTCCTTGGAGCTTATCTCTGGGGTGGGGAGCAGGCAGGAGTGATTAGTGCAAAGAATAGGAATCATATTGTTTGTGGACTACCAGTCCTGGGAAACAGCATTTCAAAAACATTGGAGGCTATTAACCAAGAAATGGCTGAACTGAGATTATATGCACAACAAACACAATACGCAGTAGACTATCAGTTAACACAAGAGAGAATGTGTATAATTATAGGCAATAAATGCATAACCCATGTCATGGACAAGTCTTGTAACATTACACAAGTTATCAATAACATCAGAGAACAACTTGAAAGCTTCAGACAGGGAGCCAAGAAAGTAAGTAACTGGCTAGAATGGCTGTGGTCCTGGGAATCTTATTTATTACAAGTATTGGTCATACTCATTTCAATTGTAATTGTCTGTTGTCTGATGCCTAAAAGTCTACTGCCAGGTTACAATAACCAGAAATGTGCCAGAAGCCACTGTATCCATTGAAAAAGAAACCATGATGAAGATTAACATAAGAAATAGGAGCAGGAGTAGGCCATTTAGCCCTTCGAGCCGCCCTGCAATTCAATAAGGTAATGGCTGACCTGAAGTGTATTAGTTCCATTTATCTGCCTGCTCCCCACAACCCTTAATTTCCTTATCAATCAGAAATCTATTTACCCGTGACTTAAACATATTCAACAAGGTAGTCTCCACCACTTTAGTGGGCAGAGAATGCCAGAAATTCACACGCTCTGAGAAGAAATTCCTCCTTAACTCTGTTCTAAACTGCCCCCCTCTCCCACCCCATTTTGAGGTTGTTCACACTAGTTCTGGTTTCCTTTCTAAGTGGAAAGAATCTCTTTACCTCTATTCTACCTAGCCCCTTCATTATTTTGTCAGTCTCTCTAAGATCTTCCCTCAGCCTTCTAAACTCCAATGAGTACAGACCAAATCTACACAATCTCTGACTTGGATTATAACAGCAGGAAGAAGTTAGATACATCAGAAATGTTTAGAGGAAGTGATAAAGAAACTAGGGTAACAGAATAGAGTTCTAAGCAGTGGGGAGGGAGGAAATGAGGTGGAGTCAATTAATCTCAATTCAACAGCGAGTTCATCAATTTCAAAAGATAACCTTTGCCTTTTTTCTAGGAAGGTATTGATAATTTTGCTTTTCATATTTGCAGCTCCTTTAAACATTTTTATAAACTTGTCCCCTGTCAGTCTTCTTATCATTTAACCTCCCATCCCACAATCTCAACAGCCCACACCAGTACCTGCCCCTCGCCAAAACCAAGGTTTCAGTAGCACCTACACAGGAAAGTGTCCTCTATTTTTTTCAACCAGACTTGGCTAACATGGTCTAGGTTTTCTTTTAATGCATTTGTAGTATTTGCTTCAAAACTCCCTATTGTGAAACTTGCTACATTCTCACAACTCTGAGTAAGAAGTTTCTTCTGAATTCCCTGTTGAATGAATTCTAGCTAGCTCCTAGTTATGCTTTTCCCCCACAATAACTAAAGCAAAGGTCAAAGATTAACTGACCATCATAAAACTAAGCATACTCGTGGCTAGTATTAATGGGCACCCATAATTCAGATTTTATTCATACAGAATTCATTTGTGTTTAATCTGGTATATGTTTAATTCACTTGACTCCAGTATGGATCAAGTTGGCACTATTATATGAAGTGTGATTAGAGATGAATAAACATATGCAAGCGAAATGCAAAATCAATCTACTCGGCAAAATTACAGCTGACAGAGGCAGAAGTACTTTGTTTGAAAGACATGGAAATTAGTAGTAAACTGAAATAAAAACAAAGATGTGTAACTAATGCAGAATCGTCAGTACTTATGATCCAAAAGGAAATAACCCACATTGAGTATGAAGCTTTTAAGGCATGTTTTGCTCCAATTTTAAAATGTCATAACCTGTCTTTTCTCTTCACATTTACAAATGACCTGTGATTTACAGAACTTTGTTTTTATTCCAGTTGTGCAGTTATCATCTATTCTAATTGAAAGATTGATGGTTGTACTAAGCAATTTTGCACGAACTTCAATTATAAAACTTAAATAGGCATCAACAGGCAATAACGATATAAAATTAGCGAGATTTCAAAAATCCCCTATCTTGACTCTGTTTCAGCTTGTATTCTGTTGACAATACCCTAGCAAGATAGTGTTGCACAGAATTTGTAAATCAGATCACTAACTAGAAATTCATCTTGCATTTTTATTTTCGAAGTACATACCGAATTTTACGGGTTGGTGGCAGTGGTTGTTAGCACTGCTGCCACACAGCACCAGGGACCTGGGTTCAATTCTAGCCTTGAATAACAGTCTGTGTGGAGTTTGCACCTTCTCCCAGTGTCTGCAAGGTTTCCTCCAGATGGTCCAGTTTCCTCCCACACTTCAAAGATGTGTAGGTTTGCCCTTACAAAATTGACTCTCGTGTCAGGGCAATCAACAGGTTAAATATTTGGGGGAGGGGTGGTGGGATGGTGGGAGTTGCCAGTGTACACTCAATGGGCCGAACGGCTGCCTCCTACACTGTAGGAACTCTGATTCTATGAAATCTAGCACTGTAGAACTCCTTCTACAGTTACATAAATTAGGAGAGTCACACCATTGTGCAAATGAGTGTGGATGATCAGAATTGAAAGACTTATGCCAAAAAACAGCACTACCATTTTCATGGGGTTGGAGTGGGTAATGATTGGGGCAGGCACTAAGTTGCACACGTAAAACAGTGGCTGCCTCCAGTAATGTTGATTTTCATCAGCTAACAGTGGAAAAGTGAGATACCCTTTTGGATAAACCCTTCGACCACGGTTAGGAGAGATTTTTAAGCAGGTTTTAGAAAATGCATAACTTCATTGGAACCACCAAGCTCACCAGAACTGTTAAAACTGTTAAAGTATTTAAAACTCCTGACCTTTATGTATTCTGTGAATGTCTGCAATTTTTTTAAAAAAGTGTTATTTCACTCTACCTGTTGATATAAGCCTCAGGGTTATGTTTAATATATTAGTGCTGCATGACTGATTTCAGTCTTGATTATTACAAGTTTGACTGACACTCTAAGTGATAACAGACTCTTGAAAGTGGCTTTGTAAATTCCTATGCTTGTTCTATAAGGGATTAAAGGAATTTAAATATTGTAAGTGAGTTTTATCCATACATGAGGTTTTCTTGAATTAGTGAATCCTTCAAAAGACACTTGTTTAAAAAAAACTCATCTCAACACAGGTCCAAAGATCTGTCCATGCTGGATATTAAGTTGGCATTGTAAGTGCAGGGCAAAGAGTGTTTGTTGCAGGGTTTGGGTCTGCATGAGTTGACACTAAGTTGGCATAGGGACTATAGAGGGCCATGGGACTTCACAAAGGGGCTTATGGTGGAGAAAGCAGATAAGAGAAATGAGTCCATGAGGTGGCATGCATTGGCATGACAATTGTGTGGGAGGGAATAAATGGCTCTGCAGAGTGAAGGCTGTTTAATGTTTTTCTATAGATCATCATGGAACTGACTGGACACGCAAGAAATTAAAATCAGCTAACCTGAATATCTACAGATGCGCAGAGCTAAAAATCTTGGTTCAGACATTTGTCTGTTGCCCATTTAAAAATTTACAGATTCAGTGGAATTAATTAAATCTTCACCGAAGTGCAAGTGTTGGCAGCGATTGTATTGCTTGGCCATGCTAAATTGCCCCTTAATGTCAGGGGGTTTAAAAGGTAATATGTGGAGTTATGGGGACAGGGCCTGGGTGGGGTTGTTAGTGCAAACTCAATGGGCCAAAGGCATCTTTCTGCACTGTAGGGATTACAGTGCAGAAAGATAAGGATCATTACAGTCAAACTATCAGACATCCAAAAATCCTGTTTCAAACAAAGGACAATGACTAACTTACGACAACCAGGTATCCTGACAGGCTTTTTAACGTTCAGAGGCAGAAAACTAATCTGAACATCTCCTACTATCTTTCCTATTCAATATTTACTCAGCAGCTGACACAAGTGGAATCCCCTCAATAAAACAGATAATTCTGGTATAGTTGCTCAACACTCTCTCTAGAATCACTCAAGGATCCATGATTCCAACTGGTGTCAAATTATTTAAACTCAAAATCCATACAATGCAGGAGAAGGCCATTTGACCCATCATGTCTATGAAAGGGCATCTTACCCAGGCCTATCTTGTCCCCATAACCCCATGCATTTACCCTGGCTAATCCACCTAAACTGCACGTCTATGGACACCAACAGGCAATTTAGCATAGCCAATCCACCTAAACTGCACATTTTTTGGACTGTGGGAGGAAATTACATCACCCAGAAGAAACCCACAAAGACACAGGGAGAGAGTCACCCAAGTCTATGGCACTGAGGCAACAGGTCCAAAAGGTGTGCCACCCTCTAACATACAGCCAATAAATGTTTTGACCAATTTGTTAAATATAGCCAGAAATAATTAAAGTAATATTATATTCAATAAGGACTTCAGTTGACTCAATATATTAAACTTCTGGAAATAAACCAAATGTAGATATTACATATTTTACTTTCCCAGCCTGTGGAAACTTGCACACTATTAAAAGCTTAAAAATGTAATTTTGGCCCTAGTAGTTTACTAGATTTTTGATAAACAAATTTGATTTTGTTTAGAACCTTCCAATCTGCCTGCTACTCATTCTCCTTAGACGGAATGCAAGTAAAATTTCCCCACTGTATACTTTGCCGGCACATTTATATCCGTACAGTACTAGGAACACTCTCTCGTACTCATAAGAAGTTAACATTTCTGTTTCTAATCGCCTTACTCCTCCACACCAGATCGGTGATCAGTAATAAAGTTTCGATAGAGTTAGTAGCTATTAAAAAGTGTATTTACTTTTTGGAAGCTGGACCAAAAGGCAAGCCTGGAAATAAAATCAAATCTCGTGGCAATCTGCGGTGTTCCCTTCCTTCGCACAAGAGTTAAAGGGTTTACACTTAGCAGCTCTCTCGGGATTAATCACCACTGACGGTGGACATGTCACAGCTGGTAGAGGCCACTATCGGCAAAGGCGCTTCCGACACGGCCACGGCCACCCGGGCGCACACACAAACACATACACCCACCCACCCACACAGAGGTCTCGGCCGTACCCAAACATCCTGCCAGCGGACTGGACTCCCCGCAACGTCCCGGCCATTCCTGCAGCAACTAATTTAAAGTGGACGGATAAAGCAGACTTGGCACTGACCTTCCCCGATCTTTCCCCCGCCCAGGAGCCCTCCATTGCCCTTCCTCCATTGACCCTCCTCCAGCTCCACTCACCCAACTCCGAAGGCGCCGCCATCCTCTCTCTCTCCCCCGTCACGCGCTCCGGTCCCCCCGCGGCTGCACGAACTCCTCGCCTTCCAAACTCCGACCGCCGCGCCTCGCACCCTCCAGCCGGCCACACCCTCCCACCGACAGCTCTCCTGATCAGCAACTGGGAAATGGAGGCAGGCTTATAATCTGAAATGTCAATTAAAGTTAGAAATGCGCAAGAATCCGGAATTAGATGTTGGTATCTTTGGAGTGCTGGATGGAATTGTATACATAACGCTATGCAGATATTCATACATTTTATCAGATTGATTTTTCTCCGCACCTTAATTGTGACGGTAATACTATATTTTGATTTGTATTAGTGTACAATGACAAGTGTTGTTTCTTGCACTATACAAAGCATACCGTTCATAGAGAAGGAAAAGAGGATGCAGAATGTAGTGATACAGTCAAAGTTAGGGTATTGCCAATTATTTAAGAAATTGAAGAGCATTGTTACAGAGCTTAATAGAATAGAGTTTTAAAAGCATAGAACAAGAGTAAAAGGGTTATGCTGGCATAACTCACAAGAAGTCAACACACTCGTGCCATCTCCTTTCTCCTCTATGTATTCTGTAAATGATATGCTTTGTCTGTATAAAGTCATAGAGGATTACAGCATAGAAACACGCTCTTTGGCCCAATTTGTCCATGTTACCCCTTTTTGAAACCCCTAAATTAATCCCAGTTGTCCGCATTTAGCCCATATCCCTCCATGTTCATTGTACCTGTGTAACTATCTAAATGTCTCTACTGTTACCTCTGGCAGCTTGTTCCAGACATTCACCATCCTCTATATGAAAATCTTGCCCCTCTGGACCCTTTTGTATCTCTCTCTCATCTTAAACCTATGCCCTCTAGTCTTAGACTCCCCTAACTTTGAAAAAAGATATTGACTGTCTAGCTGATCAGTGATCCTCATCATTTTATAGACTCTATAAAATCACCCCTAAAGCTCCCATGCTCCAGAGGAAAAAGTCCCAGTCTATCTAGCCTCTCAAAGAACAAAGAAAATTACAGCACAGGAACAGGTCCTTTGGTCCTTCAAGCTTACATCGACCAAGCTGCCCGACTTAACTAAAACCCCTACTCTTCCGGAGACCATATTTCCATCCTATTTATGTACTTGTCAAGACACCTCTTTAAAAATCACTACTGTATCTGTTTCCACTACCTCTTCCTATCCGTTTCTACTACCTCCCCCTTATAACTCAATTCATCAAGTTCTGGTAGGATCTTAGTAAATGTTTTCTGCACTTTTTCCAGTTTAGTATTATTCTTTCTAATAATACAGTGACCAGAATCGCACACAGTATTCCAAGTGTGGCCTCACCAATGTCTTGCACAACTTCAACAAGAGATTCCAACTCCCGTATTCAATGTTCTGACCAATGAAACCAAGCATGCTGAATGCCTTCTTCAACTCCTGTCCACCTGTGACTCCATTTTCAAGGAGCTATGAACATGTATCCCCAGATTTCTTTGTTCTGTAACTCTCCCCAGTGCCCTACCATTGACTGAGCAAGTACTGCCTTGGTTCAATATACCAAAATGCATCACCTTGTATCTGTCATTCATCAGCCCACTGGCCCAATTGATCAAGATCCTGTTGAAATTGGAGATAACTTTCTTCACTGTGCACTATGCCACCAACCTTAGTGTCATCTGCAAATTTACCAAACATGCCTCCTAAATTCTCATCCAAATCATTAATATAAATGACAAATAACAGTGGACCCAGCACTACTCCTGAGGTACACTGCTGGTCACAGGCTTCCAGTTTGAAAAACAACTTTCTACAACCACCCTCTGGCTTCTGTGAAGAAGCCAATTTTGTATCCATTTAGGTACCTCACCCTGAATTCTGTGAGATTTAACTTTATGCAACAACCTACCACGCAGTACCTTGTCAAAGGCCTTGCTAAAATCCATGTAGACAACATCAATTTCACTGCCCTTATCTACTTCCTTGGTTACCCCTTCAAAAAACTCAATCAAATTTGTGAGACATGATTTTTTACTCGCAAAGCCATGCTGACTATCCCTAATCAGTCCTTAACATCTTAAATGCCCGTAGATCCCATCTCTCAAAATACCTTCCAACAATTTACCCGCCACAGATGTGAGGTTCACTGGCCTGTCGTTCTCAGGCTTTTCCCTGCAGCCATTTTTAAACAAAGGCAAAACATTTGCCACTTTCCAAATCTTCATGCACCTCATCTGTGACTATCGATGATTCAAATATCTAGACTGGAGAATCCGAGTTTCTTCCCTAGGCTGCCGCAATGTCCTGGGATACACTTCAAAAGGTCCCAGGGATTTATCTACCTTGATGTGTTTTAAGACTTCCAGCACCTCCTTCTCTGTAATATGTACACTCCTCAAGACATCACTCTTTATTTCCCCAAGTGTAGAGTGCAAGAAACAATATTTTTCATTGTGTACCAGTACAAGTGACAATAGTAAGTCAAATTTGAAAACAAACATTAGAATTTTTAAAATTGAAGCAGTAACTGGGACATACATGGGGTGATAGATTTAAGTTTGATTTGATTTATTATTGTCACAAGCACTAACGTAGTAAAAAGTACTTTTTCTTGCACACTATACAGACAAAGCATACCGTACATAGAAAAGGAAATGAGAGTGTCAGAATATAGTGTTACATCATAGCTGGGGCGTAGAGAAAGATCAACTTAATGTAAAGTAAGTCCACTTAAAAGTCTGACAGCAGCAGGGAAGAAGCTGTTCTTGAGTCAGTGGTTACGTGACCTCAGACTTTTGTATCTTTTTCCCAATGAAAGAAGATGGAAGGGGTGCAACCTTAATTATGCTGGCTGCTTTGCTGAAGCAGTGTAAACTGTAGACAGAATCAATTATGGAAGGCTGGTTTGCATAATGGATTGGGCTACCTTCACTACCTTTGGTAGTTCTTTGCACACTTATGTAGACACAGTAAGAGGTCTGACAACACCAGTTTTAAATCCAACCAATTTATTTGATAGTAAACTTGCAAGCTTTTGGCTTTGTAGCTTTCTTCAGGCGAATGAGGTGTTCTGGTCTGCAATAGCACACATAACAGCACAGACAGTTTACAAATTGCTGATTAGAATGCAAATCCTTACACCTAACCTGCTATTCAAGTCTTAAAGTGGCTAACAATGTGAGTGGAAGGAGCACTGAGCACAGATTAGAGAGATGTGTATTGTCTCCAGACAGCACAGTAAGTGAGGTTTTTTGCTAACCCAGGCAAGTCATGGGTGTTACAGATAGTGTGAGATGAAGCCAAGATCCCTGTTAAGACCGTCCTCGTGTGCGAACTTGGCTATCAGTCTCTGCTCAGCGTCTCTGCGTTGTCGTGTGTTATGAAGGCCCCCTTGAAGAACGTTTACCCAAAGGTCGAAGGCCAAATGAACGTGACTGCTGAAGTGTTCGCCCACACGAAGGGAACTGTTTTGCCTGGTGATTGTCAAGCGATGTTCACTCATCCGCTGTCATAGTGTCTGCATGGTCTCTCCAATGTGCCATGCTTCAGGACATCCTTTCTTGCAACATATTAGGTAGACAACGTTGGCCGAGTTGCAAGAGTATGTACCACGTATCTGGTGAATGGTATTCTCACGTTTGATGATGTCATCCATGTCGATGATCTGGCATGTCTTGCAGAGGTTGCTGTGGCAGGGTTGTGTGGTATTGTGGTCACTGTTCTCCTGAAGGTTGGGTAGTTTGCTGTGAACAATGTTCTGTTTGAGGTTGCACAGTTGTCTGAAGGCAAGAAGTGGGGTGGTGGGGATGGCCTTAGCGAGATGTTCATCATCATCAAAGATATGTTGAAGACTCCGGAGAAGATGTCATAGCTTCTCCGCTCCAGGGAAGTACTGGAAAACAAAGGGTACTCTTGTCCACCGTGTCCCGTGTTCGTCTTCTGAGGAAATCAGTGCGGTTTATCGCTGCGGCACGTCGGAACTGTCGATCGATGAGTCGAGTCCCATATCCTGTTCTCACGACAGCATCTTTCAGCGTCTGGAGGTGTCTGTCACGATCCACTCACATTGTCCTTCCACTCACATTGTTAGCCACTTTAAGAATTGAATAGCAGGTTAGGTGTAAGGATTTGCATTCTAATCAGCAATCTGTAAACTGTCTGTGCTGATATGTATGCTATTGCAGACCAGAACACCTCATTCGCCTGAAGAAGGCTACAAAGACAAAAGCTTGCAAGTTTACTATCAAATAAATCGGTTGGATTTAAAACAGGTGTTGTCAGACCTCTTACTGTCCTGACTTTTAGTGTCAATTTCCTTATATATCCATTTGAAGTTACCTTGTCCACACTCCATTGTTTTCTCCTAATCATATTGGTAAACATTTGGTTTTCTCACTTGTATGCTAATTTGCCTATCAAACTACCTTATCAATTCTGCTTTTTTATCCCAATTACATTTTTTAATCTTAATTTTCCCCAGTTCTTAACACTGCAATGAAATAAATGACCAGATAATCTGTTTAGGTATTGATTGAGAGATAATGTTGGCCAGAAATAACCACAACAACCTGTATTTCTATAGCACCTTTGACATAGGAAAACATCTTAGTACTTCACAAGAGTGTTATCAAAACAAATTTGACAATAAGTTACACGAGATCTTAAGTCAAATAATCAAACGTTTGGTCAAAGAAGTAGGTTTGAAGGAGCATTTGAAAGGAAGAAAGTGAGTGAGAGGTGGGGGAGGTTGAAAGTAGAATTCCATATCTTAATAGAAATACAGCTAACCACAAATGATGGAGTAATTAAAATCAAATATGATTAAATGCCAGAATTAGAGGATTGTAGAGATTGCTGAAGATTGAATGGTTGGGGGGCAATATGAAGGAACAAGACATGAACTTTCAAATTCAAGGCTCAACCAGGAACCAATGGACTTCAGTGAGCACAGGGTAATAGACTTGGTGAGATTTCAGACATGGATAGAATGTTGCCATCAGAACTGCTGAATAATTATTGATTATTAATTAATGAAGTCCAAAGATGCACAGGTTAGGTGGATTGGCCATGCTAAATTGCCCCTTGGTATCTCACGATGTGTCGGTGAGGGGATTAAATGGGTGAATAATGGAGTTACAGTGATAGGGTGGAAGAGTGGGCTTGAGTAAAATGTTCTTTTGGAGAGTCAGTGCAGACTTGGTGGGCTGAATGGCTTCCTTCTGCACTGTAGTGATTCTGTGATTCCATGAATTTGTTGTTAATCTTTTTTCTTAAAGATATTGCTTAATTATGGTTCCAAAGACACCAGCTGCTTCTTCCTCATTATCTGTGGTCATCACTCATCGTGAGAACTGGCTTTATGTTGCATAGTTGCATCAGAGTCGAGCTCAGCTGATGTTCACATTTGAGAAGTACTTTTGTTGTTTTACTTTTTTAGATTTACTTTGACTCCCCAGAATATGGCACAATTTGAAAAAGGGATTCTAATTAAATATAGGTTGAGCGTAGAGAAGATGTCTGTGGAGGCATATGGAACCAGGGTCCATAAATATGATGGTCACTCATAAACTCAGTGGTCAATTTAGGAGAAACATTTTTACTCAGAATGGTGAGCATGAGGTGAGCACTTGTGTACAACAGTTTGAATGGTTAATATAAAAGTATGAATTCATTTAAAGGGGAACGGAGCGGTAAGAGGCTGGATAGTAAAGCTTTGAGTTTGGGAAACTTAAATGACTGAGTTAACAATTCCTGCTGATTTTTAACAGCAAGGTGTTTTTTGTTTCAACTTCTCAATCTACTTCAGAACCAGACAGCACTGAGGAGTAGAGCACTGGCAGGGAAGTTTGAGATCTAGGGGTGGGAGGGGAGATATTTTAGGAATCATGTTAAAGATTGTATTGGAAACAATGTACAACTAAGCTAAATATATATTTGTTTGTTTAAAAAGTTGAAACATGGCTTTAGCTTAATTTAGAGTTCTTAATGAGCTTGGTGCGAGGAAGTCTGGAAGTCCTATCTGTATACATATAGCTTTAATGAAATTTTACAACCCTTGAAATAAAGAGATTGGTGACAAAGGGGTTAATAGTGAATTTACAAATAAAACAGTGCCCAATGACAGAGGTTTAGGGATGGTAAAGACTGATGGCAAGGTAGTTGTCTTTTCTAATCTGGAACAAGTCCTACTCCCCTTTCAGTGAACATGAATGAAATAGAGAATCTGGTGAACTGGTGCAACAATAATAATTTCTCCCTCAATGTCAACAAAATGAAAGAGATTGTCGTCAACTTCAGGAAGCATAAAGGAGAACATGTCCCTGTCTATATCAATGGGGATGAAGTACAAAGGTTCAAGAACTTCAAGTTTTTAGATGTCCAGATCATCAACAATCTGTCCTAGTGCCCAATACGAACACTATAGTTAAGAAAACCCACCAATGCCTCTACTTTCTCAGAAGATTAAGGAAATTTGGCATGTCAGCAACAACTCTCATCAACTTTTATAGATGCACCATAGAAAGCATTTTTTCTAGTTGATTCATAGCTTGGTATGATTCCTGCTGGATCTTGGCTTCATGTCACACTATCTGTAACCCCATGACTTGCCTGGGTTAGCAAAAAACCTCACTGTGCTGTCTGGAGACAATACACATCTCTTTAACCTGTGCTCAGTGCTCCTTCCACTCACATTGTTAGCCACTTTAAGACTTGAATAGCAGGTTTGATCTTTGACCAAACGTTTAATTATTTGACTTAAGATCTCATGTAACTTATTGTCAAATTTGTTTTGATAACACTCTTGTGAAGTACTAAGATGTTTTCCTATGTCAAAGGTGCTATAGAAATACAGGTTGTTGTGGTTATTTCTGGCCAACATTATCTCTCAATCAATACCTAAACAGATTATCTGGTCATTTATTTCATTGCAGTGTTAAGAACTGGGGAAAATTAAGATTAAAAAATGTAATTGGGATAAAAAAAAGGGGAATTGATACGGTAGTTTGATAGGCAAATTAGCATACAAGTGAGAAAAGCAAATGTTTACCAATATGATTAGGAGAAAACAATGGAGTGTGGACAAGGTAACTTCAAATGGATATATAAGGAAATTGACACTAAAAGTCAGGACAGTAAGAGGTCTGACAACACCTGTTTTAAATCCAACCGATTTATTTGATAGTAAACTTGCAAGGTTTCGGTTTTGTAGCCTTCATCAGGCGAATTAGGTGTACTGGTCTGCAATAGCACACATATCAGCACAGTTTACAGATTGCTGATTAGAATGCAAATTCTTACACCTAACCTGCTATTCAAGTCTTAAAGTGGCTAACAATGTAAGTGGAAGGATAATGTGAGTGGATCGTGACAGACACCTCCAGACGCTGAAAGATGCCGTTGTGAGAACAGGATATGGCACTCGACTCATCGATCGACAGTTCTGACGTGCCACAGCGATTATCCACACTGACCTCCTCAGAAGACGAACACGGGACATGGTGGACAGAGTACCCTTTGTTTTCCAGTACTTCCCTGGAGCGGAGAAGCTATGACATCTTCTCCGGAGTCTTCAACATATCTTTGATGATGATGAACATCTCGCTAAGGCCATCCCTACCGCCCCACTTCTTGTCTTTAGACAACCGCGCAACCTCAAACAGAACATTGTTCACAGCAAACTACCCAACCTTCAGGAGAACAGTGACCACAATACCACACAACCCTGCCACAGCAACCTCTGCAAGACATGCCGGATCATCGACATGGATGACATCATCAAACGTGAGAATACCATTCACCAGGTACACGGTACATACTCTTGCAACTCGGCCAACGTTGTCTATCTAATACGTTGCAAGAAAGGATGTCCCGAAGCATGGCACATTGGGGAGACCATACAGACACTATGACAGCGGATGAATGAACATCGCTCGACAATCACCAGGCAAAACAGTTCCCTTCCTATGGGCGAACACTTCAGCGGTCACATTCATTCGGCCTCCGACCTTCGGGTAAATGTTCTTCAAGGGGGCCTTCATGACACACGACAGCGCAGAGCCGCTGAGCAGAGACTGATAGCCAAGTTCCGCACACATGAAGACGATCTCAACAGGAATCTTGGCTTCATCTCACACTATCTGTAACACCCATGACTTGCCTGGGTTAGCAAAAAACCTCACTTACTGTTCTGTCTGGAGACAATACACATCTCTTTAACCTGTGCTCAGTGCTCCTTCCACTCACATTGTTAGCCACATTAAGACTTGGATAGCAGGTTAGGTGTAAGGATTTGCATTCTAATCAGCAATTTGTAAACTGTCTGTGCTGATATGTGTGCTATTGCAGACCAGAACACCTCATTTGCCTGAAGAAGGCTACAAAGCCGAAAGCTTGCAAGTTTACTATCAAATAAATTGGTTGGATTTAAAACTGGTGTTGTCAGACCTCTTACTGTGTTTACCCCAGTCCAACGCCGGCATCTCTACATCAAAAGTCAGGACCACAGGGTGGGTAACATCAAAGGGAAAGAATGATATATCCATAGCACAATAGTTGGAGAAAGATATAGATAGCAGCTTCCATCACAGCCACACCAAGCTACAGAAACATTTTACCGAAAACAAGTTATTGCTAAATGAACAGACCCTAAACTCAAACAGAGAAGATTTTCTTTTCACTGAAACAGAAGGTAATTTTCCCCAAATGTGGACAAATAACCTGTGTGGTAATTATCTGCTCGATTTAGCTCATGGAAATATACTATACTGCATGTTGATTGGGAACAAGTGACATCTTAGATTTCAGGAAATATAGGTCGTTGGGAATAAAGAGATAACTTAACGTAATATTGTGTGTGTATATAATCATCAGTATAGATAAGTATACTATTGTATATTGTATTATAGTCCTTGTCATGTGTTTTTCTTTTAAGTTAATTAACATTCTTTATTAATTATCACAAAATGACTGGACTGTTCCTCACTGATCTTCCACTCACAAAGCCATGCTGACCTTGCATCTCTAAATGCCTGTAGACCCCGTCTCTCAAAATCCCTTCCAACAATTTACCCGACACAGATGTGAGGCTGACTGGCCAATAGTTCCCAGGCTTTTCCCTGCAGCCCTTTTTAAACAAAGACACAACATTTGCCACTCTCCATCTTCAGGCACCTCAAATATTTCGGATAGGGAACCACAATTTCCTCCCTAGCCTCTCACAACATCCTGGGATATACTTCATCAAGGCTTGGGGATTTATCTATCTTGACATGCTTTAAGGCTTCCAGCGCCTCCTTCTTTGTAATGTGTACACTCCTTAAGACATCACTATTTATTTCACCAGGTTCCCTAACATCCATGCTTTTCTCAACCGTAAATACTGATGAGAAATATTCATTTAGGATCTCACCCATCTCTTGTGGATCCACACATAGATGATCTTGTTGATCCTTGATGCCCTACTCTTTCTCTTATCACTCTTTTGTTCTTTATGTATTTGTAGAAGCTCTTTGGATTCTCCTTTGCCTTATCTGCCAAAACAATTTTGTGCCCCTTTTTGCCCACTTCATTTCTCTCTTAACTCTATTCCCTCACCCCCTATATTTTTCAAGAGATTCTCTTAATCCCAGTTGTCTATGCATGTCATGTGCTTCTTTCATCTTTTTGACCAGGGCCTCAATATCCCAAATCAGCTAGAGTTCCCAACTTCTGCCAGCCTTGCCCTTCCCTCCAAGAGAAATATATTTACCCTAAACCCAAGTTAACACATTCTTGAAAGCCTCCCACTTAACATATGTCCCTTTGCCTTCCCACAGACTCCCCCAATTAACGTTTGAAAGTTCCTGCCTGCATTTTTGGGATGTGGGAGAAAACCAGAGCACCCAGAGAAAACCCACACAAGCACGGGGAGAATGCGCAAACTCCCACAGACACAGGCCTAAATCCATGTAACTGCACAGCACAGCGATAGTCACTGAGCTGTCATGTTGCCCATCAAATAGTCCAGGTCAAGCATACACCAACGACGTGAAGCACTAGGGTACTCTCGAAAAATCCAAGAGCAGCCCTCTCACGACCCATCGCGTGTATGCTCCTTGTCAGACAACAAGATGGACCAAAGCACCTGTAGGATAAAAACAAATACATCAATATCATCATCTATTTACACACTTCCCAGGGACTCCCAAGGCTCATGATCCCTAT
Source organism: Sphyrna mokarran (assembly GCA_024679065.1). Lineage (NCBI taxonomy): Eukaryota > Metazoa > Chordata > Chondrichthyes > Carcharhiniformes > Carcharhinidae > Sphyrna > Sphyrna mokarran. The sequence continues at coordinate 88,719,907 of JAGIQG010000001.1, read as the reverse complement.
TTTAAATCAGTTTTCTATACTCCTCCATTCCCATTCTGTTCATGTGCCCATCTAAGTATTTCTTAAATAACTCCAGAGTGCCTGCCTCCACCACTTTACTTGGCAGCGCATTCCATACCCCCACCACCCTCTGTGTGAATAAACTCCCTCTAGCATCCAAATTATACCTTACCCCCCTCACCCTAAGCCCGTGACTCCTCGTGCTATTTGAGTCCATCCTAGGAAAAAGTTTAACCCTGTTTATCTATACCCCTCATAATCTTGTACACCTCTATTAGATCTCCTCTAAGTCTACGTCTTCTCCCTAAATTGTCTCAAATTTGGTTTTTAATCCATAGATCTATAAACATAGCCAGGGATCACGGGTAGAGGTGGGAACATCGGGGTGGCGGCATGGGCACGTTGGGCCGAAGGGCCTGTTTCCCGTGCTGTTTTGTTCGTTTTTCTTTGTTCTTTGATACCATCAAAATTTGCTTTGCCCCAAATTAGAATTTTAACTTTTGGGACAGACCTATCATTCTCCATAGCTATCTTAAAACTCATTGAATTATGGTCACTGGTCTCAAAGTGAACCCTCACTAACACTTCTGTCACCTTCCTTACTTCCGAAGAAGAGGTCAAGTTTTGCCCCCTCTCTAGTAGGGCCATTCACATACTGAATGAGAAATTCCTCCTGAATACACTCAACAAATTTCTTTCCATCCAACCATCTAATACTATGGCTGTCCCAGTCAATACTGGGAAAATTAATACTTACGACTATTACTACTCTATTTTCTTGGAGTTATCTGCAATCTCTTTATATATTTGCTCCTCAATTTCCCACTGACGATTTGGGAGCCTATAGCACAACTCTATCAAATTGATTTCCCCCTTCTTATTTCTCAGTTCTACCCATATAGACTCAGTGGCCGAACCCTTGGATAGATCCCTCTTAGTACAGCCGTGATGCTTTTCCTAATCAAAAGTGACACTCCCTCCCTTACCTCCTTTATCTATCTTTTATATAGCATCTGTACTCTGGAACATTAAGCTGCCAATCCTGTCTCTCCCTTAGCCGCGTTCAATAATTGCTATAATATTCCAGTCCCACGTACCCATCAATGCCCTGAGATAATCTGTCTTGCCTGTCAGGCCTTTTGCATTGAACTAAATGTAATTTCATCTGGACTTCCCTTCCTCTCCGTCTTGCTTTTGTCGAATCTGTCTTTAATGGAAGCAGAAACTTTGCACCGGAAGTATGCCTGCAGTGGTTCTAAACTGAGCAAGCAAGTTAAACAGGTTTATTAGCTGCCATATCTCACAGAGTACAAATTATAATACAGGAAATAAGAAAAGCTGAGTTATTCAACAAAAAAAGTATTTCCATTCTCCCATCAAAATGTCTATTTTGAAAATCCCTCCAGTACGTTTTGTATTAAAGTTTGATTTCTATCAAGGATCAGGAGCTTCCACTGTATTCCTTTCTGCAGATTTTATTGGACTCCTCCAGAAGACCGCTGCCCTCAACTCAACATGTATACCCAAGCTGTCAGGAGGTGCGTCAATGCCAGATTCATCAAGCGCACTCATAAGACAGCCCCGAGCATCATCTGAGCATAACACAACACCATCTGTGCTCTCAAGACCAACCGCAACATTATCATCAAACCAGCAAAGAAGGGGCCACTGTCGTACTGAACAGAATGGATCAATTCAATTGCTGAAAGCAGTGGGAATGACGATAGGTATTACTTCTAAATAGTGTTATTCTAGGAAGACAAAGCATCTCACTGCTTCCGGAACGTGATACAATTTTCAAAGAAGTGGAGAAACAGAGAACCTTCTCACCTCCAATTAAAACTTGTTATGCTCCTTGATAAGATCATTGATAGGTCAGACGAGAGTGAGAAAGCAATTTTAAATTTGTTAATCATCTAACCCTAACAGTCTGGTGCAAGTTAGCAAACAACTGTTGGGTTCAAATTGTGGAGATGCCAGCATTGGAGTGGGATAAGCACAGTAAGAAGTCTCACAACACCAGGTTAAAATCCAACAGATGGAGAGGAGCTCCAAGAGGTACATGCATATTGACACAGACATCAAGTTTTACAAAGGTGCAGAAAGCAGACAAGATACCGAAAGGACGACAGATCATGAGCCCGCTCAGCTCAACCTGTAACACAGAGTACACTGAGAGACTTTGCCACCACACCTCTCTTACACTCCTCAACCACCTCATACACCAACTCCATGTTCTCATCTTGTGCTCAGGATGTAGGCGAGTTGCAAAACTCTGCCAAACAGACGAGACAACGGAACTATGCCATCTACATGCACATCAAGAATAGGAAACTGGAGAAACTTGGCATTAGCACAAACAGCAATCAAGCCTTTCCCGATACACCATAGAAAACAAGTACCACTACAGGGAAGTCCATTATCAACTTGTCAGACTACTCACTTCAACCAGAAGATATCAAAGTTCTCAGCTGAAGGCTCAATTTCCATCAAAATGGACCCTATCAGTCTCGCAATGGACACAGAGGAACTCATTAGGTGAATGAGACTGTGAAAGTTCTTCCACAAACCCCAAGAGCCTAACAGCAAACACAAGGAGACAGCCAATGAACCGGAAAGCTGACAGAGATCCGCAGTGCAACAACGAAAGAGGAAAGAATCAAATTGGACTCCTCCCAAAGACTGCTGCCTTCAACTCGACATATGTACCCAAGCTGCCAGAAGGTGTGTCAATGCCAGATTCATCAAGCGCACTCACAAGTCAGCCCTGAACATCACCCAAGCACAACATAACACCATCTGTGCTCTCAAGACATTGTCATCAAATCAGCAGACAAAGGAGGGGCCACTGTCATACTGAACAGAATGGATTACTGCAAAGAAGCGTACTGACAACTGAACAATAAGGAACAGTACAACAGTTATCTGCAGATTCTAGCAAAAAACACAACTGTCAACTCAAGACCTTTGATTCGGACTTGCAGAGCATCCCCTGTGCTCTCATCCCACGTACACCCTGTGTTGGAGATCTTTACTGCCTCCCGAAGATACATAAGGCCAACACAACTGGCTGTCCCATAGTATCAGGCAATGGAATCCTGTGTCCAAATCTCTCCAGCTTTTTCCAGGGCATCCTGAAACCCATTGTACAAAGAACCCCCAGCTTCTGTCACAACACTACTGACTTCCTACAGAAACTCAGCACACATGGAGCAGTTGAACCAGGACCACTCCTCGTCACAATGATGTCTCGACACTCTACACTAGCATCCCCCAGAATGACAGCATTTCTGCAACTGCCTCAGTACTCAACGCTGACAACTGCCAATCTCCAGGTGCAATTCTACAACTCTTTCGCTTCATTTTGGACCACAACATTTTCACCTTCAACAACCAGTTCTTCATCCAGACATACAGAACAGCCGTAGAGACCAAATTCACATCTCAATATGCCAACATCTTCATGCACAGGTTCGAACAAAACCTCTTCACCACACAGAACCTTCAACTAATGCTATACCCTAGATACAGCAATGACATTTTCTTCCTTTGGACTCATGGCAAACAATCACTGAAGCAATTATATGATGACATCAACAAGTTCCATCCCACCATCAGAGTCACCATGGACTACTGTCCTGAATCAGTTATGTTCATGGACACAATCATCTCCACAAAGGATGGTCACCTCAATACTTCACTGTACCGCAGTCTCGGTGAATAACCTTATGATGCTCCACTTCTCCAACTTCCACTCTAAAGATGTTAAAGAAGCCATCCCCTATGAACAAGCCCTCCATATATACAGGATCTGCTTAGATGAAGAGGATCACAACAGAAGCTGAAAGACGCCCTCTTAAGAACAGGATATGATGCCGGACTCAATAATCGACAGTTCTGACACGCCACAGAGAAAAACCACATTGACTTCCTTAGATGGCAAACACAAGACACGGTGGATAGAGTATCCTTCATCATCCAGTACTTCCCGAGAGCAGAGAAGCTACAACATCTTCTCTGGAGGCTTCAACATGTCACCGATGAAGACGGATATCTCCCCGAGGCCATCCCCGCACCCCCATTTCCTGCCTTCAAACAAACGTACAATCTCAAACAGACCATTATCCACAGCAAACTACCCAGCATCCAGGGGAACAGTGACCATGACACCACACAAGCCTGCCACAGCAGCCTCTGCAAGACGTGCTGGATCATTGAGATTGATGCCATCTTCTCTCATGAGAACACCATCCACCATGTACAAGGTAATACTCTTGCAACTCAGCCAATATTGTCTACTTGATACACTGCAGGAAAGGCTGTCCCAAGGCATGATACATTGGGGAGACCATGTAGACACTATGACAACAGATGAATAAAACTGCTCAACAATCACCAGGCAAGAGTGTTTTCTTCCTGTCGGAACACTTCATCAGTCACGGGCATCCAGCCTCTGATCTTCAGCTAAGCATTCTTCAAGACAGCCTTCACAACACACGACAACACAGAACCACTAAGCAGAAACTGATAGCCAAGTTCTGCACACATGAGGATGCGCCATCTGGGATCTTGGGTTCATGGGTTTATGTCACACTATCTGTAACCCTCAAGATTTGCCTGGGCTTATAAAATCTTACTAACTGTCCTGGTTGTAGACAATGTACACCTCTTTAACCTGTGCTTAACCCTCTCTCCACTCACACTGTCTATATCTTTAAGACTTGATTACCTGTAAAAACCATTTTTTGTAAATTGAGTTTGTGTCTGTATGTGCTCTGTTTATGAACACAATTCCTCACTCACCTGAAGAAGGAGCGACACTCCAAAAACTTGTGCTACCAAATAAACCTGTTAGACTTTAACCTGTATTGTGAGACTCCTTACTGGGTTCAAACTGGGCAGAAGTGAAAGTTTATTTTTTGTTGGAAGATTTTGAGTATTGTCTTGAAGTCCTGCTTCAATTATACAAGAGCATGTTTCGACCTCAACCTGGAATATTGGGTGTAGTTTTGATCCCTTTACTCTGAAAGGATATTATTGTCATAGAGAGAGTGCAGCATATGTTCACCAAACTTGTTCTGATGATGGAGGGATTTTCTGAAGAGGGATTGGGCAAGCTGGGACTGTATTCTCTAAAGTTTCAGAGAATCAGAATTAAAACCTACAGAATGCTTAAAGAAATTAAAGATAGCAATGCTAACCAGTGTGCCACACATAGCCTGCACTTTCATCTCACAGGCCCGGGTTCAATTTCAGCACCGTGTCACTGTCTGTCTGGAGTCTGCATGTTCTCTCTATTTCTGTGAGGGTTTCCTCCACATTTCCTCCCACATACCAAAGATGTGCACGTTGGGTTGATTGGCCATGATAAATTGCCCTTTGGTGTCAAAGGGACTAGGAGGGTAAATATGTGGGATTGTGGGGATATGACCTGGGTAAGATGGCTGTCGGTGCAGGTTTAATGGCCCAAATGGCCTCCTGCTGCACTGCTGGGATGCTATGATTCTATGAATCGATAGGGATGATGCAATAAGATTTTTCCCTTGGCTAGGGAGTCAAGAACTAGGCAAACAATTTCAAAATAAATAGAAATCCAGTGATACTTGGAATTTTGTACCCCAGATGGCCTCGGAAACTCAAACGTTGAGTATGTTTAAGGTAGAGATTGGTAGATTTCTGATTTGCTTGTTGTATAAGAAACAGTTGAGAACTCTGGGTCTGTACTCTTTGGAGTTCAGAAGGATGAAGGGATATCTTATTGAAACTCACAGGTTACTGCAAGGCCTGGACAGACTGGATGTGGACAGGATATTTCCAGTAGTAGAAAAAACTAGAACCAGAGGGCGCAACTCAGGCTAAAGAGACAATGCTTTAAAACAGCGATGAGGACAAATTTCTTCAGCCAGAGAGTGGTGAATCTGTGGAACTCTTTGCCGCAGAAGGCAGTGGAGGCCAAGTCATTGAGTGTCTTTAAGACAGAGATAGATAGGTTCTTGATTAGTAAGGGGATGAATGGTTTTTGAGAAAAGGCAGGAGACTAGTAATGAGAAAAATATTGGCCATGATTGAATGGCAGAGCAGACTCGATGGGCTGAGTGGTCTAATTCTGCTCCTATGTCTTATGGTCTTATGATAAACAATAATATAAAGAGTTATGGTGATACTATGTGTAAAAAGCATTGAAATGTCTGGTCAACCATGATCATATTGAATGACACAGCGGACTTGACAGACTGGATGGCCCACAGTTGTTCCTATATGTTACTATTTTAGGATCCGGGAACATTGCTTTCTCTGCCCACACTTCAAATCTACACCTCTGTGTTAAAACTCTACAGTCATTACCCCAGACAGGATCAATTTATTCAGCCAAATTCTTTGTTAATTTTAAACCCCAACAGAGAGAGAGAGTTAAGTAATTTTATAAACTTACTCAGCTATACTAGCTACAAACTTTGTCCTGAAATAAAATGCCATTCTTCCCAAGAGTATGCTAGACTAAACAAAGATATCTCAGAGTAAAATATATTTACAAGGTATATAAGACCAGAAATAACTCTTGAGTTAACCTCTCCCAGTACACAGAACTCACCGTTGAAGAATTCTCAACGCATTAGAGTCTGAAAGCATACAAAGTGAATCTATATCTTTTTATAATGGTTAATTAATATTTGTTATATAATCTTAAATTTTGAATGACCTGATAGGAATGTTTGGAACATTATGAAGCATAAATACAAGATATTTAATCCATTTAAAATATGAATGCAAAATACAAATTCATCCAAAAGGAAATGCAAAATATAAAGCTACCCAGAAATAAATGTTGGATATTCAAACAAATAACTACTATGATTATAACCACAAAGTACAAAATGTAGTTTCTGCCTTTGTCTCAATTAAGGCAAGATCAGATAAGATTTCAACTCTTCTTCAGCCATTCAAATCTGACTGAAATGTTTACCTAACCATCTTCCGTCCAACGTACTGTGAGGGCCGTTTTGCTGAAAATTCTTGTAGGATCAAGTGTATTTTCTGACAGCAAGTGTGTTTTCTAATATTCTTAGCTTGTTGTAAATAGTCTCAAGGCCCTTTCTGACAAAAACCTTCTCAAGGCTGTGCATTCTGTGTTCATGCACAATTTTCTCTCTCTCTCTCTCTGCTCTTGGCAAAGTTTTTTTTGGTTGTGTTAAATGTTTAACCCTTTCATTAGCTGATCCAAATTCTTTACACTTGATTATTCATCACTCACCTTCTCAAGGCTGTGCATTCTGTGTTCATGCACAATTTTCTCTCTCTTTCTCTCTCTGCTCTTGGCAAAGATTTTTTTGGTTGTGTTAAATGTTTAATCTTTCAATAGCTGATCCAAATTTTTAACATTTGATTATTCATCACTCTTTTAAGAAAAATTTTCTAAACATTCTATTTTGATTTCTCATTTTTTGTACTAATTAATTAAAGCTCCTATCAGTCTCCTTTGTTTCAAAGAAAGCAACAGCACATCAGCATATTCAGCCTTTCCCCTGGATAAAATTCTCCATTGCTGGCAGCATGCTTGTAAATCTCTATGCCCTCTCAAATGCAGCTACATCCTTTCTATAATGAATAAAACTCTAGTTCAGGGACACTTGGAGTTCCAAGTGTTCCCTAACTAGAGTTTTATTCATTCCTAAAATAATCTCTCTGAGCACACACCCTGATAACATCAAATCATATGTAACAGCTCTTAAAGCAACTTTGCACTTACTTAAGTATATAATACAAATCTTCTACCAAAAATCAAATATAATTAAATCAGTAATTAGTTGTAAAAGTACCTGCAATTTCAATGTACAAAACAGTTTGCAACACAATTTTTGTAAGTTATATAAATAATACTTGCTGTCACATCTTTTACAGTTTACCTTACATTAGATTTGTGCATAATTTAAAAATGCATTAGCATATATTTGATATTCCCATTACATTTCTACTGTATATCTGGATTTTATTCCAATTTTATTGAAAAACAGTATAAAGTTGAAATTTTGTTAATTTGTTTCAATTAATCATTAGCAACATATTTTTGAGTTCTGTGCCCAAAGGCAGGTCCCACCCATAGCACCACAACCTCCATCACAAGAAACACAAGGAGAAATGTCCCAAAACCACTCCTGCCAGAATGGGGATTGAACCCCATGTTGTAGGCATCAATCTATTATATACTAACCATCCAACCAACAGAGCCAATCAGCCTCTCAAGAATCCAAGACAGTGGCAATATATGTTACACTTAACTTCAAGTTATAGAATGCATATAATGGGTAGTGATAGTGAAGACTCCAATTTCTTTCCGTTACATAGTCAGGAATCTCTCCTACTCTTACTTCTTCTATGTTGTGTGATTTACAAGTCGGTACTGTTAGGCTACATTTTGAATACAGTTTCCTTAACCATCAAGTCCTTGAAACCAGAGCTTCTGGCTCAGAGACAGAGTGCTATCCATTGCATTACTAACCTCCACAATCATTAACATATCAAACAGTATTTCCAAGCTTGCATGCCTGTTATAGCATCATTTATAAAAGTTGCTAAATGGATGCGGAACGATTGACTACTCCAGTCTTCAAAATAAATCTCAGAGCAATGGTTTCCTCACATGTATAAAATTAATCTTAAAACAAATCAACTTTGGAGCAAAATAGGAGAAATGGGAAGTATTGGATATAAATGTATTCATTTCAATGTAATGAAGATTGGGCGTGTTTGTAATGGTGTGCAATTGCCCTGTCCGATAACTGCCCAGGTAGCAAAAATAAAAAAAGACCACAGGTGCCAATCTTCCAAATGCTGTTCACAAAGTAACTAGATTTGTCCAGCTGAATCTTCATGTTTGTTCTGTTTGAAATACTGTAACAGTGCCTTAGTTTTTGAACTCATCTGCCCTGTTCCTTTTGGTATTCCACCCCATATGTATTTAATAAAGGGATTGGTTTTGATTTCAGCCTTTGCTTTCATACAAATTGCAGAGTAAGTGGGAAGGGCACTATGAGTTTTTTTATATATTTAGAGCTGAGTGGAGTCTATTTAACCACATAATGATGCCATCAAGTATTCCATCACTAGAAATCCAATGTGATTTTTTTTCAATTACCATATTTAGGCTACCTTTAATTATGACATTAAATGCTATGTAAAGAAAATCTCTGTCATGGTTCATTCATTGGGTGAGTCCTCAAATCAAAATCACATCTGTTTTGTTTTGTGGTCCAGGTGTGGAATGCGGGAGTGGAATGCCCTGCCTGCAGCAGTTGTAGAGGCGCCAAGTTTGGTGGCGTTTAAGAGGTTAGTTGATAAGTATATGGAAGAGAAGGGAATGGTTTAGTTTGGAGGGGCATTGCTTTTTATATTGGTCGGCGCAACATCGAAGGCCGAAGGGCCTGTTCTGTGCTGTAATGTTCTATGTTCTATGTTCTATGTTCTAGATGGTTGGGAATGATTCCTTGACACAATTCCAAGAAAATCAGGGAATGTTTGGTGTACAAGCCAACATTTCTCTCAACTGGTATCACCTCGATTATGCTGGTTTAATCTTGAAGTTATCTCTGGCATATTGAGTGCAGAATTTTTTTTTTGTAATTGCGCAGTTAAAATCATTGGACTTCGTAATGTAATTCAATTTGTTAAACAAAAATAGTGCAGATGCTAGAAATCTGAAATAAAAACAGACTGAAGCTTCATCAACCTGAAACATCAACTCTGGATGAAATTTTCTCAGAAAAATTCTTTGTGTCAAAAGGGCAAGAAAACTGGAGATAAGTAGTGGTAATTTACAGCACTCTGTGCAATACGACAGCCACAATGTGATTCCCGCCAGTGGTAAGGGCGGAACCTATTCACACTGGGAAGCCAGGTTCAGACTACCATTGCGCAGGTGCCCCAATCTCCCAATATGCTGTGTACCCCCTGCCTACAAACTCTCCCGATCGCCACCTATACCCTTACGGATCTTTCCTCCGATTGCTGGCTCCAACCCCTGATCACCAGTCCGCTGATTGCTGGTTACTGCCCAACCCCAACTATTTGGGAGGTCTTCAATGCCCTCTGATCCCACCAATGACACTATCATATCTGATCCCCAATGGTGGGGACCATCCCTGACCTTCACTGGTGAGGACCTCCACCAGCAAGGTGGGAACAAATGGTGAGCCCAGACAATTGCATCCCGGGCTCACTAATAACATCCTGGGTGCAAGGCTGAATTCACTAGCAGAACAGAGCCAGCAACGTCAGAAACAGGCCTTATGGCCCTTCTTGTCTGTGCCAAACCATTTTTTGTCTAGTCCCACTGACCTGCACTTGGATCATATCCCTCCACACCCCTCTCATCCATGAACCCATCCAAGCTTTTCTTAAATGTTAAAAGTGATCCCCCATTTACCACTTTATCTAGCAGCTCATTCCACACTCACACCACTCTCCGCGTGAAGAAGCCCCCCCAATTTTCCCTTTAAACTTCTCTCCCTTCACCCTTAACCCATGCCTTCTGGTTTTTTCTGCCCTAGCCTTAGTGAAAAAACCTGTTTGCGTTCACTCTAACTATAACCATCAAAATCTTATATACCTCTATCAAATCTCCCCTCATTTTTCTACGCTCCAGAGAATAAAGTCCTAACCTACACAATCTCTCTCTGTAACTCAGCTTCTCAAGTCCCAGCAACATCTTTGTGAACCTTCTCTGCATTCCTTCAACCTTATTTACACCCTTCGTGTAACTAGGTACCAAAACTGTACACAGTACTCTAAATTCTGCCTCACCAATGCCTTCCTTATATAACCTTACCATAACACTCCAACTTTTATATTTGAATCTCTGATTTATAAAGGCCAAAAGCACTCTTAACAACCCTATCCACCTGTGACGTCACTTTTAGAGAATTCTGTACTTATATTCCCAGATCCCTCTGTTCAACTGCACTCTTCAGAGTCCTTCCTTTTACTTTGTATTTTCTACTTTGGTTTGTCTTTCCAAAGTGCAATACCTGACACTTGTCTGCGTTAAATTCCATTTTCCATTTTTCAGCCTATTTTTCTAGTTGGTCCAAATCTCTCTGCAAGCTTTGAAAATGTTCGTCACTGTCCACTACACCTCCAATCTTTGTATCATCAGCAAATTTGCTGATCGAATTTACCACATTATCATCCAGATCATTGATATAGATGACAAACAACAATGGACCCAACACCATAAGCTAAGAAATATAACATTTAGATCAATATGGAAAAAGTTGACAAATAACCTATGAATATCCTGTGATAAAACTGTTTGCTCAGGGCCAGGATAAGCTATGCAGATTAGTGGACACTTCAGTTTAAAAACCAGAAATAGGTAAGCAAAGTTCGTGTTTTGAAATAAACTGTGAGTATAGTTTGTGCTAAAGGTTAGGGCATTCCATAATTATTTTGTAAACTCACATGTAATTGTGGATGCACTGACCTAGATGTGTAAGATAAAAGCATTGTGAGTTAATTATGGTACATCACAAAGATGGTATAAGGAACAGACGGAAACTGCATGCCTTTGAATTACCTCTTAGAGCATTTTCCTGCATGCATACCTGTATTGAATAAAATGCTGCTTGCTTTACCTACAGTTGACTCTTTTAAGTGTCTCTAGATACTTCACAGCAAGTGTAATGGTTTCAACAATTTCTGTTCAATAGGAATTGAAGTAGCCAGTCAGTTTAGAAGTATTGCCAGATTTCACCTTTAACAATAGTTCTGAATGGAAAGAAAGAAGCTGAGGAGAAAGGGGATAGGGAAAAAGGAAGAGAGAGAAGGCAGGACAGAAACATTGGAACAGGAAAAGTTATTTAGCCCCTCATGCCTGTTCCACTGTCATTCAATTAATCTTTGCTGATCTACAACATAACACCACATATCTCAATTTTGCCAAATATTCCTCATTCCATTTGGCTATCTAAAGTCTATCAATTTTAGTTTCAAAACTAATAAGTAATTTAGCACAATTGTCATTTGTGCAAGAGAGTTCCAAAAGCATTTCTTTTGTGGGAAGAAATGTTTCTTAATTTTACTCCTGAAAAGTCAGACATAATTTTTAGACTTTGACCCTAGTTCTCGATTTCCCCATCAGTATAAATAGTTCCTCACTATCTATCATCTCTTTCACAATACGACAGAGTTCTTCACTATCTGCTATAATAATAGGATATTTGGCGCCGTTTCTGCAGGATGAGACTGTCAATATGCAATGCTCTAGTAGTTCTCTATGTTTCAATCTTCAAGTGGGACTTATACTCACAATATGCTGACTTATAGATCTGAGCAAGCCAACACCGACAGTTAACAAAATAATTTAATCATGAGGAATAGCAATGTATAAACCGAAAGATGAAAGAAATATTTTCCAAAATCTTGACAAATGTCTTTATCACTCGGATAAGGGAAAGGCCCACCTGTATTTTAATATTTCATATGAATCATTTAATTTGTAGCATTCCAGCTTGATAATATAAAGGATTAAACATTCCAGCAAACAACTTAGACTTTGGGCAGTGGTCTAAAATGTGCATTGATGTGGACGGTGCATATTACGAGTCCCAATGTTCAGAAAATTTGGCCAACTGTACACCTTGCAGCTGATCTGTTTTATGCAACAGTTCATGGTCAAAATTGTTCTCAATGTTTCTTATTAAATTAAAAATTGTATTCCTGAGAAGTTGCTTTTGTTTACTTAAGTCAAGTAGAATTGGCAGAAAAATCACAGACAGCCAAACCACATAGAAGCAAAACGCAATGAGGAAATTGGAACTTTACAAATGGATATTGATAGGATAAGAGAATGAGGCTGATAGAGTTTAATATGGATAAGTGTGAGGTCATGCATTTTGGTCAGAAAATGAGAAGGCGACTTATTATCTAAATGAGGAGAGAATTCGGGGTGCTCCTGTGCAGAGGGATCTGAGTGTCCTCATTCATGAGTCACAGAAAACTAGCATGCAGGTACAGCAGATAATAAAGAAAGTGAATGGAATGTTGGCATTTATAGCTAAAGGAATAAAATATAAAGGTAAGGAAGTATTATTGCAACTGTATAATTCATTAGTGAGACTGCATCTGGAGTATTGTGCACAATTTTGGTCCCCTTATTTGAAAAAAGATGTTATGGCATTGGAGGCAGTTCAGAGGACGTTCATTAGATTGATTCCAGAAATTAGGTGTTTATCGTATGAAGAGAGATTGGAAGTTTAGTAACATGAGGGGAGATCAAATTGAGATATATAAGATGATAAAAGGTATGGATAAAGTATTTGTGGAATGGATGCTTCCTCTTATGGAGCATTCAAGGATGAGCGGTCCGAGTCTTAGGATAAGGGGTAGCAAATTTAAAAAAGAGTTGAGGAGAAACTCGTTCTCCCAAAAGGTTGTGGATCTGGAATTCACTACCCCAAAGTGGGGTGGATGTTGGGACAGTAAGTAAATCTGAGGCACATCAGAGTAGATAAATCCCCAGGACAAGACAAGGTATTCCCTCAGACCTTGAAGAAGGCTAGTGTTGAAATTGCAGGAGTTTTGGCAGATATATTTAAAATGTCTATATCCATGGAGGGGGATGCCGGATGATGGGAGGATAGCTCATGTTGTTCCATTGCTTAAAAAAAGGCTCAAAAAGTAATCTGTGAAATTATAGATCAGTATGTTTGACATCAGTAGTAGGTAAATTATTAGAAGGAGTATTAAGAGATAGGATGTGTAAATACTTGGATGGATAGGAACTTATTAGGGCGAGTCAACATGGCTTAGTGTGTGGTAAGTCATGTTAAACCAAACTATTAAATTTTTTCAAGGCGGTTACCAGGAAAATGGATGAGGGGAAGGCAATGGATGTTGTCTACGTGGACTTCAGTAAGGGCCTGACAAGGTCCCGCATGGGAGATTAGTTAGGAAGGTCCAGTGGCTAGGTATACATGGAGACATAATATATTGGATTAAACATTGCCTCAATGGAAGAAGCCAGCGAGTTGTAGTGGAGTATTGCTTCTCTGAGTGGAGCCCGTGACTGGTGGTATGTACAGTAAGAAGTCTGACAACACCAGGTTTAAGTCCAACCGATTTATTTGATTGTAAACTCACAAGCTTTCGAGGCTATCCTCTTCGTCAGGTGAATGAGGTGTTCTGGTTTCAAACAGCACATATAACAGCACAGACTGTTTACAGATTACTGATTACAATGCAAATCTTTACACCTAACCTGCTATTCAACCCGCATGACTTGCCTAGGTTAGCAAAAAGCCTCACTTACTGTGCTGTCTGGAGACAATACACATCTCTTTAATCTGTGCTCAGTGCTCCGTCCACTCACATTGTCGACCACATTAAGACTTGAATAGCAGGTTAGGTGTAAAGATTCGCATTGTAATCAGTAATCTGTAAACAGTCTGTGTGTTATATGTGCTGTTTGAGACCAGAACACCTCATTCACCTGACAAAACCATAGGGTCGAAAGCTTGTGAGTTTACAGTCAAATAAATGGGTTCGACTTAAATCTGGTATTGTCAGACTTCTTACTGTGTTTACCCCAGTCCAACGCTGGCATCTTAACATCATGACTAGTGGTATTCCACAGGGATCAGTGCTGGGTCCACTATTGTTTGTCATCTATATCAATGATCTGGATGATAATATGGGTAAATTGGATCAGCAAATTTACTGATGATACAAAGATTTGGAAGTGTATTGGACAGTGAAGAAGCTTTTCGAAGCTTGTGGAGGGATGTGGACCAACTAGAAAAATGGGCTGAAAAATGGCAAATGGAAATTAACACAGACAACTGTGAAGTATTGCACTTTGGAAGGACAAACCAAAGTAGAACATACAAAGTAAATGGTAGAACACTGAAGAGTGTAGTAGAACAGAGGGATTTGGGAATACAGATACATAATTCCCTAAAAATGGCGAAACAGTAGATAGGGTCATAAAGAGTGCTTTTGGAACATGGGCCTTTATAAATCAAAGTATTGAAAATAAGAGTTGGAATGTTATGTGAGATTGTATAAGACATTGATGAGGCAAAATTTAGAGTACTGTGTGCAATTTTGGTCACCTAATTATAGGAAGGTATTGATACGATTGAAAGAATGCGAGGAAGATTTTGCAAGGATGTTGCCGGGACTTGAGAAACTGAGTTACAGAGAAAGGTTGAATAGATTAGGACTTTATTCCCTGACACATCGAAGAATGAGGGGAGATTTGATAGAGGTGTATATAATTATGATGGGTATAGATAGAGTGAATGCAAGCAAGCTCTTTCCACTGAGGCTAGGGGAGAAAAAAGCTAGAGGACATGGGTTATGCTGAAAGGGGAAAAGTTTAAAGGGAATATTAGGGAGAGGGTTCTTTACACAGAGAGTGGTGGAAGAGTGCAATGAGCTCACAGATGAAGTGGTAAATGAGGGATCACTTTTAACATTTAAGAAAAACTTGGACAAGTACATGGATGACAGGTGTGGAGGGATATGATCCAGATGCAGGTCAATGGAACTAGGCAGAAAAATGGTTCAGCACAGCCAAGAAGGGTCAATAGACCCATTTCTGTAATGTTCTATGGTTCTATGTCAAAGCTGTGCATGGACTGACTGGTTAGGAACTGATATTTTTGATATTCATGCAACAAATGTAAGTTGATTTAGAAGCCAAAACCAGTACTTGGCTCCCGATGAGAAGATTCAAATTAAAATCTCAGTTGTGACATAAAGTTACAGGTAGGTTTTTACATTAAACTAGCTAAAGCTGACCAGCTTAACTTCCAAAAAAACTGGCAACTCATAAATAGTTTTGCGTTGGCTGATAGACAAAATAGAAAATGACATTTTTTTGTCAATAAATACTGAAGTGTTGAACAATTCAAAAATCATTAACAGATTCTGAAACAAGCACAGAATCTTAATCTAAGGTACACTTCTGTTGCAAGCACTCTTAACTTCATTAATATGGCACTTGATGCACTTCCATCCAGAGATTTGTGACGTTTCCTGCCTTCCATATTGAGCGTGTCATAAGCCGCAGGCTATGATTTTCCTGTATTTAAAATTCCATGGCAAACATAATGGTTACCATTGACTAGACATGACTAAATAACCACTATGATGACCACCAATTTAAAATACAGTAATATCATGGTGGCTATATAATCAAGGTTTAATTGTGGCTTAAAAATGATAACCCAGCTGTTTAAGAAAGATTAACTCCACAAAATATACATATTCTACCTAACATCCAGTTCTTGAGTTAAACCATAATGTCCAACATAGAATCTTCAATTAAGCCCTCAAATGAAAACTTTAAAACTTCTGAAAATAAACATACATTTGTTAAAAGTGAAACTCAGTCTTAATTAAAAAGCTGTATTTTTCATGGCTTAAACTTTCAGCTGGCAGCATGAGGAAGAGAGTGCACAAGAATATTAATACAATCACAGAAAGGTCACTGCATTGAAGGAGACCATTCAGTTTGTCAAGCTAGTGTGACTCTGCAAGAATAGCTTAGCTAACCCCCACTCCTCTGCCTTTTCACCATAATCCTGCAATATTTTTCTCTTTCTAGTAATTATCCAATTCCCTTTTGAACATCACAATTAAATCTGTCTTCACCACATTTGAGCCATGCAATCCAGATCCTGACTACGTGCTGGGTAAAAAATGTTTTTTTCATCATGTTGCCATTCTTTGGCTGTTCATTTTATCAGCATTCTTTGGTTCTCAATCCCTCTGCCAATGGGAATGGTATCTCTTTATTTCCACCATCTTGACTCCTCGTGACTTTGAATACTTGTATCAAAGCTCCTCTCAACCATCTTTGTTTTAAGGATAGCAACCCCAACTTATAATCTATTTTGTGTCTTCTCTAAAACCATCAAATCCTTCCTAAAATAGAGCGACTTAAATTGGTAACTTCCTTGATTTTGCACTCCAAGAATAGAATTTTCCATTTGGGTTGATATATGTATATATATATGTGTGAATATTTCCAGGTACTGAACCCTCCCCTAAGGAAAATAGTCATTTATTGCACTGTTACAGGGGTGCCCTCTTAATTGGCTGGGAGTTAAGGTTGTTATCCAGTTAAGGACAGCAGACAGCTGTCAAAGTTGGAGGACCAATCAACAGCCTCTCAAATTGGAAGAAGCAACAGTCTGCAAAGGAAAATAAGCAAGAAAGGATGCTGCCAGATTCAGATACCCTATCTTCAACTTATTAAACTTTGAATTTAAAAAATGGCTTTTGTAGCCAAGCCACCCGTGTTAGGTTAAATCCTTTTGATCTTGTGTTGAAACTGGGCAGTTCAGGCATTTTGCTTCCACTACAGGGTAGATTTAGACTGTTTCTGCACTCAAACAGTAAGGTCTAGTCTAACTGGCACACTGGTCTCTTGGCCTTCTGTAAGGATCCTGCCTTCAGGCACTGAATCTGATCACCACAATCTGTGAGAACCTGGAAACAACTGGAAAATGTCATTTAGCCTCCTTTAATTGGCTTTAAGAGTGCCTCTAAATGGATATATGAAGAAAGAGGGTTGGTCATTTTGGAGATGGGGTTCAAAGTTGCAAATTGACTTCTGGCAATATTGTTTCCTTAAATCCAGTATTCACAGTCTCCAGAGCACAGTCTAGCATTACTTATATCCCTTGCATAGCACTAGGATGGGTTGTAGAAAATCACAGATGAACACCAGAGATAGACAGGAAAGAGTGTTTCTTCAGATGGAAGTCTTCAAAATGCAGATAATGAAAATACAACAAAACTTACTCCAACTTCCAAATCAAAGGAAGAGTTTAATAAAGAAACATCATTACTCCAAACTTGGGGCCTCAAGTCCAATTCCATCCACAATTCCACATAGTTCCTTATTTATAGTGAGTCAGCTGGTCAGTTGACTATTACATGACTTTGTAATTGGCTCCATGGTTTACTGGGTCAGCTGACTCATATCTTGTTCCCTTTGGTCACATTACATCCAATATAAAGTTGTCACTGGTAACAAGGAGCATTTTTCATAAATATAAATATGCACGGTGAAACTGCTGTGTGATATGAAGCAATGTTCCCTCAAAGATCAGGTCAGAACTCTGCCAAATGTAGGAAAAATTGATCGTGAGATTAACTGCCACAGCATGCCCATCCTGATCTCAATTTCACTCGGCTGAACTCTGCCAGGACAATTGTTGACTGTTGTTTCCCTGCTCATTGCACATGTTTTCAAAAGTGACCTGCTCACAAATCTTCCTGTGCAGTCTCCTGAAATGAATGTTACTTTATCATTCATTAGACTCGCAATAATAGAGGAGCCATGGGCGAAATCTGGATTCGATGGTTATGAATGCAGCCTCTGCCTCCAGAATGTGCTGACCCAGGCTTCTGGTAGTCTGCACTAAAAGCCGAATCAGTATCTGATACTGATGGAGGGACTGAAAAATATCTTGGAGAACTTGAGCTAAATGGTGCGGTTAGGATGGATTCCAAAATTAGTTTCAATGTCAGAAAAAGATTAGATTCATTACAATACACCTGGAGAGATTGATGGTCTTGGCAGCAATTACATTGATTCTTGCCAACAGAGGAACCTCCAGACCAAATAATGCACCCCATGTGAATGCTTCAACTTTGGCCTATAAATCTGGGGAGACTGGAAATAATAATGATAACTAGCTTTCAAACAATTCAGGATCTACAATACTTAACTGATACCACCAAATGTGCCCTCCCATTTGAATCAGTGGAGTCTGCCCCACAAGGACATCTTCAGCCTCTCTTTACAACAATCGGAGCTCCCTATCTGCTTCAAGAAAGCGACCATCATCCCGGTACCTAAGAGAAACCAAGCAACTTGCCTTAATGATTATTGGCTGGTGACTCTGATATCTATCATTATGAAATGCTTCAAAAGGCTAGTCATGGCACGAATCGATTCCAGCCTCCCAAACTATCTGGATTCATTACCATTTGCAATGGTACTACCGCTGCAACAGGTCCACAGCAGACATCATCTCCTTGCCCTGCACTCTAGCCTGGAACACCTAGATAACAAAAACACTTATGACAGACTCCTATTTATTGACTACAGCTCAGCCATCAACACTAATATTCCCATAAAACTCATCTCCAAACTTCATGGCGTGGGCCTCGGCACCCACCTCTGTGACTGGATCCTGAACTTCCTAACTCACAGACTACAATCAGTAAGGACAGGCAACAACACCTCCTCCATGATTATCCTCAACACTGGTGTTCCACAAGCCAGTGCTCTCAGCCCCCTACTATACTCCTTATACATGTATGACTGTGGGGCCAAATTCCCCTCTAATTCAATTTTCAAGTTTGCTGACAACACAACCGTAGTGGATCAGATCACAAATAATAATGAGACAGAGTACAGGAATGAGGTAAAGAATCTGGTGAACTGGTGTAGCAACAATAACCTCTTCCTCAATGTCAACAAAATGAAAGAGATTGCCATCGACTTCAGGAAGCATAAAAGAGAATGTGTCTCTGTCTATATTAATGAAATGAATTAGAAAGGGTCCGAGCTTTAAGCTTTTAGATGCTCAGATCACCAACAACCTGTCCTGGTACCCCCATGCTGACACTATAGGTAAGAAAGCCCACTAACGCTCTTACTTTCTCAGAAGACTAAGGAAATTTGGCATGTCCACTACGATTCTCATCAACTTTTACAGATGCACCACAAAAAGCATTCTTTTTGGTTGTATCACAGCTTGATATTGCTCCTGCTTTGCCCAACTGCAAGGAATTACAAAAGGTTATGAATGTAGCCCAATCTATCACACAACTCAGCCTCCATCCATTGACTATGTCTACACTTCCGACTGCCTCGGCAAAGCAGCCAGCATAATGAAGAACCACACGCACACTAGACATTCTGTCTTCCACTTTCTGTTAAGAAAAGGATACAAAAGTCTGAGGTCACATACCAACTGACTCAAGAACATCTTCTTCCCTGCTGTTGTCTGACTTTTGAATGATCTCGCTTTGCATTAAATTGATCTTTCTCCACACCCTAGCTATGACTATAACACTACATTCTGCACTCTCTCGTTTCCTTGTCTATGAATGGTTTGTTTTATCTATACAGTGAGCAAGAAGCAATACTGTACGTTAATACATATGACAATACTAAATCACCTCAAATCAAAACCAGAGAACTGTCCTGCTTCCTTTTGATATCTCATATAATAAAGCTTGTTCATATTAATGTTAAAGTACAAGTTCATACTGCCCATGAAGCCTGCAGTGGCATTGAAGCTTACTGAAGAATCCTTAGAACTCAACACTGAGATGAATTTGTTAGTTTCACACACAGCACAAAATAATAGTCTGAAAGATATGCTGGTTGGGTGCATTGGCCATAATAAATTCTCTCAGTGTACCCGTACAGGTGCCAGAGTGTGGCGATTAGAGGACTTTCACAGTGACTTCATTGCAGTGGTAATGTAAGGCTACTTGTGATACTAATAAATAAACTTAAAACTTTAAAAAAAACAATGAAGTAATACCATCCCTGGCCTTTGGGTATTACCTTTGCACAGCACTGGGATGAGTTTAAAAAAATCACAGAATAACACAAAAGGCACACACATTGTGATAGTAAAAAGCATTTGCTATGAACATAAACCTACACACTATTCTGTGACATGGAGCAGGATTTTCAGTGTCTGAATCAATCATAGAATCCCTATATTGCAGAAGGAGGCCATTCAGCCCATTGAGTCTGCACTGACCACAATCCCACCCAGGCTCTATCCCCATACTAACCCCCTGACACTGAGGAGCAATTTAATCAACCTAATTTGCACACCTTTAGACTGTGGGAGGAAACGGAGCACCCAGAGGAAACCCATGCAGACACAAGGAGAATGTACGAATTCCACACAGACAGTGACCCAAGCCAGTTATCGAACTGGGGTCCCTGGCACTGTGAGACAGCAAGTGCTAACCATTGTGCCACTGTGCCAGACCTCTGATATCTGACCAGAAATCTGCCAAAAATATAAGAAAATTGAGTGGTAAAGCTTACTGCCACAACATTCCTATCTTGATCTCAATTTCATTCAGCTGAATCCTGAGGAGAACAGTTGAATGTTGCTTCCCCATTTTTTTCATCTAAATGTAGCCCAGGAGGTAAGGTTCTAGCATCTATCCTCAATTCCCCGCTTATCACTGTCGTGTCTGCCAATCACATGGGATGGTAGCAAGAAAGGTGATGATAACTCCTGAATAAATTTTGGCAAGTCTATGAAGCCAGTGCATGAATGGAAAGAGCCAAACAATGCCTTCCTCTCTCTCTATAAAGGCCCCCAAATATTGACCACTTTAGGCTTTTATTTGAAGCAAGGTCTTTAAAAGTAATGTTGCTGCCTTCTTCAAGATTTTCCACTCCCTTTATATCAGTGGCTTCTTCTCCTGAGCTGTAGTAGCCATCCCACTGCTCCCCAGCTGATTTCTCATCATTAGCTTTTTTATTCTTTTATGAGACAGGGCATTGCTGGTGAGGTGACTATTAATATTACCAATCCCTGATTGCCCTCAAGATTCACATCTATAAATATTTTTCCCATTTTCCTTTCTAAGGCTTGACTAGGCATTATAAATGACAAATCTAACAAGAAAATGCTGAAAAAATCCACAGCAACTTGTGAGGTCTTCCAGGAAAGTGAAGTGTTTTTCTTCCTGGTGGTCAGTGGTAGCATCTAAGAAATTGATTGTCCAATCCGGAGATTCTTGGAGAATTTTCAACCCTGTTGAAATCACCATGACCAAAAGGAGGCTCACTATCAACACCCTGGGTTGCGAGGTCCCAGGATGGATAGGTTATGAGGATTATTGGAGTAAGTATATGGGGCTACAAGAAAGGGCTGGAGTGGGATACTCTGTTGGAGAGTCAATGCAGACTTGATGGATCGAATGGCTTCTTCTGCACTGTAGGGATTCAATGATTCTACAGTTCTGGAATTTACCTTCTGTTGGCAGTGAAAGAGGTTTGAAATAAAAAAGAGTCTAAACTGCAAAACTGCTAAGTGAGCAGAACTGAAAGTTGGCATATCTAAGGGAGAATTTGTAAACAAATAAAAGTGGTCTTTTGTCACTAGAAGCTGCCTTTATCTCTATAAGAGCGTGGCAATGATAGATCAGAAAGCAGAGCCAACTTCATAAAGTGAATTCCATATATGGATTGTCAACCCTTGTGGTTTGTCCGGTCTCTCCAGAACAGAGGATGAAACTTCGTTGTTATCAAGCCAGTGGAAAGTCAAATTTTGTGCCTGTGATTTACAACTGTGCACATTCACAAGCAGCCTTCCAGTCCTTGAATTGTGTGTATGATAATTGCTAGCACCACACCATCAGCAAAGACATTTCATGATAGTGGAATTAAGTTTTATGAGATAAGTATAATAATACTTTCATGTAGCATACAAGAGTCTGCTAAACAAATGTCACATACTCAGAAATCACCAATCAGATCAAATTAATACATTCAATGAGTGGTTAACAACAATGTTTGTGATAGTTTCCTAGGCCAATTCCAGGTGCTGGATTCCTTCCACAGTCCAAAGATGGGCAGGTTGGGTGTCTTGGTCGTGTTAAATTGTCCCTTAGTATCCCAGATGTGTAGGTTGGGGGGATTAGCAGAATGGTATATGGAATTATTGGAAATGGCTGGGTAGGATCCTGTATCAGAGGGTCAGTGCAGACTCAGTGGGCCAAATGGTCTCTTTCTGCAATGTAGGAGTTCTCTGATTTTGTGAAGAGCATTGATACAAATGTGCAGGCAGACATATCTCTGTGTATTCCTAGGCAATTTTGCATCTTCGAGCCTCATGTGAGAAATAGCAATTCCCACTGGAATGTCCAGCCTACAGTGTAAGGAGTTTAGAAAACTTGAGCAGGCCATCAATTCTGGCATAAATACTGAATCTGCACACACATGACACCCAACACTGCCAAATCTGTGAAGTCAAAGAAAGGTCATCCAACTTAAATAATCTGAGTAGGCACTTGTGCCTCCAGGAGTTCATCAAGGGCCACTGACTGCTGGAGAATACCAGAAATACACTCTTGAAAGTTATTTTCAGGGAGGCCAAAACGCATTGCTGAAATTTTGAAGTTCATTAAGGATTCAGACCCTGAAATGACTCACTCGCAATAGAAAACTGACTGGTATGCCTAGTCTTATTCAGAATGCTGGGTTATTGCTGTTTAAACGTGGGAGATAAGCAAGCCCATAAAAATGGCTCTTCACCAAGCCACCTTGTCTGTGATGCAGGAAAAGGAGATCAGAAAGAAGGAGGTATTGGGGTTCTTGAGAAACATTAAGGTAGACAAGTTCCCAGGGCCTGATGGGATATACTCCGGAATACTGAGAAAGGCAAGGGAGGAAATTGCTGGGGCCTTGAAAGAAATCATTGTATCGTCCCAGGCTACAGGGAAAGTCCCGGAGGATTGGAGAATAGCCAACACTGTTCCTTTGTTTAAGAAGGATAGCAAGAATAATCCTGGTAATTACAGGCTAGTGAGCCTTACATCAGTGATAAGGAAATTATCGGAGAGGATTTTTTGAGACAGGATTTATTCCCACTTGGAAATAAGTGGACATGTTAGTGAGAGGCAGTAGGGCTTTGTAAAGGGGAGGTCGTGTCTCAGAAACTTGATCGACTTTTTTGAGGAATTGACAAAGATGATTGATGATAGTCGGGCAGTGAATGTTGTCTACAAGGGCTTCAGCAAGGCTTTTGACAAGCTCCTTCATGGCAGACTGGTGCAGAACGTGAAGTTGCATTGGATCAAGGTGAGCTGGCAAGGTGGATAAAAAACTGGCCCAGTCAAAGAAGACAGAGGATAATAGTGGAAGAATGCGTTTCTGAATGGAGGGCTGTAACAAATGGTGTTCCTCAGGAATCAGTGCTGGGACCTTTGTTATTTGTAATATATATAAATGATTTGGAGGAAAATGTAACTGGTTCGATTAGTAAGTTTGCGGACAACTCAAAAGTTGGTGGATTTGCGGGTAGCGATAAGGATCATCAGAGGATACAGCAAAATGTAGGTTGGTAGGAGACTTGGGCAGAGAGATGGCAGATGGAATTTAATCCAGACAAATGTGAGGTAATGCATTTTGGAAGGTCTAATACAAATAGGAAATATACAGTAAATGGCAGAACGTCTAAGAATAATGATAGGCTAAGAGATCTCATTGTACAGGTACACAGTTCACTGAAAGTGGCAATGCAGGTGGAAAAAGTAGTTGAGAAGGCACATGGCATGCTTGTCTTCATTGGCCAGTGCATTGAGTTTAAAAATTGACAAGTCACCTTGCAGGTTTATAGAATCTTAGTTAGGCCGTAATTGGAATATAGTGTCTAATTCTGGTCACCACACTACCAGAAGGATGTCAAGGCTTTGGAGAGGGTACAGAAAAGATTTACCAGGATGTTGTCTGGTATGGAGGACATTAGCTATGACAATAGATTGGAGAAACTTGGTTTGTTCTCACTAGAACAACAGAGGTTGAGGGGCGACCTGATAGAAGTCTACAAGATTATGAGAGGCACGTATTGAGTGGATAGTTAGAAACTTTTTCCCAGGACGGAGGAGTCAGTTACTAGGGGCCACATGTTTAAGTTGTGAGGAGCAAGGTTTAAAGGAGATATACAAGACAGATTTTTTTTACACTGAGAGTAGTGGGTGCCTGAAACTCATTGCCGGAGGAGATAGTAGAAGCGGATACAGTAGTGACTTTTAAGGGACGTTTTGACAAATACATGAGTAGGATGGGAACAGAAGGACTCCCGGAAGAGTACAGAGGTATTAGTTAAGTCGGACAGCATGGTCGGTGAAGGCTTGGAGGGCCAAAGGGCCTGATCCTGTGCTGTAGTTTTCTTTGTTTTTTGTTCTTTGAAACAAGGTTTGGCAAAATAGAGTATGAAAGAAAACACCAGAGATGTCTGGCATCCAGTATGTCCAGCCTCTATCAAATCCTTTCCACCACATTCCCGCTCTTATAATGGCAAGATTGTGCAAATGGACGCTGATTTAAAATCCTATTAACTTTCCACAATGCTCAAAGGTGAAAATGAGAGATAAAATAAAACAATCAGAACAGGAAAAAGTGTATAATTCTCAAAGTTAAATGCAAAAAGGAGATCTAAGAAGATGAGCTTTGGAAGAGAATTTCTAAATATAAAGTCTGTCTCTAAACCTGTGATGTAGGTAGTGCCTCCTGCAACCTCACTCCCACTTCTGCGCTGCTATGTTCAGTGCATCTCTTTCCTGTGCACTTCTCTCCTAGTTTATCCTTTCTGCTGCACACTTCATTATCTCCCTCCTGTGTGCCTCTGCTGTGACAGCTCTCCCCTATCTACAGGATGATACC
Organism: Sphyrna mokarran; assembly: GCA_024679065.1. NCBI lineage: Eukaryota > Metazoa > Chordata > Chondrichthyes > Carcharhiniformes > Carcharhinidae > Sphyrna > Sphyrna mokarran. The sequence goes on along the minus strand of JAGIQG010000001.1, from coordinate 88,694,463 downwards.
ACCACAGCACTCCTTTGCTGCCATAAATGATGATTGTTTTCTGATGTGTAGTAAAACCCTCTTATCCTGATCTTGGCAATTTGAAAGCCTTTGAGATTGAAATTTAGAAACTATATTCATAAAAGTAATCTCCATCAAACATTTGCAAACAGGAACTGAGATACAAATGCAGTGTGAGCTTTCATTCAGATGGGTCAATAATCGGTTTATACGCCCACCTCAGAGCTACCTCTATTTCCCTGATTAATTTCCCAAGCTTTGGGAAGTGCACATTATGCAAGATAAATTTGGAGCAGTTTTAAAACCAATGTGCAAAGAACTCATTAACATCTCCTTGAAGATGTTAGTTGTTTGAATAAACAGCTACTCACCTGTACTCATTTAATTCTGACTTTGGTCAGTTACTCACCAGTATCTAAGTGTCCCACTAAATTTGCAAGTTAGAGCCAGACTGTGCTCCTGATTATCAGATCAAAAATGTTAACTCTAACATTGCTTTTTTGAAAGGGTGGTAGGGTTAAGCTATGTGAAATGCCAACTAGATAAGCACAAGCCTCTTTTAATTTGTGTTTGAAGGATTGATGAGACTGTTGTGAGAGTCACCAAATTATTCCAGCATAGCCCTGCTGCAAAATGACAAACTGCACAGTCCTATTCCTGAAATCTTACATTCACTGCTCCACATTTGCATGGGTTATGCTAAATAGGACCTGCCAATATTGTCCACCCACATAACTTTCACAGAATTGCAGTGGTATGAGTGCAGAGGAAACACAATGAATCGACAAAGAATGTTGGCCTGGTGAAGCACTCTGCATAAAATGAGTATGTACTGTATACTTGCTTCCGAATTCACATGACAGTCTCTTGATCTGTGGAGTAGCTTACATGAATTTGGAAAATAACAGTTTTACATATTTGTTACTCTTAAAAATAGTAATTCAAAAAGCTGTGCAATGGGCTCATGAATGTCTCTTCTGCTCTCATGACAGACAACAGTGCAGGTCTGTGGTGGGAACAAGGGTAGTACAATACTGCAAAGCATGCAGTGTCATTTCCTAAACTTAGATTAACAATCAGTCACAAACAGCATCTTGACACTTACGAATACAAAAAAAACTCTATGAAAGCAACATGCATAGTTAAAAAGGATAAATGTAGGCCATGATGGTTCTGCCAATTTCCGATCTAACTTCAGTAGAAAGCCTGGAAAAGCATTGTATGTGGCATTTGTGAGAGTTCCCACCAAATTTATAGTGGTATCCTTTATATCTTTTCACTGAAAACTCAATCGTGTGATTTTATATTAAAGTTCGATCCAGTGGTCCATCAAAAAACTGGAGTTGGGGATTGGGGGATAATCACACATGCAGGCCTTAAGAAATAGAAATTTAAACTGTATTTCATCGAATACAAATCATAAAAGCAAATCCTTTCCAACATTGTTTTCTGATGATCTCAAAACAATATAGTTCAGGCCTTTCTGCACAATCCAGTTATTGAAACCATCTTCAGCACTCAGAAATTATATTGTGACATACCCTAACTGCTGCAAGATGATTTTTATTGGAACTGAAGATCCAAGGATCCATGGTTCCGGCAATGTTGTTAACTTCCATTTGTTGGTGACCCTCAGCACTGAACCTGTCAGAGTTTGCAGGTTTACTTGGTATGATGAACTTTTGGAGTGTTGCTCCGTCATCAGGTGAGTGGAGACTTAAGTTCACAAACAGGGCATATATAAACAAAGATTCAATTGCAAGATAATTTTTGGAATACAAGTTTTTACAGATAATCAAGTCTTTACTGGTACAGACAATATGAGTGGAGAGAGGGATAATTACATGTTAAAGAGGTGTGAATTGTCTTAAGCCAGGACAGTTAGTAGGATTTTGCAAGCCCAGGCCAAATGCTGGGAAATACAGGTAGTGTGACATGAATCCAAGATCCCAGTTGAGGCCATCCTCATGTGTGCAGAACCATCAATCTTTGGGTAAGCATTTTCCAAGATGACCTTCAAAATAAATAACAACACAGAATTGCCGAGCAGAAACTGATAGCCAAGTTCCACATATATGAGGACAGCCTCAAGTGAGACCTGCAAAAACATCTGCGAAAATATCTTTGCTGTGTTTGCTTATGGGAGTTCACTGTGGGCAGACACAATATTATAGAAAAATAGAAAATAGAAACAGGAATAGGTATGAATTTACAGGAGGATCTTCCAAGGTTGCATGCAAGGCCGATTGGGAATCACAATGGAGGCTAGCGTAAAACCAACTTACATCCCACTAATTGGATGTACAAAGAACAAAGAACAAAACAGCACGGGAAACAGGCCCTTCAGCCCAACGAGCCCGCACTGCCACCTCGATGCTCCCACTTCTACCCGTGGTCTACCCGTGATCTATAAACCCGTGTTTATAGATCTATGGATTGAAACCAAATTTGAGACAATTGAGGGAGAATTTGTTCCGCCAATCAGTCTAAGAGCATATCTTTGGGATGTGGGAGGAAACCGGAACGCCCGGAGAAAACCCACGCAAGCACAGGGAGAATGCACAAACTCCCACAGATACAGGCCCAAATCCATGTATCTGCACAGCACAGCGATAGTCACTGAGCTGTCATGTTGCCCATCAAATGGTCCAGGTCAAGCGTACACTTAACGACATGAAGCACTAGGATACTCTTGAAAAAGATCCAAGAGCAGCCCTCTCACGACCCATCGCGTGTATGCCCCTTGTTAGACAACAAGGTGGACCAAAGCACCTATAGGATAAAAACAAATACATCAATATCATCGACTATTTACATACTTCCCAGGGATTCCCAAGGCTCATGATCCCTATTTTAAATCAGTTTTCTACAAACCTCCATTCCCATTCTGTTCACGTGTCCATCTAAGTATCTCTTAAATAACTCCAGAGTACCTGCCTCCACCATTTTACTTGGCAGCGCGTTCCATACCCCTACGACCCTCTGTGTGAAAATACTCCCTCTGGCATCCAAATTATACCTTACCTCCCTCACCCTAAGCCCATAACCCCTCGTGCTATTTGAGTCTATCCTAGGAAAGAGCTTAACCCTGTTTATCTATACCCTCATAATTTTGTACACCTCTATTAGATCTCTAAGTGTACGTCTTTCTAAGGAAAATAGCCCCAATTTGCCTAATTTCTCCTCGTAACTCAGACCTTCCATACCAGGCAGCATCCTGGTAAACCTCCTCTGCAGTTTCTCCAGAGTCTCCACGTCCTTCTGGTAGTAAGGCGACCAGAACTGGATGCAGTATTCCAAATGAGGTCTAACCAACATTTTATACAACTGCAACATTAAAGGCCAGCTCCTGTACTCTATATCCCTTCCTATAAAGGCTAACATACCATATGCTTTCTTCACAATCTTCTTCACCTGCTTTGCCACCTTCAGAGACTTGTGCACCTGCACCCCCAGGTCCCTCTGCGTTTCTATACTCTTAATAGGTCTACCCTTTATCATATACCTCCCCTCTACAGTCTTTCTCCCGAAGTGCATCACCTCGCATTTATCAGGATTGAATTCCATTTGCCATCTATCTGCCCAAGCTACCAGCCTATCTATGTCCTGTTGCATCGCCTGACAATGCTCCTCACTATCCGTAAGTCCAGCCATCTTTGTATCATCTGCAAACTTGCTGATCACTCCACTTACTCCCTCTTTCAAGTCATTTATATATATTACAAATAAAAGAGGTCCCCGTACCGAGCCCTGCGGCATACTACTAGTGACCAATCTCCAGCTAGAAAAACACCCTTCCACTATTACTCTCTGTCTCCTATTACCAAGCCAGTTACTTATTCATCTAGCTACCTGTCCTTGTATCCCATGAGCCTTGACCTTTTCAACTAACCTCCCATGAGGGACTTTGTCAAATGCCTTACTGAAATCCATATAGATGACATCAATGGCTCGCCCTTCGTCAATGTACTCAGCTATGATGTCATGAACTCCTGCTTCTATTTCTTATGTTCTTATGTCTCCTCAAATGAGCCTTGTGCCAATCCCTCAGGCTAATTAATGTTGATCAGTACTTCAAAGCCCTTGGTTCCTGTGAAACCTTAACAAGCACCAGTTGAATCATACATGCATCTGATATATTGTAGGAAGAAACATCCACTCAGAAGTATTAAAATACATGTTATATTTTACCTAAACAACATTATTTTGCCAGCTAAGCCCATCAACATGACAACACAGGTTTATCAATGACTATGGGGAAGGACAAAATGCAATTTATAGTGCAGTTACACCATGTATGAAGAAAAGCCTTGAGAATTTTTCTCAACTCTGCATCAAAATTTGACTGGTTTTGGTTTTTGAAAATCTAACTATATTAGGTTATGCATCAACACAATACAACATAAGCCTTACTGTAAAGCTATATTTAAACACTGTACATCTGACCTGAGGTAACAAACTATGATTAAAAGTGTGTTACCGGCACCCCACCAATCAGAATTTCTGACAGGTCCATTTGTTTAAAAATCAAATCACTGAACTCATGGCAAAAGAGTTAAAAAAAAGGATCATAGCATAAACCAGGAAGTTAAAAACCAGCATGCAGGAATTTGAAAATTAGGGCAAAGATTTAAGTCAGCTATTGAAGGCTTCTGTAATGCCAAAGCCACGAGAAAAAGAAAGCATTGGCACTCCAATTCCAGAGTCAGCAAACTGGTTAGGAATTCACATGATTTCATAGCCCTCTCGCCAGATCATGTGTTTGACTGAGAAACTGTCCCTCTCAAAATCAATTGTCCTGTTCATTCCTTGCACACTGTTCTGAGTTTGAATCACTCCAATTTCGACAACCAAAGAGCTGTTTCCCTGTTCTGTCCATATGGATGAATTTTATGTGAAACTGCGCTGCACTCGATCAACCAGGATAGGTTGAAAACAGAATTCTTAGAAAACAGGCATTTTTGCTTTTTGTGTACGGGACACAACTGGGCAATTTTCCACGTTATCAGGTAAATACCAGTGTTGTAGCTGTACTAGAACAACTTCGCTAGGGGCATGGCAAGTTCTGGAGCACAAACCTTCAACACTTCTGCTGGAATGTTGTCAGGGCCTCTGCAGTATCCCGTGTCTTCAACTATTTTTTAACATCATGTGGAATGAATTGAATTGGCTGAAGACTGACATCTGTGATGCTGGGATCTCTAGAGGGAGGCAAGATGGATCAGCCACTCGGCACTTCTTGTTGAATATTGTGATGAGCGCTGCAGTTTTATCTTTTGCACTGATTTGCTGATCTCCTCCATCATTAAGGATGAGGGTATTTGTGGAGCCTCCTCCTTCAGTGAGTTGATTCACAGCTGGATGTGGCAAGACTGTAGATTTTAGATCTGATCCATTGGTTATGAGATTACTTAGCTCTATCTATTATTTACTGCTTAAACTATTTGGCACACAAGTAACCTTGTGTGGTAGTTTCACCAGGTTGATACCTCAATTTTTGGTGGACCTGGCATATCCTATTACATTCTTTATTAAACTAGGGTTGATCTCCTAACTTGATGGTAATGTTAGACTGGGGGATATGCCGGGCCATAAAGTTACAAATTGTAGTTAGAGTACAATTCTGCTGCTGCTGCTGCTATCCCACAGTACCTCATGGATGCCTAATCTTGAGTTGCTAAATCAGTTCCAAATCTATCCCATTTAGCACGATAGTGGTGGTACACAAAACAATAGATGTTATTTTCAATGTGAAGAGGGACTTTGTTTCCACAGGACTGCATGGAGATCATCCCCACTGATACTGTCATGCATCTGTGGCAGGCAGGTCAATGAGGATAAAGTCATGTGTGTTTTTGCTAGTTGAATGCCCAATTGAAATCTTCCCTACCATGCCCAATTCTTTACAATATCTGTGAGAAAACAGGGTAGTCCAGAACATCACTGGACCAACATGCTGTGCAAAAGTCAGGACTTACCTGAAAATGGTCTGGGGCTATCTCTGAAGATTGGGATGGAGGCTGCTCTTCTGGAAGACAGTGGACTCAGGAACATCACAGGAGTGGATGGGAGGACTTTTATCAGGTGGATCTTCTAGCTTCAGCTTCTTCAGGACATTCATCTTCCTGCTTCAGAGTAAAGTAAAGCAAAGTTTATTTATTAGCCACAACTAAGACTTACATTAACATGCAATGAAGTTATTGTGAAATTCTCCTGGTTGCCACAGTCTGTGTCAAATACAGTATTAATTGTATTTGGATCAATACACCTAACCAGCACGTCTTTCAGAAGTGTCCCTAACAGTCCATCTTCTCTCTTCAGGAAGTCCATCTTCTTGCTTCAACAGTGAGTCAGGGAAGTTAGGCATCTTTTAAATATGGTACCCAGATATGATAGCAGGACACGCCGTAATTAATTATTTTGATTTGATTTATCATTGAATGTTATATTAATATACAGTGAAAGATGTTGTTTCTTGTGCACTATTCAAAGCATACCATACATAGATAATGAAAGGAGGGAGTATTATAGAATGTAGTATTATAGTCATAACTAGAGTGCAAAGAAATACCAATTTAGTGCAAGGTAGGTCCATTCAAAAGTCTGATGGCAGTAGGGAAGAAGTTGTTCTTGAGTCGATTTGTCCATGACTTCATACATTTATATCTTTTTCCCAACGAAAGAAGGTGGATGAGAGAATGTCCGGATGTGTGGGGTCCATAATTATGCTGGCTGCTTTTCCAAGGCAGTGGGAAGTGTAGACAGAGTCAATGGATGGGAAGCTGGTTTGCATGATGAACTGGGCTTCGCTCATTATAGCGGGGATGGAATATAAGATGTGGTTTCCTACCACCCTCTACAGCAGGAAACACTTCCCAGCCCCATCCCTGCCACTGGGTCCCAGATGGGAGTATCCCATCCACTAAGTCAGATTTTGAATAACTGCCTGCATGGAACACAAAACAGGAAAATTGGGGGGAGGCCTCCAGATAAACACATTGATTTTCAGTCCATGAATTTCGGACATCCACCCAGATAATTATTTCCAGCCAAAATTAGAAGAGGTGAATCTGTCCCAAAACATTCCAGAAGTATTTGTGGCTATATTGTTGAACTGGCAATCCAGAGACCTGGAAAAGTAATCTAGGGAAAACAGATTAAATCCCACCATAGCCAATAAAGAATTTGAATTCAATTTTAAAAATCAGGAAACAAAATAGTAGTATTATTAAAAACCATCACAAAATTAAAAACTAAACTGGTTCAGAACGCCCTTTTGGGAAAAAAAATCAGTCAACATTATGCAACTTGACTGATATGTGATCCAGCCTCAAACCAAAGTGACCAACTCTCAAATGCGCAAAGAAGCTTCTGATTTATATCAAAACATTAGCAGTTTGTATCTTCTCAAACCAACTAACAGTGGCCAAAAAAAATCAGCCCTATTAGTATCAAAAACAATTGACTGGTTTTTATTAATTATCTTATGATTAATACATCTTTTCCACTAATAAACTGAAGTTGGGTTAAAAAAATATACCCAAGTTCAACAAAACTTTCTTTCTTGATACACTACACTTCCTGGTTCTTTCAATTAGTTTTCTTGAAATAGAATCACAAGCTATGAAATAGTTCATATTTTTATATTCTTGACATTTACCTGTTGGCCAGCCAGCCCCAAGATACTTAGTTCAATCAAGTCCTGAGTGTTGGCCAACCTTCTTTTTGCCCTGATAAACAATTTCAACCTCAAGCATTCATCTTCTCTTCCAGATACTGTCCATGGTTAACGTTTCCAGGAGTTGAAAATAAATCATAGAATCATAGCAATTCCCAGAACAGAATGAGATAATTCCTCTAGGAAAATCCTAGAGGAAAAGCAATCAGACATTTTTAAAAAATGGTTTCTTTTCATTTTCTTTTAAACATTTCTGCTCATTCTTTAAAAAGATATTGCAGATATATTTTAAAAAATCATTCGGCTGACAGTCAAGCAGTTGGATAATGAAGGGTCTTTTCACTTTCTGATCTGTGTGGGAAAACAATTTGTTGTGAGGGCGGCCATGTTGGATGACCAATTTGGCCGATCCTCAGAATGGATTATATGACAGAACCTCCATGAATATATTCAACCAGAGTGGCAATCGGACTGCTGACAGATGGTTATCTGTTTTTTTTAACATAACTCATGGCTCAAGGTTGTGATTTTAAATTTATATTATATTCATAGAATCAAAGAATGCTGCAGCGTAGAATGGCCCATCGAATCTGCATTGATCACAATTCCCCCGGGCCCTATCCGCATAAGTCTATACATTTACCCAAGCTAACCCTCTGACATTAAGGGGCAATTTAGCATGACCAATCCATCTAACTCACACATCTTTAGACTGTGCGAGTGTAATACCTCTACGGAGGCATCAAGTTACTTTATTTACACCATACATCTGTACACAGCCAACTCACTAATTGCTCCCTGCTAAATGCATGCTGGGAATCTGATGCACCTGCTTTAAATAGGGAGCATGTGGTTCCCTGATTTAACCATCAATTAGGATTCATCAGGTAGTTCACACTCTAGCAAGCAAACGTCATTCGCCTGGCTGAAGTCATCACAGGGAGGAAAGAGGAGCACCTGGATGAAACTCACACAAACATTGGGAGAATGCAAGCTCCACATAGACAGTGACCCAAGCTAGGATCTGAACCAAGGACCCTGGCGCTCTAAGTCAGCAGTGCAAACCAATGTGTCACAGTGCTGCCCTACTGTGTCACATGCCACCTTGATTAATAAATATGGACAGATGAGTCAAGACATTCCATGTTGCAATAGGGCCAACTGAAAGATAAAGACGGCAATGTAACAGTGTCAGAAAGACAATGAAGTTCAGTTCTGATCAAAGGTTGTTGACCTAGAATATTAACTTGGTTTCTCTCTCCTAAGGTACCGAGTTCTATGTAATATATAATAACAGCCAGTGTTAGGTTTCCTTAGCAATGCCGTACAACACCATGGGAGTTCCAGATAACCACTGAATAATCAACTCATCAGATTGTTTCACTTTAAAGTTATTTATAATTCACAAGTCAACAGAGATTGCCTAATCAGAATAATGATTTGCTTATATCAATTGAAGGTTGAAAACAATACTTACTGTTAAATTGCATGAACATTTTTATTTTGTATTGATTACCTGTTTTGTGCTGTGTAACAATTCCAAGAATTAAAAACTAATTGTTCCTCTTCTCCCTGTAACAGTGATTATGACATTAAAGCTTGAAGTTCCACTGTACAAACAAAATGACTTGCATTTATTGTTCCTCAATGTTGCTCCCAAATTATTTTTATATTTATTAGTGCTGCCAGTAGACTTACATTAGCACTGCAACTACGTTATTGTGAAAATTCCCTAGTCACCATACTCTGGTGCTTTTTCAGGTACACTGAAGAAGGATTTAACATGTTAATGCACCTAACCAGCACAACTTTAGGACTGTGGGAAGAAACTGGAGCACTTGGAGGAAATCCATGCAAACACGGGAAGAATGCACAGACTCTGCACAAACAGTGATCCAAAGCAGGAATCGAACCTAGGTCCCTAGTGCTGTGAGGCAGCAGTGCTAGCCACTGTGCTACCGTGTCGCTAATATTAAATACATTAGGTGTGATGGTCACATCGTGCCTGAAAGATGATTAGATAGTGAACACAGTCCTTTTGAAAAGAAAGTAACAGATGGAATAATGATTTTGACTTGATTAGATTTATTATTGTCACATGTATTAGTATACAGTGAAAAATATTTTTTTCTTGAGCGCTGTGTGAATAAAACATACTGTTCATAGAGAAGAAAAAAAGAGAGTGCAAAATGTAATGTTAGGTCATACATAGAGTGTAGAGAAAGACCAACTTAATACGAGGTACGTCCATTCAAATGTCTGTTGGCAGCAGGGAAGAGGCTGTTCTTGAGTCGTTTGGTACGTGATCTCACATTTTTGTTTCTTTTTCATAATGGAAAAAGATGGAAGAGAGAATGTCTGGGATATGTGGTGTCCTTGATTTTGCTGGCTGCTTTTTTAAGGTAGCAGGAAGGGTAGGCAATATCAATGAGGGGGAGGTTGATTTGAACTGTGGACTGGGCTTCATTCATAATCCTTTTGTAGTTTTTGTGGTCTTGGACAGAGCAGGAGCTATATCAAGCTGTGATACAACCAAAACAATACTTTTTATGGTGAGAGTTTTTAATGGTAAAAGCTGGTGAGAGTCGTAAAATCATAGAATCATACAGTGCAAAAGGAACTCATGCAGCCTATCAAGTCTGCACCAACCACAATCTGACCCAGGCCCTATCCCCATTACCCAATGCATTTACCATAGCTAATCCCCTTGATATTAAGGGCAATTTAACATGACGAATCAACCTAACCAGCGCATCTTTGGACTGTCGGAGGAAACTGAGCCCCTGAAGGAAATGCACACAGACACAGGAAGAATATGCAAACTCCACACAGGCAGTGACCCAAGCCAGGAATTGAACCCAGGTCCCTGGCGCTATGTGGTAGCAGTGCTAACTGCTGTGCCACCCCCATGTGGAGATGCCAAAATCCTTTGCCTCCTGAGAAAATAGAGGCATTTGGTGGGCTTTCTTAACTATATCATCAGTGTGGAGGAACCAGGACAGATTGTTGGTTATCAGGACACCTAGAAACTTGAAGCTCTTGACCATTTCCACTTCACCCCCATTGATGTAGGCAGGAACATGCTCTCAACTACACTTTCTGAAGTTGATGACTAGCTTCTTTTTAGACATCGAGAAAGAGATTATTATCATTGCACCAAATCACCAGATTCTTTATCGCTTTGTTGTACTCCATCTTATCAGTGTTTGAGACATGACCCACTATGGTGATATCATCAGCAAACTTAAAAATCGAGTTGGAGCAGAATTTGGCCCAAAGTCATAGGTGTATAAGGAGTATAGTAAGGGGCTGAGGACACAGTCCTGTGGGGTATTAGTGTTGAAAATCCCACAGTAGAATTAAGAAAAAATGCCTTGACAGTGCCAACAGTACAATGACCCTGGCACTCTGGCACTGACATCATGGCCTGATAGTTTGTACCCTGAGGAGGATCGAGAAGGGAGGTCAAATGGCCATTTGTGCCTCTACTCCTGCGAGGCTGCAGAGGAAGTTCCATCAAGAACCTAGTGGTTGGGTGGGCTCAGGTTGGGGCAAAGGGTTGACCTTGCCACTCTCCATATCTTCTGCACTGGAGTGCAGAAAAGGTTTACAAGAATACTGCTGAAACTTGATGCTTTGAAATATAATGAAAGACTAGGTAGACTGGGACTTTTTTCTCTAGGGCATAGGAGGCTGGGAGATGATCTTGTAGAGGTTTATAACAAAAATGAGGGGGAATTACACATACTGCAAGCAAGGATCAGACAGGACAGTGATCTACTGGGCCGGGGAATGAGGGAGGAGTCAACTGGGTCGGAGGGGCTGGTGTGTGATCAGCTGGGGATGGGGGGTGATCTCCAATGGGGGTGTTGGGACAATCGCTAGCAAAGCCAACAAATGGCGGGGGGGTGGCACAATATCAGGGGGCTGGTGTGCTTGACAGATCACTTTGTTTTGTAGCACCCTCTAGTGTGAGCAATTTTCTGGTAAAATAAACACTGACCTTCAACTGGCAAGAATCAGATTGTGCTTTTTGTTTGCACTAAGTGCCATAAGATTTCATATATGGCCGCACTAAAAAAATGGATCCAGTTTTCACACTCACTCAACACTTCAAATTTTTTTTAGTAAGATTACTTCCTTACTCCTTTTCCTTCTCAAGGATTTATTACAGGCCATTTGAGATTGTTTTAACTTTATGGTTAAGCAACAGTTTTTAAAATTTTCTCACTGGTGCCAGTAATATTGTGCTTGCTTACCGTTCTCATTTACATCATGTACCATTAAACCATTTCATTAATTAGATATTAGTGTTTAGCAAAGCAACTTAATTATTGGAAATATTTCACTTCTTTCACTGTGAAATATGACTTTTTTAACTTTGAATTTATACACTACATTTTTACAGTTAAATAAAAGGGCTCTTCTTCAGTTCCAGAGATTATAATTCAATACAATTTTATCTAAATTACCACTGACAGTTTATTGTCACTGATAAAGTATCATGGAAAGATTTGAAAAATACTGTTCTTATCATTTGCGATGAATATCCACAAGCCATATACAGTTTTGCCAATAAATTCTTGACCTGCAATTGTTAGGCTTTTCCCTGTTAATATTTAACAAAAAACACTTCATGATAAGCACCAATTCAAAGCCACATTTAGAACATTTACTAGAAAGGACATTTTCATTACAGGGCGAATATCAAATTAGATGCTTTTGAAAAACTTGGCTATACGTTGTTGTGATGTGGAGATGCTAGTGTTAGATTGGGGTGGGCTCAGTAAGAAGTCTCATGAAAACTTGTGATTCAAAACAAACCTATTGGATTTTAATCTGGTGCTGTGCAACTTCTTACTATACTTTGGTGGTATTCTGGTTTTAAATGTGCTCAAGAACATAAGATGTTAACCATTGATCTCCAATCAGATAAAATAAAAGATGAACAGCTGAATTGTATGGATTTCTTATTGTTGTGTTCTTTTTAGTATTACGAGTACTGACCTATATCTTTCAAATGCTTGCTCTATCTTCTTGATAAAATATTGCTCCTTTACTGGAATAGTTCCAGGTTGGCGGGGGGGGGGGGATGTTTAATTCCATGAAACACATATGATTGCACAGATATATTCAAATCTACATTTTGCAAAATAAATGGCTTTCAGTTAACAGAACTGAAGTTTTATTTTTTAAAAAAGCAACTGGAAAAAGTAGCACCGCTGGTAGGACTGTTGACAACACACGTAAAGATTTGAACCTCACTACCTAAAAGGCCAGGCCCAAAGACAAATTGACAATTCGAACTGAGACTGATAGATTTACATAAAGTGAGCACATCAATGAATATTGATGAAATGCATTCAAAAGGAGTTGAGATACAAATCAACCATGATCGAACAGTTGATTTGAAAAACAATCTTGAGGGGCTGAACACGTTGGAAGTTAATGGGTAACCACCAGGCAGAGTAAAAGGATTAAGCAGTGCAGAAATCTTCTCTGACCATTTCCCTGCAAAACGCTGCTTTTGATACTGTAGAGAGAAAATGGCATCTCAGGGAAAATCAACAACAAATTCATTGCACCATGGTTGACCATGGTCTGGCAAAGCAATCACAATGGGAATTCAATTGTAAAGGGAATAGGTAGACATTTCTGTGGTCACAAACAAGACTCCAAGATGGTATATTGCCTCCCTGCTGCAAGGGTGCAGGATGTCTCAGAGCAGCGACAGGATATTCTGGAGGGGGAGAGTGAACAGCCGGTTGTTGTAACATGAGTAAAAAATGAGATAAGGTCCTAAAAGCAGAATATAGAGAATTAGGAAATAAGCTGAAAAGCAGAACTTCAAAGATACTAATCTCAGAATTACCACCAGCGCCATGAGCTAGTCAGAGCAGAAATAACAGTGTATATCAGATACTATAGACTAAAGAGATGATGCAGGAGAGAGGATTTCAGATTTCTGGGACATTGGGAGCTGTTCTGAGGAAAATAAGACATATATAAAAGGAATGATTTACACCTGGTTAGGACTGGGACTAATGTCCTTAGATGAGTATTTACTAGAGTGATGTGGGGGTTTAAATCTATGCAAAAAGTCAAAAAAGGGTGAATCAAGGACAAGAATAAAAGACAATAGGGAATAAGAAAAGTGATAGGCAGAGAAATCAAGGGCAGAATCAAACAGGGCCACTGTAAAAAAATAATGAAAATGGGACAGGAATGTTAAAAAGGCAAGCCTTAAGGCATTGTGCATGAAAGTGTGCGGCATTCCTGATAAAGCGAATGAATTAACTGTGTAAATAGATGTAAACAGGTATAACATAGGATTAATGGAGGTATGGCTGTTGTGTGACCAGAGATGGGAATTAAACATCCAGGAATATTCAGTATTCAGGCAGGACAACAAAATGGAAAAGGTCCATAGTTTGGACTACTAACCAGTACTAATGTCTGTAGTTGGAAAAATGCTAGAATCCATCATCAAAGAAGAAATAGCAAGACATCTAGAAAAGAACGGTTTGATCAAGCAGACGTACATGGATTGGTGAAGGAAGAGTTGTGTTTAATGAATTTATTGGATTTCTATGAGGATGTGACTAGTGTGGTAGACAGAGGGGAATCGGTGGATGTGGTGTTTTTAGATTTGAAAGGCGTTTGATAAGGTGCCTCACAAAAGGTTGCTGCAAAAGGTTAGGGTGCATGGAGTTGGGGGTAAGGTGTTAGCATGGATTAAGGATTGGTTGTTTAACAGGAAGCAGAGAGTTGGACTCAATGGGTGCTTTTCTGGTTGGCAGTTGGTGATAATGTTGGATTGGTTCTGGGGCCTCAACTGTTTACCATTTACATAGACGATCTGAAGGAGGGGGCTGAGTGTAGGGTAACAAAATTTGCTAATGACACGAAGATGAGTGGAAAAGCAAATTGCGTGAAAGACGTGGAAAGTTTGCAGAGAGATCTGGATAGGCTGGGTGAGTGGGCGAAGACCTGGCAGATGAAGTATAACGTTAGCAAATGTGAGGTTATCCACTTTGGTAGAAATAATAGCAGGAGGGATTATTATTTAAAGGGCGAAAAGCCACAACATGCTACAGTGCAGAGGGACCTGGGTGTCCTTGTGCACGAATCGCAAAAACCCAGTCTGTAGGTGCAGCAGGTGATCAAGAAGGCAAATGGAATGTTGGCCTTTATAGCAAGGAGGATAGAATATAAAAGCAGTGAGGTCTTGCTATAACTGCACAAGGTACTGGTGAGGCTGCAGCTGGAGTACTGTGTGCATTTGCAAAAGGATATATTGGCCTTGGAGGGAGTACTGAGAAGATTCACCAGGCTGATACCGGAGATGAGGGGGTTAGCTTATGAGGAGAGATTGAATAGACTGGATCTGTACTCATTAGAGTTTAGAAGGCTGAGGGGGATTTTATAGAGACTTATAAGATAATAAAGGGGCTAGATAGTGTAGAGGTAGAGAGATTCTTCCCGCTTAGAAGGGATAGCAGAATTAGCCTCAAAATAAGGAGGGGGGAGTGGCGCAGTTTAGAACAAAATTGAGGAGGAACTTCTTCACTTAAAGGGTGATGAATCTCTGGAATTCTCTGTCTATTGAAGTGGTGGAGGCTACATCATTGAATATATTTAAATCATGGGTAGATAGATTTCTGATAAACAAGGGAATTAAGGGTTATAGGGAGAAAGCAGGAAAGTGAAACTGATCCGCTTCAGATCAGCCGTGATCTTATTGAAGGGCAGGGCAGGCTCAAAGGGCTGGATGGCCTCTCCTGTCCCTATTTCTTATGTTCTTATGTAGGTGATGTGGTGGAGGCAATAATGAAGAAGAATATTAGCTCCAATGATGTGAAATCTGTATGGGTAGAGCAGATAAATAGCAAGCGCTGAATATATAAGTGGGGTTTTTATATATTCTCTCAAACAGTTATAGTCATGTTTGGAATTATATTAAACAGGAAATTAGAGATACGTGCAATAAAGGAATGTTTGTAATTATAGGTGACTTTAATTTGCATATAGATTGGCAAATCAAATTAATAACAAAACTATAGAGGAAGAATTCCTGGAGTGTATACAGCTGGTTTTCTGGACCAGTACACTGAGGAACCAACTAGAGGACAGGACACCTATGACTGGGTGTTGTGTAATGGGAAAGGAATAATTGGCAATCTAGTTGAATGAGGCCATTTGGGCATGAGTGACCATAATGTGATAGAATTTTTCATCAAGATGGAGAGTGACACCATTGATTCTAAAACTAAGATCCTGAATTCAAGAAAAGGAAACTACAATGGTATGAGGCCCAAGTGGGCTACGGTAGATTGGGAAATATTATTTAAAGGGATGATGGTGGATGGCAAATACTCAAATGGAACAGGGGTGAACTGCAACAATTGTCCATTCCTGTTTGGAACAAAAACAAAATGAGAAAAAATGTATTCATAAATCATGGCAAACCATGACTAACAAAGGAAATTAGAGATTGTATTAGATCCAAGGAAGAGGCATATAGTTTGGCAAGGAAAAAAACAAACTCAGTATAGAACTCAACAAAGGAGGACAAAAAATTTAATTAAGAAGGAGAAAATAGAGTACAAGAGCAAGCTTGCGGTGATCGTATAAATTGATTGTAAAAACTTCTCCAGCTATGTGAAGAGAATAAGATTGGTGAAGACAATTGTAGGTCTCTTATGGTCAGAAACAGGAAAATTTATAAAGGAGAACAAAGAAATGGCTGACCAACAAAATACATACTTAGGTTCTGTCTCCATAAAGGAGGACACAAATAATATACCAAAAATATTAGAGAACACATGGTTTTGTTAGAGGGATGAACTGAAGGAAATTAGTGTTAGTAGAAAAGTATTGTTGATGAAATTGATGGGATTGAAGGCTGATAATTCCCGAGGCTTGACAATCTACATCTCAGAGTATTTAAAGAAGTGGTCCTAGAAATAGTGGCTGCATTCGTGTTCACCTTCCAAGGTTCTATAGATTCTGGAACAGTTTCTACAGACTGGAGAGTAACTAATATAACTCCACTATTTAAAAAGAGAGGAGACAGAAAATAGGAAATTTATTGATCATCCTGCCTAATGTTGGTAGTTGAGATAATGCTGGAATCCATTATAAAAGCTTTAATAGCAGGGCACTTGGAAAACAGTGATAGAATCGGACAGAATCAGCATGGATTTAGAAAAGGGAAATCATGCTTGAGAAATCTACTAGACATGCTTGATGATGTAATTAATAAGAGTTAATGAAGAAGATCCAGTGAATGTGGTTATTTGGAGTTTCAGAACGCTCTGGACAAAGTCCTACATAAGAGATTATTTGTGTAAAATTAAAGCACATGGAATTGCGGGGTAGTGTATTGAGATGGATAAAAAACTGGTTGGCAAATAGGAAACAAAGAGTAGGAATAAACAGGTATTTTTCCAAATGGCAGGCAGTGACTAATGGGGCACTAAAGGATCAATGGTAGAACTCCAGCTACTCACAATATATGTTAATGATTTAGATGAGGAGATTAAATATAATATATCCAAATTTGCAGTGACACAAGGACAGTGAGTTCTGAGGTGTTTGCAGAGATGCTTCAGCATGATTTGGACAAGTTGAGTGGGTGAATGCATGGCAGATGCAGTATAATGAGGATAAATGTGAGGTTATCCACTTTGGTAGCAAAAAACAAGGAGGCTATAGATTGAGACAAGTGAAACTGCAACAAAACCATGGTGTCCTTGTACTTCAGTCATTGAAAGTAAGAATGAAAATGCAGCAGACAATAAAGAAGGTAAATGGTATGTTGGCTTTCATAGCAAAAGGATTCAAGTACAGGATAGAGATGAGTTGCTGCAATTATGTAGCCCATAGATTCCCTACGGTACGGAAGTAGGCCATTTGGTTTACCGAGCCTGCACTACAACTCCTCATATAACTCCTGTTAGTCTCCCTCAAACTAAGGGACAATTTACCATGACCAATACACCTAGCCTGCATGTCTTTGGACTGTGGGAGGAAATTGGAACACCCAGAGGAAACTCACACAGACAATAACCCAAGACAGGAATTCAACCTAGGTCCCTGGTGCTGTGAGGCAGTACTGCTAATCACTATGTCTCTGGCCACTCTAAGGAAGGAATATAGAGGGAATGCAGAGAACAATTATCTGACTGACTGCTGAGATGGTGGGATTGACATATGAAAAAAGGTTGTGCTGATTATGATTATATTTGTTGGACTTCAGAAGAATGAGGGGTGACTCATAGAAACCAATAAAATTCTAACAACACTAGAAAGGGTAGATGCAGGAAGAATGTTCCCAATAATGGTGGACTCCAGACAAAGGGTCATATCTGAGGATAAGTTGTAAACAATTTAGGACTGAGATGAAGAAAAATTTCTTCACTCAAGAGAGTAGGGCTCACTGACAGAAGGCAGTGAACACAAAATCACTGAATATATTTAAGGTGGTGATAGATTTCTAAATCTAAAGGTATCCAGAAGTAAGGTGTTGAGGTAGAGCATAAGCAATCGTGATGTTGAATGGCGGAGCAGGCTCAAAGGGCCAAATGACTTACTTCTGCTCCCGTTTTATATTATTATAGGGTGGCAAGTGGTTAGCACTCCTGCTTCACAATGAAGGAACCTGGGTTCAATTCCTGGGTTGAGTCACTTTCTGTGTGAAGCCTGAACTTTCACCCTGTATCTGCATGGATTTCTCCGGATGCTCTGATTTCCTCTTGTAGTCCAAAAGATGTGCACATTGAATTCTCCCTCAGTGTACCAAACAGTTGCTGGTGTGTTGTGACAAAGAGATTTTCACAGTTACTTCATTGTAGTGTTAATGTAAGCCTACTTATGACATTAATAAATAAATTTAAATGTATTTCTGTCTCCCAATAATGGAAAGCGAGTCAAGTTGTGGGTGAATTAAAGAGGTGGGTTCCCTCAATCAGGCAAAGCTGGGAAAATATTTAAAAGGTGGAATTCTGTAATTCAAAGTCATAATTCTGCCAAGCGTCAGAAATTTTTCATCCCTAAATTTTCAAAATTAATCAGAAGTACAAAACTGCTTGCAACTTAAGAGCCAATTCAGCATTTTTGAGGAGCAGTTGCTCACTCCTCACTGGAGATGGACTTGCAGGCAGCTAAAATAAATTCCTGAAATGTATATTACTTTGTGGCTGACTTCCTAAACAACTGGATATGTGGCAAAAGAGGGTCAGGAATTTGGGTACATAAACACTGTTTATTCCTAAATTCTTCAAACTTCTCCCCGCTAGGTCAAAATGTCCTTGCTGATTGAGATACGTTTTATAGTTTGTTTGATGGTTTCTAATGGGGTTTGATGAAAATGCAACGCAACTGAAGTATCAATTCCTCTCCATTAAGATAAACTCCACATTATTTCCGAGATCTCAGTTTATAGCCTTGGGTCAGTGTGGAGAGCGTTGGTCGGATAGTCGTGGAGGTGCTGGCGCTGATTGGTTAATATCGGATTCTGATTGGTCTGATTGGCAATGAAGATCCCGGCCGTGATTGGTCAGAGCAGAAGCTATCTGTGATTGGTCAAAAGCGGTAACACCAGCTCCGATTGCTTAGCAAACACGGGTTGTGATTGGTCAGCAATGCGGATCCCGGGCTGTGATTGGTCGGCAGTGCTGACCCGAGCTGTGCAGGGCAGGGTAGAGCCCGGCTGTGATTGGTCAACAGTGGAGGTCCCAGGCTTTGATTGGTCAGTGTTTGGGGGGCCCGGGCTGTGACTGGTCAGTAGTGGAGGTCCCGGGCTGTGATTGGTCAGTGTTTGGTGCGGTTGTGAGTTGGCCGTTGAGGTCAGGATGGCGGAGAATGTTGATCTGGACCGGGCTGTTGTGCAGTGGCTGGAGTGGGACAAGGTGAGGAGGCTGAGGCCCGGGGCCGGCAGGGAGTGAGTGATTCCGGTGAGAGGCGGAACTGTTGGGTGAGAGCTCCTCGCAGGTCTGGGGCTGGGCGGTTGGCTGGAAATGTCACTGTGACTAACACAGCATCCTTCGTTGGACGGAGAGCCAGAGAAACATTGCTGATGGCGATGAATTTGTTTTTCTGCAAATTCACTTCTCAAAGAATTAGATATTTGGACACGGTTCCCACTCTGTTAGTTAAGTGTGCGCTTTCCTTCCTTGTCTATTCCTTCTGAAAATGTACTTCTCACTTTCTCTATTCATTGGGCTTCACTGGCTGACCAGCATTTATTGCTCATTTCCAGTTGCCTGAAGGCAGTTGAGAGTCAATTACGTTGCTCTGGCTCTGGGGTCACTTGTAGGCTATACCTGGTAAGGACAGCAGATTTCCTTCCCTAAAGGACATCAGTGGACCAGATAGGTTTTTACAACAATCAGTAATGGTTTTATGATCGTCAATAGATTCTTACTTCCAGATATTTACTACTGAATTCAAATTCCACCATCTGTTTGGGATTCAAACCCAGGTTCCCAGAACATTAGCTGTGTTCCTGGATTAATAGTCCAGTGATTAATACCCCAACTCCCTTCACCCTCCTCCCCCCCCCTCCAATGTATTAGAGTACAGTGAAAAGTATTGTGTGTTATATGCACAAACTATACTGTACATAGAGAAGACATAGAATTAGAGGATATGTTGGGCACAGCTCGCAACAAATCACCATATTCTGGTGCCATCTTGAATCTTAATTCAAGGAAGGTCTGGCAAAGGAGATTTAGCAAATTGCTGCAGAGTGTCTTGTTGGTGGTGGTGAAAGGATTGAATATTTAAAGTAATGGATGATTGCTGATCAAAAGAGCTGTTGCTTCCTGATTGTGCTGAGTTCTTGATTTATTGAAGCTGCCCTCATCCAGGCAAGTAAATAGTATTCCCACAACGTGCTGACACAATTGTGTCTTGTAGATCGATTGGCTGTGGTGAGACTGGAGGTGAGTTACCCTCTGACGCACTCTGGTAAGCACAGTATTTGTATGGCTGGTCTAATTTATTTTCTAAATAATAATATTTCCAGTCAACATTCACTCTGAAATGATTTTCATGACTGTTCATCAACTTTCCAGCCTCCTGAACAGATTTTTCTGTTTACTTACTACAAAGACAGCTAGAGGGTTAAAACAAATCATATGAAATCATAAGACACATATTATGCTGATGAGATTATCGGTTAAAATCTCATTAATAGTCGGGTTGTTATAAATGACGGCAGGTCTTAAATTAAGTTCCACAATGCTGTTCTTAGTGTTATTTCTGTTTCCCATTTCCATCATTGATTTAGGTAGTTAGTGTATTAATGTAACTATCATTTGTGTGTAAGGAAATATAAGTGAAATAACTTGGGCGAAGTTAATGGGTTGCATATTGGCAAGTTGTGTAAATTGGTTGTGTTGACAAATGTCCATTAAAATCATGTATTTGAAGTTCAGAAGCTTAAGCTGTGTTCATAATATTGCAGGGTATGTGTTGAAGGCAAAGACCAACAAAGAGTGCTGAGGATAATAGTTGATCTCTCATTAAAATTGCAGAAATAGTGTGAGATAGCTGCAGCAAAACTAAATGATTCTCTATCCACAGATGCTGTCAGACTACTGAGATTTTCCAACATTTTCTGTTAATGATTGAGAGAACTATATTTTGGCTGTGTAAAATTTTGGGTATTTCCCACTTTTTAGTATTTGGTAAGCACACATGCTGAGGGTGACTTGTGGCACCATAGGAGGTGACTGGAGTTGGTCTGAATGGAAATCTAATTTTAAGTCGATTGGATACCTCACTGAACTAGACAACATGCATGCACCATTTGTTACAAAGATATCAAAATGTATTTGTTCCTACCGAGTTACCACCCTCTGGAACAAGGCACTGAAATATGCAGTAGTCAGTTTTCTAACTCTTCGCTGTTCTGGCCTCATGTAACTGCCTGGAGTTTACACGCTCATCTGATGTCTGCATGGCTTTTCTGTGGGTGCTCCGGTTTCCTCCCACACTCCAAAGATGTGTGTGTTAGGTTGATTGACCGTGCTAAATTACTCTTGATGTCAGGGTGGTTTGCAGGGTACATAGAACATAGAACAATACAGCACAGAACAGGCCCTTCGGCCTTCGATGTTGTGCCGACCAAAATAAAAAGCAATGCCCCTCCTAACTAAACCATTCACTTCTCATCCATATACTTATCAACTAACCTCTTAAACGCCACCAAACTTGGCGCATCTACAACAGCTGCAGGCAGGGCATTCCACTCCCTAATCACTCTTTGAGTAAAGAACCTACCTCTGATATCCGTCCTATAACTCATACCCCTTAATTTAAAGTTGTGTCCCCTCGTGCTAGCTTTCTCCATCCTAGGAAAAAGGCTATCACTGTCCACCCTATCCAAACCTCTAATTATCTTATATGCTTCAATAAGATCCCCCCTTAGCCGCCTCCTTTCTAACTACATCGGATATGGGAATAAGGCCTGGTGGGATTGTTATCGGTGTAGACTCGATGGGGTGGAATGGCCTTCTGTACTGTAGGAATTTTATGATTCTATTCCATGATCTTGCCCTCGCTTACATACCTGTTGCAGACACATCTGTCAATGACCATACTGATAGTCATGGTCACCATGCAGCCCTTGTGCAGATAAAATTCTGTCTTCCCGTTGAGGATACCACCACCCAAATGGATAAATTCAGAACAGTTTCAGCAGCTCAAAATTGAGCATCTGTCAAGGGTAGTGGGAGCATCAAAATGATATTCAGCCTCAATTTGCAACCTTCTGGCCTGGCATATCCCCTGGCATACCATTAGCATCAAACTGAGAAATCAACTCTGATTCAATGAAGGATGCAGGAGGGCATGTCAGGAGCAACACCAGGCATCCAAAAAGTAAGGTGCCAACTTGGTGAAACTGCAGCATAGGACCACGTGCGTGCAAAATAGTGGAATCAGCATGCCATAAGCGGGCCAAAGCAACTCACAACCAGTGATCAACTGTCAGTTGTGCATTCCTGCCACATCTATTCATGAGTAATGGTGGAAAATGAAATAACTGCTTGAAGGAGGACACTCCACAAACAGTTCCATCCTCAATAATGGGGAGCCCAGCTCATCAATGTAAAGACAAGGCCACCATCAGTTTGAAATACTTAGTAGATGATCCAGAATTGTATATGTTTCATGTTTATTCATTAAAGGATGCAAATATAAACACAGCAACTATAGGCCATTCAGTTTAATCTCACTGGTGGGAAAGCTTGACAAAATGATCAGCTGGGATGAAATTTGCCATCAGTTACACAACTGTGGGTTAATTAGGTAAAGTCAGCATAAGTTTGTTAAAGGAAATAGATGATTATAGTGCAGTTGAAGTATATGTGGAATTCCAAAAGTGTTTAATAAAGTGCCCCGTAGTAAGTTTGTCAGTAATGTTGAAGCCATGGAATAAACTTGTCAGTGGCAGCACGGATATGAAATCAAGTGAGTTACAGGAAATGAAGTAGTGGTTTTCAGACTGGTGGAAGGTATAAACTGGGGTTCCCCGGTGGTCAGTACCACAACCTTCACCTGGGTTAGAAACATTTTTGGTGTCATAGAGGTCAAGAGATATGGGGAGTGGATCAGAAGAAGAGTTGAAACCCAAGATCAGCCTTGATCTTATTGAATGGCAGAGTGGGTATAGTCTAATCCTGCTCCCATCTCTTGTGTTTTTTGATGTATATTAATGACCTGGACTTCAGAGTATAGAGCATAATTTCAAAGTTTGGAAGTATTGTGAATATGAGGATGATAGTGATGAACCTCAAAATAATGTAGAACAATTTGGGAGAATGGGAAGACATGTTACAAAGTAAGTTTAAAGCAGAGAAGTGCTAAGTAATACTTTTTAGTAGGAGGAGAGGGACACTTTGAACTTAAGGATAAAATTCTAAAATGGGTGCAGGAACAGAGGCATATTGAAATATATTTGCCCAAAATGTAGAAGATGGCAGGGCCATGGTGCAAAAATGGAAAAAAGCTGAGAGGACTCTGGATTTCATAAGCAAGAGGTATGAAGTTCAAAAGCAAAGGAGTTATGTTAAACCAGCCTTAAACACTGGTTTGACTTTGAAGAGATTATTATTTCCAATTCTGGGCACCATGCTTTGGGAAAAATGTAGAGGCTTTAGACAGAGTGCAAAAAAAATCATTGAAATATTTCTGGGGTGAGGGTCAGCACAGTTCACTAGATAGTTTGCCTATGGTTCAGATTAGCAGCAACAGTGCATGTTTGATTACTGTTCTGACTGAGGTAGATTTGGGACTTGTCTTCTGGCTCTACAGCTGAAGAGTAGATAGTCATGGAAAACCAGCACTTTTAAAAACCTGCAAGCAGACAGCTTAGGTTGAATCAGTTGACAATGAGCCAAGACCTGCTTTCAGGTGGAGTTCACATGAATAAATGAGTCAGGGACTTGAGCTTTATGAATAAAGGAGAGAAGTTGGGGTTGTTTTCCTTGGACAAGAGAAGGTTAAGAATTGATTTGCCAGAGGTAGGGAGAAACTATTCTCCATTATTAGAAAGGTAGGACCTGGAGAGTACAGATTTAAGGTGACTGGCAAAAGAACTAAAGGTGACATGAGCAAAAAACTTTTTTTATGCAGCAAGTGATTCTGATCTGGAGCTTGACAAGGAACGAGCAGGACAATGTGGTGAGCTGAATTGTTCTTGCAGAGAGCCAGCACGGCCTTACAGACTGAATGGCAGCCTCCTGAGCTCTAACCTTTCTACAATCCTTTTCTGCTGAGGTATGTGTTATGTGATGTAATTGGATGTTACTAATGCCAGTCCTTCAGTTATTGCTTGGGCAGCAAGATTTATAAGGAATGTTAGCTATTTTTTATCAAGAATTAGCAATGTTATATATTCACAGCAGGAATGTGATAGCTGTTTATAATGAGTTTGAAAGTGTGGTTTGATGTTATGTTACCCAGCAAACCTTTGAAGTTTTAATAATGTTTGCTTTTACAGAATCCTAAGACATTAGCAGAAGTCAGGCGGCTGAACTGTGATGGAGACATTGAACGGCTGCAAGAATGTTTTGGATCAAGGATGGCATTTGGAACAGCGGGGATGCGGTCAAGCATGGGACCAGGATTTTCTCACATGAATGACCTTACAATTATTCAGACAACACAAGTAAGTTGATGCATAAGCGTGATTCAGAAAACTGCTGAACTTCATGAAAATGATTTTACAAGCATCTAATCTGTTAGTTTGTGGGGCAAAGAGGACAATATCTGGGTCATCCCTCTTCCCTAAAATGTGAAATGGTTTATATGTTTCAAAGTGTACTATCTGGTATCCTGGCAAGGACAGTGAGAAGGAACACAATGCCAGTTTAAAATTCAACAGGTTTATTTGGCAGATTCAGTCTCTGATCTTTGGATAAGCATTCTCTAAAGTGACCTTCACAACGAACAACAATGCAGAATCGCTGAGGAGAAACTGATAGCCAAGTTCCATACACATGAGGACAGCCTCAACTGGGATCTTGGATTCATGTCACACTATCTGTAACCCCCATGACATGCCTAGGCTTGCAAAATCTCACTAACTGTCCTGGCTGGAGATAATACACACCTCTTTAATTTGTGCTTGGTCTTCTCTCCACTCATATTGTCTGTACTTTTAAGACTTGATTACCTGTAAAGTCTTGCATTCCAACTATTATCTTGTAAATTTAGTTTGTGTCTATATATGCCCTGTTTGTGAACACAACTCCCACTCACCTGATGAGGGAGCAATGCTCCGAAAGCTTATGCTGCAAAATAAATCTGTTGGACTTTAACCTAGTTTTGTGAGACCTCTTAGTGCTTACCCCAGTCCAATGCCAGCATCTGCACATTTTGGTAAGGAACAGAGATTAGATATCTCTGCATTTGAGAAGTTTGGGGTTTACTAGCTACCTCAGATTAGACAGTTTTCTAATGGAGCTAGATATGTGCAAGATAAAAGACATTAGTTTTAAACTATGCTGATGCAGAAACATAATGAATGCAAAATATACAGGTTATTAATGATTGTTTCTGGAAATTAATATCTGCAATGCTTGATTTAATACCTCATCTGTCTTTCAGCTGGAGATGTTATAGCTGGGGTCTCTTTTACCTGTGCAGGTGAATGTGAAGGATTCCCTGATATTGTTCACAGGAGCAGAATCATGCCTGTCTTCTCGTCAACATTCAAAGAACAAAAAAAAATCACAGCACAGAAACTCCAAGCTGAACTGACCATGCTATCCAACTTAACTAAAACCCCCCACCCTTCCAGGACCATGTCCCTGTATTCCATCCTATTCATGTATTTGTTAAGGTGTCCCTTCAAAGTCATTATCATATCTGCTTCCGCTACCACCTCCGGTAATGAGTTTCAGGCACCCATCTTCTGTGTGAAAAATCTGCCTCGTACTTTGCCCCTTGTACCATAAACCTGTGCCCCCTAGTAATTGTCTCTTCCACCCTGGGAAGAAGCTTCTGACTATCCACGTCTCTCATAATCTTGAAGATTTCTATTAAGTCACACCTCAATCTCTGTCATTCCAATGAGAACAAACCAAATTTCTTCAATCTCTCCTCATAGCTGATGCCCTCCGTACCAATCTTTTCTGTACCCTCTCCAAAGCTCCACATGCTTCTGGTAGTGTGGTGGTAAATGTGGCCTAGCTAAGGTTCTATAAAGCTGCAACATATCTTGCCAATTTTTAAACTCAGTACCCTGGCTGATGAAGGCAAGCATGCCAAATATCTTCTTGATTACCTTATCTACCTGCATCACCACTTTCAGTGACCTGTGTATCTGTATACCCAAGTCCTTTGCCTGTCAGTACTCTTAAGGGTTGTGATATTTACCTTGTATTTCCTATTTGTATTAAACCTTCCAAAATACATTACCTTACATTTGTCCAGATTAAACTCCATCTGCCACCTCTCTGCCCAAGTCTCCAACTGATCTGTATCCTCTATTCACTCCTTCAAGCACACCACCAAAACTAGTTTTAAGTGGCCTCATCATGTCAATTACTTATTGAACTTTATTTCTGGCTATTAATTGGCAGTAGCTGCACTTCAGAAAGAAAATTATTGGTGCTTTCAAATGTAACAATATAGTCAGATTCAGTAGTAACATGTTTTCTTTTCTCACTTGTCCAAATCTTTCTTCTCGACTCAAATAGCTGCTGAATGGTCAAGTTAACTAAAATCTTGGAATTTGCCATCAGTTGGCAGGTGTTTTTGCCATAGGACTTCTGTATGAAATAAAACTGTCTGAAGTTATGCTTCAGTTATGAAAGAATAGCACATTGTTGCTGTAGTATTAAGGGACCTGATTTTACAACTTGGCTGTTCTATACCTAATTTCGGAATGTTTGAAGTTGCTGGCTGCTGAGTGTTGCTTACTCAGCAGTGTGTCCTCAGTTTTGAGGCCTAGTTATTTATTAAATATTTTCAATCTAAGGCCCACAAATCAGTATAATTTTCTGCTAAAGAGTAGAATCAAGGCAAAATGTTAAGATTCAGTTGTTAGGAGCAAACTGTTGGACAATTATTTACTTATTCTTTTCTTTTCCACCCTTTATAAGCTGTGGGGAAAATAAATGAAGGTTGAGAGGCAGAAATAAAAGGATAATTTTACTATCAGCTTATTAGGTAGACATCAAGGATGAAGTTAATAAATTTGTACTGCGAAGTGTTCTATTAAAGGTGAAGGACATGATATTATAAATTTCATCTGTGACTAAAGTTTTTTTCTGAAATATTGCCAAGAATGTATTTTGCTATCTCTGTTCTTCACATTGAACATAGTACATGAGAAATTAATTTTTAGCAGCTATTGTATTGATCTTGAGGGAGACCAGTAACTTTAAAAAAAATTCAAACTCCCAGTTATTAACTAAAAGAATTACCCCACAAGATTTCACATTTTAAACAAAAAACATTTATTATACAAGTGTTAAATAATGTATTTATAACATAGCACTATATTTCATAAGCATATATTCTTTAAGGACAAAACTCCCAACATTTTCTGTTCCACTTCTTTTTCACTCAAGAGTTCCTCTATACTTTCTATGATGTTGAAGGTTCTTTCACTTCTCCTAGGACCAAACAAGGTGTGGCACAGCCCTCATTAATTTATTTTGCTTTTCTTCATTGTTCCTGTTATTCTCTGAAGAGTGAAATTTCTTGTGAGTTTTCCACTAGCATCCAGCTAGGTGACCTTCCAACTCTACTGAAGCACCTCATAATTGTTGACACCCCAGCTCAAGCATACTGCTTTTTTGCTCAGTGACTCAAAAATAAGATAATATACTTAGTTTTGGATATCCCTCAGTTCCTGACAGGTTTTTTTTCCTGCTTCTCTCGAATTTCTTCCCAGATCCCAACTGCTTGTTTTTTTGAGAAAACACTCATAAACCAAAATAAATCTCCTTTGTGATACATCCCCATAGCAACATGGCATCTTTGGGATATCTCAGATAAAAATTCAATAAATTGCCTACAATTTTCAAAACTTCCCTTTGTTCTGGAAGACGATGTCAATAACTTAAACCTCTATGAACAGAACTGTAGATATTTCCAGCAAGGAATTCAGAATGAGATCATCCATTGTTTAATGTTTTCCCATTTAACAGTGACCATATTAAATCAACACAAGCCAGCCTTTGAATTGCAATTACTTTACGTTTGTTCACCAGGGGTTTTGAGTCACCTAACACTTAAACATTCCAATTTCCAAACCAGAAGTTACACTCCAAAAACATATGAATCGTGAAATTACATCATACACCATACAGTGTCACACATCTCTACAGAAAGAAAGCAAAAGTTAAATGTAAAATACAGGAGACGTATTAGAACAAATTTCTCCCCCGGTGCAATATGGATCCAACCCCAAAAATATAAGACTATTCTGTAAAACTGGTTATTTTATTTCTAAAAGAAAGCTTGAAAGAAATTGCATTTAATTTTGGTTTTAATTTAAATTTTCTTTCCTCCCTTAGGGTTTATGTAGATGTCTGGAAAAATTTTTTTCAGATATAAAAGACAGAGGTGTTGTGATTGGGTTTGATGCACGTGCTCACCCTCCTAGTGGAAGCAGCAGCCAAAGGTGGAGTGTGTTTGGCTTTCACGGTGTGGGGGGGGGGGGGGCGCTGTGGGGAATGGCATTGGGGCATTTTTCTATATTTGTTTCCATTCTCTTATCTCCCTTTTTTTCCTTCCTTCAGTTGCTCTTTAAGAAGAAATTGTCAGTTTATTCGTTTTTAACTTGGTTGTTTCAGTTTGGTTAGCTAATAATGTATGACCCCTATGATTTTTTTAAAGCTAATTTGTCCAGAACTTCTACAAATTTTGTTACTTGTACATAAAAGGGCTGAATTCCCCTGGGAGACGCAGTAAGGTATTTTCTCATCTAAGATTGTTTTTCTTCACAAGAACGATTTGTGCATTTAGATCCAGGAAGGGTGGGTGGGGCAGGCCTGTGACTCCAAATTTCCCTCTAAACCATAGGCTGCTGCAACTTTGATAAAAATATCTCACTTGTCTTCGCATAGTAACAGATCCTAATAGGTGCAATGTGATTATAACTGGTAGCTTATTTAGACAAATCATTCTGGCCAATTTATATGCACCTAAATGGAATGATGCTCAGTATTTTGCCATTTTTTGCTCTTCTTTGCCTAACTTGCACAATTATCATCTGATTCTGGATGGTGACTTCAATTATATTTTAAATCCTTCTCTTGACCACTCTAAAACTGGTTCATGTTCTTTTACTAGATCAGCTTCTATTATTAGTTCCTTTCTAAAGTTTACAAAGTTACTGCAAGAGATTTTCTTTTTTCTCTTCACTTTGTCATTTTTATTCAAACATAGATGTTTTCTCTTAGATCATAACCTTATTTTGCTATTAGATTCCGGTGAATATCATAACGTTGTTATACCTAACTTTGTCCCTCAATCAAACTCTGCTTTCCTAAAAATGTGCTCCTCCATGTACCTGGCATTTTGATCCTATTCTTCTCTCTGTGAAGAATTAATTAATTTTCTCTCCTCCCTGATTGATTTATTCTGAGACATCAACAATACAACTCTGATGTAACTGTATCCAGTATTTTGGAAGCATTTAAGGCTTATATCTGTCGTTAGATCATTTCATACACTGCAAGAATCAATAGAGCTCTTAAATTGCCAATCTGAGTTAGTCGACTAAGTATTCCAAATTTATCCCAACTCCCGTGCTTTATAAGGAAACACCATTTACAGACAGAATTTGATCTTTTATCCACTAACCAGGCCAAGCAACATTTTCTGAAATGGTCAAAAAGTCAGCAAAATTCTTTCTCACCAGTTTCGTAAGTCATAGATCATTAATCTAATCACGGAAATTTGCACACAATCTGGCACTCCTACACTAGATCTCAATTGTATAAATAATCAATTTAAAGCTTCCTACTGTACCCTGTGTTCTTCTGAGACAGCAGATACTTTTAGTTTTCATTCAATTTTTGATGAGCTTGACTTTGCAACCTTGAGCTCTGTTAATAGGTTCACATTAGATAATCCTCTCTCAACCCTCAAAATAGATCAAGCAATCAAGGCACTACAAACCCCAGATGGTCTTTCTGTTGATTTTTATAAAACATTTTCCTGCTGGTTAACTCATCTGCTTATTCATCTCAGAATCACTTTCTCATGGTAAAATTCGTATTTCTTTAAACCAGACAAACATCTCACTATTACTAATAAAGATTAAGTACTCCTTTAACTACAGCTCCCGTCACCCTATTTCACTGCTAAACACAGATTTCAAGTTACTAGCCAAAGCTTTTGCCCTCCCTTTGGAGCCCATTTTGTCAACTGTTATCTCTCCTGATCAGTCTGGCTTTATCAAGGTTGATGGTCACCCCCAACTTAAGGTGGCTATTTAATATTATTTACTCTAAGATAGACCCGTTCTCCTATTCCAGAAGTTATAATTTCCTTTGATGTTGGAAAAATGCCCAGTAGTCTAAAAGGGACAATTTATTTAAAGTTGTATAAATATTTGGTTTTGGTTCTGTTTTGTTTTTGTAAATTTAATTTTTATATGCATATAGCTTCAGCAACAGACAGCATTATCCTTTGTCTCCATTTAGTTTTGATATTGCTAATGAACCTCTAGCTGTGAACCTTCAATCTAGTAAGGATATGTCATAAAGCTTCTGTTTATGCCACTGATCTATTGTCCAATCTGACCTTCTGTGTCAATACCCAAAGTTCTTGACACTCTGCTCCAGTTTGGTAACCTTTCAGGGTCCAAAGTAAATCTTGAAAAAGTTTGCTCTTTCTGATTAATTCTTCTGACTAGGCCTATCTTTTGACTTATTCTCCTTTAATTTGTGTTCTGATACATTTACTTATGTCAGAATGTTTGTGACACGTGACTTCAACAAACTTGTTAAGTATAACCTCACTTTTTTTTAGAACACAAAGCAAGATTTTGTCCATTGGCCAATGTTGACCCTATTGTTTGCTGGTCATATCAAATTTGTCAAAATAATTATTTTAACTTAATTTATTTCGGGCTATTCCTAGTTTTATTGAAAAATCTTTTTTCTAAACCTCTTGATAAAAATTGATTTCTTCTTTCTTTGAATTATTTGGAATAAGATAACGCCCTTGAATTCATAAAATCTTTTAAAAGTTCCAACTTTTTCAAAGTGGCCTTGCTTTGCCACTTTTTTGTATTATTCTTGATGTGCCAATTTTCAAAGCTTATCTATTGCATTCACTTATATTTACACAATTTAACCCTGTTTGGACAACTATGGAATATTATTCTTGCCTTTTATATTGAGCATCTTCAAAATATGGCCACAATTCAGAAACTACTTTGAATTTATATCCAATCTTCCCTCTATTCCTATACTTTCTAATCCATTTTTTCCACTTTCTCCAATTATTCAGCCTTCTACCTTGTTCCAGATTCAGTTTGAAATCTTTTCTCTCAGAATACATTTTTTTTTTTTTGCTTATCCAGGAAAAAGTGCTCCCAAATCTAATTTATTTAGGTACCTACAGGTTTGCAGTTTTGAGAGTAAAGATTTTACTTTCTTTCTTTCTCTATTGCCTGAGAGTTCCCACTAATCTTAGCTTAAATGATAATTCCATTTTAAAGAATCTTTTCTCAATCGTCAGTAACCTATTTCTGTGATTTACAGATTTGCCCGATTTGCTGCCACTGTTCTGGTTAGCCAGGGAATTCCGGTGTATCTCTTCTCTCGGATTACACCGACTCCATTTGTGGTATGTGTTAACTTTTTTATGCGTGTCACCTACAGTATTTCTTCAATATTTCTTAAACCACACTATAGAATTCTTTCTGGACGTGTAAAGTTTGAATGAGTGTAATAGGTTGAAAATGTTTTTTCTTTCTGTGCATTCTTATTTTTCCTTAGTTATTTGACTTAATGTAAAAATAAAGAATTGCTATTGTCCTGTCAGGAAAAATGCTTTTTAAACATTTGCAGAGTAGACATTTCTCCTTTTCACATTATACAAAATCCTATGGAAGTTTGAATTCAGTTGAAATGAATTTTACATTGTTTTAGTATAATATGGTAGTTCTTTGTATTTTCAATTCTATTAATGTTTTGTTTAATAAACCTCAGGATACTATCCACCAGCATTAGATAACTATTTTGTTTCCAACTAAATTACAGAAATTCAGCAGAAATCTTGAACTCTAGATTGGTAAAGGTTAACTCCAAAATCCAGTTTTAAAATGTGTAGGCACTATTCCATTCTGGGAGGCATGCTTTGGATGGAGGGACTGCAGAGCTTCAAGATTTGAATATGTGTTGACGCTTGGGATAGTAAAATGTAGGGCTGGATCACACATGGAGGGCAGACTCTCGAAATGATAGCTTAAATGTCTGGTGGGTGAGCCCACTTCCATTTGACTAGCTTGCCCTGAAACTTTTCACATGATGCAGCTGGAGAGAATTGGCACAGGGGCCTTGAAAATAGGCAACTTCTCACTTTCACTGATTAGCAGCCTGCAGGTTAAACCTAACAGGCTACAAGTTGGATACAGGCCTCTCCCACCGCTCATCTAAATTGGAGTGAGGGTGGGGGATGTGACTCTTAGTTGGGCATTGAATCCCCATTTTGTGGAATCATAGAAATTCTACAGTGCAGAAGGAGGCCATTTGGCCCATCGAGTCTGTACCGACTATAATTCCACCACACCCTTCCCCCATATCCCTACGTATTTTACCTGCTAATCTGTCTAATCTACGCATCTCAGGACACTGAAGGGCAATTTTAGCATTGCCAATCAACCTAATCTGCATATCTTTGGACTGTGGGAGGAAACCAGAACACCCGGAGGAAACCCACACAGACACAGGGAGAATATGCAAACTCCACACAGACAGTGACCCAAACTGGGAATTGATCCCAAGTCCCTGGAGCTGTGAAGCAGCAGTGCTAACCACTGTGCTACCATGCCACTCAAAAGGCATCAAATGGATTTATAGTTCAAGGAAATCTTCACAATTCTTGCAATTTACTATTATTCACTTCATGTTTTTGTCAAATGCTTTCTTGTTTATTGCATGGATTGCCGAATTACAATAGCCTTGATTTTAACTGTCCAGCCTTGCAGAAACCTGCAGCTGTGTGTTGATTTTACAACTTTTAGGAGCATGGAATCAAAGAAATTTACATCACAAAAGAGGCCATTTAGTCTATCTTGTCTGTGCTGCCAATAAATAACCATGCAGTTTGTTTGCGCTCCACAGCTCTTGGTCCGTTACACATAACTCAAATTCTCCAGTCCAGGCAACATTCTTCTAAATCTCCTTTGTGACCTCTTTAGTGCAATAACATCATGTCTCTAGCCTAGTGGCCAGAATTGCATGCACTACTCCATTTGTGGCCTAACTAATAATTTTATTCATAACTCACTGCCCATATATCTTGTGCCTTAGCTAACAATATGCCACTTTGACCATCTTATTTACCTGTCTGGCTGCCGTCCAGGGATCTATGGACATCTGTTCTAAAGATTCCTCTGTTCTTATGTACTTATCAGCGTTCTAACATTCATGGAATCATATAATCCTAACAATCCAGGAGGAGGCTATTTGGTCCATGCACCAACAATAATCCAGGTCATAACCCCATGTATTTACTGTGCTAGTCCCCCTGACACCATAGAGTAATTTTGCACGGGCAATTAATCTAACCTACACATCTTTGGAGCGTGGGAGGAAACCGGAGTGTGCGGAGAAAACCCAGACATGAGGAAAACATGCAAGCTGCACAAAGATAATGATTCAAGGTCGGAATTGAATCTTGGTTCCTGGTCCTGTGAGGCAGCAGGGCTAACCACCGTCACCGTGCCATCCATTCACTATATGTTCCCTTGCTTTATTATTCCGAGATGCAGCACTTCACACTTCTTTAGATTAGATTCAATTTGTTACTTTTCTGCCGAGCTGACCAGTCCATTGATATCCTTTTCTCTTCATTATCAACCACATAGCCAATTTTTGTGTCATCTGCAAACTTCTTAATCGTACTTGCTTTGTTCGTTCATGGAATGTGGGCATTACTGACTGTGCCAAAATTTATTGCCCAACCCTGAGGGAATTTTACAAGTCAAATACACTGCTATTGATCTAGAGTCACATGTAGGATAGACAAGGTAAGGATGGCAGGTTTCCTTCCCAAAAGGACATTAATGAACCAGATTGACTTTTACCATAATCGGCAATAGTTTCATGATTTTAATTCCAGATTCTCTCTGCTATGGTGGGGATTTAAACCCAGACCTCAGAGCATTACCTGGGCCTCTGTAATACTAGTCCAGTGACAATACCACTACGCCACTGCCTATCCTATGTGTCCAAATACAAGTAATTGTTAAATATCATAAACAGATATCTAATACTGTTTTCTGCAAAACTTCAAAAGAAACACCCTTGTAGCTACAAAACACTTACCAACTATTACCCTTTGCTTTCTGCCTCTGAATCAATTTTGGATCGAACTTGCCAGTTTGCCCTTGGATCCCATGAGCTTTTATTTCTGTTGGCAGTCTTCCCTGTGGGACCTTATCAAAAGCCTTGCTAAGATCCATACAGGGTACTTCAGATGCAGGATCATTTTTGTTA
Organism: Sphyrna mokarran; assembly: GCA_024679065.1. Classification (NCBI taxonomy): domain Eukaryota; kingdom Metazoa; phylum Chordata; class Chondrichthyes; order Carcharhiniformes; family Carcharhinidae; genus Sphyrna; species Sphyrna mokarran. The sequence goes on along the minus strand of JAGIQG010000001.1, from coordinate 88,659,582 downwards.
CTTCCTCAAAAAATTTAATCATGTCAGTCAGGCGAGACCTTTTCTTAATAAATCAGTTCTATCTTCAACAATTTGTGTCTTTCTAAATGAAGATTTAAGTATTCCTCAGAATTTTATCAAGTAATTTTCTTATCACTAAGGTTACGATGACTGGTTTGTAATTACTCAGTCTGCCCCTTACTTCCTTTTTAAACAATTACACAATGTTAATAGTCCTGCTCTTCTCTGGTACTGTGCCTGTAGCCAGAGAGGTTTGGCAGTTATGGTCAGAGCCTCCATTGCTTCTCCATCCCCGTTCGTAGGTTACCCTTATGGTCTCTCAAAAGCCCTGTGCTTTCTTCCGTTATCTTCTTGTTCTTTGAATATTTAAAAAATATCTTTGTGCTTTCCTTTATTTTTCCTGCCAATATTTTCCCTTGCTCTCTCTTTGCTATGTTTTGTGTAGTACTCTGCTCTCAGCACTAGTCATAAGCTTCCCTTTCCATGCACCCAAATTAAAATAATCATGAACGTGCCTAAAAACACAACTACTTCCTGAACTCTTAATGAGTTGGGAAGCACCATGAATTTTGATGGAGTTGTGTGTAGGATAATGAGAAAAGATGAATGGTTTTTCTGACACTGGAATAACAAGTTCACATGAATCTCTGGGATCTCTCATTGATAATAAATGCGTGGATGATCTGAAATTTGTAACTGAGGAACAACTTTACCATTCTAAAAATGGCAAGTTATAGAACATGTGAAATTGTAAAAAGGACTATGATAACTGCAAGAGAATTTAGATGGACTAGTTAGAATACAGATAGGAGGGTAATACACTTTAATGTAGGGAAAATGTGAAGTAATATATTTTGAAAGTAATTTAAGAAAGAGAAGTACACATTTAAATAGCATGCTTTAAAATGAAGATTAAAAGCAAAGATACTTTTATTGTGCAATTACATGAGTTACAAATTTTGCAGAAAACTTGATTCTGTATCTAGGTAGTTCAATATAGATCATCCAAAGATGTGTGAGTTTGATTGATTGGCCATGGTAAGTTGCCCCTTGGTATCAGGGGGATTAGCAGGGTAAATATGTGGGGTTGTGGGGAGAGGGCTGGATGGGTTTGTTGTCAGTGCAGGATCAATAAACTGAATTGCCTTCTGTGCTGTAGAAACTCTACAATTCTAATACAATAGTCAGACGGTGATGTAATACTTGTAGTTGGCATAGATTTAACCCGTTTATGAGAAGAACAATAAATTAGCACTGGAAAATATGCAATATAGATTCATTTGAATTTTAGCAGAGATAGAGGATGATAGAAAAATGAAAAAACGTATGACTTTGACAGAGTAGCTGAAAAAAAATCGGTATGAACTGTTGGGAATGTTCAGGATAATGAAGGAATCCAATATAGTAGTTTGTATAATTCAAAATAGTACTGAGGGAAAATAAATCATAGGGTGATTGCTTTTTTAAGGGAAAAGGAAGAAGTTAGAAGAAAAAGAGTGGTTAATGTCGAATTATTTTAAAAGATGTGCTTCTACTTATTGATTCATTGGTTTGTGAAGGAGAAATATGGTTACATGAAAAAGTAACCTAAAAATAAGAAAGCTTGAAGTGTGAGTAGGATTAGACTTGATTTATGAGCAAGGGTCTTAAAAAAAAAAGCCATCTCAATGTATCGGATACCATAGTGCAAGAATATGCAGGAATTTCAATGCTTTAGTTTTGTTGACAGATTCAGAAAATGACTCCTTGTGCTATTCCATGATTCATATCATGTGAGTCCTGTAAGATTTATTACTTCATGACCATTACCAACTCTATGTAATTTAATTTATCATGTATCCTCTTTACTGATCTTGGAGGTTTAAATGACAGTATTTTCTCTCGTAAAGTGGACATTTCTTGACAAATGTTGGTTTGTCGTTTGCTTTTAAAGTTTTTACATTTAGCAGTTATATTTTAATATTAATCAACTATCATTTGGGTACTTTATAATTTTGGTTGGCAAACGTTTGAAGGTAGTTACATTGGATAGGGTACAGAAAAGAGCACTCTTCCTCAATTTCCAGATGTTTCTCTTCCGTTGTCCAGATTAGTGGAACTGCTCTTTCTTAGCTTCATTCAGATTTGTCCACTTGTGGCCAGAGAATCCCTGCTTCAGCCTCCCCTCCTGCCTTTGCACAGTTACTTCTGAACCCCTCAAGGATCTATCTTTGGCTTCTTGCTACTTCTCATCTACCTACTGGACTTCTGCAGTAGCATCCAAAACTATTCAGATGTCAGATTCCAAATGTACTCTGGCAAGGCCATATCTTGATCCCTCAACTTCCTCTGATTTATCATGATGCTTAAATGGTTCCATTAAGAGATGAGCAGAAATTTCATATTAAATTTTAAGATGACCAAAAACCACTGTTTTTGAATCTGCCACAAAATCTATTCCTCACCTACTAATTCCGACAATTGCAGCAAGAGACTGTAAATACTCTGTCTTCAGTTTGTGATGTTGAAGGGGGTACATGGCTCTGCCAGGAATGCAGAAACTTTGTCATTGGGTGCATGCTACAGCTGAGAGAGCATGTTCCCACTGCAACCTACAGTGATGGAGGGTTGAATTTTCTTACATGGACGTCAGTGAATGTCTCCATTTCAGTGCTGACTGCAAGGTCCTGGGCAATATTTACATGATATAACAAAATTCAGTCTCAGCCATTGGCCTACTGTGCTGACATCTGCAAATCGTAATTGCCCTTGTGACTATTCAATATGTTTATTTGCCAATGATTTGCATGTCTTGACCTCCATGTGCAATGACTTTGAAGAAAGAAGTCTGTTGATTTGTTCTTGCTATCTGGTTAATTGCATTGAATAATTGCCCTCACTTGTAATTAAATATACCTTTTCTGTTCAATATTTTGTCCTTGTAGCCATTTACTGTGTCCCAGCTGAAATTGTGCGCAGGAATCATGGTCACAGCATCTCACAACCCCAAGCAAGATAATGGTTATAAGGTAATTATGCAATTCTTTACACCATGCTGTTGTCAGTAATTTAATCTAAAATCATTGCAGTATTAGTTGACCAACCAATTCAATTTTTCTTCTTTCACTTTAAATAGTGACGGAGTCATAGAGGTTTACAGCATGGAAACAGGTCCTTAGGCCCAACTTGTCCATGTTGCTGTTTTTTTTAAAAGCCAGAAGCTAATCCCGATTGCCCGCATTTGGCCCATTATCCCTCTATACCCATCTTAACCATGTAACTAAATACTGAGTATATATATATAGTGATTAGTGTACAATTGCATGGGAAAATAGATTGCAAGAACACAGTGAATGGTAAAGCTGTTTGTGAAAATGGAGATAACACACAGCGTTGTGCATTTTTTTTCTTCACATGGCTTCTTGGATTCTATGTGCATAGGTAGCAGGATAAGCTTATCCTTTGCGCTATGAGATCTGTTCACAGGGCTACACAACAAGCTGGCAATGTCGTATTCAGACTTAGAGTTTAAGCAATTCTGATGAATAAGAACAAAGAGTTCTTTGGCCAGCACCCTAACAAAGCAGCTTTCCTGATCAATCATCACTTTTGTTTTCTGTGGGAAATTGCTGGATTCCAATTCATTCCTGCAGTTACATACAAAACAACTTCCAAAGTAACCCACTTACATGTGAAATGCTTTGGAATATACTGAAGACATAAGATGATGTGAATGTAATTTTTTTTCCTTCAAGAGATTCTATACATGTAATAAAATTGGTTCTGGTTTCCTAAAATATTGCTTTGTAACTTCAAATTAAATATTAACAGTGTACAACAAAGTCTTCCAGTATTCAGTTGTATCAGTGCCTGAAAAGACTTGATAATTAATTCAGCTATGAGCATTGTCATGCTAGTCGTATCTACCATCTTAATTCCAAACTCTTACTGTTAGTGTAAATACTACATTTGTTTGAGATTGAATTTGAGATACACCATTTGGTGCAAAAAGATTTGCAGATTATGTCAAGGTGTCTTAAGACACTTCATAGACTAATGTGTCATCACCATTGTAATGTTGAAAACCAGACAGCCAACTTGCATTGTGATAACAACAAACATTCATTTTTGGCGATGTTGATAAAGGAGTCGATATTGACCAGGGCAGACTTCCCTTATCCCTCTTCAAAATAGTGGGGCAAGATTTGAGAGATGTGATTGGGTGGAAGCACAGGCGAGTGAGCCCTGAAATTCCCTCCATTGGCCAGTATGCCTGTTCTTGGCCTGGTCAAGATTCCAGACCGTTTTCTAGAAGGAAAAGGTAGGAATGGCTGGCTACCTGCAAGTAGCTAAAAGCTGTTTTGAGCCAGTTAAGTGAGCCACTAAGACCTCCTGTCCTGTGCTTACTGACAGTTTCCAGTTGGCAGGTGGTAGAGAGAGTAGGGGGCAGGGGCCAACACTCTGGATGGCCTACTGCTGCTGATGAAGGGAAATCAGCACGGCTGTGGAGATTCCGTATCCACAAATGCAGTCTGGCTGCTTGGCCATTTTTACCTTACAAAATTTTAGAAGTGCTGAGTGGGCACTTCCATCTCTCTCTTGCTCTCTCTCTCGCATGCAATGGCACGCTGCAGGCTCTGAAAAATGAAAAATGGCAGGCTCTTACATTGCTGTCATGCCTATTGGTGTTCCAGCATAAGTGCCCAACAGTAAACGTGAGCCCAATCTCTGGCCACTTATTGGACAGTCTTACAAAACTCTTGATGGGTGACAATTCCTGACATTGTGCAGGGTCAGGCCTGCATTTGATCCTGACCCCAAATGGAGAATCCAGTCCATGATCTTTTACAGATGAGAGCAGATGGGAAACTAATTGATTCCAGATTACAGTGACAGACAATAGACTAATATCTCGAGATTATGCCAGTGCTGTTTAATTTCCTATTTGTGAACTAAGGATATAACAAAAAATCCTTGCAATCTATATATTTTCATAATTAAATTCCAAAAATGTAGTTTTATTGAAATTCTGTATAAAATTTTTCCTGGAATTAGAACTATTTCCTCAGTTGGGAATTTAAGTTGCGCTTATTTTCCAAATTCCATAAATACTCAAAAACATGCAACTGATTTATTTTCATTCAAAACCCCTATGTCTTCCTTTCTCCTCATCTTTTGTCTCTTTTCTGTCTGAATATTATTGTACAATTTTTTCAATTTATTCAATTCCTCTTTTGTTTTCCTAAGCTACTTGGGAGCTGCATATAGCTGTATGCATCGTATACAAGATGCGTAAGTCTTATATACAATGCCTGGAAGTCTAATATAAAACTACTGCACTAATGGATCTTCCAGGCTGTTTAAATTGTTGTGTTAACTGGATGTGCTTTGAAATCTTTGTGTGTGTGTTCGTTCCCCTTTCAATTGGAGAGGTGCAGTGTACAGATAACCCAGCAGATATGCTTTAGCCCTTAACCACAATATGTTAGTTTATTAGAAGACTATTTATGTACATGCCAATTCACTACCAAGTGTAAAGGAGATTCCATCTTCACTTGTATTCTTTAAGTGGCCTTTCAAGATGGGGACAATTGCATTGCAGGCTAACAGCTAATTCAATAAATGAATTACTTGGAGTTGGTCAAGTGTGAATGGGAAAAAGGGAATGATGTATTTTGCCTCTTAGTCTAGCATTTTATTTCCTCAAAAATAATTGTAGCATTTAAATCATCATGGTTTAACTTGAATTAAATAGTATCGTATTTTATTCCAAACTGAATTCCGTTTGGTTCAAAGGTACTTCTGAAATGGTGCTGGTAATATACAGCTGAAGAGCATTTTTCGGTGATTGATCAAGTAACTTAATGCATCCTTTCTTCCACTTATTTATATTGCAGACCATGTATAGGTGTTTTTTTTTTTTAAGCCTATTTCTGTAACTGCTGTAACATCTATAGTTTGGTAATGTTTAGGTTTACTGGGATAATGGAGCTCAGATTATTCCACCTTATGATCAAGAAATTGCAAAGGCCATTGATGAAAATTTGGAGCCATGGTCAGACTCTTGGAATGACAAGCTTGTTGATGGCAATTCACTCATTAAAGATCCTTATGAAAGTATGAAAAATAAATATCTCGAATGTCTGCAGAAGCATTGCTTTTACAGGTCAGTGACCAAATATACTTACAAAACAGCACTGGAAACAGGCCCTTTGGATTTGACTTCTACAGCAAACTGGCTAATGTCATCTTTTTCTGATTTCATTTGATCATATAGTTGGTCTTCTGTCACCAGAAGCAGACTCAAGCTGCTTAGTAGATCTTGGCTAATTCTGGAATCTTGCTACATATCTTTACTTTAGCAACATACTGTGGATGCTGGAAATCAGAAATATAATCCAAATTTCTGAAAATATTCAGCAGGGAGAATCTGTAGCATGAAATAATGTTTCAGATGTTAACTTTTCTTTCTCCACAGGCAGCGCTTGACTTGTTGAGTATTACCAACATATTCTGTTTGTATTGCACTGCACCTCATTTTGGCTAATGTGTGATTAAGGACATGGCATTGATAAACTATTTGCTTCAATGCAAATTTGGCACTTAAACGCACAGAATAATATAATTTATTATCCATCCTCTTCCCACTTCGCGCCAACATAATTCTGAATGATGATTGTCTCTTTACTATTATATATTTAAGCACTAATAAAATATATTTGTTTCAGTAGCTTTTTTCCAGAAAATTCCGCTCTTGGGCTCAGCAATTTCAATGTAATGATTTAATTTTGAGAGGGGGTAAAATATCCTATTTCTACAGTATGAATAGTCTGCAACTATGTTTGAAGCTCAGTGCTTAATACACATACAATGTTTAATAATTGCTTAGTGAATTATGCACCAGGGCAGTCAAACCATGGAGAGAAAACTATTTTCCTCCTCTTTCCCTCTTCCACTCTCCCTCTGCCAACCACCTCCTCCTCCTCTTCCCCCACATCTCCTCCACTTAAATATTTATGTGTGTGTGTGTGTGTCAGGTTTGATATTACCAATAAAAAGTACTTTGTCTTGTCTCCACTTTCTCCCCACTCTCCTCCTGCCCCAGTTACCTGGTTGATGGGACCACTTTCTGCTCTCTTACTTTCATTACTGTTGAATGACTGGTAGCCCAACTTCCATTCCTGGTTCCCATGTTCCATCTTATGTATTGTCCCTGTTGTTTTCACAAACCCTTCCTCAAGACCTTTGCTGTTGCAAACTATCATTTTTTGTCCCCATTGTGTTTCAATCGCACTTATTTTAACTCTAGCAAAGGTTTATTTTCTTCCTTATTGTTACAACAGGATCTTTCCTTGGCCTTCTTTTGCTCATCCACACCCTGCCTTTTAATTATCTGAAGATATGGGGTAGATTCTCCATGTATGCTAATGTCATCTGCCTCTGTTTCTTCAATTGTTTGTTGAATCTGTGTGGCTTTCCAATATCCTTTCTTAGATGGGCTGCAGTTTGTTTTTACGATTAAACATTATTAAACTGAGTTATTCAGGTTCTTGCCAACTGCCACAAACTGCACTACTTCCACAGCAGCTTATACACAGTATATTTGTGACTGAAACAAAGGTGTATTTCTCACTTCTGCATTCAACTTTTCCAATGCATTACTGGCCAAACTCCTATTTTTCATGTCAGTAAACTTCAACTGATCCAGTATTCTGTTACCTGCACACAGTTCAGTTTTCCTGTCACCCCTGCCTTTACTGATCTTCGTTGGCTTCCAGCCTCTCAATGCCTCAGATTTTAAATGATCCCCCTTCTTCATGGACTTATCCCTCCCTAATTCAGAAGCATATGACCCTAAAACCCACCCATAACCCCTAAACTCTTCCCTTCCCTTCAAACGTTTTGTATTCCCTTTCTCCTTGGCCATCATCATCACCTGTGCCTTCCATTATCTAATCTGCCAGTTCTAGAATTTCTTTACAAAATCTTTCTGCCTCACCACACCTAAGGACCCCTGAAAAAAATCTTTTGGTCACCTGTCCAACTATCTCCTCCTTTATCTCAAACTTGTTATGACCCATTGAGGAAGAATGAACTGGCTGCCCTTCTATTCAGACCCTACAATTGGCTGCAACAAACATTTTAAAATTTATTTTCCTTGCAAGTGACTTTTCCAATCAGATGTATTTATTTCTTACAAAGGGACCAATCAAACCAGGTTTCCTTGAGTCAAAGAATATGTTATTAACTCAAAAAAAAAAAAAATGAAGATGCAGTGTTACACACAGACACAAGCAAATATTAAAAAGTGAGAAAGTTAGAGCCTCGTAAAAATGACAGAAGTACATGATTAAACCCTTGCCCTGTCTTTGAGACATAGATTATTGAATAATGTGGTTATTTGAAGTTAGTTGGTTTCCTGTAGAATTCTAGTATTGATTTAACTTAGGTTTGCATTTTGTTGAATATGTTATTTTAGCTTCACAAAGAGAGATCTTCCTGTTCTTTTCCAGAAGTGTTTATAGATGATTATCGTGCTGCTTTTCCTCTTCTTCCTTTTCTGATATTGCTTGACAGAACTAGTTTTTAAAACCCTTGTCTGTATATTCTCAAAACAAATTTAATTAGCCTGCCTTATGGCATCGTTGCTGACTAGGTAATCTTATTTTTTGATCTTTTTATCTCTGAAACGTTTGACCTGTTTCACAAAAAATTAAAAGAAACAGGAGATTGTGATTATTTTCTTCTCCACAGGCGTTTTGAATGTGTGATGAATTTCTGGCTGATTTGCAGTTCTACTGTTCTGGTGGAACTGCAGTTGATCACTGTCTCACACTTGGCGTTTTTAATATCTTCCTTTCAAGATAATCCCTGTTTGAAGTGGACCTTGGCACCCATAGTCATGAAATTCCATATAACAGGTCAGCAATGCAATTCAGATAAACTCAGCAGAGTAGTAGTCAGTTTCCAGTACCAGCTGGTTCCCTTTCCAGTCAACATTCTTGGTTGACTGCAACAAAATGTTTTAAATCTATTTACCTTGCTAATAACTTTTCCAATCCAAATGTATTTATTTGGTAGTAAGGAACCAATCAAATCAGGTTTTCCTGAGGCAAAAAGAAAGTAAGTTTTTGTTACTAAGCATCTCATTCTCGCGCACGCACGCACGTCAGAAGTAAGGAGTTTGAGTTCAAGAAAAGTTAAAAGATCCAGTTCAGCCATTTTTGATTCATGTTTTTTGCAGGTAGTCTTTAAGCACTTCAATGGTGAAATGCAAGTATTCCTCTCTTAGTCCCAGTTTCATGTCATTGTGACACTCCAAATGTTTTTCTAAGGTCTTACATCAATGCAAGTTGTTGTTGTAACAAGTGTGAAAGATTGTGATCTGAAATGTCCCATTTGATGGGGAGTTTCGATGTCTGTGTATCACTGATATCTGAGCACGTGACCGCTCAAAGGTACACTAATTCTCATATTTCCTATCAGTCATTCCTGAATAAATACTTACCATGTTTTGTTGCTGGTATTAAAAGTTTTTATAATTTACTTTACTTTCGATAGCCTGCACCAGACAATTTTTTTTCCACTGACTTAACTTCAATTTCCTTTTATCTAGGGATATAAATAAGGAAACTAAACTTAAATTTGTACACACGTCCGTGCATGGAGTTGGACATGAGTTTGTGCAAGCAGCTGTGACATCATTTGGCTTCACCCCTCCCCTTGCAGTTCTAGAGCAGAAAGATCCCGATCCAGAATTTCCAACTGTCAAATACCCAAATCCAGAAGAAGGCAAAGATGTGCTGGTAAAGACTGTTTGTATATAAGCCTCTGTAGCCAAAGCTGCTGTTGTACTGGTTTGTGTGGGATATTGATGCTGTTGGTTCCTGTTCGGTATCCTAAAGCTGAAAAAAAACTCGTGAGTAAGATTTTTAGATTTACTAATTCTGGGCATTGGGAGCCCAACTTTAAAATAAAACCTCTCTGGTAACCAACTGAAACGCATTTAATAACCTTGCTTCGGAGTGGGTAAGAAACTGATGGCATTAATACTCCATCATGTCAAGATCACTGATAGTTTGTCTTTATTTTACTTGCTAGCAAGGGATTTGGTTCCCGGCACAATGGGTCGAGACACTGCTCCAATGGATAAAGAAAATCATCTTGGTTTATACAACTCTGCAGTTCACAGTCAGTTGGACATAATCCAGTCAAAAAGTGTTACAAGTGGCATATTTTACGTATTGATCAAATAGAAAAAATACTGAACCATCCTGATCTATGAGATCATGATACTTTGTGAGATACCCCAATATATTATTTGTAAGCCTGTCCTCTAGTCTCTTAGTCAGACATCATGTCTCTATTTTTGGTAGTACCCTCACAAAGCATTCTTTAATTGATAAAGGGGGTCTATAAAAGCAATTAGCATTTTGTGCCCTGTAAGTGAAGTTAATTGAATCTCTAAAGGATGTGATCAACTTATCTTGCCTTCAGGATATTTCCCAATTATAGCCAATATAATGAAATACATATATATGGTTCTTATCAATTCAGTGACTGAGCTTTTTATCACTGCCTACAATTAAAAGAGGTATCATCATGTTACCATTTAATTCTTTGTCAGTTCCCATTAAGTCCCCTACCATAACTCTTTTGTTAGTGAAGACATTAGAATCTTTCAGATTCTGTTTTGATTAGAAACTATGAAAGCAACTTCATTACAACTCACCCTTGTGTCAGTTTTTTTCTGATAAGGTGCCTGGTGAGGTAATTATGGCCTTGTGATTCCAACAATTGGGTGCTTTAAAGGAATCAAAGGACACTTTGTACTTGTGCATCTAGGTTTCTTTATTTAACTTCTAAAGATGTATAGAAGGTATATTTATATGTGTGGACTAATTAAAGATATTACATGTATCTCTAAAACTACAAATTATTTAAAACACTCTTTTACAATTACTAACAAACTTGCTTCCCAATGATAAAGTGAATTCTACATCCAAGTTGATTAAACAAAAATCTTAGTGAGTCTGGCAATTTTATAGTAGCTCTTTTCTATCTTTCTACAATCATACTAGATGTAAAACTTGTTCTAATTACTTTTTGCTTTGGGTCTTTATCAATTGAAAACACAATTTGCAGAGATGCAATAACTATAATTGCCTTAAGTCCACATATGGAAAGCTTTGCCAGACGTCTGTAACAATATTCTCATTATCCAGTCTTACAGTTGCTTGAAAAATAAGATTCAGTGGTCACTCTTTTGAGGATTTAGACAAAAAGTGAGCTAAAATGAATAAAACAGTTGATAACATTGTTAGCAAGAAGACTGATAATAAACACTGGGTTATTCCTCACTGTGTGTGTGTGTGTGTGTGTGTGTGTGTGTGTGTGTGTGTGTGTGTGTGTGTGTGTGTGTGTGTGTGTGTGTGTGTGTATACAATATATATATTATAAGTCATGGTTAGATATGTTTTTGATAGACAAGGGAATTAAGGGTTATGGGGAGAAAGCAGGAAAGTGGAACTGATCCACTTCAGATCAACCATGATCTTGTTGAATGGCGGGGCAGGTTCGAAGGGCTAGATGGCCTACTCCTGCTCCTATTTCTTATGTTCTTGTTCCACATCTGAGAAGTGAAACTTGAAACAATTGCCTTCGACAATATTTTGCAATTTGATGTAATGTAAGGAAAGACTTGAAATTCAGGGAATGATATTACAAAACATTTGGTATAAGTAAAGTAAATATTTATTAAACAGTAAAATAAACAACTATTAAGTCAATTAGAAGTATACTTTACTAAAATGGTAATGCAGAGTATCACTATTATCCAGTTCCGAAGATCTTTATTTCACTGTCTTCAAAGCTAATTCTCCCCAAACTCCCACAACATCTTATAAAATTTTTACAAATGATAAAATAATCTAGTACCAGTTACTACACCAGGCAGTGATATTTCTTTGAGTTGCTTTTAAGTTAGAACAAAACAACTGTTTATTTCAAGATAGGATTTCTTCCATTCAATCCCTTGATTTCCTTAAGAGCCGAAAAGTTTATTGATTAGATTCAAGCCTGCGATCAATCCTAACATGCACACCCCTCTCAGATACTGAATTCCAGCAATTCATAACCCTCTTGAGTGAAGAAATTTTGCCACATTTCAATCCTAGTTGGCTGATCCTTTTATCTGAGAGAAGACATATGTCAGTCAGGGAAAAATGTCTCTCACTTTGCAAGCCCTCTAAGAATCCTTGAAGTACATAAGTGAGATCATCTCTCATTTTTCTGAACTCTGATGAATGCAGAGAAAGGTCTCCCTATTGCACACAGGCTGCCTATTAGACACAGGATCTCCCTGAATCAGGCTACAAGACATGTTCACCAGGGTCTGCCTAGCAAATTGTCCAGTTGCCTCTGATAGGATACTAGAAGTGATGTGTTGAGGTCCTTAAGTCACTTCACCTAGGAAGTTGGGAAGGTGATGAGATCCTTATCCCATGGCTTTCTGCCCAATTTCATAGCCTCGTCCCCAGTCTCCCAGTCCAACTTCAGAGGAGCATTAAATTCCATTTCAATTCTTCCTAACAAGTGATTGCTATTTTCATGACAGACAGTTGGAGAAAGGCTAGAGTCAGGCTTGCTTGCTGCCTGAGGCAACCAGATTAAAAAGCACAACTCCTTTAGTGAGACATTGGCCTATTTCTGGAGTGGAGTGAGGCATGCTTCACCCCTCTTCCCACCCCCACAACCTTGAATCTTTCCAAAGGTTCCTCCATGCTCTTGTTCTGAAGCATGTAGTTCTATAGCTCCTCCCCTCTCAGGCTTCTCTTGTCCATGACTGCAAGCTTTTGCTGTTTTGATCCCTTAGTCATTCAATTATTAACCACAGTTTCCTTCCTGACCTTCGTGCTAACTGACATTGCAAATTGTTTCCTCTTGAGAACGGTATTCTTTGCTTTTCAAATTTTTGCCTTGACATAAGAACATAAGAAACAGGAGTAGGCCATTTCAGACCTGTGAGCCTGCTCATCATTCGTAGAAACATCGAATGTAGGAGGAGGTCATTCAGCCCTTTAAACCTGTTCCGCTATTTATCCCGATCATGACTGATAATCCACTCAATAGCCTAATCCTGTTTTCTCCCCATAACCTTTGATCCCATTCACCTGAAGTGCTGTATTTAGCCACCTGTGGAATATATTCAGTGTTTTATCATCAGCTACTTCCTGTGATAATAAATTCCACAGGCCCACCACTGTTTGGGTGAAGAAATGTCTCCTCATCTCCGCCGTAAATGATCTACCCCGAATCCTCAAACTGTGACCCCTCGTCCTGGACAGCCCACATTGGGATCATCCTTCTTGCATCTACCCTGTCTAGTCCTGTTAGAATTTTGTAAGTGTTTATGAGATCCCACCTCTCTCCTTCGTCTGAACTCCAGCAAAAACAATTCTAATCTAGTCAATCTCTCCTCGTACATCAGTACTGCCATCCTTGGAATCAGCCTGCTAAACTTACACTGCACTCTTTAGAGAGCAAGAACATCCTTCCTGAAAAAAGGAGAACAAATTGCACACAATACTCTGGGTATGACCTCACAAAACCCTCTATAATTGCAACAACACATCCCAGCTCCTGTACTCGAAACCTCTTGCAATGAAGGCCCACATACCAATTGCCTTCTTTACTGCCTGCTGCACCTGCATGCTTACCTTCAGTGACTGATGCACAAGGACACCCAGGTCCCGCTGTGCACTCCCCTCTCCCAATTTACAGCCATTCAGGTAGTAATCTGCTGCCTTGCTTTTTCTTCCAAAGTGAATAATCTCAAACTTATTCAAATTATACTGCATCTGCCATTGATTTGCTCCCTCATCCAACCTGTCCAAATCATGCTGAAGGATCTTTGCATTTCATCACACTTCACCCTTCCACCTATCTTGGTATCAATTGCAAAGTTTCAGATGTTACATTTTGTTCCTTCATCCAAGTCAATATATATTGTGACTAGCTGGGGTCCCAGCACTGATCTCGATGGCACCCCACGAGTCAATGAGATCATGGCTGATTTTCAACGTCAGCACCATTTTCCTGTGCTCTTCCCATTATCCCTTGATGTTTTATATATAGAAAACTATCAATCTAGATCACAGACTGGGGTAGAGAATTCCAAAGATTCATCACTCTCTAAGGAAAGGAATTCCTCCACACCTCAGACCTAAATAATCTGCCCCTTATACTGAGACTGTGGCCCCTGGAACATCCTTCCTTGTCAAACCCTGTAAAAATGTTGTATGTTTGAATAAGGTTACCTCATCTGAGCTCCAGAGAATAAAGGCCCAGTCTATTTAATTGTTCCTCATAAGACAATCCCTGCATCCCAAGAATTCATTTAGTGAACTTTCAGTTGCACTCCTCCTTAGAATACCATCTCTTAAAACCTTGGTTCTTAGAAATTACCACCATAGCTTCAACCAAATTCCCTCAGTCCTTCAACATATTGTTACCTCTCACATCTACCCATTTTCCCCTCAACTCCATGTTTGAATCACTCCATGTTTCACCCTGAACTAATCAGAGTTTAAAAACTACTTTCTTAGTGACTGTATCCACGTGCACCATTTCTTACATGCCCTTCTTCATCTCTCTACAGCCTTTAACATGGTCAGCTTTTTTGTCTTCCTCCAACACTCACTTTATTTTGAAGTTGAGTGGGACAGTTCAGCGTGAGCAATCTAGCTTTTATTATTAGTTTATGTCCTCTTGTCCCAGATTCCAGAAGTCGCAGACATAGGTTCTCCCTATCTGATCTCAACAGTTTCCATTAATATCTTGAAAAGTTCAGTTAAATCACTCTTTTAATTTATGAATTCCAGGGGATGCCATCTTACTTTGTGCAATAACTTCTTAAAGCTTAATTCCTGGAGTTCACGAATCATTCTAGTAAATCTTCAATGCACCCCTTCCTAGGCAAGTCCATCCTTCCTGCAGTGAAATGCCCAAACTGTTCACAATATTCCAGGTGTAATATAGCCAGTGTTTTGTGTGACTGAAGTATGACTTCCATCCCTTGTATTCCAGTCCTCAAGATATAAGAATCTATATTCCATTAGCCTTTCTATTTGTTTGCATCAGTTCATGACGTTTCAATGATTTGTGTGCTTGATCCCCAAATCTTCTTGGAGCTCACTGTTTATCTTTTGTGTAACAATAAGTTTGCTGTTAGATTTATTATCCAAATTACTTGAAGGAAACAGGCCATCTGAGTTGTATTTTTTTAACTTAAATTTGTCATATGCTATTCAATGAAACGTATCATTTTTTTCTAGAATTTATCTTTTGCTCTGGCGGACAAGGAGGGAGCCACAGTCATCTTAGCAAATGACCCAGATGCTGATCGGCTTGCTGTAGCTGAGAAACAAGAGAGGTATGTAAATCTTTTCGTTGCATTTTGTAAGATGCAAGCATTTCCCTATGCATTGAAAGTTCCCCAAATTCTAAGGAATTCAAATAGAATTCTAGAGAGTTTCAGGACCTTTAGTATGAAATGCATGTGTTAAGACTTTGCTTTATGTCCTGTATCCTTTTCCAGTAGTTTTGGGTTTGCATTGCATTGCATTGTGTAGATAGCTATAAATCTGTTATTATTTGTCTTCCCACAAATTGAAAGTGCAGAAATGAAAGGGTAGGAAGCATACTGCTTGTCCCAATTTTTTTTTTCCACAGGACAAAGGTGTTCTAAATTGCTAACCTTTAATGCAGCAAAATTATTTTATGCTGCATGAGACATGTCCAAACTGTTCTCATTCATGAATTAGAACTCCTAGGTGATCCGTAGAAGAGTTTTCTTCAGCCAATACATAATATTCAGGACCAATTTATTTGATAGATTTATTTCAAATAAAAGGAACATTGTAAGATATGCTAATTGTCATTAGCATATGAGGGCCCTGGAGTTGTCAGCCTTCCCTGAGGATCTGGATTAAGTAATAAGGGATAAGCTTTGTATAACTCATTGAACTTAGATCTTTAGAACATTGTCACCAGTTATATAAGAGCTATAAATATTGATACCCCTCATGTGGCTGGTGAAGATATTTTTATATTTGAAATGATGTTTGATGGAGAAACAATAATTGGAAGCTAGGTATGTAGTTGTAGAATCATTATAGCAGAGAAGGCGACATTTGGTCCATCAAGCCTTTGCTGGCTCTCTGCAGAACAATCCAGTGAGTCCCATTTCCACCCTCTATCTCTATAATTTTGCAAATTGATTTCCCTCAATGCCTATCCAATTTCTTTTAGAAATCATTGATTGTCTCTGCTCAACCACTAAGGCAGCAACTTCTAGGTCATTAGCATTTGCTAGGTTTAAAAAAGGTACTTATTCACATCCCCTCTATCACTTGTCTAAAATCTTATCTGTGTGTCCTAATCCTTCTACTGTTATAGTATCTATGATTTGTTACTTGATGAGTTTGAGATGCAAAGATAAATGATTATTGCTGAAGTTCTGCAATTCCCTCTGTTGTATCACTGCCATAGTCAGCAGATTGTAGCAGTACATTCACCTATTTTCAGATTCTGCTGGTAATCAGCATATCACTTTTGTTCAGACTCAAACACATGAAAGTCGGTCACGTAATATCCAACTAGTTGGATCATTACTTGTAACTAGAGAGGAAAGGGAAGAGACAATAGAGTTTCAGTAGATAAAATTAGCATCAGATGACACACTGGTTGAGAGGTTTGGAATAAAGCCACTCCTCTGAACACGGAAACAGGCCCTTAAGCCCAACTCATCCATGTCAACCAGGTTTTCTAAACTGAACTAGTTCTGTTTGCTTGTGTTCTGAGGAAGAATCAGTAAGACAGCTGAACCACCATACTCTAGGGCACGAGCAGAAGGCAACTTTTGCACCAATATTAGTATGGAGAAACAAATTTATCGTGAGGAATCTTTGAAAATCTCTGCAATCAAATCCCCAAATAACTAAAGTGACTCTTGTTAGAAAATCAGCTCATTAAGCTGAGCTGCATGGCTTAAACTCCAACAATACTCTGTGTGCATTCTAAGTCTCACTGCTTGCAAACCGTAGATCAAACTCTAAATTTAATTGAGGGAAATATATTTCTATGATCAAAGTTGACATTGCAGTGACTTGTTTGAAAGTGCTGAATAATAATACTTCAGCAAGGCATTTGATATCCCGCAATGCTAGACTTCTTGAGAGGGCATGGCATCCAAGGGGCTTTGGCCTTGTGGATCCAGAACTGGCTTGCCTAGAGAAGGCAGAGAGTGGTTGTGGATGGGTCTTATTCTGCATGGAAGTCGGTCACTAGTGGAGTGGCTCAGAGATCTGTTCTAGGACCCTTGTTCTCATTTTCAGAAATGACCTGGATGAGGAAGTGGAGGATGGGTTAATAAGTTCACCGACGATACGAAGGTTGGTGGTGTTGTGGATAGTCTGGAGGGTTGTCAGAACTTGCAACATGACATAGATAGAATGCAAGACTGGGCGGAGAAGTGGCAGATGGACTTCAACACGGATAAATGTGTCGTGGTCCATTTTGACAGGACCAATGGGATGAAGGAGTACAATATCAAGGGTACGAGTCTTAGCAGTGCTGAGCAGAAGGACTTTCGGGTCTAGGTCCATAGAACTCTTAAATCGGCCTCGCACGTGGAGGATGTGATTAAGAAGGCATATGGTGTACTGGCCTTCATTAATCGAGGGATTGAGTTTAGGAATCGGGAGATAATGCTGCAACTTTATAAGACCCCACTTGGAGTACTGTGTGCAGTTCTGGTCGCCTCACTACAGTAAGGATGTGGAAGCTATTGAGAGGGTGCAGAGGAGATTTACAAGGATGTTGCCTGGATTGGGAGGCATGCCTTAGGTTGAGGGAGCTAGTTCTCTTCTCCCTGGAGAGACGAACGTTGAGAGGCGACCTAATAGAGGTTTATAAAATGTTGAGAGGTATAGATAGGGTAGATTCTTGGAGGCTATTTCCCAGGGCTGAAATGGTTGCTATGAGAGGACACAGGTTTAAGGTGCTGGGGAGCAAGTACAGAGGAGATGTTAGGGGTAAATTTTTCGTTCAGAGGGTGGTGAGTGAGTGGAATCAGCTGCTGTCGGTGGCGGTAGAGGCGAACTTGCTGGTGTCTTTTAAGAGACTTCTGGATGAGTACATGGGATTGGGAGTTACAGGTAGTTCTATGGCCTGGTAGGTATGGGTATGATCGGCGCAACTTGTGGGCCGAAGGGCCTGTTTGTGCTAGAACATAGTGTTTTATGTCTATGTTCTATAACTGATTTTTGTGTGTCTCAGACAATCAACTGACCAAACATTTATTCTGCATCTATCTGATGAATGGAGCTATAACAACTTAATAAGTTGCTGTGAGTTTATAACTCTGACAAAATAAATACAGAATAATTTAAAATGTTTTATTCAGAAATGTTGTAGATACCTATATTGATTTAAATCATTTTCTAATTGTTTGCTTGTCTTGTTTGAATTTCTTTGTCACTCCACAAATTATTACCATTAATTTACATGAATGGAAGTAATAACATCAATTTAGCTAAAGCTTCCATTTTTAGCAACTTGATCCTCTAGGGAAATGTAATCATAATTTGTTGGAATTTCACATTCATTTGAGGGTGAAAAACTTAGGTTTGAAATTAGTTTCTAGATTATAGTTAAATGCCTGCATCCATTAAAAGAATAAATAAAACCATGTTATATCTGTTTGATTGGAATATGGTTTTCTAACTATCCTGCTCTTATTTCCTTAATGATAGATGCCAGCAATTTCCAATTACAGGTCTGAGGCTAACTAGCCTATGGGTTCCCGTTTTCCTTCTGCTTTCTTTCTCTAATTGCAGCATTACAGTTGCAGTTTTCAAATCCACCAGAAATTGCCCAGAATCTAGGGAATTTTGGAGAACCAATGAATCCATTAACTCAGCAGCCACTTCTTTTAAGACCCTGGGATGTGGGATCATCAAATCCAGTGAACTTTTCAACCTATAGTCTTATTAATTTTTCTAGTATTTTTACTCTAGTGAGAAGTTCCTCCCTTCTTATCCTTTAATTTTCTTCTCCTGGATGTACCATTTCCTTGTTTTTCATTTTTAATTCTCCAGTCTTATTCCAAGTGGCCAACATTTACTAAAGCTGCACTCTTCCTTTTCATATAGTTGCAATGAATACTTTAAAAGGTAGAGAAGCAGAAGCAGTCATTTAAGGAGGTATTTCCTCATTTGCAACAAAGACATGTTCCATTTAGTAAAAGATCTTGAGAAGGATGAATCATTTGGGGTGAACCAGAGAGCTTAAGAATGATATGCAATTGAAAGAAAAGATGTTCAATACTATGAAGATTAGCGGTAGGCCTGAAGATTGGGGATATTTTAGAAACCAGCAAAAATAGAAAGGTAATAAACGAGGAGAAATTAGAATATGACGGTAAAGTAATAGATATAAAACAGACATTAAGAGCTGCTGCAACTATATGAAAAAGAAGAACGCAGCCCCTTCTGTTGGCCCCTTAGAATAAGACTGGAGAATTAAAAATGGAAAACAAGGAAATGGTAAAGAGAAGGTTCATTAGATTGATTCCTGGGATGAAGAAGTTATCTTAGGAAGGATTGTACAAAATGAACCTCTGTACTTTTGAGTTTAGAAGAATGAAATGATCTTATTGAAACATAAAAGTTTCTGAGGAGACTTTTTTGACAGGTTGATGCCAAGTGAGTGTTCCCCTTCATGAGGGTGTCAGCAAATAGGAGAGACAGTTTTAAAATAAGTTCACTCCCATTTAAGATGGAGATGAGGAGAATTGTTTTCCTCTTTTGCGGTCTTTAGTCTTTGGAATTTTGTCCCACAGAGAGCAGTGGAAACTGAATCGTTGAATATATTCAAGGGCAAATCAAACAGATTTTGGATCAACACGGGAATCAGGTTAGGGAGACAGGCAGGATTAATGGATTTGAAGCCAGGATTAAATCAGCCATGATTTTATTGAATAGTGCAGCAAGCAAGAAGGGCCGAATGGTCTGTTCCTGTTTCTTCTGATTTCATTTGAGTTATGTTCACATTGTCGAACTTCACCCTTGAAGCTGAATGATTGTCAGGAAGAAATTCTATTTCAATACATTAAGTGTTTATGCACTAATACCCCATGAGATAGTATCAAGGCCTTAAATTGTTCTATTTAAATTTGACATGTTATCAGCATGCTTATTGAACATCTTGATAGAATTGTGGAAACTGCTCCATTCGTTGAATAGCTTAGAAACAGAATTCATACACCTTCAAGTGTTTCAAATGAGAATAGTTAGTACTTTAATACTTATGAGTCCATGAGACATTAGTAGCTTGTTTGTGATTGTAATGTTAAATTCTGTTTGTGTTTCTCCCATCATATGTCCCCTGGATGTTTTACTCAAAATGCAATTAAAACAGTTTTATATGGGATTGACAATGCATGTACCCCTATGTAATCTGCTTTTCTCGATCCTTTTAACTGAAGTATACATATATTTGCATTAAAATAATAATTTTTAAGAGAGGAAGAAAAACTTTTTATAACTGCTTAAAATTAACTTAAGTTAAGAAAGGTTATTTTTGGAATACAATAATACCTTTTGTAGGGACACTTTTCATGGTTGGGAATTTTGTTTAATTAATAATTAATTTCATTATGTTTTTACTATTAAAATGTTCAATTCTCAAAATGCTTTCTCTTTTTGTTCTTAGTGGAGAATGGAAAGTATTTTCAGGAAATGAATTAGGTGCCTTGTTGGGTTGGTGGATTTTTATTTGCTGGAAGAAGCAAAATCCACAATCCAGTTGTCTAAAAAAGGCATATATGCTGGCCAGCACAGTCTCTTCAAAAATTCTGCGAGCAATTGCACTAAAGGAAGGATTCCATTTTGAGGTATACTTGTCGTTTTGACTTTGGCTATTAGTTGTGTATCACAACTACAGGGACTTACAAGGATTGGGGAAGGCCTGACACCTTCCCCAATCCCTGTAAAATTTCTATTTGATCTGTCTACACAGTAAGAAGGCCACCCATTTAATGAGACTTGATCTTTAAAAATGTTACCTATGGAAATTTGCGAATATTCAAGTTATTTATAGGTGCTGGCACAATCTTTGTCCAGAGTCCAGTAATCTAAGGGCATGCTGCAATTTCCTATTGCTTCAAAATCCCTTTCAGCTGTCTGCATAGTCATTATGATCGTTTTTATTAGACTTTTTCCACTCCAGATCCAACTGTTGTACTTTTCATGTTATGTTTTGCCTCATTTTCAACCATCAAGAAAATACTTGGTTATTTGCAAGAATTTTCCTGTTTCCTAACTCAGCATTGAGGTCAATTTTAAAACCGTGTTACTATTATAACATGTCACAAAACTAAAAGAAAGACTGCTATGCCATAGTCAGGCATTGGTTGGCATTGATGGTATTGACAGAAATGTTTATGGTCTAGATAATTCCACACCATGTTGATATGATTAAAATGAAATGGTGAAGAATAATAATCCCTTCTTTTCCACTTCCTCGCACACCTCAGTGAAAGAGAAAGATTAATTTTGATAACAAGAGAAACAGTTTTTATTTATCGTTAACAGCTGTGTGATTCCAAGACTGGGACATTCAGATTATGTTTTTCCCTCTTGTAGGAAACCTTAACAGGCTTCAAATGGATGGGAAACAAAGCTAAGGAACTTCTAGACAAAGGCAATATGGTGCTTTTTGCCTTCGAAGAAGCAATTGGTGAGAGTTTTTGTTTGCAATATACTTGTTAAAATGTTGAAGGTGGAACTTTTCTAGCTGTCATTGACAGATTTCATGCTGTGTAAGAGCAGAACTTTCAGTGAGAGGTTAAAAGTTGGAATTCTGCTCGCAAGAAATCAATTTGGAATTTTCGCCTCACTGTTTTCCTAGCGGGCTGATGGCAGTCAGGTTTCCCACTGATCCATGCTGGGGACACAGTTTGTGTGTTACAATCTCATGAATGCTTGTTAAAAACGATACTTATCACAATCCTATTTCCCCTTCCAATTATGTATCATGCCAGCAGGCAAGTATACCAGTCTAAGTCACACATCATAGAAGTGATGTACAGCTGTCCAACTTCACTTTCTTTGTGACTTTGAGGGAGCGCAGCATGCAAAGCTTACATGCAACCGTGCTCCTCCAGCTTGTCAGCAATGCCAGTGTTACTGATACTAGTGAGGGTATGTGGCACTGAGTATGTGCTGCAAATCTCAAGCAAGCTGCACTCTGATGTAGAGACAAGCATTACTAGCTTTTCACTAATGAAATCTTGTAGCTGGGTAACCACAATGCTAATCCTGATATTTGACATCTCAATTCTACAGAGGTTGAAGAGGTTTGGACACATTGGTAAAATGTTCCACCTTGGCAAAAGCGCCCCTGCAATCTCTGATGTGCTGATTAAGCTCAATTGGCACTTTAGCAATGATTGGATGTCTTTTGGTTTGTAATCCATGCCACTTGGAAAGAGCACATTTAAAGACTTTCATTGATGATCTGGCAGATATGCAGCAAATGTGCTTTCTTAACAACATATTTTATATTTTATAAAATATAAAATGTGGCTTATGTTTTCCATATAATTATAAACTTATCGATAAGCTTATTGATAAACACTGGGAATAACCTTGTAGCAGAAGAATACTAATGATTTGTGTTGTGTAAGGCAAATGTAGTCTCTCGTATGTCTATTCTGTATTTGCAGCTTAATTTCAATTGCATTGAATATTAGTATTGTTCAACTACAGCAGTGTTATTATAAAAGTATAGATAATGAAGTAACTGAGAATTGCCTAGGCAGTTTGTTAAATATTAAATAAAAGTCTTTTTATGTCTTTCCACTCTAATACTGAATGAATTGTGTTGCTGCCACGTTATTAACTATTTTGAGGAAAATTATTTTTTTCCAATTAACCTGATGGTAGCTTATCGACATTCATTTAAACATGAATGTTTATTCTGATGAAGAGTGAACTTTTCAATTGATATGTAGTATAATCTGTTCTCCCAGAGAAAATTAAATTCATGTTTCAGGTGTAGCCCAGAATTCAAGGCCAGAGGGAACTACAAAAGATCCCACTGCCTCTCAAGTTTTGAGAAACATAGAACAGGGAGAATCCCGCCTATAATCTTTCATCAGAGCTCAGTTACATCCAAATAATGATTTTTAATCAAATATGGATATTCTGTTTTTACTCAAAATGTTTTTATTTTATTCCTTACTCTCCCATTTTCCAGCAATCTGACTGACTTTAAATTTGGAAAAATGGCAAGGCTTCAATGGAGATTGTTTATATTTGAAACAAAAGTGGTTGTACTTGTAAGAAATGTGAGCAAAATAAAAGAAGTTTTATGTTTTTTGTGCAAAATGTAGGATATATGTCGACTGAATTTGTACTGGATAAAGATGGTGTTAGTGCAGCTGCTATTGTTGCAGAACTGGCAAGCTACTTGGCAACTAAAAATACCACCCTGTCCCAGCAGCTTAAAGCAATTTATGAAGAGTAAGTAGTAGTGTAATGCATCTTTTCTGTACGTTCCCTTAATTTTACTTTCAGCTCAACTGTAAACCTGCGTTCATGATCCGGAGACTGCCCTTACCTTTTTCTGACTTGGAATGAATTTCCATTATCCTGTTGTGAAATAAATATTTAATGATATAAATGTTTAATTGTTTTATAATTTTGAAAATCTATTTGTGTGTTTACAGTGGCCTCTTTGTGTTTTCCCAAAATATGTTTTTAGGAATAATGAAGGTCTCTAAAATAAACATAATTACATCCGTTAGATTGGTTCAAGAAAATTGAAGAAGTAGTTTAATGTATCCCTGCTTGATTCTCCAAGACATTTTTTTTACCTTTTTACAAGATTGAGTGATTTTTTTTTTGTATGCTACACACCAGATTTGTTTAGTTCAAGCTGGATGTTTTGTTTGATCCTTTGATAGAAATATTTATTTTGCACAGGATCTTGACCTTAATTGGTTGCACAAATCAAGACATGCAAAAATTTGTTTTTGTCTTTAGCTACACAGTAACCATGAGAACCAATTGCTCAATCACTTTGTTTGGTGTTGATTTCTAGTGGATACCCAAATAATTAATCTAAAGTTGCATCTATTTTTCTTTGTTCACTCAGAAATATGAGCATTGCCGACAAGGTCAGCATTTGCTATCTATCCCCCAATTTCCCTTAAGGTTACAGTTGTGAACCATCTGTTTGAACCATTGAAGTCCTTCTGTAGACACAACCAGTGTGCTGTTTGTGAGACAGTTTCTGGATTTGCACCCAGCAACAGCAAAGAAACAAGTCAGGACCATATGTGATTTGGGCAGACAGATGTTGGGGGATCTTGCAGATGTTTGCAATTTCCACACACCTGCTGCCTTTGTTTTGTTGGTGTTATAGATTGTGGTTTGGACACTGCTACTGAAAAAGGTTTGGTGAGTTGCTGCAGTGCATCTTGTAGATGGTACGCAGTGTTGTCACTGCATTGGTGGTGGAAGGAGTGAATGTTTAAGATGGCAGAAAGACTGCCAATCAAATGGATTGCTTTATCCTGGACTGAGCTTCTTGAGTGTTGTTGGAACCATGCTCATCCGGGCAAGTGGAGCATATTCTATCACACTTGTGCTTTGATGGTAGCCAGTAGCCAGGCTTTGGGGAGTCTAAGAGAGTGCTGCAGAATTCTCAGCCTCTGGCCATCTCTTAGATTCACAATGTTTATTTGACTGGTGTAATTAATTTTCTCCAGAATGGTTAGTTATATTGTTAAATTTTGGAGTGAGACAATAAGATTCACACTTATTGGAGATGGTCTTCCTCTGGCACTTGTGCGGCAAGAATGCTACTTCTCATTTATGAGATCAAGCCTGAATTTTGTTTTTATTAATTCATTCATAGCGTGTGGGCCTGTCCCTAATTGCCCTTGAAAAACTGATGGAGTGCTGCCAACTTTAACTGCTAATGCTATTGAATGTCAAGTGGAGATGATCATTGCCTGGTACTTGTAAGGCATGGTAGCACAGTGGTTAGCAGTGCTGCTTCACAGCTCCAAGGATCTGGGTTCGATTCCCAACTTGCCTGTGTGAAATTTGCACACTCTTCTTGTGTTTGCATGTGTTTCCTCCAGGTGCTCCGGTTTCCTCCCACAGTCCAAAAATGTATGGGTTAGGTTGATTGACCATGCTAAAATTGCCCCTTAGTGTCCTGAGGTGCGTAGGTTACAGGGATTAGCAGGTAAGTGTGCAGGGATATGGGATAGAGCCTGGCTGGGATTGTGGTTAGTGTAGGCAAAGAGGCAAGGACTGACTCAGTATCTCAGGAGTTATGACTGAATCGCAATCATATGCGAACATACCTATTTCTGCTCAGAAATGGCAAATAGTTGAAATTGGTTGGGATGCGGGATACTACCCTGAAGTTCTCCAACGGTAGTATTATAGCATTGAGATAATTGATCTTCAACAACCAGAATCATCATCCTTTGACTAGATATAAATCGAAGCTGTGGAGAATTTTCCTTTGACATTATTTTTGCCAGTAGTCTTTGAAGACGCACTTTGTCAGATGCTGTCTTAATGTCAAGGGCAGTCACTCGTGCCTCACTATTCTTTGACCAAATTTGGGCTTTAATGACATCAGGAGTTGTGCCCCTAGTGGAACCAGAGTTATGAGGTTATGAGGGGGATAGGCAGGAAAGTGGAGTTAAAGCCACAATTATGTCAGGCAGGACCTATCTGGCCCATTCCTACTCCCATTTCTTACATTTTTGTGTTAGATGGTGCACAGTGACAACATGGGATTAGTCTTGCTAAATGATAAAAGTCATGAATATTACAGGCAGAAGAGTAGCCCATTTTGAACACGTATTAGGAACATGCACTGTGATATTTCAAATTACTGTGTGTGCAATTTGACACATGTTTGTTTGGATTAAAGATGTTACTGTTTATATATGTTTTTAATTTTGTTTTGTTTGTCTAGATATGGCTATCATCTCTCTAAGGCTTCATACTTCATCTGCCATGATCCTGAGACAATTGCTAAATTATTCCAGAATTTACGAAAGTATAATGAAACAAATGAATACCCAAAAACCTGTGGGAAGTTTGAAATTTCTGATGTGCGAGACTTAACCACAGGCTATGATAGCAGTCAGCCAGACAAGAAGGCTGTAAGTGCTTTAAATTCATTTTCAACTGTTTTAAGATTCGCCAGCAGATGGAGCCAGTGATCTTTAAAAATTCATATTTGTGCTAAATTCCACATACTAATTGATAATTGTTTTTTTGGGAAAGTGTGCCTCATGAGTATATTTTAATAGAGCTAACAACAAAACCTTTTAAATAGTTTCTCATACTTTTTGAACAATTTATGAACATGACTTACATAAGGGAGGCGATGGCCTAATGGTATTATCGCTAGATTATTAAAACAGAAACTCAGTTAATAATTCTGGACACTCATGTTCGAATGCTGCCATGACAGGTGGTGGAATTTAAATTCAATAAAAAATATCTGGAATTAAGAATCTGATGATAACCATAAAACCATCGTTGATTGTTTGGAAAAAAACCATCTGGTTCACTAATGCCCATTTGGTTTGATTTAATTTATTGTCACATGTATTAACAAACAATGGAAAGTATTGTTGCTCGTGTGGTTTACGTTTCTTTAAGGAGGAAAATCTGCCGCCCTTATCTGGTCTGGCCTACCTGTGACTCCAGACCCACAGCAACATAATTGACTCTTAACTTCCCTCTGAAATGGCCCAATAAGTCACTCGGTTCAAGGTTAACTAGGGACAACAATAAATACTAGCCAGCCAGCGATGCTCATGTTGTGTGAATGAATAAAAATAAGAGATGTTTGCATTTAATTTAATCATGTATAGATGAGGTTTTTAAACATCTGTGTGGATTTAATACCCTCCTGTGTAACTCTATTTTAATTTCTAACACTGCCAAAGGAAAATAGTGCTATTGTACAAAATATTTTATAGATTACTACAAAAACAGCATTTTAATGAGTTAAGTTTGAAAAATAAATGATAGCATGACCAGAGATTGCTCAACTGGAGCCTGCTTTGAAAGCCCATAGTGTACAAGTGTGTGTGTTTTTGTAACTATGTAAAAAATAGCATTCTTTATAGCCTGCAGTTTTCTATTTGATCTAAAGAGAATTCAAATGAATTTTAGTCACTTTTTGCCTGTCTGTATTTTAGGTGCTTCCAACCAGCAAAAGCAGCCAAATGATCACCTTCACATTCAAGAATGGATGTGTAGCCACAATGAGGACCAGTGGGACAGAGCCTAAGATCAAATATTATGCAGAGATGTGTGCACCACCTGGAAATAGGTAACATTTTATTCGTTTAAACTTTCAGTGAAGCAATATTGTTTGCTTTGGCTGATTTCTGATTGTCAGAAATATTTAAAGAATTGAAAAAGACTGCAAAATGAAACACACAATGCTGGAAGTACAGGGCAGATCTGTTGAAGCCTGCTCTTCAGACATGAACTTTGTCATAGATGAACCTGTATCTATTTTGTACACAGGTATTAATTGGTTTAGCTGTCTTATTCACGATAGGCAGATTCTCTGAGCTTGCTCACAGACAAGATTCTCCCATCCTGCTGCGACGAATGGAGATGTGGCTGATTGCCAAATTCTCCATCCCCACTGTCAGTGGTGCAGTGTGTGAACAGATGGAGAATCCTGACTTATCTGTACTTATTTTATTATTGAATAACTTAAGAAATGGATAAGATAAATATAACCTTCTGACAAGATTGCAAGCTTTACCTGTACTTTTTGTAAATGTTGAGCAGTTAGAAGGACCTTAGTTGTTGTGGAGATTTTTAGTCAATTATATTTGACCAAAAATTACTCAGCAACTATCTTTTTACAGGACTGCAGCCTAAGCAGGGTGTAGCATGAAGAAGTCAGTTAGCTGGATGTTGTGGTTAGCCAGATTTTCAAAATGAAACATGAAGCAGGAGCAAGATTGTGATTCAGATAGAGAAATGTTTTACAGAATTCTGTGAATCACCCAGGCAAGCTAAGCGTTTAAATGTCTCTGTAATCATCGGGTAACATTTCCCTACGCTTCCCATATCTAAGTTCTTTGGCTGTGTCTTTTAATTTTTTTCTGCATGATGGTTGCAACATCTTTCTTGTCAAACACTATTGGTTCAACCGCAACCTTAGACCATCCAGAAGTGTTCCCACCAACATTTGACAAGCCTGGACGTGTTGATTTCCCACCACTGCTGTGCTTTTCTGTCTGAATCACAGCTTGTTCCTTTCTAGCTGCCTGTTTTGTTCTGAAAATGTGACTAACTGTGACATTCAGTTCACTTATTCCTTTGTGCTGCTCACCTTTAGATGGCACCAGTGCTCGAAAAACATGATATGAAAACAACTGTTAAAGCAAACCAAATCCAAGTGAAGAGTGAGAGAAGAAATTACAGGAAAGGGAACTAGGATAAAGATGAAAGTTGATTCGGGAGAAACTAAATGTGATAGATAAAAACAAGGACATTTAAGAATCAGAAGGGGAAATGAAACAAATAATAAGCAAGTGAAGGTGGGGAGAGCCAGAAAGTGAAACATAGAGAAGGAGTTGTGTTTTTTTGTGAGATTCTGGGTTTTTTATTGAAAGGGTCTGACTAAGCAAGTTTCACAATCATCAAACAAAATGAATTCTGTTTTCTTTCATCAAGAATAGTTTGAGTCTGTCTTGAACAAAAACATGTGGATGGAGCTTCTGTCTTTACCATTCTTTTCTCAGTGTTTGTTGCTCTCACTGGAATATTTATCAACAAATCCTGAAAAGAGGATATCATGAGGTGATATAATGATCAGGCTGTGGAGATTTTATGGATAAAATAAAGGATGCTAAAGGATTTAAAACATGTTGGGAGCAGTGTATTGTACTTCTGGTAGCAATAATGAGGTGGTATATTGTATAAATGCAGAGATCACTAAAGCATGTAGCAAAGCCAGGATAGCTTTAATAGGGGATTTTAACTTTCGTATAGAATAGCTAAGCATACTGGTACATATCAAAAAGGTGGTAACCTCTTGAGTGTATCTGGGGTAATTTTCTGCATGAATATACCTTAGAAACAAGCGGGCATGTCATGTTTGGCTTAATAATGAGTAAGTTTACAGCCTAATGGTACATAAATATTTCTCTAACAGCAATAACATAATCAAGTTCAAAGTTGTGTTTGAATGGGGCAATTGCAAATAAGCTACTAAAACTTAAGTGAGGCTGATTTCAATATGCCTGGGCAGATGTATTCAATGTTAAGAATACAGAAGATCCATGGAAGATGTTTAAACATAATTTAATATGATACAGTATTAATACCATTAAAAAGGCAAGAGCTCTACTTGCTAAAAAAGACAGTCATAAACATTGAAGTGATAAGAGACAGCATAAAATGGAAGGAAGAAAACAGCTCAATTGGTAGAGATGCTAGTGATGGACAAAGAGGCAAAGAACAGAAAAATACATCAATGTAGATAGGCACTACAAAAGTGAAGTTTGAAAAGAAACATGCAAGGGATATAGAAGTCAACACTATTTTAGAATTATATTGAGTGAAAGATGGTGGTCAAGCTCAATAGTGACAGTATCGGTAAAAATAATGGCAGACAGGCTAAAGCCTTACATGAAGTCACAAGGGAGAAGCCAGCATGCTAAAACATCCCAAAAAACTAATATTGAATCAGTATAAGGGATTTGCCCAAGTTAACGGAAACAAAACAACAGTAAGGAATAAAAGAATGGCAAAAAATGACACTTTCCCAGAAGCAGGTTTTTTAGAAGAAATGAGTGAGACATTGCAATGCCGAACTATAATTTTCCAGAGTTCTCCGATGTCCGTGAAATGAGAGAGGGGAAAGCAGAAAAATACAAACCAGTTGGCCTAACATCTGTTGTCTGGAAATTGTGGGTCTGTAAATAAGAATAGCATGACTGAATAGCTTAAACATTTTCAGCTGATTAGAGAGACCCGGTATCTATTTGTGATGGATAGGTAATTTCCTGATGATTGTGTAATTTTCAGAGGCAACAAAAGATAGTGGATAGGGGAATGTATTTGGACGTTATTTATACGGACTTCCAGAAGACATCTGATAGTGTCTCAGAAGAAGATGACAGCTGAAGTTAAGCCCATGGAATTGAAGAAATAAGAAATAGGATTTCCAGGGTGCCTTTTACAATTTTAGAATGACCAAAGTGCTGTACAGCCAATGAGTACTGTTGAAGTATACTCATTGTTGTCCCACAAACATAGATACACAACCCAAGTGGCAGCCACCCTAGCTGTTGACTCTGAGCCCACTGGCATGAGTGTGGCATTTTGCTAGTCTGGAGCAACCTTGCAAAGGTCACTAACAGGCCCAAACCCCCTAATCGGGCTGCATCCATTCCTTTCAAAGATGATGTGCCTCACTCCATTGCCATCAACATTGTGGGCTTTCTCTCTCTGTACCCAAGTGCTGTAGTCACAAGGGAATATATATTGACACAAATGATGATGTTCCTGTGTCCTCCATTGTACATACATTGTTCTGAACACCAGCCAATTCTGAAGGCTCTTAGTCCTTCGATTCATGGGACAATCATTCCCTTCCAAGGAGGAAAAGAGGACCTTAGAGGGTGCATTGTTACGTTGTTTCCCTGCATTCTCTAAGACCTTCTGCTACTTCCACATCCTGTGGCTGCACATGGAGCTGATCATGGGGCAGCAGTCCTAATCCCTCTGTCTACATTGCGCTCTCTCTCTCTCTCTCAGGTTCTCCTCCTTGCTGGAGGACCTGCCTCTAATTGGACAATGCCCATGACGAATGCGCACTGTGGGTCTGAAGGGTCATTCTGCCAGATGTTTCCTTCAAACTGACTAAAGCCCTGGCGCCTGAATGTTCATGATGCAAATTGCTTTGGCCACACTGCCCCAGCCTTGCTGTGAAGGTGAACTGTCTCACTACAATGCTATGCATGTTAACTTCCAGTTACCATCCCAATAAGCTTGTTCAGTCTCTAATGCCCCATTGTCCTCATGCACTTGCAACAACATTTAAAATAGGCTGTAAAATATTGTTCAATTACAACAGTAACCACCTTAACTGGCAACTAAATTTTAATTGCTCTTTTAGCAATTGATCTTGTCATCTGCAGTTAAAATAATCTGGACCCAGCATGGTAACACCAGATGTTTAGTCCAACACCATCCTATTCCCTCCCAGTTCCAGGCACTGTTTTCAAAAAAGCTAGAAAACTCTGAAATTTGTTTCTGAATGCTAGTTTGTTCTCCTTCTGAATTATCTTTTAATTCTGTTGTTTTTGTGTAGTTACAGAGCTGACTATAAAGCAAAAAAAGTTACCACACTGAAGTTTAGTTTAGCTATCTCTAGTTTGTAAAAATAAAGTGCAGAACATTTTGAGGGACTAGCAGGAACACTGGCCATGTGGAAAACAATACTGAAGGTGAAGGTTTGAGGTCCTGCACTCAGTGTTTCAGAAGCTTGGAAGGAAATTAGAGCAGAACCTCAAAGATGGCAATCTCTGGATTACTGCCAGTGCCACATGCTGATGAGAGTAAAGAGTTCTGAAAGTTACAAATTAGGTTGGAATATTGATTGATTCTATCTTGACAATATGTTTAATTGGACCTTTATGTGGCTGTGTTTAAAATAGTGTCATAGGAAATGTAAAAAGGAAGTGGTCTCAGTCTGAAGATCTGGCTTCCCAAGTTCCTCATTTTGATAAATGATGTCAGTATTTTGTAAGGCAGGGGAAGAAAAGTGTCTCTTTAATTTGTTCTGAGCAGATTGCCTTTAACTCCTCATCAAGGCCAGCTCCTGTTTCCATTTGATCTAACACGAGGCAAATGACTGCATGCAGGAGGACACAACGAAGTGTACAAACGTGGTTAAGGGATTCAATCATTACTGGGACAGGCAAGTGTTTTTCCAGCTGCCAACATGAGCCCTGTGGTGTTTATTGCCTCCCTGGTGCCAAGGTGTAAAGGACATCAGAAAGTGTAGAACATTTTGAGGGACTAGCAGGAACACTGGCCATGTGGAAAACAATACTGAAGGTGAAGGTTTGAGGAACTGCATTCAGTGTTTCAAAAGCCTGGAAGGAAATTAGAGCAGAACCTCAAAGATAGCAATGTCTAGATTACTGCCAGTGCCACATGCTGGTGAGAGTTGGGTAAAACAGGTTAACACGTCTGAAGAAACAATGCAGCAATGGAAGATTTTAAGTCCTTGAGGAAGAGGGGACGATTGAGGATGGAAAGGTTGCACCTGGGACCAATATTCTGGGGAAGTGGGGAAGTCAACTAATAGAGTAGCAGAGGATTTACAATAATTTAGGGGCTGGCCACCAATATAGGTCAGAGAGCAAGAATAAAGTGATTAGAGAACAGACATGAAAATACACAAGAAAAATTAGTCTAGATATAAGAAGAATCAGTTGGGGGAACAATGTTGCTGTCTAAGCTGGGTTTGGGGTCCATTTGCAAAAATGCTTAAAGCTTGATGCAGAAGATTGGTGAGTTGTTGGCAAAAGTCTCCACATGGGATTATGATATAGTGGCAATAAGTGAGACCTACATCAAAGATGGATGGATTGAGAACTTAATCTTCCTGGCTTTAAGCTATCCAGAAGAGAGAAAGCAGAAATAACAACAGGGGAGCTGGAATGACAGTAATGGTAGAGATAGGATGTGTTAGTATTTCATTAAATCATGCAGTGCAGATGGAAACCACTTAACCTATCAAAAATGCACCAGCTCTATGACTGAGTATCTTACCCAGACCCTATCTCTGTAACTCATGTAATTACCTCGCTAATCCCCTTAATTTATAGCAATTTAGCATAGCCAATCCACCTTAACCAGCAAGTCTTTTCAACTCTGGGAGAAAATTGGAGCATTTGGAGGAAATCCATGCAGATATAGAGAAAACATGCAAACTCCATGCAGTGACCCAAGGCCAGAATCGAATCAGAGTCCCTACATTGTGAGGCAGCAGTGCTAACTACCATGCCATCATATTTGGTGAAGGAAGTTATCCAGCCTCAGAGAGTAATGATCTGGTTGAGGTGTCATGATATTTTTGTTTAAAATTATGGAGCAGTAGAGGAGCTATTGTACTGGGTGTGTAGTATAATTGATCAATGAGGAGGAGGAAATAGAGCAGCAAATTACAAAAGAATAGAACATGACTGAGTTTGAGAATGGGGTCTTCAGTTACACTGTTACTAACCCAGTCTTTATTAGGCTAAACAATAAAAATGGAAAAGTATCTGAACCGTGTTCGAGGGAACTTTCTTGATCATATGTTTTCAGCCCAATGAAGAAGGAAACACTGCTGGATTTCATTTTGAGGAATGTAGAAGTGCAAGTGGAGAATGTCTTAATGAGGGAGAATTTGGAGAAAACAATATTAAATTCAATGTAATTGCAATAATCTTACTGAGGCCAGTCTTTTGTCACCATTACCCTTGTTTGCAGTGTGCTCAAAGGGCCGTTCAACAGCTACAGTGCACAGGTCAGGCCTGAAATCTTTCAACTGTCGACCTGAGTGGAGTCAGCTGATTTTAAACCCTCCCCCTACACTACTCCTTCCCTATTGGGCCAGCTTCCACTCATCTAATACAGGGAAGTGTACTGAAGATCCCCTGCGGCCTCCATCTCATAAGTAATACTGTTGTGGTGATTCCTGTCACTGTGTGAGGAGTAGTCCTCACACAATGGCAGGAATGTCATGGAGATTATGGGTTGCTTCTTTGAGATAATCTTAAAAGTCTGCACTGCCCATTCAGCCAACCCATTGATCACAGTTGATAAGGATGACATCATAATATGATTGATTCCATTGGAAAGCATGAAAGTCTGAAACTTGGTACTTGTAAAACTTGTGCCATTGTCAGAGACAAAGCTTCAGGTATCCCATGTGTGCAGAAACTTTGTCAAAGTTTCCAGTGGTAACATGGAAGTGATGTATCTCCAACTATTTAGAAATATTTTGCTGATCCCATCAATCTCAGTTGATGGATGTACGTTGCAATAATGCCGTTCTGACAGTAATTATTTTGGGATTGTTACACTGTGAAATTAACAACGTTCTGCTAATTTTCACAACCTGATGAGAAATTTGATAGATTCTCTAGGGGTTCGCCCTGACATGTTAAGGTGATATCGCTGGAGTATTACGAAAGGTTTCGGGTCAGAGTAGCCTTTAACCAAGTCCACCAATTCACTAAAGGTTTTAAAGTCTGGGGCATCCAGGTTGGTCAGGCTTTTTATTACACTGCATGTTGGAACTCTGCATACTGTCAACAGGATCACTTTCTGCTTCTCATCTCCCTCAATATTGTTGGCCTGAGAAAAGTAACATATGCGCTCTGTATATTGGGCCCAGTCTTTTATGCTTATCAAAAAGAGCCATTTTTTTTTAACTTGCCATAACAGTAAAGATAACTCAGTTGAAAGGAGAAAAAAAAAACTTTACTCCTCGTTGCCAGTGTAGTTCACTCGCCTGATAAAGGAGCTCGTATTCTACAAGGTCCTCAGGGAGATCTATGGCCAATCTCCTGTGGCCATCATGACAGTTAGGAAAAAGATGAGAAATGATCGAGTGTAAATACTTAATTGAAAGAAGGCTAATTTCAGCGAATTGAAAATGAATTTAACATCAAAAATTTGACTAATTGAATAATGGAAGTCCTTCAGAACAAAGGTGACTCGGGTACAGATTAGATCTGTTCTCATTTAGGGAAAAAGGAAGAGCATCGAAAGCTAAGAGGTTTGTGAATGGCTATAAGTATAGGTGGGATTTTCCCACCAACGCTAGACGGCATCATCATGAGTAGGATGGGAAATCCGACCCTTAAAGAGTAAACTAAAAAGCAAAGAGGACTTTTATGACAAAGGTAAGATCAAGAATAAAGTAGAAAACAGTGCTCTATGTAGAAAATGGAGCCGAGATCCAAAACCAAAAAACAATGAGTATAGAGAGTGTATGAGAACAAATTTATGGCTAATGTCAGACCATGAGTATATATGAGAGTTGACGATTGCATTGTGGTTAATGTATAAATGGACTTTCAAAAAAGTGTTTGATAAAGTATCATAAATTGACTAGTTGGCAAAATTATAGCACATAGCATTAAATGAACAGAGGCAAATGGATATAGAATTGCTCAAGGATCAGAAAGTAGAGTAGTATTGAACAATTTGAAGTAAGCGTAGAGTAGTGTTTAATCAGGGTTGCTAATAGGATCACTACTCTTATTATATAGATTAATGATCCAGACTTGGGTATACAGAACATTTTAAAATTTACAGGTAACACAAAACTCAAATATAGGAAACATTGAAGAGGGTAATAATTGACTACAGAAAAATAAAAATAGGCTTGTGAGAGGTACAGACCCATGGCCAATGGAATTTAACACGGGAAGTATAAAGTGATATTTTGGTTGGAGAAAAGAGGAGAGATAATATAAACCAAATAGTAACATTTTAAGCACTAGGAACCTGAGGATATATGCACATAAATACTTGACAGAGAAAAAAAATAAAAGGAACTTTTGCCTTTATAAAGAAGGAATAGGTTAAAATGTTATGCTAAACCTTCATAACATACTGGTTGCATCTCAGCTGGAACGTTTGTTCCACCATGGGCACCATATTTTAGAAAGAATAGTGAGTGCAGAAGAAATTTACTAAGTGGTACCATGGATGAGGGATTTTAGTTAATGTGGAAAGACTGAAGAATTATTCAGCTGTGTGCAAAACATAAAGAGGAGATTTGATGGCAGTGTTCAGAATCATGAAGGATTCCTATCGGAGGAAATAAAGAGAAACCGTTTCCAGTTACAAAAGGATCAGTAACCAGAGAACACAGATTTAAGGTAACTGGCAAATGAACCAGAGGCAAAGCATTTTTAACAGAGTTTTGTGATCTGATGTCCACCCCCTGAAACGTTGATGAAAGCTGATTCAATTACAACAATCCAAAGGGAATGTGATAAATACTTGAAGGAAAAGAAATACAAGGCCATAAGGGAATGGGACCAATATGAACAAGTCATTAGTATGAGTTTAATGAGCTGAATGTTCTTCATTCTACTTATAACTTAATATCCTGTAACCTATGTTGAGGTGACACTGCCATGAAGTTGAATAAAACTTTGGGTAGAACATTAATGCACGTGTATGTTGAGGAATGGATCAAAGACAATACCTGCCAATTGAAAGTGGTAACTTTACATTTATTGTGTTCTGGCACCAAGAAAAGCTTGCAGCTGCTAATGTAATAGTAAATATGACAATGAATCTACTCTAAATATTAATAGAAGATTCCTTTACCTTGCTAGGTTTTGTCAGGCATGGCCTACTCATCTGTACTTGCAGTTGAATCGGTGCATTCAAAATTCATGTTTTATCAGAGTGACTGCGACTGCTTCATACTATGTAGAAAATTATAATTTGTCATCTTAATTCATTTGCTCACATAAAAGCAAAATACTGCGGATGCTGGAATCTGTAACAAAAACAGTAAATGCTGGAAAACTCAGCAGATCTGACAACATCTGTGGAGAGAGAATAGAGCCAACATTTTGAGTCTAGATGAACCTTCGTCAGAGCTTCAGTGTTGACAGTCAGCTCAACTTAACACATGTTTCTCTATAGATCTTTTCTGTATGCCCTGTATAACAGTGCCATGGTCAGTTTTCTCCGATGAAGGATCATTTAGAGACGAAACATTGATTCTATTCTGTCCCCACGGATGCTGTCAGACCTGCAGAAATTTTCAGCATTTTCTGTTCACATGGCACGCCAAGTTCTGGCAGCAACCTGCAATTCACCCAAACAGGATAAGCTTTCACTTTCAATTTACTGCAGTTGCATCCTAACATTAAAGGAGCAATTGCTCCCCATTAATATGTACTTAAAGTTAAGAGAAGTAGGAAGTAAAATGGTTGTAAATAGTTAAATTACAAATTATATTTTATCTTGTGACTTGATTAGTAGTCATTGAAGGTTGTGACTGCACTAGGTACAAGGTTTTTGCTGCCTGTGCAGATGAAATAAGAGTCAGCAAGTTGGATTAGCAAACTGACCATAGCGTTGTTATTACAGGAGATAAGGAAAGATCTATAGAAAAATGTATTCTTAAGTTGAGCTGAATGTCAACACTGAAGTGAAGATTCTCTTTAACCATATGAATACTAAGATTCATTTGATGGTAGCTTAAAATATGGAAGCTGAAATATCTGGAATAAGGGCGTAAAGGACTCAAAAATATACATGAATGTAATACTATACTAGTATTTCAATTTTATAATTCATTAAGCATCTAAATATGCTGAATATTAATGAAACCTTGATTGTCAATGCAAACATAAATAGCCTGTTCACCTTTTTTTTACTGAATAATTTTAAGAATGTAAATTGCATTGTTACTCCTTTGTAATTATTTTCTTTGTAACACATATGTTCTCATTGTTACTTCCTTTCCCCCCAGTGACTTCAAAAAACTGAAGGAAGAGCTCGATGAGTTGGTCAATGCTTTGGTGGAACATTTCTTCCAGCCAGATAAAAATGGCCTCACTTCTCAATCCACCTGAAATAACTTCTGAAGCTCATTTTGGCAGGACTGTTGTTAACTGTTTGAGATAGAATGTTAACTGTTTCTATATGTACTCATAATATTGAAGCACATGTAGTTTTATATTTAGAGGAACTTGCTGTGTTGCTAATGTCTTGAGGAAGAATACCTATCTCCTCATCTTGCAATGAAGTTTATTTCAGGTGGTGATGATAAGGGAAACTGGTAGGGATTTCTCTCTATAACTGAGTTATATGCAAATTTTGGGGAGTGCTGTATTTCTCTCACTCTTGAAGAGGAACAAAATTTGTTCAAAATAAACTCCAATGCCTATCTAGAAAATGTGCTTTTAATACTTCTCAGAAAGTGCTATTGAAATTTCTTTGAGATGATTCACCAGAAATGAAGACTTCAAATATTTTCCATTAATTTAATAGTATCTGCCTTTTCAATGGCTGAGAGCTAATGAGCAGTTCACCACCTCCTTGGAAGTAGATATGAATATGGGGTGTAGAAAAAAAAAAAGCACTTTCATACATATAAAAGCAAAATACTATGGATGCTGAAAATCTGAAATATAAGTGCTGGGGAAACTCAACAGGAATACTGACATTTGTGGGGAGAAAACCAGAGTTAGCGTTTTGAGTCTAACATGGCTGTTCTTCAGAACCTTCATTTTCATGCAGCTATGTTAATCATATTGGCCTGTCTATAATTGACACCACTGCAGGATCTAAGATAGGGAAGGCATACACTGATGGATCTCTGTTGGGAAGGGAGGTCATTATGTATTTTGATGGCTAACAAGTATGTTGCTAAGTCACTAAGCTGGAATTTGGAGGTATTTTCAACAGAGCACTTATTAACTTGCTACAGGAATCATTTTGTATGTAATATGTGTTACTGAAATTTTGAACTTTTTGAAAAGCTTAAAGGTCTAACATATATAAAGTGTCCAAGGCACATGTACTTAGCTTAAAAGAACATTTTGCCTTGAGTGATTCCTGCATAGCTTTGAAATTGAATTTCACACATTTGTACACTGTATTAGAGCGGTCTCTTTGAAAATGTTGTATCATGTGCTCTCAATACCAAGCTGCTGCTTTAATTTTTCATTAAAATGACACATTCTGCTGTATTGCTTTTAGTTCTACCAAAATGATTTTATTGTGTATATAACGATAATTATTATTACTTACATTAATATTGATCAAAGTATCAAGCTAATTTTATATTCCATTGTACATGATGAATATTAATGTTACGTTTTTCATTTATAAAGCTGTCT
Organism: Sphyrna mokarran; assembly: GCA_024679065.1. NCBI lineage: Eukaryota > Metazoa > Chordata > Chondrichthyes > Carcharhiniformes > Carcharhinidae > Sphyrna > Sphyrna mokarran. The sequence continues at coordinate 88,620,584 of JAGIQG010000001.1, read as the reverse complement.
TTATATTTGAAAAACGCTGCAAATTTAGATTTCATCAGTTAATCTTGCATCTTTTAGCATTAACAGTTCAACAATCATCCATGCAGCCATGCGACATAATAAGATGAGTATTTTAATAGCTTTGTCACAACTGTAAGAAATCATGACACAATGATGTCATTGACTTTCATAATACAACTAGGTATTAAACAAATCCATTCATAGAAATTTGAGCACTTTGGAAGTTCTTAAAAGTTTCATGTACTGTGCCTGAGCTGTAAAGGATGCAAAAATTATAGCCAAATATCTAATTTTATTGTAAATATTAAACCTGGAAATGTGCCAATAAATCATTAACAGCTAATTTGTGCTACCTATGTAAGGCAGGTCAGTGATTGGAGCACTCAGTAATGCATGTTTTCAGAAAGATCTTTTAAGATCCTTTAATCCATTAAGATTGGATTTATAGTAAAAATTGCACCAGAGCAAAGACAGTTCTCGTGTGTGATTTCAAAAAACAAAACAGCACGGGAAACAGGCCCTTCGGCCCAACGAGCCCGTGCCGCCACCCCGATGTTCCCACCTCTACCTGTGATCCCTGTCTATATTTATAGATCTATAGATTAAAAACTAAATTTGAGACAATTTAGAGAGAACTTGTTTTGCCAATTAGCCTAAGAGCACATCTTTGGGATGTGGGAGGAAACTGGAGCACCCGGAGAAAACCTGCGCAAACTCCCACAGACACAGGCCCAAATCCATGTATCTGCACAGCACAGCGATAGTCACTGAGCTGTCGTGTTGCCCATCAAATGGTCTAGGTCAAGCGTACACTAACGACGTGAAGCACTAGGATACTCTCGAAAAAGATCCAAGAGCAGCCCTCTCACGACCCATCGCGTGTATGCCCCTTGTTAGACAACAAGGTGGACCAAAGCACCTGTAGGATAAAAACAAGTACATCAATATCATCATCTATTTACACACTTCCCAGGGACTCCCAAGGCTCATGATCCCTATTTTAAATCAGTTTTCTATACCCCTCCATTCCCATTCTGTTCATGTGCCCATCTAAGTATTTCTTAAAAAACTCCAAAGAGTACCTGCCTCCACCACTTTACTTGGCAGCACATTCCATGCCCCCACCACCCTCTGCGTGAAAAAACTCCCTCTAGCATCCAAATTATACCTTGCCCCCCTCACCCTAAGCCCATGACCCCTCGTGCTATTTGAGTCCATCCTAGGAAAAAGCTTAACCCTGTTTATCTATTCCCCATAATCTTGTACACCTCTATTAGATCTCGTCTAAGTCTACATCTTTCTAAGGAAAACAGTCCCAATTTGCCTAACCTTTCCTCGTAACTCAGACCTTCCATACCAGGCAGCATCCTGGTAAACCTCCTCTGCACTCTCTCCAGGGTCTCCACGTCCTTCCGGTAGTAAGGCGACCAGAACTGGACGCAGTATTCCAAATGAGGTCTAACCAACGTTTTGTACAACTGCAACATTAAAGGCCAGCTCTTGTACTCTATACCCCTTCCTATAAAGGTTAGCATACTATATGCTTTCTTCACAACCTTCTCCACTTGCTCTGCCATCTTCAGAGACTTGTGCACCTGCACCCCCAGGTCCCTCCGCGTTTCTATACTCTTAATAGGTCTACCCTTTATCATGTACCTCCCCTCTATATTCTTTCTCCCAAAATGCATCACCTCACATTTATCAGGATTGAATTCCATCTGCCATCTGCCCAAGCTACCAGCCTATCTATGTCCTGCTGCATCGCCTGACAATGCTCCTCACTATCTGCAAGTCCAGCCATCTTTGTATCGTCTGCAAACTTGCTGATCACTTAGTCCCTCTTCCAAGTCATTTATATATATTATAAATAGAAGAGGTCCCAGTACTGAGCCCTGTGGCACACCACCAGTGACCGACTTCCAGCTAGTAATAGTGACCCTTCCACTATTACTCTCTGTCTCCTATTACTAAGCCAGTTACTTATCCATCTAGTTACCTGTCCTTGTATCCCATGAGCCTTGACCTTCTCAACTAACCTCCCATAAAGGACTTTGTCAAATGCCTTACTGAAATCCATATAGACGACATCAACGGCTCGCCCTTCGTCCGCTGTTTTCAAAAAATTCAACCAGATTCATAAGGCATGACCTCCCCTTAACAAATCCATGCTGCATATCCCTAATCAGATTGCAACGCTCTAAGTGCCTATACATCCTATCTCTAAGAATCCCCTCCAACAGCTTCCCTACCACTGACGTCAAACTCACCGGCCTATAATTTCCAGGGTTATCCCTACTACCCTTCTTAAACAACAGTACAACATTCGCTATTCTCCAGTCCTCTGGGACCTCACCTGTGTCCAAAGAAGAGACAAAGATTTGCGTCTTTGTCTCAGCAATTTTAGGCCCAGCAATTTCACCTCGCACCTCACTAAGCAGCCTGGGATAAATGCCATCAGGCCCTGGAAATTTATCAGTTTTAATGCTACCTAGAAGCTCTAACACTTCCTTCCTTGGTTTGAAGGAATACAGCTCCCTCAGTGACAGGAGCTTTCAACAAGCCCCTCTCCTTCATGAATACCGATGCAAAGTATTCATTCAGGATCTCCGCCATTCCCTCGGGCTCTAAGCACAGTTCCCCTCCTCTGTCCCTAAGAGGTCCGATTTTTCCTTTAACCACCCTTTTACTCCTGACATAGGAGTAAAAAGCCTTTGGATTTTCCTTAATCCTATACACCAAAATCATTTCATGCCCCCTTTTTGCCCTTCTAACTCCCAGTTTGAGCTCCCTACTACTCTCTCTATATTCCTCCAACGCTGCCTCTGTTCCCAGCTGCTTTGACCTATCACATGCCTCTCTTTTCTTCCTAACCAAGTCCTCAATATCCCTAGTAATCCACGGCTCTCTAATCCTACCTTTCCCATCTTTCCTCTTAGCTGGCACATATCTATCTTGCAACATTTTCAGTATTCCCTTGAAAGAGTCCCACATGCGTAGCGTGGACTTACCCTCTAACAACCGTTCCCAATCAGTTTCCATAAGTTCCTGCCTAATCCGACCGTAGTTAGCTTTCCCCCAATTCAGCACCCTGCCCCTAGGGCAACAAGCATCCTTTTTCATCTGTACCCTAAAGTAGATAGAATTGTGGTCACTGTTAGCCACATGTTCCCCTACTACACCATCAACCACCTGCCCTGGCTCATTACTCAGAACTAAATCTAATATAGCCCCTTCTCTAGTCAGGCTAGCCATATACTGCTGCAACATTTTACAAATTCCTGCCCGTCCAAACCCCCAGCTCTAGGTACTTTCCAATCCACCCTAGGGAGATTAAAATCTCCAACTATAACAACTCTGTTCTTGCACCTATCCAAAATGTCTTTACATATGCTTCCTTCAACTACCCGCGAGCTGTTGGGTGGCCTATAATACACCCCTAGCATAGTAATTGCCCCCTTTCTATTTCTCAACTCCACCCACAGCGACTCCACTCCTAACTCCTCTGTATTGTCCTCCCTCTGCACCGCCATGATGCTCTCCCTAACTAACAACGCCACTCCTCCACCTCTTCTGGACCCTCCTCTGTCACGCCTGAGACTCTTATACCCAGGAATATTTTAACCATGTCTCCGTCACCACAACCACATCCAAGTTCCTCGCAAACATTAAGGCCCTAAGTTCATCCATTTTTCTTGTTACGCTCCTCGCATTGAAACAGACACACTCCAGACCTCCAAGCCCACTCGGAACCTCCTTCTCCCTGGTGTATTTCTTCTCATCTAAGCTTAGTCTATCTCCCATCTCGCTCTCTACTGAGCTATCGGTCTCAGCCCCTCCCCCCCTCCATGTTATTTTAAATCCTGCCGAAAAACTCCAGCTACCTCCCAGCTAAGATATTCATGCTCTTCCCATTTAAGTGTTCCCCGTCCCTTCTATACAGGTGCCCTTCTTTCACAAAGACTTTCCAGTTATCCACAAATATGAAACCCTCTGCCCTACACCAGTCCTTCAGCCACACATTCAGCTGTAGGATCTCATTTCTCCTGGCTCTGCTATTACCTGGCCCTGGAAGCATCCCTGAGATCGCCACCCTGGAGGCCCTGCTCTTCAGCCTACCCCCAACTCCCTGAACTGCCTTCGTATATCCTCCCTGCACTTCTTTCCTACATCCTTCTCTCCTATATGAATAATCACATCCGCCTGGATCCCCTCACCCTTCAAAATGCCCTCTACCCTGTCAGACACATCTTGCACCCCTACTCCAGGGAGGCAAACCACCATCCTATTTCATAATTTTTTCCAATTCAAAGAAAAAAAGTTCTTGGGCATTACATAGAACATAGAACACTACAGCACAAACAGGCCCTTCGGCCCACAAGTTGTGCCGAACACATCAAAACCTACCCAGCCATAGACCTATCGATAACCCCCAATCCCATTGGATCCCATATACTCATACAGAAGTCTTTTAAAAGACCCCAGCGAGTTCGCCTCGACCACCACCGATGGCAGCCGATTCCATTCACTCACCACGTTCTGAGTGAAAAACTTTCCCCTAGCATCCCCTCTGTACTTGCTTCCCTGCACCTTAAATCTGTGCCCTCTCGTCACCCTTTCAGCCCTGGGAAATAGTCTCTGAGAGTCCACCCTATCTATTCCTCTCAACATCTTGTAAACCTCTATCAGGTCGCCTCTCAACCTTCATCTCTCCAGGGAGAACAGTCCCAGCTCCCTCAACCTGTCTTCATAAGGCATGCCTCCCAATCCAGGCAACATCCTTGTAAATCTCCTCTGCACCCTTTCAATAGCTTCCACGTCCTTCCTATAGTGAGGCGACCAGAACTGCGCACAGTACTCCAAGTGTGGTCTGACAAGGGTCCTATAAAGCTGCAGCATTACCTCCTGACTCCTGAACTCAATCCCTCGATGAATGAAGGCCAGTACACCGTAAGCTTTCTTAACCACGTCCTCCACCTGGGAGGCCGATTTGAGAGTCTTATGGACCCGGACCCCAAGATCCCTCTGCTCTTCCACACAGCTAAGACTCCTACCTTTGATAGTGTACTCATTCATCCCGTTGGATCTGCCAAAATGGACCACAACACATTTATCCGCGTTGAAGTCCATCTGCCACTTCTCCGCCCAGTCTTGCATCCTGTTGATGTCATGCTGCAACTTCTGACATCCCTCTAGACCATCCACGACACCACCGACCTTCGTGTCATCGGCGAACTTACTCACCCATCCCTCCACTTCCTCATCCAGGTCATTTATGAAAATGACAAACAGCAAGGGTCCTAGAACAGATCCCTGGGGCACTCCACTGGTGACCGACCTCCATGCAGAAAAAGAGCCATCCACAACCACCCTCTGCCTTCTGCAGGCAAGCCAGTTCTGGATCCACAAGGCCAAAGCCCCTTGGATCCCATGGCCTCTCACCTTCTCAAAAAGTCTTGCATGTGGGACCTTGTCAAATGCCTTGCTGAAGTCCATGTACACCACATCCACTGCTCTTCCTTCGTCAATGTGTTCAGTCACATTTTCGAAGAACATGGGCATTGTTAAATTAGTTTACTTACATAGTGAAAATTAAACACATTTAATTGGCATTTATGTTTTGTCATAATTTTGAATGTACTAATTGATTACTGTAAGACTGGTTTTATATGGTGTGTGCACATCTTCAGATGTGTGATTATAACTCCTGCAATCAATGAAACAAATTTGTTCATTAATAATATTGATTGAAAACTAATACTGAAACAGGAATATAGTTTATTTAAGTATGCTAGCCAATGAGAAGAACTGCTTGAGAATTTTCTATCACTATATATTACAAATGATTTCAAAAGTTGTGAATGCATAACAAATGTTAATCAACTGCATCTTATTGCCATCGACTTATTTTCTTCCAGATAATAAACTATTCACCTTGCTTCTGCATCACAAGTTATAACAGAGGTAATGAATGCAACTCTGAAAGGAAACTGCAATTTACTGGAATGTCACAAATATTAATACTTCCATACATTCTAGCTTACATTACTTTATTGAGCCCTTTCTTTGAAGTGATGTAAATCTGTTGCATTTTCAAATTCGCATAAGGCTAACGTAGAAAGGCAATAGATGTGATTCTTCTTCCATGTGGAAAGCTACTGTAAATGATGGCTATTAGCAATTGTCCTCAGGAAGATGAACGCAATCACTTTGAGGATTGCAGTGATGTAAAATTTGAGATATTTGCCACAAAGATAACCCAATGTGACAGATTGGGTAGGCCCCTGCAGGTTTGTGGTTCTTCGAGGCACCAATAACCATGAGTTTTGGATAACTTGAGCATGATAGGAGAAGATTAATCATTAGAACTGGGGATCTTCCCAAAACTACAGACTATATTGCAAACTAGAGCTGCAATGGGTAGAGTTGTAGGAGCTTACCAGTGTTTGCATAGCAGTGAGGTATGTTAGCCACATTTCAATAAGGAGATTCTGAAGCTTTTTCTCTTGCCAATCTGCAGCTAAGCTAGTTGAATTTGGGTAAACAAGATGTTTCACTAGATTGTGAGTTTGTACTCCTTCAGCTGAATAAACAGTTTGTGTAGATTTTCTCAGCAACTTGCTTGCAGACAAACATGGAGGTGAGTTTGCAAGGAAAAGAGCCACTTTGCTGACTAAGTACAATAAGCAATTATACTGTGGTAGAAAGGTTGAGCCATTAATTCAAATTATTGATCACATTGGAAAATACTGAACTAATCCAAGATCCATAGCTCTTGATATAAAGCTGAAATAAAATCAGAAAATGCTCAAGGGAAAACAAGCCCAACTTCTTCAATATATCCATGCAACTGAAACCTTCTTCCCTGGAACCACTCTTGTAAATAATTTCTGCACTCCCTCTAAAACCTTCACATCTCCCTCAGTGTACCCAAACTAACGCTGGAGTGTGGCAGCTAGAGGATTTTCACAGTAACTTCATTGCAGTGTTAACGTAAGCCTATTGTGACACTAATAAATAAACTTTAAAACTTTTTTTAAAACTATAAATATTACACTAAGAATTAGACACAACACTTAAGTTTAAGGTTGAACTACTGATGTCACTTGAGTTTTGGACCAAGACTGCCACATTTATTTAGGAGATTACATTTGCTGCAAATTTATTACATGGTGCTTTATCAAATAAGTTTTGGAAGTTTATCTGTAGCACAACTTTATCCTCAACTACTCTCTCTGCTATTTTATTCAAAAAGCTCAGTCAAGTTAGCTACATATGATTTGCTTTTAATGAATTTAATTTTACTTGTCTAAACAACTTTTAATTTTGTCTCAGATTATTGTTACTGAAAGCTTTTCCATTGCTGAGATTAAATTTGACTTGCTGTGGTAATCCTTATATTTTTTTGATCACTAATATAACATTTGTAATTTTCCAGTCCTTTGGCATCTCTCTGACATTGAAGGAGAATTGGAGACTATGGCAAATACCTCTGAAATTTTCACCTAGTTTTTGCTCCGCATCATTAGATGCATTACACCTGGTCATGGTGACTTAACTTCAAATGCAGCCAGCCTTTCTAACACCTCCTCTTTATCACTGTTTAGTTTTTCTGGATACTAACTACCTTGTCTATCACCATAACTTTGGGATTATCCTTTCCCTTGGTAAAACAAATACAAATTTCTCATTTCATACTTTAACCATGCCCTCTGCCTCCATGTGTAGATCATCTAATTGAAGTCAATCTTATTCTTACTATTATTGTAGATATGCCTATTGAAGACTTTTAGATTTAATGTTATGTTAACTGAGAATATCTTTTCATGCTCTCTCTTTGCCCCTCTTATTTCCCCTTTAATTTCCCATTTGAGCTTTTGAATACTCAGCCTGGTTCTCATTTGTGTTAGCAACCTGACATCTGTTAAATGCCGCTTCCTGCTTTTTGTGGGGCCTAGATTTTTGCAGAGCTGTACAGACCTATCCCCATATCTGGCAGAAAACATTTCACCATTGGAGTGGGGGATTGATTCTTATGAGAAACATGAACTCAGTGGGGTAATTTGAATTCGGCACTGATTTCAAATAGGCCCCAATTTTGCTGCATGAAAGGTCGTATACCCCTCTGTGAGGGTCACCAATATTTATAGCTGTTACCAAAGAACTCGAAGGATGAATCAGGCACATAGAGCTATCAAGTTATTTAAATGGCCAGCCTTTATAAAATGCTTTTAAAAAGTCTACCTAAAAGTTGAAAAAAATCTATTCCAGTAGTTTCAAAGAACAGAACAGCACAGGAAACAGGCCCTTCAGCCCAACAAGCCCACGCCACCACCCCGATGTTCCCACCTCTACCCATGATCCCTGTCTATGTTTATAGATCTATGGATTAAAAACCAAGTTTAAGACAAGTTAGAGAGAATTTGTTTTGCCAATTAGCCTAAGACCATATCTTTGAGATGTGGGAGGAAACCGGAGCACCCGGAGAAAACCCACGCAAGCACGGGGAGAATGCGCAAACTCCCACAGACACAGGCCCAAATCCATGTATCTGCACAGCACAGTAATAGTCACTGAGCTGTCGTGTTGCCCATCAAATGGTCCAGGTCAAGCGTACACTAACGACGTGAAGCACTAGGATACTCTCGAAAAAAATCCAAGAGCAGCCCTCTCACGACCCATCGCGTGTATGCCCCTCGTTAGACAACAAGGTGGACCAAAGCACCTGTAGGATAAAAACAAGTACATCAATATCATCATCTATTTACACACTTCCCAGGGACTCCCAAGGCTCATGATCCTTATTTTAAATCAGTTTTCTATACCCCTCCATTCCCATTCTGTTCATGTGCCCATCTAAGTATTTCTTAAATAACTCCAGAGTACCTGCCTCCACCACTTTACTTGGCAGCACATTCCATACCCCCACCACCCTCTGTGTGAAAAAACTCCCTCTAGCATCCAAATTATACCTTACCCGCCTCACCCTAAGCTCGTGACCCCTCGTGCTATTCGAGTCCATCCTAGGAAAAAGCTTAACCCTGTTTACTCTATCTATAACCCTCATAATCTTGTACACCTCTATTAGATCTCTATTTGTTGACATAACCCTGAATGCTATCGTTACGTAATATTAATGCTTAGCTTTTTGCAATCTATTATTACAATTGGTGGATGTTGTAAGTTACAGTTTTATTGATGGCTCTGAGGCTATTAAATAATTAGCTGTGTGTGGAGTTGTGAATACAGCAGCTTGTTTTGATAAGTAATTAAGTACTTGTTAAGATTGAACTGTATTAAATGGGCTGCCATGAATGAATGTTTTTTTATATATAACAAAGGCTGTAATCGATAGAACTTTATTTCACCTCAGCATGATTCCTGAGATCTGCCCTTGGTGGGCTCTAGGGGAGTTATCATGACAATGTAAAGGCAAAAAATGGTGTGCAGGGGGTTATGGGTTAAAATAAGTATGGCATTAAGCTGACATAGTGATGTGACTGAGTGAGGAGCATGGTTTGGCGAAGTTCCCATGATTGAGCAATGGACGAGGGATGTGAGAGCTAGAAGGCCGAATATAATAAACAAATAACTAGGATGAAGTCCCAGAGAACTGATGCGAGCGTTTTAAACAGCCTGCCTGAGCACTCAGCAAACTCAGTGGCTGCTTCCAGAATGCTTCTGGGGCAGCAGACTCAACTCCATCATGTTTCCACACCACCCCACTCCCCTCAGAAGGAAGAACATTTGATTCAGGGCACTTTCTCCTGTGGCAGGAGCAACAAGCTAGAAGAATTCCTCACTTAGGCCACCCAACTTGGAAATGAAAACTGAGGCCTTATGCTCTAATGATGGAGCCTGGCTTGATCGGCCTTACTATTCCTCCTTAACGTAACGTACTCATCTCAACTGCATTATTTAAAGGCAGCCTATTGTTTGATCTCAAGTTAGCTGGGACATTTATTCACTCCAGTGAAATTAGCCCTTCACCAATTAAGTATTTTATTCTAGATTTCTTCTTATCATTTTCCACAACTAACCTAAACTTTATGATTTGCTGTTCCCTTACTGACATTTGACCTACTTGATCCATCTCACTCCCAGATACCAAACCCAGCAAGACTTCCTTCCTTGTTGGGCACAATGTATTGGTTAAGAAAGTTACTCTGGACACTGAAATCTCATTCTCCTCTCTGTCCTTTACATAATTAATATCCCATTTTATAGTAGGGTAATTTAATCATTAGAATTACTGGATATTTCTTGCTACTCTGTCATTTCCCTACAAGTTTGCTCCACTATATAATCAGTAGCCTAGGGAGTGAAATAGTATAATGGCACTGCTATTGATTCTTAACTTTAACCACATAAATTCTGTCTTTGACCACTCCAAGACATCCTCTCTCAGCATGGTAATATTCTCAATCAGTATTGCTACCCCTCCGCCTTTCCTTCCTTCCTTTATTTTTACTAAACACATTATATACAAAAATATTTAGTTGTCAATTCTGCCTCTTTTTTTGCGCTAGGTCTCCATTATTGTGGTGATTTGTGTCTCCTGATCGTCAACCTCATTTATAATGGCCTGTAACTTTCACCTAACGGTGGAAAGCCTTAAGCAGCCAGAAACAGATGAATTTCTTGCACACTAACTTGTTTTCATAAATTGTGATTTAGGTCCCGATGGGAGCAGCAGCCTTTGGCTTGCAGCGGGATAACCTTCGCAGGCCCCAGCCTAGCATAGGAACATTCTAGCCATGTCCCCTTATGATGAGGCGAGATTGGGAATGCCCATTGAGGTCATGCTTTGAAACAGCAATTTTGTATTGAAAACAGAAGAATTCCCTGCTATTATAAAAAAATTGAAGTTTCTTTTTGCTATTTTAAGCAGTTAATCCTAAAGTTATTGGTTCATTTAAAGTGTAATTTTTAATTTTATTTTTATGATCGAAGATGAGTATTATTTAACATGTACAAATGAACATAAGTTTAGGTATTTGTTTTCAATATATGAAATCTGCATCATATGGCATACTTAAAAGTTCATATATTTTAATTTGTAATATGGAAACTAAAAATGTTTTTGGAAAAAAGAGATGCCAGAACTTCTGGGAGCATGATTTAAAATCCTTATTGCATGAGGTTGAACAGAGGAGAGTTCACATTTTGGGCTGTGGAAAATCTAAACCACTCTGTTTATCATTAGTATTCGTCAGTCTTGTTTACTTCAGTTATCTTATTCCTTTATAACTATCTAATTTAAATGCTGTGCTTTGATGTTTCAGTAAAGTATTTGTAGAATTTTGTAAAGTTTAATGGAAAATATTTAACAGAAATGTTATAAATACAAAACTTTGAGACCATGCTAACATTTGACTGAACATTTAACTTTTACAGCTGTAGTGTGACATTTTGTTTAATTGCCTCTTTTCCAAATTTCTTGCAATAAAATATATTTTTTCCCTTTATCACAACATTTAATATTTTTTGACTTTAACAATTTATTTGTTTTTCTGCAAATAAGGAGATGAGGGAGGGAGAGAGAGATGTGAGGAGAGGAAGGGAGGGGAAAGATGGGGAGGGAAGAGGAGAGTTTGGGTACATTAATTGTTCATTTTACATGCAATCAGACTCTTCTCTCATGATCTCTATACCTATATCAAAGCCTCAAAAGATCTTTAGTTTTAAGAAGTCAAGCTAAAAGAATGATGGCCCAGCAGTGGTAGAACATGAATCCAGATTTTCACTCTGCAGTGGATTCTGCAATACCTGTCAGAGAGATAGGAACTATCAGCCTACAGGATGCTTACATATGTTATCTTAAGGAATACTTTCCTAAAGTACTTGAAAGAGTCAACTTGCACTTTTTAAAGTTTATTTTATTAGTGTCACAAGGAGGCTTACATTAACAGTACAATGAAATTACTGAGTAAATCCCCTAGTTACCACACTCTGCACCTATTTGGGTACACTGAGGGAGAATTTCGCATAGCCAGTGCACCTAACCAGCACGTCTTTTGGATTGTAGGAAGAAACCAGAGGACCTGGAGGAAATCTACGCAGATGCAGGGAGAACGTGAAGAGTCAGCACAGACAATGACCCAAACCAGCAATCAAATCTGTGTCTCTGGCACTGTGAGGCAGCAGTGCTAACCACCAGGCTGCCCCCACATTAAATGTAGAACTCATTTCACCTAACATGTTAAGAGGCTTCTAAGGATCAACAATGCATCTTGGAGACTCTTAGAATTGGGATAAAAAATACTGCTTAAAATACACAGCAAAATCCAAATGAACTTTAGCTGAAACTTATTACAGAAATTTCAGATCCACTTTAAGAATTATAAGTATGCCATGACAAAGTTATTTTAAAAAATTAAATTGTTCACTTTCTGTGCAGTATGTGTATTTTAAGCATCCTTTCAATACATTTACAAAAAATTAAGTCACCTAAAAATGTCTGCAGAAAGAAAATGTGCAAATATGGAGGTGTAAAAGGTTCTGGGACAGCAGAACCATGATCAGGATCGGCTGTCTAAGCAAATTGGCATGGTGCTTATAGTCTAAAGTTTTCAAACTTAATGTTGAGCCCAGAAGGCTGTAAAGGACCTAATCAAAAGATGAGGTGATGCTCCTTGATTTTTGAGCTTCTCTCGAGTAGTACAGTGGCTGCAATTCGGTATTATGTGAACGGATTGAAAGGAGGTACTCCGGAAAGTTTAAGATATATTTGGTAATTCATTTGTCATCAATGTGGATGAGCTTTGCTTGGAGCTATTAACTTTCTTCCACAAAAGTTGTGGGACTATGCGGTTCTGACAATGAAAACAGTCAATTTAAACTTATACATGGTCCTTCCAAATGATGCTACCCTCCTTTTCCCCATCATATTCTGATCTGTGGTCCGAGACCGAACATGATATACTTTCTAGAATATGCTTAAATCGCATATAAAATGATGTTTTCTGGTCTAATTCAGAACATGCTATTTAAAAATGATAGATTTTTAATGTAAAATATGGAGAAAATTTGTCAGTTAAAATTGGTCACTGCGATGCTTAAATCAGGCATTCCAGATTAGAATAGAACTCACAAAACTACAATCAAATATTAAAGCTTGTTCTTTAAAATTAAATCAATAAATCATAAACCAAAAACTATGTGCTATAATCATGCATGTAAAACAAACTGATGAAAGGACAGTTTTGACAAGCCAATAAAGATTTTTATTTAAATCAATCAGCATACTTTCAACAGCCTATTGACATTTTAAAACTGATTGCTGGGTCACTTTGATAGAAGAACTCAAGCATGGTGATCATGGCAGAGTCGAAAGTCTTTTAAACTTGCTAAATACCCAGCTCTTCCCTATCCAGTACAGCACATTTACAATGGCTTGTTAATGAATTTGTAGGAATATGAATTTGTAATTTTCTTCAATGAGCCAATGTATTTGGCTTGTGTGAGCATTGTGAGTCAGCTTGTCCATCAAGCTTATCCTGCATCTGGATGTGTTCCGATCATACACCTTATTATTTGACTCATTGGGAACTTCTAAAGCCAGTATGTTATCACCGTTCACACCGGCAGAATTTCTCCATCCCATTGGCCGCCAAGTTAAAATAGAGCAGTGCAAGAACAGGTCCTTCAGCTCACAATGTTGCGTCAAACATGATGCCAGATCAAACAAATCCCTTCTGACTGCCCTTGGTCTATATTCCTCTATTTGTTGCATATTCATGTGCTTATCTAAAAGCCCCTTAAATGTCCCTATCATATCTGCCTGCACCATCACCCTTGACAACATGCTCCAGACACCTACCACTTTCTGTGTAAAAAAATTTGTCCCTCACATCTCTCTTGAACTTGTCCCCTCTCACCTTAACTGCATGTCTTAAGTATAAGACATTTCAACTCTGGGAAAAGATTCTGATGTCAACTCTATCTATACCTCTCATAATTTTATAGATTTCCATCAGATCTTCCCTCAGCCTCCATCAGTCCAGAGAAAACAGTTTGTCTAATCTTATCTTATAGTTCATATCCTCTAATGCAGGCAGCATCCTGGCAAACCTCTGCTGAAGCATCTCCAAAGCCTCCACATCCGTCTTGCACTGTGATGACCAAAATTGAATGCAATATACTAAGTGCGGCCTAATCAAAACTTCATAAAGCAGCAACGTGACATCCTGACTCTTGTACTCAATGCCTCAACCAAAGAAGGCACGTGTGCCACAGACCTTCTTTACTGCCCTATCTACTTGTATGGCCACTTTCAGAGATCTATGGATTTCGACTCGCTGCAGCAGGAGCGTGGCATGAACAGCAGGTAAGATCCCACCCGAAATTTCAACACTCAGAAGTTTTCTGGATGTTGCAAGCATCTGTTCCGAATTTTGCCAGCAGCTTTTCTTTGTTCTTTCATGGGATGCAGGTTCTCTGGCAAGGCCAACATTTGTTGCCATTTCCTAATTACCCTTGAATTAGTAGCTTGCTAGGCATTTTTGGGGGCAGTAGAGAGTCAATCACCTTGCTATGGTTTGCAGTCACATATATCCCAGGCCAAGTAAGGATGGCAGATTTCCTTCCCCAAAACACATTAATTTTACAACAATCAATAATCACAATTGCTGATTAATTGAATTTAAATTCTACCAACTGTTATGATGGGACTTTAACCTATGTTCGCAGATCATTAGTCTAAGCCTCTGGTGACATTATACTTTACCATAATTCCACCTACCCATCAACCCTGCCCCTCCTCCCCATGTAAGTAGTTATCTTAAGAAATATATTACAGCTTCTATAAAGGGGATGAATGAAGGACTAAAGGGAAAGATTTGGGGAATGGGTCTCATTCATTCAAAGTTCAAAATTGACACATGCATGATGGGCTGAATGGTCTGCTCTGTTGTCTGATTCTATGATCAGAATTTTTTGTCTCACTTACTATGCCTTTTAGCTTTGACAGAGGGTCTTCTGCACTCAAAAATTCAGCTCTTTTCTCTCTTTGCAGATGCTGCCAGATCTGCTGTGATTTTCCAGCAATTCCTCTTTTGGTTTCTTTGTCAATTGCCCGTTCTACCAGCTGAAGTTTTGTGAGTATTGTATTGAAAGCTTCTGAGTCCTGGCAAATTTCTGGGTGTCTATTTCCTTCATTTGTACATAAAATATGGGCAAATGTAATTTCCAATCAGAGCTGTAATGCGCTCTGCCATCAAGCTGTGCAATACTCTTTCTCTGAATCTCAATGAAATGTTTTAGAGTCATAGAGGTTTACAGCATGAAAGCAGGCCCTTCAGCCAACTTGTTCATGCTGCCCTTTTTTTAAAACTCTAAAGCTGATCCCAATCGCGCTGCATTTGGCCCATATCCCTGTATACCCATAATACGCATGTAACTGTCTAAATGCTTTTAAAAGAAAAATTTGTGCCTGTCTTTACTACTATCTCTGGCAGCTTGTTCCAGACACTCACCAACCTCTGTGCCAAAAACATATCGGCACTTTTGTATCTCTCCCCTCTCACTTAAACCTTGCCCTCTAGTTTTAGACTCTCCTACCTTTGAGAAAAGATATTGACTATCTAGCTGATCTACATCCTTCATTATTTTATCGACTTCTATAAGATCACCCCTCAGCCTCCTATGCTCCAGAGAAAAAAGTCCCAATATATCCAGTCTCTTCTTATAACCCAAACCCTCAAGTACTGGTAGCATCCTAATAAATCTTTTCTACACTCTTTCTAGTTCAATGATATCCTTTCTACGATAGGGTGACAGAATTGCATACAGTATTCCAAATGTGGTCTTATCAATGTTTCATAAACTTCAACAAGTCCTTCCAACTCCTGTATTCAATGTTCCGATTGAAGAAACCAAGCATGCTGAATGCCTTCTTCACCAGTCCGTCCATCTGTGACTTCACTTTTAAGGAGCTATGAACATGTACTCCCAGGTCTCTTTGTTCTGTAACTTTCTCCAATGCCCTACCATTAACAGAATAAATCCTGCTCTGGTTCAATCTACCAAAATGCATTACCTCGCACTTGTCTAAATTAAACTTCATCTGCCATTCATCAGTCCACTGGCCCAATTGATTAAGATCCCATAGCAATTGGAGATAACTTTCTTCACTGTCCACTATGCCACCAATTTTAGTGTCATATGCAGAAGTACTAACCATGACCCCTATATTCTCATCCAAATCATTAATTTATATGACAAATAATAGTGGACCCAGCACTGATCCCTGAGGCACACCGCTGGTTACAGGCCTCCAGTTTGAAAAATTTGATGAATCTGTTCTAACTGATTTAGTTAAATCTAGGAATTTTGAGGTATACCAATTCATATTCCTCAGTTGTAAAGACATCCAAGTTGGCAGAATTCTGAAGAATAATTAGAATTTTCAGCCTTCAGATCATTGTCTGAAGTTCTTGTTTCTCACAAAGGACAATCATGTTAACAGTTCTCCTTGATTCATACCATTTATCGTCTATCAGATTTTAACAATACCAGTTACCTATCCTTGGCTCTTCCTTTCTAGTACAAATATCTTCCCTTTACATCTGGACTTTTGTGCTGTTTTATTTTGTGATATCACTGAAGGATCTGATATTTCTCCACACTGTTAAAGCAATGTCATTGCCTTGCTGTTGTGGAGAATAAAACAAGCAAGATAAAAGCATTTAGAAAGCTGGACATATTGACCACACCAAAAGTTCAGAATTTAGTTATGTTCCACAGTCATTTTAAGTCTCAACAATGGTGCAGAATGGGATTTATTACTTCGCCTGACTTACCTTCACATTAAAATCAATGTGCATTGTGTGTACAAAGAATAGCCAACGTTCAGAGTGCAAAAATTGGTTTTAGTCCATGTTCAGGCACCAAAATAGATATTATGTCCAATCCTGTGGACAGAATTATGCCCCTAAATTGGTTCCTTTGATTAATTTAAATAAAATAGGTGGAAGCATGTGCCAATCATGCTGTACATTGACAGCTTGTTTCCTGGAATGAGGTATCAATGTTGTACATTGCTGACCCCAGTGAAAGACTTCCAAGTGCTGGAATTCTCTCCCTGAACCTTCATGTCTCCCTACATCCTCCTTTAGGGCAATTCCTAAAATCTATTTCCTTGTTCAGTCGTCCTATTGTCAGCTTCTCAGCGTCAGTTTTTGTCTGATGATGCTGCAATGATATGATTTATCACTTCAGGGATTGATGCAAGTTATTATTGGTTCTGGTAGACTATTGCAAGATGTAACAAGAATATGAAAAAACTTCACTGTTCTCTTCATTTTATGATGTTGATGTTAAGTGTGTGCTCTCTACTCACCAATCCATTGACTTATAGAAAGATTTTTAAATGGATTTTGTCAAGTTCTTTCATAATTATGGTCAACTATTTTAATCTCTCCCAATCCAATGGAGGAAGTCTCCATTCCTCCACTCTCTCCTATTAACTAATCATCTCCAATATTATGCCCTTCTCATGCTCTTCCTTCTTAAAATAGGTGATCTCCAACACTATGCACATTTTCTCTCTGTGGTTAAGCAATGGAGAATTCCTTCTCTCTGCTGAAGAATGGTCAAGATGTGGTGACCCTGGTGTTGTGAGACCTTTTACTGTGAAGAAAGGTCATCCAGACACGAAAAGTTGGCTCCATTCTCTTCCCTACAAATGCTGTTAGATCTACTAAGATTTTCCAGCATTTTCTGTTTTTGTTTCACAATCCAACATCCGCGGTATTTTGCCCTTCTCCCTAGCTGTGCCCTGACTCTGAATATAAGTTCAGACTTGCTCCAGTCTGCTTCCTGACAAATCCTTGCAGAGTGAGCAGACATCAGGCAGGCATTAGCCTGCGTGCAGAGCAGAGAGAATGCGGCTGCATTTGCGATAAGTAGAGATCGCGCTAAAGCTTCAGCAGTTTTGCAATTTGCATTGGTGGGGGGAATTTTTGTGCAACTGGAAGGTGAGCTGCATGCTGTGGGCGGATGTCAGTCGGAGACTGGGTTGGATCCGGCGTCCTCTGACTGCAGCCACAGTCAGACGGAGCTGGCCGGAGAGAGGAGCGATGGTGGTGTCTCTGTCCTGTGTGGGCTGAGCCCGCTGGGGGTTTGAGTGTGAGATTCGGGGATGGAGAGGGAGAAGCCGGTGGGCAGCAGCGCTGCCGAGCCCAGCCTCGGGCAGGGGGCCAAGGGCCAGCGCTTCAGCCTGCAGCTGGTGGGCTCGCTGCCGGTTCACCAGCTCACCACCATGCCCATGCTGCCCTGGGTGGTGGCAGAGGTGCGGAGACGCAGCGCCCGGGGCTCGGGGAGCCGGAGGGTCCGCCTGCAGGTGTGCCAGGGCTGGGTGCGCTGTGTGGCGGCGGCGGCGGCGGCGGAGCAGCGCTCCTCCTGCACCGTGTTCCAGCACCGCGCACACCACATCCACAGGCTGCTCCACAACAGCAGCGAACCCAACTACTTCGCCTATCTGATCAGCAACCCCGCTCCACAGCAAGCACCACACTCTCTCTGCTTCGTATTCCGAGCTTCTGATCACACTCTGGTAAGAAAGACTTCCGCTCTCGATTGCATGTCTACTTGTAACTGAAATGTAATCTAACGTGCAACTTTTTTTTAAAAAACTTGAAACATTGACTGATCAAACATTACCCATCATTAAAAATCTCCCTTAAACAGAGCTACTGCAAACAGTGTGCAATATATTCACGTTTGGATGTTCAGCCCATTTAATGAGGACTATTTCATGATTTCCTTCATGGTACAGATGTCATTGGTTTGCTGCATGTGTGTGTTATACATTTCAGTGACCAAATGTCAAAGGATGCACCATATTCAGTGTGTTGTTGCTCTTCAAATTTGGAGATACTTCTAACAATGATACGTCACTGCACAAAACTCAGCTGAAGCCTCATCCTGTTTTTGCTGGATGCAGTCAACATTGCTCTGCAAGTGTCACCGAACCACCTTTCTCATGTCGCCACTTTAAAATGTTTTAAGTTAGCGAAATATTTCACCAGTTTAAAAAAGCTTGGTCGAGAGATCTGGTACGGTTCGCTTTGCTGCCCTGCTTCACATTTGATCAAATGCCTGTGACTCTCAGAAGGACTTGGGGATGCAAGATATAATTAACTCGAATTGTCTGAGCTTTGTTGGGCTGATTATTTCTAGGATATGATAGCACAGCTGTTGAGTATACCTTTCATCGTTGCAGTATTGCACACGTGAGAAATGGGGTCAAATCCAGGGTCAGGAATTCTGAGATTTGCCTGTTTACAGAATGCTGGCCTTGGCATCAGTAACAGCACTGCACCACAACTCATTAATTCATTAAAACATTAGCCCTTTGATGGAAAACTATTATATTGGCTTCTGTTTTCATATAGACACATAACTGTAGTTATTTTAACTTCCTTTAGCCTAAACGTTTAGTTTAATGATTGTTTATTATATAATTCAAAGGCAAGAGAATGACACCATCAGTTTGTTAAAAGATAAGGCACTTTCCACTTTATTATGAGACATGTAGCAAAACAATTAACCATGGCAGAAAAGTGGAAATAACTTTCCAAATTAGATTTTGTTGCACATTTTGTCTTGTAGTTTTATTAATATTACCAGTCCATCTCTACACACAGTGGCACAGTGGTTAGGACTGCTGCCTCATAGCGCCAAGGATCCTGGTTCAATTCCTGGCTTGAGTTACTGTCTGCATGGCGTCTGCACATTCACTATGTGTCTGTGTTGGTTTCCTCCAGTTTCCTCCCACAGTCTAAAAGACATGCTGGTTTGGTGCATTGGCCATGCTAAATTTCTCCCTCAGTGTACCCAGATAGGCACCAGAATGTGGCAACTATGGATTTTCACAGTAACTTCATTGCAGTGTTAATGTAAACCTACTTGTGACACTAATAAACTTTAAATTATGACATTGCTGATTATTAGCCTGAAGTCTAATAATGTTTGTGATCACAATTTTTAAAAAAGTCATTTAGCTAATTTTAATTTATCTTTACAGAAAGACATAAACTTTCCTCTGTTATGGCGTCTAGTTTAAATAATGTGAGGATTTTACTTCCACAGCTTGATGCAGGTGTCTGTGTTGTGCATTGATCATCCTTCTAGGAAACAAAACTGCCTGAAAGTAGTCTTAATTTTGCCTTTTGTTGTTTAGAACTTATAACTGCTTATTTCAATTTGATAGTTTAATTTGATGTGATCTTCTGAACCTGATTTTTCCATTTATTTAAGTATCTTTTACATCCCTATAAGGTCACCTCTCAGAGACCAGGGATCAGTCTGTGATTCTTCTCTGAGATGTTAGAAGTTCTTGGTAACCAGAACTAGATATTATGTAAGGTGTACTTTTACAAGAGCATTGGACAATCTGCACGTAATTTTCCCTGATTTTTGTTTTGATTGTAGAATTCAACAATTCATTTTTTTGTTGAGTTGTAATTAACATGGCCCATCACTTGAAGATCATTGGGCAGATATTCCTGCGAAGAAGTAATCTCAACTGGTGCAAAACCTGAGGCTAGTGGTTTGAAAAAGTTTTGGTAGATTTGTAGCTATTTTTAAATCCTTGTTCCAGCCATTGGAGAGAGCAGATTATCAGTGCAGAAAGAAAGAAGGCAGCAGGAAATGACTACATTTCTATTTTTATATCTTTGACACTTGAAGCATGATGTGTTGAGTGAGATATTTGAACTGTGATGTCTGAAGTGTGATAGATGTGAGATAGAGGCAAGACTTATATATAGACTGGGAGACCTCCTGTGGCATTACTCAAACCAGGTTGCAGAGTACACTAGTCTATAATGAGAGGAATATTATAACATATAGGTCATAATGTTAAGGTCATTGATTTGTTATGCCTTAAAACCAATTCAATTTTTATTCGAAGATTTTTAGTGGTATTTTGAGGATTGAACTCCATGATTCTGAAACCATATATTAATGGCATTTTTGTGCCATTTGAAATAAAATTCATGACCAGATTATTTAATTTTTACTCTCTTGTTTTTAAAGTTGAGATTATAATGGTGTACAAGATGTACCTGATTGAACAGGATATCTTGTAATCAGAAGTGCTGAAGAAAATGGCTGAGCGTATCAGCACTGGGAGATGATCTTAAGACTTGACAAGACAATAATTTGGATCGCATGGTAGCACAGTGGTTAGCACTGCTGCTTCACAGCTCCAGGGTCCTGGGTTTCGATTCCCGGCTTGGGTCACTGTCTGTGTGGAGTTTGCACATTCTCCTTGTGTCCATGTGGGTTTGCTCCAGTTTCCTCCCACAGTCCAAAGATGTGCGGGTTAGGTTGATTGGTTATGCTAAGAAATTGCCCCTTAGTGTCCAGGGATGCGCAGGTTAGACAGATTAATAGGTATAATATGTAGAGATATAGGGTAGGGCCTGGCTGGCTTTGTGATCGGTATGGGCCAAAGGGCCTCTTTCTGCACTGTAGGGTTCTATGGTTCTATAATAGTTGGCCTAGAGGTTGGCAACATTGTGACGTGGTCATTGAGGATTAGGTCAGCCTTCAGTCTGGCATCATTATAGTGGTAGGTGGCTGGGCTGGAGCAGAACAATGGAAGGAAAACCTGAAGATTAGTGATTTAATGGAGAAGGTGAATTCTGGGCTGTAATGAATTTTAGCTGTCAGTGAACCATGATGGGAGAGAAAGTTCATGGGTCTGGCAGCACTGGAGGTGCATCAGGATGGAATCTGGAGTGCTAAAGTGGAGAGGAATACAGAGTGGTAACAGTAGGGTTCACGGTTTGACAGTGTTCGCTCAAAAGTTTCTAAGAAATATCACAAACATTGATTTTGATGTTTTCTGATTGGTTCCTGGATGTATGTTTTTTTTTCTTTGACAGCCCTTCTCTCTCTGTCTCACTCTTGTGCCTGGTTAGACTATTTTCTAGCTCTCAAAGACATGTGAAGCTGCCTTCCCAATTGCCTAAGAAAGTTACAGAATTTAATTTCTTTAAGCATTTAAATTGTTTGGAAAAAACAGTGTGGATTGGAAATTGGACTTGGTTCACCCAATTTACAGGCACAGGAAGGTCTTGAATGGGGGAATGACATCTGGTGCCAAAAGGGAAGCTGAGAAATGTCTGACTGAAATTGGGTAAGATTATTTTTCCTGGAAACCACCTAAAATAAGCATTAGGTACGTCACATATGCCACATAGGTCCTTTCACATAAATGAATCTGTGATGAGTGGATCTGCTAAGCAAAGGATTCTTTATTGGTTGTCCCAGCTCCACAGCATTGCTGGCAGCTGCTGCCAGTACTTAGCCTGAGGCTGTGCCACAACCCTGTGAGCCTGTAGATTTATAACAAATGGTGGCAGTTTACCCAGATTGTTTTGTTGTGGTTTGGTCTGGACTTGAGCCTCACGGTTCAGCTGCATGCAGTAGCCTCGTTGTGAGATAAAATTTAAATAATATTTAAGAAAATCAATGGATTTGACCTGAATAAAATTTAGAAAGGTGTCCTCTAGCTTTTCATCAAAAAATTACAAAAACAAACTGAAAAGATGTGGGGCAATGAGCAGAACTATTGTGGTACTTGTGCTAACTATCATTGCTTACTGAGTATCTGTGTACTGCTCCCATGCACTTCCAGGACCTGTTAATAATGTTACTCCTTGTTAGAATTATTTCCTTTTATGTCTTTGGTGAAAGATCAGGGGAAACCCCAGAGAAATAGTACAAAAGATGAATCTCCACAGAAACAATGACCAAACAATCAGGGGAACCCTCAAGGAAGTCTAATTTGTAGTGAATTAGTCCTAATAGCACTGTGTGTGTAACTACACCTCAGGAACTGCAACAGTTCAAGAAGGCGGCTCACCTTCTCAATGGCAGCTAGGGAGAGGAAATAAATACTGGTTTGGCCAGTGACGCCCACATCCCATAAATGAATTTTTAAAAAAATCCAGGGCCTTAGATTTTGAGTAGGAACAAAAATGGGACAACTCCAAGACAGATCTTTTAATGCAAGAAATAATTAATGTCTAATTTTTAATGGTTTGACTTCATTTGAGATTTAATTTTGGCCATTAAAAAAATTGTTAATGACAAAATTAATAGTCAGATATTTTTAAAAACTGGAGATTCACCATACTTTTTATTTGTATTTTCTGTGACTTAGTCTTTCAGGTTTTCTTGTTTCCCTAAGTTCCAGTTACTGAGGATTATCAGATTTTAACCATCCTTTGCTTTCAATTCTTGTTTTCCGTCTTTGCAGTTTAGCTTTGCTGATGTTTTACTTCAATCCAGACCACAAATTATCGTGATGAAAGTGGGCCATTAGGAAGTTGGAATTGGAAATATGTCACAGATATATATATAAATACATATAATGATGGGGCAGAGGGAAGTATGACTTTGATTGAGGAGTAAAAGATTTCCCATTCATGTTTGTAATTTTGTTATCTTATTTTCCATAATTATGACAAGTGAAACAAAACAGAAATGTTGGAGACACTCAACATTCAAACAACATCTGTTGAGAGAACACAAGCTAGATGACAATTTACACATCAAACTCTTCTTTGATCTAAAAGCTACTTTTGATTTTTGTCAGATATCCAGCATTTGTGGATTTTCTATTTCTTGCTTGTGGTGACCAGTAAATGTTGCTATACATTCCCATAGTGCCATCATCATAAGTTATCTCTCCAAAATCACATCCAAGAATTAGTGTTGCCGTTTATCTTAAAAAGCTCCTTGGGAGCATGGGATGTTGACAGAGGGCACTGCACTAAACTGAGATGGCACTGTATTAGACAGAAGAATATTGACAGAGGGCACTCTATTAGACAGAGGGCTGTTGACAGAGGGCACTGTATTAGAGGGATATTGACAGAGGACACTGTATTAGACAGGGGGATATTGACAGAGGACACTGTATTAGACTGAAGGATATTGACAGAGGGCACTGTATTAGACTGAAGGATATTGACAGAGGGCACTGTATTAGACGGAAGGATATTGACAGAGGGCACTGTATTAGACAGGGGGATATTGACAGAGGACACTGTATTAGACTGAAGGATATTGACAGAGGGCACTGTATTAGACTGAAGGATATTGACAGAGGGCACTGTATTAGACGGGGATATTGACAGAGGACACTGTATTAGACTGAAGGATATTGACAGAGGACACTGTATTAGACTGAAGGATATTGACAGAGGACACTGTTAGAGTGAAGGATATTGACAGAGGACACTGTATTAGACAGGGGGATATTGACAGAGGACACTGTATTAGACTGAAGGATATTGACAGAGGGCACTGTATTAGAGGGATATTGACAGAGGGCACTGTATTAGACAGAAGGATATTAACAGAGGGCACTGTATTAGACAGAGGGATATTGACAGAGGGTACAGTATTAGACAGAAGGATATTGGCAGAGGGCACTGTATTAGAGGGATATTGACAGAGGACACTGTATTAGACAGAGGGATATTGACAGAGGGTACTGTATTAGAGAGATATTGACAGAGGGTACTGTATTAGACTGAAGGATATTGACAGAGGGCACTGTATTAGAGGATATTGACAGAGGACACTGTATTAGACAGAGGGATATTGACAGAGGACACTGTATTAGACAGAGGGATATTGACAGAGGGCACTGTATTAGAGGGATATTGACAGAGGACACTATATTAGACAGAAAGATATTGGCAGAGGGCACTGTATTAGAGGGATATTGACAGAGGACACTGTATTAGACAGAGGGATATTGACAGAGGGTAGTGTATTAGACAGAAGGATATTAACAGAGGGCACTCTATTAGACAGAGGGATATTGACAGAGGGTACTGTATTAGAGAGATATTGACAGAGGGTACTGTATTAGACTGAAGGATATTGACAGAGGGCACTGTATTAGACTGAAGGATATTGACAGAGAGTACTGTATTAGACTGAAGGATATTGACAGAGGGCACTGTATTAGACTGAAGGATATTGACAGAGAGTACTGTATTAGACAGAGGGCTATTGACAGAGGGCACTGTATTAGAGGGATATTGACAGAGGACACTGTATTAGAGGGATATTGACAGAGGACACTGTATTAGACAGAGGGCTATTGACAGAGGGCACTGTATTAGAGGGATATTGACAGAGGACACTATATTAGACAGAGGGATATTGACAGAGGGTACTGTATTAGACAGAAGGATATTAACAGAGGGCACTGTATTAGACAGAGGGATATTGACAGAGGGTACTGTATTAGACAGAAAGATATTGGCAGAGGGCACTGTATTAGAGGGATATTGACAGAGGACACTATTAGACAGAGGGATATTGACAGAGGGTAGTGTATTAGACAGAAGGATATTAACAGAGGGCACTCTATTAGACAGAGGGATATTGACAGAGGGTACTGTATTAGAGAGATATTGACAGAGGGTACTGTATTAGACTGAAGGATATTGACAGAGGGCACTGTATTAGACTGAAGGATATTGACAGAGAGTACTGTATTAGACTGAAGGATATTGACAGAGAGTACTGTAGTAGACAGAGGGCTATTGACAGAGGGCACTGTATTAGAGGGATATTGACAGAGGACACTGTATTAGAGGGATATTGACAGAGGACACTGTATTAGACAGAGGGCTATTGACAGAGGGCACTGTATTAGAGGGATATTGACAGAGGACACTATATTAGACAGAGGGATATTGACAGAGGGTACTGTATTAGACAGAAGGATATTAACAGAGGGCACTGTATTAGACAGAGGGACATTGACAGAGGGTACTGTATTAGACAGAAAGATATTGGCAGAGGGCACTGTATTAGAGGGATATTGACAGAGGACACTGTATTAGACAGAGGGATATTGACAGAGGGTAGTGTATTAGACAGAAGGATATTAACAGAGGGCACTCTATTAGACAGAGGGATATTGACAGAGGGTACTGTATTAGAGAGATATTGACAGAGGGTACTGTATTAGACTGAAGGATATTGACAGAGGGCACTGTATTAGACTGAAGGATATTGACAGAGAGTACTGTATTAGACTGAAGGATATTGACAGAGGGCACTGTATTAGACTGAAGGATATTGACAGAGAGTACTGTATTAGACAGAGGGCTATTGACAGAGGGCACTGTATTAGAGGGATATTGACAGAGGACACTGTATTAGACAGAGGGATATTGACAGAGGACACTGTATTAGACAGAGGGCTATTGACAGAGGGCACTGTATTAGAGGGATATTGACAGAGGACACTATATTAGACAGAAGGATATTAACAGAGGGCACTGTATTAGACAGAGGGCACTGTATTAGATAGAAGGATATTGACAGAGGGGTATTGACAGATGGCACTGTATTAAACTGTGTTCAGTACCCTTCATATTCATATTTGGAGTTGATTCTTAGGGTGGAATTTTATGTTCTCCCACTGGCAGATTTGATGTGGAGGTGCTTTTAAAATGCTACTTGTGGCCTGCACATTGTTTATCTGTCTGCCTGTTATCTATCTCCCATTTTGCTTACACAATGGTAGTGTCAGGCTGCCTGCTCTCCCTTGGGCCGATTGAGGCCCTTAAGTGGCCAGTTAATGGCTACTTAACTGCCTCATCCTCCCCACTCTGTATTTTACCCACAGCAAGGGGAGACCCACCTGGGCTGGGTAGCACGGCAACTTTAGCCGTGTGGGCTGGTGTTTGAAGTAGGGTACTTCATTTAAGGATCCCCTATGCCCATTAGCCTCCCCACTCCAGCCTTTAAAATCTGGTCCCTTCCAGCCCCTCACTCTCCTCATTGAAGTCTAGGTTGCTGATACCTCACACTTATCTAAAGCCTGGTCTCAAATAGTTGTCCCTCTGTGGGGGCTTTCTGAAGTTGCAGCAGTGGCCACTGCTCGAATTTGAACTTGACTACAACAGTGCCAGCGAACTGGATTGGCTGGCAATGCTAAAAAGCAGGGCTTCCTTCGCAGATGGCACTGTTAGATTCCTCGCTGACTCTTCAGGTGCCAGGTCAGAAAGCCCTCGATCTAAAAACTTCTGACCTTTGTTTCTTTTTATCCACATTATCGCCAGTTTTTGCTGCTTTAAAATTTACTAGCTATAGAATGCACCAGTGCTTTTAAGCAAGCACTTGTTTCAAAGGTGACAATGTCAAACGGTGTTGATGGACTAGTAATCCAGAGACCAGATATGGCCTGGGGGCATAGGTTCAAATCTCACCACAACAGCTGGCATTTGAATCCAGTAAATAAGCTTGGATTATAATCATTATCAGTAATGGTGACCCTGAAGCTATTTTTAATTGTCATTAAAAATCCATCCAATTCACCAATGTCCTTTATCAAAGAAAGCTTGCCATTCTTACCAGGTCTGGCCTCTGGCATACATATGAGTCCAGACATGGGAGCCTAGTAAGCCACTCAGTCCAAGGGTAGCTAGGCATGAGTAATAACTGCTGGCCTTGCCAGTGAGGTACACACCAATGGAAGGCTAAAGCAAAAAAGGATCTTTGGCATTTCCGACCATTTTGCGGCCTTCCACAGTGGTTATTGGGCATTAAGAGAATTTCAGAGGCAAAACTCTTTGTGGATTTCAGCTGTTGGGAGATGAAATGTGACCATGAAGCAGATATCGAGAATCATATAACTGCTTTTGTTTCTCATTTTTACTGAAGTTATAGTCTTCATTTCTACATTCCTCTCCATGCCCAAGTAGTCACCTCTGTAGTTCTGCTATTGAATATAGGTATAGTTCACTAGATACACCAGCAAGGTCTGCTGCCTTTCTAAATTTCAGGCGCTATATTATATCTTAAGTTCCTCCATGTGCAACTGCTGCTTGTGGATTTGACCATCTCATAAGGAGGGGATGGAATTTGTCATTGATTTTTTAGTGCTGTGCATTTTAGGTGGTTTGCAGTTTAACCTGAATTAGTGAGTGACTTGGTTTGGAAAGATGTGATGTTGAGCTTAGAATGCTTGTTCATCAGCGCTGAGCTTACAAATAGTGACCCATGCATTTTAACTATTTTGGCACAGGTTTTGCAGTTTCAATTAGCTTCCTCAGTCTGCGCCTGTCCCATTTCAGATGAGCATTTCTCTAAGCCCAGTGATTTATTCACTGTTGGCTTACAATCAGATAGTTCAGCACATTTTTGTATATTGTTGGCTTGTTTGTTCTGAAAGCGCAGGTACTGATGAGGGTCATGTTTAACTTAGTGTGGAATAAGCCCTTCTCTGACCTCTGAGTGTGAGTCAGACACATTACCATATGTCACATGTAGGCCAAACCAGGTAAGAAAGACTGATTTCCTGCCTTAAAGGTCATTAGTGAACTGAATGGGTTTTATGAAAATTTCTGAAGTTGAATCTCGAGAGTTACTCTGTTTTAATGTGTAAAACTGCAACTTCACTTGTTATTTTCACTGACCTTTGCAGTGATTTCAAGAGCAATGCCATTCTTTCTCAAGTTGTCTGCATTAACAGAGGTGATAGATATATTTCTGAGTTGTATCCTCGAGTTATATGTGCACTTTGGACAGGATTGTAGCACAAGATCGAGTTGTTAATTGCAGCTTACTTCTCACTATTGCAGTCACTGCCAGATATGCTCAGATGGCGTTGTGTTTGTTGAAGTCACACGTGACTGACATGATTTTTCGGGCAGAGACAAATTGGTCGGCCATGTGTCAAGATTTCACCGAGTCATTTGCAGATAACTTGGTTGAGCTTAACCATTAAAACATCCAATGTGGCATAATGTTTCACAGCAATGTTTTTCATCAGTCTTTTGTCCACGCACAAGCATAGATGTTGGTTTTGCTGTTTGCAGCGAAGGCATTGCCAGAGATATTTGTGCTGTTGTCTCTCTGTGTCTCATACAATTACGTAGTATTTACTTTCATACCAAATAAAATGTCAGTCTTCTCTGCAGGGAATTGCTCCAAATTGATTGTGACAGGGATTCTTTGATTGACAGCCCGAAGAGGGCCACTTTATGCCAACATCCATGCCTTCTGTTGTAACCTTGTTACGAGGTGGCATATTTGGTCTGCCCCATGATTAATTACTATAGATCAACAAGCGTCATGATGGGAACATATCTGATTTCGTCCCTGTTGCACAACATTTGACAATAAAATGAGGTACAATTATAAATAAGAGAGAATGGAATATGTGGTCTTCACACATAATAATGGGTCAGCATCTTCTGCCTCTGTACCTACTAGCCCATTATTTTTACCTGCAGTTTACTTCAGTGAACAAAACAAATCAGATTGCTAGAGCAACAGGCCAGTAGGGGTTGAAGCAGGATAGAAAGCAACTTGCCTGCATTCTACAAAGTGAATAAAAGTTGGAAACTGGTTCCCTGTGCCAGCCATATCATGGATTACAAAATACCATATAAGCTATTTGATATACTAAGCATGGATGTAATAATCAATTCCCTCTGATGCAAGATTTGAATATCTTAATGTGATATGTAATTGAGAGATATCTTACACTTTATTATTGTTTATGATACATATTTTAAAAAACTTTTCTTTGGATGTGACCATAACTAGCAAGGACACATTTATTATTCATCATTAGTTGCTCTTGAAAAGTGGTGAGCCTTGAACCACTACAGTCCAAGTGGTGGAGGTACACCCACAGAACTGCTAAGGGTGGAGTTCTAGAATTTTAATTCAAAAACAGTGAAGAAACAGCAATATAGTTCAAATGTTGTGTAACATGGAAGGAAACATGTAGAAGAAAGTGCATGTAGATATGACTACTAGCCTTGTCCTTCTAGGAGATAGAGGTGCTAACCACAGTGCCACCATGCCAGTCCCCAAAGTTTTAAAGTTTATTCATTGTCACTTGTAGATTTATATGAACACTGCAGTAAAGTTACTGGGAGTATCCAGTCGTCACCACACTCCGGCATCTGTTCGGGTCCACTGAGGTAGAATTTAGTATGGCCAATGCACCTAATCCGCATATCTTTCTGATTGTGGGAGCAAACCGGAGCACCTGGAGGAAACCCACGCAGACATGGGAAGAACGTGCCCCCAAGACTCCGTGCAGACAGTGGTCAAGGTGGAATCAAAACTGGGTCCCTTGCACTGTGGTATGATTCTCTCAGTTTAGGTACAAATGATGTTAGTGATGTTGACTGGGGCCCAACAAATTTCTCACATCTGAATCTGATGCCTAGTTTCAGGCCAGGTGGACCATGCAGTTTTACTTTTCTCACACCTTTTCATAGTGTTTTGATAGAATTGATAACTCACTAGATTGTTTCAGGGCGCAATCAGTTTAAGACATTAATGAACCTGATAGTTCTTTCAAAGTCAGAATCTGGCAGTTTCATGGCCAAGATACTGGTGTTTTTATTCCAGATGTATTTAATCATCTAATTGAAATTACTCAGCAGGCCTGGTAGGATTAGAATTGTGTCTCGAGGATCTCAATTCTAATACCAGACTGAATTCTGCGTCAGAAACCAGGATGGCATGGATGCAGCTGTGGCCCTGAATATAATGGATCCATGCTAGATTGCTTTGCAGGAGGTGCTTCTGGCCAACCGTCAGCCTCGCGTCGGGTGACTGTCACCGTGCCATCTGTAGTCTCAGGCCACATCATGAACCTTTGCCCATCTGCAAAAACCCAGTTGGCATGCCAACTGGCATCATTACTTACTCAGCAAAGGCAGGTGGTTAGCTATCACTCATCCAGAACCCAACTCCCTGGAAAAGTGCCAGAAGTGTGAAGACATTGGCAGATTAACATGCTGGCTGGAAATTGCCATCATGCCTCTCTCCAAACCAGCTTGATGAAATTTCAGTTCCATGTCTCCAGATTGTTACTACTTCAGTAATAAAACCACCGTGTTACCAATATCTTAAAAAGGGAAGTAACTATGTGTAATCTGTTGTTGCAAGAATAGCAGATGTGACTTTTAGCTTTTTGATATTATCGTCAACGATAATACGCTCGTGCTCGCTTCTGAGTTGCAAGATAATGGTTTGTATTTTAACTCATTGTAGTTAGTATTTCCAAACATATCGTTTATACTAGACATTTTTATAACCATGCTTTTTAATGAGATGCTACTGAAAATAGAATCCATAAGTCTTCAAGGCTTAGATTTAGGTAAATTTATGCTCCAACACATTTTACTGAGAAATCCTGGCAGCAACTCAAGTTAGTTAGAAATAATTGAATTCTCAACTAATTGTCCAATTATCCCTAATGCCCCTTTATTGTGGGTCAGTCAAATAAATGAAATCTGGTGCCTGAGTTTCAGATTCTCTTGAGTGTGTTAACTATGGTGTATGGATACCATATATCTCACAGCTATGAGGGGAGATTGGGTAGACTGGGACTGTTCTCCCTGGAAAGACAGAAAATGAGGGGAGACCTAATAGAGATGTACAAAATTATGAAGGGTAAAGATAGAAGAATAGTGGCAAGCTTTTTCGCAGGTCGGAGGTGACAATCATGAGTGGTCACAGGCTCAAAGTGAAAGGGACGAGGTATAACTCCGATATCAGAGGAACATTTTTTATGCAGAGGGTGATGGGGGCCTGGAATGTGCTGCCAAGTGGGGTGGTGGAGGCAGACACACTGGGATCGTTTAAGACTTACCTGCATAGTCACATGAGCAGACTGGGAATGGAGGGACACAAACGAATGGTTTAGTTGGATCAATGCATGGCACAGGCTTGGAGAGCCAAAGGGCCTGTTTCCTGTGTGTACTGTTCTTTGTTCTTTTTTCAATGTATTGATCCCTGCCTGAAGCTGATTGACTAGGATTGATGGAACTGCAAAAGGCAGTTTAGATTTTTGAAGTTTTGACAAATTGATTGGCTAGACCAATTTATTTTAACAAAAATAATAATAATGCTTATTTTCTATAGCATCATTAATGTAGGCAAATCACCCAGAGCTCTTCAGGAAAGTGAATTAATAGGTATTAATTTTTTAATTCATTTTTATTGGATGCGGTTCAAACCTGGATCCCCAGAGCATGGAATCACAGAATACTGTAGTGCAGGATTGTGCCCTTTGGCCCATTGAGTTTGCACCGATGCATGAAATGCCTTGAGCTGCTCACCTAATCTCACTTGCCAGCATTTGGCTCGTAGCCTTGCATGTTATGATGTCCCAAGTATTCATCCAGGTACTTTTTAAAGGATGTGAGGCAATCTGCCTTTACCACTGTTCCAGACTGTCACCAGCCTCTGAGTAAAGACATTTTTGCTCAAATCCCCTTAAACCTCCCAACTCACACTTTTAATTTGTGTCCCCTCGTAACTGACCCTTCTACTAAGGGGAACAGCTGCTCCCTATTCACCCTGTCCATGCCCTTCATAATCTTGAACACTTCAATCAGGTCACTCCTCAGTCTTTTGCTCCAGCAAAAATGACCCAATCCTATCCAGCCTCTCTTCATAACATAAATATTCCATTCCAGGCAGCATCCTGGTGAATCTTCTCTGTACCCACTCCAGTGCGTTCGTGTCTTTCCTAGAACTGCACACAGTACTTCAACAGTGACTTCCTTCTATACAACTCCATCATGACCGCTCTGTTTTTGTAATCTGTACCTTGATTGATAAAGGCGAGTGTGCCATATGCTTTTTTCACCAACCTATTTACCTGCCTTCAGAGATCTATGGCCAAACACGCCAAAATCCCTTTGTTCTTCAGAACATCCCTGTATCAGACCTTTCGTAGTTCCACGACAAATAATTCCTTTCAAAATACATCACCTCACACTTTTCAGAGTTAAATTCCGTTTGCCATTTATCCATCCATCTCACTATCTCGTCTAAATCTTCCTGTAACCTAGGACGCTTAACCTCATTGTTAACTACCTGGCCAATTTTTGTGTCATAACTTGAGTCTCTGGATTGCTAGTCTAGTGATAAGTTCACTGAGTCACTGGCTCCCCTTATCACAAGAGGAGGAGAAGAGGGAAGTGACTGAGTGTAGTTAAGAGGATAGAAATCAGATAAGGGAATGTAATTACAGAATGATGGAATCTCTGAGGAGGAAATTGATGAAGAATGCAAAGAAGGCCAGAGTTACTTGAGTGGAGAACTGATACTTGGGGCTGGAGTTGGTTAATGTGGTTATGAGTATAGGGTGATGGGTTTTGAATTCTAAGCATTAGAAGTCTTGGACCTGTGCTTTATTGAAGACAGTAATAAGGAGCTTGGTTTCAGTTTTTGATGAGTTGGCATTAATGTTGGTTGGAGCAGAGTGGGGCTGTGGGGTGAATGCTAGAAAAGTGGAGCCTGGAGGTTAGCACAGATGATGGTGATTTATGTCAATGTAGAATCAGAGGTGGGTGTTCATGATGGTATAGAAATAGGTGCTCTTAGTAATGGAAAGGACTTTGGATTTGAAATTCAACTCGGTGTCAGAAGGTATCCTGATAGATAGGTGATCGAGGCCGATAAGATGATTTTTGATCATGGATGTTGAACCTCACATTCTCAGTCTATTTTTGTCAATACTGTAATGCACTTTTACCCTAAGTAAAATGTGACAGAAACTCTTATAAGAATTTTGTAGACAAATTTAGCAGCTCCTGTCATAAAATCTCAGCATTGCAAACATTATTTAAAGTTGTTGCTTCTTAATTTATTGATGTACAAATATATTGTTAAGTGGGATGAATATTCTTTCAATAGTTTTTAAACACTTTTGAATGAATTTAATTATAAAGTGTTCACTATGATATGGAACCATGACAATTCTTAGTCCCATGTTAGCAGAGCACTTGGTGCTACAAAGGTCAGTTCTAGATGCCGTTCAGTGAATACTGCTGGTTTATTCAGACCTCTATCGATCACTGCGGCATGGTAGCACAGTGGTTGGCACTGCCATCTCACAATGCCAGGGGCCTGGGTTTGATTCCCGGCTTAGGTCAGTGTCTGTGAGGAGTCTGCATGCTCTCCCTGCATCCGCATGTATTTCCTGTGGATCTCCGGTTTCCTCCCACAGTCCAAAATATGTGCTAGTTAGATGCATTGACCATGCTAAATTGTCCCTCAGTGTAGCTGAATAGGCATTGGAATGTGACAATGAGGGGATTTTCACAGTAACTTCATTGCAATATTAATGTAAGCTTATTTGTGACAAATAAATAAGTCAATAAAATAAAAAATAAACGATGCAACTAAAGTCAAATTGCCTTTTGATACTTACACATGATCAAATAGTCACTTTGATGGGCTATTCTTGGTAGAGTATCCAACATCTGGAATTCTTCAGAATATTTCAATATTTTCTTCAGAATACTTCAATATTTCCTTCAGAAACAAAGTAAACAGAAAACAACAATGCTTTGGCATTCAAATTCCTGTTATTGTAGTATACAGTGGTTATATTTTCAATAAAAAAGGGACTATATTTTCTGGGCTTCCAAGAGCAAAGAACACTGGAAAATATGGTGAGCAGACACACTGGTTGATTCCTATTCTCTACCAGTGGGTTCAGTTGCAGCACCTGTCCTGATATTTCAGATGATTCTATGAAGGCAGCACCTGGAATAGAATGCTCATTGGAAAGAAGTATTCCGGTTGGTTTACGGCAGGTCAAAGGGAGAAGACATGGTTCCTGCTTGCATGGTTTTAAAGCATTGAAATAGTAGTTTTGTATTTGCTTACAGGATGTGAGTGCCAATGGAAAGGCCAGCATTTATTACCCATTCCTAATTGCTTTTGAAGTGTCACTTTCTTGAACTCTCGCAGTTCAGATGGTGTAAGTGTCCTGTAGTACTGCTGGCAAGGGAGTGTCAGGTTTTTGATCCAGTAACGAAACAGTAATATAGTTCCAATTCAAGATGCTGTGAAACGTGGAGGAGCAGGTTGTAGTGTGTGCATGCATAGGATGCGTCAAGCACTTGTAGAAGCAAAATAAATCAACCAGCAACTATCCTGCAAGCTTATACAGCACTCTTTGGGGATCTTTGCTACTGCTGCATGTGTTCAGCTGTATAGGGCTAAATGCAGATGAGGTAGTACAGTTCTGGCTTCAATCTCTTTTTGTACATCATTATTATTTAGGTAGAATGTGCAGCTTGAGAAACATGAGCAAGAACAAGTTTTGATCTTGGAACCATGCATGTTGTCAGTGGATCAGAAGGGCCTTGTTGCACACTTGAAGGATAATCTTGATAAGAGATTCAGTAGGATAAAGACAGGGAAGCTCTTCCCTATGTTGGTGCAAATCTTGGAAAAAAGGGGCATAAGTTTAAAACTGGAGGTAGACCATTCAGGTGGAAAATGAGGGAGCAGATGTTTTTCTATACAAAGAATAATGTAAATCTGAACTCTGTACCTCAAAGGTTACAAAAGCTGGGTAAGCGGAAATTTTCCAGGCTGACCTTGATAGATTTTTGTTGAATAGCCACATCAAAGGTGAAATTGCACTGCATTCCTTTCAAAGCCAGCGTATCACTCCTGCGATTTAGTATCCAGAGCTGAATTCGATACTGAATTCAAGACAAGTGGTGTGCAACTGATGCATCACTTTGTCACTTAAGTACTTAACTCCCTTTGAGATTCTTTGTATAATCTTCCCTGCCCTTGAGCATATGGAATTTATATGTCTGGTTCAGTTGAACTCGTGATGACCCACAAGATATTGATGCAGGACTCAGCAACGTTCATTATACTGAAGGTCATATGGGATGGCTGGATCATCTTCTCTTGCTGGAGGTCATTAACTGGTAGTTACATGGTTTAAAAGCTAGCTGCTGTCTGTCTATCCAATCCAAGATGCTACCTCCATTGTGCTTTTGCCTGTCATTGGCTGCTTCAATATTGAATAGGTTTCTGTAAGGGATGAAGATTGTAGCCTCATTCAAACAACCTCACACCTGTGCTTATGGTGAGAAAATCATGACTGAAGTTGCTGAAGACATTATCGTGGCCAGGATATTTCAGGTGGTGCTTTCTCACCCTGCTACCCAAGGAATCAGTGAAAAATACTTATCTGCCAATCTCAGCTGGTTCATTGTCATTCAGTTCTCAGAGGAGTGTTATTGCCAGGAGGTAACCCCTCACTCAGTTGAAAGTCATGAGAAAGCTGCTAACAACTCCGTAATCTCAGCAGTGCCAATGGCAGCAGCTGCCAGGACTCGGATGTCCCCAAAATCTTTGTGCCAGAGTCCAGGACCAGGCAAGTGGATATAGAAAGAGGGCCTTTGAGTGATGCACCTCCCCAGCTTGAGGCTCGATGGAAAGCAATCCTAAAGCTTGGAAGTAATTGGCCTCTCAAGGGCCTCAAGTGGGGAGAGGGCAGGTGGGCCAGACCTGCCCTGCGTAAAATTGAGGATGGATGGAGGAAAGTTATCTAAGAAATTTTACAGCTTCCTCTTCCTGCCCGAAGCCTGTTGGAGGGTCACTGTAAATCTCTGCCCCATGAGGCACTTTTGTCTGACACTCTAATGATTCGACTTTGATAACTACGGCTGTTTTGCTGTTTATTAGTTGTGACAGTTTAATGAATACAAATTGAAACTAAGAATAATGAAAAGTTTGAAAATAAATTTGTTCTCCTCAGACTTGTTACCACACAAATCGTGCTCAGAAATTTCAATAGAGCCAAGCCTAAGAAAGCATCTGTGGAGATCTAGTGCAGCTCTTCCAGAATATGGAATGAGATTGTGGTTAGATCATGTGACATCTTACAGCGCTCTGCTCGCAACAGAGGGAATGAAATCTTTGAACTCTGAACAACTAAGAGGGCAAATATCAAAGAGCTAATGGTGATTATTTGATCTTGTCAAGCGTGGGTGAATTGAATAGCACTAGTATATCTTCGTAACAGTGAACTTGTGGCTTTGCATTGTTGTATAAACCTGCAAATGTCTTCACATTGCTGAGTTCTCTAAGAGCAAATTAATTGTGTGCAAAGTTGTGATATCTGACTTCCAATTATACATCTGTTGCCAGACACTGTAAGAACAGTTCGTACTGAATGTCTCCTGGGCAGGAAATTCAAAACCAGAGCATAGTCAGAGATGTTTCTGAGAGGAATTGCCAGCAGTGTGACTTTGTATTCTTACTGTCAGCTAAACTCTCTTCTGTTTTCATGCAACAGGAAACTCAGGGGGAGCTGTTGAAACTTTATTCTGAAGTATTTAAAGGACACCACAAGTCAGATTCTAGAGGGTTACCAGAGGTCATCTGGCCA
The DNA here is from genome assembly GCA_024679065.1 of Sphyrna mokarran. Classification (NCBI taxonomy): domain Eukaryota; kingdom Metazoa; phylum Chordata; class Chondrichthyes; order Carcharhiniformes; family Carcharhinidae; genus Sphyrna; species Sphyrna mokarran. The sequence continues at coordinate 88,583,350 of JAGIQG010000001.1, read as the reverse complement.
AGATGTCCGCTTGCCTGCTGTATGTAAAGTGGTAGTGCAGTAGCAGTACTAAGCCTGAACCATGCTCTGTGGAAGATCCATATGTATGACAGACCAACTAATCCACAGTTATAATATGCTTTAAACATTTGCATTGATGATAAACAAGATAAAACAACAAGACTGAAGACTTTTTTACCATTTCATTTACACCACATCACCAAGATTAGCACGGATGAGAAAAGCTATTTGGTCCATTTAGTTCATGTTTCATTTGCTATCAACTGGATATTATCTGCTATCATTGCTCTAAAGGATTTATTTTAATTTTTTAAAATTTAACAGTGATCTGGCATGCTGGTGCCTGGAATCCACATCATAGCCTGGGCAAATGCTACACATTTACCCGCTAAACGGTCTAACATGCTGGGTCACATGCTGACAAGATGCGAGGCCAAGCTCTTACTCAGCCAGCATGTGTAAAATGAGGCTCCCACACCTCCATCAAGATCACACTTTCTCCTTTATCCCCCTCACCATGGTCTCTCAATCCCGATACCCCTCTCCCTCTCATTCCCCTTACCTGGTCCTGCCGGCCCTGCCTTGGCGAAACTCCCCACTACTTGTGGTGCAGCTCCAGCAATGAGCTCCATTGGAGATTGCATGTAATCCAGCAGTGGCCATCGCTCCAGTCTCTGAGACAGAATTCTCTGGCCCCGAGGGATGGACGTCTTGCTTCCAGCCTATTAATAGTCAGTTGACCATAAATGACAGTTGAGTGACTGTCTTTCCATTAGCTCCCCACTAACGAGGAAGGGTGGGGTGGTAGTGGGGCACAGGAACCATAGTGCGCTGTAAAGCCCAGCCCATGGTGTCTGATTGTGAGAATACAATAAATCATTTTGGCTGGTCATTTTTAGAGCAGCACGGTAGCACAGTGGTTAACATTGCTGCTTCACAGCTCCAGGGACTTCGGTTCGATTCCTGACTTGGGTCACTGTCTGTGTGGAGTTTGCACATTCTCCTCATGTCTGCGTGGTTTCCTCCACGTGCTCTGGTTTCCTCCCACAGTCCAAAGATGTGCAAGTTAGGTTGATTGACCATGCTAAAATTGCCTCTTAGTGTCCTTAGATGCGTAGGTTATAGGAATTACCAGGTAAACGTATGGGGATATAGGGATAGGGATGGGTGGGATTGTGGTCGGTGCAGAGTCGATGGGCCAAATGGCCTCTTTCTGCATTGTAGAGTTTCTATGATTCTATGAGCATGATAATCTAATTAATGGCTTCAGGTACCCAAATCTATTATTTATTAATAATAAATCTAAATTTATTATTAAATTTGATGTCAAATTCCTGCCTTAAGTCACGGTTGTGCAGTCTTTATTTTTATGACTCTCAGCTACCTCCCAAAAGACAGTGTTAATTACCCAAAGGTAGCAGTAGAAGCAGAAGCATTAGTGTTTGTATGGACCAGCAGAATTAATACACTAGTAAGGGGCCAGGTTTGGTGACACTAACTGAATAGGATACACTTCCTGTACATGAAATGCGAGCAGGTGTGAGGTCAAATCCAGTGACAGAATCTGCACCTGCAACTGTCAAAGATTTCAGAAGAGGACCAGTACTATTAGTGCGATTTCCATTTCAGCACTGAAAGACAGTAACTGAATCAAACTACATGCCATACTAACTGAGAAATCTAAAAAAATGGAAATCTTTACTGCATTTATTGCAATGACCTTTATTTTGCTGATGCACAGTTTGATTTATTCCTGTTTGCGCCCCCTTTCAAAGATGAATGTTTTCTTGTGTCACTCGGCCTCTGGGTTGCCAGTCTAACTGAGAGGGTGGGATGTGGGTTCAGAATCGTGAATCTGCGGGGGGAGGGAGACCAGCGTGGATAGGAGGTGAAAGGCAGTGGTGGAGGAAGCGCAGTTACAAACTGGCACTGACCAATGGGCAGGGGACACATAGCAACGCCTCAGCTGTGGGCCAAAGCATGCACGCAGCAGCAGTGTGAGTGGGGCGTGTGTGCACTACTATTGCTGGCATCACTAGCTACCTGGTCTTGGCATGAATCCTGTGTAAAATGATCATTGGCTGTCACTATGCCTAGGGAAACTGGGTTGCAGCCTGTTCAGCCAGCACAGTTCGACTAAGTGAACCCAAGTCTGCTTTTCAATGGGACCACTTTATATCAGTTTAAAAGGAATGTTAGATAAGTGGTCTGAACACTTGAGTGACATAGGTCTGGCTGAATGGACCTGAGCCAGATTTTGCAGCTTGATCTATTTCTGTATCCTTAGTGACTGATAAACAAACATTATGTTTGTTGCCCTAAATTGTTTTGAAGTCCCAAAACTTAAGTTTAACTTGGGCACTGCTAGAAGACCTATTACATTTCTAACTTCTACCAATTTTGATGGAAAGTCGTTGACCTGCAATACTTCTTCCTCCATAGATGTTGAATGGTCTGCTGAATATTTCCATCAATCTCTGTTTTTATTTCTGATGCTTTTAATGTGGACTACTCAGTATTCTACAGAAAATGCTGAAAGTCTTATCTGTGGTGAAAGGACAGAGCCAATGTTTCGACTTCGGCCTGATTCAAAACATTAGCTCCATTCTCTCTCTACAGATGCTGTCAGACCTGCTGAGATTTTCCAGAATTTGGAGGTTGAAGGGCGACCTGATAGAAGTCTACAAGATTGAGGGGCATGGACAGAGTGGATAGTCAGAAGCTTTTTCCCTGGATGGACGAGTCAGTTACTGGGAGCATAGGTTTAAGGTGCGAGGGGCAAAGTTTAAAGGAGATATACGAGGCAAGTTCTTTTTTCCCTGAGGGTGGTACGTGCTTGGAACTCACTGCTGGGGGAACTAGATACAATAGTGACTTTTAAGAGATATACCTGAATAGGATGGGAATACAGGGATATGATCCCCAGGAGGGTAGGGGGTTTTAGTTCAGACTGGGCAGCATATTTGGTACAGGCTTGGAGAGCTGAAAGGCCTGTTCCTGTACTATAACTTTATTTGTTTTTTTGTTTCAGATTCCAGCATCCACAGTAGTTTGCTTTTATTTTTATTCAATATTCTATTTTAGTTATATTGACTATTTCTGAAGAACAGTACTGAGAAAGTAACGTGTTTCTGATGTGTCACCTTTGACTAAAGCATTCAAACTAAAGCACTGTCAGATTTCCAGCTGGAATGTTACTACTACAAAATGACTGCCTTAGTTACTCGGCTATCATTCACTATCTTTGACCTGATAGTCATTGTGTGAAGAGCTTTGAGAAGATTTGAGATAATGATGCACAATAGAAATGTTCCTTTTGCTGCAGATATAGCACGCCCACCACGACTTTCCAAATGATTGTTAATCATTTTACCCTTTGATGTAAAATAAAGAGCATATACGTATGAGGCAGCAGATTGTTGTTTGCACACTCAGTGACTAATCTTGTATCACTATCTTTCAAGTCCTTTAAGAAGAATTTGCACAAACAGTCTCTGATTCACTGATAGGTCTGACAAAAAAAGTGAAAATTATATTCAAACTGCAACATAACAAACTCATGCTGTTAGGAGTGCTGGAGACTGAAATGTCCATAGAAACCAGAGTTTGAGGCCTATTGCTACTTGTCACTATCTTTCTGATCAAAAAAGGCAGCTTTTATTGGCTGTAAGAAATGCTGTTTGTCATGTTTATAAAGAAGCCACTGAAATTTTGGACAAGACATCTGAGATTTATTGATACTCAGTTGCACTGTGATACCTTGCAGCCTCAGGCAAACCGGACCATCTGGGCACATGCATGCACCCAGTAGAATGTCCTGAGTAAACTGTGATGTATGATGTTACATGCTCAGTCAGACAGATCACTTTGAATTGGGCAGAACTCCAAACATCTTATGTCTCAATCGCAAGTTCTTTGGGAGATCTTAGCTGGGACATTAGTTGAGGGAATCTTAGTGGAAAATGATGGAACATGTGGATGATAAGGCCTAGTGATGCCTCACCAGCCAGATCAAAACTCCTCTCCTGCCCACTGGGCCTGTGTTTGGCCACTATATCTCCATTCAAGTGGAAGAAAATGTGTAGCCCAGGTCCCAGAAAATGCTATTACTGTCTGCCATTGTACCGTACTTCCTGGGAAGAGTGAAAAAGATCTTTGAAAGACCCTAGGATTACCCTAATGGAATGAAATGTCAAGAAGTGGCTTGAAGGCCTACTGCTGCTGAGGCCCATTCAGGATTTATTTTTATTTATTCATGAGACATGGACATCGCTGGCTGGCCAGCATTTGTTGCCTATCCTTAGTTGCCCGAGGGCAACCACATTGCTGTGGCTCTGAAGTCACATATAGATGAGACCAGGTAAGGATGGCAGATTTCCTTCCCTAAAGGACATTAGTGAACCAGATGGGTTTTTCCTGACAATCGACAATGGTTTCATAGTCATCAGTAGATATTCCAGATATTTTGTACTGAATTCAAATTCCACCATCTGTCATGGCAGGATATGAACCCGAGTACCTAGAACATTGGCTGAGTTTCCGGATTATTAGTCTAGTGATAACACCACTAGGCCATCGCCTTCCCTGAGGTTGATCTCCAAGGAGCTTCTGCCTCTTTGTCCAGCTGTGGTTTCTGATGCTGCGACACTACTTGCTACAATGCAGAATTAAAACACGGACCTGTTATGCCGGGAAAACAACATCAGGAAAGTGCTAAGTGAATCTTACACAATTCCACTTCCAGCTTGCAACATATTCAAATATCCAAACATTGTTGGGGATGAGTGTCACACAATTGTTGAGTCACATGTCACTGTCCTTTGTCAGTTAGTAGTAACTCTCAAATGTGAATTTGACTTTGAGCGATTGTCTAAAAGTTAATTTAGGCACCGGGTATATACAGCTCCTGATTTATAAAAAATTCTGGAACGTTGTGTAAAAGATTACTGAATCAATGTTTCCCATTTTACTGAATATAATGTCAAAATAGAAGCAAGATAATGCAGATGCTAGAAGCCCAAAATAAAAACAGAAAGATTGGAAGTATTGGCAGTTCTGACAGCATTTCGAAGTAGGAATAGAAAGGGCTGGATTTTACATGCTCGCCAACATGCTTACTCATCCCGGAAGATTAGTTAGTCCCAAACTAACTATTTTAAAAAAGGCTGCCCCACAGTGATAACAGTGTGGGAGAACCTAACCAATCTGGAGGGTTGGACTTCCAGCCCTCAGTGGAGAAGATCTCACCCTCGAGAGCACCCTGCAATTCTGTTTGGTATTTGATAATGGATAGGAAGTGGAAAGACAAAATATAAAACTTTTGGCCTGAAAATGGAGGATGTCAGACCTGATGGAATTTGATGTAACCCACTCTAGGAATTACTTTAAACAGAGGCCTGTTTCTGCGCAAACCCAACTCAGCAAGTTCATGGATTAAATAGTCTATCTGGATTTGTTCCATATTTTTTTCAATAAACTAATATGTTTGTAATATAATTTACACAGTTCTATGAGAACTCCCATTGAATGTGAGGTATTTGCTGCCTCAATTTGTTTAACTGGTGGCACAGTGGTTAGCATTGCTGTTGTACAGTGCCAAGGATCTAGGTTCAACTCCAGCCTTGGCTGACTGAGCAGAGTTTGCGCATTCTCCCCGTGTCTATGTGGATTCCCTCGAGGTGCTGAAGTTTCTCTCACACTCCAAAGATATGTGGGTTAGATTGATTAGAATCATAGAGATTTACAACGTAGCCGCAAGCGCTTCGGCCCAATTTGTTCATGCCACCCTTTTTTTAAATCCCTAAGCTAGTCCCAATTGCCTGCATTTGGCTTATATCCCTCTATACTAATCTTACCCATATAACTGCCTAAATGCTTTTTAAAGACAAAATTGTACCCACCTACACTACTGCCTCTGGTAGCTCGTTCCAGACACTCACCACCCTCCACTCCACTCTCACCTTAAAACTACACCCTCTTGTTTTAGACTCTCCTACCTTTGGGAAAAGATGTTGACTACCTACCTTATCTATGTCCTCATTATTATATAAATCTCTATATGATCACCCCGAAGTCTACTACACTCCAGGGAAAATAAAGTCCCATTCTATCCAGCCTCTCTTTATAACTCAAACCATCAAATCCCAGTAGCATCCTAGTAAATCTTTTCTGCACTCTTTCTAGTTTAATAGTATCCTTTCTTTAATAAGGCTCTCAGAACTGTACACAGTATTCCAAGTGTGGCCTTACCAATGTCTTATACAACTTCAACAAGACATCCCAACTCCTATATTCAGTGTTCTGACCAATGAAACTAGGCATGTTGAATGCCTTCTTCAACACCCTGTCCACCTGTGACTCCACTTTCAAGGAGCTATGAATTTGTGCCCCTGAATCTTTTTGTTCTATAACTCTCCCCAACACCCTATCATTAACTGAGTAAGTCCTGTCCTGGTTAAACTTACCAAAATGCATCACCTTGTATTTATCTAAATTAAACTCCATCTACCATTCGTCAGCCCACTGGCCCATTTGAACAAGATCCCGTTGCAATCCGAGATAATCTTCTTCACTATCCACTCTGCCACCAATCTTGGTGTCCATCTGCAAACTTACTAACCATACCTCCTAGTCCTCATCCAAATTATTAATATAAATGACAAATAAGAGTGGACCCAGCATTGATTCCTGAGACACACCACTGGTCACAGGTCTCCAGTTTGAAAAAAAACCCTCAACAACCATCCTCTGTCTTCTGTCATCAAGCCAATTTTCTATCCAATAGGCCACCTCACGCTGTATCCTGTGAGATTTTAATCTTATGCAACAACTCCCACGCGGCACCTTGTCAAAGGTTCGGCCATAATAAATTGAACTTTAGTGTCAGGGGGATTAGCAGAGTAAATGTGTGGAGTTATGGAGATAGGGCCAGGGTGGGATTATTATCGGTGCAGACTTGATGGGTTGAATGGCCTCCTGCAGTGTAGGGATTCTATGATTCTATGAACTCAGCAACACGATGTACTTTAAAATCTTTATGAAACAAGTAATTACAAAATGACCAATAGTTGTAAATGTCAGTCCAATTAAGTCAGGTCTGACTTTGTTGGATAACATGATAAATATGCCTTTAAAGAATATTTTAAGGACCGACAGTACATTGCTATTAATGATAATTATAGCATGTGTTCAAGCCTGCCTATTCACTATATAAACAGAAATTTCCAACATATCTGATGTATAATTAAATCCTAATTAATGAGGGACTAGGTGGCATAGTGGGTTTGTAGATTGTTTTTAACGTATAATATTCAGTATTGAATCCAGCCCAGGCAGATGGCATAAAGTCTTTTATAACCTATTTCCTCCTCTCTGTTCCTCTCTAAAGCATTCTTTCTTAGTCAGAGTTCTGTTCCATTGGATAATATTATGCTCTAATATTTCTTGCCCCGTGGACTTGTTCCTTCTGAGAGCATTGATCATGAATATTATCGATATGTTTTTTTAGATAATCACTGTGGAGCTCAACGCTATCCATGTCTGAGAAACTCATACAGGCTGTCCATCAGGAAGCACAGGATGGGAGTGGGAACACAAGCTAATCTTGCCCTTGCTAATCTAACGCTCCTTGCAATAGTTTAACACTAACAATGTGTGTCCTGTTGAATTATATGGAGCATAGGAACGGGATTGAGCAATTTAGCCTCTTGAGGTGGTTCTGTCTTCCAGTGAGCTCCTGGCTAATCTGTATATTGACTGATCCACTTGCCTTGGCTGCATATCCTTTCATACCATTGCCAAGCAAAAATCTATTGATCTCAGATTTAGTTACTAATTGAGCTAACATCTATTACTAATTTATGGAAGAGATTTCCACATACCTACCTCTCTGTCTGAGAAGTATTTTTGAACTACTCTCCTGAATGGGCTGGATCTGATAGTAAAGTAATGGTCCTGAAAAATGTGCAAATGTCTTCCTCTTTCTAACCTGTTGATTCCTTTCAAATTTTTTGAAAACCCAATTCAAGTCATCCCTTAATCTCTTGCGTTCCTGTGCATAGGAACCTACTATCAATAATTTCTCTCAAAATTCAAATCCAGCATTGAATCCAGTCCATGGAAGATGACATGAAATCATTTTTTAACCAATTTTCACCCTCTATTCCTCTCATAAAAGTAATCTTTCCAAATTAGAGTCCTGTTCTATACAGAGGGAGCACCATTGCCATGTTATCATTACCATTACAGTGATTTTACACGCCCCAATTTAGTGCGAATTCAGATATAACATGATGAATCATTGGACTCTTTCTTTTGCTCTTGAATTGCTATCTATTTGGTTACTGCTATCTATTTCTAAAATGAAAATAATTTGCCTTAGAAAGAATTTTTGGACAGAAAACACTTGCTTTCCCCTTTGCCCAGTTGAGATAAAATGGGTTCTCACTTAGAAAAAAAACTACATTAGACAGTTGTTCAAAGGAGGAAGTATTTCACAATTAATGGACCATGAAAGTGTTTGTGTAAATAAATATCTCCATTGCCTGTTTTAAACTAGCCTGGACCTGCCAATCAAAAGGTTTGTAGAAGTTAATAAAGCGTGTAATGTTTGTATAAACAAACAACTCTGTCGGACGCCAAGATTGTCCATAATGTAACTACACCACCCCGATTTAGCGCAACCCCACTTTTCTCATGATAACATTTTATAGACGCCAACCATCAATTTATAACGGGGCTGCACTGTACCTGCACAATACGATGAATAATATGAGGGGAGGGGAAGGGCTGGAGGCAGCATGGAGATGACCTGGTCCACTCTAGCCTTCTTGAAATGCTGTAGGTTGACCCTCAATGTCGTTATTTAACTCAGCGATGTGAAGGAACGGCGATTTATTCCAAGTCAGGATGGTGAGTGACTCGCAAGGGAACTTGCAAGTGATGATGTTCCCATGTATCTGCTGCCCTTGTCCTTCTAGATAGAAGTGGTCTTGGGTTTGGGAGGAGCTGTCTAATGATCGTTGGTGAATTTCTGCAGTGCATCTTATAGATTGTACACAGTGTTGCTACTGATACTTTAAAAGCTTCTTTTTCACCTTTGAAACAGGAAATAAGTCAGAGAAAACTGATCCGATGTGATCCAAAAGCAAGACACTGTAGGTGCTCAAATCAGACCTCACAACAGAAAATGGTGGAAACACTCAAACCCACCCACAGCTGAAATCTGAAAAGCCTGTAAAAATTTGATGTACACAGTCTCATTAACATATTTAAATAGCCAGTTCAACTTCCAGCAGCCCATCAGCCTCTCCTGTTAACATGTAAAAATGGGAGTGTTCAAGCCAGATAGGAATCAGGTTCCAGATGGTTGAAATTTTAACACCTCAAGACCCTCTCCTGCCTCCCCTGTGGTGAGCATAAGGGGTGCTATGGGTGGTGGTCAAATTCTCCCATTAGTGTTCACACTACCTCAGAGATTAGAATAAAAAATGGTCACTGTGCAATTGTTGGCACCTGATCGTATGAGAAGAAAAATTGAGTGAGAAAAACTAGCGAGAGAAATAATGAGCTGTCTGAAATCAAAGCAGTGTCCTTTGCAGTTGGGTCATACCATGTTAGCTAGGGAGCTATTATATGGTGATATAGAGATTGAATAAACTGCGATTGTTCTCCTTGGAAAGATGGAGGCTAAGGGATGACTTGATAGAAGTTTATAAAATTATGATATGGATAGGGTGAACAATTGAAGCTTTTTTCCCAAGGCAGAAACGGCAATTCCAAGGGGGCACAAGTTCAAGATAAGGGAAGAAAGATTCAGTGCAGATGTGTGGTGGAAGTTTTTTACACAGAGGGTGTTGGAGGCCTGGAATGCACTGCCAAGTGAGGTGGTTGAGGCAGTTATGTTAGCCACATCTAAGATTTATCTTAATAGACATATGAACAAATGTGAATAGAGGGATAATAGAGGTAGTTAGATAGATAAACGTGATCAGTGCAGGCTTGGCGGGATGAAGGGCCTGTTCCTGGGCTGTATTATTCTTTGTTCTTTGTTATATTATTCTGGGATTATATGTTCACATGTATGTATACATAATTGTCAAGAATGCCACATCACTCACTACAGTCTACCATTCTGTCTCTTGTAATATTATCTGAGAAATACACATGTAGCAACAATTCTGTTTCCAAATGAATGGACCAGAATTTTAGCTCCTGTTATGTCTTGCGGATCCCAGAAGTTCAAATACTTAAACTCAAATGCTGGAGCTTTTTTTTAAATGTTAGCAGAGAAAGAGCTATCAGTATTTTAGCTTCATGGTCACCATAATAGAAAGGTGAGAATTACAGACAACTGGGCTCGAGTTGTGATCACTGTTAGGTAACCAAGGTCAGAGAACAGACGAAAATCACACTGACAAAAAGGTGCTTATATTCTGCAGAATATAAGCATCTTTTTGTCAGCGTGATTTTCGTCCGTTCTCTGACCTTGGTTACTTAACAGCAATCACAACTCCAGCGGAAATTTGACCTTGGTTCTGACAGAAGAGGGCAGCAGCAGCAGCATTATGTTGCAAAATTAGAAACACCAACTATTTTTTCGTCTGAGGAGAGTGTTAACATTCCTGGCACCTAGCCATGCTTGTATTTACATTTTACATCTGCCAAGAGAGTGAGAGAAAGATTAAAGATAGAGCCCAGTTGTCTGAAATTCTCACCTTTCTATTATGGTGACCATGAAGCTAAAATACTGATAGCTCTTTCTCTGCTAACTGGGACAGAAATATTCAGAAAACCACATGGTTAAATGGTGCTTCCCAATAGACAGTGGTTGTGTGAAGTAGAATAATGGGCAGAATTTGACATCTCTGTTTGAATTGTGTTCTTTGTTTGTGAATCAAAAAGGAGCTTTAATGTACTTTGTGGAGAGATTGATGTCTTTCCCATCTGGATCTCCTGACCAAAAGGGGTCGCTTGGTGACCAGCAGACTTTGTGATGTTCCCTGTTATGAGTTCAGATTTGCCTGACTGCAAATGTGCATTTTATAAAATGCAACAGTGCATAAATCTCTCAGCAAGTTAGTGAGTCAGAACCTTGTGGGCAGTATGGTGACACATTGGTTAGCACTGCTGCCTCACAGCTTTAAGGACCTGGGTTCAATTCCTGGCTTGGCTGACTGTCCTGTCTGTGCAGAGTCTGCACATTCTCCCCATGCCTACATGGGTTTTCCTCTGAATGCTCTGGTTTCTTCCCACTGTCCAAAGATATGCAGGTTAGGTGGATTGGACATGCTAAATTGCCTCTTAGTGTCCCAGGATGTGTGCGTTAGAGAAATTAGCAGGTTAAAAATGTAGGGTTTCGGGAATAGGGCTCGGGTGGGATTGCTGTTGGTGAAGACCTGGTGGGCTGAATTGCCCCCTGCTGCACTGCAGGGATTCTATGATTTTTCGCTGTCAATATGTTGAAATAGCACTTCAAGTTTGTATTTTTATGAAACATGCTTGAGGGGCTGAATGGCCTATTCCTGCCCCAATGTGACTGTGTAACCAGAGAAGCCCACAAATTCTAGAATTGGGAGTAGTTTATCTTTAGGGTGCCAGAACCTGTTTCTCATTCTACATGAGTCACTCAGATTGGAAGTATTAGTAAGTCAATGTGGGGATGCAGTAACAAAAAGCAGCAATTCTTTTATCTGGGGGTTAGCCTCACGGTTGCTGTGGGAACAAGCTTTTGTACAGCATGGTGACATTTGTATTTGTTAAAAGTCCGTTAACACATCCTTGTAGGTTCATGATATACAAATCAGGAAGTAAATTATAAGTAGCGGGATAATTTTTTTTTGTAATCTTTCTGAATTGTCCAGTGCCTCAATCAAACCCAGTAGGGGTTAATTTTAACATTGTGTGACAGTGTAAGATACTCTATAGTGAATTAATTTGCCATCTCTCCCAATTCTTCTCTCCGTTGTAAATTAACAAGATGACAAAAGACCAAAGCTCATGGAATTTGCCTACTAACATCCTGGTAATCATATGATACTGGAATTAATAGCTGGAATGGATTCTTGGAATAGTGTTTTAAAAAATGTCAAGATGCTGGAACAGATAGAAGGCTGTTTTGTTTGTTTAAGATATAAAATTAAATGGGGCCTAAGATCAACTTCTTCCTATCGTACTTTGTGAATGAGCTCACCGACTCCCTGAACCATATATAGTATTATACTCTTATCATGGTGCATAAGAAAAGGTGTTATCCCAGTTAAAGGACAATAGACTGTTATATTTGGATAAATTTTGTGAATGCACCTACCTGGCGCAGAATCCCACCCGCTACAAGTACAATTGATAACATTTACCTTCCACACTAATAAATATACAAGAGATTAAGTTTGCAGTAGTTGTTTAAATTAAGTTTACTAAGTTTTCAGAGTGCCACCAGATGGGGCTCCTCACCTTATGGTAGAGAAGCTGCGAGGCAGTGACAAAGACTTGTACAGTTCTCAGAAAAGATTGAAGAAGGGAAAAACACCAGAGAACTTATAGCATGTGGGTTTTCGGGCACTGCACAGCATAGTAATGTGTAAGGTGTTTATTTACCTGTGCCACCTATTGATTGAGAGTGGGAGACAGAGTCTGTGTTGCAGTGAAATTCGCTGTGGCTCTTAACTTTCACATTCTTGGCTCCTATCAAATTGCCCTTGTAACAGCGACACCAGACAGTTGGCACTGCACATGGCAATCCAATAAAAATCAATGCAAAATTTGTGAGATGTTCACTGATTGAGCACTGGGATTTATCCACATTTCTGGATTCCCATAAGTGCAGAGCATCACAGACAGCATACGTCATCTGGTGTCTTTCCAAGCAGAAGTGAGCTTTGTTTTCCAACAGGATGGATTTCCATTCACTCAGAGTTCAACTTGTTTCTGATAACAGCAGTGAATCGTGCAGCTCTGCATCTGCTTTCCTGGTAGTTGTTCATAATAATTTCACACAGCGCAGACCCTCAATTACCTGCATCCGATCTCTCATTTCAGTGATGATTGTGGAGATGTTGGGGTTGGACTGGACTGGGTGGGGGCAGTAAGAAGTCTCACACCATCAGGATAAAGTCCAACTGGTTTATTTGGAATCAGAGCTTTCGGAGTGTTGCATCTTCACCTGATGAAAGAGCAGTGCTCTGAAAACTTGTGATTCCAGATAACCCTATTGGACTTTAACCTGACATTGTTAGACTTCTTACTGTGCCCTGAGACCATGTGGAAATTGGCTCGAGAGTATTGCCTCACCAAATGAGACATGATTCCTCTCAGAAACAATGTGGAGATGCCAGTATTGGACTGGAATGGGCACATTAAGAAGTCTCAACACCAAATTCAAGTCCAATAGGGTGAATGAAGATTTGTGTTTCACAAACAGGGCATATATAATCACAAGCTCAATTTACAAGATAATGGTTGGAATGCGAGTCTTTACCGATAATCAAGTCTTAAAGGTACAGATAATGTGAGTAGAGAAAGGGTTAAGCACAGGTTAAAGAAATGCATATTGTCTGCAGCCAGGACAGTGAGTGAGATTTTGCAAGGCCAGGCAAGTCATGGGGGTTACAGATACAGACATGAACCCAAAGTCCTGGTTGAGGCTGTCCTCATGTATGCGGAACTTGGCTATCGGTTTCTTTCAGCAATTCTGCATTGTCATGTGTAGTGAAGGCAGACTTGGAGAACACTTAACCGAAGATCAGAAGCTGAATGCCCATGACTGCTAAAATGTTTCCGACTGGCAGGGAACCTGCCTGGTGATTGTCGAGCGGTGTTCATTCATCCATTGTCATAGTATCCGCATGGTCTCTCCAATGTACCACGCCTCAGGACATCTTATCTTGCAGCGTACCCTATGGGCAAGCCCTTCATATACACAGATCTGCTCAGATGAGGAGGATCGCAACACACATTTACAGACACTGAAAGATGCCCCATAAGAACAGGATATGGTGCTCAACTCATTGATCGACAGTTCCGATGTGCCACAGCGAAAACCACACCAACCTCATCAGAAGACAAACACGGGACACGATAGACAGAGTACCCTTTGTCATTCAGTACTTCCCCAGAGTGGAGAAGCTATGACATCTTCTCTGGACCCTTCAACATGTCATCGATGAAGATGAACATCTCGCCAAGGCCCACTTCTTGCCTTCAAACAACTGTACAATCTCAAACAGACCATTGTCTGCAGCAAACTACCCAGCCTTCAGGAGAATAGTGACCACAACACCACACAACCTTGCCACAGCAACCTTTGCAAGATGTGCTGGATCATCGACATGGATGACATCATCTCACATAGAATACCATCCACCAGATACATGGCACATACTCTTGTGACTCGACAAATGTTATCTACCTGATACACTGCAGGAAAGGATGTCCCGAGACATGGTACATTGGGGAGACCAGACAGATACCAGCAATGGGTGAATGGACACCGCTTGACAGTCACCAGGCAGGGGTGTTCCCTTTCAGTCAGGGAACACTTCAGAAGTCATGAACATTCGGCCTCTAATCTTTGGGTAAGCATTCTGCAAGATGGCCTTCACGACACATGATCAGTATGCTAAGTTCCACACACAAGGACAGCTTCAACCGGGACTTTGGGTTCATGTCACACTATCTGTAACCCCTACGTGTTACCTGGGCTTGCAAAATCTCACTCAATGTCCTGGCTGGAGACAATACGCACCTCTTTAACCTGTGCTTGACCCTCTCTCCACTCACATTGTCTGTATCTTTAAGACTTGATTACCTGTGATCACTCGCATTCCAACCATTATCTTATAAGTTGAGTTTGTGTCTGTATATGTTCTGTTCGTGACCAGAATTCCCAATCACCTGAAGAATGAATGAGACTCTGAAAGCTTGTGCTGCCAAATAAACCTGTTGGACTTTAACCTGGTGTTGTGAGACTTCTTACTCCTGTGCGAAGCCCAGGCATAGGCATAGAGTCTGATATAATGAGAGTCATTTAGCAACAATGTTCTGACTGAGCACATCATTCACATCCTGAAACAAAGGTTCTGCTGTCTGGACAGTTCAGGAGGACTATTGTTAGTACAGTTCAGGGAAGAGTTGTAATCATTTGCTATATATTCCTCAATCTTGCTATACAAAGCTGAGTTGGCTTGGAGCTGCCAAGACGAAGAAGGAATAAGGAACTATAGGATGCAGAGGAAGAGCATGGCCAACAATAGTGCTCATGGTCACAGTAAATTATTGAGGACAAATTCTCCGGACCATTCCTTGCCCTCCCCAGAGCACCATCAGCGTCTCCTCCAGTATGATCCAGCTTACATGTTCCTCATTAATGTCCTCAAACAATATGTCATAGGTGTCTCTGCTACTTCTGTAAGAATCTGAAGATCAATAGATATACCAAACAAAATATTTTGTTTCTCTAATTTGCAGTTTAAAAATTTTTACTTCACTGCTCTGAAAGACTCAGTGTTGATTTGATAGTTATGCATATTAACAATCAACTCAAAACCCTAATGCCTCTCCTGCCCCTGTGTTCCTATGCCATGGCTTCTCAGAGGCTACAGCTTGGTTGTTGGTAGCCACCTGAATATCCATTAATAACAATTGAGATGACCATGGTGGGTAACTTAGAGAAGCTTTAACCTTTGAGCACCTGGTTTCAGACTGCTAGGATTTCATATCACCAAATAGTTCCCCAACAATAATACAAAGTGGAATTGTAGTTTAAATGGAGCATTATACAGAAATATTTCAAACAGAAAGGATTCTGTTAGTTTTTCACTGTGCCTCCTGACTCACCTCCTGATTCCCCAAAGCCTGTTCATTATCTACAAAGCACACGTCAGGAGTGTGATGGAATACTGCCCACTTGCCTAGATGGGTGCAGCTCCAACAACACTTAAGAAGCTTGACAACATCCAAGAAAAGCAGCCTACTATATTGCTACTCCTTCCACAAATATTCATTCTTTCCACTACCGACTGTGACAGCTGTGTGTACTATCTACAAGATGCACTTCAGGAACTCACCAAGGGTCCTCAGGCAGTACCTTCCAAACCCATGACCACTATCATCTAAAAGGACAAAGGACCAGACTCACAGGAACATCACCACCTGGAAACTTCCCTCCAAGTCATTTACTACATTGACTTGGAAATATATTGTTGTTCTTTATCTGTCACTGGGCCAAAATCCTAAAACGTCTTTCCTAACAGCACTTTGGGTGTACCTACACCATAGGAACTACAGGAGTTCAAGAAGGCAGCTTGCCACCACGTTCACAAGGGCAATTATAGATGGGCAATGAATGTTGGCCTAGCCAGTGATTTGAACATCCCTTGGATACATTACCCATGCGCGCAAATTCCTTTATTGCGCTTTTGGTATGTGAAGCTCTCCTTAAGGAGAGCAAATTCATTTAATGGCCCCTTAAAATAGTCAGTTTAATCTAATTATGTTCTCCCCTGATATGGCAATCTCTGGACCTATTGCTTATTCCTCATACGTAATGTTCAAGTGTTCATATATGGGGAGCATCCTGATTGCTGCTCATTTTTCCATCAGCTGACAGGCACATCCTTACTGGAATTGCCATGGTTGTGAATATTATGAAAGAAGAAGGCTGGATCCTGAGGTGCTGCCCTCTACAGTTGAAATGTTGCCAAATTCTGTGTTTGTACATAAACAATTTATGAAGATGGGGAGTCTGCAACCTGTGGCTCTGGAGCTGCATGCTGCTGTTCAGCATCTTATTTATGACTTCCAATCTTTTCCCCACTAACATGAAAGTCTAAAAAAGTCAAATCAAGAAAGGTCAGGGCTGTGTTTTTATTGTTAATCGTTATGCCTGACTCTGCAGTCATAATCTATTATTTTACTGAGAGATATCACTGTGCTGTAAATAAATTGGAGTGCTATAGATCTTTTCATTCAAGGTTTTATGATTGCAATCATTAATGTTTCTAATATACTTGCCGTGGTGGTTGTTGGTTGCGACCATCGGAGGGGTAGAGCCCTGATACTTTCATGGATGGTTTGAGGTGGAGGGTGTTGCTGCTGAGAGAATTTCACCTCACTTCAAACCGGGATATTATCTTTAAAGGGCGCTCCAATCTCTGTGGAGCTGGCCTGCTGGCTCTATCAGGACCTGTCCCACCAGACAGATGGCATAAACCCTGCTCAACATCTGGTCTGAAAACTCGGCTGTGTATCTGGTGAAATGCATACTGGTTTTCAGTCAATAAATTATGGAAAAATTCTGCCCTAAGAAAGCAGGACAAAACAAAAGATTGATTTAAAAAAAACTTCTCTACTATGTAAGACATTACTACTTAATGTATAATGTTTTATGAGCTTTATTCCAAGGTTTATATTCAATATAACGTTCAGCATCCTGCTGATTCACTCACCATGTAGGATTGCAAAAGAAAATTGACGCAGAAAGAAGTAATTTGAACCCACTGTTCCATCCTGCTGTACATGCTCCACTCAAGCCGCTTCTCATCTTCCCTTATCTAAATCTATCATGGTAATCATTTTTCCCTTAAACACTCCATTCTTATCAAACTTTAGGGAAAGAAATTTCTTTTGAATTTCCTATTGGATTTCTTGGTGACTAGTTTACATTGATGGAATTATTCTCTTTCCCACTACATTTTCTTGGTATCCATTCAATCAAAACAATTCATAACTTTAACAACCTCCTTCTGGTCACCCCTCAGTCTTAATTTTTCAAGAGAAAATATACTTAGCTTGTTCATTCTCTCCTGTTAGGAATGCTTGCACATTTCAGGTATCATGTTTGTGAATCATCTCTGCTGCCCCTCGACTGTCTCTGTATCTTGTTATTTATTATAAATGGCAACCAGCTACATGCTTAGCGTAACTTCCCAACTTTTCAATTCCATCCATCTAGAAATAAAACTGAGTGCTTAGTTTGATTTTTTTAATATAGTGTCATCATCATTTTATAAACTGAGGTTTTGATAAGCTTTGAATGATAATACTTTTCCACGAATATAAACGACAAATACATTTTTTACTTCTGCCTCATCTTCCTTAAGAGAATCTGACCTTAAAACATAACTAAAAATGAACTTCTACATAGCTGCTTGTAAACTGACAGTATGGTCAGGAATTTGTAAGCTTAAAATAGCAATCTGGTCCACATTCCACTCAACAGTGTTGCCAAAAACAAGGCTGAGCTCCTGAAAGTAGAGGATACATGAACCTCAAAACGTTGGCTATTTACAACTCCTGAACATCTGGGACACAGCCTAAAAAACACCACCATAATTTGAAAATACAGGTAATCTTATTAAAATTTAATAACTGGTGTGTCAACAAATTGTCAGAATTTATGGACTGTTTTGAAGACGTACTTTGATTTACCCGAGTAAAAACAAATTAAGTGATCTTGTGCTATTTTCTTGTGTCATGTTCTGTGATCTTTTGACTTTTTTTCACTGTCAGGATTTGAAAACAGAGCAACATTACAGTTTGTGTTTTAAACCTTAATATGGTCATTTGAAAAGGTGGGTAAGAGAGGATGGATGGTTAAGATGCCATGAAACAGGTTTTGATGTTTCCTGTTAAGTGTTATATCAACAATGGTTACCTTGCTTCTGGAATAGATCATGACATTGGGAAGGGTTTGATTCCTTTTTCATCTGTGATGGAAATTGGGACACAAGTGGGAAACCTCGGATTTTTGTAACAGGATGCAGTACATACGGCTGGCTCGCAGGGCAAATTGCAACGCTTTTACTGAGACTGAGGTTAGAAATGCTGAAGTTTTCTTCGGGCGTGCTGACTGTCCTCTGATGTGTGGAAGCAAGGTATATTTATTTTTGTATCATTACACATTACATAAAGAAACAGTCGAGAGCTTCAATTTTTAGGTGCCCAGATCACCAACAACCTGTCCTAATCCTCCTATGCCGACACTATAGTTAAGAAAGCCCACCAACGCTTCTACTTTCTCAGAACACTAAAGAAATTTGGCATGATGCATCATAGAAAGCATTTCTTCTGGTTGTATCTCATCTTGGTATGGCTCCTGCTCTGCCCAAGACTGCAAGGGTCTACAAAAAGTCATATGAATGTAGCCCAATCCATCACACAAAACAGCTCCCATTCATTGACTGTGTCTACACTTCCCACTGCCTCAGCAAAGCAGCCAGCATAATTAAAGACCCCACGCACCCTGGATATTCTCTGTTCCACCTTCTTGCATCAGGAAAAAGATACAAAAGTCTGAGGTTATGTACCAACTGACTCAAGAACAGCTTCTTCCCTGCTGCTGTCAGACTTTTGAATTTGTCAGACCTTGCATTAAGTTGATTGTTCTCTATACCCTAGCTATGACTGTAATATACATTCTGCACCGTCTCGTTTCCTTCTCTATGAACAGTATGTTTTGTTTGCATAGCGTGCAAGAAACAATACTTTTCATTGTATGTTAATACATGTGACAATAAATTAAATAAACTGTACTGTTCAAATTTAATCAAATCTTTAACTGTAGTTTTGGATTGTCACATTACTGTAAAAATAACACAGCTTATCAATTTACATCAAGCCTTGTCTGACATATACATGCAATGATCACTCTCTTTCACACAAACACATAGAGAAACTAGTTCACACAGACATGAACTGTCTGTGTGGAGTTTTGCATATTCTTCCCGTGTCTATGTGGGTTTCCTCTGGATGCTCTTGTTTCCCTCCCACAGTCCAAAGATGTGCAGGGTAAGTTGATTTGCTAAATTGCCCCTTAGTTTCAGGGAAATTAACAGGCTAAGTGTGTGGGAGGTGGTGTTCTGGTCAGTACAGACTTGATGGCCAAATTGCCTCCTTCTGCACTGTAGGGATTCAATGATTCTATGATTATAAGCACATACATGTTGTGAATTTCCATGGAACTATTCCTCTCTCCCACAATAACAAGTTGGAATGCAAAAGACATCCCTTTATATAAGTAAACACTCACATTTACATATGTAACTCAGACTTACATACCCAGGAGAAAAGAAATTTGTCTGCGATTCAATCACTCCTCAAAAATGGAAATAAAAGCCATTTGCTTTTTTTTCCTAATCTTCAAAGCTATGAGTAATATACCAACAGTTTTAGCTGCATTGTACAGCGAGACATGAAATAGAAATATAATTGTAAAATGACCTTTGGAATCACTCCCAGTTCTAGCTGAGTTTCCATCATTGGCTTGCATGTAACAGTAACTCAGCATTCAAAATGTTTCATTCTTGGTCTGTTCCATCACTCATCTACATGAAGCTTCTTGGCAACATATTGTAAGCATGAAGTTAGTAGCTTCCAGATACATCCTATAATTCACTGCCAGCATTGACACAGCAAACGTTATGAGGATGTCCAACAATCAACTTATAGCAAAACAAAAAAAAATAATTGTTTGCTCTCTCACATAAACATTGCAATTAAGGCCTTGGTTCTGTCTATAAATTGTTGGCTGGGCTGAATCCAATGATGCACAATCTTGGTGGCCTGTTTAATCCTGATATAAACATGCAAATTAGGAATAGAAGTGGGCCCCGTGAGCCCATTCGCCATTTAATAAAATCAAAGTTAATCTGATTCTCACCTCAATGCCACATTTCTCCTGTTCCCCCATAACCTTTTACCTCTCACTTATCATGAATCTATCTATGTCTGCCTTAAAACTATTCAAAAACTCAGCTTTCACTGCCTTTTCAGGACGAGAGTTCCCTCAGAGAGAAGAATTTTGCTTCAACTTTATGTTAAATGGGTAACCCCTCATTTTTAAACAATGATGCCCTCATTCTAGATTCTCCCATAAAAGGAAGCACCTTTTCTGCATTCATCCTGTCAAGCTTCCTCAAGTTGCTTCAATCAAATTGCCTCTTACTCTTCTAAATACTAGTGAGTACAAACCTAGCTGTCTAGCCTTTCTTCATAAGACAACCTCTCATTTTAGCTATTTGTCTAATAAACCTTCTCTAATTGCTTCCAAGGCACTTACATCCTTCCATAAATCAGGAGATCTGTACCATACATAGTACTCCAGATATGGTCTCATCAATGCCCTACATATCCTTGCTATATTTGTATTCAGAGAGAACTTCAAACTCTAGTTCAACACCAAGTCAGCCTATCATATTGTCTCTCCTTTGTTCCTCCTCATTTCAAAGACTTCTAAAGCTTTCTTTCAAGCTGCCATCAATTCTAGATTCAAGATTTTAATAGCTTCCTAATTATTCTCCTGATTGCTATATTGTATGAATCCAACTTACCAAGAACCCATGCTTTTTGTTCTCTTAATACTCCAAGTCCTCATCAACTTCCACCCTTTCCAGCACAATAAAAATCTCATCTTCATTTACAGATCCCCTTTTGATCAGATTGGTATAGAAATGTAGAAAATAGATGCAGGAGGAGGACATTTGGCTTTTCAAACCTGTTGTGCCATTCGTTATGATCATGGCTGATCATCCAATTCTTTCGCCTGATGCTGTCTTTGCTCCATATCCTTTGATTCCCTTTGCCTCGAGTGCTATCCTGGATTCAGCATTCCCCCAAGGCGAAGATATGTCACAGCACAGTGGAATGCTCCACAAGCTCTGATGAGCTAGTCTTAAATCTGAAGAAATGCTGCATTTGAAACTGGACCCCAAAAACAGCCAGGGCATTTAAGAGGAAAATAAAATATCAAATAAAGAAGCTGGAAGGCCCCTCTTCGCTTCTTACATTGTTAGTGGTGTAGGAGGAGGAGAGGATGGAGAAAACTGAGACTTCGACATGTCCCTGGCATCTCATTTGGCAAAGATAGGATCTATCAGTAACCTGTCCAAGTGAACCACGCCATGAAAGGGTGTAAGTTGTCTTCACTAAGTATTGGAAGCTGTATTTATGGCTTATACTATGCTTTTCCTCTCAATGATATTTGATATTGCCAGAAAGGAACTGATAAAATACAGGTATAGGTATGCATTTGCAGTAATACAAAATTGACAGTTGCATATTTGCAGTCTGCTTTCCATGTTCCCTTTTTATTTGCACTGTAGTTGCTGGAAAAGAAGATTGGTTTGAATGTAACACAGCCTGCTGATCCATTATCAGCTGTCTTGCCCTGATGGCAGAGATGAATATAAACCCCAGTGAATGCTGAGATGTAGTCCATTGAAGTTCTACCAAACTTTTAAATTTATGTGTTGTTTTTTAATTGTCAAAATGTATATTTTTTGTCTCTGTAGCTACTACTGGCAAACATTCTGTAGTCTAAGAATGCTCTTTTCATTTATCTCTTCATTCTCCCATTATAATCCTGATGTATTCTCCTTGTTTAGTGCCTGCCAACTAGTCAAACTGTTTCTTTCGCTTCTTAATCTCTCTGAACATTTCATTAACTTTCTGTTGGATCTAACTTAATCTCTCTTCCAATGTGGAAGATCACACTTCTTTCAAGCCTTTCTTATGAACCATATTCCTCTCACCCCTGTAATATTATGTCGAACCATAGTGCAGAAGGAGGCCAACCCATTGAGCTTGCAACAACAACAATTCCATTCAGGCCCAGTCTCCATAACACCATGCATTTACCCTGCTAATCTCCCTGACCGTGAAGGTTAGTTTTGCATGGCTAATCAAACTAACTTCCACATCTTTGAACTGTGGGAGGAAACTGGGGCACCCAGAGGAAACCTACGCAGACACTGGGAGAATGTGCAAACTCCACATAGACAGTTACCCGAGGCTAGAATTGAACCCATTCCCTGGTGACTTTATAATAAAGCTACACTCTGTCCACTAAGAACTGTCCAGGATTACATGGATCTCACACTGTAACAACTACAGGCTTGTCCAAATTATAACATAGTTCTCTTTTTGTGCCCCTACTGCTGATGTTATTTGTCTATTTGATTATCTTTTTTACCATCTGAGCTTCAGCATATCCTGTTTTCTACTTTCTAAAGTATGTGGGAAAATGTGAAGAAAGTATAATTCCAGCCGTGAAAGAGTTAAAAAAGGAAGCCAGGCAGTTTAAGCCGAATACCGAATCCAGCAGCCAAGTAGGAAGTTGCAGTTTAGAGCCAGTATCCTGCTGCTTCGAATCAACAGAAAATTGCCTCAGGTTAGGGGTCAGAAAAAATGTCATTTGATTGCCTGAGACTGCAGGGTGTGATGCCATTGAGTGAGTGTGCATTCAGGGGCTTGGATCGGATTGTATTTTTACAGGAGGTCAGTCATGAAAGCAAGGCTGCAGAAACTAAACTTTCTTAAGTTGGATGTTGGATATGAGAAAGAAATCAAGGTATACGTAATTGTTTTTTTGACGTATCTTCATACTAAGGGCTTTAATTATGTTCTTTATCAGTTGGAGAAAGTTGAGTGTTAAATGGTTTTGAGATTATTGCCTATTTTGAAACAGCTGACTGCTACAAATAACAACATGGTAATGTGTACTAATGTAAGTGTATTGTACTGAAACAAAGGGTATTGGTACCCTCTGTTTCAAAAGCTGTAAATGTAAATTAAAATGTAAATTAACCAGACTATATAGTTTAATGGAATTAAAGCAGAGAAGTAACGTTGGTGTTGGCATAAAAAGGATGATATTCTGTGGTATCATGACACCGTGTTTAATAGGATATAATTATGAATAGCTGGATTTTACTTGCTAGTTTGTCCAGCGATAGAGAGACCCAAGTTATAAATACTTCCAGATTGTAATCCATTAACATTGAGCACTAGTGAGACCACATGTAACTGTACTGTGTACGGTATTGGCCACCTTATTTAAGGACGATATAAATGCTTTGGGAAGCAGTTCAGATGAGGTTTGCCAGACTAATGCCTGGAATGGATGGATTATTTTGAGTAGACAGGCTAGGCTTGTATGTGGTGGAATTTGGAAGCGTAAGAGATGACTTTGTTTCAAAATATACAATCCTGAGGAGTCTTGAAAGGGTGAATGTGGAGAAAAGTACCTACTTTTGTCATAGAATCTAGAACTAGGGGTCACTGTTTAAAATGGAGATGAGAATTTTTGTTTCTCTGAGGGTCATGAGTCTTTAGAATTCTTTCTCAAAAAGCAGTGAATGCAAAGTCTTTGAGTATTTTGAAGATAGAGGTTAATTGATTTCTTGGTAAGCAAAAGGGTGATACGTTTCGGAGTAGGCAGAGTGTAGATATGAGCTTAGAATCAGATCAGCAATAATCTTGTTAAATGGGGGAGAGGCTCAAGGGGCTGAATGGCCTACTCCTGTTTTTTGTTTGCAGGTTCATACATATATACATATATACATATTATATATTAACCAGAAATTCTGAGGTGTGAGTCATTTAATGTCATCTTTTTATTGATTGTCACTAGATCTGCTATAACCTCTGTAATGCATGTTTGAGATGTGAGGATTGGCATCAAAATGTCTTGTAAACTTATTACTGGTGTTCGTATGCAATCTCGTTTTTTTGTGTGTACAAAACATACAACATAGAGCTGTGCAAAATCAGTTGAGATGCTCTGAGAGGTTACGTAAGTGAACTCCAAGTTACCTGAGCGTGAAATGTTGGATATGCAGTACAGGCATTATATTAGTTGTTAAGAATTGATCTACTAAATAACAATGTTGTAGTCTGCTAGCCACATGGAAAACTGAAAGAAATAAACTTGATGAAGCTCCAGCATTGCAGTGTGAAGTGTGATTATTTCTAATTTATGGGAACAAAAAAAAATGTAACAGGTGAGTTAGATGGGGAGAGAAAAAAATTGGGTCAGTATTTCCTCAGAATTGTAGCATTGTAATTCTCCTGATCTGGCCCCTTGAACATTGTCGATTTTAGTTGGTGGCCATGTCACTAGCTGCCAAGGCTTGAACATAGAAACTAGAAACAAAAGTAGGCAAATTCAGCCCTTCGAGCCTGCTCCACCATTCAATCAGATCATGGCTGATCTCTTCCAGGTTTCAAGTCCATCTTCCCATTTGTTCCCCACATTTCCTTATTCAGTTTTTTTTATTAGAATTTTTTTCCTTTCTGAAATCATTCAACGATTCAGACTCCACTGCACTACGGGGCAGCCAGTTCCACAAATTCACCACCCTCTGTGAGAAGTTGTTCTTCCTCATCTCAGTTTTAAATCCACCACCTCTCAACCTATACCTATGATTTCTTGTTCAAGTTTGCCCCATAAGAGGAAACATTTAGTCTATATCTACTTCATCAATTCCTTTTAAAATTTTATATATCTTAATCAGATGGAGTTTGCACATTCTCCTCTTGTCTGCGTGGATTTCCTCCAGGTGCTCAAGTTTCCTCCCACAGTCTAAAGATGTGCACGTTAGGTTGATTGGCCATGCTAAAATTGTCCCTTAGTATCCTGGGATGCATAGGTTAGAGGGATTAGTGGGTAAATGTGTTGGGATATGGGGGTATGGCCTGGGTGGGATTGTGGTTGGTGTAGACTTGATGGGCTGAAGGGCCTCTTCTGCACTATAGGGTTCTATGAACATCCATTAAAACCTAACTCTGACCAAACCTTTAGCCATCAGCCTTAATATTTCCTCGTGGTCTGGTGTTAAATTTTGTTTATGAACTCTCCTGTGAAGTGCTCCGGCTGTTTTCCTCCTTTTAATGGTAATCATGTGTAAAGGAATCAGAACATTGAGCGACGCTGCTAATATGAGGAATGGCCTTCCTCTAGCATCTTCAAATTTGAGTCTTTGTGTTCTTACAATCATCTTGTGACTCCTTACTCATCGGTTTGAATGGGTGGACCTGTTGATTTTGAAGGGCTGTTCTCAGCATTGTTACTTCACTGATCAATTATTCCTAATTCAGAACACAGGTCTTTTGGAATCCGTAAGTTGTCTGAGGCAAGTACGTTAACAGGGACAGTTGATTTTAACATTTGTATGTGATCTGTGGGCTCCATTGAATGTCTAAGTCGCCTATAAAGGCAAGAGCCTTGAGAATGATCCAAAAGTGATAAACTGTTCTTTGAATTTGAGGCAAAAGGGACATTTTCATTTGAGCAAGCCAATTAAATCGTAACTGATTTTGGAAATCAAAGTATTAGAAATAGCCTCACAATTTTCAAGTTCCAGATAATTATTTGTAGATAATTATGCAAATCTTTTATTTCATGCTAATTCCTGCAAACCAATTAGATACTGCTTCCAACCCCTGACACACCAGCAGAGTTTGAAAGACTGCCCAGCGGCACAGATGGGGGCCATGCTACGGAGAGCACTGCAGGATAGGGGCTCGACCTGGCAAGTCATGCAAGGGTGCATTGTGTCGGTAGTCCTGATTTTGGTGAGGAGGGGGGAATGAATGTCAGGGTCGGGCAAAGAGACCCATTGGGAATGCCTCAAAGCCGGCTATCTGTGTTGGCAAGAGAGTGGGGGAACGTACTGCTGATTGGGGTGAGGGAGTGGTCTCTCAATGTGCTGTGAGACTGCACCTAAGCACTCTGAAGCTGGATTCACGATCATTCTGTTATTCTCATCATTGTGACACTCAGAAATGATTTGTGAGTATTCTGCCACCTCTCTGTGGAAGTTGGCTGAAAATAGATTTAGGTTTAACTCTGATATCTTTCCAGGGTTAAATAGCCTGACTGGGCTCACCCTCCAAACACACACACTTTTATTGGCAATGTGTGAGAATATTTAATTACACTACCGATTAACACCAACAGTTTTAATCCAAACTTGTTGAGAAAGGATGTGTGCTTTAATGGTCATGATGTAAAGATGCCGGCGTTGGATTGGAGTGGTAAGCACTCAGTAAGAATTTAGCAACACCAATTATTAATCCAACCGATTTATTTGATAGTAAAATAGAGAGCTTTCAACACTCCCGTGTCTTCATCAGGCAAGTGCAGTGTTCTGGTCTGCAATAGCACACATCAGCACAGACAGTCAGAGATTGCTGATTAGAATGCGAATCCTTACATCTAACCTGCTATTCAAGTGTTAAAGTGGCTAACCATGTGTGTGAAGGGAATCCTGAGCATTGGTTAGAGAATTGTGTATTTTCTCCAGACAGCACAGTAAGTGAGGTTTTTTGCTAATCCAGGCAAGTTACGGGGTTTACAGATAGTGTGTCATGAAGCCAAGATCCCTGTTAAGACCGTCCTCATGTGTGCGGAGCTTGGCTTTCAGTCTCTGTTCAGCGACTCTGCGCTGTCGTGTATCACGAAAGCCCCCTTGAAGAACATTTACCCGCAGGTCGGAGGCCGAATGCCCATGACTGCTGAAGTGTTCGCCCACAGGAAGGGAATTGTTTTGCCTGGTGATTGTTGAGCGATGCTCATTCATCCGCTGTCGTAGTGTCTGCATGGTCTCCCCAATGTACCATGCTTCGGGACATCCTTTCTTGCAACGTATTAGGTAGACAACGTTGGCCGAGTTGCAGGAGTATGTACCGTGTACCTGGTGAATGGTATCCTCACGTTTGATGATGTCGTCCATGTCTATGATCTGGCATGTCTTGCAGAGGTTGCTGTGGCAGGTTTGTGTGGTATTGTGGTCACTGTTCTCCTGAAGGTTGGGTAGTTTGCTGCGAACAATGATCTGTTTGAGGTTGTGCGGTTGTCTGAAAGCAAGAAGTGGGGGGGTGGGGATGGCCCTAGTGAGATGTTCATCGTCATCGATGATATGTTGAAGATTCCGGAGAAGATGTCGTAGCTTCTCCGCTCCGGGGAAGTACTGGACAACAAAGGGTACTCTGTCCACCGTGTCCCGTGTTCGTCTTCTGAGGAGATCAGTGCGGTTTATCGTTGTGGCACGTTGGAACTGTCAATCGATGAGTCAAGCGCCATATCCTGTTCTCACGAGGGCATCCTTCAGTGTCTGGAGGTGTCTGTCACGATCCTCCTCATCTGAGCAAATTCTGTATATACTGAGGACTTGTCCATAGGGAATGGCTTCTTTAACGTGTCTAGGGTGGAAGCTGGAGAAGTGGAGCATTGTGAGGTTGTCTGTCGGTTTGCGGTACAGTGAGGTGCTGAGGTGACCGTCCTTGATGGAGATGCGTGTGTCCAAGAATGCAACTGATGCTGGAGAATAGTCCATGGTGAGTCTGATGGTGGGATGGAACTTGTTGATATCATCATACAGTTGTTTCAATGATTGTTCACCATGAGTCCACAGGAAAAAGATGTCATCAATGTATCTAGTATATAACCTTGGTTGGAGATCTTGTGTGGTGAAGAAGTCTTGTTCGAACCTGTGCATGACGATGTTGGCATACTGAGGTGCGAATTTGGTCCCCATGGCTGTTCCGTGTGTCTGGATGAAAAGCTGATTGTTGAAGGTGAAGACATTGTGGTCCAAGATGAAGCGGATGAGTTGTAAAATTGCATCTGGAAACTGGCAGTTGTTGGCATTGAGTGACCCTGTGTGAGAACCTCTCCGGCTATATCGAGGGCATCCTGAAACCCATCGTACAAAGAACCCCCAGCTTTTGTCTTGACACTACGGACTTCCTGCAGAAACTCAGCACACATGGAGCAGTAGAAACAAGGACACTCCTTGTCACAATGGATGTCTCGGCGCTCTACACCAACATCCCCCACGACGATGGTATTGCTGCAACTGCCTCAGTACTCAATGCCAACATTGAGTTAGAAGAAGAATTTGATAATCTTAACATTTTCAGTCTTGAATGGAATGAGCAGAGATGTTTTAGCTGTAGATGTTTTAGTAGTTCAGGAACAGATGATGCCCAGGGTTTCCTTGTATTTGTCTGACCCATAAGGAAATCTAAAAACAATGCTTCATTTTATGGTCTAGCTCTGTCTTATCACCAGTTTTCATCAGGAACATATGCCTTAGACATTATAATTATACTGACTCTGAATCACACAATTGGACCTCAACATTTAAGTATTAGTGATGGGAGGCATCAAGGTTGCCAATACCCCAACAGTTAAAATTGATGTTGGTGTGAACAACTGAGAACAGGCAATAATCACTCTACCACCTTTTTTCCATTTCAGGGTAAGGAGAGGCAAAGGGATTGGTGGTGATGGTGGGAATGGCAAGTATAAAATCAACAACAATATTTATTTAATAGTGTCATAAACCATCCCTAGGCTGTTTGTAGGTGTGTTATCTGATAACTAGGCAGATACTAGGACAGTTGACCAAAGGCTTGATGAAAGGGGTTGATTTTAAAGAGCATTTTGAGGAGAAAGAGGCACGGAGGCTAAGGGAAAGCACTGCAGACAAGGACTCTGGCAGCTGAAGGCAAGGCGGTCAATTGTGGATTGATCAAAATTAAGCCTGAAGAGTCTGCAGGTTGTGGTTATGGAAAATTCCTTCTTTATACTTAGTGTGGCTTGGAAAGTTAAGCGGTAAATCTATCATTTTTAAAAGGTTACAATAAATGACTGCATCTATTGTAGAGTATTGCGTACTTTCTTAATTTCTCCCTGATTATTGCATCATAATCTGGAGAGACTGCTTATTGATAATTATCAATTGTCTCTTGGAATAATGTCTCTGTTTTTTCGAAATTATATTTTCGCTTCCTTTCTCAAGAAATTCAATTTAAATTCTGTGTTATCCAACAATAACGTGGACATCTGTTTTGTGTCCCTGGAGTCTACTCTTGCACTCCACCTCCTCTTCATGCTACCCCTTGGTGCTCATATCCAGAAACAAAGGATTAGTTTCCAACATATTTTTCACTTTCCAAGATGCAGCTGGAACACGCTTTGGTTCATGACAGTCCATTGCCCCAAATGCTCTTAATTCTGTTTAGAATGGTTTGTTGTTGAGATTTGGGCAATTGCTTCAACTGAATATATGTACTTTCTAGTAATGTTGGCATCTCTTTTCTCCATGTTTCCTCTGTTGTCACGTTAGAATCCCTACTGTGCAGAAAGAGGCCATTTGGCCCATTGAGCCTGCACTGACAACAATCCCACCCAGGACATATCCCCCATAACCCCACATATTTATTCTACTAATCACCCTGACATCCCCCTAACGTTAAGGGACAATTTAGCATGGCCTATCAACCTAACCCACACATTTTTGGACTGTGGGAAGAAACCAGAGCACCAAACTCACACAGACACAGGGAGAACATGCAAACTTCACACAGATAGTCACTAAAGCTGGAAATTGAACCTGGGTCGCTGGTGCTGTGAAGCAGCAGTGCTAACCACTGTGTCACCATGCCGCTCAATTGAGCACTTGTTTAGCTATTCTCCAGGGTTCTCTTCCTGTGTTTCATATCCTTGCAATTTCCCTCCCTATTTTCAAAACTTTTCTCCTGAACCCAGACTATCACGTTTACCTTTTGTAGCTCTCCATGTTTCTATTCTTCCCTTTCTCCTCAATTGTAAAGTATTCTCTTGTGTTGTGTATCTGAGGGCAAGATAGAGATGTGAGTTGGATGTTTGTATATCATTGGGCATTGAGCTGAATGTTTAAGATGAATTATTTAGATAACGGGTCTTGAAATATTTGAAACAAGAATTCCCTCAAGACATTTTGTATAAATTGAACTTATCCTAAAGAGCAGGGGAAAGCAACATACTTCCTCTACAGGAAACAAACAGCATTTCTTTAAAACAAAACCTTCTGACCATTGGATCTAAAGAAATGGTGATGAAAGGCTTTTTGCAAAGGGATACTCTTTGAATTAATAAATAATGGCATAGCTTTGCTGAGAATTTGCATTATGCTTAGTGAGATAATATTGAGGAAGTGAGTGAGCATTGAACTGTGCTGGTGAGAATGTTAATATTATATTTATATTTATGACACTTAATACCAACAGTCATAGGATCTTTGATCAAACCATTACTTTGCTATTTCCTGTGAGTCACTGCATCCAACAAAAGGATCCAAAACCAGGGGTTTGTGTGTGTCCTCTTCAGGCAACTTTATTCGTTTTCAAAAATTAGCAATTACATCTGAATGAATTTTATTTATCCACGTCATTTGGAATCTATTGGAAAACACTCAGGGCTTGTGAAATGCTTTTTAATCCTGAACAATATTGTTACCTGCTTGGAACACAGAATAGTGATCTTGTGGTGGATGAGATTCTGTGCTATATGAGGTGAAGATATTTCTCTTCTCTGAAGAAGGGAAATTGCCCAATGGCTGCTTTATATTTCCATTTTAGTAAAATCTTCATTGTATTTGTCGAAGTTTGCTGGTCTGTGGGAGGTGAAAATGCTGTTCTAAGATTATAAAGAAAGTCAGGCGGCGGGGTACATAAATCACTATCTCCACTAGAAACCCAACTCTGTACGATGCAGATAGTTCCAGTGTTGTCAGCACAATTCAAATTAACTTGTGTGACTTAATTGCAAATTGTATGCTTATTGGTGGCTGGTTTTAATCTCCATCATTGGGAGATGGAAGAGTAGATGGATCTATTTAAGAAGATTTTATCTTGTAAACATGCGTGGCAACTCGTTCCACAGAGTTGCCTCATAGATGACTTCAAAAATCCTGTTGCTGGCAAAGTAAATCGGTTATAGGAAATTATTCTTTCCCCTGTGTTTTTTTTTAATATAACGTGCAAATAATTCTCACTTTCAAAATCTAATTGTGTATTTTGCGAATCAAAAGCTTTCCAACAAGGGAAGTGTTGTGTTCTTGATACACTTGAACTATCTAGTTAGTTAGGTGAAACTTGCTTTCTAGCTTAATTCACCATTTCATACCCACTCCCATTGCTCCACTGTTAGCGTCTTTCCTGCACCATGCCATTTCTGGACCTCTTACTCCTTGTTTCAAATCCTCCTCACATATCTACAGCCATGGTTATTGGCCCACTCAGTATAAGAACATAAGAACTAGGAGCGGGTGTGTAGGCCATCTGGGCCCTTGAACCTCCTCTGTCATTCAATAAGATCATGGCTGATCTTTTTGTGGGCTCAGCTGTACTTACCTGCCCGCTCACCTTAATTTGTTTATTGATCAAACATTTATTGATCTTTGCCTTAAAAACATTCAATGAGATAACCTCAACTGTGTCACTGGGCAGGGAATTCCACAGATTCACCACCTTTTTGAGCGAAGAAGTTGCTCCTCAACTCAGTCCTAAATCTGCTCCCCCTTATTTTGAGGCCATCCCCCCTAGTTCTACTTTCATCTGCCAGTGGAAACAACCTCCCTATCTTAATATATTCTCTTCGTAATATTATCTTCTATTAAAATCTCCTTTTTATTCTTCTGAATTCCAATGAATATAGCCCCAGTCTACTTAATCTCTTCTCATAAGCCATCGGCAGAAATTAATTTGTTTTTGGGAGGTAAGCGATGCTGGTATGGCCACAATTAATATTTGTTCCCAGTGGATCACCACTTTGTAACAATTGTTTGTAAATCAAGAGACTACCTCGAGTGTCTAGAATAATCTGCGCTGTGAGAACTGAGTATGTTCAATCATACAGAAGGACAGTCAGGAGTGCTTCTCTAAAAAATCTAGCAGATTTTACATTTTTATACTAATCTGCAAACTCCATGACTTTTCTGTGAAAGCTGAATAAATGTGTGCATTACTCTTGAATATTTAAAAGAAAACCCAAAAAACCCCATGGGTTCCATCTGTTAAATGTAACATTCTGCTCATGAACTCTTCCTCCCTTGACCTGTATCTATAATTTTAATTTCAGAAACCCCTATTGCAAGTGACAGTTTAAAGTTGGGGATGCTCATATTTATGGCTAGGTTAAAAATAGAAAGTATTCACAGCCAAATTTAGCTGCCCGCTCACGCTAAATCGTGATCCTGATTTAATAAAGATTGGTAACAACGTGATGCCAGATTTAAAATTAGCCTCCAAGTAGAAAAGAAAGTTTAACAAATCTATTGTAGAAATACAATAGAGTAAGTCATTACTTTTCATCTTGCTACAACTCTAGCTGTGGTAGAAGTCTCCCAAGCATTAAAGTAAACATTCTCAGTGGGAATTCTTGCTTTTTCCCACCCTATTCCAAAGCAACTGTTTCCCAAAATATCTCTGTTGAATGATTGTACTGAGATTCTTATCAGGAAACTTTTTTGGAATAATTTTAAAGCAGATGCAGACCATTGCAAAACATCAGTTCTGCGTTCTTGGCAAGTTACCTGCACTAAATGTAAATTGAAAATTTTAACCTCCACTGTTACTCTCCTTTTGTGTTCTCAGTTTTGATGAAAAGAACTATAATTTGAAGAGACAAATTTTAGTTTGATCGTGTATATGTTAACATCATCGTACTCTGCCCGCAGGCAGCTCCTTGCTTGTCTGCTGAGGCTTCATCCTGAGTGATCTTTGTGCCACTGACTTCCACTCACAGGGAGAGTAAGAAGACAGGACCCAAGTCCACCTCACCTCCAATGGAAATCAAGCTCTGTGTTATCCTGAACCACGCTAATGTTCTTCAGGGAAGGAAATCTGCCATCCTTACCTGGGCTAGCCTACATGTGACTTCAGGGCTGTAGCAATGTGGTTGATCCAGCTGCCTTTAGGTAATTAGGGATGGGCAATGAATGCTGGCCAGCCAGCAGCACCCATTCCCATGAATAAATACATAAAAAAAACCATAGCTATCTAGCCAGCTGAGCTTGCCATCAAAATTAGAATCATAGAAAATCATAGACACCCTACAGTGCAAAAAGAGGCCATTTGGCCCATCGAGTCTGCACTGACTACAATCCCACCTAAGCCTAGCCCCATTTCCCTACATATTTACTCATTAATCCCTTTAACCTATGCATCTCAGGACTCTAAGGGGCAATTTTCTTTTAGCGTGGTCAATCAACCTAACCCGCACATCTTTGGGCTGTGGCAGGAAACTGGAGCACCCAGAGGAAACTCACGCAGACACAAGGAGAATGTGCAAACCCCACACAGACAGTGACCCAAACCGGGAATCAAACCCAGATCCCTGGAGCTGTGAAGCAGCAGAGCTAACCACTGTGCAATCCAATTAGTATGAGAATGTTCTGCTTTGGCAGTTCAAGTCCAATTTCATGATGCCAAGTGGTCGCTTGTTCAGTGACCAACAAAGGAATGACTTGTCTTGAGGGATAAGAAGCTGCGTGGCCATACATACATAAATTAATATGGTAGAGATTTGCAGTGAGCTGCTTGTTTGCTTTGAAGTTGGTAATTTTTTGTAATAGTTTTTGCATTTACAAAAGGTGACTCAATTTTTTTTTGTTGATAGGAGATCTTGCTGTTGACATATTGTAAATAGAACCAGAAGTTGCTGTTGAGTATCCACTTATGTTAAAGTAACCTCAATCTTGCAAATTAGAAATGTGTTTGAATTAA
This sequence comes from Sphyrna mokarran, assembly GCA_024679065.1. Lineage (NCBI taxonomy): Eukaryota > Metazoa > Chordata > Chondrichthyes > Carcharhiniformes > Carcharhinidae > Sphyrna > Sphyrna mokarran. Next base: position 88,549,024 of record JAGIQG010000001.1, on the reverse strand, counting down.
ACATTTGTTGTTCTTTCTGGCCTCAATAAATGTTATTTCTCAGATCTTGTAATTTATTTTTGCATAGGTTTTCAGCAAATTGACATCACTGACAAATTAAATGGGTGGCACAATGGTTAGCACAGCACCAGCAACGAAAGTTTGAATCCAGCCTTGGGTGACTTTATCGAGTTTGCGTATGCTCCCCATGTCTGCATGGATTTTCTCTGGTGGCTTTAGTTTCCTCCCTCACTCCAAAGATGTGCACGTTTGATGGATTGGCTGTGCTAAATTGTGTACGTAGGTGGATTGGCCATGGTAAATGTGCAGGGTTATGGGGATAGGGTGGAGAGGAGGGCCTTGGTGGGGTGATCTTTTGGAGAGTTGTGTAGACTTGATGGACCACATCGCCTCTTTCTACGCTGTAGGGATTCTGTGGTTTAAATAATATGTTAGAAGCCTTGAGTGGAGCACACACTTCATTCCATGTTATTTTCATTGTGCCTGTATGTTGTACTTTTCCATCACATTTAAACTTGGTATTTACAATCTGTTCTATCTTTCATACCTTTGACTGGTTTTTATTTTGAAGTCTTGTGGCTTGGCTTGTTTTCTTGCAAGCTGCAGCTCTAAGCAACTCTGGCGTTTTCTGAATTTGAAACTGACCTGCTATAATGCCGACCTAGATACTTAATGATGCAGAATCTTTTTTGTTTTATTTATTTTTCATATGTGGGTGTTCCTGGCAGGGACAGGATTTATACTCCAACCCTTGAGAAGGTTATAGTGAGCCACTGGCTGGAACAGTTTCAGTTTGTGTAGCGTAAGTGCACTCACAGTGCTATGAGATGAGACGTTCCAGGATTTTGATCCCTTGGGAATGAAGGGACAGGTGATATATTTCTGAGTCAGGGTGGCGGTGTGACTTGGAGGTAATGATATTCCCGTGCATCCGCTGCCTTTGTTCTTCGAGATGATTGAGGTTAAGGGTTTGGCTGCTGTTTTGTAGAGCAAGTGTTTTGAAAATAAAATTCTCAGATTCCAATTTCTGTGGTGCCACTTGCTTCAGCGAGGCTTTTCATCTCATACACTATCCACATTTTAGCCTTTAATCTGCCATTTGGGGCAACATTTTTTGATATTTAATTTCTGTGATGTTATTGAGGGAAAGTAAACTACATGGGAAACCTCAAAAAGGCAGGAAACTGCCCAGTGAAATGAATCAGCACGAAATAACGTAGAAAAAGTATTGCTTCATTGACAGCAGAAACTGCGAGATCAAAGCTCAGGACAGAGTGATACAGCAAACAATGATCTAGGAGACAAACACAGAACATAAGAGGGGGGGAATAAAGAATTGAAACAATATGTAAGAGTTGAACTGAAACAACAGTGTAATTCCTAGAATCCCTACAGTGCAGAAAGAAACCTAGCCCATTGAGACCACTGTGACTATCTGAAAGAGCCCTCCAACCAAGGCCCACTCCTCCGCTCCATTTCCACAATGCTGTGCATCTATCATGGCCAATTCAGCCAATCCACACATCACCAGACACACCAAAAGGCAGTCCAAAGATGTGCGGATTAGGTTAATTGGATATGCTCAATAGCCTCTTAGTGTCAGGGAAATTGACTCATAAATATGTGGAGTTGTTGTCAGTGCAGTCTCGATGGGCCGAAAGGTCTCCTTCTGCACTGTAGAGATTGTATGATTCTATGAATCCAGCATGGCCAGTCCACATAACCTGCACACCTTTGGACTGTGGGAGGAAACCCAGTACCTAGAGTAAACCCACACACACACGGGGAAAATGTGCAAATTCCACAGATTGTAACCCAAAGCTGGAATCAAACTTGAGCCTCTGGCACTGAGAGGCAGCAGTACTAGCCACTGTGCCACCACTCTGCCCATTGGGAAGAGGAGAGGGAGGAAGGCTACTCTCACGCAATACTATCTGCTTTTCTCCTCTTTATACAAGCCCAGGTGCTCATGTACATTGCACCACCAAGACCCTTTTTCCATATCCTTCCTTCTGCTCCTGAGTTAAGACAATTCTGCACTTTTCAAACACAAAAGCACAACTCTTTATCATCACCACAACCTGTCACTAACAGCACTGCAATGCCTCCAGTACTTCTTCACATTTCGTTCAAATCTGCCCAGCAATTTTGCTCGAGTGTTAGCAGCACAATTATGTTTACCTTTCATGAAACAGCACATCATCCAACTATCATGTGTAGCATCAAAGACAGCCCAATCAGAATGCTTTAAAAACCTCTTTATCCAGTGCATGTTACTTGTAAATGTAGAACATCCTTAACTTATTTTTTTGTCTATCAAACTTCTTATTTTTAACCCTCTTTATTTCTGGACCGTTCTTCCAGTATAACCTATTCCAATTCTGGTCCTTCCAGCTCATAGGTGACACTGTTTTCAAACCCACCACTTCTTGAGTACTCTGAAGATTAGGCCTCCTATCCAAACAAGCGGCTTTCCTAGTCATTCTGTGCGTGCCAGCCTCACTGTTTTACGTTCTCCCTTCATTTATTCTCTTTCCCAAGAGAGACTATAAACTTCCTTTCCCACCATTTCCAGATTCTGAAGATAGTATTTTACGAAAAGCCCTCTGTTCTTCACCCGCCATGCTCTGGATCTCAGGACAATCAAACCAGATAGAATTCGCCCTCAGCTTCCAAATCCCTTGCTCCTCTCTTGCTTCATTCAGCTCTTTCTCTCTCCTACCTACCTGCAACTTTGATTATCTTAGCATTCTGCGAATGGGAATAGAATTCATAGCGACACAAGTAATCAAGGTCATAGCATTGCAGTATCTATAGAAGTATGGATACAATTCAAGCTGAATATATTGCTGGAGTTCTCAGAATACTGTGTAATAAATTGTACTTTGACTACATTGCTGGAGATCCATTGTCCTAATAATCATACTATATTGTACATTGTTTCATCTAAAGCAATGTATCTTCTGAGCCATTGTAAGCAATATCATACAAATCTATTGATATTTATATAAAATGTCAGATTTTTCTCCATGTCCTTGCCCTTTTAGAAAGCAGTACCCTAGCAGTTGTAGAGCAAACAAAGAACTGTGGCACCTTGCCCAAGGGTCATGCAAGTGTTATTTCACGTCCATGCTTTCATTGATTTAAAAGTTAGTGCACATTCTTCAAATGCAAGCTGAGTTGATTATTGTGGACCATCCAAAGTGTTCAGATCACCTGTTGCGCCGAACCCTGTACGTAACCAACATCTGCCTCTTCCATCAGGAATTATTGGTTGACAATTAGAGTAACAAAACCCTGGCTGTATGGTAGGTTTTTGCCACTATTTACCCAACCACTTCCAAACCAGTAATGTTGATGTGGATTATCACCGTCCCAACGTGACTTTGGCTGAGATGAGCTAATATCTTGACTTGAGGCAACCTTGGACTGGTTCGGTAGTGCAGTAGATAGTGCAGTTAGCTAGTGAGTGATCAGGAAAAAGTTTAAAAAGAGAAACATATTATAACATACAGATGATAGCTCATTTTGTTACTTTGTGATGGATCCAGTGTATTTAGGGAGGAGTAAAGAGGTGAGGAGTTCATAGTCATTGTTAGATGGCACGCGTGTGAGGACACCTCAGAGACCATTTCCGAGAATATTTGTTTGAGAATTTTGCTGATCAGGGAATGTTTATACAGGACTTTAACCCTCTCTCTAATATCTGGAGGAATTGTTATAATGTAACAAATGGCAAAATGATGTGGTGGTCAACTGACCCGGTATAAATAGAAAGCAGGTGGGAATTATGGGAGCTGGTATGGACACAAGTCGTGGAGTAATGAAGTTTCTTTATTAAAATCTTTTGTTTTAATATACCTTCTGAAGTTGGTTATTTTATTGCTTGCAACTGAAGTATGCCTATTACCAGATATACAGGAGTGGCGCACAATTGGTTCAGTTCTACATAGCTTATGGAAGATGCGACATGATGAACTAAATTCCATTTTGTGGTTCTGTGCTTTCGTATGTTGTGGGGTAAGGGCCCGATAATCATCTGCAATTATGCTGTATCCAATTCACCATTCCATCACCCTCTGGCCCACAGCGGGGCAACCTGTTTTATTTAATAACCCAAGTGTTGGGGAAAGGGGTGCAGTATTTGTGCTTCACTGGCACTTGGACAGGTTATTACGACTGACAGATTTTCTTTTCTGTGTTCCAAAAGAATGGTGGTCATCAGTCCTTTTCAGAAAAGCACCAGTTTCAGCCCAACAGTAGACGGGGAATTCCGGGTTTGGACAGCACTGTTGTCCTGATATCTACACCTGCGTTTACTGAGACCTTCCAGAGGTCAAGTCACTGGCTGCTTGGAAGGGAGAGACTGCAGAAACTCTGGGAGTGAGATTGGAGGGAGTGGGGTGCAGTACGAATCCTGCCTTTTCTCTGGTGTAAGAGTCCTATGCGGCAGGAGCAATTTCTTTCTAATAAGTTCCCCAACAGTGATCAAAGATTCATCCCTGCGTCACTTGGGACAGAATCTCGCTGGTCTAGAACCCTCTCTGATTTCCTAACACTCTCCTCTTCTCCACCCTGAAATGTCCCCAGCTATTTTACAATGGACTTGTGCCCTAGGACCCAATTAATAAACTTTTAGTCGCAATTCTGAATGGGAGATGCTGGAAAATATGTCAGCGAATGGTTAAAAGTTATATTCTGGTGGGTGAGGCTGGTGCTGGTTTTCGGGATTTAATTTTACTACCTCCAGTTGTATTTTGTTGGTGTAATTGATTCACATGCTGAATAAAGAGTGAAGTTGTTGGAATTATGCACTCTTGGGCTACTCTGGTCTGATTCAATCATGGCATTGGAAGCAGTGCAGTTAAACCCCCTCAGAAATATTCTGGAAGGTCTCAGTAAATGCAGATGTAGATATCAGGACAACAGTGCAGCCCAATATTCAGGAACCTACAACCTGTACCTGAGAAATACTGAAAATGAAGTGAAAGTTGTTTAAATGAACTCTCTCTTCATTTGCCTTCCCTGCATGTCTGACACTTGGGCTTTAAGCTTCCGATGTGTAGTTCTTAGTACCAGTCCCTTTGCTGAATTTATTATGCCCATAGGTTAAGATGGCAATGTTTATTTAAACCAAATCTTCCTGCTGCCCTTGTGCAGATCAACACGTTTATTTTGGGTGTTGTTGCTGTGAGCATTCGGACTGAACAATACCAACTTTAATGACAGTTAACTGTAACGGATATGTGATTCAGAATGATGAGAACTTTAGATGTAGGCTTATGGAGCAAGAGTGTTTATAATTGAGACCAGTCCTATTCGAAGATTGATACTAACCATCGCCCCATGACACTTAATGGCGTTACCATCAATGATCCTCCACTAACAATGTCCTGGAAGTTACCCTTGACTAGAAGCTATACTGGACTAGCTACAGAAATACTGTACAGGTCAGAGGTTAAGAATCCTGCAGGCTCCCCAAAGCCTGTCCACCATCTATAAGGCACAAGTAAGAAGGGGGATGTAATACTCTCTACTTGCCTGGGTAATTGTAGCTCTAACAACACTTGAAGTTCAGGACCATCCAGGACGAAGCAGCCTGATTGTCTGGTACCTCATCCACAAGCATCCATTCCCTCCACCACTGATGCACAGTAGCATCAGTGTGTACCATTTACAAGGTGCATTGCAGGAACTCACCAGGGCTCCTGAGAGAGCATTTTCCAAACCCCATGACTACTACTAGAAGGACAAGGCAGCAGACACATGGGAAGATTACCACCTGGAATTCTCTCCCTGACTCAATGAGAAAGAGCACCTGGAGGGAGGTTGAGATGTTCTGCGCCCCACTCGTATAGCCATTGTGAGACTTCTTCCATGGCTACAACATTGGACTATAGATCTGAGCATGTCCCTGGCAGAAACTGGGCATTCTGTTGGATTAAGGTCTCCGTGGAATCTGCCATTTTTGTCATGAAGACCTCTGTGTGCTCATCAGAGGGCAGGTGGACAACTCTTCCATCTTGCAGACTACTCTGAGGACCTTTGACACCTCTGCCTGACGTTTCCCTCCCTCTTACTGTGTCTTCCGCATCTTATACCTGACTGCTCCCAGGCCTTACTAACAGATTTGGACGTAGCAGATGCCTCTTCTCCAGCAGCCTTCTTTTTAAAGACCTTTTGCTGCTTCTTGCTGTGGACACGTATTCATGAGGTGACCACCAGAGTATGAAGCCCAGCATCTATGAGCTGCTGAGCTGTGTGTCTCCAGGTTGGTGGAGTTTGCAGTGAATGGCTCTACAGGTGAGAATTCATTGTCCCTATCCTTTCCCAAGCTCTGTTGGGTCTAGGGCTAATTTTCAGGCACTGGGTCTGGCGTCTCTCACTTCCCCCGTTACCTTTAATGGGAAGAGGAGAAAATAAATGAATGCATGGGCTGACTCCTTTACTGTACACTTTGGATTGTCTTTTGATATGACAGCAACGCACGTGGCTTCCTGCCCACTCACCATTCAATTGGTGTCAAACTGCTGGCTGCATAATTAATGAGCTTGACACTGAGCGATTCAGCAAGTGTATCCATTAAGCTGTTGTGCTGAGAGTCCCTTTGACCTCTTTGAAGGGAGGAGGTGGTGGTGTAGTGGTATTATCAGTGGACTAGTAATCCAAAGATCAAGGGTAATGCTCTGGGGATCCAGGTTTGAATCCCACCACGGTAGATGGTGAAATTTGAATTCAGTAAAATCTGAAATTCAAGGTTTAACAATAATTTCATGGTCATTGTTGATTGTCATTAAAAATCAATCCAGTTCACTAATGTCCTTTTGGGATTCTTTTATGGACAAAAGGTTGTGAATGTAGCCCAATCCATTATGCAAACCAGCATCACAACCATTGACTCTGTCTAAACTTTCTGCTGCTTCAGCAAAGCAGCCAGCATAATTAAGAACAACTATGGATATTCTCTCTTCCACCTTCTTCCATTGGGAAAAAGACACAAAAGTCTGAGGATGTGTGCCAGCCGACTCAAGAACAGCTTCTTCCCTACTGCTTTCAGGCTTTTGAATGGACTTACATGAAGTTGATCTTTCTTTACACCCTAGCTATGACTGTAACACTACATTCTGCACTCTCTCCTTCCATATGCTTTGTCTGTATAGCATGCAAGAAACAATACTTTTCACTGCATGCTATTACATGTGACAATAATAAATCAAATCAAATTTAGGAAAGGAAATCTGTTGCCCTTACCTGGCCTGGCCTACATGTGTCTACAGTGTCGCAGCAGTGTGGTTGACTCTTAAATGCCCTCTGGGATGGACATTAACACCCACATCCTGTGAATTAAAAAAAAGCCCTCTGACCTCTTGTCCCTGCCACACGACTTGTGCCTGGAGTGATAAATCCAGGCCAGAGGAATTGTACAATTCGTCTGGCAATTTAAATCATAAAAGTTGTTTAGAGGAAGAGATCTAATAAACAGAGGCAAAGTTCCCTCAATTTGATAAGACGTACAAGTTCAGGCATATTGTTTGTTTAAATTCTGTTGCCCTGGACAATTAAAGCTGACTGTTTCTCCCCTTTATATAAAGTTTGCTCCAAAGTAAGACCAAAAATTTAATTTTCCTTCCACTGGAAGTATTTTCCAGGTTGATGATCGGGACGCTCAGGAAGTACTGTTTGAAAGTGCAGCAGTATTTATCAGCAAACTGCTTTGAATTGCATCTGTCGTCATGTATTTACACAAGGCTGTCAAGCAAGAACTACCACATTTCACAAGCTTCCTGACTAATGTGCAGAGAGCTCTTACTAGCTGAGCTGCTGGATTTGGGTGGGTGTGTTCTCTCAGGGCCTAAGCACATTCCCTCTCCAAAGTGCAGCTTAAAAGGCTGCTGCAAGTCTAATTGTGAAAGGCGAGGGTGGAGAGACGGGATGATGAGTTCACACGTAATGAAAGCTGGGATCTGTGCATACTGCTCTGTGGGCTACTTCATGGTTGGTGTAAATTTGAGAGGAAAGCCAGCTCCACATTTATCTCTGGTCCAATGTAACTAAAGGTGTATATTTACCAACATAGTTTTTGAGGCAAAAAGTAGCGAAAGGCTTGTGGAATGTCACCTTTGTTCAGCTGGGTGGCCAAGGTAAGGTGTTTATAAAGCATTTATCATTTTCTGTGCTGTTTAACAAATATCTCTTCGCTTAACTTGCTGCAGGCATGCCGAGCTGTCATGCATTAAGAGCTGTGTCACAGACCTTTTCTTTCATGCTTTTAATATACGTGCATATTGACGTTGCAGTTCAATTCCAAGTCTATCTAGATTTTATATTGTTATTGAATTAGGACAGACACTAATCCCAGGAGGTGCAATAGAAATGAACAACCTAACAGGGTGTGGAAGGTAGACTTCCAAGAATCCAGAGTGATTGCGCCTCTGCAGAATTTAGATGTACTTGGCTTTGTTTGAACTTTTCCTACAATAAGCTTCCTAAATCAAAGCTTGAAACGGAACTAAGATTGTTTAAAACTGACATACGCTGTCTTTAAGTTTTTTTCAGTTCATGCTCTGATTTTGGGTTTGAACCAGCACTAACTTTGTTTAAACATTCAAAGAATTATGTTCATTACAAGTCATTTCCTACTGTTGACTGTTTTAGTGATCTGCAAAGTTCACAATTGTTATAGTGCAGAAGGAGCCCATTTGGCCCTGCCTGTCAGCACTGACTCTCCAAATAAGTACCATGACTTAGTCTCATTGCCCAAACCCCACACTTTGTCTCTATTCAAGTAATTATCTAATATCCTCTCAAATACTTTGACTGAACCTTCCTCCACCACACTTCCAGACTGTGTACTTTAAGCGTTTTCTCACATCACATTTGCTTCTTTTATAAATCAGTTTCAATCTATGCCCTCATTCTTGATCTTTTTATGAATGGGAAAAGTTTCTACTTGCCTACATAGTCCAGCCCCTCTTTCATGATTTTGAAGACCTCAATCAAATTTTCTCCTCTCCAAGGAGAACACTCCCAATCTCTTCAATCTATCTCCATAACTGAAGTTTCTCATCTGTGGAATCAGTCCTGTAAATGGCTTCTGCACTCTGTCCGTAGCATTCACTTCTTCCTATAGTGTCGCGTCCAGATCTATATACAATATTCTAGCTGGGATCTAGTGTCTTGTAAAAGTTCAGCATAACCTCCTTGCTCTTGTATTCTATGTCCCTATTAATATAAGATTTCCACCCAAATTAATATCTGATTTCCTCCCACAGTCTGAAAAACATGCTGGTTAGGTGCAATGGCCATGCTAAATTCTCCCTTAGTGTGCCTGAACAGGTGCTGGAATGTGGCAGCTGGGGGATTTTCATAGTAACTTCATTGTAGTGTTAATGCAAGTCTACTTGCAACTAATGAATAAATATAGCCCATATGCTTTCTTAAGAGCTGTCTCCATCTTTCCTGCCACCTTCAATGATCTATGCACATCTACACCCAGGTCCCTCTGCTCCTGCACTCTCATAAAAATTTTAGTCCTTATTTTATATTGTCTCTCCAAGCTTATCCTACCAAAATGCATCACTTTACCCTCCTCTCCATTGAACTTCGTCTGTCACATGCCTGCCATTTGACCAACTTATCTGTATTGATATATGCACTACCTTTTTCCAAGAAACCTTGTGCCCTTAAGTTACCAATTGCAGATTATTGCCAACACAAAATAAATCGCTAATTTTGTTTAGTGACAGAACACTTTAAGTGAACCAAAATGTGCTGAGATATTTTATTAGTGCATTTAGAAAATTAAAAAGACCAAAGGCTGGGAAGAACCTTTTAGGTGTGGCAAGGAATGTAATGAGGATGTCTGTAAAGGAATTCTGTACTGCAGCTTGGTAATGGCGGAAGACTTTATAGAACATAGAACATTACAGCACAGAACAGGCCCTTCGGTCTTCGATGTTGCGCCGACCAATATAAAAAGCAATGCCCCTCCAAACTAAACCATTCCCTTCTCTTCCATATACTTATCAACTAACCTGTTAAACACCACCAAACTTGGCGCATCTACAACTGCTGCAGGCAGGGCATTCCACTCCCGAACCAGCCTTTGGGTAAAGAACCTACCTCTGATATCCGTCCTATAACTATCACCCCTTAATTTAAAGCTGTGTCCCCTCGTGCTAGCTTTTTCCATCCTAGGAAAAAGGCTATCACTGTCCACCCTATCTAAACCTCTAATCATCTTATATGTTTCGATTAGGTCCCCTCTTAGCCGCCTCCTTTCTAACGAAAACAACCTCAAATCCCTCAGCCTCTCTTCATAAGACCTGCCCTCCATACCAGGCAACATCCTGGTAAACCTCCTCTGTACCCTCTCCAAAGCCTCCACATCTTTCTTATAATGTGTTGCTTATAATTTCTTATAATATATCATGGGTTGCCTGGTACCTCATGTCGTAAATGAGTGCTTTATGTGGACCATCTGAAGGGCACCATGACAGCTCAGAGACTATCGATGTGGCTGTGCAGACACTTGGAATTGGGCCGGTGTCTGCGGGAGTTTGCGCGTTCTCCCCGTGGTTGCGTGGGTTTTCTCCGGGCACTCCGGTTTCCTCCCACAACCCAAAAATTCGCTCTTAGGCTGATTGGGAAACAAATTGTCCCTATAGTGAGAATTTTCCATATTAGGAATAATATATATATTATTATATAGGAATAATATAATAGGATAATGGATTTGCTACTGTATAGTTATGACGGCGGCGCGGGCTCGTTGGGCCGAAGGGCCTGTTTCCCGTGCTGTGTTGCTCTTCTTCTTCTTCTTCTTTAAATGTGGGGACCAGAACTGCACACAATACTCCAAGTGCGGCCGCACTAGAGTTTTGTACAGTTGCAACATGACGTTGCGGCTCCGAAATTCAATCCCCCTACCAATAAAAGCTAAGACTCCATATGCCTTCTTAACAACCTTCTCGACTTGACTGCCTACTTTCAGGGATCTATGCACATATACACCAAGATCCCTCTGTTCATCAACACTATTAAGAATCCTACCATTAGCCCTATACTCTACACATTTATTATTCCTGCCATAGTGCATTACCTCACACTTTTCCACATTAAACTCCATTTGCCACCTCTCGGCCCAGCTCTGCAACTTGTCCAAGTCTCTCTGCAAACTATAACACCCCTCTTCACTATCTACCACTCCACCGACTTTAGTGTCATCTGCAAATTTACTAATCCATCCTTCAATACCCTCATCCAGATCATTTATAAAAATTACAAACAGCAGGGGCCCCAAAACAGACCCCTGAGGTACACCACTTGTCACCGAACTCCAAGATGAATATCTCCCATCAACCACCACCCTCTGTCTTCTATCTGCTAGCCAATTCCTAACCCAATTAGCTAAATCACCCTCTATCCCATACATCTGCATTTTCTGCAGAAGTCTTCCATGAGCCACCTTATCAAACGCCTTACTAAAGTCCATACTCAGTTTATAGAACTGAGTAGTGGTAGAGGTGGAGTTTTTAGAAGAGAGGAGAAGCACTCTAACCTAAACATGAACAGAGGATCACCAAAAGCCTTTTCATGTAACTGACAAACAAAAGAACTACCCTTCTACCCACCATCACCACCACCATCCTGCACAAGAAAAGATTAGCGTGAATATGGAAAAAGAGGAAAAAGCTCCAGGGGACAAGAAGACAACAAGCTACAATGCAAGAGCAAAACACCACAAGGGGCAACAAAGATTGAATGTGAGCCAAATGAAAAGTGGCAGAGCAAAAAGAAAAGGAGACATGTCCTCTTTCTGTCTGACCCCCCCAAAACCTAAATATGAATAGAGGGAATGAGCTGGAATGTGGGGTAGGAAGTTTATGCATAAGTGGGCATGAATGAGCCAATGGAGAGATCTGTAGAAAGCACTGATAGTGATGTAGAGCCTGTTATGAGTCAAAAGATTATTTGACTTGAAAACCTATTCAATTCCCGGTTTTCACATATTATTGCACATGGCTGTGCTGGATTATGTCACCAATAAACTGGAAGAGAAGTGTGTAGAATGCTTAATGTTTCAGCACAGGTGGTAAAAGATTCGTTCTTCTTTGTGATTTTTGCATAATTGCAGTTTGTGTTGGTCTGGAGACTATGCAATTTAACATCCAACTAATTAGAGGGGAGCAATTAACAGGAAATTACAAAAGATATTTTAGACATAGGAGGAGAACTGGGAACCACAACTTGCTTTTGTATGCCTTGAGAGTGTATCTCAAAATGCTTCACAGGAGCCCATTTGAACAAAAATTGAATTGAGTTGATGAGATGTAGAGGAGTGCACTTTTTTTTTGAAAGGGAAAACCTTACTTCTGCCTTGATATTTGAAAAGCATGTTTTGTGTGTTTAAAATATAAATCTTCAACCAGGCATTTGGTCACCTCTCTAAATGTCTCTTTGTCTGACACACAGCCAAGTATTTTATTTCTTCTCTATGTAGTATTTTGATATGCCGTTCCAGATTCAAGATGCTACATAAATATCAAATTGTATTGGATTGGTGATATTGAGCAACACAGTATGTTCAGTTGTGTAGGTAGCTGCCATTTGCAACCACATTTTTTTTGTCTAGGATCTCAAACTTGTCAGGGCAGGCAAGCTAAATTTTCAGCTGCTGAGCAGAAAACCGATTGGCAGTTTTCCACTGCTAGTACTGGGTGCTGCAATGCCAGGCTGTTGCTGAAAACATCTCTTTAACTATATCTCATAGGTGCAACAGTAATGTGCCCACTAGTGGTGTTCTGAAGGGCAAATGTGTGTCTCTATGCCAGCAGGTGGCTGTTTACTTTTTGTTTGGGTGGATAGGTGGTTAAAAGCTGCTATTTATAATGTGCGTACTCTTCAATGACTTCCTTAAGTTTTGAATTCTTCACAACATGATACCAAAATTACTGACACTTCCAAAAATGTTAATATGTTTTGCACACAGAGGTGTGCTTTATTCTTTTGCCCAGCTCCCTCTATATAGTGATTTAGTTACCCAATTATCTCCCATGGAAACCTTGCATTTTATTTTGAGGGAAGGTGAAGGAAGGGAGAGGGACAAAGGAGACATTTTACTGAAAAATTGTTTTGAAAATAGAAGGAACAAAGTACAATGTGTCCGTTCATAATCTTTCTATTATATACTGTTGATAATTTTCTGATCCTAAAAGGAAGGTACTGTATCTGAACACGCTGTTTAGAAATTTAGGGGAGTGTATGTGGAAATAAACTTAACTTGGGATTTGGTTGGATTTTTACCAAAGCAAACATGTGGGATCATATTTTCGACTGAATTGAAATTCCAGCTGGTGTGGCATGTGTAAAGTTACAAGGAGCATCTTTCATGTTATTCATATATTTCAGTGTCTGTGCACAAAATGGGCACAATGTTTAACACCATATGCTGCAGGGATATTGAAGAAATAGCAATGCCTGTTGAATTTGTTCTCAAAGGCTTGGTGAGTCAGTGTGGATCTGACAGAGTTGTGTGGGCTGTGCTGACTGACTTAATGAAACAACTGTCCCACATCCTGTGCTGCTATTAACCTCACATTCAACGCCACAACTTTTCATCTTGTTATGTTGTGTTTAACCAGAGAAAGCACTAGCAGGTCATTTGGGAGTTATTTATTGGATATTTTTGATTTATTTTAACTGGAACTTTGGGCTATCTTAATGCTTACCTTGATGTCAGAAGACATTTTGTGCATCCTTTCCTGATGATATTCCACACCAGCAGCAGGTATTCATAAAATAGGTCACCAAAAGGAGGCCCAGTGGTCAGCACTGCTCCAGGGACCCGAATTTGACTCCTGGCTTGGTTTCACTGTGAAGAGTCTGCATATTCTCTCTGTGTGGGTTTCCTCTGGATGCTCTGGTTTTCCCCCCACACTCCAGAAGATGTGCTGGTTATGTGCATTGGCTGTGCTAAATTCTTCCTCAGTGTATCTGAACAGGTGCTGGAGTTTGACAACTAGGGGATTTTCAACTTCATTGCAGTGTTAATGCAAGCCTAACGTGACACTAATAAAACAAAACTTTATAAAAGCTTTGAGACATAGGAGCAGAAGTAGGCCATTGGGCCCATTGAGTCTGCTCCTCTGTTCAATGAGATCGAGTAATCTAATAATCTTCAAATCCACTTTCTAACTGTATCCCCGTAAGCCTTGATTACCTTTCTGCTAAAACTCTTATCTCTCTCAGCTTCAATATACTAAATGAACAGTCTCCACACTTCTTTGGGGTCATTACCAATTCCAGAGAGAGTCCTCCCCTTCAAAAGATAAAGGAATCTTTAGTGTATAGTGAACTGATTGGGAAGTGTACATGTGTCTCAACACTGGGGAGGAAGCAGAGGTAGTTATGATGGTGTGAAACAGAAATGTGCCAGTAAGTTTGAAGAGAAAATTGTGTTTTCTCACTAGATTTATCATTGGGTGAGAGTTTTGGAGAACAAAGTGTTTACGGGGAGCTGGGACTTGTTCAAAGTATAAAATTCATCTAGGCTACACAAGTAGTTCAAAGGCATTCCTAACTTCTTTTGACATCATGGGGCTCTTTGATTTTTAGGCAGCCCCAAGTGAAAAGGAATATTTGAGGTAAGATGTTTAATAGTTAACCTTGAATTAGTTACAGGGAGTCTAATAATCATTGAGACATTTAGAAAAGCTAACTTTTATTCAACATTGCACATCCAGATAAATGTTGCGGATTAAAAATTTTCTGTAGATCATAGCATATAAAACAATCTTATTTCCAGCACCAAAGTTCATACTTGGGCCTATACTCAGGCTCAAGTTAACCCCACTGCCTCCCCACCCCATCCCATTCCTCTCCTGCCTTCTGTTGAGAAATGCTACATTCTCATTCAAAGTTAGCCTCAATTTATACCTCGCGAATGCAACTTTTACTCACTTTTACATTTGGTGCTCAGGATCAAACAGATGATATCTATTTGATCCTTAGTGGCAAGATGTCACAGTGGTTAGCACTGCTGCCTCACAGCACCAGAGACCCACGTTCAGTTCCGCCTTGGATCATTATCTGTGTGGAGTTTGCACATTCTCCCTGTGTCTTCATGGGTTTCCTCTGGGGTGCTCTGGTTTCCTCCCACACTACTAAGTTATGCAGGCTAGATCGGTTGGCCGTGCTAACTTGACTCCGAATGTCAGGGGAATTAGGAGGGTAAATATATGGGGTGCAGGTATAGAACCTGTGTGGGGATTGTTGACAGTGCAGGCTCAATGGGCCAAATGGCCTCCTTCTGCACTGTTGTTTCTATGAAACAGGCTGTATGCCAAAATGCACAGAAGATATGCCCACACAGATCTGACTGAACATAGCAGATGATTAACAGAAATGAGTCCTCTGGCAAAATGAATGGAGTAAGAAGTGGTTTCAAGCTCAGCTTGTAACATTTGCTAACATGTCAAATAACTGTGAGGGAATTCACTGTCAGTGAAAAAACTGACATGAGAATGGAAGAAGAAGAAGAAGAAATCTGTCCTGAAGAAGATGCCCAAGACCAAATACACAGAGAAAACAGGGACCAGCTACTGAGCTGATCCTGAGAAGCATGTATAGGAATGTGTCCTTGAAAATCATTAAGAATGGTTAGAGTCACCAGAATTCTAAACATTCATTGGGCTCATTTGATTGTCATTACTGGTATCCTTGTAGAATGACTTTGTCCAATAGAACCTATCATGTTGATTTAATGTGACTTGCTGGTGTCTTTATTTTTGTTTCAAAGTGGCAAACACCTACATCAATACTGGTGATTTGAATTTTATACTTTGCGCATAAATTAACTCCAATTCAAAATCAGGATAAATCACCAATGTCATCTTCTTACTCCAACATTCTGTGTTAGATAACAAAAGTGAAGTTTATTTATTAGTGACAAGTGGGCTTACATGCAGTAATGAAGTTACTATGAAAATCCCACATTCTGGCACCTGTTTGGGTACACAGAGAGAATTCAGCACAGTCAATTTACCTAACCAGCATGTCTTTTGGACTGAGAGAGAAATAAGAACACTCGGAGGAAACCCATGCAGATGGGGAGAATGTGCAGACTCTACACAAATAGTTACGCAAGTCAGGAATTGAACCCAGGTCTCTGGTGCTGAGAGGTAGCAGTGCTAACTATTGTGCTGCCTGGAAAGCAACTGCTACAATAAAGTTCAACTGGAAGCTGGATTGGGAAGGGTTAATTGGTAGATCAAGCAGCAGGCACCTGATCCACGGGGCTATATTCATTTTATAATGCATCACAAATTAACCTCGCTAATGGGTGGCAGGAGCCGTAGCAATAAGTGGTCTACAGCACAAAAAAGGCCCTTCAGTCCATTGCATCTGTGATGGTCAAGAACAAGCCATTTGTAAGAGCAATTTTCTGAGATATTCCACTGGGGTGTCTTGTATTCAGATGATCTCACACAACCAATACATTGACTACAAAAGTCAGCATATCGTTAAAGAATGAAATGGAATTTTATTTGCTAATATATGCATCAGGAAGCCGAATAGCCAATGGACATTCTCTATCATCTCTGCTTTAACATTACAAATGTGAAATTGATATAGGGTCCTGAACACTTCAATATCCTACCCAGCCCGTCTCTCAAATGGGAAGGTCCAATTACAATATTACACAACATTACCTTAGCCAGTAACGTTCCTCCTATCAATGGGATTAGGAGATCATTAGCTCATTGCACTAAGGTTCTGACTCTATTACCTAGGAAACCTAACCCACACACATTTGGTATATCCAAGGCCACAGCTAACACCTGTGAATCTTAATTGGTAAAAAGGAGTCATACTTTTGCTCAAATCAGGGCCACTTCTATCAGTTTGAGAGGCTGCAGCAGCCTTGCTACCCAGAAGCAAATGCACTCCCATACATTCCAGGCTTCTGATTAAAATTCCTTTTGTGTACCTTAAGCTAATAAGAGAAACTGCCATTCTATACGCTATTGTACTAAAATAATTTGGTCCGTCAACCACTGTGTTTCCCATCGTACTGAGCAAACAGATTATTGTTTGGCCAAGGTTCACAAACACATTTGAAACTGCATTCTAGTTACAAGACATATATGTAAGTTTATAATACTTGGTTAATTTGTGGTTGTACACTTTATAGTACCTTTGCATATATTGTTCTAGGTACATAGTGGATTCTCAATATAAAGAAAGCACTTTATAATTACCTGAACCTAATCTATTATAGTAAAACTAAAATGAAGGGCTTCTATAATCTGATTTCAGTTTGCCCTTCATCACCATCCAACTATTCTAATCCCATTTTTGGTTTGATCACCAAAATGATATGTTCACAACAGGTTGCCATCACCTATCTTGAATCATGAAGCTTCCACTCTGAACTTTGCTCTTGTCAATTTGAAACAAATTGTTAAAAGGTTGCAAAATGAGGATCCCATTATTGTTCTTCTGGTCTGGATCTTGTGGTCAGCTGCCCCCAAAATCTAGTAGTCTTTGCCCTGTGGATTTCCTCTTTCTTGTTGTTAGTTGGATGTGGCGGCAAGTCAAGGGGATCTCTAGCATTCAGCAACAATGATATCACCAAGCAGGATAGGCAGGCAGTCACATTGAAGTATTCTCACAGACAGTAATCCAGCAGTAAAAACCACTAATTATCCTGCACTTCTTAAAAATAAGATTCTTTAAAAATAAATACAGAGAGCAAATGAATGGGCCATGTTAGAAATAATGAAACTTCTTAAACACTTGTATTAAACCTGGAATTTTTATTAGAATGGAACATCCTGATATTATACAGATATAAAATCAGTTTTCCAGGGTCAGAGAGGTTTTTCAGTTGCAGTGATGACTTTAAGTACTATTAAAAATCCTGTTGAAGTGTAACTTTTTCAGGGGTTTTAGTGTAAAAGTAAAATTCTCACCCAGTCAGTGTTTTTTCTTGATGGTAATCTAGATACTGCTCAAAATGGAAATGGATAGAACCACTAACAGCAAGGTACTTGCTGTTTTAGAGGAGTACTTGCAGAAGGTACTTGCTGTTTTAGAGGAGTAGTGATAGCAAACATTAATAGTTTGGCCATTAAACTTAAATATGAGGTGGGCTGACTCCCCATTTATTACTGCTCCAAAATCCAGGCATATATTCTGGAGGAAGAGGAGAAAGAAACAAATAATCTGAGAGGAGAACGTTTTGAAAGGTAGCACGGTGATACAGTAGTTAGCACTGGTGCTCCACAGCACCAGGAATCCGGGTTTGATTCCTGCCTTGGGTCACTGTGCGGAGCTTGCATGTTCTTCCCATATCTGCATAGGTTTCCTTTTGGTGCTCCAGTTTCCTCTTTCAGTCCAAAATTTGGCCATGTTAAATTCTCCCTCAGTATACCTAAGCACACGCTGGAGTGTGGCGACTCAGGGATTTTCACAGTAACTTCACTGCAGTGTTAATTGTGGCACAAACTTTAAAACATTGAAGGAGCAGACCTCCTGCTGCTGATGCTGTACCGTCGATGTTCAGAGACCCAAAAGCATTATTCTGAATATATCCCCAGAGTTATCACACAGGAAGCTTTGATTCAATCCATCAGTTCTGAAACGTTGCAGAATGCCTCGGCCTACAGCTAAGATGATGTTTCACAGGCATATCCTGACATGTGACTGGATTAGTTCTGCTTTGACAGTCAAGCCATGCTAATGTAAAGTCAATCACTAATGTCCTGACTGTCAGGGTTGCGGACTTGATCAAACCTTTTGGAGGCAAATAAACAAACATGCAGTCAGTTTTGACTGAATGGAACATTTTCCCTTGTTCGCTGTTGACTGTGATATTCAATAAAGTTTAATGAGGATGGATAGTCCTAGAGCCAAGCTTTACTCAGCCTCAAGTTTATTTACAGAATGAAATATTATAAGCAAGCACCTTCCAAACTCGGCTGTCTTGTGCCCCTCCCCCCGTTAATTTTCAGCCATTGTCTCTATAGCGGCTGAAGTGAAATCAGTAGATGAATTAGTTGGTGCCTGCCATCTACATATAGTTAAATATGATTGATAGTTAATTCATTTATTTATTTCAATTAGTTACCCCATGTGCCCCAATTACCAATCCTCTTTTCATCAACACAGAGGCATTTATAAATCTTCAAACTGGTTTGTGATTTCAGGAATCAGTTCTTTATTTAAAGTTGAGCATTTGTGTTGCATTAGTATTTGGATGCTCTATTAATACTAGTTCTGTCTCAGAGATAACACTCTAGCCTCAGAGTCAGGTAGCTGTGATTTATGTCGAGTGGTATTGGTGAAAATTGAGGGATGAATGATGGCCAGGACACAGGAGGACTGCCCGACTCTTTAGAAAGCTGTCACCAGTAATTTTGGATCCACCTGATTGATGAGATGGGGTCTCCGATTAACCCATCAAAACTGCAGTCTCTCAATATGATATTGATCAATCTAGCATATGTGATAATCTTATAGTGAGAGTTGAACTGATTCAGTGGTGGGGGCAGTTTAATATTTTGCACTTGTTTCAGTGGCGTACAATGAAATTTTTTTTCCCACTTATTTGCTCATGGGATGAGGGGATTGCTAACAAAGCCAGCATTTATTGCCCATCCCTAATTATTCTTCAGAAAGACGATGGTGAGTCATCTTTTGAATCGTTACAATCCATGTGGTGTAAGTACACCCACTGTGCTGTTAGAGATGGGGTTTCAGGATTTTGACACAGAAGACACAGTTCTCTGGTAGAATTTTAATTTACCTATATTGAAAATGAACTAAACTACAATGCCAATTTACCTCACGCTTGGAGCATTTTTGTGATGAGGACAACTCATTGAGACAGCCCAAATTTATTTCATAAATGAATCCTTTGTGTTCCGTTTAGTTGGGGTCAGTATGGGGATATTAGGGCCTTTATATCATTGTTGGTTTTCACATTTTTGCGTCATGAATATCTAACACCTCTAATGTTGTTGGTTTATTTCTTTGATTTAACAGGCTGCATTTATTTTATCAATTGGATCAAGGGTAACCTACATAGAAAAGTTGTAGAGAAATGTTCTACTGAGGCTTTGAACAATTACTGGAACTTGATGTGTGGTTTGCCATGTTTGCATGAACACATGCATGTTTGTGCTCAATTCTAACACCATTACAGCAAAGCTCCCAAAAGGCAGCTAATGTGGTGCTGTGCCAAGACTTTCCAAAGTGCAAGACAACAGAAAGGAAACTTGAAACCAAATTTTCATGCCCTCAAATGCATATTTTAAAAAAATCCAAAGTGTTTGCCTTCACTCTGGCTGAAAGTTGGGTTATTTTCCTGTGACTTGATTGCCTTCACTTTTCACCCCGATCGCAAATTGAAGCTATTGAACCTCACCATATTTTGGAATTCAATCATTTGAAACATTTCAAGTGAATGTCAGGAAGGACCACATTCTGCGATTCAGTGATCATTCAAAATAGCGACAGCGCTGTGCGACAGTTCACAGAAAAGCTTTTTGAGATCAGTGCTGGTTCTTCCTTTCACAAAAAGATTTTCAAAGTTCACTTGCTATACTTGCAATTTGCTAATGACAAATAATAGACAATCGGGCCAAAGGTTGTTTGCCCAGCAGTTCAAAATCACTTGAATTTGAGGTACATTGAGCAAAGATTATTCCCAATTTCTTTTTCAAACCGGTGGTAGGAATAGCATTGAATCTGGAGATGATCAGAAGGTTTTCTAATGTCAGTTGCATATCATTTTGGAGCAGTTAAAGCACTTTTGGGCTTTATCAAGCAGAAGCTGGCTAAAATTGCTTCTTCATTTTGGACTCTGGAGTTGCTAAGCATATGCAGAAAGATTGATAGGCTTGTATTACTTCTCACTTCTGCTTTTTCCTGTCATTACCATTGTGTGAAGCCAGCTCATGCTGGATGTTGGCCACAGGACAAATGTCCTGTTTTGTGCAAGCAACATGCATCAGAGAAATCCAGGTACAATTGCTAGTCCATCCAGGATAGTATGACAGAGGATTCCTCAACTCACTGCATCGTTCAAGGCTAATTTGATTCAGTGCGGTTTGACGTACTTGTATGTATTCTTGCTTGAGAATGGTTTTTAAAGCTGATAAAATTGGAAGGATAAATGTTTGCTTGCAGCCTGTTAAAGGTAAATAAAGATTTCAAAAGGAGTCTGACATGGACATCATTTGAAGCTTGTAAAAGACATGCTTACAGCAAATTTTGAAAAATGTAATTGTTTTGATCTTGAAATATTGGCAAAAGTAAACAAAGTGGAGGTTGGGATGAGTCATCCTTTAGTTCATCATCTTATATACTACAGAGGTTTCAATTAAATAGCCTGTTGAGAGAATCATGGCAATAGCCAACAATATCTTTTAAAGTGGGGTGTAACTCTTAATTATGGGTATCTACACTTTTAAAGCAACAAACTAGAGAGTTGCTGAGTATTTAACAATACTGATTAGTGTCAATTTGAGGCCATGTTCTTATGAAAATGCTGAATTAACAAAATAAATCCTAGCTATTACTGAAAAGTGTTTACTCATCCTGAATTTCACCAGTGAGAAAATAGATAATGAGCCAGGAACTAAGGGCTTTAAGAGGATTAATGGAAACCTTGACTGAGAAAATGAGCTTTGGAAAGGTTTCTGAAGGTATGAGAGCCGTAGGAAAGAAATAGGTGGACTTTCAGAGAGTTGGACTAATGTTTCTTAAGGTTCTGACCCAAATAGAAACGAGAGGAAGCAGGTTATACAGAAGGCTAGAATTAAATGAACAAAGCAATTGGAAGGGAATATAATACTGAAAGAGACTGTCAAGTTAGGTTAGATGAAACATTTGAATGCAAATTGTAGATGAGGACAATAATTTTAAATTTGCATTATGGAACAGGGAGTTCTGGTGGGCTTGCAATGGGGAGCCCAGTGAGTGAGAACAAAGAATCCCTACAGTGCATAATTAAGCCGTTCAGCCCATTGGATTCGTACCAGTTCTCTGTCAAAGTATCTTAGCCTTCTCCCCTGTCCTGTCCCTTTAATTCCATACATTTACCATGACTGATCTATCTAACCTACACATGTTACTGAGCAATATAGAAGATAGGAGTAGGAAGAGGCTTCCTACTCTTCAAGTCTGCCCCTTCATTCATTGTGATCATGGCTGATCATCCAACTCAATAGCCTAATTCTGCTTTTCCCCAAAACTTTTGATCCCATTCATCCCCAGTGCTATATCCAGCCGCTCTTGGATACATTTAATGTTTTGGCATCAAATACTTCTTGTGGTAATATACATCTTGGAACACTAAGGGACAATCTTTGGACCATGGAAGGAAACCCGGAGCAAACCCACGCAGCCATGGGGCAAATATGCAAACAACCACCCAAGACCAGAATTGAACTGGGGTTCCTGGCGCTGTGAGGTAGCAGTGCTAACTACTATGCTGCTAATATGGATGACAATGTTTGGGATGTATTGGAAGAAGGACAGGAAATAGCAAGGAGGATTGGAGTTACTTAAAAGCAAAATACAGTGGATGCTGGGATGTGAAACAAAAACAGAAAATGGGGTGAAATGTCATCTAGATTTGAAACATTGGCTCTATTCTCTCTCCACAGATGCTGTCAGAACTGCTGAGATTTTGCAGTATTTTATGTGTTGGAGTTAGTTATACATTGCAGTCTCCAAGGTTTAAGTGTAACAGTGAATTGATGTCTGGAGGTTAAAATTAACAGTTTTGGATAGGATTTGCTTCTGATTTTAATATGACATGACGGTAACATGATTAAAAGTTTTTTTGTCTATTATATTCTCCTATTGTCAAGTCTGAAAAATCCACGTCAATAGAGCAAAACATTCTGATTGCCTCGGGCAATTAGTATTATTTTTATTTATTCATGTGACATGGGCGTTGCTGGCTGGCAAGCATTTATTGCCCATCTATGGTTGCCCAGTAGGGCAGTTGAAAGCCAACCATGTTGTTGTAGCTCTGGAGTCTCGTGTAGGCCAGACCCAGTAAGAATGGCAGATTTCCTTCCCTAAACAACATTGGTGAACCGGATGGGTTTTTCCAACAATCAACAATAGATTCTTAATTCCAGATGAATTTTTTAAATTGAATTCAATTTGCACCATTCGCCATGGCAGGATTTGAACCAGGCTCCCCAGAACATAAGCTGAGTTTCTGGATTAATATCTAGCGATAATACTACTAGACCATCGCCAACCATCAACACTCTTGCATTCATGAGACAGATGGGAAAACTTCACTCAGCAACAAAGAAGAAAACCACGAAATTAAATAGCTCACATTTTTTTACAAAGTCTTAAAATTAATCATTATGGAGGAGGTGATAGTGGGGAAAGAGAATGTGGCCACAGAACTAAATGAAATATAATAATGATACACGGTATCACAAATGATTTTTGTTTCATTTTAACATCCATTTGTGAAGTCCACCGATAGCTTTGAGCAGTTAGTATTTAGATGGCATAGCATACAACTCTGCAGACCAAGTGTTTAAAAAATGAGATTAGAATAGATAGGTGCTTGATGGCCAGTGCAGTCATGATAGGCCATAGAATCTCTTTCTGTACTATAAAACTCAATGACTCTAATGGGAAGTCTCCTGGTTTTATTGACCTGTGCAGAGTAAGTCTGCTAAAAGATGGTAGTGGAGTGCTGGTCCTAATGTTTCTGGTTAGGATGAAGGGAAGTCAACATGATTCTCGCTTCTGACCACAATCTCTTCTGTAATTATTCTTGTGTTGGTTGTGGGTGAGCATCAGAATTTGCAGCTGTGGAAATATTCTGATATGCTGTTGATGTCCATGTATAAAATGAGCAACTTCAGTAATTCAGTCTGAGGTGTTGGTAGAATTGTAACCTATAATGAGTCAGAGAATTGAGAAAACTAGCAAGAATAATGTGATTTTTCTTTAACAAGGGGTGGTGAGGATGCTGAAAGAGGGAGGAATTGTTTGGAATTGCTGCAATTGATTCAAGGGGCTGAATTTATTCCTGCTTGCAACACCTCATGAATTTTGAGATTCGTTGGTGCTTTTACTTGATGGTTGGCTATCTGACAAACTGACAGTAATTATAGTCGAGCTCACTAACTGGTATCTGCGAAAGGTTGCAATAGAGCTATGGCTAAATTGAGAGCAGGTACAAATGGTATACTTTCACTGGAAGTGTCTGGTGCAACTGTAGCATGGGGAATTGATAACTTTTGTCAAGAAGTAAAACGATCTTCTATTATCTGCCGTTTTAGTTTCCTCTGTTTGGTATTATGTTCTGAACTGTGGGCTTGCACCCATCAGAAGTTCATTATGATCACTGGTGCAACAGCTGAGCATTTGGATTCATGTTTCTTCATTTTGTTGGTGGGTTACTCTATGGGTACTTTGGTGTGTCTTCCTGCATCAACCACAGAGCCATTTGAATAGAACAATCACAATTGATAGAAGGAGACAACATCCCTTGCTTAGCGAGCAGAGACCAGTTTTAACGCTGTGATCTGTTCAGAGGAACAGTCCCTGTAATTAACTGAGGCAACCCACCATAATAGAACATTGTTTTAATGTCAGACAGAAAACATTTTCTGAAGAATTTATGCAGAGATATCAATGTGTTTGCAAGAAATATTAGAACTAGGCCAAACTGAACAGAAGCGGAGCAGTGTCTTTTAAGTTTGGTTCATCATCCTTGTATGATGAACCATTATAAACAATAATGAATCATTATGATGTTAAAGCAGGTTGAAAGTCATCACTGGACTCGAGCCTGTAACTCCATTTTTAAAATATTGAAAAGACATCTAGCAGAAGGTGAAGTACTACACCCCAATGCTGCATGTGAGTTTTTGCAACCCATTGCAGTAGTGTAACTGTAATATTGCTTCGGCATACCAGAAGCTTGGTGTGTGACTACGTTAAACTGTGCATGGACCCTTCTTTGTAAACATCACATGTTATTATATGCTGAGGTTTTATCTGTCTGTGGTGTTGCAAAGGATGGGTCTGGGCACGTTGCTACAGAATGCTCCAAGCCATCGAACCATTCAATAACACCAACTCGTCTTGGAAAAAATTATGCAGAAAAACACCTTTGCAACACATAACATCCTCAATGACTGGCAGGAGGAGGAGATGGTAGATCCTGTCTCTGAACAGATTGTCAAAGTCGTTTCACAAAATGTCTACCTGCTAGAATTTTCAAACAAATACCTTCTCACACTCCTGCTTTCCAGTCCCCTCAACACATTTCCCTTGAGTTGGCTGAAGTGGGGAAGAGGCCATTGCTCTCCTTCCTTTGGAGTGTGCCTTTGGAAAGAAGGTCTGGAGAGATGCAAAGTTTTTTGTTGAGTTTCACCCCATATTGTTCCACAAGACTGTGTTCTTCAGGCTGTTCTCAGGACCATGCACCAAGAGAAACATCAACAGCAGCTGGAGGCCCATGAATTGCATGTAAGATGTATTTTGGTCTACCCAAAACTAGCAGATCTTTCAGTACCGAATTGTTGTTGACCAAGTGTTGCAGGCTAGCAGATTCCAAGGCCCAGACCAAGTGCTGAGAAATGCACTAAAGCTTTGAAAGCGCCACAGAGGTGCAATGGGGAAAGATCACTGTCTAAGGCTTTATAACTATAGCATTCTGAGGGCTTGAAACTGTATAGAACACCTTGTGCTGTTGACATGGAATGTACCCTGTAAGTAGCCAGGATATTAAAATTGTATTGAGACACTTAATGAGGTATGGAGACAAGTTGAATTCTATTGCACTTTCCGTAATATTCAATTTGAAATGTTTTGGAAGGTGATTTTGTATATTTTTGGAAGTAAAAGAAGCTCAGTGCCACGGAGATTGGGGCAAGACGGGTACTTCACCTTTTCACCAGGACCAAGCTAGATCAATGTGCGGTCTGTTTTTGCTTAGGTAAGCCTCCCAGCTCCTGATCACAATAACTTTCTTACCTTTGGCCTCTCTACATCCTGAATGCTGCTCTTTTTTTTTCCCCTTCAAGCTCTAATCCCTTGCTTTTGGTTGTCAGGAATAGCCCCCAAGGATTTCTGACTGTGAGCTGCTGCCCACTTTGTTTTCCAACTTGGCAGCTGCGTTACTGTTAGACATGAAATTAGACAAATATTATCTTGAGGATGTGCCATTAAATGCTGAACACCAACATGTCCTCCCCAGCTTCCCATAAGTGTCCAGATCATGGTGTCACATCTAGGATTCCTTTGGCTACTAGATAATATATTCCTCCATAATTATTGATCTTCTGCCCCATCCACTACTCTGATTTAACCGCCTCCTGGTCCCTTCTTCCCTAATAATATTTTTCAATATTTATTACACCTAAGTCTTCTGCTTTTTATCCAACAGTTTTATTAACAATATAATCCATCTCTTATCTCACTCTGGGGCGGGCGGTTCCTGCGGTCTATTGCAAACCTCACAAAAGGTCCCAGACCTGGTGGGGACCAGAAGGTTCTGCTAATGACGAGCTGCCTTCGCCATCAGAAAACGCTATGCAAACTGAGGGCACAAATCCCACCCTTAGATTTTCCCCCGTTTTCTTGCCACAATCCAGCATGTGCAGGAAGTCAGGAATGATATAGAAATTATAATACTACTGATCAACTAAGAAAATGGGGTTGAATTCAAAGAATAAGCTGTTCCAGAAGAGTGGAAAGACGGATGGTGCAGGTAGAAATCTTCTTATGATTCAGAGAATTTAGAAATTTAAGAATCAGGAAACTGATAAACAGGAGAAAGAAGTAACATCTGGGGTCTGCTGACAAGCTGTCTTGGCCGGATAATAATTTGTGTGATCACTATCTAAAGATGTTGGGTGGGATTTTATGGATTTGGGACTGTAAAATCCAGCCCAAAGTCAATGGATCTTCCAGTTGTACCACCCACCCCTTTGCCTGCTCTGATTCCTTTGGAGGGAGGTGCAGTAAAATTCCGGCCATTAAGTTAATTGTGATAATTGGGATTTTGATCTAAAACTGAAATGACTGTTCCACACTTGAACATATACATATATGGCCAAAAATTTATCTTAAATATATGTAACAGTCTTCAAATCGATTGGTCATCTGTCATTGTTTTGAATATTTGCCCCAATAAAATGCTATAAAAGTTAAATAAAAAGGCATTCAGGAAGTACCAGCAATGACTGACCCAATCAGTCAAATTGTTTAGTTGACCTGATGTAGCCATTAAACAACACGATCTCTGATATTATGCGTACTGCCAAGCATCTGCAAGTTGCTACATATTGACGGTGATCTTGCTTCATGCCTTGGGCTTTATCAAATATAAGATGTAAAAGCACAATACGTTTCTAATGTAATATGAAAACTGTGTGCCCATATGGAACAGGAATAATGGGAAGTGGCTCATTGCTGAATAATTTATCGACCAGGAGTGGGAAGAAAGAATAGATATCATAATGCAAAACATTTGCAATAGCCATAAAGACAGAGTATAGAAAGTAAATAAAAACCAAATGTGTCAAGGATTGGAATGAGAAAGAAACAAATAAACAGTTACAGTCCAAAACTCCTTTTATGTCTCTGAGTAATGCTTTGGGAGATAAACTTGTATAATACCCTGTGTATCATTATCATGAAACAGCGTGTTCCGTGACTCAGTGATCTACAGTAAAATATTAACTGTTATACGTGGTGAATGCAAGATAATTATCTTACGTAGACCAAATAAGGAGACATAAATGTCAAGAAGTGATAAGTAAACTTGCATCAGGAAAATATCCTTTATTCAGACTGCTATAAATTTGGCAAAAATCTACCAAATGAAGTAAATCGTTGTTGTTATTCGACGCCACAGTGGGTGATTTAATAAACTGAAATGATTACCTTTGGGGCAAATGGCTTTTTCTTCTCCCTGTATTTTAATCCTGGAATAATTATCCATTATCATTTCATCAGGTGTCTTTGTCAGCCATGTATTAAAATGCAGACCCCCAATGCCAATACAATCAGTCTCCAACCTGGAAAGAGGTGCCTTGTCACATGGGAGGAGATAAATGCTAGAAATATCACACGTTATTTAGTTGATGAAATGGGGTAACTTGTATTTCAGACAAGTAAAATGTCTGTCCCAAATGAAAACAGTGTTGGAAAAACTCAGCAGGTCTGGTAGTGTCTGTGGTAAGAGAAACAGTTAACGCTTAAAGTCTAATCTTTTAGCTGGTGCTTCTGAGTACAGAAGAGCTGTTTGCCTTTGATTGACTGGTAGGTAGGCCACCCTCCCTCACCCCCACTTCCCTCAGGCCCTTGATCCTGGGGATGAAGTCTTCTGCTGGCTTGTTAAGTGTGTGAACAGCAGAGGATGCAGTTGGTCTTCTCAAAAGAAAGTCAACAGGGCACGTGGTGGTTCTTCACCAGCTGGCTGTGATCTCTGTTGCCTTCACAAAATTCTGCCCATCAACGTGGTTGCTTTTCAGTTGCTGCCTGGTCTGCTGAGTATTTTGAGCATTTACTGTTTTGATTTCAGATCTAACACTTGGATTAGTGAATCAAAGTTGATTTCTATCTAAAGCATAACATGGTTCCGCACTTCAGAATATTTTTGTTATGTGGGACACTTAAACAGAAAATAGTCTAGACAGATGGGATATTACACTACAATTTAGCATCTAAATTGCACAGTCTTGTGGTTATGATCTGCTAACCTGGAGTTTAGCTAGTTGTGAATGATGAGCCCCCTTCTCCTCCTGTTTTCTATTGCAATCCTCTGTTATTTTTCCTGCATGCGGTATATGTGAATTTTATGATACTACTGTGCCATTAAGAAATATATTTTTGCCATGTTCCTGGATCTGTTTTAGCAGTTTTTAGTGTATTATCAATGCTATTCCGTCTATAACAGACATCCTGTTACTGCAGCAGCATAATTGATCTTAATTGCTACAGTGATTGTTTTAATCTGGACTAGTGCTATTCTGTTCTTCTGGAGCATTTTCAAGTTGGCAGGCAATGAGTGTTGCAAGGATCAGTGTTGAGGCCTCAGCTATTTACGATTTTCATTGATACCTTGGACAAAGAGACTGAATGTACATAAATTTGCTGATGATATAAAGCTAGGTGGGAATATAAACTGCGAAGAGGATGCAAAGAAGCTGTAAAGAGATATAGATAGGTAAGTGAGTGGGGCAATAAGGTGACAGATGGAGTATAGAACATAGAACTTTCCAGCACCATACAGGCCCTTCGGCCCTCAATGTTGTGCTGAGCTATGACCAATCCCAAGATCAAAGCTATCTCCTTCCTATTCTGGAGTGCTCCACGTTTCCTCATATAATGTAGGAAAGTGTGAGTTTATTCACTTAGGCTGTTAAAACTCCATGTCTTGCCAAGGAAACCTCTTTCAGCAGCAAGAAGTGACTGGAGTTGAAAGAAAAAGTTATTGAAATAAAATTTGACTAAACGAAGGGGCATGGCGATCGATTGAGACTGTATGGGACATTGCTGAAGGAAGCAGAGGAGGCTGCAGGGGTAATTCTGGTCAGGAAGGTTGCCATGAAAAATGTAACACACCGTGAAAAGGAGATGATTGAGGTCAGTGAATGTGAATTCGAAGCTGTGAAGGAAAACGTTTGAAGAGTAAGACATGGACAGAACATTTAATAGGGACACATTAAGGGTTTTAAATGCTATTTTATTGGTTGATTATAAATCACGTAATAACTCAACAACCTCGTAATCTTGCCATTCTGAATCTTTCTCCCTTGGTTCCTCAGGTTCCTGAGATCATCAGTACTATCCGTCAGGCCGGGAAGGCATTGCGACAAGAAGAGGCACAAGTCCGTGTGCACGACGATGATTCTTTTGCTCAGAAGTATGAGGTCCTGTTTGTTGGGAAGGTGACTGTGGCACACAAGAAAGCTCCTCCAGCACTAATTGACGAATGTATCGAAAAATTCAATCACCTCAGAGAACACGACAAGGATGGAAGAAAAGGAGGAGCAGAGCAGAAACGAACTGAAAGGCCACAAACTGAGAATTCCCGGTTCTTAAGTTCCAAATTTCCAACACCATTGGTGCAAAAGAGGAACAAATCTGCTCCTAAACTGACCATTCAGGATGCAGTTCCAGTTACACAGTCCCAGAGTTTTCTGGGGAAAAGTGGCTCACTTGACATGAGCAGTGGTCTAAACCATGATGGAGTGAACAGTGGTGGTTTATTAGAAGCTCGGAAACGTGCTGTTAGTGCGCCAAATATTGTGCAGCCGACAAACATGAAGGCAAATAGGACTATGCTATTCACGGTAAGGTCTAGTTAGTTTGATCAGTTTTGTTGTAACTTCTCAGCTTATATTACAGTGAAATCTATAAATTAGGGACACTGAAGGTACTTGTACCAAATGCTCTTATTTTCAAAATGACCATTGTGTATACAGTAAACCAAATATTCCAGAATTCCCCTGCAAATTCCTCTTTTTTTTTTGCTTTCACTTGTGATCATCTAAACTCCTGAGATCTGTACTGGAATTTTACTGCCTTGCCTGCCTGAGGTTTGTAAGACCCTGCTCAAGGCCATTGGAGAATGTGAGCCGTACCTGCCCCAATTCCAGAATGGGCGTGCCAGTAAAATTCCAGCCCTGGTGTCCATTTATATTTTTTTTCATTTGATTTCCCAAAATTCTTTGCCATCCTTGCGATCCCTTTTAAACAGTGGAGGAATTTCTAGATCCCGGGATGGGCTATGTTGGCGCGGTCTGCACAGGGCAAGGTGACAGCTATAAGGTGATTGAAAAATTGGGGTGGGGATGGATTAGTGACCTGTGACTGTCTAGCATGCTCTGTGCGTGTTGCAGCTGGTTGTATTTAAAATGCTGGGAGTGTTGGTTAGTGGGTTGTTAGCTGCTTCACAGTATCTGATGTAGAGCAGTTTGAATCTCCATTTTTTTTTAAGGAAGATGCCATTATAGTCACTAGATTGGTCCCTGGGGTGAAAAGGTTGGCCTACAATGAGAGACTGTGTAAATTGGGTCATTCTCCTCTCGAATTGAGGAGAATGAGTGATAATCTCATTAAAACATACTCGATTCTGAAGGAGTTTGACATGTTAGGCACTGAGAGGTGGCTCTGGCTGGGGAATCCAGAACATGAAGTCGCAGTCGGAGGCTAAGGGGCTGATCATGTGGACTGAGATGAGAAGAAATTTATTCACTTAAAGGATTGTGAATCTTTGGAATTCTCTACCCCAGTGGGTTGTTTGATGCTCCATCGCAGAATATATTCAAAACTGGGATGGACAGAATGGCCTCTCAGGGATGTGGGGTATGGGCAGGAAGGAAGAATTGAAGTTGAAGACCAGCCACAAATGTCTTGAATGGCGGAGGAGGTTGATAAGCCATGTGGTCTGCTGCTTTTATTTGTTACTTTCTTATGTTCAGCTCCAGCTTTGTCTAATGGAGATCTGGTTAGCCAGCTCTCAGTGTGCAAGAAATCCATTTTATCCTTGACTGAGAGTCCTGGAACTATTCAGTTCCTGAGGATAATGGGTAAAGAATCATTAAACATAGATAAGAGCCATATTGTCACCCACTGTCATGTCTCACTCCTGATATCAGTTATAAATGGATTGTGCACATTAAAAGCTGTACATAATTTGTATTTTGCTATCTCTGTAGTTTCATAGTGCAGTTTGCATCTACTGCAGTATAAGTTACTCTCAGTAACTATCCATGATTTATAAGCTGTGGGTTGTGAAGGTTTCACTCTAATTGGTAAGCTGGTGTTCAATATACAGCTACAGTTCATCTGGTGGCACTCTCACTTCTGAGTTCGAGGTTACAGGTTCAAGTCCCACTCTAGAGGTTTGAGAACAAAACTCATCTAGGCTGGTACTCCAATGCAGTATTGAGGGACTGTTGGTTAGAGGTGTCACCTTTTGAATGGGATTTTAAACTGAGTCCGTGTCTGACCCTTGGATGGGTGTAGATGATCTGATGACACTATTGTGAATAGTGGAGGTGTTATCCCCAGACTCCTGGCCAATACTTTTACAGATACACCACGGAAAGCATTCTTTCCGGGTATATCATACCTTGGTATGGTTCTTGCTCTGCCCAAGACTGCAAGAAACTACAAAGGATCACGAACAAAGCTTAGTCCATCACTCAAACCAGCCTCCTATCTATTGACACTAGCCACACTCAGAAAAGCAGTCAGCTAATTAAAGACCCCAAGCATCCCAACATTCTCTTTTCCACCTTCTCCCATCGGAAAAAGACACAAAAGCCTGAGGATACGTACCAACCGATTCAAGAGCAGCTTCTTCCCTGCTGCTGTCAGACTTTTGAATGGACTTACTTTGCACGAAGTTGATCTTTATCTACATCCTAGCTACGACTGTAACACTGCATTCTGCACTCTCTCCTTTCCTTCTCTGAACAGTATGCTTTGTCTGTAACACATAAGAAACAATACTTGTCACGTCTGCAAATACATGTGACAATAATAAATCAAATCAAAATCAATAACTTATCACTCAACCAAAGTCACACAAACAAATGATCTGATCATTATTGTGTTGCTGTTGCTTACTGTGTACATATTGGCTGTTGTATTTGCTATATTACAAAAGTGACTACATTTTAAAGGTACTTAATTGGTTATCAAGCACTTTGAGCTTTGCCAAGGATATGATGCAAGAATTAATGTTTCAGATTATTGTTTCTCTGATGAAAGGTCATGACCCGAAATATAAATTCTGCTTTTCTGTCGCTACTGATGCTGTAAGAAGTGTTACGACACCAGGTTAAAGTCCAACAGGTTTATTTGGTAGCAAAGCCTACAGATGCTGCCAGACCTGCTGAGGAATAACTTGATAACCAGAAGGGCCCATGAATCATCACATCATTAGATTCATTATCAAATTATATCATAAAAAAGAATCAAAAAAATTTTGATTACAAACAGTGAAGAGAGGTTGAATAAACTAGGATTGCTTTCACTGGAAAGATGGAGGCTGAGGGGAGACCTGAAGAAGCCTACCAAATTACTAGAGGCATAGACAGGGTGGATAGTCAGGGGCTTTTTCCAAGGGTGGAAGTGTCAATTACAAGGGGGCACAGGTTCAAGAGGAGAAGAGGGGGAATTTAAGGGAGATGTGCAGGATACGTTTTTCATGCAGAGAGTGCTGGGTGCCTGGAATGCACTGCCAGAGAAGGTAGTGGAAGGAGACACATTAGCAACATTTAAAAGCCATATATAGGATACAGGATTAGGGAGAGATAGAAGGATACGGACTGAGTGAGGGCAGAATGTCTTTTAGTTTAGTTTGGGCATCATAATCGGTACAGGCTTGGAGGGCCAAAAGGCCTGTCCTATGCTGTACTTTACTTTGTTCTTTCTTTGTTCTTTGTAATTTTTTTAAAGGGACAAATACAACGTAGTGCCGATTAATTGAATGGTAAAGGTGCTGGATAAAAAGAAACATTTTGACCAGAAGTCCACAATTCTATGGATGAATAACACAATTAGAAAAAGTTGAGGAGGCATAAAATTAAATGGCTAATTATGCAGAAGAAAAACATGAATAAAAAGGAAAAGTTGTAAGGCTAAGAAATTGTTTGCAAAATTTAACATGAAATGGAAGTAAACATTGACAAAAACACACGAGAATGTGAACATAACCAAAGGAAAGATGATCTGAGTGGAGTGGGAAATTTATTGAGACTAAAGAATGGCAGGAATCCTTAAAAGGGCAGGAGGGAATGGGGGATCTGATGAGAAAGCTCCAGTTTAGAACACATATTGGGACAATATACTTAAATAATGCATTGTTTTCTTCAATTTTATGAGAAAAACTTCCACTTTTATGTTAGAAGCATTCAGTAGCCTCGTGGGGAGGATTATGACACTCAGTGATAATTGGCATCTTTATCACTCTTTCCTTCTGAGTTCCTTTTTGCCACTTCTTTCTAGAATGCACTGACTCATGCAAAGGGGTAGTTTCACAGCTGTGTGGAGACCTCTGCTTCCTTAAACATTTGACCCTTTTTTTAAAAAATAATCAATTTGAGGGATTAATTCCAAGCAGATGAACCAACCTTCAGAGAGCTATTATAGAAGAGCCCAGTTCCACAACATCTACACAAGTACAATTACACAAATGGATATTGAATTGTGTTTATAAGTAGAGTCCAGCAAGGTTTTTTGAAAATATAAAACTCATTTTGATCAATTTCCATCAACTGTTTTGAGATCTGGGAATTTGAGTTAGAATGTCTTAGAAATTCCATTACTGTTACTTCTCCTCACACTTTAAAGCTTGTTCCTCATCAGAAATTTTTTCTGAAATGTACGTGTACCAATAATCTGGCAGTTGCTGCGGTCTAACAGACAAGTAACCATTGGAATCTGTTTGACTTGTGCTCAGTCCCAGAATAATTGTGCACCTCTCCATTGCTGTGTAAGCTTTATTGGATGGATTGTAATATTTTGGAAGTTGATATATGTTTTTCTTCATAAATATTCGGCTGATAATTCAGGACAGCACTGTCTTGCCCCATTCAGTCTAAGCTTCTCCCTGACAGCTTCCCACGTTTAATTTAGCTGTCAGTGTTGGATGGCCAACAGAGTGTAAAGCTATGAGAGGTTGTTATACGTGTCTGGGGAGAAAGGATAAAGCTCACAAAAGATTATTCCAATTGAATGATATAGACTTTGCATCAAACCAACAAGGCCAAATAAAAACAAATCATAGCAGCCTAATGGGGAGAATAATTGGCATTGTTACTACTCTTTCTTTCTGACTTCCTTCTTGCCACTTTCTAGAATACACTGACTCATGCAAAGGAGTAGTTTCACAGTTCTGTGACGACCTCTGCTTCCTTATCCATTTGACCTTTTTTAAAATAACCATCGTGAGGAATTAATTCCAAGCAGATGAACCAACCTTCAGAGAGCTTTATAGGAGAGCCCAGTTCCACAACATCTACAACACTTACACAAATGGATCTTGAATTCTCGCACCTATATTTAGGTTGGTACATTTGTGGTGATACTCTACCTGATTCTGCAATCCAAGCTTACACTGGTATTGAAAAGACAATGTCTCACGTTGATATGTACGTGGAGCACTGCTGTATAAGCTGCAGATAAACTCGTGACTAGTTCCTGAACCTCAACCCGAGCATGTCACATGTTAGAATTATTACATCGTGCACCTGCTGCTGTTCTCGCTCATTGCTCCTCCCGTTTCCTGGATGGTGCATCTCGTGGCATCTTCTGTCATTGGCTGACCACTTCCTAAATTTCAGCTCTTGTTGTCCTCTGCTCTTTAATTTTATTCCCTCCGAACCAGTAGACTTTGTCTTATGTAGGTAGTAACCATAGTCTTTGTTGTTTCTGTGTGAACTAACTCCACAGCCTGGGTTTACTGGTCCCCGCACAATTTCTTTTTGCAATATGAAGTGAGGGAAGCTGGAAAATTTCTCTGGCCTGTGGTGTTTGTTTTGACTCTGCACCTCTCTCTCTTTCTCACCAGTTTTGGCAACTGTTCATTGTCGAAAGAGTCCAGCGTCTTTTGTTCTCAGACTGGCAATGTGGCTGTTATAGATTATTTATTTAATTCTGGGCCAGGGCTCATGTCAGCATTTATACAGACTGAAATGAAATGAACAAAACATTGCCATTTGAAAAGTCCGTGTAGAGGCTTCCTGCTTCTCTCTGTTGCAGTAGGCATTCTATGCCGATAAGCTGTTGGAAATGTCTGACATGCTTATATTAGGTTGAATGGATTCCATATGTGCTGTATAATGCTATGATTCTATGAAGGAGGATATCATAACAGAGCCTGAACCTGCTGTGATGGGTTTGAGTGCAATATAAACTATGGATATATGTAAAACAAATTAATGTCTGAGTAAATTGGAGAATATAGTACTTTGCTATTTTTCAAAACTTGCTTGTGGGATTTGGGTATTGTGGTATTTATTGCTTATCCCCAATAGATTTTTAATTCTGCATTCAGCCAGCTGTTTCAATTCCTTTTCCGGTTCAAGGCACTTTTCAGGGAGACTCAATTCAGACTTCTGATGCTCAAAATACATCAATTTTCAGTGAGGGTCTACATGGTTTGAATTTGCTTCTCAAATTGTCATTTAGATGTTTCAAATCCTCTTCCAAATGAACCCCTTCCATTGGTAAACCAGGAATATTATGTTGCTTCATAAATGACTTCATATAAGCAAACAGGCCCATAAGTCCCTGAACTCCATCTATTAATATATTTTCTTTATAAAATTATGAGGGGCATAGATAGCATGAACATTTGGAAGCATGTTTCCAGGGTAGAAATGACAATCACAAGGGGACACAAATTCAAGCTAAGGAAGGTTGAGGAGATATGGGGGTAAGTTTTTTTTACACAGGGTGGTGGTGGCCTGGAATGCACTGCCAAGTGAGATGGTTGAGTCAGATACGTTAGTAACATTTAAGACTTACATGGATAGACACGTGAACGGATGGAGAATAGAGGGGTACAAGCAATTGGATAGGACAGTGGATTGGTACAGGCTTGGAGAGCCAAAGAGCCTGTTCCTTTGCTGTACTATTCTTTGTTCTTTCATTGAACCATCTGAAACACGAATCAACCAACTATCATCCCTTTGGACCTCAAAGTATTAATTTGCTTTGTTTTGTTGGAGAAAAAAAGAGGGACTCTTCCCGTAGAGCTGAAACCTCTTTAGCTCCAGCAACCTGAATCACTTTTGCAATGTTCAAGGAAAATTCCCTGTTATTATCCTGAGTCAGAGTTCCAATTCTGGGAGGTTCTGAAGGAACACATTTTAATTTCAACTTCGTTTAAAGTTTATTTATTAGTGTCATAAGTAGTCTTATATTGATACTGCAGTGAAATTAAATGCCTTAGTCGCCACACTGTGATTCATGTTCAGGTACACTGAGGGGCAACATAGCATGGCTAATGCACCTAACCAGCAAGCCTGTGGGAGGAAACCAGAGCACTCAGAGGAAATTGATGCAGACGCTGCACAGACAGTTACCCAAGCCAGGAATCAAACTTGGGTCCCTGGCGCCGTGAGGCAGCAATGTTAACGACTGTCCACCATGTCACCTTTGCTAATTTGTAACATCCATTTCCTTTACTGGTATTGACTTTTCTGAAGACTCCTTAAGCAGCTCTAATACTGTTACTGATTTAATATTCTGCTTATCGCAGTTTGCCTTTATATGCCCTGTCATGACAGAAGGACATATTGGTTTCTTCATATCACTCTTATTCTCTAGATCTACATTATCATTTTTGTTGTCTGAAAAACCTCCTAAACCATATTTTTCTTTAGCCAGTTCATATTGTTAAATTTCTTTATCTCTTTGAAGCCCTCTGTCTCTTTCTTTATCTCTTTCCTTGCTAACTTCTCTCTCAAGGGCAGATTCAAGTGTTCGTATTTCTTTTATTTTCTTCTTTGAAATTTGGGCCTTTTCGCTTCT
Source organism: Sphyrna mokarran (assembly GCA_024679065.1). Classification (NCBI taxonomy): domain Eukaryota; kingdom Metazoa; phylum Chordata; class Chondrichthyes; order Carcharhiniformes; family Carcharhinidae; genus Sphyrna; species Sphyrna mokarran. The sequence continues at coordinate 88,511,464 of JAGIQG010000001.1, read as the reverse complement.
TTTTGTCCATTTGAAGTTTTTGACTTTTTTTCTATCTCTTTCCGTCTCAAGCCACGTCATTTCTTTTTTCTTTCACAACTCAGGCTGCTTTGCTGTGTTTTCCACTTGCTGTTTTTATTTTAGATTTGCGGCATTGGTGATCCATTTTCTATTTCCCCTTTTGGAAAAGGAAATTGGATCCAAATCATTTGTCAGATCCATCATTTTATCAAAAGAGGTCAGGAAATGAAAATCATATGTTTACCGCTTTGTCTATGGGTAGAAGAGAAGCAGGAGGGAGGTTGAAAATGATTCATTGTACATCAACAATGGCACATACTGTATTAATAAAAATTGAGGAATGAATGTAAAAAGGCAGTTTTAAAAAAATATAATGTGCAGTCATGACTAAGCAATGATGATTGTGACTGCACAATTCATGACAGGAACTTGGAAATGGCCTTTTTCCTGTGGCACTTAATCTACTTGTTGGAATCCTTTCATATGTAGGAGATTACAATGTTGCTTCAATTCTTACAGCAGCGTAATTGACGAAGTGCTTTTCAGCTCAAGATAAAATGAAAGATTGCAAATCTGGGCCAGTTGTTAATTGACCTTTGGCCTGCTTTGTATGATACTGCACTGCACACATTCCTAGCCACTTGACTGTTGAAAGGACCCTGACGTAATGCACCAAGCATTCAGGCAGCCAAACTAATCTGAATTGGAGTTTTGGGTTTGTCAAATCTTATTATTCTTTGTGGAAATTGAATTTAATCCCGGATACAATGATATCCACTGACTTCAAACTCCTTGACTCATTCACTCCCTGGTTTGAAGTAGAATCTTAATCAGAAATAATATGAGCTTTATGTTCAGTTTTTTGCACACATATAATGTGCATCAATAACTCCTTTTAATGTCAATTCTGAATTCGGAGCAATCAGTAAAGTTTTTGATTTTAATCCCGCAATTGATTGTTTTGGGTCCTCTGCTTTACCCCATGTATGTTTTAAATGTATGAATGCCCACTTGAACAGATGAAAATGACCACCTATGAGATTATGTGGGTAACTTTCCTCTTGTTATGCTTTGCTTATTTGAGTGCTTTCCTTTGTCCAGCTAGCCCTTTGTCTGCAACAAAAGTGTTATCGGTAATTGGGAGTCAAGCATAATGGGAGTTATCAATAATATATTTTGATTCTGATGCCATCTGTGACTCATTTGTAATTCAGCCAGGTATCATTGCAACATGGCATTGCAACATTTCAGCCATGGGTATATGTCAGCTTAGCTAGAAGTGATGTATCACAGGAGACACTTCAGTGTAGTAGAGGAAATGCAGCATTGTTGGGGTGCATTCTGTTTGAACGACGGCTAAGATCAAGTGTAGTTTTGCTCTCCTGCACTTGATAGAAGTCAATGAGGTTACAATATCTGGGCCTTTTGGCTAAGATGGAGCTCAGATCAAACACCAGAGGGGGTGTAATGCTGACTCCTATCAGCTTGGATCTAGTTGGTGGAGTCCAAGACAGGAAATGGGCAGCCTGTCTTGTCAGCTTGGATCTGTAATGGATCTCTCTTGTAGGGACTTTAATTGCACTTTGGATATAACAAAAAAATTGATTCTGCCAACTCAATTGGCAGTTGTTGAGTGAACAGAAAATATGCCATGATGCAATTTTGAAGGAAAATTGGAGAGTTGTCCCTGGTGTCTTGGTCAGTATTTATTCCTCTATCACATCACAAGACATAACGTCACATTGTACGACTGTTGTAGAAGCTTCCTACGCACAAATTGGCTGTTAGGTTTCCTCCATTACTGCACTTCACTAGTCAAGGCACTTGAGCTGTCCACTGGTACTATATAAATGCAGATCCTTGTTTCATTAAATGATGTGTACAAAGACGGGTACAACTGAATTTGTTGTATTTTATTTTTATTTTCATTTTCAAAACATTATTCTTTCAGATTGGCCAGTCTGAAGTTTACCTCATAAGTCCTGACACAAAAAAAGTGACAATTGAGAAAAATTTCAAAGAAATCTCCTTCTGCTCTCAGGTTAGTATAAAGTGATTTGCTTCTATCTCTCATTTCTAAGTGACAGGTTTATAACAATCAAATAATCTCTGCTTTGTCAGGAGGAATTCTCCCAAAAATCTTCTGTGTCGAAGTCCAGTTTTCAAGTGAATAAGTCGCGCTGAGTTTTTCAGTGGGAGTTGAGAGAAGAATCTTCTACGTTCTGTGCGCTGCAGAAACCTGCGGGAGTGAAGCAGGGGAGGACAATATCAGTAAAACCGAGGGGGTGGAGCCTATTCCCGCTGGAGAGGCGGAAATCAGTGCGCTGAGCAGACTATTGCACGTGCATTGATCTATCAGTGCTGAGGTCGACACATGCACGGTGGTCCCACACTGATGGTCTCCCAATTGCTGGCCAGCCCCGCAATGTCTTCTCTCTGTCCCTCCATAGCCTGCCGATCAATGGCCCCCAACCGTTCCTAAGCCCAGCCCTGATTCCAATCCCCTCCCAGCCCATCCCAATCTCCAGAACCCCCATTGATGGTTACCCCTCTCCCCCGCAGTCCTGACACCACTCACCTTTATCGCTGGCCTCTCTCTGCCCCCACTGATCCTGTCTGCAGAGTGGCAGTGGGACCTCCCGACTGTTTGTTCCCTCAGCTCTGCTCTCCACTGCCCCACCACCACCACCATGTGTCCCTCTCTTGGCACTGCCTATTGCCTTAGTGCCAAGTTGTCTCTGGGCATTGGCACTTTGCTCCTTGGGCACTGCTGGGAGCACAGTCTGGCACAGCCAGGATGCCAATGTGCTCCTGCACCTGATCCTCTGGGATGTTCACAATTGCCCCCCGTCCATTCCAGCAGGGTTAGGCCACTGGTTCCTGGAAAAGAGGGAGCTACTGTAAACCCCACTGGAGTGAAATACTCCTGGCTGGGGTGGGGGTGAGATGATAGCAGATCAGTCCTTGGCCCACTAATTGCATTTAAATCAGATGCAAAACTATATTAAAATTACTTTCATGCCTCCCCGCTGATTTCCAGCGTGGAGCCGATGCCGTTGGCACTGGGAAACACTATTGCGGTGGGAATGCATGCATGAATCCTGCATGTTGCTTGTCGCAAGGTTCTCCAGGTCTGCTGTGCTAAAACATTAGTGCAGCAGGATTGGAGAATCATGGCCTAAATATATGGACCATGAAAGCATTTTAATTCTGTTACTTCTTATTACACTGAAGATTCGGAGTGTATGGAATGATTGGGATGTGAGTTTAGTCTGCAGTTCCTTCACCATAGACGTGCAGTGGCCAGTTTGAATTGGTAATAGTTCTGGCGACTATCTGTTCTGTTGCTTTCAATTGCTGCCTCTGGAGAGGCTGACACGTAGAGAGAAAGGATTGTCTCACTTCAAACTAAACCAATGTAGAGTTTTATCTTGGATGTTGAGGTATTAATTTTACTTTATTCAATTTGAACATTATAGTGATTTTATTTTCTATGGTAGGTTCTTGGCAATTTTCTCTCCCGTTATATTTTGAATTCGTGTATTGAAGTTCATGTTCTGTTTTCCCAAATGGAATTCTCTTGCCTTTTAAATGTGTAGAGAAAGAAACAGAAAATGAGGTTTTCTGCTTACCTGAAGTCAATGGATCTTCGGCTGATGTCAGTGCATCTTTGGCTGGTCTGTCAAATTTTCTGTCCTATCCACGGTGATTTCTGTGGCAGGCAGGAAAATCCTGGCCAGAATTAATGGCCGGGGATCATAGCAGAGGGAAGAGTTCAAAAATATAACAGTTTAACCCAAGTGAAAAAGTGGACTGAGGATTGAAAGCAAAAATCCATTTTATCTCTTTTTTTTCTGCTATCAACAAACAGGATTAACCTGGTAGACACATCTAGAAGAGTGACAGATACCTGGAAACACCACCTCCTGGAGGTTCCCCTCCAAGTCACTTGCTATTCTGATTTGGAAATATATCGTTGTTCCCACCAATTCTTCATTGTCACTGAGTCAAAATTCTGGAACCATCTCCTCCTACAACACAGGGGGTGTATCTACAACTCGGGCTGCAGTATTCAAGAAGATAGCTCAACACTACCTTCTGAATGGCAACCAGAGATGGGCAAAAAAATATTGGTCTAGCCAGTGATGCTCACTTCATGTAAATTAACTAAAAAATTCAGCTTGTTCTTGCCCTGACTGAACAGATTCCTTGCTATTTCAACTCTTTTCTCTCCCCTGTCCAGTTTTGGATATTCATCACCACTCTTGTACCTTTTTAATCTCTCCTGTCTTTCACTTTTTCTTTTCCCATCCTTCCCTCTTCCGCTCACTTAATGCTCATTCCATTTCTAATTGTCCGTAGTTCTAATGAAGGTTATTGACCTGAAAGGTTAATTTAATTTCTGTCTTCATGGCTCCAGCTGAGCATTTCCAGTATTTTCTGTTTTTTATTTCAGATTTTTAGCATATTTTGCTTTTGCCATTTTGATTCTTAGGTTTATGAACTGTTAATCTGTGATGTGTTTGATGCCAGTTTCTAAAAGGCTTCCCATTCTCCAGTTGTTTGCATTACTGCAATAGAAGATTCCAGATTAGCACCTTTTGAATCTTTGGTTATGGAAGCAAAGTAGACCAATAGACAAAAATGTTGACTGCCTCAATCTCCGATCGACATTCTAAGTTGAAAACCAGCCAGTTGCTTGAAATCTTTTTATTTGGTTACCTTCATGTTGAGTTTTCAAAATTTGCTTGTCATTTATAACAGCCTCTCACACATGCTGATGGGATCGTTACCTGAGCCTGTGGATGGCCCACTATAGTTGGTCTGCAAGTTCCTTTTGGAAAGGGATTTGGATGTTGAGGATTGGTGGTACTGAGAGGGATGAGAATCTTTCCCTTGCGGGTGCTTCAACTATTTATTGTAAAATATGTATTTCCTGCTATGGTGGGAGACGCAGCTTCCTGCAGCTGACTGTAAAAGCTGGTGCTAATGCTGTGGGTGAGCCTTTGTGTCAGAGAGTAGGGCCAGGAATCACAGTTAGATTCTCCATCATGCTCCTTATGATCCACCTGACTGATCCCCAGGATGGTTGGGTCCACAGCTCAGATATGTGTATTAGACCAACCATTGCATGCAACCTGCCCGGCAACTGTAGCTATAGAGGGGTGAAATTTGTGGTTATGTGTGTGTAATTTACAGACTATAACTAAATATCCAATTCCAGTATTTGGCATTTAGATTTAGTATCATGAGATCATTGGAACTCATGTATGTTATCCTCTCCATTTTTTTAGTTATTGAAAACATGCAGTTGTAACTTCAATTTTACAGGTTATTTCAATAACTAAATTTTTTGTGAATCATTCACCCTGGACAGATCAACCGGGATGAGTTCATTTCTCCCACTTTCACTGAAGCAGCCTGCATTCACTACTCGGTTTTTTAATCTTTCTCTGGGGCCAGAAACAGTGTCATGAACACTGTAGATTCAGACTAAAAGTCTAATGTTCTACTGACTGAGCTATTCAGGCCAATTCTTAATCTCTGTCCGCAAAGGTAATCCTAAAATTCCTACGGGACAGAAGGAGACTATTCGGCCCACTAGGTCTGTGCTGACCGCAATCCAATGCAGGCTCTATTCCTGTAACCCTCATTTACCCTAGTTCGTCCCCCTGAAACTAGGATCAATTTATCATGGCCAGTCAACCTAATCAGCGCATCTTTGGACTGTGGGAGGAAACCAGACCACCCAGGGAAACTTCTGCAGACACGAGGAGAACGTGCAAACTCCACACAGTGTCTTGAGACTGGAATTGAACCGGAGTCCCTGGCATTATGAAGCAGCAGTGCTAACCGCTGTGCCACCGTGCTAAGGCTAACTGGCTCATTGACTCTACACCAATGATTCTTTTTTCCCTCGTGAACGGCCTAATCTAATTCCGATTGACTCATTCCCCAAATCCTGCTTGTGGTTAGTGAGTAAAGTTTCAGTTACATAGCATTTCCTCCATGTTATAAGAACTTGAATAAAGGTGAAGGCTTGATGGATCAATTTTTAATTGTTTTGCAAAATAATTTAGTAAATGATGAACAAATTTTCTGCTCTCCATAAACAGGGAATTAAGTATGTGGATCACTTTGGATTCATCTGCAGGGAGAGTCCAGATAGTGGGAGCTGCCATTTTGTCTGTTACGTATTTCAGTGTACGAATGAAGCCTTGGTAAGTAAATACCCAAACTTCTGATGTGAAATTACAGCCAGTGCCCAGGCTTGAAGGGTGAAATCAATAAATGTATCTAATATGTGGGTTACATTCAATTTTGTCTTGGGTTTGTCCTAGTAAGGGTTTGTTTTTTGAGGTTATATTGCTAGCCAGCTTTAGTTGATTGGACCGAGGATGATTGGTAGCAGCTAGATACTTGAGGTAAAAACACATTTCATTCTTTCGTATAATCATTCACACCATCGGCACTAAAATAGTTTTCTTCAAAGTTCAAATGATATTGTTTATGGACAAAGTTTCAAAGAATGTTAGCACTGAAATTAGAATATAACCCAGGTTCTATTAAATGGAATCCCACCTTCTCCATTCTTAAAAAGCACTTAATCCCAGTGAAATGAGTATTAAGATTTTTGTCCTTCTGCTTGTTGGTATTTATTAAATGTTACTGTTTTCAATGCCAGAAAATTCTGATTTTTTTTTTAATTGCACATGCTAACTTGGTATAGGATCTGTCACTGTGCATTCTCCACACTGCAATCAGATGCATTTACACGCACTGTTCTTAATGATTTTACAATAGCTTCTCTGCTTCATTCACCTTTATAGCTCCACTGCACTCAGTTATAAAAGGCTGGATTTGGCAGGAGGTTGTAATAGTTGGTTGGAAATTTGTTACTGGAAGCACTGAGCGATGAGGCAGTGCTCTTCTCACGAAAGCGGCTGTTGTAGGAATATGGAGGAATGCTGGATTTTAAAAGACCAATGTAGATCTAATTCACTTGGTAGTGGTGTAATACAACCATATTAGGAGTTGTTGACAATTCACTGTGATCAATCTATATTAGTTACTCAGTCGTAGACCAGGCAGGATGCAAGGAAAGCCCATTGTTGGAAAGCTTTGGAACCACAGGTCCAACAATTTTTTTCTACTCAAAGCATGCCACATTTACTATATATCATATCTCAGAAGCCATATATTGCATCGCAAGATGCTTTTTTTTGGAAAGAAATCAATTTGATTTGCATTTGACTGAATCAATATTGATTACCAACTCTTTTTGTGGTCTGTCTGCACTGCCACCTTCTAACTCCGGCTGGTTATCTTCCAGGAGATGTTGCTGAAAGCAACGTCACAAAGTTGACGATGTAGTGGAAGCCAGTGAGTTTCTTCACTGACCCAATTTGTCATCCACTCTACTATCATTCTCCATATTCCTTGGACACACTCTCCCAGGTTCAATTTTTTTGGCATTTATTTATTTTTGGTTTGTTCTTTTAATGCCCATCTTGGAGACTTTGAAATGTACAATTCTGGCTTCCAATTCTGGTTATGTTCAATGTTCAGATTGGAAGGAAAAAAAATGTGCAGGTTGGGTGGATTGCTATACTCAATTGCCTCTTAGTGTCCCAAGATGTATAGGTTAAGGTGATTAATGGAGTAAGTACATGGAGTTACATGAATAGGGCCTGTGGCTGGTGCAGGCTTGATGGGCTGAATGTCCTCCTTCTGCATTGTAGGGATTCTATGATTCAAAATAAAACAACCCTTATCTTCCACTGGTGCATCACACTTGGCAACAACTGCAAATAATGCTGCACTTTATTAAAGTCCTTGGACTGTCCTCCCGATTCAGTAATATGAAGAATTTAATCAGCACCTTTCACTGGTGGACAGACTCAGTATGGATACAGAAAGCTCTGTCTGGCGATCTCGCCTTCAACAGATCTACTCCAGCTAAAATGAGTTTGAAATATTGATATTTAACTGCATTAATCTCAGACCTACACATATGATATAAGGCGCCAAAGTCACCTGCTCCATACTAACCACATTCACAGAACCCCACAGTTCAGCAGATGAACCAAGTCCACAGTGAAGCAGCGACTCAGAATATGGTCAGCCTGGCTTTGGTTTGTCCCTGTTACTTGTGTAATTACTTGTACAAGTGTAGCTTGTTCACTACCAAAGTGTAATCTTGAATCTTGATTATGTTTACTGATCCAAGATTTTCTAATTATCGAGTCAAGCAAATCCTAACATTTTGGAAATGTGTGCTTTCTCCAACATGATGAAAAAGAGCAATTGCAAAGTAATGGGGTGGAGAAGAGGAGAGATTAAATAATAAAAGGGAGCAAGATCAGAGGGAGTGCTAATGTGTAAAATAGAGATGTAGATGTGTCTAGAAAGAGACGTGAATGGCAGAATGAAGAATGCCTGCCATCCAAAAGGAAGAGTCAGATGGAAACATACAAAGAAAAGGAAACCAAACAGGGGTGAGAGAATGCTGTGAAATTATTGGTGTCAGTGTCAAAGTCAGAAGGCTATAAAGTGTCTGATCAAAAGGTGAGACTCTGTTCCTCGAGTTTATATTCCGTTTCATTGGAATGCTACAGGAGGCAGGGATGGGGGGGGAGAGGGTCGGCTGGGAGAGTTGAGTGTTAATAGTTGGGTGTAGGCTGGGTAAGGGGAGATCAGGTGATCAGTCAGGGGTCAGGATTGTTCAGTGCGGGAGGGGATTCTTAACTGGACAACGGGAATTCCAGGATTTCCAAGTTTTTCCCAATTCATGTGACTAATCCTGAACCTGCAATAGGTTTCTATTCAGATTGTTAATGCAGATCAGGTTGGATGGGGTATTGATTTTCATCCTGCCACCCAACTCACTTTCCTTTGACATTGTCCTTGAGACACACAAAAGGCTCTAGGAACAACACTATGGCGCCTTGGAGGCTGGAGGTCCAGCTTCATTTCAGGTTAGTTTGAGTCTTGCTCTCTCCCTCCTCAATACCTTCATTAGATACTCTGGACCTTCTGTAGCAACCAGCAGACAGAGATACCAGGAAGCAGCCCTGCAACTTCTAAAAGCTTGATCCAGGAAAATGTGCTGGACCATCCTGGTTACAGGTGCAATGCCCATAAGGGGTAAAAAACAGTAAAACGAGGAAATAGCGTACTGGTCTCCTTCTGGACGGATATCTGCTGCAGAGCATGAATCTGGTGCCTTGAGGCAAAACTTTGTCCCAGAATGTCTTGTGACTGTAGAACTGAGTGTCAAGCCTGGCTGACCACAAAATGAGTGGAGTAAAGTGTCCATTACGTTAGCAGACTTTGAAATATGGAGCTAAATTCTATCCAGGTCAGTCCAAGGACTTTAATAAATGTGGAAGGCAGTGTCCAAGTGGATCTGCTTACTGTCGACTGGGAAATAGGCTAGTGCTCACTAGAGAGAGGACATAGTAAGAAGTCTCAAAACAGCAGGTTTAAGTCCAACCAGTTTATTTGATAGTAATCCCACAAGCTTTCGGAAATGGTGTTCCTTCGTCAGGTGCGTGAAGGTTCTGGTTCGAGAAAGGCATATAAAGACACACACAGTTTACAGAATACTGATTAGAATGCAAGTCTTTGCAGCTAACCTGCTATTCTAGTCTTAAAGATGCAGACAAAATGAGTAGAAATAACATTAGCATAGGCTAAAAAGATGTGTATTATCTCCAGACAGGACAGTAAGTGAGATTTTGCAAGTCCAGGCAAGTTGAGGGGGTTACAGATAGTGCAACACGAACCCCAGATCCCGGTTGAGGCCATCCTCATGTGCGGAATTTGGCTATCAGTCTCTGCTTAGCGACTCTGCACTGTCGTGTGTTGTGAAAGCTGTCTTGGAGAACGCTTATCCGAAGATCAGAGACCAGAACTTGGCCCGTGTAGCCAAGTTCTGCACACGAGGACAGCCTCAACCGGGACTTGAGGTTCATGTCACACTATCTATAACCCTCATAACTTGCCTGCGTTTGTAAAATCTCACTTACTGTCCAGTCAGGAGACAATACACATCTCTTTAAGCTATGCTAATGCTATCTCCACTCACATTGTCTGCATCCTTAAGACTTGAGTAGCAGGTTAGCTGCAAAGACTTGCATTCTAAACAATATTCTGTAAACTGTGTGTGTCTTTATGTGCCTTTCTCTGACCAGAAACTTCCACACACCTGACGAAGGAACCCCATTTCCGAAAGCTTGTGGGATTACTATCAAATAAACTGGTTGGATTTAAACCTGGTGCTGTGAGACTCCTTACTGTGTTTACCCCAGTCCAGAGCCAGCATCTCTACATCCAGAGAGAGAAGTCAGCGTTGAAAAGGGAAGTGGAAGAAGTGGCCCATTGATGGTGGTCAGAATGCATCTCGGTTATGAGTTTTAATTACTAACTCTATTACAATGTTTATACTGGTGGCTTTCCATAAATAATACACGACCAAGAAATTCCAGAAGGATTAAAGTATTTTCATGTGAACCTCATTCCATCCAATTAATGAACTAACATGGATCTGAATTTCCATTTTCCCGCTGAGAACAGTCACCATTTGTTACCTTCTTCTCAGGTGGATGAAATTATGTTGACATTGAAACAAGCATTCACTGCAGCTGCTGTCCATCAAAACATGAAGATTCAAGCTCAGCTGTGTGAGGGATGTCCAATGAGCTGCCTTCACAAACTGTGTGAAAAGATAGAGGGTATTGTATTTAAAATCTTTCATCATCATCTTCCTGTTTTCCCCCATGCAAATCATGCTGTGCAATGGCTCCGTCAGATATATTGCATGCATTGTACCACTGCTATTAACTAAGAGTGATACAAAGCACTCGCTGGTTCAAAAATTACAGTTGCTTTCTTAAATGTTTTGTTTACACATTAAGTCCGGTCTTCTGAGGTTTGCCAAAGATTTCCTGTTATAGACAAATACTAAGCAAACAACGTTTGTGCATGACAAAATACAGAAAGCACTTCACTTATTATTGCAAGATTACCAGAATTTAGAATTAGAATGGAAGCACTTTATTGCTGTAAAGGAAACTATTCATTCTCCCAAGACAGCTGTGAGAACCTCTCCCATCTGCACCTCCCACTGCAGTCACGTGCTCTGTGGGAGAATCCTGTTTCCACAACAGCTTTAACTTTATTCACACATCAACTCATCTGTCCAGTCACACCATTGCTTTTCTCTCCTCATTTCGTTCCTGCTCATGCACACAGAAGTTGACATTGCAATGACTAAAGGAAACCTAACAGTCAACATTACATGAGATCAAATTAAGCTCTACATATGTGTGCGTGCTGCCCCTGTAGATGGTTGAATTGTCTGAGCAACATATTGTCCAGTCATGCGGAAGTGGGATGTGAGGGACCGGAGACTGTTGGCCTTTTATTCCTGCTTCACTGTCTCTTTCGATGTTCTCTTGGGATGAAATTAATAAAAATACATTTCTCAGCTTTTGGTTTTGTTTCTGGATAGTGGGCGGTATGTGGAGGATACTAAATACTTGACCTCTTTGAATTCAAACTTTTAAAACTGCATTTCTCAATTTCTATTGGTGTGTGCAGCACTGATTGGATAATTGCCTTATATCCATGGGATAAGAAACTGGAATTTTCCCATCCTGCCTGTCACGGGAATCATAGTGAGCGAGGGGCAGGCAGGGTGTTGTGGCACATGCAAAGGTCCATTGGCCTCGGGCAGGATTTTCCAGTTTTAGGACAAGCGTGGCTGGAAAATCCACTCCTTGACTTTGTATTTGTGCTTCTGCCAACATCAATGGAGAAAGAATTATTGTTTAATAAATCATTGACTTCATAGCCACCCAGGATGGTGCTCCATCAATAGACTATAGGTAGGAAGACAATTGGGGTTTTACAGCAGTGCTAGTCTTATTATTGGAACAACATTACTGTCTATTTGAGCACGGATAATACTTACTGGAAAACAACAAAGTATTTGTCTTTGTAAAGCTTTATAGGGAAAGACTCCTGAAGTTCAACTAAATAGCCTGGAACATTAGTCTTTACAATGGTGACCACAATAGATATTATTGATTGTCATAAAAAGCCAACTGGTTAACAACTGTTTTTAAGAGAAGAAACTCTGTGGCCCTTATTCAGTCTGATCTAAATGTAACACCAGACCTACAGCAAAAGTTGAAAACATTACCAACTGACTCGTTAACACTTCTTTCTTGCTGTCATCAGACTTTTGATGTGGAGATGCCAGCATTGGAGTTCTGCATTCACCTGAGCAAGGGGCAAACCCTGAAAACTTGCCGGTTTACTATCAAATACATCGGTTGGACTTAAACCTGGTGTTGTCAGACTTCTTACTGTATCAGACTTTTGACCAGTCCCATCATATATTAAGCTGATCTTTCTCTTCACCCTACCCGTAACTCTTCTGCATGTTCTCCTTTCCTTGTTCCTTATGTACTTTATGTACAATATGCTTTATCTGTATCGCACACAAAGAACAATACTTTTCTTTGTATCCCAATACATGTGACAATAATAAATCCAATCAATGTGGTTCACATTTAGCAACCCCTCTGAAATGGCTCAGCAAGCTACTTGATTCAAAGGCAATTAAGGATGGGCAAAACGTGCTGGCCTTATCCCATTAAATAATTTTTTAAAATTTCCTTCTTTCCCCTTACTGCCCTTACTGGAATGAAAGCTCATTCATTTGAGTAGGAGTTGAACTGAGTACAAAGGATAGAATCATTTTGAAAGATGTATAGTGTTTTTCAAAATTTGCTCATTGAAAGAGAGAATTCAGTGCTGGAAAACTATCCAGTTGCACTGCAATGATTAAGATTTTTTTTTTCACTTTCTGCTAGGCCTGCATCCTTCAAAAGCAAAAGTGGAAATTCAGAAACACTTGTCAACATTTAACAACAAAGATCAAGGATCAATCTTCGAGGAAGTTCAGGTAATTTAACATTCTAGTTATTAAACGTAAATGGGAAATATAAACTTCAGACTTTTCAGTGTTGGTACGAGCTGGTAAATGTAAAGGATGTGTGCTTTAATGTGACATTTTTTTAATTTTCTTTAATTCATTCTGGCATGTGGGCACTGTAAGCAAAGGTAGCATTTATTGCCTATAACTAATTTCCCTGAGTGAGTTTAATCACTGCAGTGCTCTGGTACATTTAATGCATCATTCATGTAGCTATCATTCAGAATGGGTGATAATGCATAGCCTCTCCTCAATCCATCTTTTAGCAAAAGAAAGTTTCAAACAGTTCGATATTTTCAAAAGATGTAAGGAATTCCCACAGTAAATTTTTAAAAAAGGCTTTGAACTCCCAAGCTACCGGTTTCTCAACGAGAGATTTCTAAGCCATTAGCTCAAAAGCCTTCATGAAAATCAATAATGCAAGCAATGTAAGTAGCAATCGCCAAAGCCTGACAACATTCTACTAATTGAGTAAAGCCACAGCTTATCCCATACATTCCCCTGACACTTGACTCCATCCCCTCCTTGTTCATGATTGCAGGCTGAATCAATTTGTTTGCAACGTCCAGTGTTCTGTTTAGTGTAGGTTCTGGCCCCATCCTCTAAGATCTGTTTTAGCCCATGAACTGCTAAAATCCTCATCCATCCTTGTTGCCCTCAAGCTTCACTATTTCAACAATCTCCTGTCTGTCCTCTTGTTGTAAAATAATGTCAATGACCAGACAATGCACACATGACAAGATTTGGGCAATCCTAGCTGTTTTGACCTTGCAAAAGTTCTTTCTGATATTTTCCCAATATCTGAGTGCACGCAAGAATAAGGACCCAGTATCAGGTCCAAAGAAATCGAGAAATATTGTCTGAAGCAGTGCAGCAATAGCTAGGTCATCTCGCTTTCTCTTCTTATTAGCATATTACTGCGGATGCTGGAATCTGAAACCAAAAGAGAAAATGCTGGAAAGTCTCAGCAGGTCTGGCAGCATCTGGAAGGACAGAAAAGAACTAACGTTTCGAGTCCAGCTGACCCTTTGTCAAAGCTCTTACGCTTACTCTTCACATATATTTGAATGAATGGATGATTAAGTTTGTCCCTTTAGTACCTTAACCATTTTTACATTGTTTTGAACATTGTTGATTATGATTTGAAAATATTTAATCAAAACTAATTTTCTATTCATAGAAAATGAAACCAAAAAATGAATTGGAAGAAAATGAACTTGTTCTGTCAATGCTGCGACAGTTGTATGAGGGGAAACAGAGGCTGCATGTCCACAATGGAGACACAAAGCAGGTACAGAGTCCTGCTAATCTCGGGCATTAATCTCCTTAAAACTGCTTTCTTACTGAATATGAAATAACAAATCCAAGTGTTGTGTGTCTAATACAAAGACTTGGTTTCCCAGTCAGCACTTTGATTATTGTTGTGAAGAGGGTAAACTTTTCCTATTCACTGAGAGCTGGCATTCATTCTAGGAGGTTTTATTTTAAGTTATAGAGAAGTTGGAGTTATTCAGTTTGTATCCTGCCCTCAATGCAACAATTGCTTCGATCAGAGTTTGTGATTTTTCGCTGACCTTGTATTTATTTTCAGAATTCACAAGGCTGTACACAGCCTTCAAATCAGAATGAACAACCATCTCTTTCTGGCCGCTTCAGATTGGACAATTTCAAGATCAAAGCCAAAAAGTCCTTGGCAGAATCGTTGGAGAATATTTTATCAATGGTGAGTATTCCATTGTTTCTTATGGAATACCTTCTTGTGTTGGTGTAATATGGAGAACTCACCTCTGCAAGTTAATTTTGCCTAATAATAATCACCAGATTAAAATGCCTGTTAATAAGGAAAGATACTTAACTTACCTTTGTTCATCCATCTAGAGTGACTTGAATCCCTCTCTTCTAATTGATTCTGAGAAATTCCCAAGGTTTTTGTTTTCAGAACTCCATCTGAAAATCAATTCTAAGCATTAATAATCACTCTCCCTTGATGAAGAGCTTCTTGTTAGCAGCCCTCAATTTACCATTTGCTAATTTGAACCTGTGAACTCTCATCCAATTAAAAGTCATGTTCATGAATCTGTCTTTTTCATACCATTTAGTATCTTACATATTTCTAAGATCACTCCCCTAGAGTGCCTCTTCTTAAAGTAGGAAAATACCAGTTTCTTTGATCGTTCCTCATGACCCAGATTCCTGAAACCTGACGTCAGTCTTGTAGCCCTCTGCTCTGTGGCCAACAATTAAATGTCTTGAAGGTCTCGTGGCCAGATTTAAGATGTTAACTAGAAGCAGTAATGGTCGCAAAATCAATCATTGGAATATCTCAATCAACATCTCACCCCATTCCCTAACTAACCAACCCAATTCTGCAACTCAGCCAACAAAGATGCATTATTTTTTATATTTCTGAAACTTTATGTAAAACTATGATTTTACTCTGAGTTGCTATTGCTTTGAGTTCATCTTATGCATCCTGTTGTGCTAAATTTTGTGAAATACATCATGGAAGCCACCAAAACATCACTACCTGGTTATGCCATTTTTCTCAAAGAAATGAAAGAAGTGATTAGACAGGATTTTCCACATCAATATGGGTGGAAACTGCTATTTTTATTTGTTTATCATTGTATGCATAATCCTCAATGTATGCAGATAATCAATTCCATTATTGTGCACAGGTTGAAGTAAATTAATGTAAATACCTGCATCTGATTATACAGAGAGTGCAAAGATGTATGATCAGGAAAATGAAAGGCAGGAGGTGCATTTAAGAATTCTTGGAATACAATCTTTGGAGAAGAAATTTTTGATTTTAGTTGAAGTTTGTAAGCTGACACATGGTCTTACTACTGCTATGCCTGAAAAGTCCTTCACTCTCAATTAGTGTTTTTCGTGGTCATCAATATAAAGTGCAGAAATTTGGTTCACATCTTGATATTCATGATTTTTTTTCTACATAGGATTGTTGATACTTGGAATGGTTTGCTTGATTTTGTTGTCAGTGTTGAAAATGTAGGGACTATGTAGAAACATAGTGTTATTTCTGTGTATGTATTGTTTGATGTTGTTGTTGCTGTTCTTGTTTTTAATACTGTGCCTATTGCTTCGCACTGCGTGGCAATATAGATAAAAGATAAATGATTGACTTTTTGTAGATTAATCATTCTGCAAGTGAATCATTAGTGTCTGTTGCTTTCCCTCACAACTGCTCTCAATGGTTCACAATCTCCTCTTTAGTTTCATTTTACTTGAAAGTTAAACAGTTTGAAGAAGGCAAGTGGTCTTAAACTCTTGAAATATTTCTAAAGGAGCTGTATAAACTCAACCAGATTGCTGCTGTTAAACAGAGTTTATTAACAAGCTCATTGAACATATAAAATGAAAACTGAAAAAAAAGCTGCAAAAGAAAAGCCATTTACATGAAATATTAACTGTTGCTCTCCCCACAGGTGCTGCCTGACCTGCTGAGTATTTTCAGCATTTTCTATTTTAATTTCAAATTTCCAGCATCTGCATATTTGATTCACTGCCATTTCTTTTTAGAAACACTTGAAGAGCCTCTGCTATTTCCTCTTTCTGCTTGTCTGTTTTGACCTTGTCCATTTCTATTTCACATTCCCAACATCTGCAGTATTTTTATTTTGTGGATGGGACAGCACATAATGGACCAAAACCAATTTCTGCAGCTGACAGGTTTAAAGCATTCAGCCCAATCTGCTAGCAGTTCTGCGTCCTGGGTTCACAGGAACATCATGCCTAATCATCTGCCAAAGTGCTTAAAATCCCAGATTGGATCAAATTGATGAGGACCTTCCCATGTCTGCCAGTGATTCATGAAAGTTAGGTGGGGACAGTTTACTGCCTTCTCCGCTGTATGGTTTCTGGTGATGAAGGAGTGAAATATTGAGGGAAAAACAGAGGAGATTTTGCATTTTAATTCGTTCTGATGGATGTTGACTCACCCCATTGACACTGCAGGCAGGGGCTGGCAGCAACAAAATGATATTGGGCTTGTGGCTTCAATTCTTAAAAGTAATTTCCCACTGATAAAGCCGGAGGATAAAGATACAGAGTCGCAGGCCTAATGTCACTATCAGCCTGCCAGCTTTGCTGCATTTGAGTCAGACTTATCTAACGTACTTTACTGAGAAAGACTTAAGAGCTTCTAACAGAGCAGTACTGATTGAGGAAAACAAAATTATGAAATAGTGCCACCTACAGAAATTGAATTAGTAATTCAATGCAATCATTGACATACTGACCGATAACACAAACAAAACTTATTGTCCTTTGCGGAACATTCTACAATGAAATATTCAGATTTTGTCAGATGCCCTTTATATGAATGTGTTGCCTGATGTGATTTTGAAAAATG
Organism: Sphyrna mokarran; assembly: GCA_024679065.1. Taxonomy (NCBI): domain Eukaryota; kingdom Metazoa; phylum Chordata; class Chondrichthyes; order Carcharhiniformes; family Carcharhinidae; genus Sphyrna; species Sphyrna mokarran. The sequence continues at coordinate 88,494,083 of JAGIQG010000001.1, read as the reverse complement.
TGCTTTGCCTTGGGCTGGTAAATATTTGTTTAACTTAATGAGCATAAAATACTCATGGGAATTATTCTGGCATGAATTAGCTGATCATTGTGGTGAACTGCATTGCATCGGAAGATTTTAAGTTAACAATTATGTGCGACAGCTGACGTAATTCACGCTTCCCAAACACTTTTTTTCCCCTCCCTGTTCCAGATCTTCCTCTTACTGCTTCTGTTGGTTTCTGTACTCAATTAAAAACTACAGAGCTGGATTCATTTAATTTTGACAATGGGTTCTCAACCCACTGGTTATAAAACCAATGGGAAGCTGCATTGCATCTGTTGGGGTGGCCTTATCAGATTCAGTGTCTGACAGGAATTTAACAGGCCAGCTTGGGTCCTTCCTTGGGGTTTAGCATCTTGAGGAAGAAATCACACCCCCTGAAAGTTGCTGGCCAATCAGAGGCTTGCAGCTCACCGTTGCCAGCAGTGCGACCAGGAGCGGCAGCTGCAGGGGAAACTTCACCAGAGGATCATTGTTATTTCCCTAGACATAGGTAAGTGAGGGTAGGATGGTGATCAAAGGAGGAGGCCAGGAAATGGGGGCAATTTTCAATATTCTCCTCCCCTTGCTATTGCTGCCTTTTGTTCATTTGCAATTGGCTAAAATAAGAGAATTCTACATGAAAGGCTGATCCTTTGTATCTCTTTTATAATTCATTCATATGACGTGTGTGTTGCTGGCTATTGTGCATCTCTGATGGCCATTGAAAAGGTGTTGGTGAGCTGCCTTCTTGAATAATTGCAGTCTGTGAGCTGTAGGTACACCCACAGTGCTATTAGGAAAGGAATTCCAGGATTTTGACTCAGGAACAGTAATATATTTGCAAGTCAGAATGGCTTAGAGGGAACTTCCAGGTGGTGACGTTCCCATGTATCTGCTGCTCTTGTTCTGGATGATGACATTTATGGATTTGGAAGGTGCTGTCTAAGGAGCATTGGTGAGTTCCTGCAGTGCAACTTGTAGATGGTGCGCACTGCTGCCACAGTATATCAGTGGTGGAGAGAGTGAATGTTTGTGGATAGGATGTTATTTAAGTGGGCTTGATATTGTTAGATTCTTGAAGTGTTCTTGGAGCTACACTCATTCAGGCAAGCGGAGGGTATCCTTCGCTCCCATGACTCATACCTTTATATCTGGTGGACAAGCTTTGGGGAATAAGTTTGTTACTCGCTGCAGGCGAGCTAAGTTCTCCTGTCTTCTTCAATTCCATCACAACATATTCACAGCTGCTACCTAGCAGTTTTTGTTTAGCACTCAAGAATGGCAGACGCTGCATCGCACAGGTAATTGAGCTCAGCTTCCAAGGATGGTTAAAGTCGTTACTTAATGCTGCCATCTTTTCCTAGAAGGCAAGTGATAATAATGATTCTTTTCTTAGATCCAGCTTGAAAGCCTCTTCCATTACCTCTCTTCAGTAACACAATCAAAGGCGTTTGAGAGGGCCTTTTCTATTTCCTATAAGGGTGGAGGAGTTTGTGGTCTCAGTTCAATGCTGTCCTCTGATGAGATAATCAGAATCAAGCACCTTACTGCAGGAGTATTGACTCTTATGTGCTCTTTCCATGACAAAATGGCTCATCAGTAACCTTTACATAATGTACTACTTGTTATTTTGAGCGTTGTTCAGAATACAGAGCATTGTTGGCAAGAAACTACAGAAGATCATGAATGTAGCCCAGTCCATCTTGTAAACTAACCTCCCATCCATTGATGCAGTCAGCATAATTGAGGACCACACATGCCCTGGACATTCTCTCTTCCACCTTCTTCCATCAGAAAAAGGATACAAAAGTCTGACGTCATGTACCAATCCATTCAAGAGCAGCTTCTTTCCTGCAGCCATCAGACTATTAAATTGACCTATATTGCACTAAGTTGATCTTTCTCAACATCCCTAGATATGACTAACACTATATTCTGCACTTTCTTCTTTCTTTCTTTATGAATGATATGTTTTGTCTGTATAGCATGCAAGAAACAATACTTTTCAATACATGGATCAATAATAAAACAAATAAAAAGATTACAGATTTTTATGAAGCTCAAATTAACCAGAGGCAGACTTACACCTGTATTTCTTTGAAAACTAGATTTCCTGTTGTAATTACTTTGTGGTTTTCTCTTGCAGGGAGGATCTAGGCTCAAAAGTCAGGCAAGCGCTGAAAGTACAGTGTCAGGAAAAACAACTTTGAGTGTATCAAGTTCTGACCTATCCAAGGTGAGTTATCTGCCCATAAAATTACACTGAATGGGTTTGGGTATTTAGTTTAATGATGTATTCTCCATCATTGCAAAATGTCAAGGAAGATGGAACACTATTTATGCAGTAATTTCCTGGGACTCCACATGCCATGATGCTAGAGCTTTAATTAAAATTTATAAGAGCCCTAAATTAAGACAATTTGATCTATAATAATCATGCAGAACAGTTACTGCAGTAAAAGTAATAGCATGGGATTTGGGGAAGGGTCGGTGGCGGGTGGGGGGTGAGCAGTACAACTACTTGAGTGATTTTTTTTTTCTCTGGGAAGCCTTGTTTCGAAATGGCTATCATGTGGAAACAAATGTTTCAAACAGGCAAGCTGGAAATGCCAGCAATCCTTTTTTATAATTCCAAGAAGTTTGTAACATTTCGTTTCAACATAATCCTGTCATACGCCATTTGGAATTAATTATTAATAGTCTGTTGATCTTATTCCCATGTCACCGTCCTATCCCCCATGTTACCTGATATTATTAATAGTTCCCCCTCTAACCCTAACGTACTGTCATTAGCTCTTCATTGTAAAGCCCCCTTAAATCCCTCTGTCCTTGCAAACTATCGGCCCATCTCCAAACTTCCCTGTCTTTCTCTTGTTCCTGAATGTGCTGTTGCCTTTGTGCCCTTCGTTCCTGTGACTCTATTCAGAATTTTTCAATCAGGTTTTCACTCCAACCACAAAAGTGAAACAGTTTTTTAAAAAATGTCAAATAATGACGTCCTATACAACTGTGACTATGATAAGCTATCCCTCCTTATCTTTATTCACTTCCCTCTGAGTTGTCAGACTACTTATCCAAAATCCAATACTGAATGAACAGGAATCTCCTCCAACTAGATAAAGGAAAGACCAGCATAATATTTTTTGGCCCCATTCACAAGCTCCACTAACTCACTATTGACTATGCCCTTGTGTCTAGTCACTGGGATTGATCCTGATCCTGCAAATCTGCCATCCAATCTTACCATGAGATGAGCCAATTTCTTCTATCTCTGTAACGTTGTTTATCCATCTCTGGATCGTCTCCTGTTGAAACCCTCAAGCATGCTTTTGTTACCTTGGAACCCAATTATCACAGTGCTCTCTCAGCCAGCCTTCCGTTCTCCACTCTTCTTAAACCTGAACCCATCCTAAGCTGATAGCAACATCCTAAACTTTATCCTATTTGCCCAACACCTTTGTGTTCATCTTAGTTGCTGGTTAAGTAGCATCTCAATTATAAAATTTTCAATTCCTCCATAACTTCCCTACTTCGATAAACTCATCTGCTGCAAAAATCCACCAAGATTTCAATTCCTACCTCTTGTGCATCCCCAATTTTGATCACTTCACCACTGGCACAGTAAGAAGTCTGACAACAGATTGAAATCCAACAGGTTTATTTGGAATCACATGCTCTCAGAGCACTTTATCAGGTGTTGGACTTTAACCTGGTGTTATGAGTCTTCTTACTGAGCCCACTCCAGTCAAATGTCAGCATCTCCACATCATGTTCACCATTGGCGGCTGTGCCTTCAGCTGCCAAGGCCCTGGAATCACCTCCTTTTAAAACTCTCTATGCCTCTTTTTTTTTCTCCTTTTAAGTTCCTTGAAATTTAACTGTTGGGCCAAGATTTCGGTCATCTGACCTAATATCTCCTTGTTGTCAAATTCTGTTCCGTAATATTCCCGTTAAGTGTCATGGGCCATACAAAAATGAAAGTTTTTAAAATCAATTTTATCGTTCTGGTAGACCTCATATTTTAAGTTCAGAATATTAGACTTCCTGGTGAGTTGACGGCTTTTGGTGCTAATGTATATTTCAAACAATTTAGCATCAAATGATGTTACAGGTTCATGTGTGTCAGCATTATAAAAACCAGAAGAAAATTGGAGGTTAATTTATTCGTGTGCCTAGCTGAAAGGCATCTACCGCAAAACCCAAAATTATCTGAAACTGTTCCACTTGCAATGATATTGATTCTATTCAGAAGATGGTGAACAATTCAGTTTTAAATTCACAGTATCATGTTTTATGTAAAATTTTATACTAGAAATTGAAATTGACTAGTTTGAATCAAAATGGGGATCTGCTAATCACATTGTGATCTCTCTTGTGAGCATGTGTTAATTAGAGTCTTCTAAATTGTAAATGTTGCAGATCTCTTTTTAACAGCTGCAGTCACCGTGAGATTACACTTAGGTTTTGATTAAGTATAATGGTGCAATTCTCACAGTACCGATCCTTTGGCACACTGCCTATGGAAAGTTATGGCAAAATGGCTTTTCTTCAATGCATTGATGCTTGGGTATTGGCATAGAGATATACAGCGTCTGAAGCTAATGCAGTTGCATCAAGCGGGAGAGGTATACAGATCTGAAGAGAAATAGTGTACAATAAGTCTCTTAAAAAAATGCCTACAGACAGCAAAGGAACGAGGAAAAGTGAAAGGAGGAATCGGTGCAAAGTTTTTTTCAAAGTTGTCATCATCCAGGCGAAAGGCTTTGCCTTATTGGCATTGAGGGAGTTTAAGTATTGCTGCTGGTTGGATAAAGGCCTGAAGCTTGAGATGCTCCACCTGATGGTAGAAGCATGCAACTGCAGGAGTGATTTTGCATTTACAGTGATGTCCCAATGAGGATTGCATACATAAATGTAATATATATTGTGATATAGATATCCACTTGGAACTGTGGAAAAACCACTAAACAGCATTAAAATCATGTTCTCTAAAACACGAGTTGTCAGGAGGTAGTAGTTTAAACATGTGTCAAGCTGGTTAAATGAGTCTATCACAGTGATTGGTGGTGGTTTATTTGAGGTGACGAAGTAAAGGTACAAGATGGTCCAGTGCTACTATCAAACCAAGATGTTTGAGTTGGATCCTAAAGTGTTCTGGTTTTGATCAGTGCTTTATCCAAAATGTTGAGGCTGAAGGCTTGAGTGAGTTTTTATCTTTGGTTTGCCTGATTTGGGACAATTCTACCAGTTCTTTTTGAGCCGCAAGATGGTGTGTAACCCAACAGCAACGCTTTCAGCTTCGTCTAACATTACTCAGCTTGCTACAGTTCAACAGACAGCCAAGATACCCAATAGTGAAAAATGAGTTGTATTTTCCTGTTATTATAATTTCACAGAATACTTTCATGGCTTTTTAATATATACTCTCTGATGAGCAGTTTTGTTAGCACTGATGGGGACAATAGACATTCAGTCCCCTGTTTGAATTTGGTGTCTTAACTTGCCCCTAACCGCTCTCCAGTAACACATGAGGAATGATGGTTGTGGAAAGCACAGTACCTTGGGCAAGTGCTCTCCCAGCTACAGATGGATATGTAGGTCAGGGGGTAGGGACTGAGGAGAATTCAAAGAAAAAGTAATGAAGAAAACTGTTGGAACACATCTTATTTAAGCACAAGATAAGTGTTCCAAAGAAGAGGTTGCTGGATGATAACCTTTTATTAATTGAAATGAATTACTCTTATGTCCACACAGGATACACGTTTGGATGAAAGTGATGACCAGGCACCTCCTATTAGTCCTGTGAAGTCTCATGGTTCTACAGGAGATTTGTCGCATGATCTAGAGAACAGTGTGGAATCACCCGAACCAGTATTCAGACGACGGGCCAATACCTTCAGTTACATGCCTTGCAGTGATGAACAGCCACAGCAGACGTTGGACGAGACCCCATCTTTCCCTAAGCCAAAACTGATGAGGTATCATTCAGTGAGCACAGACACACCACACAAACAAAAGTAAGATTTGGTATATTTTACAGACCACATCCAAATTTTAATCTTTTCATTTATGATCTGTTTTATGAAAGAGACAATTTCTAAGAGTTAGTACTGTTGTGTTCCTTAAATTATCCGTTACTTTGTAAAGAATACACTCAATGATGCATCAAGCTGGCAGTATAGTAAAACTAATCAAACATAATCTTGAAATCTTCTCAAAGTATTCAATATCTATTTCTGCTGTAAGATTCCTGGGCTTCATTTTGAACCTTCAGTATAGATGGATAGAATGAGCTGTCCACTTCCTGTTCCTCTGTGGAACTGTCTCCAATGCTAAAGTGCTTTTGGAAAGACATACCAGGCAAGATTATTGTGTTCCTTTATGCCAAAACAAACTTGGATTAATTAAAACTGGAGTGATGTGAGGCATCAGCACTTAGGAATAAACAGTCTAGATATTGATGTGATTTGTTACCAAATTCTGAGGTTTGGACATCTTGTTCCTAATCAGAGGTTTTTTTTTACAGGATTTCTGCTAATGGCATTAGAAATAACTAAACCAACCCATGAATGATGTGTTATGTGAGATTGACATTGTTGGCTGATCCTTCCTGTTCATCACAACCTTTCTTTGACAAGTATTTGCATAAGTTCAACCTCTCTTCAGCTGAACATGAAACAAAACACTCTTTCACTCTTAGCCTACTTGCTGACGTGATTTCAATGCTTTGCATTCAACTTCAGCGAGATTTTCCACAACTTTGACATCGTGCTTGATCATGAACTGAATTCTATACTCTCTCCAGCACCAAGATGACTAATCTCTGACTCTGCAACATTAATCACTTTTGCCTCCACCTTAATCTTACTGGTGCTAAAACCCTAATGTTTTTCCCAAAATCAGACTGCATAATTACAATGCCTCTTTTGCAGCTCTTCCTCATCCATGTCTCCTAACCTCCAACTTTCCGAAATGCATTTATCCCTGAACCTGTCGTGCACACCGGCCCAATCATTCTTTACTTTTATTCTCACACCGTCGTTGACTCCCTATTCCTATGTCCTGTGAATCACTCCATCCCATCATTAGTTGCCAAGGTTTGAGAAACCTAGATCCTCATCTTTTGATATTCTCTCCCCAAACTCCGCCATCTCTCTACTTTTCTCTTGTTTTGAAAAATCCTTTTCCAAGGCTTCCAACATCTCTCTTAAACCTTCCACTTGGCTCGCAATCCATTACTCTTTACATTAAAGCATTCTATGTCTTGGGAAATCTTGTGTGTTAATGTCAGCATGTAAATGCATATTGATAGATTGAGGATGTTAATATACAGTTGAATTAAAATTAGGATTCACTGCAGAGTTAACTGTATTTAATACGGTGGGAGGAAGGTCATTACACAGTTTTCAGATGGGACTGGCCGCAATTAGCGTTTGAAATATTGAACAGTGATATGAAAAGTGAATTTCAAGTAAAATGCTCTGTACGATCCAGATAAAAATCTAGCTGGGAGCTAGACTGTGGGTCAGTTAGTAGAACACTGAGTTTCAGAACAATGTGAGGTTTTTGCCCCATTAGATGGTAAGCAAAGATGAAGGAAGTCTGTTTTAGGAGAGGGGGAGGAAACCACTCCCTGTGAAGATAAATCTTGTGGCCTGGGCCCTCCTTTCTTCTGATGACTCAGGTGAGAGGATTTGCAGCTGGAGAACACCTGGCTGTGAAAGGATAAAAGTGAAAGGTAAAAGCTCCACCAGTTATTTTTGTAGGCCGCTTCCAGTTTTACCATAATTAACCTTTTCAAAGTCACTTCAGTTTTTATTTAGCTTGTTTCCAATTGTGCAGGCTCAGGATGTCTAATGCCAATAAGTCTGGTATATTGCACCTCTTATGGGTTGAGTACAACCAAATTTACAGGCTAGGCCATTTGTCCAGTCTCTATTGTATCAGCAAGAAGCTCTTGTGCCTCTTAGCCAATTATATTAAGGAATATTCCTTAACGATCATATTTTTCCACTTGAATGCTTATTTTGAGAACATTTCCAGAACTTCACAGATTCTACATCACCCACATGACTACTTGTTAAACATTTTGAAGAAAATGTGAAGTTTGATTTTCTGATTCTGGCCACTTCTTTGTCTCTTCTGTTTGCTGAACACATAGCCTGGATGTATCAAATGGTAACACTCACGGCAAATCGCCACAATCCAGGTTGCACAGGTCTGTAGATCATCTGCGGTCTTCCACCTCCACTCCAAGTTTTTTAAAATATTTGAAGACTAGTTCCAGTGGAAGGGATGGTGGGCTGATATTGAAGAAAAGGTGAGAGAATTTGTTTCCAGTTATGGAGGTTTGACTGAGCAATGCTTTGCCTGCTGTGTCAGAGTGTGATAGTGTGGTGTGGTGTGCTATGCCACATCATGGCATGATGATGTGTGCCACCTACGGACTGCGGGAGCTAAATAATTAGTTGACGCATATGCATTAGGCAGACTGAACTGAGCATGTAGGGCACTAATGGAGTAAACATTAAGTGCCTGCTCATGATTCTGGCTGTGAGATTATTGAATAAAGACAGGATATTTTGTTTTTTGATCACATTAACATAGAACGTGAAACTGCACACAGAATGTTACTTCCATCTGTAATCCTGCATCATTGCAAACACAGTTTCTCTGTAACTCAGTTAATTTTTCCTACTGTTTCATCTGTCCCTCTCAACCTTTTTCTGTCTGTTTGATTTCAGTTGTGAAAAAGGTTAAAGTGGCACATTAGTACATAGAATCACTGGCTAAAACTGCACAGGTGTCCAGGTATAAGGGGAAGTTGTGTTTCACAAATTTACTGGATTTCTATGAGGATGTGACTAGTGCGGTAAACAGAGGGGAACTGGTGGATGTGGTGTTTTTAGATTTCCAAAAGGCGTTTGATAAGGTGCCTCACAAAAGGTTGCTACAAAAGGTTAGGATGCACTGAGTTGGGGATAAGGTGTTAGCGTGGATAGAGGATTGGTCCTCTAATAGGAAGCAGAGAGTTGGAATCAACGGGTGCTATTCTGGTTGGCAGTTGGTGACTAGTGGAGTGCAGCAGGGATCAGTGCTGGGGCCTCAACTGTTTACCATTTACATAGATGATCTGGAGGAAGGGGCTGAGTGTAGGGAAATTTGCTGATGACACAAAGATGAGTGGAAAAGCAAATTGCGTGGAGGGTGTGGAAAGCCTGCGGAGGGATCTGGATAGGTTGAGTGAGTGGGCAAGGACCTGGCAGATGAAGTATAATGTTAGCAAGTGTGAGGTTATCCACTTTGGTAGAAATAATAGTAGGAGGGATTATTATTTAAAGGGTGAAAAGTTGCAGCATGCTGTAGTGCAGAGGGACCTGGGGGTCCTTGTGCACAAATCGCAGAAACCCAGTCTGCAGCTACAGCAGGTGATCAAGAAGGCGAATGGAACATTGGCCTTTATAGTGAGAGGGATAGAATATAAAAACAGGGAGGTCTTGCTGCAACTGTACAAGATACAGGTGGAGTACTGTGTGCAGTTTTGATCGCCGTGCTCGTGGAAGGATATATTGGTGTTGGAGGGAGTGCAGAGAAGGTTCACTAGGCTGATACCGGAGATGAGGGAGTTAGCCTATGAAGAGAGATTGAATAGACTGGGTCTGTACTCGTTGGAGTTTGGAAGGCTGAGGGGGAATCTTATAGAGACATATAAGATAATGAAGGGGATGGATAGGGTAGAAGTAGAGAATTCTTCCTGCTTAGAAAGGATAGCAGGACTAGAGGGCACAGCTTCAAAATAAGGTGGGGGGGGGGTGAGCAGTTTAAATCGGAGTTGAGGAGGAACTTCTTCACTCAAAGGGTGGTGAATCTCTGGAATTCTCTGCCCGTTGAAGTGGTGGGGGCTATCTCACTGAATATATTTAAGTCACAGGTAGATAGGTTTCTGATAGACAAGGGAATTAAGGGTTATGGGGGGAAAGAGGAACTGATCCACTTTAAATTAGCCATAACTTGTTGAATGGCAGGGCAAGCTCAAAGGCTAGATGGCCAACTCCTGCTCCTATTTCTTATGTTCTCTATCATCAGTTCATTTTAGCCGTTTAGCTGTAACTTTCCTGTAAAGGTTGGCAGCTAGTGAGGTACCAGCACAAACCAGGGAATTTGGGTGAGATTCTCTGGCCTCCCCTCGGCGTTTCTTTTTTGGCGGCAGGATCCTCTGGCCTCACAGTTGTCAATGGAAATTCCCATTGACACCACCCCTTGCTGCCGGGAAACCCATGGTAAGGAGGTGCACCGCTGGCAAAAGCTGAGAATCCCACAGGTGTGAACTCAGGCCTTTTTGTCCCTCTGCTCTTTGGCACTCGAGTTTTGAATCCAGGCCTGGCTGGTTGGATACAATGCTGTCTGTTGCCTTCAAGTGCCCTTTTCCCAATTTCAAAGGAATTTTCACATACTCAATTTTGTTCCAAGTTCAGCCTGCAAGCAGGGGGCCAGAATGGAGAATTAGACACGACAACATACAAACTGATATAAATGATTAGTTCAGCCAGGCGATAAGGTTGGCTTATCTCAGAAGTAAACACATTCACCATCATTCAATACGTTCTCTGAGTTTGGAATATGTCATTAAGACAGAGCAGAGGAAGCTGTACTTGACTTGGGATTACTTGATACTAATATTTCGTACTATGATGTGATACTTCTCCCTGAAGCACGAAAGATCCTGCCTGAATGAAAGCACAATAAGAAAAGATGCCCCCATTCGGTATTTTCTCTAGCTGACTAGTACTCCATGCTGAGACTGGAAACTTGGCGGAGTGGGGATTAAATCCGTGCCTGTTTGCTTTCCTCCTGTTCCTGTCCCTTTGTACCATCCATTGAAACCAGGCATACTGATATCATAAGATTGTGTTTTTGTAGATGTTTGTTTTCAGTCAATATTTATCATCAATAGCCCAGAAGCAAGAAGGATGAAACTTGATTCCATTTTTAAATAACCCCGGTTTCTAGTAGAAAAAAATATGATTCACGTGTCAAACCAGTTGAGAGATGTTTGTTTATTTCAGGTTTAGAAGGCATCTGATAACAAAATATCAATTCTAGTGGATTCTTCAGTAATTCAGGAGTAATCAAATGAAATATTATTGCCGGTTATCAAGAAATAAGCCGTAGATAAAACAAATACTGTCAGGGCACCATTATTTGACTATCTGAAGAAAAAAGGATTGGTACTTTGTGCAGTTGTTTGAAGTATTGAGCAACAGAAGTATATTTCATATCTGATGCTGATGGTTATTCCTCCTACCTCTCAGTCATTGTGTAACATCTCGATTTAAAAAAAATCTGTTTCTTTTGATTAGTTGAGTGATGTATATTCTGCTCATTTTGGAAAATTAGATTGTAAAATCAGCTGACTTGCTCCATGGAGAAATATTCCCCTCTTCTCCATTTTTGACAGATAGTTAAGTTTTGTGGTTAGTTTATGGAAACTTTCTAATTTTTAAGTATTCACAAATAGCTGCTTGACTTGTTCCAACTTGTTCTCGTCAGGATTTTGACGCTAATCTGAAGAAAAGTTGGAGCTGTGCTTTTTTGTTTTTGGCTCTTGTCTTTCTCTATCTGCATGTTTCTGATTGTCGATAATCTTTACTTGCATGAACTTGAACTCTGTTGTATACTTCAAGACATCCCTTGCCAAAAAAAACATAAATAGTTTTGTATTGCACTGGGCTTTGAGAAATAACAAACTCTCTCAATTCTTGGTGATAGGACTTAATCAAAATGACTATATTTAAATTGTTTTTGAAGTGTCACAAAATTGTTAAAAAATTCTCAAGCTCAATGTACTTGGTTTTCAATTTGCAACTGAATCCTGAAGATTCACGCTTTTATTGGGTGAACCCTCCCCTCTGCTGTTGGCCCCACCTATGTTTACAAGATTAGAAGGGAAATTCTTAATGATAACACCAATGATGTGATTCATGGCCATAATGTGTCTGGGCACTCTCCATTTGCATAAAGTGGGAAAGTCCAGAGCTTACTGGGTTCCCTCTTTCCATCCTGGCAGTAGGTTGAGGGTGACTATGGATCACTCAGTGTTAAAGGGGAAACATTGAAGTTTTCCTTATGACACTCACTTCATGGCCTCAGTTCTTTATTGAATCCTAGCTGTACCACCTATGGCCAGCAGAGCAGACCTGTTGGTGCATCTGGATTGATCCCATTCAGGAGTTGAAGAGATCCAATCCAGTGAGTCCACAATGGCCATGTGGACAGGGGTTCAAACATTCTCTGGCTGTTCATGCCAGCGGGATTCTCAGATCTCACTTGCAGCACACCCCTGCCCACGGGTTTCCTGCTGACGTGGAGTGATGTCAGTGGGAATTCCCATTGACAGTGGTAGGACCAGAGAATCCCATTGCTGCAAATAACATGCCGCCTCCTGCTGGGAAACCAGAGAATCTCACCTAATAGCATAGCATCTGATGAGTTAGCCATGGATTTTGTCAACGAAGTTCAAGCCCAGATAGTCCACGATCCTTGTATACTGTGCTCATTTTGTTATTCTGGGTCACCTATTTAAATCTGCAATTTTCCCCATCCTTCCCCATAACTTAAAATACATTTGCCAGGATTCTGTCTGGCATCTAGTTCCTACACCAATCAGATTGATGGCTTACAAGCGTGCAACTATTTTCAGTACTTGTCATTTACTCCTTATGAGCAATGCTTGGCTTCTGTTCAACAACTCCCAGATGGTATCAGAAGATGGCTAAATACATTTGAATACCAGGTGCCTAAAGATAGACAACATTTAGATGCTGAGTGAGGACAGATATTTGGCTTGAGGTGGGTAACCTATGGAGATAAAAACTTCATTGGGATTCTGGGAAGTCTGTAGGTGTTGCCTTTTACTGAAAAACTGAGAGATTCTCTTTTGCTTTTGGAGCAACATAATTTCAGTAACCCAATCCCTCCTGCTTCCATTCTGGGATTTTTGAGCAAATGAAAATTGATAACCAGTTAACATTGAGCTTTAATTATGTACCCAATAAATTTTCCTTATATTTTGCTAAGGGATGTCTCTGTAAAATCTTCCGACGCTGAATCATTTTGTAAACTGCAAGATCTGATCTCCAGTAAACTGTTTTCTGTACACCTCTTTGTTTTCAAAACTGCTGTCAGTGCTTCTCAGCTTATTGGCCTGCGAGCAAGGCTTCCAGCTTCAACTTCTACTCCAAACTTTCTAAAATTTCTGGTTCCTGTAGCTTACAGCCACAGTACCAAAAGGTAGGAATCGTGCATGGATAGCTTTCTTCACTTTTTATTAGAGTAATTTTTAACCCAATAAACTTTATACTTATTCTATTAATGTGTTGTACTGTGGAGATTCTAATTAACAATTCTTTATTCATTCTTGGGACTTGGGCAGGGTTGGGAAGGTTGGCATTCATTGACAAAGTCAGGGTGAGTTGAACTGCTGCAGTTTTATACAACTGATTGCAGTTCATGTGGGATTGGTCACTAAAATTCAAAGGTTTTTCACAGCAGGTTTGATTCCTGTAAAGGGAACTTGTAACCAGTTGGAGTTTTGCAACAATTTAACAGACTAATGATTTTTACTGATAGCAACCTTTTCTTTCCATTATTTTTATTTCCATTATTTTTCTCTCCTAACGTATGTGAATCTGCTTTATGGTATACATGCACAGTGGTTAGCACTGCTGCCTCAGTGCCAGGGATCCTGGTTTGATTCTCCGCTTGGGTCACTGTTTGGAGTCTGCTTGTTCTCCCTGTGCCTGCATGACTTTTCTCTGGGTGCTTCGCTTTCCTCCCGTGATCTGAAAGATGCAATTCTCCCTCAGTGTGCCCAAAACAGGCGCCAGAGTATAGTGACTTGAGATTTTTATAGTAACTTCATTGCAATGTTAATGTTAGCCTACTTGTGACACTAATAAATAAACTTTAACTTTATTTCAATATCATTAACCTGCCTTCTTGCCAGGACATATTGATCCCCGTTGAGTATTTACAACACACCAAAGTAAGTATACTACCTCGGGGAGAGGCATAGCCAACCTGTGCCAACTGGTGGGCCCAAATGGAAGCCTCGGAGGAACGGGAATTGATTTGTATGTGGTGGTGGTTGGAAGCAGATGGAAGAGCGGGTGATGCTGGAACGACATTTATAGGAGGAAGGAGGCTGATGGTTTTGGGGGGGTGGGGGTGGTGGAGGAGGAAGGGAGGGAAAGGGTCGATGATCAAACAATGATGATAAGGGTGAGGGGAGAGAAGTGGGTGGAGAAAGGGACTGATTGGGAGTGGGCAGAAAAATGTTGACTCTGAAAGATGTTGGGAGGGGAGCATGTGAGACCTCCGCAGTGGGTTGAGGGGTAGATTTATACATGTTCTGATTGGGGTGCTCATTTAAGGTGGTGCCCTGATCTCTGTCCATCTTGGCTTTGCTGGCATGTTGAGGCCCCACCCCTGCATGACAGCAGAGTGCCATAACATCTGGAGCAAAAAGTCTGCCATTTTTTTGATAAGATTCCAACCCCCACAGCGCTCCCCCCACCCCATATCTTCTGCAAACTCTGACCAACATTAAAATGTTTAAATTCCTGAAAGAGAATTATTCAACAGCAGTAATCTGAAATAATGTCCTGTTTCTGAATCTCCTTCCAATGAAAGGTAAAATTGTCATATTTCACCCCTCCATTGCAATAGGCTCGAACCGTTTTGATTTAATTGCTCCAGCAGAGAATTGATGATGAAATGAACTGACTCCTCAGGTGGATTTTCAGTCTGTGATTCCCAGGTCATTTCTGGGTGCTTGTCCCTGCACTCTCTGCGTCACCACTGCAAATGCTCTTGATGCAAAGCCCTGCACTGGGATGAAGCATTGGCCGCTGCTTGGAGATGACAGCTGGCTCCAGAGGGAACATTTCATTGTCAGGCAGCTACTGTGACTGATCTTGAAGAATGAAGCAGGGAATAGTATCAAGAACCAGCAGCCTTACCGTCCAAAGGAGCCCAGCCGACCAGTTGTATTTTTGTGAAGTTTGTCCAAAGCAATGGTAACTTTATTCCCCCACTTGAGTTGCTCAATCAGAATTTTCCTTTATTTCTGAAGTCGAATCTTTCAATCAGCAGCAACAATGAGCAGGGGCTGCCCACTGTGCTTCTCCCAGCTGCGTACCAATGTTCTCTGGGACGTTAGCTGTTTCCCCTCTTAGCTTTGAAAACTTCCTTTTGCCCCTGTCCAGAATAGAAATGAGCTCTTTGAGGAGTGTACCAGGTTTATAATTGGAGGTGGGAAGTTGTCAATGCCACGCTTTTGCTTTGAAAGTTGCAGCGCGATCTGCAGACATCAGAAACTGGCCAGCCATTGGGAGTACTGTTTCTAAAGTGTGTCCGTACCCGATTTCTCCACTCACTCCACCCCCACCATCCTCTACCAAACAGTTGATTGGAAACCCAATCCCTTCCCTTTGAAATGTGACTTCCTTTTGGCTCGTAGGACTTCCCCGGTAGAATTTTAGTTGACTATATGACGACTGCACTGGAACGATTCTCATGGTTGATTTGAAAGAAAAATCAAAAAGCATCCAGTGCACAAATGGATCAAGCATCAGTAATTTTAAAGTAATGCTGATTTTAAAAAAAAAAAGTCATGTTGGACTTCAGCAGTACTCAAGTTCTGTATTGCTAAATTCAAAATCCAATTCCATCACATTATTAACTTTGGAGTGAAATTTAATGTGAGGTTGATTGTAAAGCAACAAATTATTTCACCATTGGAGGGCTCCATTGTGTAACAACAAGAATAGCATGTAAGCTCAATACTTAGACCAGCAAAAGGAATAGCAACAAATTTTTGTTTTTACTGAAAGGATAGCAAAGACAGTCATAGAATCCTACAGTGCAGAAGGAGGCCATTCAGACCATCGGGTCAGCACCGACTATAGTCCCCATGCATTTACCCCAGCTAGTACCTCTGACATTAAGGGGCAATTTAGTATGGCCAATCCACCTAACCAGTATAGCTTTAGACTGTGGGAGGAAACTGGAGCACCCAAAGGAAACCCTTTGGGGAGAATGTGCAAACTCCACACAGACAGTGACTCAAACTGGGAATCAAACCTGTGTCCCTGGCACTCTGAGGCAACAGTACTAACCACTGTGTCACCATGCCATCCCATTGTAAAGGGATAGTAGCTGGAATGTTAATATATAATAAAATGAGAAGATTTAAACTACAAGAGATCATGTACAGCCAGTGAAGGAATCTAACAAGGCAAGCCAGGATTTAACAGGAAATTCCAAATAAGCAAAAATCAGGACAATATTAGTGAGCCTTAAATTCAAAAAATGAACCTTGGAGACAGTTCAGGAAAATTAAAAGCACAAACCAGTGAAAGGAAACTGAAAGAGTAGCGTTTGACAGGTGCAGAATGATCAGAAAGCTAGCTACATGAATCCCTACAGTACAGAAAGAGGCTATTCAGCCCATTGAATCTGCATTGACCACAATCCTACCCTGGCTCTGCCCCCATATCCCTACATATTAAACCACTAATCCCTCTAATCTACACATCTCAGGACACTGAGGGGCAGTTTTAGCATGACCAATCAACCTAATCCGCATATCTCAGGACTGTGGGAGGAAACCGGAGCACTGTGGGAGGAAACCGGAGCACTGGGGGGAAACCTACGCAGACACGAGGAGAATGTGCAAATTCCAAACAGACAGTGACCCGCGCCGGGAATTAAACCTGGGTCCCTGGAGCTGTGAAGCAGCAGTGCTAATGTGCCACTCTGATAAAACTGTTCGTTGATCCGTAAACTCAAAAGTGTCAGGGCATTAGGGAGGAAAGTGCAGGAATGTTTTGAGATAGATAAAAGTGATAGGAGTTTTAATGTCAGTTGAGTATTATTAATCAAGTGGTCATATACACCAAAATAACTAAAATGGCTTGGAATCTAGTTAAATCAAAAGTTAGGAAGCAGGTTTATAATTTGCAAAGAGTCAAATTCTGAGGAAGAATCTAAGCAAATAGTTTGGAGGAGCAAAGTGTTCACCAACAATTTCAATGCATGAAAAATACAACACCTCAAAAAGTCATGTTAGACGAAAAAATAATACATTCTTAAGATCAGAGTAAATTATTTGACTGTGAATTAAAATAAAGTCAAATAGATTACAAAACTGGTGGATGTATATTACATGGGGAGAGGAGGGTAAGAGGGAAAGAGTTCACTGGGAAGAATATTTCTCTTAGGCAGTCCTTTGTGATTAAAGAAGACTTACCTCCATTCTGGTTTGAGAGTCTCTGAAATGAATGATCATTCCAAAGTGCAATCTGTAGCCTCAATTGCACATTTTGTTTTATTCATTCGTGGGACATGGGTATCATTGGCTGGCTGGTGTTTATTGCCCATCTCGAGTTGCCTTTGAGAAGGGGCAGGTGATGCTTGGAGGTTTAAGTTAATGGGTTGTTGGGAAGTTTGTTTGCTCACCCTAATGCCCAGTTTTTGCTTCTGCACATTCTCAACAAGTTCCCTCAAAGTGTTCTGTGCTTTCCTGAAAGAAACTTCTCAATTTAATCAGTCACATGCCAGCGGTTTCTGTGAGTCTGCGGGATATTGGATTGCCTTGGGGTGGTTCTGAGGACATTCCTAATGTATTGCCATTGTCTTCCTGGGAGTCTCCTCCTGCGACCAAGCTCTGAGAAGAGCAGTTGCTTGGAAATCTGGTGTCAGTGATATGAATGATATGTTCTGCCCAGCAGAGTTGATTTTGAGTAATTAACATCTTGATGCTTTGGCGTGAATGTTGTTTTTCTTGCCATTGCATTTGGGGGATCTTGTGAAGGCTCTGCTGGTGGTGTTTCTCCAGGGCATTGAGATGTCTGCTGCAGATTGTCAAATCTCTGAAGGATATAGCGAACGGCAATCACTCCTGCCTGGCAAACCATGTTCTTAGTCTCAATTTTGAGATTGTGGTCCTCGATACACCTTTTCTCAACTGGCTGTCAGCTGAGCTGGCACATTGGAAACAGTGATGAACTTCATTGCCTTTATTAAAAAGATACTCCCGAGATATGCAAAATGACCCAGGATCTCCGCACCATTGTCTTAATCAATAGAGAGAGGTGTTGACAAATATAACATCATGCAGAAACAAATCAAAATAATCATAGAATGCTAGAGTGCAGAAGAGCTCATTTGGTCCATCAAGTCTGCACTGAATCCCTGTTACCCTACATACATAGCATGGCTAATCCCCCTAACCTGCATATCTTGGGACACTAGCAGCAATTTAGCATGGCCAGTCCACCTAACCTGCACACGTTTGCATTGTGGGAGGAAGCTGAAGCACCCGGAGGAAACCCATGTAGACACGAGGCTAACATACAAATTCCACACTAACAGTCCGGCTAGAATTGAACCCAGATCCCTGACGCTGTGAGGCAGCAAAGCTAAACACTGTGTCGTTGCGCTGCCATCAACACACTGAGTTCAAATCCATGGTAGCAGCTTGCAAATCTGAATTCCGTTTTTTTAAAAAATCTGATAATAAAAACTTTTGTCAGAAGAAATGGCAAAGAACCAGTTAGATTGTAGTTAAAAACCGAACAAGTCTCTTAATACCCTTCTGGACCTCTAGTGTTCTTACCTGATCTGGTCCATGTCAGTCTTTGGCCCCTTATCAATGTGGTTAACCTGTAACTGCCCAATTAAGTGCCTCAGCAAGCCATTGACTTGTGGAAATTAGTAATGGGTACTAAATTTCAACCTAGCCAACCACACCCACACTCAGTATTTTCCTGTACCAGTAAATTGATAAAGAAAAATTCAAGTCCTCCACAGTGCTTATCCCAAATAAATGAGGTTGCTTTGGATTCAGCAACACAACAAGCTTCAAAATGGTTGATTATATTGCAAATCCAATCTAATTTTGCGTGACATAACTTCACATCAATATTTTTGTGTTAGTGACCAAAATTTTATTTGAAACCGTTGTCTGATTTGTACTATCATTAAAGATAGAAATATTGTAGATGGCTGTCATAACCGTTTCCTTTTTCTGTGTGACTGTTTTTGTCCAGTATTCCCTCCCTCTCTCTCTCTCTCTCTCACGGATTTTGCTGGATGGTTATGTACGGTAAAATATTGTCTGTTCCTACTCCCCTCATTTGCTTCCTGCAACTGTGTGAGGCAAATTTACCATTTGTTCATAGAGGATTTGATTGAGATAAAAGTAGTCCACACAATCTAAATCCGATTTTACAAACTGCATTTAAGATGAAGCAGTTCAGGAGATAAAAACGAGGATCCATTTAAGTACAATTAAAGAAAAGCCTGTCAGCCACACAACTGCCAGTGGGGTAACCATGGAAGTTGCTAATATTCTTCAATATTTTTCTTCAATCCCTGGAAGCAGTAAAGAAGCATCAGGAATTGCATCTTGGTCATGTGTTGTGGTATGGTTTTTATTTTTGGTGTAACTCTGTACTTGATGCTCGAGTATGTTGTGATTTACTCTGTAGAATTAATGCAAAATTTACTTTGCAGTTGAGTCTAGTATAAAACATGGCACAGGTTCATGCCAATCGCATAGAAAAGAAATTGAAGTCCACATAGATCAGCCATGATCGTATTGAGTGGTGGGCAGTTTGGAGGGCCTGGTGGCCTACTCCTCCCTGCTTTTACTTTTTGTTTTCTTGGCTGGTTGCAGTAAAGGATCCCCTCAGTACTAGCAATTAGAAGATCACTGTTGTTTCTTTACACAGGATTAAAATGATCTTTAATTGGTATATTGTGATTTTACGCTATTGTCCTCTCCAAGCACTTCATTGAAAAGCATTCACGCTTACACTTGTTTTCAGATGACATAAAGTTTTGATTTTTTTCTGCCCACTGCCCAATACATATTGGCCTCCCAATCTGCTCTCTACTTTTAGAGAAATATTTGCAGATATTGGAGAATATAAATAATAGAAATGAAGAAACTTAAGGTCCACTGTGTAAACATGAAAACAAAGTAGCATTTTCATCTTTTGCGAAAATCTAAAATGGCCAAGGATGTGTTTGAGGGTAAAGGATTACTCAGTTCCTAACCAACAAGAAACAACTCTTTCATTATCATAATGACTAATACTCTGTGCCATAAGACACGTGAGCAAGCAGAAGAAAACGTTGCTTTATTTTGAAAAATCCTAATCCTGTGGGTTTAAAATGATTGTAAGATGAAAATGCATCTCTATAGATAGGATTTCAACTGGGTCACTTAAACATCCTGTGTGGAATAATTGTCTTTTGGTTTGTCTGGTCTTGTGTTGTTGATTGGTTTATAAGTTCTGTGAGTAATTAGTGAGCCTAATCATTAAGACACCAATAAGTGTGCATTTTTTTGATTCGAAAGCAGCCTGAACTAATGCCTACATTATTGTTGTTAGTTTGGTATCTAATCATGCTATAAGCTAACCAGTTGTGAGGCACAGGTCCTTTAATGGTATAGTCAACATGGCTTGTGTGTTCGCAAATGTTCCACTAAATGATAAATGATAAAACATGGATAAATTAATCCTAATTATTGAATTTTTAAGTGTGCTGAGACTCTGGGAATATTTACCATTAGAATGCATGCAATTTTAATGTATCTACTCATCACAAAGTTCAATCCATTGAAATGGAAACAGCCACTAAACCTTTAGCTAATATGTGACTTACAAAAATGTCATGTTTGGGTTCGTTTTTCATGAAAAGAAAATTGAACAAACTTATTAGTGATTTAATTTTTGATGGGATAAATGGACCCTTGTTGACATTCTTCGTATTTTCTTACCACAGTGACTACGAATCCAGACCAAGCCCAGGCAGAGGGAATAATGGGAGTTTGGTCCGTAATCGTCGGCAGTCCTGGCGACAGCAGATCTTTCTTCGTGTGGCTTCACCGCAGAAAGGATGTGAATCCCCCTGCAGACACGATGGTAAGACATGAGGTCTACATCTATTAGTTCAGCGATATTCTTTGTAAGATTATGATAGTTACTGGTGGCTGATGACGTTTTTGCAGGATGATGTATTGAGACAAGTTATTTTCCAGACAACGGTTAAAAAAAAACAAAATTGAACAATACTTCCAGCTGGAAAATGGTGACTTAAAATCAATACCATCCATAATTGTGTTGTGTATATAGTCCACTTTCTCCTGCTGCAAATTGGGTTTGACTCCCTAAGAAATAGCAGCTGTTCAGTAACTCATCCAAGTGGGAACTTGTAGAAGAGAGTGAACAGATTATTTGATTACAGCTGAGGCAGGGGCTTCACAGATAAACCTGGTCCGGATTTCAGGAAGTATCCACACTCGTGCTTCAGCAAATATCTAGGAATAGCAACTGAGCAGGAATGCTGATTAACCTCTTTTGCTCCCACTGTCCAGCCCCACGTCTTCTTCCCTGAGTATAAGGATACTGATGCCAATGTGACATGGAGGTTTCAGATATCGATTTTCCATCTCTTGTTTCATGGGTAGAGTAAAAGTAACAAGTAGCTCTCTGGGTATACATCTTCATCAGTAAATTTACAAAAGTTCTCTAGTTTGTCTTTGAATAGTAACTATTAGAATTTGCCTGTTGTGATCAGTAATGTATGTTGGTTCTATTTTTCCCACTGTACTCAGAAGTGTGACCATATTCTTTGGGAAAATCTTTAGCCATTGGAAGTTTAGCAATTAAATGAATTAACTGATTCTTAGTGAAAGAAGTGAGCGCATCATGTTATGCATCTTTATCCGTTGTCTTCTTTATACTTGCCTTGCCACCTGACCCCCCACATAATGTCAAGTCCTAACAAGGCTTTTACACTCCAGAATATAAATTATCTTTTGACTTTTCAAGTGCTACAACCACAATTTGCATTTTGATAGCACTTTTAATGCAGTAAAGCACTCCAAGGGCTTCGCAGAAACATTATCTAACGATGAACCATATGAGATATTGGGGCCAATCATCAAAAGACTTGGTCAAAGAGGTTTGGAAGAGAGCTTTAAATCTTGGAACATAGGCAAGTGATAGTACTAAATTGAAGCAATTAAATTGAGAATGCACAAGAAGCCACAATTAATGGAGTACACATATCTGAAGCAGCTCTAGAGGATCTTCTGATCCCGCCATTGTCATTCTGTAAATGCACCCCTCATCATTGGGAAACCCACCTATATTTCAGCTTATATTTTATATGGGTGGTTGTCCCATTAAGAATTAGGATCGGATTTCTGAGGGGTAAAAAGCTGGATTCCAGTAAATGATGATGGGACCAGTTGCCTTGGAGATGAGCAATAGGAAAAAAAGGACAACAACTTAATTATAGGGATGAGTAGGTTCCTAAAAATGGTTCTCAGTTTGGTCCAAGCAGTGTAGTTGGATAGTTGAGAACAAGCTGGAGTGAAGAAAATATTTCTTTCAGCAAAATTTGGTTGAAATTTGGAGGGTAAATTCTTGATAATTGAAGATTCTACTAACAGGTTGAATTCCTGGTATAGCCTAGTTGAAGAGAGAGAGAGTTTTAGTTCAAACACTCAATTGTTAAAAGAATTTTAGAACCAGAGGAGTTCCAACCCATATTGGCTACACTTAAGCTGCCCATGTTGAATGAGGAATTTACAAACTGTTGGACAGTTGCAGGGGGAACCATAAAAAACCTAAAAAATCTGAGCCCATATATGAATCATTAACAGAGTGCTCAAACCAACCATTCATCTTGGGAGATCAATGGGAGTATAAATTGTTACAGTTCGTGTTCTTTTGATTTTTGTGTAATAAAATTATTTTGTTCAATTTGTGAACTTCTTAGCTTCATTCTTTTAGTAAATACCTGGGTTTTCAGATTCTTGGAAAAAATAGAAATATTACTGTATGTACCAAGATCATAACACCTTGGAGATACTTGAAAACGAGGATTAGAATTTTAAAATTTTGGATGAGCATTGGTGAACGGAGCATGAAGGACTGATGGGCTTGTTTCCAGCATTTTCTCTTATTTTAAAGTTGCTGAAATAGAGATAATGTATTAAGAAAAGAGCTGGTGCTTTTATAGTGCAGCAGGCATGGAGACTTGAGTGGAGGCCATCTCACTGGCTTCCCGCAGGGCACCATGATCTCTGCGAGTCTCCGAGAGCTGGATTTCCGACAGTGACAGCTTTGCGCCAGAAATCGTCATGGAGCTGTATAAATCATACAAATGACAAATTCAAAAAAATTTAAATCCTATTAGTAGGCCTGGGATTTGCAATAGCTCCCCACTTGCAGGGAGCTGATGGTCTGACCCCATGGAGTGCAAGGAGACCATCGAGGCCTCTCTGGGGCGTTGAGCACCAGGGGCAGGTAGGTGTCCCTGGGCATTGCCACATTGGTAGTTTGTGGAGCCTGATGGGGGCAGAGCCTCTGGGGAAGGAAGGGTCCCACTTCCAACCTTGTGCTGAGTGACAGAGGTAGGTAGCCAGCTGGTCGAAGTTTGGAGGGGCCAGTAATTGGGCTGTGAGTATTGGAAGAGCTGGCAATGCAGGGGGTCATGGGGCTGACCAGCGATCGGGAGGTTGGTTACTGCGTATGCGCAGTGGCCCACTCAGTGCTATGCTGCCAGCCTCTCCAGCAGAGATAGACCCTGCCCCCTGACTTTCAGGGTGATTCACACTGAAGTACTCAGCAGTGCACGATGTGGAGGAGATTCATTTGGAAACTCCCTGCTGAAAAAAACCAATGTGATTTACTCCAGTTTTTACAAGAACTTGATACTTGGAATCTTTTGGCAGAATCACTCCTGTTATCTTTTACTAGTATAACATTGTGCAGTCATGTAAACTCCTCTTGTTTTAACCAATGATGGGATAAGTGAATTGCAACAAGTGCAGAAAGTCAGTCAGTCCTTTCAGAAGTTGTTCTACTTGTAACCTCTTGGTGGCAATAATGTTATTTTGTGTTGCGCAGAGTGTACGTGAATGTGTGCGCGTGTGAGAGAACACAAGTAACCTTTCCCCTTTCACCTGCTTGAAGACAATAAACAAAATTCTACTAATGAAAGAAATAATTGATTGGTGCTAATGTGGGAGAAATATTCTCTACGCACTGTACCTTACAGCATTCTTTTGTTAATCTAGCTTTGATGAATGCAATCTTAGGAGGTTGAGTTTGCAGTGGGTGCATATTCGGGAAATTACAACTGAACTTCACCTATTTGAGTATTAGTCTAGAACTATTTACACCCACGTTTTCTGCCAGATCTCTGTATCTTGCTCAGCTAATCTCTCTATGTAATTTGAGAGTTGCAAGCAAGTTATAAAGGAGAAGGGCTAATTGTAGCAGCATTATTTTTCTGTGGGTGTACTAGTTCTTCCTCAGCAAGCTTTGTGTAGTACATACTGTTTATGTTTGGACAGAAAGCTATGTAAATGCCACTTACTTTATCCCTGCACAAAGAGTGCCAATGTGGCACGTCTCAAAAGTTCTCTCGTGGGATGCGAGTCTTGCTGACCAAGCCAACGTTTGTTGCTCATTCTTAATTGCCTTGGAGATGAACATTTCAGAGGGCGTTAAGAGTCAACCACATTGCTGTGGATCTGAAGTCAATAGAGGCTAGATAAGGTATGAGAAGGGAATGGTTTAGTTAGGAGGGGCATTGCTTTTTATTTTGGTCGGCACAACATCGAAGGCCGAAGGGCCTGTTCTGTGCTGTATTGTTCTATGTTCTATGTTCTAAGGTAAGGATGGCAGATTTCCTTCCCTAAAGGACATTCATGAACCAGATGGATCTTTACAACAATTGATGATAGTTGTCATGGTCGCCATTACTAAGACTAGCTTTACATTCCAGATTTGTTCATTGAATGTAGATAACACACCTTTTGAATTTGTTAATCTAGGTTTTCAATTGTAGCCCTCAGCCTGATGAAACAATTTTAAGAGGTTGGATTTGCAATGGGTGCATATTCAGCAAGTTACGATTGAACTTCATTCATTTGAGCACTAACGTAGAACTACTTAACCTATGTTTTTTGCCAAATCTCTATCCCTTGGTCAGGTAATCTGTACGTATAGTTTGACTTTTAATAGAGAAGCTTTAATTGTAGTAGTATTATTTTTTAGAGGATGTGCCCTAAATGGTTATAGGTCATGTTCTTTGATTTTTGTGTAGGTAAAATTATTTTGTTCAATTGTAACTCCTCTTGACTTCATTTAGTAAATAGCTGGGCTCTCAAATTCTTGAGGGAAAGAACTTACTTGTGCTCTCACACATACTCCCTTCAACAGAAAATAACATTATTGCCACCAAGAGGCCACAAAGAAAATAGCTCCTGAAAGGACTGACTGACTTTCTGCATTTATTGCAATTCACTTATTGCAATTTTGAAAAAGGTTACACACCAGGGGCTGGAGTTGTGATGCCTTCTTTTTATAACATAGTTATTTATACACACTGTAGGATGTTACATTTGCTACGGGAGAATTCTGAGATAATATGAAAGGGCTCATGACAGTCAAGAGTAAGACATCCAACTGTAGCAGTGAGTGGAACTCATGTCCCCAGAGCATTTGCCTGGGCCCCTGGATTACTAATCCTGTCACCATTTCCCCTAAGTTTGAAATCTTTTTCACACTGACGGCATTGAGCAAGCTAGGATGTGTGAGAATTGCCCTACCCTAAATGCGAGTTTCCTGTCCATTCTCACGTCCAACCGGTTAATGAAAGTGTGATTAGGGGTGATGCAGGATAGTACAGGAAATGTTACTTTTAGAAGTTAAATATAAATGACTCTACTATAGCTAATAATAGGATTATTACCTTGCCTCCCTTTTCCCTTTCCTGCCTCCCTCTTTCAGTGCCTTGAGGTTTATTCATCTTGTCTTATTGTTTTGGACAAGGGAGGAGGGGTGGGGGCAACATCAATCTGCCGCTCACACTGGGTGCTGAGGTGTCAGCCTCCAGCCAGTAATAGCACTCTTGTTTTCAAGATCAAGCGCCACTCCAGGTACTGGAGCATGTTTTCTAAACTAATGCTCAAATGTGGCACTGGAAGATGTTGCACTGCTGTAAGTACCATCTTTAAAATGAGACATTAAAATGGACCCTATTTTCCCTTGTGGTTGGATGGAAAGATCCCATAGTGTTATTCGGGTAAGAGCAGGTGAGTCTCTGTGTCCCTGGCCAACATTTATTGCTCAACCATGATCACTTTGATGTAGAATCTACAGCGGAAACTGGCCACTTGGCCCAACTGTTCGATACTAGTCTTTATATTCCACATAAACCATCTCCTACTATAATTATCTCCTTCATCCTTTCCTCTCCGTTTCCTTATATTTATGTCTTCACATGCATCAAATTTCCCCTAAAATGCATCAGTACTTCAGCCATTCCATGGAGCATGTTGCTCTACATTCTCACTATTCTGTGCAAAGATGTTCATCCCAAATTCTTTATTTGATGTTGACCCTCCATCTACAGGTTCAGATCCTCGCCTCTTTCGACTAACATGCTGTTGTAGCTGTACAAACTCTTCCAGGTATGTTTCCCTCCAGATACCTCTTTCCTGATTCTGTTCTCTTGCATTTGTTCCCTTCCCTTTGCTTCCCCCCCCCCCTTTAAAAAAAAGCTTGGTCATTATCTTGATGGTTGGAGCGATCTTGCTATGCACAAATTGGTTCACTGTTACAGAGCTGACAGTAACTGTAGAATGTAATTTACCATCTCTGAAAACTTTGAAAGGAGAAGGAAGCTCATATTAATAATAAATAATATGATTTTTTTTTTAAATGCAGTGCAATCTATATATATTATGATCTTCACCATAGATTAAACATAGATAATTTGCAGTGATGACAAAAAAACTGGTTATGAGAATAATACGGGGAAGCAAACATTTCTGTTGGATCAGTTAAAATGTCATTGGAAAAGGCAGAAGTGGAAAGTTATTACTTGTGGGATCAAGAAGTATTTTATAGCTATGTTGAGAGCCAGAGGATCATCAAATATTGTGTTGAGCAATTGAAAAATCCTCTCGAACAGATTAACAGGGATTCTAAAGGTGTGGCAGCGTAACTAAACAAATACTCTGCATTAATCTGTAACTTTAAAGATAATGCGTAACCACAGCATCATGTTTTTCTGTTAAGAGTAAAATTATTAATAAAATCAATCAGAATTACATTGTCTTAGGCAGGATAAGCAACTTAAAATAGATTAGGTTGACAGCCCAGATGACACCCATCCATGGGTCATTGAGGAGAATACACACTGCCTATGTCTTTTTTAACTTGGTAAAGTTGGGAACCTGAAAAGTCAGTTCCATAACACTTCTGGTACTGACAGGACTGACCTCTGAACTCCAAGATTGTAATGCTTTTGATGCAATGTGCCTTTACTATAAAGGTGACTAAAGCAAATGTGCATGAAGCATGCAGGTGGATCATGATGCCAGACAGGACATAAGATTGAATTGGCATACCATCTGTCATTTAGGAATGTGCTAATCCTATTCATATCCTCCTTCAGTATAGCTTCAGCTGCAGAGGGGACACCTGTGCACGCACGCATGCACGCGCGCACACACACACCTACACCTACACACACACACCTGCACCCTGTCATGCAAACTTCAAGAGAGGTGATTTTGACCTTTTTTTGACTGCTGCAGAAATGCTGGAAGGATTATGTTGAGTGACATTAGACAGGTTTTATAAATCTTTAGGATTTACAAAGGCGTGGTGCTCATTTTTGACAAAGGTCAAAAGGAGTTGAAAGGCCTGTCAGAAGATAGTCTACTTTAGCAATGCAGCCCCGCTGTGGCTGTAGCATGGCCTGGAAGTGAAGGGACTGCAGCAGAGAACAGAAAAAGTGTGTGAAGGGAGGAGGAGGAGGAGGAGATTATTTAATTGAGGGCCTAATCCACGAAAGGTCTTGAGGGAGTAATTCCCCCTACCTTCACCTTAGCCAGGGCAGTGTTTGAGGTAACTCTGTTTCACCACGCAGGCTGTCACTAAACTGTGCATCTCCTACAGCCAAACTTCTAGCCATACAGCAGGGCCAGGACGTTGTCATCAGTTGCTGTCAACATCGCTGTGGCTCTAAATTTCCCTTTACGAAGGGGAATGTAATGCAAGTAAGAAGTCACAGTTCGGCATCCATCACTCACCAGGGAGGTGACAGAGCTCCTGTGAGGGGACTTCATTGTTATCAAACTGACCGGAGAGAAGCAGAAAGGGCGAACATAAAGCTTTGCCACATTGACAGGATTTTGAATAATGCAAGCTCCAAGCAAGGACATGCCATGGCTCTGCTGGCTCCTCCCATGTTCAGTAAAGTTTGACAACACCAATTTTAAATCCAACCAATTTATTTGATAGTAAATCCACGAGCTTTCGGCCTTTGTGGCCTTCGTCAATTTACTATCAAATAAATCGGTTGGATTTAAAATTGGTGTTGTCAAACTTTACTGAGTTCACCCCAGTCCAATGCCAGCATCTCTACATCATGACTACTATCCCCCCCATGTTAGCAGGAAAATGTTCTGCAACTGCAAGGTAGCATGTGACTATCAATCCTGACTGTTAAATGCCCACTGTCCTGGCAGCAACTAGGATGCATTCATCCTGCATCCAGTGTGGTGTATCTGTCATCTTTGGAACGACCACTGTACAGCTGACTCCCTTTTACCTCCCAACAACATATGGACACTGGACCCTATGATGAGAGCCATGCAACCACCAGGAATAACACAGAGTAAACCATCCGGAACCCCTCTGCTCAGGATAGATTGTCTATGAGTCGATAGTCTGACTCTAGTTCCCCTGACTCTTCCATCTTCCTCATTCCATCCTCGTATCTTAGTTGCTGCATAATTCCTAATTTTTTAATCTACTTTCCATGGGAAAGAGCTACCACAAAACATACTTCCATTACAGTATCCAACAACGTTTCCAATAATACACACTAAAGTGAACTATTTGCCCTTATGGATTTGCTTAATGCCTATGTTGTGTTTGCCTTTACACATAGAGTCATAGTGGTTTATAGCATGGAAACAGGTCCTTCGGTCCATCTTGTCCATGCTGCCTCTTTTTTTTTAAAATCCCCTAAGCTAATCCCAATTACCTGCATTTGGCCCAAATCCCTCTAAACCCATCGTAACTGTGTAACTAGCTAAATGCTTTTTAAAAGACAAAATTTTATCCGCCTCTACTACTGCCTCTGGCAGCTTACTGCAGACACTCACTACCCTCTGTATGAAAAAAAATGCCCCTTTGGACGCTTTTGTATCTCTCCCCTTTCACCTTAAATCTATGCTGTCTAGTTTTATATTTCCCTACCTTTGGGAAAAAATATTGACTATCGAGCTGATCTATGCCGCTTATTATTTTATAGACCTCTATAACATTGCCCTGCAGCCTCCTGCACTCTAGAGAAAAAAGTCTCAGTCTATCCAGCCTGTCCTTCTAACTCAATCCATCAAGTTCCAGTAACATCCTGGTAAATCTTTTCTGCACTCTTTTTAGATAAATAATATCCTTTCTATAATAGGGAGACCAGAATTGCACACAGCATTCCAAGTGTGGCCATACCAATGTCTTGTACAACTTCAACAAGACATTCCAACTCCTGTGTTCAGTGTTCTGACCAATGAAACCAAGCATGCCGAATGCCGCCTTTGCTCTGTCTACCTGTGACATCACTTTCAAGGAGCTATGAACACGTACCCCTAGATCTCTTTGTTCTATAACTCTTACCAATGCCCTACCATTAACTGAGTAAATCCTGCCCTGGTTCAATCTATCAAAATGCATCACCTCGCATTTGTCTAAATTAAACTCTATGTGCCATTCGTCAACCCACTGGCCCAGTTGATCAAGATCCCATTGCAATTGGAGATAACTTTCTTCACTGTCCACGGTGCCACCAATCTTAATGTTATCTGCAAACTTACTAACCATGCTTCCTAAGTCTTCATCCAAATCATTAATATAAATGACAATTAATAGTGGACCCAGGCACATTGCTGGTCACAAGACTCTAGTTTGAAAAACAACTTTCTACAACCACCCTCTGGATTCTGTCAAGAAGCCAATTTTGTGTCCATTTAGATACCTCACCCTGGATCCCTTGAGATTTAATCTTATGTAACAATCTATCATGCGGTACCTTGTCAAAGGCCTTGCTAAAATCCATGTAGACAACATCGACTGCACTGCCTTCATTTACCTTCTTGGTTAGCCTTTCAGAAAAGCTCAATCAAATTTGCAAGGCCATCTGCAAACTCATCTTAACACTCCAGTACTATGTTACCTCAGTGGTTGCAGCATGGCTGGTGGAAAGCTGCTAACATTCAGTGAGAGTTTGCAGATGGCCTTATAGCACTACCTCCAGCAGCTCTGAATCTAGAAGGCTTGGCATTGTTTCAGGATAAAGGGGTGCTAATTTAAAACTGGGATGAGGAGTAATTTTTTCTCTGAGGGTTGTGAACTCTTGCCGCAGAGGGCTGCAGGGGCAGAGTCATTGTGTATATCTAAGGCTGAGATGGAATGGTTATTGATCAGTAAGGGAATCAAGGATTAAGGGAAAAGGGTGGGGAAGTGGACACGAAGAATGTCGTCGGATCAGCCATGATCCTATCAAATGGTAGAGCAGGCTTAAGGGGCCAAATGGCCTAACTGTTCCTATTTCTTATGGTCTTATGGCAAAGGCACTCGTAGTGGCTGACTGAGAAGCAACAGCATTGGCGATGGCAGAATGGCATTGGTGAGAGCACACGTGCTGTCATCCTGAAGGAGGAGAACAGGTTCTTGCTCCCCTGTACCATGTCACTTCCCCAAAGCAGTGCCTCCACAAAGTTGAAGAGTAGATTGAATGATTTACTGCTCTGAGAGCCTGCAAGCTTCTTTGATTGCTGCTGTTGGAATGCAAGGTGGGCACAGTCTGCATGACTACAAGTTCAGCTTTCATGGAAATCAGCATGGATCTCATTACCTCCACGTGACCTACTACCGCAGCACAGTATTTGGCTTCTGCCTATGTTGCAATGGAAACTGAGGCATTGGCCATTGGATTCTGCATTCTGGCTGGATAATGTAAGTGCTGGCATGGATTTAGCCACTTGTTCCACACTTCGAAGGATGGGCTCCAGGATTTTGCGATAGGATAGTCAGGAGAGAGGATATTCTGTCTGACAGTCAGTGCAAACCTGATGGGCTGAATGGTCATTTCTGCACTGTAGGGATTCTATGCTATGCTTTGTAAGTGACGTTGGAACCATTCTCCTTGATAATGCACCAAGTATTTCATTGTGTATGTCTGTCAGCATTCTCCTGTACACTATTTTATCAAAAGCCTCATCAGAATCAATGTAGCAGAACCCGTACACAACCTTTCACGACCTTGTGCTGTGGTGAGCTGACAGGAGCTGTCCTCTCTCCCTTAACTGGCTGCAACCCAGTTTAAGCTATTGACACGTACTCGCTGATCCCAACTGGATATGTTATCCTTTACCCAATTGCAGTGGAGCACTGAAGCTGGTGTCTCTGAGGGACAGTTCTTCTTTATTAGAGGTCTGCTGCTGCTCTTGCCCTTCAGTGTAAGCCTGTACTGGCTGGCCAGATGGAAAATAGAACATTACAGCACAGAACAGGCCCTTTGGCCTTCGATGTTGCGCCGACCAATATAAAAAGCAATGCCCCTCCAAACTAAACCATTCCCTTCTCTTCCATATACTTATCAACTAACCTCTTAAACGCCACCAAACTTGGCGCATCTACAACTGCTGCAGGCAGGGCATTCCACTCCCGAACCACCCTTTGGGTAAAGAACCTACCTCTGATATCCGTCCTAAAACTATCACCCCTTAATTTAAAGCTGTGTCCCCTCGTGCTAGCTTTCTCCATCCTAGGAAAAAGGCTATCACTGTCCACCCTATCTAAACCTCTAATCATCTTATATGTTTCGATAAGGTCCCCTCTTAGCCGCCTCCTTTCTAACGAAAACAACCTCAAATCCCTCAGCCTCTCTTCATAAGACCTGCCCTCCATACCAGGCAACATCCTGGTAAACCTCCTCTGTACCCTCTCCAATGCCTCCACATCTTTCTTATAATGTGGGGACCAGAACTGCACACAATACTCCAAGAGCGGCCGCACTAGAGTTTTGTACAGTTGCAACATGACGTTGCGGCTCCGAAATTCAATCCCTCTACCAATAAAAGCCAAGACTCCATATGCCTTCCTAACAACCTTCTCGACCTGACTGCCTACTTTCAGGGATCTATGCACATACACACCAAGATCCCTCTGTTCATCTAGACTACTAAGAATCCTACCATTTGCCCTATACTCTACACATTTATTATTTCTGCCATAGTGCATTACCTCACACTTTTCCACATTAAACTCCATTTGCCACCTCTCGGCCCAGCTCTGCAACTTGTCCAAGTCCCTCTGCAAACTATAACACCCCTCTTGAAAATCATGAGGGTCTCAAAAGCAAAAATGCAGAAGGGATGGTGAGAGAAAGGGGTTTAGGTGGAAAGCAAAAAATTTATGGTTTGCAGCTTATACTTCATGCTAGGATGGTGGTAAATTGGGAGTTGAGAAGACATTCACTACAGGAACATAGCATCATCCTGAATAATTTCCACAACGCCCGGTGCAAAGGCCGGAGTGAATCTTGGCCCTTTGATTGTAGCGCTCCATCTCATCCAAAGAGTTTGGGTGATGCAGATGGGTCTGTCCCCTGCCAGTTTCCTGTTGTGTGCTATCTTGTCCTGCGCGAGAGAGGGCAGAATGTCAGTGAGAGTATTGCAGTGTTCTGGGGTCATGCCAGAGTTGAATAGCTGAATATTTGTGAAACCTACAGGAAGCAGTGTGAGGCTGACAGCATTGATGAGAGTGCAAAGATAAGGTAAACATCTGAATGTTGGCCCTCAGTCCTGATGGTTGAGTGATGGATGCATTGAGGAGAGAATGATGCTTAGGAGGCAACCTTTGAAGATGCTTTCACGGATCATGACCACCCCCCACATGAGGTCATTGAACTTTTTCCACCAGTGCTGCCAAGTCTCTGTGGGAATTAACTTGCTGACCAGCTGCCACCTTAGAGTGCCTTAAGGATCTCCTGGCCATCTGGAAACAAGGTATTTCTCCTCCTTTCGACTTCATCACATCCAAAAGTCTTGGGAATCCTGTCTTTGGCTGCTGTCCATTTGCTGACCTCTCACTGTCAGTCAAACCTTCCAGATAGTATTGCTGCAGCTCCCATAACAAGAATGCAGCTCTCCTTTAAAAGATGCAGGCCAGCTTGTCACATTTCACACTGAGTTTGCAGTCATGTTGATCAGTAACAGGGCAAAGCTTACCTGCTGTCTGCTTCTCAACAGGACTGGGCGTAGGATAATTGCATTTGTGATTCCTGTGCCTGATAACGGTCCAATTCAAGTAATTGTATATGGGCAGAATTAATAGTAAATATACATGCAACCTATAGTCAGCAGAATTGAAACCAGTTGTGAAAGATGATAATTTGTAATTATGCTCTATAGGTTCTGAATCATTGTCATATATCTTCATCTAAAGAGAACCAGGCACCTGGTTGTACTCTTAGGGCAATTCACTATATAAAAAAAAAACACCACTTTGTCCTTGTATCTGACCTTGGACTGTTTAGTATACTGGGCTGCTCACGTGGCAGGAGGTTCTGAGGATTTGGGAAAGGAACAGGTGACAGCTGCAAAATTGTTGCCCTTTTAAAAACACCTCAGTCAGAAGAAGATTCCAGGATTTGTATACTTTTTTTTATATAAAAAAAGACAAAAAGCCAGCAATGAGATTTAGAAAATAACCAAAGAACTAGGATGGATTTAAGGATGGATCATTTTTCCCTCCCCAACTGTGTGGTTTAGTGTTACACATTCTGCAACGGGTGAAGCAAGCTGGGCTGCCTAGTCTTCTCAGGCATTTGCCTGACGAAGGCACAAGAGTGTCGAAAGCTCGCAGATTTACTATCAAATAAATCGGTTGGATTTAAAATTGGTGTTGCTAAATTCTTACTGAGTTCTTACTACCCCAGTCCAACGCCGGCATCTCTACATCTAGTCTTCTTTTGCCAGGGAATAGTGCCTCAGGGGAATAGGATGCTGCATCACATAGTGAATGCTGATTCACTGAATTCCTATAAAAGAGACCTGAATCTAATTCTGATTGAAGAAAAAATCATCTACAACAGGTAAGTACCTGTAATATGAAGCAGGGTCGAACTAATGTTCTGGACTAGTTTAATTATTTAAAGGACGCGGAGAGAAATTTTTTCCCCTGTTGCCTTTGTTTTTAATCTGGTTATTCACCTTTCCCAGGAGCTAACGTGTCTCTGGATGGGTTAGGAGTGGCTGTACTGTCATGCATAGGGCATTACCATTGTAAGGGCTAGATGGAGCTGTTGTTCTTTTCCTGACTCGAAAACATTTTGTGTGTTAAGTTGGCAGAGGATCAGAATTTATGGAGTTAACTAACCTGCAACGAGCAGTGTCTAGTCACAATAGTGAGATTTATTGAGCAATGATCTACCATGGGTTGGGCAATTTTCCTGGAACTTGGTTTGTTTTTTTATTGTGGAACAATGTCACTACAGTGACCCACTGATGACAGGAATTTACTTTTGAAATTGGGAAAGAAAGTCTTGAGCAATGAATGAATTTGCAGAAGTCTCAATTTACAGCTGAGAAACTAAATGGAGCTGAAAAGATTTTCCTGTTCTTGTTGCTAGGAAGGGGTCAGTGCTGATTTGAATGGGTTTGGTGAAAGATTAAAAGTCCCGCAGTGCTCAGTGCCCTTTCGAACCTTTTTGTTACCGAGGTTGCATTGTGCCATGAGGAATGTCTTTATTTTTAGTATTGAAATATGTACAAAACTTTTCTATGATTGTTATCTTCCACTTAAGAGATGTACAAGAGGATGTTCCCATCTAAGCAAAATTATCTTGACTACATTGAAAGACAGTCAATATAGCTCAGGCAATGCTGCAGCCTGCAATTGTAACATACAGTGTGCTTTAGGCCTGTGCAAAAGGCCTCTGATTCTATTTCCAATCTGTGCTGAATTAGTTAGACTCATCCAGTCAATACATATGATTCTTTAGTTGGTCCTTGCACTCCCAGATTAGCTGCCAAAGTTGGTTTTGTGGTCGCTAATGAATGTTTGTATTTTTCTTCTGCCTTGAACATGTCCATATTGTAGACAGTTGAGGACTAGATTGGGTGTGGCTTTGCCCCTAAAGTTGAATAGTCATCTGGCATTTGCTATTTAGACTCATAAAATTTGGTTGAGGCAGGGTGGTACGGGGTGGCCAATAGTTACTGTGAGTTTTGCAATAGTAAGACATTAATACAAATAGGACAGGAAGAGAGATTAAGTTACGGAGCTAGCAAACATCCTACACTTCCCTCCTTTGCACTTTGACAGACTCAACATCAGCTCTTTTCTCTTCTTACAGATGCTGCCAGATCTGCTGAGATTTTCCAGCATTTTCTCTTTTGGTTTCAAACTCCAGCATCTGCAGTACTTTGCTTTTATTTTATTCCTCCCTTTCACTTTATCTATCAGCTTATCCTCTTCTTGCTGCCTCTATCGAATATCTATTCTTGTACATGAGGTGTGTAAACCTCTCCATATTGAAAATTTACAGCAGCAATTTATTTCTAGGAAAGCAAACATTCCTGCTTTTTTTTTTCAAACATATTGGACAGAAAATCTGGAATATGCCAGCACTCATTTAATAAGCTCTCTTCCCACCAGGATAGCTGGCAAATAACTCTCTACAGGAAGCTTTAGCTATGCTGCATGCCTTATTGGGATTAATTAAATTGTCAAGGAGAATGCACCTTGCTGACTGGAATAATCTTCATATCTCTGTGAGAAATTGCAGTGATACTGTTTTCCTTCTCTGGTTGTATTTTGCATTTAATATGAGTAGTTATTTTTTTCATGGGGATTTTCACAATAACTTCATTAATGTAAAACTGCTTGTGACTAGTAAATAAACTTACTAATTTATTCATGGAATGTGGATTTTAATAGCTGGGCCAGCATTTATTGCCCATCCCTAATTGCCCTTGAATGTGGTGGTGAGCTGCTTTCTTGAACCACTGCAGTCCCTGAAGTATCAGTGCACCCATAGTGCTGTGAGGGAGGGAGTTCCAGGATTTTAACCCAGCAACAGTGAAGGAATGCTGATTATATTTCCAAGTCAGGGTGATGTGTGACTTGGAGGGGAACTTGCAGGTGATGGTGTTCCCATGTATTTGCTGCCTTTGTCCTTCTAGATGGTGGAGGTCATAGGTTTGGAAGGTACCTTTGGAGGAGGCCTGGTGAGCTGCTGCAGTGTACTAATGCCAAAATATTGTCAGGGTCCATAGCATTTGCAGTATCTAGTGCCCTCAGCCATTTCTTGATATCACATGGAATGAGTCGAGTTTCTGAAGGCTGATATCTGTGATGCTGGAAACCTCCAGAGGAGGCTGAGATGAATCATCCACTTGGCATTTCTGGCTGAAAAGTTTGGCAAATGCTTCAGCTTTATCTTTTGCACTGATGCGTTAGACTCAATGAGGATGGGGATATTTGTGGAGCTTCCTCCTGTTATTTAATTGTCCGCCACCATTCACGACTGGCTTACAGAAAAGTAAATGATTCTAGGATTGCCTGTTTCCCACACTGGTTATTCTGTTGTTTGACTCTTCATTCTAAATACTGTGAGTCCACAATAAAAAAATTATCTCCACTGAAGAGTTTTTATTCATGTGTGAGATGAAAACCAGGCCCTGATTGCCTTTGCGGAGCTGCTGGTGAGCTGCATTCTTGAACCTCTGCAGTCTCTGAGGTGTAGCTATATCCACAGGAGTGTTTTTGCTTAAATCAGCTATATTCAACATTCCTTTGAATAACTTGGAACACGTTGTGAGAATTGGTGGTAGAAGCAGGCACATGAGCAACATTTAAGAGGCATCTAGATGGATGCATGAATAGGGAGGGAATAGAAGGATACGGACTGAGTAAGAGAAGGTTTCTCTTTTAGTTTAGTTAGGGCGTCATGATTGGCATGGGCTTAGAGGGCCCAAAGGAACTGTTCATGTGCTGTATTTTACTTTGTTCTAGAAAGTGCCTGCCAAAATACACTTCTGAAGTTTAGCAGAATTTGGTTTGCTATGGTTACTCTACTGAGCACTGAGTTGGTGGATTTGTTTGGTTTTACTATTGACATGCCGAAAGATGACTGAAGTTATTTCTTAAATTAAGATACAACTGTTTTGAGATCATTGTCTGGAGGGTAACTGTAACCAAAATGGGCAGACTTTGGAATGTGGTGGTGAAGAGGCCTATATTTAATAACTTAAATCTTGTTCTTTGAACTAGTTGTTGCTATCCTGTTTACTTGCATTCAGTTTGTTCTTTGGTTTATAGTGTGCACTCCACCCTAGTGAATTGTAACCAGATAGCAGATTGGATGTAATTTGAGAACGGGCTTGTCTATATTCGCAATTTCTCTTATTTTTGTTGTCCCTCCTCTTAAGTATCTATCTAATTCATCTGGCTGCCAGAAATTATGTTTTGCCTGTTCAGCTGAACTCTCTGCCATAGTAGAGAGAATCCAGTAAACCTGTATGTCTACAAATATGTATGTAAACATCTCTCTTTCTTTGGAGGGATGTGTTTTTAAAGAAGGCTCTTATAATAAGTTACATAATTTCAAATATGAATCAGAGTTAACTGTAAATTGTACTTGGTTTTAGCAGTGAAAATGTTTTATCATCAAAAGCAGTCAAACAAATAACTTAATAAATAAAATTTCTTAGGAGCTTTTTTGGTCCATAAATTGTGCCAAAAAAGACGCTGTTGTAAATGGGTGATTGTCCAAAATATGAAGATTGAAAAAAATTCTTCTCAATGATTCAATATTCAGGAGTTAATGGAAAAGAAAGGCTGTTTTGACACTAAGTGTGACTTCTGCACAGAGACTACTGGAGTTTATGCTGCTTTAAACAGAACATGAAGCTTCAACGCTTGTACATGTGAGAGACTTTAAAATTTGATTTAGTATCTTTAAAAGAATAGCAATAAAGAATGGCTTGTCAGAGAACTGATGTGGCAACAGATAGATGATGATGGTAAATAGAAAAAGACACAGAAAGACTGATGAGTGTGGTGTGGAGAGGGTTAGTTTTGGGCTTTCTGTTCTGTGCTGACTTCTGCACAAGGCAAGGAGGTGACCTGTTGAATTCACCGTTGTTGACTATATTTTCATTTTTTCACATGGATAACTGAGCACGATATTTGAATATAAGAAGTTCGTCTAACAACAGGACTTCAAATATATTTGTTTAAGAAAGGGAGTTTTTAAGATGTGTTATCCACACTTTTAAAAAATAGCACATTTTTTTTCATTCATTTTCTGAGATGTAGATATTGCTAGTTAGGCCAGCATTTATTGTCCAGCCCAAAATTATCCTTGCAAAGATAGTGGTAATCTGCCTTCTTGAACTGTTGCTGTAGGCACACTCACAGTGCTGTTAGGAGAGAGTTCCAGAATTGTGACTTAGCAATGATGAAGGAACGGCAATATATTTCCCAGTCAGGATGATGAGTGACTTGGAAGGGAACTTCCAGATGGTATTGTTCCCAAGTACCTGCTGACCTTGGTCTTCTAGGTGGTGGAGGCTTTGGTTTACCTTTTGGAAGATGTTACCTAAGAAACCAAGGTGAGTTCCTCAGTGCATTTGTAAATGGTATACACTGCTACCACTGTTCATCAGTGGTGAAGAGATTGAATGTTTGTAGAAGGGGTATCAATGAAACAGGCTGCTTTGTCCTGGATGGTGTTGAGCTTTTTGAATGTTGTTGGACCTGCACTCATCCAGGTAAGTGAAGAGTATTCCATCACATTCCTGATCTGTGCCTTGTAGGTGATGGACAGTTTCGGGGGTGAATTACCTACCATAGGAGTCCTAGCCTCTGACTTGATCTGGCAGCCACAGTATTTATATTGGTAATCCAAGTCAGTTTCTTGTCAGTGGTGCTTCTAGGATGTTGATAATGGGGGATTCAGTGATGACAATGCCAAGGGGAGCAACTCCGTCTCCCCCGCCCCCCTCCCCCGTGGCCCTTGCCCTTTATCACTCACCTGTGCCTGTGTCTCTCTCTGGGGGTACTGCAGAGCACAGAAGAGCTGCTGGCTGTGAGAATTCAATCCTGGGGCCCTTAACCTTGGCTGAAGGCACGTCACTGGTCTGTAAAGAGCCTGTGTGGCCCAAATGTCCTTCTGGAAAGAAGCAACCAAACACACTCTCTTTCTGATTTCAAAGTGTTATAGAAATGTAGGCTGTTTTTATGAACATGGTTGCTACTGCATGACCAGACTGTGACAGAATTACTGCTTAGCTGTTGTACCTACATCAGTTAAAGATGCTCAATTGTTTGGCTGCAGTCGACTTGGAATTGGTAAACGAGGCTCCAGAGTAATGCATTTCTATGAGGCTCTTATGACATTTGTGGTTTAAAAAGCTTTTGGAAGTTTAATCCACGTAGCTATATATCTTGCGGACAACACACTCTGCACTGCAGAATAACTGAAAATCTAAAATATGCAGAATCACCAAATTACAGTGCAGAAGAAGACCATTTGGCCCATCACATCTGCTCTGAACAGAATTAAAATTGCAGATCTGAATTCAGCAAACCTTCTAACCAGTGCGACAACAAAATATTCTTTGATAAAATCATAGCTTTATCACAACTGAAAAAAAGATTCAAATATTGAGGAGAAAATGTTAAGTAAAAATAAAAACAAAGTTTTTATAGGTGTTTATTTTTCTTACAAAATGTTTTTTTCTCATTGCCCCACCCACTGTAACCAAAAGGAAGCAGGGACTATACTGTTGGCATTCACCGCAGTGGTTAAGTGGTTTAATAATGTAACAAATGAAATTGGATGCATTTAATTAAATTAGAATAAAATTATCATTCAATTTTTTTTAGCTATTCTGTCTTTCCAGCGACATTTCAGCACACAGGCAAATTGCTAGAATTAGATTGGTATTTTTCTGATTGGTCTACAATTAATTATCCAAATATATACTTGAGCTTTTATTTGAATAGGACAATAATGACTTCCAGCTGCCTTGGAAAAGCAGCCAGGACCCGGTGCATGCCGGACATTCTCTCTTCCATCTTTATCTGTCGAGAAAACGATACAAAACTCTGAGGCCACGTACCAACTGATTCAAGGACAGCTTCTTCCCTGCTGCTGCCAGACTTTTGAATGGACTTACCTCGCATTAAGTTGATCTTTCTCTATACACTAACTATGACTGTAACACTATATTCTGCAACCTCTCCTTCTCAATGAACGGTATGCTTTGTCTGTACAGCGCACAAGAAATAATACTTTTCACTGTATACCAATCATGTGACAATAAATCACATCAAATATCTAATAGCTTTAGTTTCTTCCACTAAAACTATAACATAGTATTATGGAAAGTTGAGAAATTGTCTCTGTTTGGCACCTTCGTAAAAATGAATTATTTCTTGAGGTCTAAACCCATTGCCACATTAAGTCTGTGGTTTAAGGGCGTTGCAGAGTAGCAAAAAGGGCTGTGCTTTCTGTGGGTGTTAACCCTTTCACCTGCCACTTGCAACTTAGCAGAACCTCCCTGTAATGTGTGAAATTCTTTTGTTTTTGACTGTCGATGGCTGAATTGCCTTTGAACATTGCTAAAGTTCCCATTTGCACAAACGTTTCTTATACACTGCATTTAAACCGTGCTTTACAGGTGTGAAACCTTATGAATTAAGCAATGCTACAGTGGAAATATATGTAGGCTTGCTATCTTGATCTATCTTTTAAAAACATTTTAGAATGTGGAACACAAGTCAATTTTAGCTAATATTTTTGGTGTAATGAGATAAATACTGTGCCCCATCAACATGTTATTTTTCACTGATTTTCAAACATGTTCCACACATTGTAATAATTGGAATGATAGAACCCATCGTGCACTTCGCCTACAATTTTCTTAAATAGAAAAACAGTTTAGCAGCTTAGACCAATAATATTTACAATTTTTGGAAAATCTGTATTCAGCACATACGAGGTATTTCTCTTTCCTTACAATGTAAGGATGTTTCACAATTTCTAACTATATGCTTATAAACCTGTTAACTGTTAATGGCTCAATATATCCCAAATCCAGGTCATTTATTACATATCAAAAAGAATACTAGCCCGAATACTGTTCCCTGGTGAACACTATTCCATACTTTCCTCGAGTGTCACAATGGTTCACTAATACTTTGTGCCCCTATGCTAATTTGAAATTCACGCTGCCACTCTCCCATTTAATCTCATGAATTTTTCTTGCTAACAAGTTTATTAAATGCTACTTTGTCCAAAACCTTTTAAAAAGTTTATATACACGAGTCCACATTTCCATTTAGCTCAATAACTTTTCATCTCCTTGCTAATCTGGAATATATCTTCCTCTGCTTGAAAAATATTCAAAGACTCTGCTTCCACTGCCTTTTAGGGAAAAGAGATTCAAAGATCAGTGACCCTCTGAGAAAAAAATTATCCACATAGAACATAGAACATTACAGCGCAGAACAGGTCCTTCGGCCTTCGATGTTGCGCTGACCAATTAGGAACAAGCAGTGACCTCTAACCTAAACCATTCCCCTTTCATCCATAAACTTATCTACTAACCTCTTAAACGCCACCAAACTTGGCGCATCTACAACTGACGCAGGCAAGGCATTCCATACCCTTACCACCCTCTGGGTAAAGAACCTACCTCTGACATTTGTCCTAAAACCACCACCCCTTAATTTAAAGCTATGTCCCCTCGTGCTAGCTTTCTCCATCCTAGGAAAAAGGCTATCACTGTCCACCCTATCTAAACCTCTAATCATCTTATATGTTTCAATAAGGTCTCCTCTTAGCCGCCTTCTTTCTAACGAAAACAACCTCAAATCCCTCAGCCTCTCTTCATAAGACCTGCCCTCCATACCAGGCAACATCCTGGTAAACCTCCTCTGTACCCTCTCCAATGCCTCCACATCTTTCTTATAATGTGGGGACCAGAACTGCACACAATACTCCAAGTGCGGCCGCACTAGAGTTTTGTACAGTTGCAACATGACGTTGCGGCTCCGAAATTCAATCCCCCTACCAATAAAAGCTAAGACTCCATATGCCTTCTTAACAACCTTATCGACTTGATTGCCAACTTTCAGGGATCTATGCACATATACACCAAGATCCCTCTGTTCATCAACACTATTAAGAGTCCTACCATTAGCCCTATACTCTACACATTTGTTATTCCTGCCAAAGTGAATTACCTCACACTTTTCCACATTAAACTCCATTTGCCACCTCTCGGCCCAGCTCTGCAACTTGTCCAAGTCTCTCCGCAAAATCTTTGTCCTAAATGGATGACCTCTTATGTTTAAACAGTGACCCCACCCCACTATTTCTAGATTCTCCCACAAGAAGAGCCACCCTTTCCACATCTACCCTGTCAAGTCACTTCTTGCTCTTCTAAACTGCACTGGCCATTGGGAGTTAGAAGTGATGTAGTGCTAGTCAGGAGGAGCAGCAGTGTTCTCTGCAGCCAAGAGTGACAATCCAAAAGGCTGTGCTGTCTATTGAGTGCCAGGGTTCAGAATATCTGCCCAGGGCTAGAGAGATACCTGCAGTGGGTGGGGGATCCAGTCGTTGTAGTCCATGCATGTACAAATAACATAGATTGCACAAAAAGAAGGTTCTGTATGCAGAGAATAAAGAGTTGGGTACTAAATTAAAAAGCAAAACATCAAAGATAATAATCTCAAATATTACCCAAGCCACATGTGAGCCTAACTGGCCCAACCTTTCCTTAAAAGACAACATGCCCATTCCAAATGTTAATCTAGAAAACCTTCTCTAAATTGTTACCTCTGCATTTACATCCATCCTCCTTTAAACAAGAGGCCAAGACTGTACATGGTACCTCAGAGCATTACCTCCTACTTCTATATTCAATTCCCCTCACAATAAATAATAAATTCTATTAGCTTTCCTAATTATTTTCCTATCTTCAGCCTAGATTTTCGTGATTCATGCACTGAGACACCTCTACAACCCAAAGC
Organism: Sphyrna mokarran; assembly: GCA_024679065.1. NCBI lineage: Eukaryota > Metazoa > Chordata > Chondrichthyes > Carcharhiniformes > Carcharhinidae > Sphyrna > Sphyrna mokarran. Next base: position 88,450,839 of record JAGIQG010000001.1, on the reverse strand, counting down.
TCTACAATCTCTCACATCATATAGATATGCTTTATTTTTCCTGCCAAAATGGATAGTTTCATATTTTTCCACATTATAAACCATTTACCAAACTTTGTCTGCCCACCTAACCTATCTATATCCCTTTGTAACCTCCTCACAATTCCAACCCTAACTCCCAAACTTTTCTGAGCTTTCTGTCCCTCCTAAATATCGTCCCTTCATCATTTGGATCCAATCTATGTTATCCTGTAGCCATGTCTCTAATATCAGATTGTACTTATTTATTTTTAATTGTGCTATTAATTCACTTGTTTTGCTTTGAATGCTATGTGCATTTAGATACAGAGCCTTTTGTTATTTTTCTAACCTCTAGCCTTATCAGCTGATTTAGATTTGTACTCTGTCTCTTTTCCTGTCTATCATTTCCCATATTTGTACCGTACTCTCTTGCCTTGTCTTTACTCTCTACTTTATCACATTTTCCCAAATTTGATCCCTTGTCCTTACTACTTAGTTTAAAATCCTCTCTGTTTCCCTAGTTATGTGGCTTGCCGGAATACTGATACGGTTCAGGTGTGGACCATCCTAAAAGTACAGTCCCCACTTAACCCCAGTACTGATGTCAGTGCCCCATGAATCAGAACCCACTTCTCCCACACCAGACTTTGAGCCATGTATTCATCTCTCTAATTTTATTCACTCTTATGCTAATTCATTTGTGACTTGGGTAACAGTCCAGAGATTATTACCTTTGAGATTTTGCTTTTTAATTTAGCACTTAGCTCCTTATGCTCTCCATGCAGAACCTCTTTTTTGTACTATTTATGTTGTTGTACCTACATGGACTACAATGACTAGATCCCCACTACCGCAGGTTCCTCGCCAGCCTTGGACAGATATCCTAAACCCTGGCACTCAGTAGACAGCACAGACTTCTGGATTCTCACTCTTGGCTGCAGAGAACACTATTGCTCCTCTTGTCTAGCCCTACATTCCTTTTAATTCCAATTCTCCACCACCTCCCTCTCTCGAATGGCTTCCTGTGTCATAGTGCCATGATCAGCCTGCACATCCACTCTGTAGATCTTAGCCAGCAGGGTGACACAATAGTTTGCACTGCTGCTTCACAGCACCAGGGATTCGGATTCGATTCCTGGCTTGGGTCACTATTTATTTATGTGGAGTTTGCATATTCTTCCCATATCTGTGTGGGTTTCCTCTGGGTGCTCTAGTTTTCTCCCACAATCCAAAGATGTGTGAATTAGCTGGACTGGGCATGTTAAATTAGCCCTTAATGTCAGGGGGACTAGAATCAGAGGTTTACAGCATGGATACAGGTCTTTCGGCCCAATTTGCCCATACCGCCCTTTTTTAAAACCCCTAAACTAATCCCAATTTCCCACACTTGGCCCATATCCCTCTATACCCATCATATCCAATGTAACCATCTGAATGCTTCTTAAAATATAAAATTGTACTTGCCTCCATCACTAAACCAAGCATGCTGAATGCTGCCTTCACCATTCTGTCCACTCTCCTTCCAAGGAGCTATGAGCATGTACCCCTAGATCTCTTTGTTCTATAACTCTTCCCAATGCTGTACCATCAGAGTAAGTCCTGCCCTGTTTCAGTTTACCAAAATGCGTTACCTTGTATTTGTCTAAATTAAACTGCGTCTGCCATTTGTCAACCCATTGATCCAATCAATCAAAATCCTGTTGCAATTGCAGATAATCTTCCTCAATGTCCACCATGCCACCAATCTTGGTGTCATCTGCAAACTTAGTAATCATGCCCCCTACATTGTCATCCAAATCATTAATGTAAATGACAAATATCAATGGATGCAGCACTGATCCCTGAGGCTTACCGTTGGTCACAGGCCTCCAGTTTGAAAAACAACTCTCTGCAATCACCGTCTGGCTTCTGTCAAAAAGCTAATTTTGTATCCATTTAGCGAACTCACCCTGGATCCCATGATATTTAACTTTATGCAACAATCTACCATGCGGTACCTTGTCAAAGCCCTTGCTAAAGTTCGTGTAGACGACATCAGCTGCAATGCTCTCAAATATCTTCTTGGTTATCCCTTCAAAAATCTCAATCAAATTTGTGAGACATGATTTTCCACTCACAAAGTTGTACTGACTGTCCATAATCAATGCTTGCATCTTTAAATGCCTGTAGATTCGGTCTTTCAAAATATCTTCCAACAATTTATCCACCACAGATGTTAGGCTCACTTGCCTGTAGTCCCCAGGGTTTTCCCTGCAGCCCTTCTTAAACAAAGGCACAACATTTGCCACTCTCTAATCTTAGGCACCTCACCCATGATTATCGATGTTTCAAATATCTCGGCTAGAGGACCCGCAATTTCCTCCCTAGCATCCCACAATGTCCTGGGATGTACTTCATTAGGTCCTGCATATTTATCTATCTTGATGCGCTTTAAGACTTCCAGTACCACCACCTCTGTATTTTGTACACTCTTCAAGACATCGATATTTAGCTAGCTAGGATAAATGCATGGGGTTATTGTGGTTAGGGCCTGGGTGGGATTGTGGTCGGTGCAGACTTGATGGGTGAACAGCCTCCTTATGCACTGAGGATTCTATGATCTAAGGTATAAGATCCTCAAACTCATTGGTCAGTTGTAGGGCTGAGGAATCTCTACTCTCACTTTCTTGATTCTCTTACCTATCTGTCTCGCAGTCATGCCCTTTAGTCTCCAACTGTTGACCAAATCAGATGACACTAACATAAGGAGTATAACTGTTTTCTAGAACAAACAATATCCAGGTAACTTTCTTCCTCTCTGAGTCATGTTGTCTGCAGCTTAGCCTCCAACTCATTAACTCAGAGCCAAAACTCCTCAGCTTCAGACATTTACTGAGATATGGTTACCATGGATTTCAGAGGCATCGCGGAGACCCCACATACTGCAGCAATAGCATTATCCACCCTGCCATCTATATTGTGTTAATCAAATACGTTTATTTTTAATTGATAGTTCCCCTCTTGACTGAACTCCAGGCTTAGCACTCAGTGCAGACCAAACATCTCTGAGGAGCCCGTGTATTTATACATTCTGGAAAACAAATGAATCAAAACCAGTTCTAGCTGGTTGCTAATTAACCAGCTGCAGCTGCTTCTGGAGAGCTTGTACATCCCATTTTAAACACGGAATAAACGTAACTCCTCTTAACTTTTTAAGAGTAATTTTAGTTGATTGCTAAATTTAAAAAAGAACAGATTATGGAGAGAAATTAACCCTTAAAACTCCCTCACTCACCAGGTTTAGCAGCACCCGGAGCAGACCCACAGTAATCAAGAAAAGGAGATGAATCATGTCTCTTAATGTTGTAGTTGGAGTGATCCTGATTGCCAGGTGTTGATATCATAACAAGCAATGTGTAGTTATGTTTGATAGAAACATCAAAACTAGAAGCAGGAATAGGCTGTTTAGACATTGAATCATAGAAGCTCAAAAGTGCAGAATGAGGCCATTCAGTCAAATCCCACCCAGGCCCTATCTCCATAACCCCAAGTATTTACCCTAATATTCCCTTTGACACTAAGTGACAATTTAGCATGGCTAATCAACCTAACCTCCACAGCTTTGGCCTGTGGGAGGAAACCAGAGCACCCTGAGGAAACCAGAGCACCCAGAGGAAACCCACGCAGACACGGGAGAATGTGTAAATCCCACACAGACAGTGACCCAAGCCAAGAGTTGAACCTGGGTCGCTGGTGCTGTGAGGCAGCAGTGCTAGCCAGTCCTTCACGCCTGCGCTGCCATTCATTATGATCATGGCTGATGATACATACAATATCCTTTTCTCTCCCCAGCCCCCCTATTCCTTGACTCCTTTAGTCCCAAGAGCTATTACTAATTTCTTCCTGAAATCACACAACGTTTTGGCCTCAACTACGATAACGAACTCCACACATTCACCACTCTCTGGATGAAGAAATTTCTCTTCACCTCAGTCCTAAAAGGAATAGAAAAATTAAAAATTTTACGGCGAAAGTTTTTTTTAATAGTTTGACATCCGCATTAAAGCTCTACCACAGTCTAATTCACAGGATGCCAGCAGCTGCAAGATGTTGGATTTAGATTAGCAAAACGTTTCTCAGTACTTCTGATGTAGTGAAAATTCTGAGGCACTTGGTAGATTACACACTTGCTTGTAAATAAATATTACCAACAGAATGAACAAGTTGTTGGGTTTGTATTATGCCTCTCACCATCTCCTATAGGTGGCACTGTTGTCAGTTTTAGAGAAATCAAGTCTGGAAGTCTTTGTATTAGCCTCAGTGATTCTTTGACATGGGGTTGCTACTGTGCTAAGCTGTGTATTTGCACAGTGTTGATGCTGAATGTTGAGTCAGCAAAAATGAGCAGCTAGATTTTTAATTCATATGAATGTGGATAATGAGGCAGTGTGACTGGTCTATGATTTCAATATTGTAGTATATCAAAATACTCAAATAGGATAATATTACATGATAATTACTCACAAAGGAAGACTATTTTACAATAGGGAATGGAATTCAAATTGCTTCTTTTAAATTCCTACTCGAATATTTTCACTAATTTTAATTTTAGGTTTTGCATAGGATTTTATGTATAGTTTTATCATTTATCCCCTGATGTGCCAAAGCAGTGTAGGAGTGGCTTGGTAGATTCTGAGCAGTTCCTGTCAGTTTTACTTAGCAGCAGTTTAAGTGGGAAACAGTGATTTATAACGTTTGCACACATGTTTTAAGACAGAGTTATTCTTCAGGAACTAATTAAATGAGTTGAGAGGGAGTTGAACATAGTACTAAACTAAGTCTACTCATTTAAAATAAAAGATGCAATCCTCTCCTTTCTTTTTAACAGTCCATCCCTTCTCATACAAGTCATAACATGAAAAATATCTGTATAAGGTAATGTGATTTGCTAAGAAGCCAACCTTGATGAGTGTATGTGTCACAGCAAACTAAAACTGTAGTGTATGGCATAGAAAGCTGCTACTACTGACATTTCTGTAATGTTGATCATTTTTAATCTGAGGATTAAAACAATGATTCTTAAATATAAGAACCTTAAAAAAATACAACCAAGCAATTTAGGCCGTGTAATCTTGGATTTCTAACCTTACCTGACTTGAGATTTAAAACTTCTATTTTGACTCTGCATTTAATATGCATTATACACGTACAAAAGAATCCCATTTGTAAGATTGTGTTGTATCCATTGCTGATATCCCTCAGGAATCGAGGTCTGCCCTCTAACAAACTCTAACATGGTATAATTTGATATTCATTTGGCTTCACCTTGACAGTTTACTTTGAAATTGGAATTAACTCAAGAGTTTGGTACAGTATCACATATGTTGCCTTTGGAATTCATCCGTGCCAAGATTTTTCAGAACTTTGGTTGTATTTATTCTCAAGTAAAAGGTTGACCTGCATTTAACTCTTGGTCTGCAAGTGCCTCTGTTTTAAAATCCTAATCCCACATTCATATTTAGTTCCCCCTGTGCCCTCACTCATCCCTATCTCTGTAACCATTTCAACCCCTACGACATTTCAAGAATTTAATGTTCCCTGCTTTCTTGACTCTTGTCCATCTCCCTCTTCACCTGAATTTTCTTAAGCTGTATATTCAGTTGACTAGGCCATAACATTTTGGAATTTCTTCTCTAAATGTCTCACTCTCTCAATCTAGCTCCAACTTTAAGATCCTTATTAAAAACTGCCTCTTTAGTCATTAATGTCTCCTTTTTTGTCTGGAATCAATTTTTTTCTAATTATATTCTGAAAAGTGCTTGATAAAAGTGCTACGTGAAAACAAGTTTTTGTTGTTAGGTTTAGCTTGTTTTTCACTTGGATCAAAAAATGATTTGTGATTTGAATTATGTAAAGCAATTGAAATAATGATTTAGAGAATCAGTACACTGGCAGCACTGGTGATACCTATCTGTGATCTTGATAGGAGATAGGACAAGCTGATTAGACTATATTTTTGAAGAAGGCATATGAGATCCTTGACTTTACTAATAGAGGTGTCCTGCATTACAGTAGCAACCACACTCTTAAAAAGTTGGCTGTAAATCATTTTGGGACATTCAATGATCATGAAAGTTGCTATATAAATGCAAGGTTTTTTTAAAAGCATGTAAATTAAACCTTTATAAATCACCAAGTAGGCCTTGATGATGTATTGTCTGATTCTGAGCACCATACTTTAAAAAGAATGTGAAGCCTTAGTGCAATGAAGATTTACTGGGACATTGAAAAAATTAAGTTATATGGAGAGTTTGAGGAAGCAGGGATTGTGATCTTTGGAATCAAAGTTTAAAGTGACATTTAATAATAGTGGCAGAAGTAGATTCAGTGGTACCTTTCAGAAGGGAATTGGATATATACTCAGAGGGAAATCTTACAGTGCCCTGGTAAAAAGGCTAACAAGCACTGATAGACTGAATAGTCTGTTACTGTGCTACATGATTCCATGGTAACGTATGGATTTTTTTAGTGTGTCAACCCTCCCAATATTATCCACTTAAGCTGCAGAAGCTTGTTTGAGTTTGGAACCATGATATTGGCAGTCCTCAGCCAGTTGGCCATTCTTCAATACGTGATCATACTCAACATTGACAGCTGTCTAAAGGTGAAGGTTTATCTCAGCAGTGATTTCCATGTTCGTGTAGTTTGAGGGTCATTTGATTGGGAGCACAGGCCATGGTTTCCTTTTATCCTCTTAAGATTTTGTGGCCACTTGAAGTGATTCACCTATTGTCCAGGCTGAAATGAGCCAATTAAGTACAGATTGGGAATTAAATCCATATGTTAATATGTTGGTTTGCTTAATACTTTTTCTTGGACTAGAATAATGAGTATATAATCTTTCATCTTTGAAACTTTGATTATATAAAAATAAGTCAAGAAGTGATACCTTGGTAGTTGAGATAGTTACCTAATATGCTGTAAATTGATACAAGTAGAGCTACCTATCATTCTTAACTGGATTTTGCAAAAAGTGATCTGTATTTTGATAAGAACCTTCCTTTTGCCCTTTGTTTCGAATGCACTCATACTTGGTATGGTGTGATCCCATCAAGCTCCAAGACAAATTGTGATTAGGATTGCTAGCATGTAATGAACCAGGGATCACATCTGAAACCTTGGGTGGTCTATGTTAACTCAGTTCACGGTTAACAGTTGAACATTTAGGAAATTGCATTAAATTGTTTTATCTGTGTGAACGGATTTGGACAAAGATAACATTTTTAATGACTGACTGTCTCCATAGATCATTCAGATGCAGGAGAGGTTACCTCAAGAGCATCTTTGTCAACAGCATGTAGTGACAGTTACCTGGGGGCAGTTGCAGAGGAAAGGAAGCGTACATCAGGGGAACTCCGAGATTTATGGAGGAAGGCAATTCTCCAACAGATTCTGCTTCTCAGAATGGAAAAAGAAAACCAAAAACTACAAGGTTAGTGGAACCTTGATTTTTGCACTGCCTCATGTCTCAGAACCCTTGCAGTACTCCATTTTGGTTTGTAAAAGCAAGAAAGCTCATGGTTGGGTCAAGTGCTAAGATGTAGCATATTTCATTTTTTCCACTACTGTTAAATTGGAACCTTTTTTGAGGGCAAAACTCTAGAAATGTGAAAAAACAAAAAAAAACTGATAGGGGACATGTTTGAAATGTATAAAATCATGAGGGGCAAAGAAAGAGTAGACAGGAAGAATTTTTCCCGTTGGTGGAGAGATTAGTGACTCGGGGGGGAATAGATTTGAGGTAAGGGGCAGGAAGTTTAGAGGAGATGCGAGGAAAAACATTTCACTCATAAGGTGATAGAAGGCTGGAATGCACTGCTAAAAAGAGTAGTGAAGGCAGAGACTCTCATAACATTTAAGAAGCATTTAGATGTGCACTTGCAATGCCAAGAAATACATGGATGTGGGCCAAGTGCTGGGAAATGGGATCAGAATAGTTGGGTGCTTTGTCTTTGACCAAAGCAGACATGAAGGGCTTAATGGGCCTTTTTCTGTGCTATTTATCTTTATGACTCTATTTCTAACTCTTGCTGTGGCGTGGATGGAACAGAGAGTAAACAATCGATAATTCCTAGTTACCTAACAAGGGGGTCTGCCTAAACACATTTACAACACTTTGAAGTTTGTATCTGACTTCTCGTCCAAAGACTAATAGCTAAGAGCTCTCAGACTCCAGATTTAGCTCAGGTCATGAGCTGAGACCAATGCTCAAATAACTGAAAAATATCAGTGAGATGCAATATCCTTTCCAATTTTCATTTCGTTGTGTGATATTTCAAAATTGTTTGTGTAGCATTCAAAATCTTAGAGGGTAATTGGTGCTCGGCTTGCACAGTAACATCCAGGTTGTTGCATAAGAGGAAACATTACTGAGAAATGGGGCTAGTTTTAGATAACAACCTATATTTAAACTTGTGGGTATTAGGAATAAGGCATATGGCTTTAAGTCAGATTAATTTTGTGTTTCTGTATTTGAAAGAGTTAATGGCTTCAGTTCAGTTTAGATGCATGCATGATAATGAGAATTTACAACATAAAGGCAAACAGGACTTAGAGGAAAGTTTAGTTGTTGTTTTGTAAACAAGAGCCACATGAAGAACTTTTGAGTTAGTTGTAGGCTAGAGCTGGTAGATGCTGATGAACAGGACATGGAAGCTGCGGAAAATAGTCTTCCCAAAAGGACAAAAGAAATTCCAAAAACTGGCAGTGGGAATAAAAAGAATGTAGCAGAAAGGTAGTTAAGTTCAAGGAATGAAGAACAAGAAGTTGAACAAGGTTCTGTTCAGAACAATTCAAGTAAATAGAGAGAGTGCTTTGAGTTAGAGACAGCTGACTTTAAATCTGTTTCTTCAGTTAGGTGAGAAGCCAGATGTTTGAGATAAGTCAAAGGTTTAGTGTCATCTTAATACAGCCTGTGAAGCAATAATGTTCTGTTGGCATGGCTAGGTATCTATGACATTATGTGGAAACCTGAATGCACATGGCAATCAGGGAAGAGAAATACAGACCTTGAAACCCTTGAGGTGGATGCTTGGTTAGGGTATCCAAAAGAGAGCTTTGTTTCGGGTAAGGTTTCAAATATGTTCTTTGATTGTGGAGTTTGGAAACACTCTTGTGGAAGGCAGAATTGCAGTGAGACCAAGTTGCCTTACAGTGTAACAAGTATCTGGGAATTTAATGAAAAACCCAAAGAATTTGTATTGAGTGCCATATATCACTTGGTTTCAGAGTGTGGAGTGTCTGATCACAGTTTGTCTATTTGTTTAGATAGACTGTACTTAGAACAGTAGAATATAAGATATTTCAGATAATATTTGGTTTACAGTATCTAAAGGTGCCCATTCTTAAGTTTGCAAATTCATCATACTTTTGCTTTTTTCTGTGTGTTGCTTCAGTCCCTTAAGCAATGATGTCCATCTTGTGTAGTATGCCAAAAAAAATCCTCCCTTATTTATCTATTCATGTGTTGGGGGCATTACTGGCTAGGCCAGCATCCTGAAATACCTTTGAGAAAGTGATGACGCCATCTTTTTAACTGCTGCGATCCATTTTTTGTCAGGATGCCAGAGGTGGAATTCCAGGAGTTTGAGTTAGCAACAGTGAAGGAATAGTCCCATGTCCAGATGTTATATGACTTGGAAGGGATCTCACAGTTGATGATACCCCCAGCATCTGCTACTGTGTTCTCCTTTCAGGTGGCAGAGTTCGTAGGTTTGAAAAGTGCTGTTGAAGGAGTCTTGGAGACTTGCTGTAGTGTACCTTGTCAATGCTACACACTGCTGCCACTCTGCGTGTTGCACATTAGCCTTGGTATAGATCGCAACTCGAGAGGCTTTGTATTATCCAAGTAATGTTGATCATCTGCTGTTCCCAATACTTGGGCTGCATTTGAATGCAAGCTGTCACAAAATGTGTTTTGTGTGGTAAGCCAAAATGTTTGGAAGCCAGGAACATTGCATTTGGTGCCAACTTCAGAAAGTGAATCATTGGCCAGAATGGATGTTGTGCAAGTTCTGTCCAAGTGCTATTGTTACATGGTTATGGGTTCCTTGTGTGAGATGCCTTATCTGTATCTATGTTGCCATATATAATCCTATCAGCATATATCAGATTTGAATTCTGATACTGTGTCATTCTCAGCATCAGACTTGGTTTATTTATGGTCAATTTGGCATCACAGGCCCCTCATTTATAGTTATTGGCTTTCCTGTGAGAGGGCTATATTGTGAAAGAGTTGTTACTTTATTTGTCTGCAGTATGAGTTCATGGTTATAATGATAAGGATTTCAGCCATATAAATGTTGTACTCATTACTATTTATTTTATCCCTGGTGGAGGGAGAATGGGCAGCCTCTTAAGTACGGTTTGATTTATGATGTCAATGTATAAGATTTGTGAGTATGTATAGAATGGTTGATGGCAATTGTGAGATAGAAAGATCTAATGAGTACTAATTTTTCCCAAGAATCCATCCAGTAATATCCTGCAGATCATTACTTGGCTACATAGTCATGTCCATTGCTCTGCCATTGGAAGCTTCCTCATTCTCACCTGTTTCGGAATCTTCTGAATGGATAAGAGTTTCCTCCTCCCTCCTCAGTTACAAATAGGGTATTGAGAAAGATTAGATAGCAATGTGGTTGACTGCAATTCCCCTTGGGCAGTGAGGGATGGGCAATAAATACTGGCCAGCCAGCATTGCCCAAGTTCCACAAACAAATAATTTTTACAAATTACTATTTTGTGACCCCTGCTAAAAAGGTCAGACTTGTTGTCGGGAGTGGACAGAATCAGGTTTTTGGTTATTGCTGCTGGATAATACAATATTATGGGCGGCACGGTAGCACAGTTGTTAGCACTGCTGCTTCACAGCTCTAGGAATCTGGGTTTGATTCCTGGCTTGAGGCACGGTCTGTGGGGAGTTTGCACATTCTCCTCGTGTCTGCTCTGGTTTCCTCCCATAGTCTAAAGATATGAGGGTTAGGTTGATTGACCATGCTTAAAAATTGCCCCTTAGAATCCTGAGGTGCGTGGGTTAGAGGGATTAGCGGGTAAATATGTAGAGATATAGGGATAGGACCTGGGTGGGATTGTGGTCAGTGCAGACTCGATGGGTCAAATGGCCTTTTTCTGCACTGTAGGTTTCTATGATTCTTCTATGAATATTTCATTGTTCACCTCTCTTGCACCTGTAGAATGTTGGCTTATATCAAGTACCAGAACCTTTTCTGTACCTTAGAAAACATGATGGTTTTGAGTTCTCTACAATGAAAGTGGTGGAGGCAGGCACTCTGGAGTTATTTAAGAGATACTTAGGTGGGCACATGAACGGAATGGGAATAGAGGGGTATAGAAAACTGATTTAAAATAGGGATCATGAGCCTTGGGGAGTCCCTGGGAAGTGTGTAAATAGACGATGATATTGATGTACTTTTTTTTATCCTGTAGGTGCTATGGTTCGCCTTGTTGTCTTACAAGGGGCATACACGCGATGGGTCATGAGAGGGCTACTCTTGGATTTTTTGAGAGTATCCTAGTGCTTCACGTCGTTAGTGTTCGCTTGACCTGGACCATTTGATGGGCAACACGACAGTACAGTGACTATTGCTGTGCTGTGCAGATACATGGATTTGGGCCTGTGTCTGTGGAAATTTGCGCATTCTCCCCGTGCTTGCGTGGGTTTTCTCTGGGTGCTCCGGTTTCCTCCCACATCCCAAAAATGTGCTCTTAGGCTAATTGGCAAAACAAATTCTCCCTAAATTGTCTCAAATTTGGTTTTTAATCCATAGATCTATAAAGATAGACAGGGGTCACGGGTAGAGGTGGGAACATCGGGGTGGTGGCGCGGGCTCGTTGGACCGAAGGGCCTGTTTCCAATGCTGTTTTGTCTTTTGTTTTTTTTAATGTATAATGCTTTAAAAAGTTCTGTGAAATGATTGATATTTTGCTTTTAAAATGATAGTAAATAAGTATCTTCGCAATGTGATGACAGATATCTGGTCAGGTATAGGGAGGAAGCAAAAGGTAGTAGCTGGGTGGACAGGAAATCCGAAAGATTAGTCAGATAGCACAATAAAGTTATAAATCTTAAGTTGATTCAAAATCATCATCATTTGGTTTATGAATCACATAAGTAAAACACCAAGCAAGTCCTAAGAATAATTTGGGAAATAACAATTTCCTTGCTTAGAGATGCTCCCGCTGTCTGCAACAACTTGTCAGAAACTGTAAGCATAGTTTCTGACACCCTTCCTGACAGTGGCAGAGTAAGCAGCTTGAAGAAATTCCTGGTCAAGGAACTTGATGAATACAATGAACAAAGTGCTAGGAAGTAGCAACATGCATCATTGGTTTGTTGTTCAAATGTCAGAATCTAATTAGGAGAACCCTTCCTTAGATGACCCTCAATCATAATCAAACTGGTTAGTGACATGTTTTTGTTTGAGTTAAAAAACTGATGATTAATTGTACAAGCAATGTCTTGATCTCAAAGCTTAACTAAACTGAATAGTTATAGGGATAATTTTAAAATAAATTTAACATACACAATTTAGTAAACACTAGTCAGTTATCTCTACATTGAGACCAAGTGCATATGGAGTGATTACTTTGCAGATGACCTCTGTTTAGTCCACAAGCATCCTGGCATTTTAATTCTTTCTCCCCCACTCCCACTTTGGTATAATGTTGCAGGCTGTGGACAAAGAAATCAATGAACCTCAGCACAAGCTCAGAAACAGCATCTCATCTTGTAATGAGATGCTGTACAACCTTCTATACAAAGTGCTCCATTTTGGATTGGAAACCTTGTCCTTATTTCTTCAATTGCCTTTGTTGACATTTGTTCTGCTCTTGCTGTTTTCACCTCCTCAAGACCCATCCATTGTTTCTTTACTTGTCGCATTTTATCTAATACCATTAAGCTTTTTGTCATTTGCTCTCTCTTGCATCCAGTATTGTTTGTTCTTGTTCAAATCCAATCACCTTAATGAAGTTTTGCCTCATTTTATATTTCATATTGTGCACCATTTTATTGAAATATGATACTGCTCATAAAATTAATCAAGCAGCAAAAAACTCATTGAAACAATTTTCATGCAAGTTACAAATTTTGGCAGGCAAGTGAGACTTGCTACCATAATGTTGTTGGACACTCTTGAAATGGTTTTCAATGTAATACTTAAAATATTTTTCTTCTACCTTGTAGCTTCAGAAAGCGACCTGCAGAACAAACGCTTGAAGCTGGATTATGAGGAAATCACTCTGTGTCTGAAAGAAGTGACTCTGGTTTGGGAGAAGATGCTCAACCTGCCTGCAAGACAAGCAGTTAAATTTGACATGGAGAATATTCATGCGGCCATGGGCCAAGGTGAGTAGCCAGAATGTGCCAGTTAACATATTAGTGATAAAGATAAAAAAAACCATTTATGTCATTTATAATAATGAGGCTCCTATTGGAATTGTTTAATGGTACCAAATTCAATATAATTTAAGAATCATGGGGATATAAGCTCTGAAGGGCCTTTCAGGTTGAGGTGCTCCTTCCCATCCTAGATGGAGAAAAGTTTTTTTTCTTTCTGTTTTTCACCTGACGTACACACACCAGTCTGAAAATTAAGGCCTGGTGGAAAATGCTTTTAAGTAGCCTCTTAAAGGCCTTAATAGGTGAAAGGGCAGCAGTATCACCCCCCCCCCCCCCCCCCCCCCCCCCCCCTCCAACTACCATGCCCACAACTCTGATGCCCTGCCCACCCAAGCATGTAATTCCATTGGCTGTGGGTGGGCAGGTTTCCAGGGTGGATTCCAACCATTCAGTCCCACCTAACCCCTCCCGCCACAACCACCACACAACCCATCTTGGGTGGAGCATAAAATTCTTCCCCCAGTTACTGGATGGGGTGTGCAGACCCTGCCCACAATGCAGTGAGGACTGTACTGTCCGGATTACAGCAATGCTGGATCCTCAGAAAGCCTTGGAATTGCTCAAACAAATCCAATAACTGTATGTTGTAAGTGCCCGCCCAACTGTTTTATTCATGTTCACTGCACGAAGACAGCTTCCATGAACCTATATGTATCTTGGGTAGAGACTTGGGTAGAGCAGGGACAGGAATGGATGTTGCAGGTTCCGGGGTACAAATGCTTTAGTCGGAGTAGAGAAGGAGGTAGAAGGGGGGGAGGAGTGGCGTTATTGGTCAAAGACTGTATCACGGTGATAGAAAAGAAGTTTGATGAGGACTTGTCTGTTGAGGTAGTATGGGCTGAGATTAGAAACAGGAGAGGAGAGGTCACCCTGTTGGGAGTCTTTTACAGACCTCCTAATAGTTCTAGAGAGGTTGAGGAAAGGATTGCAAAGTCAATTCTGATTAGGAGTGAAAGTAGTAGGGTAATTGTGATGGGGGACTTTAACTTTGCTAATATTGATTGGAATAGCTATAGCTCTAGCTCGTTAGAGGGGTCAGTTTTCGTACAGAGTGTGCAGGAAGGTTTTTTGACTCAGTATGTAGATAGGCCAACTAGAGGTGAGGCTACATTGGATTTGGTGCTGGGCAATGAGCCAGACCAGGTGTTAGGCTTGGAAGTTAGTGAACATTTTGGTGATAGTGACCACAATTCGGTTACGTTCACCTTAGTGATGGACAGGGATAGGCATGAAGCTGGGGGCAGTAGTTATAGCTGGGGGAAGGGTAATTATGAGGCCATCAGGAGAGAATTAGGGTGCATAGATTGGACTAGGAAACTACAGGGACTGGGAACATCTGGAATGTGGTGCTTATTCAAGGAGCAGCTGCTGCGAGTCCTTGATAAGTATGTCCCTGTCAGGCAGGGAGGAAATGGTCGAGTAAGAGAGCCTTGGTGTACGAAAAAAGTTGATTTGCTGGTTAAGAAGAAAAAGGAGGCTTATGTCAGGATGAGGCTTGAAGGCTCAGTTAGTGCAATGGATAGCTATAGATTAGCCAGGAAGGAGGTAAAAAGTGAATTGAGGAGAGCTAAGAGGGGACACGAGAAGATGTTGGCTGATAGGATTAAGGAGAATCCTAAAGCTTTCTTTCGATATGTTAAGAATAGAAGATTGGTTAGGGCAAGATTAGGGCCAGTCATAGACAGCAGTGGGAAGTTGTGCGTGGAGCCTGAAGAGATTGGTGAGGCACTGAATAAATATTTCTCTTCGGTATTCACGCAGAGTGCTGGAAATGTAGCTATGGAGAGCACTGAGGTACAGGGTTGCAAATTGGGAAGTATTGTAGTAGATAGGGAGGATGTGTTAGAAATTCTCGAGGGTTTGAAGTTGGATAAGTCCCCTGGGCCGGACGGGATTTACCCTAGGATTCTCTGGGAGGCAAGAGAGGAGATTGCAGAGCCTCTGGCTCTGATCTTCAGGTCCTCGTTGGTTAAGGGTGTGGTTCCGGAGGACTGGAGGATAGCGAATGTGGTCCCATTGTTTAAGAAGGGGAAGAGAGACCTTCCAGGGAATTATAGGCCAGTGAGTCTTACTTCTGTTGTGGGCAAGGTATTGGAGAGAATTATTAGGGATAGGATTTATAGTTATTTAGAGAGAAATGAATTGATTGGGGATAGTCAGCATGGTTTCGTGAAGGGTAGGTCATGCCTTACTAACCTCATTGAGTTTTTTGAGAAAGTGACCAGAGAGGTGGATGGGGGTAAGGCGGTTGATGTAGTATATATGGACTTTAGTAAGGCGTTTGATAAGGTGGCCCATGGAAGACTTCTACAGAAAATGCAGATGTGTGGAATAGAGGGTGATTTAGCTAATTGGATTAGGAATTGGCTGGCAGATAGAAGACAGAGGGTGGTGGTTGATGGGAGATATTCATCGTGGAGTTCGGTGACGAGTGGTGTGCCTCAGGGGTCTGTTTTGGGGCCCCTGCTGTTTGTAATTTTTATAAATGATCTGGATGAGGGTATTGAGGGATGGATCAGTAAATTTGCAGATGACACTAAAGTCGGTGGAGTGGTAGATAGTGAAGAGGGGTATTATAGTTTACAGAGTGACTTGGACAAGTTGCAGAGCTGGGCCGAGAGGTGGCAAATGGAGTTTAATGTGGAAAAGTGTGAGGTAATGCACTTTGGCAGGAACAATAAATGTGTAGAGTATAGGGCTAATGGTAGGGCTCTTAATAGTGTTGAGGAACAGAAGGATCTTGGTGTATGTGTCAATAGATCCCTGAAAGTAGGCAGTCAAGTGGATAAAGTTGTTAAGAAGGCATATGGAGTCTTAGCTTTTATTGGTAGGGGGATTGAATTTAGGAGCCGCAGCATCATGTTGCAAGTGTACAAAACTCTAGTGCGGCCGCACTTGGAGTATTGTGTGCAGTTCTGGTCGCCACATTATAAGAAAGATGTGGAGGCATTGGAGAGGGTACAGAGGAGGTTTACCAGGATGTTGCCTGGTATGGAGGGCAGGTCCTATGAAGAGAGGTTGAAGGATTTGAGGTTGTTTTCGTTAGAAAGGAGGCGGCTAAGAGGGGATCTTATTGAAGCATATAAGATGATTAGAGGTTTAGATAGGGTGGACAGTGATAGCCTTTTTCCTAGGATGGAGAAAGCTAGCACGAGGGGACACAGCTTTAAATTAAGGGGTATGAGTTATAGGACGGATATCAGAGGTAGGTTCTTTACTCAAAGAGTGATTAGGGAGTGGAATGCCCTGCCTGCAGCTGTTGTAGATGCGCCAAGTTTGGTGGCGTTTAAGAGGTTAATTGATAAGTATATGGAAGAGAAGGGAATGGTTTAGTTTGGAGGGGCATTGCTTTTTATTTTGGTCGGCACAACATCGAAGGCCGAAGGGCCTGTTCTGTGCTGTATTGTTCTATGTTCTATCTCTTTTATCAGCCAAATGGCTATAATAAAGAGGCTGTAGTATGCCTCAGGCTCTTGATTTAGAATTAAACTACAAGTATTATGGGCTTCTTACAGTGCCGATGATGCACTGGCTGATGCATTACAACATTTTGAATCCCCTGAGACTGTCCTTTTTTGGGAGTTTAAAATAGAACCAATATGATTTTCAGGTACTGTAGAAGTACAGTCACTGCCATTGAAGTACAATGGCAATGATTTGAATATGCTGGTTGTTCTTATTTAATTGTTTTGATCTTCGAAATGAGGTTTATCAGTGCTGGGGAAGCAGGTATTTCAGACATCTTGAGTGAGATTCTCAGCCCTCCCCTTAGCGTCCTTAGTGGCGAGAGGTGACACATTGTTTGTTTGATCCTTTGACCCCCACCATTGTCAGTGGGAATTCCCATTGAAGCCACTGCACGCCACCTTAAAGCGGGGGGTGCGCCGAAAGACCGGAGAACCCCACTGGCATAATTGACCAGAGAATCTCTACCATGGTTTCATACGGCTAGCTCCAGATCCTTATCACTTTCTGGGCCTGTAATCCCCTATAGACTTCCTATCTCCTAACTAACTGTATACCTCCCTACCACCCCCTATACCTTCCCTCATCCCTCCCCTCAGTTATGGAACTGTCAGCCAAGATGAACAGGTCTTCCTGTCCACAACCTCATAATTTTATACTTTTCAGACTTCCCTCAGGCTTCTCTTTGCAAAGAAAACTATCCAACCTTTCCTCGTAGCTAAAATTCACCAGTCAAGGCAACATCCTTGTATAAATCCAGTATGCCCTATCGTGCTTTTACATCTTTCATATTGTGCGTTGACCCGAACTGCATGCAGTACTCCAACCATGGCCTACCTAGTATTTTTTTTTACAGTTTCAACCTCCCTGCTCTTGTCTTTATTCGACAAGGTATAGAAGTATCACACGTGCTTTCTCGGCCAATCTATCTACCTGGCGTCGTGGTTAGCACTGCTGCCTGCCAGCGCCAAGAACCCAGATTCCTGGCTTGGATCACTGTGCGGAGTCTGGATGTTCATTCTGTGTCTGTGTGGGTTGCTTCTGGGTTTCCTTTCACAGTCTGAAAGACATGCTGGTTAGGTGCGTTGGCCATGCTAAATTCTCCCTCAGTGTACCCGAATAGGTGCTGAAGTGTGGCAACTAGGGGATTTTCACAGTAACGTCATTGCAATATTAATGTAAGCGTACTTGGCTCGGTGGACAAAAACTTCAAGGACTTGTAGACCTGAACTCCTCTCTTCCTTTGCACTTAGTATCCTACCATTTATTCTGTATTCTTTTGTTAGCTTCCCCATGTGTACTACCTTGCGCACCATTTTGCCTGAACCTCAGATGGGCACACGCTTCTGAATCAGGGTGACCATTTTCCATTTCAGCGAGGATCCACTCAGGTGGACAGCTTCAGTTTTAAAAAAATTACACAGCCCTGACTTACTAGAACTATGAAAGGGTGCAGCATGATTTGTGTGTTTTGATTGATTTTGTTTTCCACTGAACTGAAAATGTATGTGGATGTTAACTATGACAGGACACGGTTTGATTCTGATACCATCTGTGGCCAAATAGCTTATTGACAGTCAGTGCCTAAAGAGTGGTCACAAAAGAGGTGCTGGAGAGCTGCCAATGCCTATAGAATTGTTTGAGATGTGGAGGAAGGTCTGTGTGTTGTCAGTTTTGTTATCTGTTTCTAGGTTAATTTAGTGGGGAGCATTGAAAATCAAAAATAAAGTGGTCAAAGCTGCACTTGAATCAAAGTTGTTTTGCATGCTGTTCTAGTTTAACCTTGTAGCAATCATTCTTTGCTGTTTTTTATCACCCTTTTAATAGAATGCGTCGGCTGTCACAGTACTCCCATATAACAGGTGCCCCCTTTTTGCACTTTAATGAAAATGCTCAAAAGTCTTGTTGTGAAAATTAATTTTATTCAAGTCATCCACTGCACTAACTAACAGCACATTATCACCTCACTGATTACAGCAAACAGGAATCTAAATCTATGTGCAATTGTTTACCCCTTGATATGATGCAATTCTTAAGCCCATCTTAACAGATACTCACCAGGTTTCTTAAGAGCAGAATTTTTCTTTGCGTTCTTGCTGCATTGAACAATGGCAGCAGTGAAAGCGAAGACAATTGTAGTCAACACAAAATGTGAATGCCAGCTTAACTGGCTCTGTTTCAATCCCTCATTTCCTATCCTGATGGCTGGTGGAGCACACACGAGTGTCATAATTGCGCCACTTAGTTGTCTGAAACTAGGAAATAAAATATATTGTTTTAGTTCTACAGCTGCTTATGTGTTAGCATATGAGGCAAACAATTTTTGTTCTGTCAGAATTTCATCTTCTATTCGCTCAGTCTTCAGCTACTGTAGGAGTGGCAGTGCTGTTCAGGAGAAACAGCGGAGGACCAGGTAATCAGACTGGCAACAGCCAGATCCTTTACCTGAAACCCCTTCCCTTTACCTTTTACTGCACTGACCCTGTTGTAAAATGGATGATTCAACTAGCAACAGCAAAGCTGGTAACACATGAAGGTTTCGGAATATAAGTGGGGCTTTGACCTTGTGGATCCGGAACTGGCTTGCCTGCAGAAGGCAGAGGGTGGTGTGGGTAGGTCTTCTTCTGCATGGAGATCGGTCATCAGGGCATTGCTGTTCTAGGACCCTTGCTGTTTGTCATTTTCATAAATGACCTGGATGAGGAAGTGGAGGGATGGGTTAGTAAGTTCGCCGACGATATGATGGTTGGTGGATAGTCTGGAGGGATGTCAGAAGTTGCAGCAAAACATAGATAAGATGCAAGAGTGGGCGGAGAAGTGGCAGATGGACTTCAACGCGGATAAATGTGTAGTGATCCATTTTGGCAGGAACAATGGAATGAAGGAGTACAATATCAAGGGTAGGAGTCTTAGCAATGTTGAGAGCAGAAGAATCTTGGGGTCCTGATCCGTAGGACTCTTAAATCAGCCTCGCAGGTGGAGGATGTGGTCAAGAAGGCATATGGTGTACTGACCTTCATTAATCGAGGGATTGAGTTTCGGAGTCGGGAGGTAATGCTGCAACTTTATAAGACCCTTGTCAGACCCCACTTGAAGTACTGTGCCAATTCTGGTTGCCTCACTACAGGAAGGATGTGGAAGCTATTGAGAGGATGCAGAGGAGATTTACAAGGATGTTGCCAGGATTGGGGGGCATGCCTTATGAAGATAGGTTGAGGGAGCTAGGTCTCCTCTCTGGAGAGAAGGTTCAGAGGCGATCTGATAAAGGTTTATAAAATGTTAAGAGGAATAGATAGCCTCCGAGCATCCACCCTATTTCCCAGAGCTGAAATGGTCGCTACAAGAGTATACAGGTTTAAGAATGCTGGGCAGCAAGTACAGAGGAGATGTTAGAGGTAAGTTTTTCAGTTAGAGGGTGGTGAGTGAATGGAATTGGCTGCTGTCAGTGATGGTGGAGGTGAACTTGCTGGAGTCTTTTAAAAGACTTCTGGATGAATACATGGGATTAAATGGGATTGGGAGTTACAGATAATTCTATGGCCTGGTAGATATGGGTATGATTGGCACAACTTGTGGACCGAAGGGTCTGTTTGTGCTGTAGTGTTCTATGTTCTATAACTGAGACAAATTCAGGATTCCTTCAAAAATGTGTATGCATTTATAAAATACTAACAGCTAACATTCAGAAAGACATATCAAGCTTTTAACAATTCATGAAATTTTAGCTGGATGTGTGTGGTCTTCAAGTGAAGATCGTAGCTGAGAACTTTGACTTTCTTAATTATCAGATCATGAAGATAGTGCCTTATTCTGAGGTGCTGGTAATTCTGCCATATCTTACCCAAGTGGTCAGGAAGTATTGGAAAACTAACTAGAGATATAGGAACATCTGTCCAACATCAACATGTGTGCAGTGCTGATAGAGACAGCTGAATAATGATCAACAATGGTTTCCTTTCTGCTTAGGAACCCATTTTTATGTCTTCACCTTTGCCCTGGCTTGTAACTTAACACACCATGAGGGAAGAAACCTCAGTTGGATATTTTCGTTCAGAATCGTTTAGTTCCACTGAATTCAGTCAGAGATTTTAAAAATAAATGCTTTAGCAAATATTGTGGGGTCTCAATCTATTAAGAATACTGCAAAACACAGTTGATATTCGTTTAAACAGCAAGCTGTTGCTCCTTGTCACGAAGTGCAAAGCTGAGTTCCGTTGTTCAGTACCCACACATGAGGCTGGATTTTATGGGTTGCTGTGGTCTTCAAACATGTGGCTAAAAACTCACTGGCTAATCCGCCCATCGTAGTGATGACAGTTCAACACTGGGAGCATAATTAATTGTTTTAAGGTGAGACTTCTGCCACTAAGTAGGAGGAAGTCCGGTTTAGAGAGCAGGCTGGCATCTCTTGTAATCTCAACAGTGAACTTGTGGGAACGGCAGCTGCCGTTGGGACAACAGGCAGTACCAATGAGGATGAACCCCAATGTGGCATTTAAAGGGCAATTAGACGAATACACGAATAGGATGGGAATGGAAACTTACATATTCTAAGTGCATAAGGTTTTAGTTTGTGCGTGATCCGCACAGACTTGGAGGTCCAAAGGGCCTGCTTCTGTGCTATGCAAGGTAAATCTGGAGTATTGTTAAGGCCAAGCTGGCAAGCCCTGATGAAGAGGTGGAGGACTGGGTTTAATGGGCTGGGGTAAGATGAGGTAAAGGGGAAGGCTGACCTTTTGGGGAGGGAAGGAGGGCCCAGGAGACATACAAAATCTGGCCCTAGCTCAACACCAGCTCACAAGTTAATTGTGCTGGGCCGTCTACACTGTGGTGAGTATAATAGAGGCAGGGGCAGGATGAAGCTCATAAGTGGCCATTAATTGGTCACTTAACTGCCTAAAAATGCCCAAGAGTGGATGGGGGTAGTCAGGCCACCAAAATATCCACCACTCCCCCTGGAAAATTTGAGATGGGTTGGGGTGGCTCGGAAGACCATGTATTGGGTATTATGAAACCCTCTAGCATCCCTCCTCCCTCCCGCCACCCACAATGCTTCCAAACCCTGTCAGCTAAGGAACGTAGAATCCAGCCCATGCTAAGGAAAGACTGACGGTGTCCAACATACAGGATTACAATTGCTGATGGAGTTTGAAGTGTATGTTTATTGTGGGGGACTGGTTAAGGGGTAGGTGATGGTGAAACAAGGGTAATGAATAATTTGTGTTACCGGATCTGGCAGTTTCATGGTGTTTAATTACATTGATTTTCAACAGCAAAGCAAAAGTTTTTGTTTGTTATTACACCCCCCTTTTCAGCAACATTCTTCCGCACATGTAGGGTGTGAACCCAGTACTAGTCTGTGTGGTTGCTATTTATCATCTACAATATCTTAAATATGTTATCGCCCTTTGTATGTGATGTGCGAAACAAGTTGCAAGTGTTTTAAAGGAGTTGTTAGGTGCTGCATAATTCTTAATTTAATATGTATGGGACGACAGTCATGAAGTAACCATCAAGTGGACACTAACTGCCGGTCAAACTTTTTATTGATATGAAAGGGACCTCCAACAGAAGAGTGCTTTACATTTATTTAAAACTTTAATTCGTTATGGAAGGAAGAATGTAATTCAGGAGAATTCAAATGAAATAATTTCACAGTATATGCACAAATCTCATACCACTTCGGAGGCTATTGCAGCAATTACTGTACATGGATTCAACAACAACCAGCAACAACATCAACTTGCATTTATGTAGCATCTTTAACATAGTAAAAGGTGCCTCTGTTATCAAACAAAATTTGATACAATTTGACAAATTTGTCACAAAGAGATATTTAGATCAGTGGTCAAAGAGATTGACCATCAGGTGGAGCTTAAAGTAACATGGAGGTTTGGGGATGGAATCTCAGGCCTTGTAGCCAAAGAGCTGAAGGCACTGCTGTCAGTGGTGGAACCATTAAAATTGGATTGTCGGAGGCTAGAACTAGAGGGGGAGGGGTGCAAATATCTTAGGGATGCTGAGGGAGATTGGAGAGAGGCAGAGGCAAGGTCACAGAGGGCTTTGAAAACATGCATTCCTGCAAGGAGAGAGGATTGTGGGATGTGCTAAGAGGCTAGGGGTAGTTTTAACCAAAATAAAGATAAATCCTTTTTCCTTTTTGCTACTTCGGATGTCTTCTCTTAGATTTAATTGATATCTTGCAGCTTAATTTCTAGTTGAAAGTGGGAATGATAAAGCTGTGGCGACAAGCATGTCATGGCAGTAGGCAGCAGCAATGCTGAAACTTGTTGCACGCATGGTTAGTAAGTTGATATCCGGTGCTTGAACCTGCAACCACAGCAGAGTGAAAGGCGCTACTGATATGGGAAAGCTGGAGCCACAAAGACTGTTTTGGTACCCACTAACTTTATTCACCACAGCCTTGTTAAAACAATACAAATCATCAAAGTAGGATTCCCACAGACAAATCTTTCCACAAGTCGAAACTGAAGAATAGTGTCATAGTACTTTGCCATTCTTTTCCTCAGTGGGTTACACAATGGTCATGGTTATTTGCAGAAGTTTCTTCATTCCAGCAAAACTGGATGTGGTACTGTTTATTGGTACTCCGATACTCAAAAACAAATCTGATTGCTTTTAAGCACCTGGGTGGATGGTTTATTTAGCAGTGCTGGCAGTTACTTTGCTACACGCATGGTTCTGGATCAGCACGAGAGACCATAACTAGGGGAGATGATGGCATGGTGGACTTGGAATAATACTCTGAAGACCCAGGTTCAAATCCACCAATGCAGATAGTGGAATTTGAATTCAATAAAAAATCTGGAATTAAAATTCTAATGATAACCAGAAAATCATTGTCAGAAAAGTCCAAATGATTCACCAATACTCTCTGGGAAAGAAAATGTGACCTCATCACTGGCTTTGGCCTATGTGTCACAGCAGAGCCACAGCAATGTGGTTGACTAAAGGCTCTCTGAAATGGCCTAGCAGGTCATTCAATTCAAAGGAAATCAGGGATGGACAATAAATGCTTGCCCAGCCAGTGATGCCATATCCCCATGAATGAATTTTAAAAAATAGTTACTTATCATTTAAAACCAGCCTATTATCTATATTGACACAATTGTACATTTAAATCACAACTGGTCAAGTTTTCATTCACTCTATTTGGCCTAGTTGCCACATCCACGTATAAAATAGAAATGTAAAATCCAATACCGACCTTATCACTGAACATCACTCCAAAATTGTGCCCATCGCTTTACATGTTACATTTTAGATCACTCATCAGTTGTCTTTTCCGATAATGTCTGACTTGCTCTGTTGAAAAAGTTGCACGGGAAACTAACTAAATCTTGCTCCTGGACTCAATAAAATGAAGCGATAATTGGCTGGGGTGCGTTTGTCCTGCTTTTATGTACAGGGCATATCTGGGCAATATTCCACATTGTCAGGCAGATGCCAGTGTTGTAACTGTTCTGGAACAGCTTGGCTGGGCCAAGTTCTGGAGCGTAAGTCTTCATTCAGTACTATTGCTGGAATATTGTCAAGGACTATAACCTTTGCAGCATCCATGTCTTCGGTATCTGTCCTGCAAAGTTGTAATTGCAATAAGAACTACTCAACACAAGCAAAATGTTCAAGTTCTGTTTAGAAACATGCCTGTTGATCTTTCTAAGACTTCATATTGAAAACCTCTAATCATGACATTCTCCCTGCACCACTCCGTCCTTGTCACTGTTCTCAGCACCACCAATTTTTCAGTAGATCTGGATTGAGCAAGAATGGAAAAATATTTGGGTGTCCTTCACTATATTCCTACTGTTTATACCTGTCTGCTGCCCATATCCAACATACAAATCCAAGTATAAATATATGCCAGATGGACATTGGACTCAAAGGATGCTCCCCTTAGTGACGGGCAAAGACTGAAGGAAATTTCCCTTAAGGTGTCTTTATTTAGTGCCTTCTGCTTTAAAACAAGACTTAATCAGTTGTTAAAATGAGTCTAATATAGTTAATAAAATTAACTATATTATTTTGATAATTAATTTTAATAAAATTAACTATATTGACAAATAAATAGAGACGGTGGTTGGAGATGAAGCAAAATTTGAAATTGTGCAAGGTATTGAATGCTTCAAATTACAAAGGGAACACATGTTTATATTAGAAATACTTTGTTCCATTTTTGATATGAATATTCCAGTGTGCTCCAGAAGCAACGATATTGGCTTGTGCTGTACTCCCTTTTTAAAAACTGAAGGAACGTTTTTGTTCAAAGTGAAGTGTAGATCCTATAGTTTAAAGTAACATGCGCGTGGGGAGGGGTTATGGGGCCAGGAGTGGACATTTGAGCAGGGGATGCGACCATGGTCATTATGTGGGGTCACGGAGGGGGAGGGGATGCCAACTCCCACTGTGGGTGAGAATGAGCCGATGATAGGCCCAGGGGGTTGTTTTTGGTGGGGGGAGAGGGGGTGGAGGTAGATCATCGTGGGTGGTTGGCGGGGGAACAGAGAATGTGTTTGGAGTTAATGCTGGCGCTGATCGAGGATGGGAAGGGAGCCGCCTTGATTTTGTTTGGCAGAATGCGGCAAAATCTGGGGAGAAATACAACTGTTTTCTTGCCAGAAACAACAATCGTTTTTCAGATTTAGGCCATGATTCTTTTTTTTGTGTGCAAGAGTTTGAATGCAAAATGAATCCTCTCTTGCTGAACTGGGGATATTCGCACTTGTATGTAAGGTATAAAAATGTGACTTTCCCACTGTATAATTGTTCTTTAGCTGCTTTCATATTGGTCTTTGTATTTCTAGTTCCTGATACAGTTTTCCACAGTTGCCAGCAATGCCTTATTAAATCTGGTTGGGTGTGGTGTCATTACTATGATGCATAACACATATGAATTTTAAAATTATATGGGAAACAAAACCTGAAATTGATATTGAGTGTATAGTGTCATTTTGTCAGTTAGTAAACATGTCAACCGAGGACACTGGAAAAAATTGGGTCAAGAAAGTTGACAGCCCAAAATCACTACCAGCCCTAAGCATCAGCTTTTGATGTTTGAAAAAAGTAATAGCATTGATCGTGTAAGTTAGAAGATTGGTATGTCAAATGTTCCTACAATTGTATTGGGGAAAATAAGCAGTCAAAGCCTGAAAAAGGATACCAGTGTTTTAAGCATGAATCTAACTTGAGAAAGGCAAATTAGAACCTTGCTATTGAAAACTCGAATTCAGTTAATTTAGAATTGTATACGCTCATTCCAAATGGTGGTCCCTCTCCCCTTTATAATAATCTCTCATGTACCTCAAAGCTCATACCAATTGTCCATATTGCAAAGAACAACAAAGAACAAAAAACAAAAAAAAACCTGGTAGACACCAGTATAATGCTGCTTGACTCGGGGAATAAGAACTCAATAAGAATTTAGCAACACCAATTTTAAATCCAACCGATTTATTTGATAGTAAATTTGCAAGCTTTCGACACTCTTGTGCCTTTGTCAGGCAAATGCAGTGTTCTGGTCTGTAATCGCACACATATCAACAAAGACAGTCACAGATTGCTGATTAGAATGCGAATCCTTACATCTATCCTGCTATTCAAGTGTTAAAGTGGCTAACAATGTGTGTGAAGGGAATCCTGAGCATTGGTTAGAGAATTGTGTATTTTCTCCAGACAGCACAGTAAGTGAGGTTTTTTGCTAACCCAGGCAAGTTACGGGGGTTACAGATAGTGTGTCATGAAGCCAAGATCCCTGTTAAGACCGTCCTCATGCGTGCGGAGCTTGGCTATCAGTCTCTGCTCAGCGACTCTGCGCTGTCGTGTATCACGAAAGCCCCCTTGAAGAACATTTACCCGCAGGTCGGAGGCCGAATGCCCATGACTGCTGAAGTGTTCGCCCACAGGAAGGGAACTGTTTTGCCTGGTGATTGTTGAGCGATGCTCATTCATCCGCTGTCGTAGTGTCTGCATGGTCTCCCCAATGTACCATGCTTCGGGACATCCTTTCTTGCAACGTATTAGGTAGACAACGTTGGCCGAGTTGCAAGAGTATGTACCGTGTACCTGGTGAATGGTATCCTCACGTTTGATGATGTCGTCCATGTCTATGATCTGGCATGTCTTGCAGAGGTTGCTGTGGCAGGGTTGTGTGGTATTGTGGTCACTGTTCTCCTGAAGGTTGGGTAGTTTGCTGCGAACAATGATCTGTTTGAGGTTGTGCGGTTGTCTGAAAGCAAGAAGTGGGGGGGTGGGGATGGCCCTAGTGAGATGTTCATCGTCATCAATGATATGTTGAAGACTCCGGAGAAGATGTCGTAGCTTCTCCGCTCCGGGGAAGTACTGGACAACAAAGGGTACTCTGTCCACCGTGTCCCGTGTTCGTCTTCTGAGGAGGTCAGTGCGGTTTATCGCTGTGGCAGGTTGGAACTGTCGATCGATGAGTCGAACGCCATATCCTGTTCTCACGAGGGCATCCTTCAGCGTCTGGAGGTGTCTGTCATGATCCTCCTCATCTGAGCAAATTCTGTGTATACGGAGGGCTTGTCCATAGGGAATGGCTTCTTTAACGTGTCTAGGGTAGAAGCTGGAGAAGTGGAGCATTGTGAGGTTGTCTGTCGGTTTGCGGTACAGTGAGGTGCTGAGGTGACCGTCCTTGATGGAGATGCGTGTGTCCAAGAATGCAACTGATTCTGGAGAATAGTCCATGGTGAGTCTGATGGTGGGATGGAACTTGTTGATATCATCATACAGTTGTTTCAATGACTGTTCACCATGAGTCCAAAGGAAAAAGATGTTATCAATGTATCTAGTATATAACCTTGGTTGAGGATCTCGTGTGGTGAAGAAATCTTGTTCGAACTGTGTATGAAGATGTTGGCATACTGAGGTGCAAATTTGGTCCCCATAGCTGTTCCATGTGTCTGGATGAAAAGCTGATTGTTGAAGGTGAAGACATTGTGGTCCAAGATAAAGCGGATGAGTTGTAAAATTGCATCCGGAAACTGGCCGTTGTTGGCATTGAGTACTGAGGCAGCTGCAGCAATACCACCGTCGTGGGGGATGTTGGTGTAGAGCGCCGAGACATCAATTGTGACAAGGAATGTCCCTGGTTCAACTGCTCCATGTGTGCTGAGTTTCTGTAGGAAGTCCGTAGTGTCAAGACAAAAGCTGGGGGTTCTTTGTACAATGGGTTTCAGGATGCCCTCGATATAGCCGGAGAGGTTCTCACACAGAGTCCCATTGCCCGATACGATGGGACGGCCGGGTACGTTTGCCTTGTGTATCTTTGGGAGGCAGTAGAGATCTCCAATGTGGGGAGTACGTGGAATGAGAGCCCGGAGGGTGTTCTGAAGGTCCAGATCAAAGGTTTTGATCAGAGTGTTGAGTTGACGAGTGTGTTCTTTGGTCGGATCTGCTGGTAACTGTCTGTAGTGTTTCTCATTGTTTAGTTGTCAGTACACTTCTTCACAGTAGTCCGTTCTGTTCAGTATGACGGTGGTGCCTCCTTTGTCTGCTGGTTTGATGACAATGTTGCGGTTGGTCTTGAGAGCACGGATGG
This sequence comes from Sphyrna mokarran, assembly GCA_024679065.1. Classification (NCBI taxonomy): domain Eukaryota; kingdom Metazoa; phylum Chordata; class Chondrichthyes; order Carcharhiniformes; family Carcharhinidae; genus Sphyrna; species Sphyrna mokarran. The sequence continues at coordinate 88,422,334 of JAGIQG010000001.1, read as the reverse complement.
CCTTGCTTTGTGCTTGGGTGATGTTCGGGACTGTCTTGTAAGTGCGGTTGATAAATCTGGTGTTTATGCACCTCCTGATGGCTTGGGCATACATGTCCAGTCGGGGGCAGCGGCCTTCCAGAGGAGTCCAATTGGATTCATTCCTCTTCGGTTGCTGCACTGCTGATCCTTCTGTCGGCTGTTCTGGTTTATTAGCTGTTTCATTGAGTCTGCTATTGGCCTCTTGGGGTTTGTGGAAGAACTCACGCAGCCTCATTCGCCTGATGAATTCCTCTGTGTCCGCTGCAAGACTGATGGGGTCCATTTTGGTGGTGGGACAGAAATTGAGCCCTCGGCTGAGAACTTCGATTTCCTCTGATTGAAGTGTGTAGTCCGACAAGTTAACAATGGATCTCCCTGCGGTAGTGTTGTTTTCTACTGTGGTGCCAAGGGAGGCTTGGTTGTTGCTGGTGGCGATGCCGAGTTTTTCAAGTTTCCTGTTCTTGGTGTGCATGTAAATGGTGTAGTTTCTTTGTCTCATCTGCTTGGCAAAGTTTCACAGCTGATCTGCGTCCTGAGCGCAAGTTGAGAATATGTATTCCATTTTACTTTCCAGGGTGCGGCGTTTGCTATAGAGCTGGTGTATGAGGTGATTGAGGAGTGTGACGGCAAAGCCTCTCAGCGTAGTCTGTGTTATAGGTTGACCTGAGTGAAAGTTGACTCGGAGAATGACAGATCTGGTATGCAAATTCCTGCAATAGAGTTGGAATGTTGTCAAGAGCCAGAGTCCTTTCCGTGCCAGGTAATCTTTGCCAGTGAATGTAATGCAGAGTGAGCTGGACCATAGTATCTGTGACAGTGAGGCATTGGTGTATCTCACTCTATATCAGACCAATATCCTCCACTAGCTCTATGATAAGCACCTACATCTCCCGTATTGCTATTAATAGGAACATTTTAGAAATGATTGAACACTTCCCATGTCTCAGCAGTGAGCAAAAGGTCACTATTGAAGAGATCAGTTGTGCCAGTAGAACCTTCCAAAAACAGTGCAACCAAGTCTTTGGCGATGGATATCTCCACTAGAAAAGCCAGTTCATCCAGCATCGCAATCATGACCATGTGACGTTAGCTTCACATTCTGAACACACTGTATCCACGTGCCAAATGAATGACTTCAGAAGCTGATCTTCTTTTCACACCTTGGGGTTGGCATCACATCCTAAAGGGAACAAAGGAAACATTGTAAGGACTTAAAGATTAGACTCCTAAATTACCTGAAGGGACACAAATAATGAAGCCTGGCAGATGATGTTTGCAGGAACTGACAAAAACAACAACAGAGAAAGATGAAGAGGAATTTGTTCCTCTAGTCACCCACCCTGACCCCCATGTTACCACTTTTCAAAATTGTCCTTTATGCCCAAACCAAAGTTTCAGTTAGCGAAAGTTGGGTTAGGAAGGTGTTGGCATAGTAGTATTATTGCTAGATTGTTAATCCAGAAACTCAGCCATGTTCTGGGAACCCAAGTTTGAACCTTGCCATGGCAGATGGGGGAACTTGAATTCAATTAAAAATATCTGGAATTAAGACATACTGATGACCATGAAACCATTGTTGATTTGTTGTAAAAATCCATCTGGATCACTAATGTCCTTTAGGAAATTAAAGCTGCTGTCCTTACCTGGTCTGGCCTACATGTAACTCCAGAGCCACAGCAATGTGTTGACTCTCAACTGCCCACCAAGTGCAGTTAGGGATGGGCAATAAATGCTGGCCAGACAGCGATGCCCATGTCCCACGAATGAATTTTAAAGAATGCTCTTCTGTGAAAACTCTGTTCAATTTTGGTTCATGATGTACGAGTTATGCCGTAAAACCTTTCCATCTTTCCACTCCCAGCTCTCCATCCTTTAAAGACACTTCATAAAATCTAAATCTTTGATTCACGTTTTTGTCACCTGGCCAGGGTTAATTTTTATCAAGTTACCCTCCTGTGAATTACTTTGGTTTGTTATACTGCTTTTATTAAATTCAGTCAGAAATATTAGTCAGTAGGTAAGAAAAATTGACTTTTGTCCAGAAGTGAAATGCATCACTAATGGAATGCAATGGTTCAAGAATGAGGCTCACCATCACTTTCTTGAGGACAATTAGGGATGGGCGATAAATGCTGGTTTATTCAGTGATGCCTGCATCCTGGTAAAGAATTTTGTAGAAGTTCTGAACTGCAAATCTTTTTAATGTTGAATGGGTGATAGTTTCAGTACTGAAGAAATCTCCACATTTAGCATGTTGTATTAAATCTCTGATTTGTTACTGATTAAAGTTCTCAGTCTTTGCTAGAGTCCTTATTTATGAATTAAAAACCATTTGGCTGAATTAACATTCCTAAAATCTTTATATAGGTGTACCCCGGCAACACCGTGGTGAAATATGGAAACTTCTAGCAGAACAGCACCAGTTGAGGTACCAGTTACCTATAAAACAACAGCCAAAGGACATTCCATATGAAGAATTGTTAAAGCAGCTAACGTCTCACCAGCACGCAATACTTATTGATCTTGGTAAGTATCCCCTTTATTGATAGCCACTGACAGTTACTGAAGTCAACTGGGTATAACTACATATCCTTTCCATTCCTAATAATAGTTCTGGTTGTTCAGATAGGCTTAAAGATTAGTGTCAATTTATATTTAGAATACTGTAGACTGAGATTTGATCTAATGATGGTAGTATAAAATAATGAGCAGTTAGATTGCATGCCTGTTGGTGGATTATTTCAGTTTGACAGATGGAGAGACCAAATTTCATGCAGTTTAACTACTCAGTAGTAGGAATAAGCTATATATCAGGCGATTTTTCTTTTCCCAGAGAGTAGGGAACTTCTGGAATTCTTTGCCAGTTTGTGTGTTATATGCTGACTCTGCATGTCTCTAAGCGTGGGTTGGACTGGTCCGTGACTGTGGCAGAGATTGCATCATGGAGAAGGTAAGTGGATTAACAGTTATGTACATATTGGCAATATGACCTCCTGGTTTGGTTTTGATTACCATAGTGGGTCAATTTCAAATGTTTTGGTGACTGGTAAAGAGGAACATGGAAAAAAAGCTATGATTGTTCTAACTGACATTATACACTGAATGGGCATGGTGAATACTTTTTTGTGGGTCTCCATAGTGTGGAAAACCAGAATTGCCAATGTTTTATTAACAGTTATACATCATGATTGACTTTAATTGTGAGCAAAGAGGAGATTAGGTTTAATTTCATCTTGGTATAGCCAAGATCTAGCACATACCTGACTGTAATGCCTTCTGTGGTTTTACAGATTATTCCCAGCACTGAGTTCTTGATGAAGTATTAATAAAGTTTTCAGAGTGTTCTCGTCCCCCAAGGCCCAAGTGCCTCTTTCAGATGCATTTGCAAATGCAAGTACATTTTCTCATATTAGTCATAAGGGTGTAAAATCGAGCACTTAATAATATTGGTAAGAGTAAATGCATAGCCTAAGTAGTGTGCTGAGGAAATGAAATTCTGCTCATGGTACGGCAGATATTTGAGTGTAAATGATAAAGAGCTTTCAATCTTCACAGTAACCGTGGTTATAAAGTTTGAGTTTAATAGAAGGCCAAGATGTTTTGCAGTCAAGGGAAACGCAAATTAAAACCAAGTTGAAACCTCATGTTGTCTGAAATGAAATCACAATATGGAGCAGGGTTTGCTAATGTTTGAATTCCTGCTAAAGTACGTCTGCGTTAAATTTAATGTTTTGGCTTAAACAGCCTATCATCCACAACCAATTAAGCGGAGACGTGCAGGGACAAAGCCAGTGTCAAATATGACTACTATGGCTGTATTACAATCATCAGGGAATTCCTCAGTCTCTTTTAATTCAATGCACTGCGTCTTCAGAAATCTGAACAGTTTTGTGTGTTGATGTGTTTTGCTGGCAAGTCTGGTTTTAGATTTTATTGTGTGTGCTGGGAAGAAAATTGGAAAAATAATCAGTTCAAGTTTAAGTCTTGGCATCCTGGACATGATGTCATGAGAATCTTCTACATGGAAAGTTTTGCTGCAGGAAAATTGCTAAATAAAGCTGCTGAAGTAGATTTGCATGTTGTCAGTTATTAAAACCAATATCCAGACAGTTGGGGATAAAACAGAAATTGTGGCAAAGAAAAATAAATAAGTAAACAATTGAAGCAAATAGATACCACACAATCTTGTATATCATTGCAAGTGGGGAGTTAATGTAGAAATTCGTTTCATGGCAGTGAATGGTGATATTCAGTACTCAGTTGTGTTCATTCCTCCTATTTAACATTTAAGAGAAGACTAATGTAGGGATGACATGGCGACACAGTGGTTAGCTCTTCTGCCTGACAATGCCAGGACCTGCATTCAATTCTGGGCTTGGGTGATTGTCACTGTGGAATTTGCATATTCTCCCAGAACACATGGGTTTCCTCCAGATGCTTTGGTTTCCTCCCACAATCCAGAGATGGGCAGGTTAGGTGGATTGGCATGCTAAATTGCTCCTTAGTGTCCAAAAATATGCAGGTTAGATGGATTAGCAATGGGAAATGTGTGGAGTTACAAGGATAGAGTGGAGCCAAGGACGTGGGTGGGATACTTTCTTAAAGAATTGGTTCAGACTCAGTGGTCCGAATGAATGGCTTAAACTGCACTGTAGGCTTCTATGATTCTAAATGTAAATTTTATTCGTGCAAGGATTGATAGAGCCAATGATGTGCAGCAATACAAGACTTACATCGAAGTGCCACATAATAGGATGTGGTTCATGTTCATGGTTCACCCCATAATGAGATTCTAATCTCTGCTGTAGCTGTTATGAGGAAGCATGAATTGAAAAGCAAGTGCTTCCCCACAGCAAGGGGAAAAATAAAGGGTGGGGTCATCATGGGGCTTCTCTTATCTTGACACTGTGTCCAATGAAGGGCCCACCCAAAAGTTTGTTTTCTTTTTCTCTTAAGTATTTAAGTATGCCTTTTCTTAAGTATTTTGTCAACATAGACTTTCGCAAGACCTTTGACAGAGTACGATATGGTAGGTTGTTCCATAAGATTAAGTCTCATGGGATCCAGTATAAGGTAGTCAATTGGATATGAAACAGGCTTGACAACAGAAGGCAGAGGGTGATTGTAGAGGGTTGTTTTTTGAAGTGGAAGCCTGTACCTCAGAGATGGGTGCTGAGTTCACTGTTAATTGTCATTTCTATTAATGATTTAGATGAGCATTTAGGAAGCATGGTTAGTAAGTTTGCAGATGGATACCAAAATTGGTGGCATAGTGGGCAGTGAAGAAAGTTATCTAGGATTGCAACAGGATCTTGATCAGTTGGCCACTGGGCTGATGAATGGCAGAGGGAGTTTATTTTAGATAAATGTGAAGTGATACATTTTGATAGATTGAACTAGGGCAGGACTTACTTGGTTAATGGTAGGGTGTTGGGGAAAGTTACAGAGCAGAGATTTAGGGGCATAGATTCATAGTTCATTGAAATTGGAGTCACAGGTAGACATGGTGGTGAGGAATGTATGTGGCATGCTTGGTTTCCTTGGTCAGAACATTGAATACAGGAGTTGGGACGGCTTGTTGAAGCTGTACAAGACATTGGTAAGACCACATTTGGAATACTGTGTACAGTTTTGGTCATCCTTTTATAAAAAGGATATTATTAAACTAGAAAGGGTGTAGAAGGATTTACTAGAATGCTACTGAGACTTGCTGGTTTGAGTTATAAGGAGAGACTGGATAGATTGGGACTTTTTTCCCTGGCGTGCAATAAGCTTAGGGGTGATATTATAGAGGTCTGTGAAATGATGAGGGGCATAGATAAGGTAGATAGTCTTTTACCAAAGGTAAGGGAATCTAAAACTAAAGGCTTAAGGTAGAAGAGAAGAGATATAAAAGAGTCCAAAGGGGCAGTTTTTTCACACAGGATTGTACGTGTCTGAAATGTGTTGCCAGAGGTAGTAGTAGAGGGGGTACAATTTTTTCAGTTACATGGGTTAGATTGGTATAGAGGAATATGGGCCAAACACAGGCAGTTGGGACTAGCATAATGTTAAAATTGGGTAGCAAAGACAAATTGAGCCGAAAGGCCTGTTTCCATTTTGTAAACCTCCATGACTTTATTTTATGTTAAATTCTCAAACCCCATGTTCCTCCATCAAGAGTTTATTGATAGGCCTGCCTGTTGAGGAAACGATGATACTCTGACTTGAGAGTTAAGGATTCAGCAAGGTAGATCATAGAAACGTTAAAACAGAGAAGGAGGACGTTCAGCACATTGTATCTGTGGATGAAGAGATATGCAGCCTCATCTGATCTTTCTGAACTTGGTCTATAGACTTACAGGTTGGCTAAGTAAATTGCCCCTTAGTGCCCAAAGATGTGTGGGTTAGGTGGATTGGCCATGCCAAATTGACACTAGTGTCAGGGAATTACTGGAGTAAAAATGTGAGGTTACAGGAATATGGTCTGTTTGGGATTGTGGTTGGTGCTGACTCAATGGGTTTAATAGCCTCTTTCTGTACTATAGGGATTCTATGAATTCTACTCTTTAAATGTGATGACACTATCTGCCTCAAGCACCCTTTAAGGTGGTGAGTTGAGTCCAGGTTCTATCACCCTCTGGGCAATAAGATATTTCCTCATCTCCTCTCCAATCTTTAGTGTTGAGTTACTGCTCAGCTTCTTTGTTTCAACTGAAACGATGTCTATCTAAGCAATCTTTCCTCATAGCTAAACTTTTACAGTTCTGACAACATTCTTGTAAATCTTTTCTCCATTCTCTCCAGTGCAATCACATATTTCCTGTCATGTGGTGACCAGAACTATATGTAGCACTGAAGCTATGTTCTAATTAATGTTCATACAGTTCTAGCATAATTTCCCTGTTTTTATATTTTATGCCTCGGCTAATAAAGGAAAGAATGTCCATCTGCCACCTCATCAACTTGATTCACTCCCTTCAAGGATTTGTGGACGTGTACCTCAGTGTGTCTCTGTTCCTCCATGCCACTTGATATTGTGTCACCCCTTGCCATGTTGCACTGCTCAAAATATATCACCTCACACCTCTCTGGATTGAATCCCATTTTCCACCTTTCTATCCATCTGTATCTTCCTGCAGTCAAATGCATTCCTCCTCACTGTTAATTACATGAGCAATATTTATATCATCTACAAATTTCTTTAAAATGCTTTCCACATTACAGTCTAAATCGTTAATATAAACTTCAAAAACAAGAGATTGACCCCTGTGGAATGGCTCTAGTAACAACCTTCAAGTGACAAAGCACCGTCATTACTCTTTAGTTCCTGCAACTGAACCGATTTTGGATCCAATTTCACAGAATCATAGAATCCTAGAATCCTTATAGGGCAAAAGGAAGCCATTTGATCCACCAGGTCTCAGATAGAGCACCTTACCTTCACCCTTTCCTCATAATCCAGGTATTTACGCTACCCCCCCCCCCCCCCCCCCCCAAACCTACACATTTTGGGACGCCAAGGGGCAATTTAGCATAACTAATCCAACTAACCTGCACAACTTTGAAGTGTGTAAGGAAACTAGAGCACCTGGAGGAAATCCACGCAGACGCAGGGAGAACGTGCAAATGCCACACAAACGGTGACCCAAGACTGGAATTGAATCTGGGTCCCTCGTTCTGTAAGACTAACTACTGTGCTGCCCACTGCTACTCTCCTTGTGAACCCAAGATCTTTTACTCTTTGGACCAGTCTGTCACGAGTCTCCTTGTCAAAAGATTTGCTAAAATCCATATTGACCGCATTTATCATACTGCCCTACTTGCCACTTCATCAAAGCATTTAAGTTAGTCTGACATGTACTTCCCTTTAAAAAAAATTGTGTTGCCTTGATTAATTTATGCTTTTCAAAACGAAGGGACATTCTGTTCCTCAGAATGATTCCAAAAATTTGCCTACGGCCAAAGTTATGTTAACTGACCTTTTATTTGCCCAAATTATCCCCGCTTTCCAATTTCAACAACAGTACAATTTTGAGAATCATTCAATCCTTTGACACCGCTCCTATAGCCAGGAAGGATTGAAACGTGACTTTTCAGGATCTACCCAATTTTTCCCTTGTCTTCTTTTAACAAGCTGAGATATATTTCATCCTGGCCCAGTGAATTATTTACTTTCAAAGACATCAAGTGCTTTAATATTTCTCCTCTTACTGTGTACTAGCTGTTTTCTTAATGGTCAGAGTTCCAGTATGTGCAGTTTGTATCAAAACATTAAAAAGATAGAAATCTCAAAATGAGCATCAGGTATAACATTGGTGAGATTTCACACAAATAGCCATATTTGCTGCCAAGAGCTTGGCTGTGCCTACCCTTATTAGGGAATCAATATAAGGAGATGGGAAAAACCCAGCAGCTATTGGTCAAGTCTTCAGTAATATCAGTACAAATCTGCCCAGTCTCTCGCTACAATACAATACAATACAATAATGGGAGAAGATAAGAAACCCACCAAGGGAATTCTAGCTGAAGATTTTTTCTCAGTCATGGCATGTGGGGTTGCTGGCAAAGCTCGCATGTTGCCTATCGATAATTCGCCTGGGGAATGCACTGCTGTCTTGAACCACAGCAATCCAAGTGTTGATTGCACTCCCACAGAGCCATTGGGGAATGCCAGGATTCCCTGGCAACAGTGAAGGAGCAGTGATATATTTCTGTGGTGGATTGGTGTGTGATTTGTTCCTATCCTTGTGTTGCCTTTGTCCTTCTAGGTGACAGAGTTTGCAAGACTGGAAGATGATATTGAAAGAGGTTGCTGCAGTGCATCTTGTAAATGCTATACACTGTGCATCATGCTTTCTCCATGGTGCAAGAAGTGAATATTTAAGTTGATGCGTTCAGTGGTGAGCAAATGCACTGCTTTTTTGGATGATGGTGTGATTCTTGAGTACAATTGGCACTGCACCCATCCAGTAAAGTGGAAAATATTCCTTCACGCTCTTAATTTGTTCCATGTTGGCATTGTGGAATCAGATCTTTCACTGTAGATCTTACCTACTCTTGCTGCCTGAGGGTAAAAAATGGGTGGCACAATGGTTAGCACTGCTGCTTCATAGCTCCAGGAAACAGGGTTCGATTTCTGGCATGGGTTGCTATCTGTGTGGAGTTTGCACATTTTCCTCATATCTGCATGGGTTTCCTCCCATATTCCAAAAATGCAGGTTAGGTTGATTGGCCACACTAAAATGGCCCATTAGTGTCCTGAGATACCTAAGTTAGAGGGATTTATGGGTAAATATGTAGGAATATAGGGTTATGGCCTGGGCGGATTGTGTCAGTGCAGACTCAGTGGGCCAGATGGCCTCTTTCTACACTGTAGGGTATCTATGAAATTGCTTCAGCTGTCTTACTGGACATGGTCATTGTCTAGCAAATATTATTTGCCACTTATCAACCCAAGCTTGAGTGTTGTTTGGGTTCGCTGCACATGGCCAAATCGTATTTCAGTACAATAAGTTTCTATTTGAAATTTTCCCCATGTTGTTTTACTTTAACATTGGTCAGCTAATGACCCATATTTCCATTTAGCATTGTGAGTTCCAGTTCAAAGTCATTGAGAATCGGGTCTGTAGGGCAGCGTGACTTGATCACCAACATTTTGGAGTGGCTGCCACTCCCTAACTCTTGTTCTTGTCACTGACTTTCGAGATCACAGCCTCTGGCATTTCCTCTACAGTACTCCAATTCGTAGCTTCTGTCCAGTACAATGAAGCTGATCTTTTTGCCATTGGCCACAGGGCTCCAGAGCCTTTTCTCACTCGATGTGTTCAGGAAAAGAAAACAACAAGCAGGAATGCAAAGGAACGAAAAGACAATCTCAGCAGATCTGGCAGTATCTGTAAGGAGAGAAAAGAGCTAATGTTTCGAGTCTAGATGATGCTTTGTCAAGAGATTTTCTGGCATTTTCTCTTTTGGTTTCAGATTCTAGCATCCACAGTAATTTGCTTTTATAAGGAATGTGGGAGGATCTCGGTCAGGAAGGCAAAGTAGAAGGATATTAGCAATGGAGGGTAAGTGGAAGGATCTTAGCGAAGGAAAGTTTAGGGACTGGCAGAGGCCATGAACCAGAGGGTCAATGAGAGGGGAGATTTGTTGAGAGCCAAGGAGTGGAATGTGTAGCAAATGAGCTGTTCAGCAAGCAGCAGGGGCAGCAAGCAGGAGGCAAGTTAAATGTTAGCATATTTCTTTTATATTTTTAAATTTATTTTAAGAATTATTTAATTTACAATATAGGCGTTTAGCCATGTGAAGTTTTTCACCTTGCACCTTAAATGTTTTAATGCTTTTAATCTAATGGCAGAAGACCTAACTGGCATGTTTACATAGGTTTTAATGGAAAATCTTTCACTTTAAAGTTGTTTCACTTAAAGTTGCACTTTTCAACAAGGCACCTGCAAATTTAAGTGAGTATTTGTAGTATCTAAGGATTCTGAGGATTAGACAATGGCAATTACTAGCTCTCCCCTGCCTTTCCTGCTCTCCAGACACAGCTGAGAATGAGGGGAGCTCCTTACCCAGACTGCTAAGTCAACAGCTTATCATTCTCCTTTACCCATTCTGCAGGCACTTCGCTGGGCTATAGCCCTTTCTGTGGATTTTCTGGGTTGGAGTTTATGACGTTACTACAAACTTAGAAAGTATTGCCCCTGAATTCCACCCCGTCTTCTCCACGTTGGCCAAGAGAAGGAAATCTCAGTCAGTATTTTGCTATATTGCTGAACCTGGCAGTGTTTTAATCTTCTTGCTGAATTTCCAAGTTAGGAAGTGATTTATTCCCCAGCAGTGTGCCCGCAGTTAAATAGGAATGAGAGTCTATCCAATAATTAATAATTCATCATCTCTTCTAATGCATCCCCTTGAGGAGAAGTACTGTTTCCAGTTCTGTTGCCAAGCTGATCAGTGTTAAGAGCTGGCCCCGCTTTCTGTCCTCACAGTGACACACTATCTTGGCAGTGACAAAGTTTCTGTATCTCAGTATCACTTGGGTACAGCCTGAGGTTTGTTTTTAAAAGAAGTTTAACTTGAATAGAATTGGGAAAGTATACCTTATATTAAACCTATTGTTCCTCAACACTCAGAAGTGGTGCCATACGTGATGGTCTGCTGATTTTTGTCTGTCCCTGCCCTGCACAGCCTGCTGCCATAGAAACAAGGTCATACTGTGGGCAGGGAAAGGGAGGAGTGTGCAGCTTGAGTTCCCTGACCTGTAACTTGAGCCAAACCCTCGCAGTCTTGGCTGAGATTTAGGTGACTGTTTCAAAAGGAATTGTGATAACGTATTGCTGGACAGTGCAAAGCTCGCTTTGTAAAGCTTGCTTTTTTGGTGGAGAATATCAGCTGAATCACATTTCGATACATGGTCCAACACGTCTAACTAGCAGGTTGTAGGCACAGTGTTACTCCTACCGTAAATCCTTGTCGTCTAGATTCTTCGTCAAAATTGTTGAAATATGCAGTATTATTTATGTTGGACAGCCCTTGCTGACAAAATACTTTAACCTTTTTCTGGTGCAGATCTTAAAATCCATCATAAATAAAAACAGAAAAAGCTGTAAAAGCTCTGCAGGTCTGGCAGCATCTGTGGAGGGAGGAAGAGAGTTAACATTTCCAATTCATATGACCCCTCTACAGAACATAAGAGGGATAAAAGTGTAATAAATTATATAGCTGGAGAGTGAGTGGGGCAGACTGAAAGGTCAGTTGGAGGTAAGGAAAGATCAATAAAGATGTCATAGAAATGAGAGAAGGGGGGGCGTGTTCATGTTGGAATTAAGGATTAAAGGAGTGCTAATAGTGGCAGGAAGATAAAATAGCTGAATAAAGGTCAGTGCTCAGTGAGAACAAGACTGAAAAACAGAGGGATAGATGGCAGTGTGGGGGAGGTATGGGGTGCCGTTGTATTGGAGCAAACAAAGAAATCAAAAAACAAAACTAGGGTCAACATGGAATTCACAATCTAAATTTGTTGAACTCACGGTTGAGTCCAGAAGGCTGTAATGCGCTTTCGCAGAAGAAAAGTGGTTGTTTTTCCAGTTTGCACAGCACATGACTGGAGCATTACAACAGGCTGAGGACTGACATATCGGCATGAGAGCAGGATACTGATTTGAAGTGGCAAGTAATTGGAAGGTTGGAGTCGTGCTTGTGGATAGGGTGAAGGTGTGCCATCAAGTGTATTTAATTTTCTCAATGTAGAGACTGCATAGGGACAGCAAATACAGATTGGAGGAAGTGCAAATGAAATGTTGCGTCAGCTGAAAGAAGATTTAGTGCCGTTGAACATTGAGAAGAAGGGAGGTAAAGGGGCATATTGCATCTTCTGTGATTACATGGTGAGGCACCATGGGAAGGGGATGATGGTTTGGACAGAGAAAGGGGGTGGTGGCTGCATTTAGTGGTGACAAAGTGCTGGAGGAGGATAACTCTTTGAAGGCGGAGGCTAATGGGATGAAAAATATGGACAAAGGGACCCTGTCATGGTCTGAAAGGGAGGAGAAGGGTGAGGGTCAAGATGAAAAGGATGGGTCAGACATGGTGATGTGTCCTATCAATCACAGTGGAGTGGAAATCACAATTGAAAAAAAGGACAGATATGTCAGAAGTGCTGATGGCACATTCGAGGTTCCCCTCTCCCCTTACTGGAAACCTTACTTTTGTTAATGTATTGAAGAGAGAAATGGATAGTATTCTAGACATTGAAGTCATCAGGCGATACGGGGGGAGAGTGGGAGTATGGCGTTGAGGTAGAACATCGAACATTACAGCGCAGTATAGGCCCTTCAGCCATCGATATTAGGCTGACCAGCGAAACGAATCTAATGACTCTCTAATCTAAACTATTCCAATGTTATCTATATGCCTATCCACTGACCATTTGAACACCCTTAAAATTGGCGAGTTCATGTCCTTACTACCCTCTGAGTAAAATGCCTACCTCTAACATTTGTCCTATATTTATCACCCCTCAATTTAAAGCTATGTCTCCTTGTGTTAGCCATCACCATCTGAGGAAAAAAGATCTCACTGTCCACCCTATCTAACCCTCTGATCATCTTTTCTGGCTCAATTAGGTCACCTCTTAACCTTCTCTCTAATGAAAATAACCTCATAAGACCTTCCCACTATACCAGGCAACATCCTAATAAACCTCCTCTGCACCCTTTCCAGTGCTTCCACATCTTTCTTATAATGCGGCGACAGAACTGTATGCAATGCTCCAAGTGTGGCCACACCAGAGTTTTGTACAGTTGCAACATGATCTCATGGCTCCAAAATTCAATCCCTCTACCAATAAAAGCTAACGCATGGTTACACCTTCTTAACAATCTTATCAACCTTGGTGCCAACTTTCAGGAATCCATGCACATGTACACTGAGACTTCTCTGCTCATCGACACTACCAAGAGTCCTTCCATTAGCCCTATACTCTGTACCTATTACTTTGTCCAAAGTGAATCACCTCACACTTTTCCACATTAAACTCCATTTGCCACCTCAGCCCAGCTCTGCAGCTTATCTATGTCTGTCTGCAAACTGTAACATCCATCCTCACCGTACACAACTCCTCCGACTTGGGTGTTATCAGCAAATTTATTAACCTGTCCTTCTACACCCTCATCTAGGTCATTTATAAAAATGACAAACAGCAGTCGCCCCAAAACAGATCCCTGAGGCACACCACTAGTAACTGAATTCCAGGTTGAATATTTCTCATCAACCACCACCTCTGTCTTCTATCAGCTAGCCAATTCCTGATCCAAACTGCTGAATCCCATGCATCTGTATTTTCTGCAGTAGCGTACCATGGGGAACTTTATCAAATGCTTTGCTGAAATCCATATACACCACATCAACTGTTTTACCCTTGTCCACCTTTTTGGTCACCTTCTCAAAGAACTCGATAAAGTTCAGCCATGATTGTTTTGAATGGCGAAGCAGTATCGGTGGACCAACTGGCTTATTCCTATTTTCTATGAATCCAGATATGCTTAGTTCAGTTATGCCCAAGCTGATTTCCCTAGTTAAAGTCTACTGAATTCAACCTGTGACCTGTAATGTGAACCATGGTTGACTTGAACGTTGACAAAGCCAAAATGGCAGCAGTGAGCATGAAGTAATCTTGGCCTATTTTCATGCCCTAACACTTTCCATTTTTACTGTATGAAGAATTAAATCTGAATCCATAGTATCTGGAGATGCCAAGGCAATATCCTTACATCAGGAGACAGTGAACGTGTATGGTATAGTGGCACAGTGGTTAGCACTGCTGTCTTACAGCTCCAAGGACCTGGGTTCAATTCCAGCCTTCGGTCACTGTCTGTGTGGAATTTGCACATTACCCCCATGCCTGGATTTCCTCCAAGTGCTCTGGTTTCCCCCTACACTTTAAAGATGCACAGTTTAGGTTGATTGGTCATGCTGAATTGTTCCTTACTGTCAAAGACATGTAGGGTTTGGGAGAATTAGAGGGGCAATATGTGGGATTATAAGGATAGAGCCTGACTAGGATAGTCCATTGGAAAGTCAGTGCAGACTCGATGGGCCAAATGGCCTCCTTCTGCACTGTAAGGATTCTATGATCTGAACAGTGAGAACTGTGAGGAAGATCCTGGACAAACCTCAGGTGCTCCAGAGTGTTGGAGCAATTGGTAAAGAGACTAAGATTGGATGTGATGGATGGTCATGTGGTTTGGGTAGGGCTAAAGTAGAAAGTGTAACCGGTGGAAATGGGACTTTCACCACTGTTATTTTCAAGAAAGGTTGTGAAGGGGAGTCGGGTCCTTCATAAATAGTTGTTAAAATAAAATGTATCCATTGCATTACTGACTTGCCAATGAGAAAACAATAGCCATTTTACGCTTTTATAGATTTATGGATCGTCCCTAATGTATTTGTTTATCATTCTAGTTGTTAGGCAATAGAGGGTGTAACATTGACCACAGGCTGCTTTTAGACTGGAGCTTGTGGGTTTATGCACCATAACAACTCCACCTCCGACAACGTGCATAGAATTGGATATCTTAGTGAGCAATTTCATTTTCCATTTTAAAATCTAAATAATTGACTTATATATTGAGTATCAACATGATTTACTGCGTGTAGTTTAAGCTAAGCAGTCTTATCCTTTTGTAGAGACTATACCTTATACCCCGGCATTGTGAGGCAGCAGTGCTTAACCACTGTGTATCACATTCTCTCACAAGGGGAAAATCCATTCAGCATCAACCCTGTCGTGCCTTCTCAGAATCTTTTAAGTTTATTTCAATGAGTTCACCTCGCAACCTGCTCAAGCTTCCTTTTCAAGACAGCTTCCGCATCCCAGGAATCAGTCTAATGGCATTTTTCTGAACTGTTTCCAATGCAAGTATATCTCTCTAAAGATCAAAACTGCACATAGGTGTAGTCTCATCATTATTGTAGCAAGTCTTCTCTTCATTTATTCTCCACCCCACCTTACAATAAAGGCCAACATCCTATTTGTCTTCTTAATCACTTGCTGTATTTGCATATTAACTTTGATGAACATGTGCATATGATTCATGTACAAACACAGGCAGATCTCTCTGTACTACAGCATTCTGTAGCCTTCCCCTATTTAAATAATGCTCTGCTTTTCCATTCTTCCTACCAAAGTGGACCTAATATTTTTCCACATTATGTTCCACCTGCCTTGTTTTTGCCCCTCCACTTAACCTATCTAAATTTCTATTCTGACTGATGATGTCCTCACTACTTGCTCTCTATTTATTATTGTACCATCAGCAAATTTGGCTTAAATGCAATCTGCCCCTTCGTCCAAGTCATTAATATGTATTGTAAATAGTTGGGACTCCAGCACTTTTGCTTGGGCGCCCCATTGCTGATCTGAAAATGACTCGTTTCTTCATTGTTAGCCAATCCTCCATCTGTGATATTACAGTCCCCCAGCACCATAAGCTCTTAACCATTTTCATGTAACACTTTTTGGGACATTTTATCGAATGCATTTTGGAAAGTCAACTACATGGCATCTGCTGGTTACGTGGCACTCTGCTCATTACATCCTCAAAGAACTCTGATAAATTTGTCAAACACTGTGGCCAGAACACTCCCAAAAAAATTCCAAGTGCCTAATTCACATGAAAACTGGCCTAAATCTCACTGGTCTTTTCAATGGGCTTTTCAAAATGTACTTCCCACACTCTGTGCATCAGAGTGCCCTAGTGAGATTCACGATAAAAATCAGAGTGCTGGAGAGGCCAGCAACGTAGAGCTGAGTAGGTCACTGTGCATGCGCCGATCTGTCAGAGCGGAGATCAGCACATGCCTAGTAGCTCCACATTGTTGGCCTCCCGATCGCTGGCCAGCACAGCAATCCCCCGTTGCTGCCCCTCCATACCCAAGATTGCTGGCCTCTGGATGTCTTCAGACCAGCCCTGATCGCTGTCCACCCTCCCTCTGTCGCTGATCCCAAATGCAGAGTGGCAGTAGGACCCCACCCCCCCATCACCAATCTCTCTTTCTTTCTGTCCTCCCCATCCCCAAACAGGTCTTGCACCACCAATCGGCCTCAGCCCTTTGGCACTGCCCGATGGCCTGTGCCAAGGTGCCCCCTGGGCATTGCCACTTTGTCCTTGGGCAGTGCCGCAGTGAGGGGAAGGGGATGGGCTAGGCTGGCAAAGCCCAGTGGGCACCTTCCAACCTCCTGAGGAGTTCTTTCACTCCAGTGGGGTCGGGCCGCCAGCGTCCAGTTAGCGGGGAGCTGTTGTAAACTCCACAGGAGTGGAGACCTCTGTCCGAGGCCCGCTAATTATATTTAAGTCAGAATTTTAACATTCAAATCAGTTCCGTGCTGATGTTCAGTGCAAAGCTGACAACACCGGAAATCTGGTAGCCAGAGACAAGCAGGAGCTGTGGTGCCAGCGGGAAGTCTGTTAAATGGCCTTCATTTATGTTCTTATGTTAGAGCAGCTCAGCAGGCTGGGAGAATCATCCCCCCACCACTACCAATGTTTCCTTTCATATAGCCATGTTCAGTCTGCCTGATTGTGTTATGATGTTCTAAATTTTCTGGTGTTCTTCCTTGATGGATTCCAGCATTTTCCCTGAGTTTATTACTTTCTGAACAGTGGTGATGTCTCAGATTTTCCAATCAGCTGGGATCACTTTTTCAGAATCTGGGGAATGTTGGAAGATTATAACCAATACATCCACTGTCTCTGCAGTCACAGTTTTGCAGACCCTCAGATCCAACGGACATGACAGCCTTTAGTCCTAGCAATTTGCTAAATATTTTATCTCTAATAATAATGTTTTTAACTTCTTCTCTTCTGGCCACTGATTTTTCTGCTACTCTTGAGAAGCCTCTAGTGATTTCTATTGTGAAGACAGATAGAAAATTTTTATCCAAAGTTTTTGCCATTTCCTTGTTTCCCATTATTAGTTCCCCATCTCTAAGTGACCGTGTAATGACTCTCTTTCTTCCTATTTAACTATAGAAGCTCTTGCCCTCTGTCTTTATGTTTTACGCTTACTCTCATGTTTTTAAGTAATCCTTTGCCCGTTTCTTGAATTTCCCTCACTAAATCTAGCGTGCCACTAAAATTGGCATTGTTTTCTTTTATTTTAATGCCATTTTTTCCTGTAGAGTCCTTCTTTCTAATCAGATATATCTTTGTTGAGATTTATGATCTATCCCCTCAACTGTTGCTATTAGTTATGTACTG
Source organism: Sphyrna mokarran (assembly GCA_024679065.1). Taxonomy (NCBI): domain Eukaryota; kingdom Metazoa; phylum Chordata; class Chondrichthyes; order Carcharhiniformes; family Carcharhinidae; genus Sphyrna; species Sphyrna mokarran. The sequence continues at coordinate 88,404,569 of JAGIQG010000001.1, read as the reverse complement.
AATTATCTTTTAATCTATTTTCCTGTTCATTTTGTCTTTGTATTTTTGCAATTACCTTAAGTTTAAGACACTTGTTTTAGACCCAATTTTCTCACCCTCAAACTGGATGTGAAATTCCTTGTTATGATCACGTCCTTAGAAGATCCTTTATTATGAGATTGTGAATTCATTCTCACTCATTATACATTATCAGATCTAAAATATCCTGCACCCTGATTTGTTCTAGAAGTGTTGTTCTGCAAAGCTGTCCAGAGTACACTCTGTGAAGTCTTCCTCATGGCTACCTTTGCCAATTTGATTTTCTAGAGTGAAGATTGAAATTGCTCACTGTTGTTGCAGTACCTTTCTTACAAAGCCCCCATTATTTCTTGATTCTATCTTGCACTGTAGCTATAGCTGGAGGACTGGTAAGTAACTCTCGCCGGTGACTTGTTTCCCTTGCTAATCTGCCAAAACCGCTTCTCCATCTTAAATTCCCATGCCAATTTCTCATTACTGTACTTCTCTCATTCTTAATTAACAGAGAGAACCAATCTCTTTTCTCTTTCCTAGGGGAATTCCTCAGGGAATTTGGCAGTAACTTCATTAATGTAAACCTTACTTGTGACTAGTAAATAAATTTTAAACATTCACTTTATTCGGACTTCCGAAATGTTAATTACTCCTGATAACCTAATACTCCTGTTCACCTAATAACCGGATCTCTGTAATAGTTGCCAAATGATACCCATTTATTTCTGTTTGTGCAACCAATTTGTCTATCTAATGAATGCTTCCTGCATTCAGATACTGAGCCTTTAATTTTCTATTTTTTATATCTTTTCCCTCCACTGACCTATTTGCTGGCACACTCTGTTATTCAAATGCTTTGTTACTTCTTGACTATTGTTATCCATGTCACCTCCATCTTTTCCTAGTATTGGTGCCTGTGCCCCATGAATCAAAACCCATTTCTCCTGCACCATCCAACACTCTGATCTTATTGATCCAATTTGCTTGTGGCTTAGTTGGTAATCCAGAGATTATAAACTTTGTGGTTCTGCTTTTTAAATTAACCCCATAACTTCCCATACACCCTCAGCAGAACTTCTTTATTGGGTGTTAATGATGTAGGGTAAGACTAAGTGGATCATGACACCTGAATCTTGCCTTCTCACTTCAAGTTCCTGTCCAGTTCCGAGGTGATGCCTTTTAACAGTGGACAGGCAATACATCCTACTTGGTATTCTTGGCTGCAAAGAACCGTATCAGTTCCCGTAGCTATGCAGTCCCCTGTGTTTCTTTTTATACCCCTAATGTGAATGACTTCTGTTTATATTGTACTTTAATTTAGCTTTTGCTTTCTTTAGCACCATATCTAAAGTCATGATTGGTATGATTCTGACCTCAAATGTTTTTCCTTCCTTGCCTACCCTCCACCATTCAAAATGGTCAGACATGTTATTCGCCAACATTAGCCATTCTCTTCTCTCTTCTATTCAGCTACATTGGACTTTACTGATGTGATTCCTGCATGGACTGTACCGGATTGTTTGAAATATTAATGAGCTGTTCGGCTTTGAACTGTGCTTCAAATTCTTATCTATCATCAAGTTGGCTGTCTTACACCTCCACAACATTGCTTTTATCCTTGTCTGTCTGATTTCCCCATCCTACCGATTTTATCTTTCCTTTCTCTCAATATGAAGCTCAGCCTTAATATCCTATTCATCCACCTTATCAGTTGCATCATTGTTGACCTTCTTGAATTTTTTTCTTCTAACAACACACATTTTAGAAACCTCTTCTCGAAAGGCTTTTACTTACTCGATCTGCATAACCTCCTCCAGTCTTGCATTGTCTTGGCTTTCCTGAGTCCACTAATTCTGGCCTCTAATGAACATGCTTCCCTCTGTTCTACTCTGGATAGTGAGTTCTAAAGTTCTGAAGTGCCATCCTCTAACCTTGCTGTTTCTTTTTGGAGAGAGATTGGAGAGAAAACATAATGGGACATTGACTGGAGTGCGTGTGTCTTCCCTGTTCCCTTCTCTCTCCCCGCCGACACTTTGTAAATTTCAAATTGTCCATGAGACATTGGGATCCTGAGTGCCTGCACTGGGTCCCAAACCTATTGGCATTTGGCCTCTGCAAGTACTGTCTGATCACTCCTGCCAGTGCTGTCACAGACAGGTACGTTTTCCAGCATGTTAGTCAGAAACAGTGCAGGTTTGAAAGATAGCTATAAGCTATAACTAATGTTTTAACTTCAATAAATTTATTTCAAAAGCAAAGTTGCCTCAAAGGTTTCCCACAGATGTAAGTCAATGCTTATGCACAGAGATTGACCACAAATAAATATTTTAAGAGCATTTGTTTATTTTGGACAGGAGAGAAAATTGTTGAACAGAATTGTTAAATCTGGGCTTATCTCATGAGATTGCTGTTTTAAAAGAGCCCTTTTGTATAAGTCGTTTTTCATGATCCCCCTTGCATTTGGTATCTCGTGGTTAAGGTGGAGTTCACACCAGCATAAATAACAACTTATTCCGAACGTGTTCGTGCTCTTGTTCAGATTCATTTGTAACAATACTTGCTCTTTTATATATTGGACCTCTGCTCCATATTGTTTTCGTGTATATTCCGTCTATCTATCCCTATCTGTTATACCCATCCCAAATGTTCATGCAAATTACTCGTTAATAACACACACATTGCATAACTTTCAGGGACACCTTTAGAATAAAGCTCATGATGAGTTTAGTGCCTCTTCCAAATAAGTGCATTTAATAATATTTGATGTTATTTTCATTGAAGTTGCTGGTAAGATGCACCCACTCAGTAGGTGCAAAATGTGTTGTATTGTAATGAGTTAGTTGATATACTGGTTAAGAAATGAGCTTTAGTGAAACCTTGAACATTTTCAGTTTGAATCGTCAATGTGAACAATAGAGCTTCCCCATTTATTTCCTCTACTCACCGCCGAGGTGTTACCTCATGTTGGATATTTTTACCATTCCTGTATCTCACTCAAATGGACATTCGTGAATGTAAAGCGGATTGGATATTCAATGCAGAGGACGTAACTGCTGTAAATAAACCTTTTTCACCCATTATTACATTGGTTTTTAAAAATCTGGCTTAAATAGTTTGATTTTAACATCCCTCCCGCCCCCTCTCAAAGGCTTTCTCCACCCCGCCTCACCCACGTTTCTCCCTATCTACACTATCTGTTCCTCTTTAATAATTGAAAACCTAGGTCAGATGACTACTTAATCTTTTTTAACTTTTTCTAAGTTCCAAGTCAGGATGATGTGTGGCTTGGAGAAGAAATTGCATTGCAGGTGGTGGTGTTCCTATGCATCTGCTGTCGCTGTCTTTCATGGTGATAGAGGTTGAAGGTTCAGAAGGTCCTGTCAAAGGAGCCTTGGTGAGTTGCTGCAGTGCAACTTTTATGTGGTACACGCTGCTGTGGCTCAGTGGTGGAGGGAGTGAATGTTTAGTGGGAGGAGGAGTGCCAGTCAAGTGGACTGCTTTGAGTTTGAGTGTTACTGGAACTACGCCCATTCAGGCAAATGCTCTTAACTTGAGCATTGTAGGTGATGGGCAGGCTTTGGGAAATGAGTTAGTCACTGCAGAATTCCCAACCTCTAACCTGCTCTTGTAGCCATGGTACTTGTGTAGCTAGTTGAGTTCAGTTTTTGGTCAGTGATTCAATTTGAGTTCTGTAGGGGATCCTTTTAGATCATACATAGAGCAGCCACAGAGACATGGTGATGGAGAAGATGGATATTGAGTCTGGTAATGGGAACGCAGTCGAGCAAACTGCTTTGAGCAAATTGCTGCTGAGCTTTTTGAGTGCTGTTGGAGCTTTATCCACCAATGAAAGTAGAGAATATTTCATTGCACTTCTGACTTCAGTCTTGTAAATGAGCTTTGAGAAGTCACAAAGTGATCTACGCATCTTGTAATGAAATAGGAACCTGTAGCTTATTGTGCATGTGACATGACATAGTGGCCACATTTGGGCAGGTGGGAATAGAGCTCCAGAAATGCATCGTAAAAGAACGACTTGCATTTGTATAATGTCTTTCATTATCAAGAATCCCAAAGCACTTTACAATCACTGAAATAATTTTGAAACGTAATCATTTTTATAGTGTTGGAAACTCAGCAGCTAGTGTGTTTGTAACATGCCCTTGCAAATTACAATGTGATAATGACAAGGTAAACTATTTTGATAGTATTGGCTCGAGAGGGATATTTGTCAGGAAACCAGAGATAATTCCTTCATCTTCTTTGAAGTGGTGTCCTGGAATCTTTCATGTCCAATGGGTCAAAATCCTGGAATTCCCTTCTTAACGGCATTGTGAGTCAATCCACAGCACATGGATTGCAGTGATCCAAGAAGGCAGCTCACCACCATCTTCTCAAGGGCAATGAGGGATCGGCAATAAATGCTGGCCAGCCAGTGATGCCCATGTCCCACAAATTAGTAAAAAATAATTTGAGGGGGCCGACAGAACCTCAACATGATTTTCAAAAACATCATTAAAATGCACTATGGACTTGAGGCAGTGAAGAAAACGAGTGGTCAACAGTGTTAAAGATAACAAAAATGTCACAGAAGAATGAACAGCTACTACTACTGTCATGCAGAAAGTTAATGACTTTGACCAGAGTATTGGGAGCGGGTTGGTTAGAATCCAGAGTCCAAAGACTTATAAAGACAATCATGGGGGAGCCACACGGGAGGTCTATATTGAAACTGGCTACACTTCTCAAGTATTCCCCCCCCACCCCTCCCCCCAGATTTGGCCTGGGCTTTGAAAATTCTGCTAACTGTCCTGGCATGAGACAATTCATACCTCTTTAAGAATAGACCACTTACCTGATGAAAGAGCAGCGCTCCAAAAGCTTATGATTTCATATAAACCTGTTGGATCAACCTAAAAATACATTTGCTGAAATGTAAAATGAAACTTGGATTATCAATAACTGGAGTTGGACAATTGTGCACAAATTGGATCTTCCAGCAACATATATCAACGTATTCGGGTTACACCAATTTGCTGAATGGCCTTGAAACACAAACACAGACCTTAAGGGAGAGAATAAGTTGATCCAATAGCAAAACACATGACTAATGAAAAGGCCTGTGTTGAACAAATCTACGAAAGTCAGGTCTCTTAGTTTGGATGGTATAGTAAGGGATTTTATTTTCGGCAGGGCTTTCATGGGTATTATTTGGATAGGGCTATAATAGACGTTATTTTGGCAAGGCTGTAATGGACATTATTTTGGCAGAGCCATAATGGATTTATTTTCTTAGAGTAACACATGTCCTATAGGACAGTACAGTGTTTTATTTTTGGCAGGGCTATAATGAATTTTTGTTGGCAATTGATGCTCTCACTGCCCAATGTGATTTGAGGGGGAAATATTCCTTTCTTCATGACGTTAACCTTAGTAAATGCTACAATTGTTAAAGAAGTCTTCTTAATGTTTTCAATAGTCTATCACTAAGTTTTGAATGGAAAGATGTGAGAAATTTCACCAAGTTGTGCATTCTATCTCATTTGCTGTGGTTCAATTTATATGCGCCAAACATCTGACATAAATCACTTAACCAAATTATGAAATCTTCCATTAATTTAACACACAATATAGCCAGTGGGAGACAGTGCTGTAATTCAGAGGCCCAGGCTAATGTTCTGGGGACATGGGTTCAAATCACAGCATGGCAACTGGTGAAGTTTGAATTCACTCAGTAACAACTCTGAAATCTAGTCTCAGTAACCGTAGCCATGAAGCTATCATCAATTTGCCCTTTAGGGAAGAAAATCAGCTGTCCTTACAGCACTGGCCTATGTGTGACTCCTGACCCACAGCAATGTAGTTAATTCCTCTCTAAAATGGACCTAGCAAGCTGTTCCATTCAAGGCTGCTTTGGCATAGGTAACAAATGCTGGCCGTGCAGTGATGCCCACGACCCTTGAAAGAATAAAATAAATAGTAGCAATGCAATATTTGTGTAAATTATGCTTTTATTTAATGCGTTTCACTTTTTTCTAATGCACCAAATTAAATAATTCTCATTAATTTTTTGAAAAAAAATCAATGTAGTGATTGCAAGGCTATTGGAAAGTATGTCTTTCTTTACACATGGAATTGTCTTGTTTTACAGGTCGTACGTTTCCAACACATCCGTATTTTACTACTCCATTGGGTGCTGGCCAACTTTCCCTCTATAATCTCTTGAAAGCCTACTCTCTGCTGGATCAGGAGGTGGGCTATTGCCAGGGCCTAAGCTTTGTAGCAGGAATCTTGCTGCTACACATGAGTGAAGAAGATGCTTTTCGTATGCTGAAGTTTCTCATGTACGATATGGGCTTGAGGAAGCAATATCGACCAGATATGATTATTCTCCAGGTTTGTGTGTAACATTGTAGTTAGTTTTCCATCTCTCAATAATTGAGAGACTAAAATTTGCTCTCTCTATTGGGATAACTGCATGACTGTTGATTTTCAACTTCAATAGATTGGTTTCACATTCTAACAGTTAGATCATTCAATTCTTGCAATCAGGGAAGATAATGCACAATGGTTACAGAGAATGACATTTTTAACTTGGTAAAGGATGTGCTTTTTCATTGTTTCGTGGAATGTGGGCATCGCTGACTAAGCCAGTATTTATTGCCCATCCCTATTTGTCCTTGAAAGGATAACGGTGAGTTCTTTTTACTGGACTGCTGCAGACCATGTCATGCAGCTGCACCCACAGTGCTGATAGGAAGAGAGATTCAGGATTTTGATTTAGAGACAGTGAATTGATATGTTTCCAAGTCAGAATGATGTGTGACTTTAAAGTATATTTGTAGGCAATGTTCCCATGCATCTGCTGCTCTTGTGTTCTTGGTGGTAGAGGTCAGGTTTGGAAGGTGATACTGAAGGTGCCACTGTTCATCGGTGGTGAAGGTGATGGTTAGGATGCCTGGAAGGTGTCGAGCTTCTTGTGTATTATTGCAGCTGTATTCATCCAAGCAAGTGGTGCATGTTCCATCACATTCCTGACTTGTGTCTTGCAGATGGTGGACAAATTTTGGGTAGTTGGTCTTTATATTAGTATAACATGCTTGTTATTAACCTGGCCCACACAGTGGTGACTTGTCTTGCCCAACTGAGCTAATAATATGTTGGTCCTCTTGACACACTGTCTCAGTTGCAGAACTGATGGACTATATTCACTGTAATCTCACCACAAGGGATCCATCTACTCAGCAGATCTTTATTTGAGCACCATCTTTGCATGGTATCTTCAAAGCTTTTCTGCGCAGTCAGCCACTGTGTTCTCAACACTGTCTAAAGCTGCAAACTTGCTGCGCTCTGACCAAAACATCGAGGGTCAATTCATGCCATGTAGGATGATCTGAGGCTGTTTATTGTGTCATACCTATAGGTAATCTTGTTGCCAAGCTGCTTGACAATCACTCATCACCATGTTGTATTCTACTCATCTTAAACACCAATCACTCACAAAGGATGGTACAAATGCATTTTGAGTTCATTTATTTACAATAGGCACATGAGAACATTGATTCATGAGTAGAAAGCTTGAAGATATCAGTAGCAGAACCATGCATATGTGCTGTGAAATGAGATTGGATCGCATGACACACTTCCTTCTAGTGATGTCATGCTGGTATCTCTTAAAGGCATTTTGCACCAGGTACTAACTATCAGGTTGCTTGATGGTAGAGGTGGGGTGGCTGGTGGCGGTGGTACTAATAATATTTGTAGCATCTTTGATTAAACATGGGGGAAAAGGCAGTTCAGGTCTGCACTGCAGCTCGTATTGGTATCTAATAGAATTTGACTCTGAAATTTCGTGGGTTGAGCAGCCTTTCCCTAATCTCCAGAAAAAGGCTGGTGGATTCTCCTGAGAAACCACCAACAAGGCTTGGGGAATTTCCCTTGGCCCTCTACAGGTGACGGAAGAGAAGCAGGAGCCTGGTAAAACTTTTGCACATTTTCAGGACCTTTGGTTTTAATGTACTTTTTGCAGAGTTAGCAAATCTACCTAGAGTTAATTTAGTGTGTATTGAATAGTGTGTATAATAATTATATTATTATAATTATTATTAAAGTGTCCTAATCTGGGCTTTACAGATACAGATGTACCAGCTTTCACGACTCCTCCATGATTATCATCGAGATCTCTACTGCCACTTTGAGGAGAATGAAATTAGCCCCAGCCTTTACGCTGCCCCATGGTTTCTCACCGTATTTGCCTCTCAGTTTCCTTTGGGTTTTGTGGCCAGAGTCTTTGGTAAATGTTATTGTTCATTTTATTTTGCAACCTACTTAATTAAAAGGCAAAACACATAGCTATTTCAGGAATTCAATGATTTGAATAAGAAAATAAATCATCCCTAATTACATTCTGCTAAATGGTGCCATGACACTGCTGTGAAGCCATCAATCAGTCTTCAGCAATAATCTGAGCCAAGTAATCCCTTGTGGACTATTGTTCTCTATCTTTATTTTTGTAACACCCTTTTTAATTCTTTAATTATGCCATTCCTAATTATTTCAAGTAGAGACTTATACAATAATTTCTATTCTAATTGCTTTGTTGAGCACATTCTTATGTTTGCTTTGTAGATATGATCTTCCTTCAAGGGTCAGAGGTCATCTTTAAGGTTGCCCTAAGTCTATTGGGAAGCCACAAGCCACTAATTCTACAACATGAGAGTCTGGAATCAATAGTTGATTTTATAAAGTGCACTCTACCTAACCTTGGACTAGTGCAGATGGAGAAAACAATTAATCAGGTACAGTGAAACTCCGATTTTATGCGTCCCGATTTAATGTGAATTCAGATATAACGCAATGAATCATTGGACTTTTTGTTTGCTCTTTCTTATAACAGGATCTCACTGTAGCTATTCTGCAGTAAATGAATACAAGAATAGTGAGATAGAGCTTCTGCTTAGGACACAATCAGTGATTCTGTCACAAATCACAACTACTGTGAAAGATGCTTTTGTTCTCCTCCATTTCCACTTGATCGGTTTAAATGTTGATTTTCTTGAACCCCAGTTTAGCGCGACCCCACTTTTTTTCGCAATAACATTTTATGGGCTCCAACCATTGCATTATAATGGGGCCACACTGTATTAATTTATTTATTTGGATGCTGCTATCATGTAATTTCTTGTTTTGGGCATTTGGTACATTGTTTCGCACTCCGCCCTTCCCCAGAGAGTTTGTGCATTGTGCAGCTAAAAGGAACTATTAGCTGTAGGATTCCCTGGCCATCAACAGCAAACACTTTCCTCAATCGAATGGCTAGAAGTTCAATTCTGTAATTCTCTGGGGATGTCTCCTAACGGGTTCAAAATGTTAAGTCTAGTTCGTGTTAGCATCGGATTGACCATGTTTTAGGGATGTCAGAGTTAGGATGGCACAGAGGTTAGCGCAGTGACCCAAGTTCAATTCTGGTCTTGTTGATAGATTTGCACATTTTCCTGGTATCTGCGTGGGTTTCCTCCACGTGCTCTGGTTCCTCCCACGTCCGAAGATGTGCATGAATTGGCCATGCAAAATTGCCCTTTACTATCCACAGTGTGTAGATTAGCCATGGTAAATGCATGGGGTTACATTAATGGGGAGGAGGGGAGTGAATGGGTGGGATGCTGTGTTGGAAAATCAGTGCAGAATCAATAGGCTGAATGGCCTCTCTCTGCACTATAGGAATCTATGGTTCTATGGAGTCTTGGGAAGTTAAAGATCAATCTCTGGGACGCTGCTTTCAACAACCCATAGGAGAGAAAATCACAGGGGTGTATTTAAAAAAAAAATGCTCAATTTCCTTTGAACACTTCATCTTGCTATTTATTAAAATATTCAAGATGGGAGGAAAAGAAAAGCTGTTTGACCACATTTTGGCCTGCTATTTACCCACATGGTAGATAGTGAACTTGACTTTTAGCCACTATTGAGCCAATTTGGAGGGCATCAGTGCCAGTTATCTATTTTCCCACAGTTGCAGGCTTTTGACCCTTATTTGAATCTGACGCTGGGACCCAAAGCTCATGGAGAAAATCCTGCTCCCTACGTCAGACTGATCAGGTACTTTTGGCATAAGGAAGGAATGCAACAAGAATAAAATTCCCACATAAAACAATCTCTCTCTCAATCTCTCTGTCTCAGCTTTCTGCCTCAGAAGGGTGGGGTCAGGGGCTTCTCTGCTTACATCTGCAATAAAGATTACTGAATCTCTGAGCCTGAACGCACAGGCTAGATTGGGATCAGCGAGAACGTGTAGGAGGCCTCAAAGGCTTAGTGCTCTGAAAAGGAAAGACTTGGGTTTATGTAGTACCTTCCATGACTGCATTTTGAGACATTTTTTGCAACTAAACGAAGTACTTTAGAAGTGTGGTCACTGTTGTAATGTAGGAAACACAGCAGCCAAGTTGTGCACAACACTTCTGTTGTGGGCAAAGTATTGGAGAGAATTATTAGGGATAGGATTTATAGTTATTTAGAGAGAAATGAATTGATTGGGGATAGTCAGCATGGTTTGTGAAGGGTAGGTCGTGCCTTACTAACCTTATTGAGTTTTTTGAAAAAGTGACCAAAGAGGTGGATGGGGATAAGGCAGTTGATGTGGTATATATGGACTTTAGTAAGGCGTTCGATAAGGTGGCCCATGGAAGACTTCTGCAGAAAATGCAGATGTATGGGATTGAGGATGATTTAGCTAATTGGATTAGGAATTGGCTAGCAGATAGAAGACAGAGGGTGGTGGTTGATGGGAGATATTCATCGTGGAGTTCGGTTACAAGTGGTGTACCTCAGGGGTCTGTTTTGGGGCCCCTGCTGTTTGTAATTTTTATAAATGATCTGGATGAGGGTACTGAGGGATGAATTAGTAAATTTGCGGATGACACCAAAGTCGGTAGAGTGGTAGATAGTGAAGAGGGGTGTTATAGTTTGCTGAGAGACTTAGACAAGTTGCAGAGCTGGGCCGAGAGGTGACAAATGGAGTTTAATGTGGAAAAGTGTGAGGTAATGCACTTTGGCAGGAATAATAAATGTGTAGAGTATAGGGCTAATGGTAGGATTCTTAATAGTGTTAATGAACAGAGGGATCTTGGTGTATATGTGCATAGATCCCTGAAAGTAGACAGTCAAGTCGATAAGGTTGTTAAGAAGGCATACAGAGTCTTAGCTTTTATTGGTAGGGGGATTGAATTTCGGAGCCGCAACGTCATGTTGCAACTGTACAAAACTCTAGTGCGGGCGCACTTGGAGTATTGTGTGCAGTTCTGGTCCCCGCATTATAAGAAAGATGTGGAGGCATTGGAGAGGGTACAGAGGAGGTTACCAGGATGTTGCCTGGTATGGAGGGCAGGTCTTATGAAGAGAGGCTGAGGGATTTGAGGTTGTTTTTCGTTAGAAAGGAGGCGGCTAAGAGGGGACCTAATCGAAACATATAAGATGATTAGAGGTTTAGATAGGGTGGACAGTGATAGCCTTTTTCCTAGGATGGAGAAAGCTAGCACGAGGGGACACAGCTTTAAATTAAGGGGTGATAGTTGTAGGACAGATATCAGAGGTAGGTTCTTTACCCAGAGGGTGGTTAGGGAGTGGAATGCCCTGCCTGCGGCAGTTGTGGATGCGCCAAGTTTGGTGGCGTTTAAGAGGTTAGTTGATAAGTTTATGGAAGAGAAGGGAATGGTTTAGTTTGGAGGGTCATTGCTTTTTTTTTTCATAATTGGTCGGCACAACATCGAAGGCCAAAAGGCCTGTTCTGCGCTGTAATGTTCTATTTGTAACAAGTTCCTACGCATAGCCTTGTGATAATGATCAGATAACTGCTTTTATGACGTTTGATTTGAGCGATAAATATTTGCCAGTACTTGGGATTTTCTGTGAAGTAATGCTGGTGGATTTTTTACATCCACTTCAGAAGTTAGACAGGACGCTATTTAAATATCTCATCTGAAAGACAGCACCACCGACAGTGCAGCACTCCCTCTGTACAACACAGGGAAGTTGCCTCGATTTTTTTTTTCCATTTGTATAGTGTGAGCCAATGTAAAGCAAATATCAGCAGGAACATGTTGTAGTTTAATCCAATAAGAAACTTTCAGTCTGTCTCTGGCTACTGGTGCATCCTCTTGAAACAGTGCTGCTTGTCTGATGGAAGAATTCTGCTTTTATTTTAAAATGATTTCTGCTTTTGATTAAGTGCAGCAGTCTGTGCAGCATGCAACATTAGACTGATCAGAACGAAGTAAGCTTTGTGATGTGGGCAGTTCCTGACTTTACCTTCTCTATGTGGAAACAGTTAATAGTGACTGGCTGCTTTACTGTGTGCAAGGTCATAAGGAAAATCATCTTTACATGTTCTTGTGAACCTTCCCTTAGGGAAACATTGTTAGAAGCCTAAAAGCAGGGAGGGGAAGAAAACTAAATGGGAGAGCGACAAGTTCACGTCATTGATGGAAACCGTTTGGTCTATAATGACCTTGCTGTAAAGGAAGTCCCATGTTCAGTAAAAAAGCTCAAACCACATGACATGTATCTAGCATCCTGTGAGTTTGCTAGTTACAAAGAGTTGAACATTTAGTGAAAATAAATATAACAAATATCTTTAAGAAGGAGCAGGAAAAAAACAGCTGTACCATAAGTGATTGATTGCCAGATGGGCACGTACTGAATGATCTGCTTTTGCTTTTGCACATTTGAAGTATGGCATTCAGTATGGTGGCAACCAGTTCTTCTGCAAAACTGCATGTTGTAGGAGGCAATTTGGTTTTAAGCTGTGTATTCTTTCTGAACGTGTCATAGATTTCTTCCCAAATTTTGTTTATAAAACCACACAAGCATTTGTTTAAAATTTGCTATTGTAGCTATGTTTAGGGTCTGTTTTTACTCATTCCTCCTCCCCAGTCACAGTCCTTGTGCAGTCTATTATATCGTATAATTTTAGGCGCACTTTCTGCTTGTCGTTTAATGAGAGCACGCTGTGTGCTAAACTGCCTGATACTTGCAGCTGAGGTTTTACAGTTTTGTGTGTTGTCAAGGGGTGTGTGGTGCTGATCTACTTGTCCTCCAAGAGAAAGTGGAGATGTATTGATTTGACAAATGCCATCTCTATTTCACCTACTGGCTATCGATGTGTTAATTCACATCAGTCACTCACTGAAGCCAAACCTGGCCTCAGGTGCTTTGCAGTCCTGTGGCTTATTACATGCCTAGCTCTGCACATTCACACTAATATCAGAGCCTGATGCTCACGTGAGTGACAATCCTAAACGTTCATAACACTTACCCAGGATGTACACAAGAGGATATAGACAATAAAATTGGGGCCTTAGTGCAGACCCCCTCTGCTTGTCCAGGCAATTCTTTAATATCCCACCCAGAACTGCCGGTGGGATCCTCGCAAGGGAAACCCGCATCACCATGTAATTACATGTGTTTCACACGCTTGCCATTGGCCGTTTACATTTTCGTGCAAATCATGTGGGCAGCAGCTCCTGATGTAGTAGTGCAAATGGAGTCTACATCCAATCCTGCGTTTGGGAACACCATGCCATGGATTAAATCCTATCCTTGGAATGCATAGATTCAATGCCAACTCAGGTGCAGAGAGAGAAAGAAAGAAAGATTGGATAAAGAGATTAGAAAAAAGACCGTGTCTCTCTGCTACCTGATTTCCAACCTGACTAGCTTCCTCCATTCCTCCCCGCCAATGCCCTATTTCCCCAGTGTTAATGGATCTTTTAAAATATTCCAGAAGCTGGAGCCATATATTCCCCAAAATGTCCTTGGATCATTCCCTATCTGTACGAAATTTTGCTGAAATCTGCCCATCAGGTTTTGAGATATTTTGTTTACAGCAGACTAACAAAGAGCAGTGAAAACGGTCATGATCTCTGCCTAGCTTCAGTGACAGAGGTAATAAAATCTGATTTTTATATCTCGTTTGTTGCAAATTTACCTTTAAGCGTAGAAAGTGGCCAGGTCATTTTGAACCAAATGTTTTTTGTAAATGTGCTGGGAAAGGGGGAAATCAAGGGATGACTTCTCAGGTATAAATTTCCATAGTCAGGTGTATTGGTTCATAATCTTTGAAACATTAGATTGGAAAGAAACTGATTTTACAGTGGTATTTAAGTTACTTATTTGGGGAATTTTCTCTTTTAATTACTTGAATAATGTTATTAAATGGAAAGCTGCCATCTAGTTTCTCTGGCTCAGTTGAAATTATTTGCAGATAAAGAATGTATTGCAGTGCTTACAATATCCAAACCTTTTTGTGTAAGAGTCACTTTGAACTCTAATTGGAATGATGACAATAATGATAATGATTCAGTTGTATGTTTGTATAAGGAAAGAGTGAAAGGTAAAATAAAGAAACAATTTGCTCAGCGGACAGCTAAATAAAAGAACATTTGTAAAGGAATCTTTGCTGCTGCATTAAGAATTAACCATGGATGATGTGTGTAGGTGTTTGAGATGGACCTCTCCAAACAACTGCAAGCCTATGAAGTCGAGTACCATGTTCTTCAGGATGAACTAATAGATTCTTCTCCGGCCATGAGTGAAAATGAGCGATTAGAAAAATTGGAAAAAAGCAATAACAGCTTACGCAAGCAAAACAGTGATCTGCTGGAGGAACTTGAGGTATGAAGCACGGACTTTTGTTGAGTTTTCGTATCAAGAGTCAAGGAATAGAGCCAGGGGATGGTAGTTCAGCTAAATGCATTTAGAATATAAAACCAGAACCAGTTAGAGTTGTTTTTAAAAAAAAAACCTATCTGATTCACTTATGCCTTTTGGGGAGGTAAATCCGCCACCTTTACCCAGCATGGCCTACATGTGACACTAAGGCCTAGCAACGTTAGCACTGTCTCCTCGTAGCTCTAGGAAATTGAGTTCAATTCTGGCTTGGGCGACTGTCTCTGTGGAGTTTGCACATTCTTTGTGTCTGCTTGGGTTTTCTCTGATGCTCCAGTTTCCGAAGATGTGCAGATTAGGTGGATTGTCATGCCAGATTGCCCCTTAGTGTCCCAAGTTGTGTAAGTTAGGGGAATTAGTGGCATAAATACATGACATTAGGGGGATAAAAAGGGCTGGCTATGATGTTCTGACAGAGAGTCGGTGTAGACTCATTGGGCCAAATAGCCTGTGGGGATCCTGTTATTATTCTATGAAGGCAGTCAAGAAGATAAAACTCACATCCTATGATTTCCATTTAAAAATAAAAGTAAATAGAGTTCAGGCACCAAGCATGTTTTGATTGCAACGTGTAAAAGACTTAGAGATGGATAACCTACAGTTCCTATAGTCAAGTCCCATGCCAGAAACCTGAGTACGTGCTGTTATGTTTTGGTGAGACTTTAAAATGAATCTTTGTCTTCCTGCTCCTGATATCCATGATTTCAAAGACGGTTTTCCCAATTTCTTGACCAAAACTTATTTGTGGATTATCTGATTGTTTATCTTGTCATTTATGGAACCAGGTCTGTAAATCAATTGTCACATTTCCCTATGTTATACTAGTTACTATCATTCAAAAATTATTCTTTGGTTGTAAAATGCATTTGGATGTTGTGAAAGCAACTGTATAAATGCAAGTCTTTCTTTTCTTTATAAAGGTCGCTCATACAAAAATTGAGAGCCTGGAAGCCACAGTGAAAAGCTTGCTGTCCAATGAAGGGAAGTTAAAGCAAGCCATTTGTACGTTAGAGCTGGAGAGAGCTGCACTTCTGGCTACAGTTGAAGAATTTCAAAAGCAGGTTCCCAATACTGAACATGCTGATAACAGAACATTTCCTGAAGCACAAGAAAATGATTGTGAAAAATGATGCACTTTACATAAGAAGAAAAAAATGTTTTTTTTTAACCAGTGGAACTTCCTGGTTCCATCACAACGAGCAAAATATCTCTATTTGGGCCTAGTCAAAAGCACAGCAGGGTCCAGCAATGTAGTTATGAATTGCTGCGTTATCACCTACATCAAAGGCAGATCAACAGAAAGTTCCTTTTTCCAAGAATCGTGTGTGAATTTATTTATACCTAATGGTTATGTCCTAGTTTTTATATAGACCAATCCTTAACCACAAGGTTTGGATACAGTGTTTGGCATTTTCTCCATAGTATCTTGTACATAGCTACAGTTTAGGGGGAACCATGTACTTATAGTGTCTTGTTAGTGTTTAAACCATTTGAATTAGAGTTACTTGTTCAGTGTCACTCCATTTCAGCATTTCAGATGAAATGTTTTAACAAATTTGCTCTGAAATTCCTTTTTGCCATTAATTAGATAAGGTGGTTTTCTTTCTGTAATTCACTTCTGCAAGCTGTGTTTTTATAGGCATACAGTTTTTCATTTTTACCTCCCATGCAAGTACATTTGTTTACTTTGGTTCATATTAGGTGTAACTAAACTAGACAGTAAAACCATTTGGACAAATAACCAAGTGCATTGGCCTAACCTACTGGGGCTCAATGAGTGTAGAACAATCACATCACGGAGCAAATGTCGGAAGAAAACTGAGAATCAAGGAGAGATCCGATTTCTCCTATTATTGCAATGCAAAAAAAATTAAAAGAGGGAGAGACAGGATATTCAGGTACTCTGTGAATTTGTTTCTGGGGCCGTTAAACAACTTGTATAATAGTGCGCCCAGCAGTTTTACACCAGTATTATTGTTTAATAATCACTGTAAAATGTTCATTTTCTCTATTTTACAGCTCTGCTCCTCTACACCCCACCTCTCAACCCCCATGAGGTCTGGGGTGTTGAAGCGCATATGTGCAATGATGATTATATCTCATACCGTGTTACAGCTGCTGGCTTTACTTTAAACCTCTGTATCACACAGGCAGAACATTACACCCTGACGTTTTTAAAAAATAATTACAGATCTAGTCATAACGAATTGGTAGGGTTATGATGCTTTTGTTTCTCATCTCTCACTTGCATCATTTCCAAATTCACGTGATATGTCTGGACAGAAAAGTAGTGAAGGAGTAAAAAGTATGAATTGTTCAAACAAAAAAGTTGTTACTAGTTTTACCCACCCCTGGACACCATCCTGAGAGCATTTACACATCACTACACAGTTCTAGGTACCATTTTGATGGGTCGAAAGGCCTCCTGCTGTACTGTAGAGATTCTGATTGGTGAATCATTGAAATACACGTTTCTAGCTTTCAAATAAAGAGGTCATGACAATGAAGGGAACCAATAAAAGTGAGACACATCAAATGGGCATTATTAGCTAATTTTGGTATTTCCAGTTAATTTAATATAAAACTTATTCTGCGGACAATATTAATACCTGCTTCAAAATGAACTATGAAGCACCTCCAAAGGAAGTTACAAATATTAATACAAAAAAAATGGACAAGTAAAAATTGCAGTTCAAATTAAAAGGTATTTTTATAATACTTGTGCTTGCACCATAGTTGATAATGTGCGGCATTACAGAAAGTGGTTTATTATCTATATTTTGCCAGTGTCAATATGTCACCGGAACATGAATAGAAAGTGACTAGGTAAATGGGGGAAAATGTTAATGATAGTTGCGTGGAAACTAGAGTCTTTTACTTTGTCTTGCTTACACCGTCAACTTACATTTGCATTTACATCTTGTGACGTTCTTGTACCCAGAACAAAACCCCAAAAGTTGACATTTGTTAATTTTTGTTAATTGATTTGTCATTTAGTGGAAATTTCAGTTAACAGTGAAGAGCATAAGTACAATGATGCAGTTTAACAGTGAATGACATTTGATTAAGCATATAATGAGGACCTTGGACAAACAGTAAATATGTAGACAATAAAAATGCACTCTAGCTAAAGGAAGAGTTGGGAATCCAACTAAGTAACACTGCATTCATCAGCTATGTCTCTGATTAATTTAAAACCTTCATTTCAATATGGTTCAGCCAAATTACTTGTATTCCCTGAGACAAATAACCAAATACTTGGATGTTCACCTTGCCTTTGGTAAGGACACTCATATTAAATAAAATTGTGCCTGATTATGTATATTGAAATGGAGTGATGTCTTTCCTCCTTGCAGTTTATTTTTCCATCCTTTGCCAAAGAATTCCAAAATTAAAGATGGAAAGGTAAATTCATTTTCTTGTCCGTGCATCATCTTAGCACTCTCTTTTGAACTGTCCTAGATAAAAGGCAAACAGTGTCGCAATCTAGCCTATCGGTTAAAGAATTCGTGTTGTGCAGAACCCTGTTGCATAGCTTTACTTTTCAGATAAGAATGTATCTGAGGAGGAGACGTATAACATCAGAATTAGAAGATACCCAGAGATTATAAGAATGATTATTATCTTTACTTGAACCAGCTCCCTAAAATCGAGGGGCAATGTATGTGTTGCTCAGCATTCCAATCCTGTGATTGTGATGTATTCGAACACCAGCGTGATTAATGTGCTTTACACGTTCATGTGCCTTCTTCATAATCCTGATTCCTCAAATACAATATTAAATTATGAGAGTGTGCCAAGATAACTGGTTCCAGGAAATGTCGCATATTTGTGTGTTTTTATAATATCTATTCAATGGGTTTCTTTGTTGATGGATCCCAATAATTCATGTTGGGACTTGGTTCAATTTCTTTAACCTAGCTATGTGCCATAAATTGGTTAAAGACTGTTGCTGTGCAGTGATTATCAGCAGTTAAATCACAAGTAGTGAGAGATTGAGAATGTAATATAAGCGTGCCTGCTAGTCTCTGAATAAAATGGATTTGGGGCTGGTTTGGATCAGTTGATAACAGGTCAAATGGCACAGCTGCGAAATTCAAAATGGCTGTACGTGCAGCTTTCCCAATTTTAGATCTGCAGTGCCATGTTTAAAGTGTAGCTCAGTGTTGAGCACAGTCCTTCATTTCTACGCTGGTACAGATCTAGCAAAAGAGCTTAATTATTGAATGTTTACACTGCCATTTCAAGTTTGCCAATACTTGCTCCTTTTTATGGTATGTCTGTCTGAGCTATTGCATTTAGTAGTGGAATATTGCTGCTGATTTCTTAGTAGTAAATTTTATTACATTATATCTGTGATTCATGGTAAACTTGTGCATAATTCTATGGGTAGGACAGATGGGAAAAAGGATGCCCTAATGGAACTGGGCATGTGCAGAACTGTAGTGAAATACTGTTCCTAGGTTTCAAGTTTGGAAATTTATTCAATAAACTGATTTGAATCACTATAATTTTTTTGTTTGTTTTAGAGTCTTGGATCCCAAAAATGGCAGAAGAACTAAAATATTTTGATTTGATTTATTTTTCTCATTAGTATACAGTGAAAAGTATTGTGTCATGTATGCTATACAAACAAAGGATACCGTACATGGGGAAGGAAAAGAGCAAGTGCAGAATGTAGTGTTACAGCTATAGTTAGGATGTAAGAGAAAGATCAATTTAATACAAGGTAGATCCATTCAAAAGTTCGATGGCAGCAGGGAAGAATTTGTTCTTGAGTCACTTAGTACATGACCTCAGAATTTTGGATTCTTTTCCTGACTGAAAGAGGCAGAAGAATGTCCGGGGTGCGTTGGGTCCTTGATTATGCTGACTGCTTTTCCAAGGCACTGAGAGGTGTACACAGAATCAGTGGATGGGAATTGGTTTGCATGAAGGACTGGACTTCGTTCATGATCCTTTGTAGTTTCTTGCAGTTTCAGGCAGAGCAGGAACCATACCAATCCGTGATACAATTGGAAAGAATGTTTTATATAGTGCATCTATAAAAGTTGGTAAAAGTCATAGCGGACATGCCAAATTTCCTTAGTCTTCTGAGAAAGTAGAGACTTGGCAGGCTTTCTTAATTATAGTGTCAGCATGGGAGGACCAGGACAAGTCATTGGTGATCTGCACTCCCAGAAACTTGAAACTCTTGACGTTTCCATTTCATCCCCTCCACTATGCTTCCTGAAGTCAGTGACTCTCTCCTTCATGTTGTGGACATTGAGGGACATATTATTGATGTTGCACAGTTCACCAGATTCTCTACCTTTATTTTACTCTGCCTCCTCATTGTTTGAGATCCAACCCACTAAGGTAATGTCATCAACAAACTTGAAAATGGAGTTGGAGGGGAATTTGGCCATTCAATCTTAGATGTGTAAAGAGTATATAATAGGAGGCTGAGAAAACATCCCCATAGGGCATCAGTGTTGATGATAATCGTGGAGGAGGTGGTATTGCTTTTCCTTACTATGGATTAAGAAATCTAGAATCCAGTCAGAAAGGGAGGAGCCAAGCCTCAGGTATGGAGTTTGGAGATGAGTTTTGCAGGAATAATGGCATTGAAGCCTGAGCTGTAGTCAATAAATAGAGTCTGGCGTGGTGTGCAGTTGTTCCAGGATTGAGTGCTGGCCAGGGAGGTGGCATTTGCAGTGGCTTGTTGCTGCGGTACGCGAACTGTAGAGGATCCAGATAATCTGGGAGGCTGGAATTGATTCTTGTTATAACTAATTTTTCGAAGCACTTCTTAATGATTTATGTCAGAGCCATTGGATGATAGTCATTATAGCACACTGCCTGATTGTCCTTTGCGACAGGGATGTTTGTCGTTTTCTGGAAGCAGATAAGAACGTCAGATTGCTGTAAAGAGAGGTTGAAGGTGTTTGCAAATACCCTCGCCAGCTGGTCTGTACAGGATTTGAGTGCTAATCCGAGTACCCATCTGGGCCAGTCACTTTCTGTGAGTTGACTTTCAAGAAGGCTGATCTGATGTCAACAATGGTGACCTGGGTTGAGAGTTTGTTCGAGGTTTCAGGGGTGGACTTCTTGCTCAAAACAGGTGTAGAACACATTGAGCTGATCGGGGAGAGATGCACTAGTGCTGGCGATTTTATATGCCTTCATCTTGTAGCCTATTGTATCTTGCTGACCCTGCCATTGTTGGTGGAAGTCCGTGTGGCTAATCTGGAACTCTAGCTTGGGCCAGTGCTGTCTTTTGACATCTTTGATGGATCTCTATAAGTTATATCTGGATTTCTTGTATGGGTCAGGGTCACCTGACTTGAAAGCTTCACACTTGTACTTCAGCAAGCAGTGAATGTTCATGTTCACCATACTTTCCGGTTGGGAAACACACGGATTTTCTTCTTTGGCACAAAGTCTTCTACACACTTAGTAATGAAATCAATTAGTGTATTGATGGACTCGTTCAGGCTGGTCACAGAGTTTTTAAATATTTATCAGTCCATTGACTCTAAGCAGCCCAATAGGACATCATTTGATTTCTCAGACCAACATTGCATGACTTTCTTTAATGGATTCTCCCATTTCAGTTTTTGTTGTAAGCCCGGAGCAGGAGCACAGCCTAGTGATCTGATTTGTCAAAATGTGGATGGGGAATAGAGCAATAGGCAGCTCTGCTGCTAATCCCAAAAGACTTTGTGATTTGGGAACTGAGGCAAATTCCTTGTTAGCCAGCTAGCGAAAGGATGTCTGTATTCATGGAGCTCATCTAAGGAAACAGCTTGACAGCTCTGGCGGAGGTTGCTGGATCAGGTAGATGTTACAACTCCCTCTTACATTCTGAAGATAAGCTACAATATTGATAAAGGGTTCCTACCTCTTTCTGCTTCAAAGATGTATCAAGACTCCACCCCAAAAGAAGAAACAATCTGGAGCCATTCTTTCTGACTTGTATGGAAATATCCAGATGAATATCCAAATGAATCATTGCAGCTTCCCATCACCAAGTTCTCCTTATCTCTGTCTCCTGAAGGAACTCTATTGCTTCCTTCTGGTGGTGATAGTGTGGAGTTTGTGGGTCTCCAATCTGTGGCCATTCTGTCTTGTTTTGGATTATGTTCTTTATGAACATTAGATAGAGTCAGAGTCCTTCCTGGTTGTCATGAGTTGGTCAAATCCAGATACCAAGTGGCAGACCATAACAGGGATGAGAACAAGTATTGAAAGCAAAGAACTTTGTATCATGTGCTGGTAATTTGTATGTGTTAGGAATAAGCTATAGCTTTAAATTTAAGCATAATTCATATTCCTGCAGTTGCATGTTAAGGAGACTTTAGTTTTGATTTTTAAAGGTTGCTTATAAATCTGTGGGTTTGTTTGGATGCCTACATTTTAATGAGGTTTAGGACTCTAAAGCAAGCATGGTTATAACAGAAACTGGACTGTTACGTTGTAACAGAGACTCCGAGAAACAGAAAGCAGATTTAATTCAGTTGGAACAAGAGAACGCAGAAGGAAGCACTGGTTCACAGAATCTGGTAGAAGAGGCACAAAGAGAGACTGCAGAGAGCAGGCCTGAAACTGAAGGACAGAAAGGTCACAAAAACCACGTGGGACAGAAGGAAGTTCCGAGAAGACCTTCTAGCCAACGAGAAAAAGACAGGAATCTAGGAAATATAGGGTCTGTTAAGTGAATGGGGTTTGCAGAAAGACAGATTCAAGGTGACTCAAAAATTAATGATGGGTGGGATTATCAGATCTTATTTACCCCACCACCGCTGTCAGTGAAAACGGAGGATTTGGCATTCAACTAAGTCTCCATTCACTGTAGCTGGACCAGAGAATTCTAGCCATGGGCAAGGTCAGAGTTTCCAGCACACACCTTTCTGCAGAACTGTAGAACAGAAATGGTGTTTGATTAGTGTGACTGAGTATTTGAAAGATAGCATGGAAAATGAAGCTTGAATGCACAGAGTGCTCCAGGACAGAGTAATATGGAGGGAGCAGTTTAAACCCTGGAGGTGGATCTCAGTGAAGAAATCTGAGAGAGAACATCATTTGGGGGAAATTCCAAAGTGTATTCATTGAGAGCAGGATTTGGAAATTTTCATATGAAAGGTGTGTTTCAGTGAGATCAGCTGGATCATCATATGAGTGCTTGGGAGGTTATGAAAATCCATAGAAGCTATTTGAATGGCATCTGCCATTGGTTTCAGTGTGTGGTGTATTTGACCACATTTCACCTATTGGTTTATATGGACCGAGTATTGACTGAACATTAAAGTAGAAGATAGATTTTGTGACTTGTGTTATGCTAAGGAATCAGAATATATCTGTGAAGGAGTATTGTAAAATAGTTAATCTCATGTTTAATAAATGTTCTGGGGTGAGGGTAGGATTTTCTACCCCCATTTATGGAAGATGGGAACAATGGAGGGGGCAGAGTATCAAGGGGGAGTCTCAAAATGACTTTTATGCTGGCAGGATTCCCCCACTCGATTGTCTTAGAATATTAAAAGAAGTGGCTCTAGAAATATCGAATACTTTGATGGTTATCTTTCAAAATTCTTTAGACTCTAGAGCATTTCCTACAGATTGGAGGGTGGCAAACGTAATCCCACTATTTAAAAAGGAAGGAAGAGGAATAAATGGAGAATTACAACCAGTTAGCCAGCCATCAGTAGTGGGGAAGATGCTAGAGCCCATTTAAAAGACATGATAACAAAACATTGGAAATATTGACAAGGTTGGACAAAGCCAGTACGGGTTTATGAAAGGCAAATCATGCTTAACAAATTTACAGGAGTTTTTTGAGGATATAACTGGTAGAACAAAAAAGGGAGAACCGGTGGATGTGGTATATTTGAACTTTCAGAGATCTTTTGATAAAGTCCCTCAAAAGAGGTTAGTAGGCAAGATGAAAGCATGTGGGATGAGGATAATGTATTAATATGGATTGAGAATTGTTTGACAGTCAGGAAACAGAATGGGAATAAATGGATCCTTTTCCAAGTGGTAGGCACTGACTAATGAAATATTGCAGAGTCAGTACTTGGCCCCAGCTATTCATGATGTATATAAATGACCTGGATGAGGGAACCAAATATAACATTTCCAAGTTTGTTGACAACACAAAATTGGTTGGAGTTGAGTTGTAAGGAAGATTCAAAGCAGCTTCAAAGTGATTTAAACAAGTAAGTAAGTGAGCAAATACAGCAGATGGAGTACAGTGTGACTAAGTGTGAAGTTATGCACTTCAGTGTGAAAAACAGAAAGGAAGTGTATTACTTAAATAATAATATATTGGGAAGTTTGAATATATAAAGTGATGTGAGTGTCTTTGTATACCAGTCAACGAAAGTGGAGAGGCAGGTGCAGCAAGCAATTAAGAAAGCGAATGGTATGTTGGCCTTGATTGTAAGAGGCTTTGAGTTCAAAGGTAGGGATGTCTTACTGCTGTTATACAGGACCTTGATAAGATCATACCTGGAATATTGCATGCAAATTTGGTCTCCTCAGCTAAGAAAGGATATGTTTGCCGTGGAGGGAGTGCAGCTGAGGTTCACTCTCCTGAAATCAGAGTTGGTGGGACTGTCCTGTAAGGAGAGATTAGTTCAACTGCATCTGTATTCGCTAGAGTTTAGAAAGATGAGAGACGTAATTAAAACGGAAAATTGTAACAAGCCTGGACATACTCGAAGCAGGATGTTTCCCCTGTTTGGAGAATCTAGAACCAACAGACACACTCAGGATACAAGTACAATGTTTAGGACTGAGGTGAGGAAAATCTCTTCAGTCAAAAGGTATAGAAACTATGGAATTCTCTATTACAGAAGGACATCACATTACTAAACATATTCAAAAAGAGATTTTCTTTAGATTTTAATGGTGCCAAGGCATATGAAAGAAACTGGAATATATCATTGAGATTGAGAATCCGCGATGATCATATTAAATGGGAGGAATAGGCTTGAAGGGCCTAACAATCAACTTCTTTCTCTATGTTAAAATTACATCAGCTGACTCCTGTCACTCTGCTTAGTAGCTGTCCTCCATGTATTCTAAACAAAAAGTCCAAGTTAAGATCCATCAAGCTTGGGATCTATTATTGGGCCCGTTGAAATACCAGCTGGGATCATAACATATGTGAAGGATTTAGTAAGCCGATATGTGAGAGGCAGAAAGTGTAGGAGAACTTGCAGGTTACAGCTGTGCCTGTTGAGGCCTTCCAGTATCTCCAGCCTTTTTTTGATGTGGCTCGTCCTTTCTTGAATTGATAAGTCACGAAATTTATTGCCACGCTGAGTTGCGGTGTATGAGTAGTCATTGGAAGTGGTAACTACCTCATCCCAAGGCGCTGGGCATTTCCTTTGGGTAGCCTTCTGTACTCCATCCCCCATTCCTTTTCAGCCTAATTTGAGTCCTTACTGCTTTCACTGCCACCTTGAAAGTAGCAGCAGCTTTTGAGATGGTATTACAATAATTTTCCTTTCTTTACAAAATCACTTCTGACCTTTGTCCCTTTAAGACATCCCATCATCCAGAAACAGTGCTACATCCTAATAGTGAACATCCAATCAAAGGTGATGATACAGCAGAGCTCATTTCATAATTTAAATCATAGAACTACTATGCACAAGGAGGGCATTCAGTCCATTGCACTCACACTGGCAACATCGATACTGAGGCCCAATCCCTGTATCTCCGTGTATTTACTCTGCTAGTCCTCCTGACACTCAGAGTGGGATTTTCTGGCCATGCTCTGCCCAAAACCAGAAAATCCCAACCAGGTCAGCAGACCTTTGCATGGTCTGTCTGCTACCTGCTATGACTCCAGTGGTAGGCAGGACAGCAAAATCCCCCCCAGTGAGTCAATTTAGCATGTCCAATCAACCTAATCCATACACCTTTGGAATTTCCCAGGAAACTGGAGAACCCGATTATGGGAATTTCCCTGGGCTCAGTCCCTTCTAGCAGCAATCCTATTGGAGAGGAACATCTAGGTTAAAACCTCTTATTGGTGCTTTGGGAGTTCTTACCTCGAAGGGTCCTCTTTCCTGTCACTGAACAGTAAAATAAATAGGATTCAAATTGATGTCCCTCATTAACTCTTAGCAAATTAGCAACTACAAATTCTCTACCCTACTGCAGAACACTAAACAAGTTTAAAGTTTATTATTGTCACAAGTAGGTTTAAATTAACACTGCAATGAAGTTACTGTGAAAATCACTTAGTTTCTACACTCTGGCGTCTGTTCAGGTATAATGAGGAAGAATTAAGCACGGCCAATAACCAGCACGTCCTTCAGATTGTGGGAGGAAACCAGAGCACCCGGAGGAAACCCATGCAGTCACGGGGAAGAAGGTGTAAATTCCACACAGTGACCCAAACCAGGAAATTTTTAATTATTAGTGGGATGAAGGGTTTTGGGGAGCAGGCAGGCAAGTGGAGATGAGGCCAAGATGAGATCAGCCATGATCATATTGAATGATGGAGTAGGTTTCAGGGCTGAACTGTCTACTGCTGGTTCCTAGTTACGTTTACGTTCTTATGTTTACATCAATTAAGAGAAGAAAAAATGGAGCATGAATGAATAAGATGGGCCCATTTCATAAAACTGCTTAGAATTTTATTGCACAGAAACAATCCATTTAACCCAGCAGATCTAAGCTAGTGTTTATACTCCACACAAGCCTCTTCCCATCTGACTTTCTTTCACCCTATTAACAGATGCCTCTTATTCCTTTTGTGTTATTGGTGTACCCCAACACCTTCATGGTGTGGAGAAGTGATTAACATTTGTAGCCACTAAAATGATGATGGAAGCAATCTTTTGGGAACTTCCCCACAATGGGGGATTTCCTTTGTAATTTTGCAAAGTTTATTTTAACTGTGTTGGACTAGTTTTTAATCATTAAGAATGGGTCTAGTGGCTTCTTGGGGGAGGTCCCTCAAAATTATGAATGGTAATATTTAAAATGTTCACATAGATGGGTTGTTTAGCCAGTTCACACTTTTTTGATTAATGTTCCATCTTCCTATTGAAACTAAATCCCTAGGTGTCAGTTTCATTAAACATATGAGAAAATTTTTTATCTTGGGCTCCATTAAATAATTCTCTACTGCTTTTTGCACTCAAATTAATTCATTGTTTCTTCAAGCAGAGATGGCAAATGTTAGGGCACGTAGCATTGCATTACATGTGCACAGTGGAATGTTTAGTGGTTCCGCACAGTTGTTTTGAGAAGGAGAATAGTTGAGTTTGAACCAAAAATAATCCAGTTTCTAAATACAGTACAATTTAGAATAATTGTTAACCTTGACTTAAATGCCATATACATTGTTTTAAATGCAAGAAGCCACAGGTCATTTACCTTAAACTGAGAGTCCGTGTAGTCCCACATGAAACTATTTCTCACTTACTGCATTATCTAGCTAGTCGTACATTTTTTAAAAATCGGTTTTAGACATCTGCAGTCTTTAAATGAATTCAGACCATAACTATGAGGCTGTCCCATTTGGCTTTTTCTAAAGATATGCCTGGCAACCAAACTGTTTACAGAGCTACAGATAATGCAAGGAGAATGCTGCAAATGATATTCTCAACAAGCAGCGTACTTATGAAATTTCATCCTCCAATGGTAAATGTTTTTTGAAAGATTTTAAGTTCTGCATTATTTGTAATCCATGTGGCACTGTTGTGTCAGCGTGCACATTAACCACAAAAAAATCTTGGCCAGGATTCTCCAGTTTTATACAACCCACTATTGCTTACCATTCCCAGCCACGGGCAAAGTCGGAGAATTTTTACAGCATCTTGAGTGTAATCAAATATCTCAAGGCACTTCAAATTTGTCACTGAGACATGTAACAACAAAACATATATTTACATGGCGTCTTTAATGTAATTAGGCATTCCAAGGTGCTTCACAGGAGTTTTAAAACAAAATATAACACTGAACCACGTAGGAAGATGGTAGGTCAGGTGACCATAAACTTGGTCAAAGGTTTTTAGTGGTATCATAAAAAACATGGAGAGAAGGGAGGTAATTCCATAGTTTAGTGGGATAAACAGAGTGGGGAAGAGGCCATAATTAGACAAGTACAGCTATCTTAAAGGGTTGTGGGGCTGGAGGAGGTGACAGAAGTATGGAGCTACCTACGGAGGGATCGGAAAACAAGGATGAAAATTTGAAACTCGAGATGTCTGTTGGCCAGGAACCAATGTAACTTATGGAGCACAGAATGATAGTAGAACAGACCTTGTGAATAAAAACAAGGCTGGGAATGCTTGGGGACTTCAAATTTACAAAGGATAAAAGGTGGGAAAGCATTATGGGTGCATTGGAATAATTAAGATCAGGTGGGTAAAAGCATAAACTCAATATTAGGGCAGCAAGGTCTTGAGGACTGTCTTAAAGGAGTTAGGGATATGAAGAGCTGGAAATTCCAGAGTTTGGGCCTTGACACCTGAAAACACAGCCACCAATGGTGGAGAAACTATCACTGAAGGATGTTCAAGAGGTTAGAATCAGATGAGTACAGATGCATTGTATAGGACTTGGTGTGGGTAAGAACAGTGAGCAGAACTTTGGAGGAGCTCCAGTTTAAAAAAAGGTAACATGTAGGAGGTTGATCTGTAGTATGCTGAAGTAATCATGTTGTGACATAGCAATAGCAGTGGTGAGTGTTTCAGCAACAGATGAGCCAAGGCGGTGAAGGGATCTGGTGAGGTTCTGGAAGAGAAAATAGACAGTCTGACATGATGAATATACAGTTGAATGTTCATCAAGGGGGTCATATATGACACCAAGGCTCTGTTGAGCCTCAACCCATTCCAAGGAGAGGAATAGAAACAGATAAAAATGAAACTAAAGATATTTAAGATTATGAAAGGATGGGATAGGCTTGAAGCATAGAGTGAAGAATAGTTGGATTAAGGCACGGGGAGAGATGGGGGTTTTGACAGAGGTGGAAGATGATGGAAGTGTGATTGAGAAGACACAGGGTTGATAGCTCAATTCAAGTTCAAATGGGGTGAACAGTTTAGTTCAATTTCTTGGAACTGTTTCCAGGAAGTGGGATAGAATCAGTGGCTGGGGAATAGAATTTGTCATGAGGTTGAATACAATGCCTTCAAACTCCCTTGTGTTTAACTGGGGGAGGTTACAGATGAACCAGATCCGGATGTCAGTGGAGCAGAATGAGATCACAAAGGCAATGGATGGGAAATTTTGTGAAAGTTAAACGTTGCATTCAAACTAAAAATTAATATATTTAGTGGCTTTGAGCCAAACAAAAAACAGTTCCAGACTAGAATAACATGACAAACAATGGTAACATATGCCCATTTATACTTTCAAGTTTACACAAGTATTAAAGTGACATTGCAATACTTTAGTAAATCTTTCATTGCAAAGTAAATATATATGTGTCTATCAGGAACGTCATTTATCTGTATGCTTTAATTGATTGAATGGTTTTTAGTTTCTGTGGTCCCCAATTTCCTTGAGCCTTGTGATGGAGAGTTGCTCTAAAAAGGGGTAGGATATGACAGGAGAAGGGGATGTAAAATGGAACTTGGTTCATGCCTCAAAGAACAACTTGTCAGATGCTGCATGCAAGTACTGCTTGCCTCTTCAATATCTGGACAACATTCAGGCCTGGGCTGGTAATTGGCAAGTAACGTTCATGCCACCCAATTTTGAAGCAGTTACTATCTCCAACAAGACCGTATGTTCCCTTGACGTTCAGTTGCTGAGACTCCCACTAGTGGAACTTAACTGAAACAGCCACATAAAAACTGGCTACTGAAGGGAAGGAATTCAAGAGTGAGTAACTCATCTCCTGACTCCTCAAAAGCCTGTCCACCGTCTAGAAGGCATAAGTCGAATAGTATGATGGAATACTCTCCATTTGCCTGGATAGTGCAGTTCCAAAAGCACTCAAGAATCTCAACTGAGTGGAACCAAGCAATCAACATGATTACCATCCCATTCACCACCTTCAATATTCACTCCCTCCACCAGCGGTGCACAATGGTAACAGTGTGTATCATATAAGAGATACATTGTAGCAACTCATCAAAGCTCCTTTCACAAACCCTGTCAAAGCTGAGATATATACCATTGAGAAGGATAAATGCAGCAGGCACACGGGAACCCAGCCACTGACAAACTGTCTTCCAAGTTGCATCTCATCCTGATAAACCATTGTTCTTTCATTGTTATTGGATCAAAAAAAAACTCCCTGATAGCATGATAGGCATACCTGCACCAGATGGACCACATGGTTCAACATGGTGGCTCACTGGCACCTTTTGAAGGGCAGTTAGGAATGGATAATAGTCACAGAACCATGCCAGTGATGATCACAGCCCGAGAATGAATATGAAAGAAACATCCTTCCAAGAGGACTAAGTTGGTATGCATTTTCAATGGCTGAAAACGTCACTACAGCCCTAGATTTCTTTGCCTCTTGCTTTTTCCAGGGATCTGCACAATCTTATAACTGCTGCCAACAAATGTATCTCTATGTCAAATGCCATGTTTGCCAAGTTGTCAGTTATTCCCACTTCCTGAAATCGCAGGCTCTTGTATTTGGTGCAGTGGTTCGGTTCTCACAGACTCAGGGAATTTAACCTCACACAAATCATCCAACAGTCTGAGTCAATCAGAGGGAATTCTATTCATTAATGCTCAACTGTTATATGACTAACAAAAGGTTTTCATGCACATAGAATCATAGAAACCTTACAGTGCAGAAAGAGGTCCTTCAGCCCATTGAGTCTGCACCAACCACAACCCCACCCAGGCCCTACCCCCATATCCCTACATTACTTCTCTAGAATTCTCATCATTGGACAATAACCCTTGCAGGCGTAATGCTTATATTCTTCAAGGTAGAGCTGGGAAGGTTCAGTATCCTCTAGCACAGACTCTCCATTGCTCTGCTTGCTTCCAAAACCTACCAGCAGGCAAGGTGCTCCTTGCCAGTTAACAACTTAGCTCCCTGCACTGGAGTCACAGTTCTTAGCCCATGCGAAACCATCAATGTGCATTTGAGACAAAGAATTTTTGAATCAACAATAGCTCATACTGCTCTTTCACTGATTCCTGCTCTTGCACTCAGAGTATAGAGCATCACAAAATTGTATTGACGTATTGAATGGCAAGGATTTCACTTCTATTATTTAACCCACCTGATTCCATCCAATAATTCGTACGTACAATCAAATGAGCCTGTTGGCATTGCTCTGCTTTATGACCAAATTTGTGAATGGACTGCAAAGTTACCGGTATAAAGCATTTAACATGCAGTAACATCCCACCGTACTCCAGGAGAAAGGGGGAAATCAATTGCTACATAGAAATCGAGAGACAAGTTAGACAAGATGATCAAAGATGAGGTCAAAGCAAATAGATTGTAAGGAGACTTCTGAAGTGGGGAATAAAAAAGCAGGGTGAAAGGAGTGCAGGGGTTTTAATGAACAAATGTTCTGTAACAGATGATGGAGCATTAGGTAGGGGAGCATATTTAAAAGCTAGTTTGATATTCTGGAACCCTTTCTGTGCTCATAAAGATGCAGACAATATCTTACAATATTCAACAATAATTTCATGTTTTGTATAATGTTATGGTATAAAATTTGCTCGACCAGCAAAGTATATTTAACGTCAGGATTAGCATTTGCGCTTCAGGTAAGTCATGTGAAAGAATGGTAATTCTCCTTCAATGGACTTGCTTATGCAATTCTGGGTTTGTCAACAACTTGCGTTAATTTTATGGGTGTTGTTTATCACACCTTTATGCATTAAGAAACTGTAGATTCTGATGGAACTGTTCTATCATTGTGTGATTGTGTGACAAGAGACCGAAGTATAAAAATGCATAAATGTGCCATTCACCAGTTTCCATTTGTACTGGCACAGACTACCAACCTTCATGAAGCACAAATTACCCAAATAAATCAGCGTGTGATGTCACAAGAATTTGTATTTATATATCTTTACATCACAAAATGTTCCAGGGCAATTTAGAAGAACATTATCAAACAAACCTCATACTAAATCACAGGAGGTAATATTTGGACAAGACACCAAAAGCTTGATTAAAGAAAAAGATTTTAAAGAACATCTTGCATGTGAAGAGAGAGAGGAGTGGGAATACAGGTTTATGGAGTGAATTGCAAAACTTAAGGCTGAAGCAGTCAAAAGCAGGGCTGCCAATGGTGACGCAGTTAAAATTGGAGCAACGCAGTGATCTTGGAGAGTTGAGGACTGGAGCAGAGCAAAACTTCATCTTCTTTCAAGTCATAATATTTTTAATGAGTTTTGTATGAACGAATATATGTTGAGATTAAAATAGAATGTGCAAAGTGAAGTGAGACAATTAGTTCAATCTTTCTGCAGCAAGCTGCTGCTAGTTTCAAAAACAGGTGACCTATTTTTGATTATGGGGCTTGTTTATAACCAGAATTTAATTAGGTTATCTTTGGTTAGCATTTCAATTTTTGAAATGATAATACATGCTATCTTGCATTGTGGTCGCACGCAGAAGTTCTCAGGTGAAATATTAGTATTTTTATTGACAGTAATGGTGTTAAGAAAAATGAAGGTGGTTTAAAATAAGTTGCCAATTTTTATCATTTGTTTATCACTGCCTGCCAAGATTCAATCTGAGCCCCATTGGACATGAGATCATGCCAAAAAAAAACTTTTTTCAGGCTTAAAGGTGGGACGGCGGCACAGTGGCGCAGTGGTTAGCTCTGCTACTTCACAGCACCAGGGACCTGGGTTGGATTCCCGGCTTGGGTGACTGTCAGTGTGGAGTTTGCACGTTCTTCCCGTGTCTGCGTGTGTTTCCTCGGGATGCTCCTGTTTCCTCCCGCAGTCTGAAAGATGTGCTAGTTAGATGAATTTTCAAATTCTCCCTCAGCGTATCTGAAGAGGCGCCAGAGTGTGGCAACTTGAAGATTTTCATAGTAACTTCATTGCAGTGTTAATGTAAGACTAACTGTGACTAATAAATAAACTTTTAGCTAGTAAACAACTCTCTGGATAGTGAAACAGCACAATTCCTCAGACGTGTTAATTTCATATCTGCAGACAGGTGTCGTCATCGCAATGAGGAAATCTTTCTGTCAGCTATTTCCTATTTTGGTCCTTTGATGATTTTTCTCCAGGAAGATGACCTTAAGTATCAATGACAACAACCTCTATTGTCTCACCACATGGCTCAGTACTTTAATGACACCATTCTTAAGAATGGTCAAAATGTATCAATGCCATAGTTAAGGGCTAAATTTTACTCTTGGCCAAAATTCCTGCTCCCTACCCCACCTCCGCACTAAATGTTAGGTGTGAATTTGCCCCTCCTTCACAGAGTGTGGCATCAAAATGCCTGAGCAAAATTGAAGTCAATGGGAATCAGGTGTAAGCACTCCACTGGTTGGAGTCATATCAAGCACAAAGGATGATGGCTGTGGTTATTGGAGATCAATCATTTCAGTCCCAAAACTTTGCTACTACTCAGAGCAGTATCCTGGCCCCCAACCATCTTCAGTTGCTTCATCAATGTCCTTCCCTCCCTCATAAGATCAGAAATGGGCTGGTTCACTGATTAATGCTCTGCAACATTTGCAACTCCTCAAATACTGAAGCAGTCCATGTCCAAATGTGGCAAGACTTGGATAACGTTTGGGCTTGGACTAATAAGTAACATTCATGCTGCACAAATGCAAGGCAGTGACCATCTCCAACAAGAGAGAGTCTATCTACTTCCCTTTGTCATTCACTGGCTTTGCCATCACTGAATTCCCCACAATCAATTCCCATTCACCAGGAATTTAACTGGACCAGTCACATAAATACTGTGGCTAGAAGAGCAGGTGAGAGTTGGGTTTTCTGGAGGGAATAACAAATATAGTTCTCAACTTTCTCTTTAATGGTAATGCAAATTAACTTTGAATAGTTGCATGAGTAGTGTTTCTATTACATACCAAAAAGCTATTTGCATGACATGATAATGAACCTTGCTCTCTTAAAGCTTTGAAAGAATGTTTCAAGGATTATACAAATCTTTCAGCTTATCCACTGGTTGATGATAAGTTATGGATTTTATATGCTGAATACCATTTACTTTGAGATAATCCTTGAAGCAAACTGTGAACCATTAACACTAACAATCTGTTCCAGTTTACCAAATCCTGCAAAAAATTTCATCAAGTTTTTGAATGGCTTGTTCAGATGTTGTAGATGTCATGATAACAACAACTGGCCATTTTGAGTGTCCATCAGTTATGACTAAGAAAATGTGTATATGCAATCATTGCCGTGGCATTTTAGGCCATTCCGGAAGATGTAAAGGAGACAACAGTGGTATTTCTATTCCATACACAAGATTGAGATTCTACCACTATTTCTCCAATCTAAATATCCAGACCTGACCACCAAAAATAATTACGCGATGATTCCTTTATCCAGACAATACTAGGATGTCCTTTGTGTAATTGTTGAAGACCTCTTCCATGCAAACTAGGAGGAATGATCCCTAGTCCCCCACAATGGACACCCACCTTAGATAATCAACTCAAGCTTTCCTGATACATTTCGTTTCAAATCGCAATGTATATAATCATTTTAGATATCATTCCTTTCCATATCTTATTCGTCACCTTCCCAATCATGGGGTCATTTTTGGTACGCCTCTGAACTTGAGAAGCTGTCACAGGCAAATGCTCTTGCATAAAATAAAGAATATTAGCAAAACTAGTTGATGTCATCTGCCCAATGGGTAAAGATAAGTGTGACAATGCATCAGCATTAGCATGGCATTCTGATTAAGGATACTTTATATCGTATGCACGTGCAGATAAGATCAATGAGCATTTTTGTAATTGGCTTTTGTTGGTATATAGTCTCAGGAACTAAAGATACAGCAGCACTAGTATCAATTTCCATCCTAATATGTTGTTCACTTATCTTTGGGTTCACCAGAAGCTATGCGATTCATCCTATAAGGATAAAACTTTCAGTTGGAGCTTTTTGTCATATTTCTGGACATTCTTTTCTAAACAGTCATAATCCTTTTCTTCCATGTTGTGTTTTTTTTTCTGTAGAATGTAACTTGTTCTGCTTCTTGAAGGTAACAGATTCTTCTTCTGAATATTCTTCTAAGGGAAGCTGGTCTAGCTGGAGAAACATTTTGCAATGTGACTGCATTGCCACAATTCTTGCATTAACTATCCTTACTCCAGCATTCAATTATTGAGTGGCCCATTTTGGTACTTCTGTGACATATTTGTTGCTGTTTTGATTTCTTATGGGCGGTTCTGAACTTGTGGATTTTCATTCCTGTACCAAATTGTGAAACCTTCTTAGGAACCAGTTCTATTGACACTGCAATTTCTGCTGCTGTCTTTAAAGTCAAAGCATATTCAACGGATGATGGGTACTGCAATTTGTCATTTAGCACAAGGTAGCCTTTGCAAGGTGAGAGGTTGGGCATGGTGCCTGGCATTGTTATCTGGTCCTTGTTCTTCTCAGGTGAGCAGAGAAATACAAGTGTGCTAATTTATTCTGGAGAAGGAAATGTTGATTTCCACATCTGGGTGCTCTGAATAAAAAGCTTCACCTCTGTCTGTGACACCAGTGCTTCCAGCCATGGCAACAGAGGAGCGTCCTGTCAGATGCTGTTAGTGTGCCGGGGCCTTTGAGGTTTCAGGCAGTTAGAAGACAGCGGCCAAGATCATTCTGAGCCACGGTCAGCAAGGTCAGCAGCCTGCCTCCATCTTAGCTGGCAACATGGGTGGGGGGAGGGGAACACTATCAGGAGCAATTGTTAAAAATTTAAGAAAACATTCTGGATATAATTGGGCTTAATGGGTATTTGTTAAAGTAAAGATTATCCGGCAGAGTTGATGGACTCAATGTTATATTTCACTTATGACCATCTCAATGCAGTGATATTGGCCATCAGACTGACAGTCTGAGATAGAAATGTGTCACCCATGGGCTATCTGGGGGTCAACATCTGTGCTTATCATTTCAGCATTGCAGAATCAGCAGCTGCAAGAGGGGAGGGAGTTAAGGCTTTCAGCAGAGGTGAGTGGTTTTAGTGAGCTTGCTGTGTGGATCTTTATTTATCTGGATGGTTGAAGTAGTAAGTGTGTTATTTGGTTTTATCTTAGGATTCCACAAAAATGTACCTTCATAGACTTCATTAATAAACACCAAAAGTATTTATTAATAAGAATTATACAGCAGCTTCATGGCTGTAACTAGCTCCAAAAATGTCTCTGCTTAGGAGCCTCCCTCATCATGAGATAGGTGCACACCCTGAATCCTGATTGGTCACCCAAACCATATGACCTGTACTCTGCTGAGTTGCCCTTAAAAAGACAATCACCGGAGATTTGTTAGCTCCTTACTCTAGAAGAGATCTTGCTGAAGTAAGGCAACAGTCTATTCAAAACACATTTATTTATGTACTAACTATTTACAAAGATTAAATAAGACCATGACTTAGCAAAAGTTACTCTCTGAAATGTTAAACAGTCATCGTCTTACCAAATGACATTGTTTATGCACAAGCTCAGTAGCTATTGTTAGAGTTAACCCTTTATTCTACATCTCCTCCTGAGTCTTTATTCCCGTACTATTAAACACATATTCTCCTACAGTAAGGTTCAGGAAAAATAATTGTGTATGAGTGATTCCCAGACCTCCTTTGTGCCTGATTTTGGTGCCTTCCAAATGCCCCTTCATATATATCAAGATCATAGAATCATAGAATCCTACAGTGCAGAAGGAGGCCATTTGATCCAGCATGATGGCACAGTGGTTAGCATTGCTGCCTCTCAGCACTAGGGACCCGGGTTCGATTCCTGCTTGGGTCACTATCTATGTGGAATTTGCATGTTCTCCTCATATCTGCATGGGTTTCCTCCAGGTGTTCTGGTTTCCTCCACAGTCCAAAAATGTGTGGATTAGGAGGATTGGGCAGGCAAAATTATCCCACAGTGTTAGGAGGACTAGCTAGGGTAAATGTGTAGGGTTATGGGGATAGGGCCTGGGTGGGACTGTGGTCGGTGCAGACTTGATGGACTGCTTCAGCTTCTCCTTGGTCTCCTCATTGTACTCTTTGTCTGAGGATGCTTCGCCTTCCATTTTGTCTTCAACAGCCAGAGCCTCCCTGCTCTGATGCCCCAAGTTGTGTAAAGCACAACATGCCACCATATCGAGCTTAATCCCTACAGTGCAGAAGGAGGCCATTCAATTCATTGAACAATCCCATCCAGGCCTTATCCCTGTAACCCCATGCATTTATCCTAGCTAGTCTCCCATCACTAGGGACCATTTAGCATGGCCAATCAACCTAACCTGCACTATGGGAGGAAACTGGAGCACCCGGAGGAAACCCTCAGAGGCACAGGGAGAATGTGCAAACTCCACACAGACAGTGACTCAAGGCCAGAATTGAATCTGGGTCCTGGTTCTGTGAGGCAGCAGTGCTAACCGCTATGCCACTATACTGCCCCAATCTGGCAAACTCTTGCTGGGACATATTGAAGGGTGGCATCTAAATGACCCAGGCTGATGAGTCTCATTTTGAGCTGACCAATCATATTATGTGACTTGCTTAAAGTGTTCCTTCGCTTCAATCCTGTGTTCCTCATTTCATCGGGTAACAATTGGCAGCATATATCCCTCCTTGCAATATTGGTTTTGGCAGGGGGTAGGGGGGTGCGGTTTGGTGGAATGTGAGTGATGGTGACCTGTGGTACTGGGAAGTGTTAAAGAATGTTGATGTTGTGACTATTGCCATGATAATGAGCACACATCTGGAGAAT
This sequence comes from Sphyrna mokarran, assembly GCA_024679065.1. Lineage (NCBI taxonomy): Eukaryota > Metazoa > Chordata > Chondrichthyes > Carcharhiniformes > Carcharhinidae > Sphyrna > Sphyrna mokarran. The sequence continues at coordinate 88,366,977 of JAGIQG010000001.1, read as the reverse complement.
CTGCTGGCTGTGATCACAGACAAGTTAGGCATTGTGGAAGCTAAATCCCTTCTGGTTGGTGAAAACCCCTGGCTGACGTGTGAAAATCCTGATTTCCATAAGAGAATACAGCCATGGGTCCGAAGCCCCTTGTTCTCCCAGTCTAACTGTCCACATTGGTTCAGAAATTGATACACTGATAAAAGAGCATATCTGTTACTTTTTTAATTCACTTAACGGCTTATAGACATCATTTGTTAGGCCAACATTTATTGCCCATCCATAGGTGTTCTTGAGAAGGTGGTAGTGAGCTGCCTTTCTGAACCTCTGCAATTCATGTTGTGATCGCTCACTCTCTTGACATATTGATGTGTGGTTAATTGGGTGATGTTGCATGTTGTTCCTGTACAGAGCTGGAATGAGTCTGGGATATAGAAGTTCATGGTTACTTTAGGACCATCTGATGTTCACCAATGCTATTAGAGGATCACCTTCTCTGCCAACATGGCACACAAATTGGTCACAATTTTGGAACAGATGCAGTCTTCAGTGACACTGCCTCTTAACATGTCGAGATGGTCTGGCTCATCCATTGACTGTACCCTGACTACAGGTCACCCTTTACCCCATGCCAGTCTTTGCACCTAGACACTCTATAGTCTTCTGCCATTCCCTCATCATGAAGCTCCCCCTGTAGGTCACCAGAAAGTAGCTGATATCTGTTACTATTCCCCATTATCTCGTCAGATTCTCCACTTCATAGCAGGAGCCTCCTCACCACTTCTACTTTGAGGGCAGAAAACATAGAATATAGAATACTGCAGAAGGAGCCCATTCAGCCCATCAAGCTTATATGACAAAAATCCCACCTAGTCCTATCCCCTAACCCCACATATTTACTCTGCTAATTCCCCTGACACTAAGGCTACGGGAATTAAAGTGGGCGAGGAGCAGACTATGGAAAAGTCAGGTGGGATTTTACGGTTTCAGAATGAACTAGACTGTAAAATCCCACCGGAGTGTCAATTCGGCATGGTCAACCTAACCCACACATCTTTCAAGAGGAAGAGGAATCTGGTGCACAGGAAAGAAACCCACATAAACAGGGGGAGGGGGAAATGTGCAAAATCCACACAGACAGTGACCTGAGGTGGTAATTGAACCTGGGTTCCTGGCACTGTGAGACAGCAGTACCACTAATGAGCCTCCTGTCAGCATGACTAACTCAAGACCTCAAACCAAGACAAATAGTTCCCCTTTTCCTTCCTTTATTTGAAATGTAGTGGCTTCTGTGAGCATCTGTCAGTGAGTAAGTTCAGCAACAGCAACTATTGCAGGTCTTTAACCGAGACTCTGACCCTTTCTTTGCACCTCCCCCCACAACAACCTTCCCCTTGTGCCACCTGTTGCCTGCTCACAAAACCATTGTCAGTGAGGTTACTTGATCTTTAGTTGCTCATTTCCAAACAAGTAGCTAAGTTCTCATCAGCTCACTGTCCTCCCTGCATGAAATCATGTTCCAGGGTGATAACATTGAGTATGTTTAAGACATAGAAGCTGAAATAGGCCATTCAGCCCCTCAAGCCTGCTCTGCCATTCATTTTAGCCATGGATGATCATCAGATTCAATATCCTGATCCCACCTTCTCTCCATGATCCCTTTAGCCCTAAAGGTGGATGGATTTCTAGTTATTAAAGCAAGCAAGTGATATGAGGTAAACAGCATGAAGTTAGATGATCGGTTATGATAAAGTGGAATGGTGGAACAGGCCCAAGGGGTGAATGCTCTGCTCCTGCTGCTATTTCCTGACTTACTACGATGACATCAAGGGCCCGACCCAACACCATCTTGTGCAATTTTAACACACCCCAATTACTCAGCCTGCTGCAATGCATCCAAATTGAAGAAGGAAAATCTCAGCCTAGGTGAGAGTTGTAAGGCTGGAGTAGGATCTAGAGATAATCTGAGCTCGTGTTGAAATCTTTCAATGAAAAGCATAGGATGACCAGGAAGAGTGTAGGTCATTTAACACAGGATTGATAAGCGAGCTGGAGTTTGTGTGAGATAGGAGATGGTGACAGAATTTTGAGTGAGCTGCAGATTACAGGAGAAGGAGAAGGAGGAGACTTTTGATATAATCAGATCAGGAGGCAATACAGTGATAAATGAGAGAACCTGTAGAGAGAGAAACAGAGTTAACGTTTTGAGTCAATCAGTCACACCAATTCAAAACGTAAAATCTGTTTCCCTCTCCAAGATGCTGCCAAACCCGCAGGGTTTTTCCAGCATTTTTTATTTTATTTCAGATTCCCAGCACCCCACAGTATTTTGCTGTTTTAAGAAATGAAACAACTTCTTCACTAATCATTGTGCATGATCAACCTCAGCGTAATTTTCAGGAATGTTTTCTCATTAAACAGACAGTATGGTAAATGTACAGCCCCATATAATGGTATTATATCTCACAAGCATCAGTGTGTAAATTGGTTTAGAAGGGTAAATTTTACAAATTTGCATTTTCAGCTTAAAAAGCCTTCCTTCTGGAATATCCATTCATTAAAAAAAAATGACACCATAAGAATTCTTTTGGCTTCCAAGTTGTTGGGATCAATTATCTTATTTTGGAAAATAAAGATACAAATATTTTCTAGCAGGTGGGTAGTTGTGAACAATGACTGGCTTATATCTGTATTTTTACCAGTTAACTAATCAATAATTGTATTTTTATAGTATTGTATTTTGAAACTAATGGTAAATTTTTCAATTAAAGAACACCAATTTAAACTGAGCTAAAATTTTTGCTGGATCCAGGGCTACCCAGTATTTATTTCCTGTATCATCATTATCAAAAGAAAGCTGGCAGAGGTGGCTATCTGATGGTGCCAGCCACCAGTATTGACTGGGCGTTGACATTATTCAAATTCATTTATGTTGCCCATCCCTAATGCCCTTGAACTGAGTGGCTAGCTAGTTCATAAACAGATCTGTGTGGCTGATTTGTATTGATTTTAATGGCAAAACATTTTCTTTCTGTAAACAGTTATTTCTTACTCTTTGGTTTCACTTACTGTCAATTCAAATTGAAATTGTCAACTGAGGTAACTAAGTGCCAGAGGCTTTCTAGTCTTAATCATGACTATAAATCTTATAAAAAGCTATAAGTTCATTCTGCAACATTAAGATTTACGGTTTTTTACTTACTGACATGTTCATTACATTTTAATTTAGCTAGCTACCACCAAGAAAAAAAATCCTTCAAATGTGATGCATTCCACCAGCTGTAGGTGGCTGAGTTTTGCAAATAACATTATCTGAAAAGAATGTTTTGAAATGATTGCTACTGGTGATTATTTATTGTAGATCATTGTGACAGTATATCAGCAGTAACATTGACAAGGCTACGACGTTACTGTCATGTGGAGGAAGAGTGACTGCCAGAGGAATTTGTGTGGACAATGGGGAGCTAAGGATGGGGAGCCCAATGTGAGATGGCATTATTCAACTCAGGTGTCCAGCAGAAGTGAATAGTGATTAGTTGTGCACAACAGCAGATTCAGTAGACCGGTGAATAGCCTGTAACACTGGGAATTAAACAGCAATGACAGCACAAAGCTGAATTGACATCTATTGGACAGAATCCAGATAACTATCTCTGCTATCTAATCACAGATACATCTGAATATTACAGAGAAAAATTCAGTTCCACACTTAACATTCATACAGGAACAACATGGATCAGAATTTCTTCTTTGCAAGTAATTTATAAACTACTGAAAGGGATCTTATGACATGTAAATACGAAAGATAAGTAGTTATTTTCGTATTGCAGTTTCATTCTGCCTAATCGTGTGCTGTCTCTTCTGGTGGGAAAAATCTCACCCATTAGACATTTTGGATCAGCTATAAAGATCTTTATAACAGGATGAAACCAAGAATGTAGAACAGGTGATATCATCCTGGCCTAACTCCATCATTTGACTGTGTTTATCACTGGAACAGCCAGAGTTCCTTCAGCAGAAACATTGAGCTCAGCAAAAGCTCAAGAACCTGCAAAGACATAATTAGCAAATTTGATCACCCCTCAATGCAGCAATTTCAGGTTCATTGTAGTAGTTCTTGCTGGTTTTTGACATAGAGGAGTTAGTGCTATTTAACAATCCGTCTAGCACAATTGCAGCACTGCTATCCAGAAACAACTTTTAATGCTCTGTGAATGAATCCGAACTTTCAGGATGGCTGTGTACTGTTGAGACGTACTTCCCTCAAAGGGCACTTGTTATTCATTTGCAAACTGGTGGAGTAATCTGCTTATGCCATAATTGTCTAAAAGAGATTTTTCTTTTCAGAGTGGAACAATCCTCATGAGAAAAAAACTCAGCAGATGTTCAACGGATTTCCATCTGCATTGCTTTATTGTAGAGTGCTTGAGGATCTTTTTCAAAAATCAGCAAGAACTACTACAATGAACCTGAAATTGCTGCATCGAGGGGGGATCAAATTTGCTAATTATTTCTTTGCAAACTCTTGAGTTTTTGCTGAGCTTGATGCCTCTGCTGAAGAAACCCTGGCTGTTCCAGTGATAAGCACATTCAAATGATGGAGTTAGGACAGGATGATATTACTGTTCTATATTCTGAGAATTTGACCTTCCTATCAATCCTTCAAGATCAGCTTCAGTATGTGGAAGCAAAAGGTGCAGATGACCAAGACCTGTTCAAAAAGATGGTAGTATTTGATGCAATGTTTCTCCACCCAGATATCTTGTGGAGAGTCATTGTTGCATCTTGGGACTTGGCACCAGCACTGAAAAACAATGTGACTATTATTCTTAGGAAGGCTTCCTTCATTGCATTGCTTTTTAAATTCCTTTTAGTTGAATTTGAGAAAGATGAGCAACAGGAGGCAATAAAAGAAGTCATCTCAGCCGTATAGTACCAGAGGAATGACACATCCAGACCATCCCAGCACCAGTCAACCAGCAGAATCTGTAGACCCAACTGTAGACCTTTGGAGACCATTCTCAGGAGCTGCCTCAGGCCTCTCCGCTTCAGTCAGGAAACAGTGGAGAAGGTCTATTTGCTGTTGCAGTCAGATCTGTAACTGATATTGATTTGATTTGATTTATTATTCTCATGTGTATTAGTATGCAGTGAATAGTATTGTTTCTTGCACACTATACAGACAAAGCATACTGTTCATAGAGAAGGAAAGGAGAGCATGCAGAAGTGTTACAGTCATAGCTAGGTATAGAGAAAGATCAACATAATACCAGGTTTATCTAATCAAAAGTCTGATGGCAGCAGGGAAGAAACTGTTCTTGAGTCGGTTGGTACGTGTCCTCAAGCTTTTGTATCTTTTTCCCAACAGAAGAAGGTGGAAGAGAATATATCCGAGATGCATGGATTCCTCGATTATGCTGGTTGCTTTTCCAAGGCAGTGAGAAGTGAAGAGAGAATCAATGAATGGGAGACTGATTTGCTTTATGGACTGGACTTCATTCATAACCTTCTGTAGTTTCTTGTGGACTTGGGCAGAGTAGGAGCCATACCTACTCTGAAACTGAAAGTATAGAAAGAATGCTTTCTGTGGTGCATTTGTAAAAGTTGGTGAGAGTTGTAATGGACATCCCAAATTTCCTTAGTCTTCTGAGAAAGTTGAGGTGCCTGGCATGCAGATATCTTGCTCTGATGAAGCAACGATAACAAAAGGAACCAAAGTCAAAGTGATACTGGAACAGCTTGATCAGAAATGTAGAAAGCATTGGAGAACAGATCCTCAACATCACAGACAAGGGCCGGGATTCATCAATCTCATTCACGCCACTGCTAGTGAGGACAGAGAATTTGGTGCTCAGCCAAAACTTCATTCACTGCAGCGGGACTGGAGAATCCCAGCTGTTGTTGAGGTCCCAGAATCACAGCCAAGATGTTGATTGAGTTTATTATGTTCAATGAATTCATATGCTTTTTAATCTCATCATGAAATGATCCAAATTGATTGACTGCTGACATCTGTGATAATTAACTTCAAAGGACGCCAATCAGAATTATCTCCTTGATCCCGTTGGCTGAATAGACTTGGTTTGGGATTCTCTGGCTCTTCATGCCATGGGGAGTCTCCCATCCCGCTGCAGTGAACGGAGATTTGGCTGAGTGTCAAATTTTCTATCCTCTCTGGCAACGGTGGCGGGGTGAATGGCTGGAAAATTCCAGCCTTGTAAGCATTCTAACCTTGTCTCCTGCATTACTCTCCTGCCATTGTTGTTTGTGGAGCTTTTGCACTTTACTTATCTAATTGCAGATTATCTTTCTTGAGAGAATGCTGCAACCCATCAGCCCACATGAAGGCAGGTGCTGGAATTTGATTTAGCATATCTCGAGGACCCTGGAGGTCAAACTCACAATGTCCAATGTACTCAGAGGAAGGTCTGAGGTGGAGCAGCTGCAAAGTTTCCGCCAAGCATCAACAATAACGCCGTGAATTCCCAGTTTATGGATGTCCATGCCGATCCCATGACAGATTCTTCAGGCACAAGAGGACCCACCAAGACAATGAAGTGACATACAGCTTGAGCATTTTCAAAATGCGAGGAGTTGACTACCAACATGTGACCTTGTTATCCTTCTTTAATGTATTAAAGTTTTATGTGATTAGTTCATTGTTATTATTTTAATTAATTAATTCAGCTAGTTTAAATTATTAATTGGGAATTCATTACTTATGTCTTTTTTTAAATATAGCTGTAGTCAATAGTGTGAAAGTAGCGCAGGAAGAAAGAATTTGCAGAATGTGCCAAAGAAATTTGCAGCTCAAGAACTACTTTTAAAGTGTCATCGTTGAATTTTTTTTGGAATTGAAACAATTAAAAATGAATGGAAAATCACTAATTAGGATCCAACATTTTCTCAAGATGAGCTGCTTCAGAACATTGAAAGTTTATATTCTTGTACAGCAAGGTTCAATTTGAGGATTTCTGCTTTTGACTTAGCCCATGCACTCTGGACATACCATCTTCTTATTGACTTTGATTAAATGAGTGCGGTAACTTAAATCAGCTTTATATTTCTTCTTGGAATTCAGAATTAACTTGATTGGAAAGCTTTTCTTAAGTATTTAAATGCCACTATGCAAATTATTTCCAAGTAAAATTCAGTATGATTTGCTGATAAAGGTAAAGACAATAAATACCTGTGAACCTATTCTTTATCTGTAAAACAAAAGACCAGGTTTTAATTCTTGTGCCGAGTTACAGCAGGAGCAACAGGAGGCGTAGCACAAGAATTGTTTACCTGCTGCTATCAAATATCCATGTTTATCCAAGGAGTACACACAGTCCTGTAGATGGACTTTAATGTCCTTTATCAATTGTTTCAAAAATACCTGAGGCAGATTTTCACATGTTGTCTTTCCTGCTTGTGCAATAACAAGGTGTGTCCTGATCTGTGCCATGATGCTTGATGGAGCATATCGATAGCAAAAAGAGGAGAAATATTTCTTTCACCAGAACAGACATTGCTCTGCAATAGATGAATCGAAAATTGACAAAAATATAAACAGGACTAGAAATTCCCTTGCACAATGGAAGTTTTCCATGCTAAGCGCTCGCATGTTAGCATCACGACAGCTGACACAGACCCCTCCAGCTTCTGTCCAGTCTGCACATGGCCTTTGCAATTCAACCTGATGTTCCCCTGCCAGTCTCTGCATCTTACCAATGATTCTCATCAACTTTCGCAGATATACCACAGAAAGTATTCTTTCTGGTTGTATCACAGCTTGGTATGGCTTCTGCTCTGCCCAAAACAGCAAGAAACTATAAAAGATTGTGAATATAGTCCAATCCATCAAGTAAACCAGCCTCCCATCCATTGACTCTGTCTACACTTCCTGCTGCCTCAGCCAAGCAGCCAACATAATCAAGGATCCCACGCACCGTGGACATTCTCTCTTCCAACTTCTTCCTTTGGGAAAAAGATACAAAAGTCTGAGGTCACATACCAAACGACTCAAGAATATCTTCTTCCCTGCTGCTGTCAGACTTTTGAATGGACTTACCTTGTACTAAGTTGTTCTTTCTCTACCCCCAGCTACGACTGTAACTCTACCTTCTGCACTTTCTCATTTCTTTCTCTATGCATGGTATGCTTTTCTGTATAGTGTGCAAGAAACAATACTTTTCACTGTATGTTAATACATGTGACAATAATAAATCAAATCAAATCAAAAAATTTCTCTGGGAGTGACTCCAAAGGCTCATCACCTGAATGGGGTCGGGGTAAGGCCTTCAAGAGTCAGAAAGCTTATCTGTCACTTTGTCCACAAGCTGTGGACCCTGTCAATGCCATGCTCACCAGATTGTGACCCCAAGCTAAGAATTATATTTGGTGGAGGACACTGGTGAAGGCTATGATGATGCATCCTCTCAGGCATCATCCTCAGAGTTAGGCTTGGAGCTTGTTGGATGGGCGGTATGCCTGCACCTTCAATCTCCTCCCCATACTTCTTACTCCTGAAATAGAGAACTGCAGTCCCCTAAATTACTCAGCCTGTGCAGATTCCAGCTCCGCAGCAGCTCCAAGGTAAGTGCAGTGCTGGTATCTACTTCAGTGAATGTTAGATCAAGTGCTGGAGCTTCTTCATTAGTGCTGTGCCAAAGCTCTCTTGTCTCTTCCTGGACCACCTGTGGCTGAGCAAATGGAAGTGTTTGAAAGCAGAGGAATTCAGAAGAGGGAGGTTAATATGGGAGAAATGAGGATGGCATGGAAAGCAAGAAGTTCATGGTCACATCATCATCGTCATAGGGCAGCTTGGTGGCACAGTGGTTAGCACTGCTGCCTCACAGCGCTATTGACCTGGATTCAATTCCCAGCTTGGGTCACTGTCTGTGTGGAGTTTGCATGTTCTTCCAGTATTTGTGTGGGTTTTCTCCAGGTGTTCTGGTTTCCTTCCACACTTCAAAGATGTGTGGGTTAGGCAAACGGTTGATGAAGGACAAGCCGTTGATGTCGTCTACATGGATTTCAGTAAGGCATTTGACAAGGTTCCCCATGGTAGGCTGATAAAAAAGGTGAAGGCGCATGGGATACAGGGCCAGGTATGTAGATGGGTTGAGAACTGGCTTGGGAGGAGGAGACAGCGGGTATTAGTGGAAGGCTCTTTTTCCAACTGGAGGTCAGTCACTAGTGGTGTGCCACAGGGCTCAGTACTAGGACCTCTTCTATTTGTGATTTATATAAATGACTTGGAAGAGGGGGTAGGTGGTGTGATCAGCAAATTTGCTGATGACACTAAGATACTTGGATTGGCGGGGACTGAGGAGCAGTGCCAGGCAATACAACAGGACATAGAAAGGCTGGCAGATTGGGCAGATAGATGGCAAATGGAATTTAATCCGGATAAATGTGAGGTGATGCATTTTGGCCGGAATAATGTAGAGGGGAGTTATAGGATAAAAGGTAAAACTATCCGGAGTATAGAGACGTAGAGAGACCTGGGGGTGCAGGTTCACAAGTCTCTGAAGGTGTCAGTACAGGTGGAAAACGTGATAAAGAAAGCGTATGGTATGTTAGCCTTCATAGGAAGGGGTATGGAATACAAGAGTAGGAGTTTGATGTTGCAAGTGTATAGAACGTTGGTTAGGCCTCACTTGGAGTACTGCGTCCAGTTCTGGTCGCCGTACTACCGGAAGGATGTGGAGTCCCTGGAGAGAGTGCAGAGGAGATTTACCAGGATGCTGCCTGGTATGGAAGGGCTGTCTTACGAGGAAAGGTTGAACGCACTGGGGTTGTTTTCCCTTGAAAGACGTCGGCTGAGAGGGGATCTATTAGAGGTATATAAGATTATGAGGGGTATAGATAGAGTAAATGGTGGTAAGCTTTTTCCACCATTAGATTCGGATAGAATGAGGGGTCACGGCCTTAGGGTGAGGGGGGCTATGTATAAGACTAATATTAGAGGGCATTTTTTCACACAAAGGGTAGTGGGGGTGTGGAATGCACTACCGAGTAAGGTGGTGGGAGCAGGCACGCTAGGGTTGTTTAAGGGTCTCTTGGACAGCCACATGAGCGGTCTGCAGATAGAGGGATATAGGAGGACTGTTTAAATACTTTAATTGTTTCCACAGGCTGTTCGGTCCACCTTGTTGACCAACAAGGTGCATGCATTCGGCAGGTTGTGCGAGGGCTGCTCCTGGATGTTACTTCAGGAGTGGCCTAGTGCTTCATGTCGTTAGTGTATGCTTAAACTGGACCATCAGATGGGCAACATGACAGCTCAGAGACTATCGCTGTTGCTGTGCAGACACATGGATTTGGGCCTGTGTCTGCGGGAGTTTGCGCGTTCTCCCCGTGGTTGCGTGGGTTTTCTCCGGGTGCTCCGGTTTCCTCCCACATCCCAAAAATGTGCTCTTAGGCTGATTGGGTAACAAATTGTCCCTTTCTTGGTCTCTATATGTCATTAAGAAGTTAGGATGGCGGCGCGGGCTCGTTGGGCCGAAGGGCCTGTTTCCCGTGCTGTGTTGTTCTTTGTTCTTTGTTTTTTGTTCTAATTGGCCATGCTAAACTGATACTAGTGTCAGGGAAATTAGCAGGGTAAACACGTGGGATTATGGGGATGTGGGTTGGATAAGGTTGTGGTCGGTGCAGACTCGATGAGTCAAATGGCCTCCTTCTGCACTGTAGGGATTCTATGATTCTGTAACAAACTGAGGAAGTACTGGGAGTTGAGAAGGGCATAAAACAGGAATGTGCTCTCTTTCTTGATCGGTAGGAGAGAGGGCAAAATGTTAATGGTTGTATAGGGCTATGTTCAAGTGACGTGCCTTCCATGGCTGAACATAGAACATTACAGCACAGAACAGGCCCTTCGGCCTTCGATGTTGCGCCGACCAATATAAAAAGCAATGCCCCTCCAAACTAAACCATTCCCTTCTCTTCCATATACTTATCAACTAACCTCTTAAACGCCACCAAACTTGGCGCATCTACAACTGCTGCAGGCAGGGCATTCCACTCCCGAACCACCCTTTGGGTAAAGAACCTACCTCTGATATCCGTCCTATAACTATCACCCCTTAATTTAAAGCTGTGTCCCCTCGTGCTAGCTTTCCCCATCCTAGGAAAAAGGCTATCACTGTCCACCCTATCTAAACCTCTAATCATCTTATATATTTCGATTAGGTCCCCTCTTAGCCGCCTCCTTTCTAACGAAAACAACCTCAAATCCCTCAGCCTCTCAGTTATATGGTGGTAAGTGAAGGCAGTAAGAGGTAGTGTAAGGCTAGTAGCATTGGTATGTGTATTAAGGTGAGAATTTGAATGTTTGTTGTAAGTCCTGAGTTCCAGAGAATACTGCCATGTGAGTGATAGTGAGAGGTGATGTTGTACTGGGTAAGACATGATATGTGAACATTATATTCTGCACACTTTTCCTCTCTTTCTCCCCAGTGTACTCTATGAACAATATGCTTTTATCTGTATAGTTCACAAGAAACAATACTTTTCATATATCCCCAATACATGTGATAATGTATCAAATCAAATCAAATCAAGATGCATCACTGAAATTGGTTACTGGTTGGTTTTTGGTGACAAGGATGCCAGGTTCTTGGGCCCAGGCTCCATGAGTTGACCTTTCTGGCTATCAGCTCCCACTCCCTACTACGTGTGGTTCTTGTGGGTCTCTGGCACTGCCCTCCTCACTGTGTGGAATCTTGAAGTTTATCCTCCTGTCCACCTGCTCCACAAATGTCTGCAATGCCACTTCTGTCAGGAAATCTGTTCTCTGCTCTGGCATTCACTTTGCAATAATGGAGGAAAATGTAAGTGGTCTGATTAGTAAATTTGCAAACAATACAAACATTGGGAAAATAGCAGATAGTAAGGAAGATTGTCAGAGGATACAGCAGGCTATAAATCAGCTGGATACCTGGGCCAAAAGATGGCAGGTGGATTTTAACCCAGACAAATGTGACGTGATGCAATTTGGAAGGGCTACTGCAGAAGGAAAGTATACAGTAAATGGTAGAGCCTTCAGATATATCAGCATACAGAGGGATCTAGGCATGCAGATCCACAGTTCCCTGAAGGTAACAACTCAGGTAGACAAGGTGGTCAAGAAGACGTATGACATGCTGGCCTTCATCAGTTGGGGCATTGAGTATGGGAATTGGAAAATCATGTTGCAACTCATAAAACTTTGGCTCGACTGCAATTTGTACAATTCTGGTTGGCACACTATCAGAAGGATGTTGATGCATTGGAAAGGGTGCAGAATAGACTTACCAGGATGTTGCCTTCTTTGGAGGATATGGATAATGAAGAAAGGTTGAACAACCTTGGATTGTTTTCGTTGCAGATTTGGAAGATGGAGTGGGGGGAACCTGATAGAGGTTTACAAGACTATGACAGACTTGGGTAGAATGGATAGTTAGAGTCTTTTTTCCAAGGTCCAAGTGTCAATTACTCAAGAGAATATGTTGAAAGTGAGAGGGGGAAAGTTTAAAAGAGACATAAGGGCCAAATTTTTCATACAGAGGGTAGTGAATGCCTGGAATGCACTGCTGGAGGAAGTGATGGAAGCGAATATTATAATTTACATTGCAGCAATATTTTTGTGCAGCTCCTATGTGAAGATGATCATGACTCCTACCTAATGAATGGCGTGGGCTTGTAGACTGAAGAGACTGTGTTATGCTGTTCTTTGTTCTTTGTTCTTCACATCTGGATTCTTAAAGCAGTTTACCATCCATTGCTTCATAAATTAAGTTACTGATCGAATGGAAGCAGACCAAACACACATCGCAATCCCTATGCTTGCTTTCAGATTTTACCCAATTTTAGCCCCAGAGTTTCCTACATTGCCATTTTCAATGCATTAAGAATGAATTTCCTTGCTGTTTTCATTGCATTTGTGAATATAAGCAGTGCAGGAAAATAAAGTGGAAATTTATTTAAATGTTTCTCCTGATTTCCCACAAGCCTTTTGATTTTTTTGGGATTCTCCAATTGATATCCAACTGATGGCCTTGTCTTCATATCTGAAACTGAATGTTAAAAATATGATACCACCAGGTTTCATTGATTTATGCTCCTAAGGCACTCTGAGTAACCTTGATGGAAATTTGAACATTTCCCTTTATCTCAAACTGATATGATATTCAAGAAATTTGAGATGGTTGACATTCAAAATAATTTGTCTTAAAAGCTATTCCATGTAGTTTGTGTCACGGTGGGGAAGGTAATATTTGGTGAACTGAGTCTAACTCCATAGCAACAGCATATTACAAATTAAAGAAAGATCCCTTACAGCCCAGGTAGGTAAAAATCTCAAAACACTAGACACATTATCATATTTACAATTGGATGTACTTATGATGAATCACTTCTATATTTTTAAACTGGAACCAGATATATTTAAATATGAAGTTATCCACTTAACTTCTAATTTGAGCATAAACGTTAAAATATAATGAATCTATATTATAATATAATTATGTTGTTGGAGTGCACTCATCCAGGCACTGGAATAGAGATAATTACATTGCATTCCTGCCTTGTGCCTTATAGACAGTGGATAGATTTTGGGGAATCAGGTAGTGAGTTACTTGCCACAGGATTTCTAGCCTTTGACCTGCTCTGGTAACCACAATATTGATATGGCTAGTCCAATTCAATTGATCAATGGCAATCCCCACAACGTTGATAATGAGGATTCAGCAATGGTAATGCCATTGAATGTCGAGGCAATGGTAGGTCCTGTCTTGTTGGAGATGGTCATTGTCTGGCACTTGTGTAGTTGAATGTTATTTGCCACCTGTCAGTCTAAGTCTGAATATTGTTCAGGTCTTACTGCATTTGGACATAGACTGTTTCAATATCTGAGGAGTCTCTAATAATACTGAACATCGTATAGTCATCACAAACATTCCCACTTCTGACTTGATGATGGACGGAAGGTCATTGGTGAAGCAACAGAAGATGATTGGGCCTAGGGCACAGTCCTGAGGAATTCCTGCAGTGATGTCCTGGAGAGGTGATGATTAACCTCCAGCACTACAGCCATCTTCCATAATGCCAGGGATGACTCCAATTGATGAGTTTTTCCCCAGTTGCCATTGACTCCACTTTTGCTAGGGCTCCTTGATGCCACACTCAGTCAAATGCTGTCTTGATGTCAAAGACAGTCACTCTCATCTCACCTCTGGCATTCAGCTCTTTTGTCCATGTTTGAATCAAGGCTGTAATGAGGTCAGGAGTTGAGTGACTCTGGTGGAATGCAAATTAAACATCCATGAGCAAGTTATTACTGAGTAGGTGCCTCTTGATAGCACTGTTGATGACTCCTTACATTACTTTATTGATAATCGAGAATAGACTAATGTTATACATTTCTAATTTAAACACTTTCTAAGTATTCCAGTTTAAAGAGCTGAACAGGTAAAGTAATTCAATTATTTCCTTATTTAACACTTCTCATTGACCAAAATTCCCAGCATGCTTCACTCTCAGCCAGAATAGCTATTTTAAAGCCACTATTGCCTTTATTGATGTTAAATCATTGTTGCGGCCATTCTTTCTCTGTCCACAGGTAATTGGCCGAATTGGGTTTGTCCTGTTTCTAGTATACTGGAGATACTTATGTAATTTTCCACATTGTGGCTAGATACGAGTATTGACTAGTGGTGTGGCAAATTCTGGAGCATAAATCTTCAGTAATATTGCTGGAATATTGTCAGGGTCCATTGCCTTTTCGGTATCTAGTGTCTTCAGCTGATTATTTTTATGTCACGTGAAGTGAATAGAATCGTCTGAAGACTGATGTCTGTGATGCTGGGACCTCCAGAGGAGGCCAAGGAAGATCATCCACTCAGCACTTCTGGCTGACAATTGTTACAAACACTTCAGACATATCTTTGCACTGATATGCAGGGTGAGGATACTTGCATGTTATTTAATTGTCCACCTCTGTTCACAGTTGGGTGTGGCAAGATTGCAGAGCATAAATCTGAACTGAAGGTTGTAGGATTGCTTAGCTCTTCCTATTACTTACTACTTGTGCTATTTGGCATGCAAGTAGTCCTGATTTGTAGCTTCACCAAGTTGACACCTCATTTTTAGGTATGCCTGCTTTGCTCCTGGGAATGCCCTCCTGCACTTTTTATTAAACTAGAGTTGATCGCCTAGCTTGGTGCTAATGGTAGGGTGGGGGATACATCACGCCATACTGTTACAGATTATTATTATTGTTGTTGACACAAAGCAAGCAATATAATTAAAATACTGTCTTATTAATTTGATTTATTTCCATTTAACAGCAACAATGTACTTACCTTTCACATATGTATTGCAATTCCTGGCAACGTATTAATAAGTTTTTCATGGAAATCGGGCAAGAATATAAGAAGGTGCTATCATAAAAATATTGGCATGATTGTGGAATACTGACAAAATATAATGTTTCTATGGAAACATTGGCTTAATGTCAAAAATTGTATGTTGTGGTGATTTAAGTTGGTTCTTACCTCGATTAACCTTTGCACTAGATTTTAGTGAACAAATATGGTTGACATTCAATTGTGCACTATTTCAAGTTGTTAACCCATTTACTTTGGACATGGTAATGACTTTATTAACTCAACATGGACAAGAATTGGACTGGAGTATATTAATCAGTGTATTAAGAAAGAAATTTCAACCAAAGATTATATGTTACTTAAATATGATGATGTTATTTCTAATGCTAGCATGAACAAAATAATTGCAAACAGGACAATAGCAGTAATATACTAAAAGCCAATACAAAAAGATAAGCCTTTTGGAAGATCCTTTCAAAATACTGAGCAGAGAATTACAAAAGACATTTTGCATCTAAGAACAACAATTTTCTCCAAAAATGAAAAAAAACAACAAAAAAGTATACCTCAAAAAGGTAAGTGTATTACAAGCGTTCTTATTGTTTAATCTCTGAGATAATTTGTATTCTTGCATGAGTAAAACGTAAGT
The DNA here is from genome assembly GCA_024679065.1 of Sphyrna mokarran. Lineage (NCBI taxonomy): Eukaryota > Metazoa > Chordata > Chondrichthyes > Carcharhiniformes > Carcharhinidae > Sphyrna > Sphyrna mokarran. Next base: position 88,350,996 of record JAGIQG010000001.1, on the reverse strand, counting down.
AGCCTGACTTTAAGATGGAGAGGAGTGGAATGAGGAGTTGAATGGTGAATGGAGGGGTGGTCTGAGCAGTGATGGGAGAAGCAAATAGCAGCCAGAAGTAAACGAGCTAAAAAAAAATGTAAACACCAAATAAAAAGGGAAAATAACCTCTACAACCAGGGTTCACAGAGATGATAATAAGCAAAAGCGGAAACAAGTTAAAAGCTTGATCAAAGAGACAAATAGGAATATAGAGAAAACCATAGAAGCTCAAGCATAATGCAGTAGCAGAAAATAATTTCAGTACGAAACAGATGTCAGGGAAGAGCTGAAAAAATTTCAACAATGCAAGCAGGCTTAAAACTAAATTAACATTCTGAGTGATTACTTCCTCCAATTGTTCACAAGGGATGACATATGTGCACTTTTCAAATAAAGACAATTTAAGTAAAACCAACAACTTGAATAAAAATGAGATGGAAGTGTTCTTTATTCATTCAACTCTCCACTCCACTTCACTCCACCATAAAATAGAGTGGCAGTGAGACCACCCCACCCCATCAACTGCCCACTATAGGCCCTCCCTCAATAGACTTCTCACTCCCACTCCTGTCCCCATGGCACTGCCTGAGATGGGCAGTGCCAAGATGCCCCTTGAGCATTGCGACTTTGCCCCTTGGGTGATGCTAAGGGGCCAGGCTGGCACTGCAGTTTGGCACTACTTGGGGGGTCATTCCCCCTTACCATTGACCTCTCCAGCTGGGTCGGCCGCCTATTCATTGACCTCTCCAGCTGGGGGCTTTCCAGCTGGGTCGGCTGCCTGTTCCCCGTTAGTAGGGAGCACAAGTAAACCCTGCTGGAATGAAGCAGTCTCAGTATGGGGTGAGACATTAGGGGCCCTGGAGTCTTCAGTCCTGGGCCAGCTAATTGGATTTAAGTTGAAACTTAAATATGGAAATCAGTTCCATTTCGATTTCCATAGTGGAGCTAATGTCTTCTGACCTATTGCACTGATAGAGTAATGCAGCAGGCTGGGAGAATCGTCACGAACATGTTTTTCATTGATTGGAAGCATTTCAGCACGTCTCTATAATGCTAATGATACCCAATTTATCAATACCTCCAAGACGTTCCAGATCACATAACGTTATTTGTCAGATTCTTGGAGTAATGCTAGGCTCCAGTTTAATTTTACCTATTGTGTTTACCTGATTAAAGTTCATACTTTATTTATTCCATTTATCAATTTAAATTAGAATTATTAAACTTTGTTTTGCAGCATCCTATTCTCAAATTCACTTTTGAGATTGGGTGGTCTTTCCTTGATGTGTTAGTTGAAAAATATGTGAATAGGGTCTCCACTGGTGTCTTCCACTAGCCTTCCTTCACTGTCAATATCAATGTTGGAATTCATATAGGTCCATGTGCTCTTATATTGGATTTTAGACAATCTTTTAATTAGGCTCCTGGATATTTATCTTGCAAGTTTGAAGCCAAAATGGAATGTATCGGAGTTATTCAATGAGACAATGGCTGTCCTTGTCAGGTTATTAAGATCAAAGAACAAAACAGCACAAGAAACAGGCCCTTCGGCCCAACGAGCCCGTGCTGCAACCCCGATGTTCCCACCTCTACCCGTGATCCCTGTCTATGTTTATAGATCTATGGATCAAAAACCAAATTTGAGACAATTTAGGGAGAATTTGTTTTGCCAATTAGCCTAAGAGCACATCTTTGGGATGTGGGAGGAAACCGGAGCACCCGGAGAAAACCCACGCAAGCACGGGGAGAATGCGCAAACTCCCACAGACACAGGCCCAAATCCATGTATCTGCACAGCACAGCGATAGTCACTGAGCTGTCGTGTTGCCCATCAAATGGTCCAGGTCAAGCGTACACTAACGACGTGAAGCACTAGGCTTTCACTGCATATTGTGCAAACTCTCAAATGGCCAAAGATCACCCCTCTCAGACCCGAAAAGTGTCCAGTCTACCACAAACTATCCTGGAAAGGTAAAGTAACTCAAAAATCTGAACAGAAAGTTAATCAAGCTATTTCACAGTCCTATGATTCAATCATTATGTGAGCGGCGTTTTTCACTAATAGAATGTTGTCATCACTCCAAATAGATGTTCCATCTACCAGAAAATTGAGCAATATAGAGCATGAATTTCAGTGCTTTGTGATGCCAGGTATGTCCACCTAACATCTGAATGATTGGCTAATCAAATCAAATAGCACGTTCCTTGGGTTGTTTGTAATAGGCAGAGTACAGACCGTATTCAATTAGCCTGTACTTGCAAGATCCAAGACAAAAGGTCCACTGTTATATGTATTCCATGAATCCTAAGCGTGATAACAGCTGCGGTCACAATTTATGATTATCAGTTGAGTTTGTAATGTCATACATCTGCACTTGCTGGAAGCAGCATACACTCATACACAGGGGCTCATTCTTTGCAAAACTAAAGGAATATATTCTAGCCTTGCATCTTTTCTGAATTAGCTGGGAGCTTGATGAGCAAAAGATCCCCGTTACTTTCTGCATGGTCAATCAAAGTCAACTTGTCAACCAATCAACACCCTTTTCTCCTGTTGTATAAACTGTTGCGGTCATTTGAAATTTGGCATTCTTGTGTTTGTCCTAATGAGTGCAACAAGAAAAACTTCCACAACATGTCTCTCTTGGCTTTATATTTTCACTGATAACCTTCAATGTTTACTCCAATTGATATGGATTTACTCTTACAGCTATGACAATCACTCCATGTGTCTAATTTAAACACTCTCCATCATTTTATCTATCCTGCCTGTCAACAGCCCTATCACCCATTTATTTAGATGCAGCCTTTTCAGTCTGCTATGATAAAGATTTCTCTTTGTATGAGAAACCAAAATTCTGGCTTCATATATTGAAGCTTGAGTCACACGTTAGTCTGCCTATCACAGAATTAATTACCCTCTGTCACTCCTGGGTGAGGTAGCATTTCCAAAAACATTAAACTTAGGATTTTCCTCTTCCTCTTCCTCCTACTGCTGAAAATGAAGCACAAGTGTTTTCTGCTTTATTTTTAGCTATGTTATTAGTTCCCACTTGAATGATAAATGGTTCCTCAGCTGCTACCTCTCGGATTCTCCAATTTGAGCCAACAGAGCCTCAACTGGGACACCTCGAAGGCAACATACCATTCATTTTCTGTGTCCCGTATTGAATAGAGTTCTCTCTGTGGACCAAATAACTGCATCCCTCATGACATAGTGAGCCAGCTATTCTTTTCCTTTTTCTCTGCTTCAATGCACAGGGACTTGTATCATCCCTCGAGCCAATTCCACAGCATTCAATCAGATCATCACTGCTTGGTGATCTATCTCTGCATACAACATTTATGAGCATGGCACATCTTCACACTGCAGCCATCTCTTGAGTCTTCACACTAGTTCGTTCCATTTCAAACAGAAACCTTTTTTTTCCTCTAGGTACCAGGATCTCCTCTCTTCCTTCAATCCTCAACATGGTCTTCTCTATTAAATTAGCTAAAAACTTTCTCTATTCCTAATGTTTTGATCTATAGCTAATCCCTCTTGGAGGGATTGACCAGATTACAGATGACGGGTGAAATTTTATGACAATTTTTCTAAGTGTCCAGTTAATCTGAAAATGGGAGACTTCCAGAACCATTTTTTTGGGTGAGTTTCACACCCAATCTTATGCACGCTGTCACTGTAATTTTGGACTACTCTGTTTCTGGCCAGAGAGGCTGTGGGCGGGGCTTAACTTGCCAGCCAGCGGTAAGGAAGAAGGAGGTATTGCACTTGTGCTGACCTATGATGCTGCACATGCGTATTAGCAGTATCAGGCGTCCGACAGACAGAGAGAGCTGTCAGGCCCCTGCTACTGCAGGCAGCCTCAATTAGATCCACTTCCCCACAATCATGGGCCTGTGATGCATCCCCCGCCAACAATCTTGTCACCCAGTCCAATCGTGAACCCACTCCCTCCCTCACCAATCACATGCAGAATGGCAATGGGATCTCTCCCACTACAGGTCCCACCCACCTACAGGCCCTGCTCATTCACAGGCCCCATCCCTGCAGGCACTGCCCACTAGGCTGGCATTGCCAAGATGTCATGTGGCACTGCCAGGCTGGCACACAAGGGGTACTTCACCCTGTCCTCGGCCTCTGCAGGGGGGCTTCAATGGCTTCTGGTTAGATTGACAAGTTTGCCACTCTTGGGGAGGGGAAACGTCTCCCGGTGAGGCCGTAAAGGCATGCACACATGGAAAAATTATCTAAATAAATTTAAACAAATTAATCAATCTCTCACCCATTGGCAGCAAGAGACCGACTGCGCTGGAAATCTGGTTGTCGTAAAATCGTGCTGGTTGCGAAAACTGGTGCCATTTGTGTTAACTATTTAATGCTTGTTTTTACAGCATTTTCCCACCGCAAAAGCAACATAAATTGCCAGTAAAATTCTGTTCAATGCCTTCTAAAAATGCTCCAGAAAGACAAACATTTCACAGTTTCTAGAATGCATAGCCCCATCCTTGTGTTACTTTAAAGTTTGAATGTTGCTGGAAATGGACCTGGAGTGGAACTTTACAACCCCACTCACTGGTGCGATTTTCCGCTCCTGCTTGGGAGTGGACCTTGTGCAGTTGAAAAATTGTAAAATATTTGTCTTTCTCGACTGGTTGGGAAAGGGTGTAGGCATCCTGCAATACCGGAATTGTGTTTTTTGCAACATCCAGTCTGAAGAGCTCCTGAACAATTTGCATGACTGTACTTAGTTATTTTGGTATTCCTGTGGGCATTAAGACATAACTGCAAAATGTTGGATCATATGTAAATCAGTCTAGATGAAAGTGACAGGTCTACTTCTCTGTTGGACAATAATGAAGCTGTTGATTTTTCTTTACCCATCTATGCAACTGCATTTATTGTTACATTTTCTGATCTTAACCCATAAATTGCCAGACAAATTGAATGTTTTTTAATCACTCACGGGATGTGGCTTTGCCTGCATTTGTTGCCCAGCCCTAACTGTCATTGAGAAGCTGGCGTTGAGATGTCTTCTTGAAACACTGCAAGCTATGTGGGGTAGGTACACTCAAATCGCTATTAGGGAGGGAGTTCCAGGAGTTTGGCCCAGTGACGGTGAAAGAGCAGCAGTATAATTTCGAGTCAGGATGCTGTGTGGCTTGGTAGGGAATTTGCAGTGGTGGTGTTCCCATGCATCTGCTTCCCTTGTCCTTCTATTAGGAAGAAGTTATGGAGTGCAAGATGTGTCAAAAGAACCTTAGTGAGTTGTTGCAGTGCATCTTGTACACACTGTTGTCACTGCACATGGATGGCAGAGGGATTGAAAGTTTAAGTTGATGGGTGAGTGCCAATCAAGCAGGTACTTTGTCCTGGATGTTGTTGGGTTTATTGAATGTTGATAGAGTTGCACTCAGAAATGGAGATTATTCTATCACACTCCTGACTTGTGCCTTGAAGATGTTGGCAGGCTTTGGGGAACCATATGGTAAGTTACTAATCACAGAATTCCCAGCCTCTGACTTGCTCTTGTAGCCACAATGTTTACAAGGCTGGTCCAGTTCAGTCTTTGATCAATAGTAACTTGGAGGTTGTTCATAATTGAAGTTTCAGTGATGGGAATGCCATTAAATACCAAAGGGAGAAGATTATATTCTACGTTGTAAGTGAAGGTCATTGAATGGATCTTATGTGGTGCAAATGTTACATGTTGCATTTTAGTCCAAGCTGAATGTTGTCCTTGCTGCATGTGAACATGGACTGCTTCAGAATTTGTGGAGTTGCGAATAGCAGTGAACATTGTACAATTACTAGCAAACATTGCCATTCAGACATCATGATGACAGGAAGGTCATTGATGAAGCAGCAAATGATGTTTGGGCCTAGGACACTACCCTGAGGAACTCCTGCAGAGATGCTAAAGGATTCAAATGACTGATCTCCAACAACCATTTTCTTTTGTGTTAGTTATGACCCAAGCCAATGGAGACTTTTCTCACTGATTTTCATTGACTTCAATTTTGCGAGGACTCTTTCATGCCACACAAAATCAAATGCTGCCTTGATGAGAAGGGCAGTCACTTTCACCTCACTTCTTTTGTCCGTGTTTGAACTAATGCTGTCATGAGGTCACTGCTTAGTGGCCCTGGCAAAACCTAAGCTGAGCAGATTATTGGTGAGTAAATGCTGTCTCAGAGTACTGTCAACAACACTTTCCATCACTTTACTGATCAAGAATAGACTGGAGGTGGCAGTAATTGGCTGGATTAGATTGTCCTGCTTTTTATAGACAGCGCATACCACAGTAAATTTCCAACATATTGGCCAAATGCAAGATTTGTAGCTATACTGGAACAGCTTGGCAAGGGCATGGCCAGTTTTGGAGTACAAGTCAAATCCATAACTCACAATAGCACTTAGCACACAAATTCTTTGGTATTGTGAGGAATTCAGGAAAATGCTGGAAATTCTGGATTTTGGAGTCTGAATGTTCTGAGATGTTAAACGAAGTCCCAGCTGCACTCTCAGAAGGTCATATTTTCCAATGGCACTATTTTGAAGAAGAGCAGGAAGGTTATCCTTGGTGCTCTGCCCAATAAACATTAAAAAACCAATGATGTGGTTTCATTATCACGTTGCTGTTTGGCAGATCTTACTGGGGTGCAAATTGGCTGCTGCATTTTCCACATTACATTAGGACAATACATTACATTTCTACATCGGATGGCACAGTGGTTAGCACTACTTCCTCACAGCACCATGGAACCGGGTTTGATTTTGACCTCAGGTCACTGTCTATGTGGAGTTTGCAGTTTCTTCTTGTGTTTGCCTCAGTTTCCTCCAGTTGCTCCAGTTTCCTCCCACTCTCCAAAGATGTGTAGGTTAGATGGATTAGCCATGCTAAATTGCCCTTGGCGTCCAAAGATGTATAAGTTAGAAGCATTAGTGATGTAAATGCGTGAGGTTATACATATAGTATTTGGGGTGGGCTTGGATGTCCTGCTGGAGAGTTAATGCACACTTGATGGACTGAATGACCTCCTTCTGTACTGTTCTATGATTATAGCAGTGAGAATGCTTCAGAAACTACTTCATTGAATGAAAAGTGCTTTGGAGCATCCTGAGGTTGCAAAAAGTGCTACATAAATGCAAGTCTTTCTTTAAATGTTTTGGGCCTTCCCATGGAAAGCTATCTTCAGACAGGCCAATAAATTAATGCAGTATTTATAGAATTATGTAATGACACTTTACGGAGCCCTAGGCCAATGGATTGGCAAACTATATAACCAATTTGCCAAGTACCTGAAGCTCCATCCCACTGAGGACAGGAAGAAAGAACGAGATAGGGATTCTATGATTCTATGACTTTTTCTGTTCCATGGCTTTTAAGATCTGAAGGTAAAGGGAATCCACCTGAACCTCTTCTCCTCCTTTCAGCACCAGGGACCTGGGTTTGATTAGGGTGCATTGTGCATTCTCTTGCCTCACAACAAGAAAATAAGCTAACTAGTGTGTGGGTGTTTATGCAATTGTATTTGACACCATGATATTTCTAAGTGGTATGTATGATAGAAACCAAGTAATGTGCTGTGGATGGAGAGGTGTTACATTGTAGGAAAGTAGCAGCAAATTACAGGAAGATGGATTAGATTAACATTGCAACCAGCCAAGCACAATAAATGCTGTGAGGGTAATAGCAGCTGCCTATAGTGCAATGAGATGGAGGCTTGGTTTTCTGTACATTCCTGATTAGATTATCAAGTGAAGTGATATGTTGGGAGGAACAGCTTTGAAAGATGTAATGCACAGAAGAAGATATAAACAAGTCAGGTCATTAAACATTTTTTCTATGTTGCATTCATGTTCTGGCTCTGAAACACATGCTTTGCATATCTCCTCACCCCACAACCCAAAGGTTGCTGCACTGTTTGTCTTGACACTCTCTTCCCACTGGAGGGGAAGTGACAACTTCTCTGAACCCTCAGTCCTTCCAACAGAATCTCCACTGCCATAACTATTCAACTGTCTCAATTGCAAGCCAGCATCAAAACAGAGACAACCTTGCTTTGAGAGAAGGGAAAGAAATGGAAAAAAATTTCAAGAGACATCCAACTTGTCCTTGGCTGCAAGCAATGCCTAGATGTGATCAACAAGTCTTAAATAGGAGCTCCAAATATCCACAGCTGGTCCAGTACACACCAGACAATAATTGCTAGGTCAGCACCAGATACACTAGGCCCCAACCTTGCAGCAAATTTCCCCATCTTCCGCTGTTCCCTTAAAAGGTCATTACTGTAAGTAAAGAGGATAAGGCAAGGATCGGAGCCAATAATATTAGCACTCTCACAGCTTTGGGTTGAATCTCAAACAATGAGTCAACACAGTATAAGAAGGAAATAGAGAATCTGGTGAACTGGTGTGATGACAATAATCTCTTCCTCAATGTCAACAAAACGAAGGAGATAGTCATCGACTTCAGGAAGTATAGAGCAAGGCATGCCCTCTCTACATCAATGGGGACAAAGTAGAAAGGCTCGAGAGCTTCAAGTTTCTAGGTGTCCAGACACCTAGCAACCTGTCCTGATCCCTTCATGCTGACACTGTAGCTAAGAAAGCCCACCAGCATCTCTACTTTCTCAAATGACAAAGGAAATTTGGCATGTCCACTATAGCTGTCACCAGCTTTTACAGATACGCCACGGAAAGCTATTGGTTCTGGTTGTATCACAGCTTGGTAAGGCTCTTGCTTTGTCAAAGACCATAAGAAACTACAAAGGGTTGTGAATGAAGCCCAGTCCATCACTCAAACCAGTCTCTCATTCATTGACATTGTCTACACTTCCCACCATCTCGGAAAAGCAGTCAGCATAACCAAGGACCCCAGATATATCTCTTTCACCTTCTTCCGTTGGGAAATGGATATAAAAACCTGAAATCATGTACCAACTGAATTGAAAACAGCTTCTTCCTTGCTGCCATCAGACTTTTGAATGAGCATACCTTGCGTTAAGTTGATCTATCTCTACGTCCTTGCTATGACTGTAGCTTATTTTTTGCACTGTCTCCTTTCCTTCTCTATGTACAGTATGCTTTGTCTGTATAGCACGCAAGAAACAATACTTTTCACTATATGCTAATACATGTGACAATGATAAATCCATTCACATTAACAGGATTAGGTGTATGGTTAATGCAGATCCACCTTATGTGACCAAATGTGCCAGCTGAACCAGAGGGGAAGATGGCAGTTTGGCAATGACATTGCTCAGTGAATTGCTGCTATAATGATGGCTGTGGATTTTTGAGGGTCAAGAACTAACATCCTAAGAAGAGAGCAAACATAAACTCAAGCTCACTGACTGTAACAACAACTTAAATGAGAACTAAATATTATGATTCTTCAGGTTCATTATATCTTTAAGAAGTTTTAAGTTTACTGTGAGCCCACATTCTCATACCTTGGATGACTTTTGTGTTCATGCACAAGGCAAAAATGCACACTAAAGAATTTCTATTCTAAACAGTTTTATTATTATCGGTAATTGATATTACACAAGTGGAGTCGCTAGGTGTGACTTCAAAACAAGAATTAACATCCAAAGCACTAAGAATCTATCTTGCTTAACAACTGATTGTCCTGAAGCCAACATGTAACATTCTGACAATTGTTTTCTTTATTTAGGTGAAGCACACCAACCAGTTTTCTTCTGGGGAATAATTAGACTTCTGTAGTTTTAGGTACAGATTGTCCCTGGATCTTTGATGATCTCCCACCAGAGTTTTGCAGTGAGATCTGTAGAGAAATGATGTAAGTGGCTGCTTGCTCTATTTCTCTGGGTGTCCCACCTAAATTGGACGGGTTCATCAGGAGATTTCCCACAGGAAGTCAGGACCTTATAATTTGGGAAATGATTTGAAATACACAAGTGCCTATGGTATTCTTGCACGGCTGATTTCCAGCTGAACACAGTTAAACTCTTTGCAAATTTACAGTACTCAATTTTCTTCCCTGATCCCTTCGCCTAAAGGAATTGATTGATTACCATTGGAAGCGTTCATTCTCTGTTGTCATATTCAAGGATCTGTACGAGAATTAATAGTGACTTTGGCAGGTCATGTGACCACAGCCAAATCTGATTCAGTTCTTATTTAATACTCCCACGTCGTCATGAGCAGAGATCATTGGATAACCACCTGTAAATGTTTGGGTTTTGAGTTGGGATCTTGATGTTGTGGTCAAATGGACTAGGTACCCCACACTTACTGTAATTTTACAGACCCTCCTACCATGGGCATCTTCTGGTTCTGCCCAAGTTAGTGGGTTTTTGACTGGCTCGCTGCAGATTATAGCTCTGCCTCTGCCATTGGGGAGATCATGTAGACGCGACAACAACGGATGAATGAACATCACTCAACTATCACCAGGCAAGTTCCTGTTGGAGAACGCTTCGGCGGTCATGGTCATTTGGCCTCTGATCTTCGAGTAGCATTCTCTAAGGCGCCCTTCACGACACGCGACAATGCAGAGTTGCTGAGCAGAGACTGATAGCCAAGTTCCTGACACATGACGACGGCCTCAACCGGGATCTTGGGTTCATGTCACACTATTCGTAACCCCCAAACTTGCCTGAGCTTGCAAAATCTCACTAGCTGTGCTGTCTGGAGACACTACACATCCCTTTAACCTGTGCTTAAGCCTCTCTCCGCTCACATTGTCTGTATCTTTAAGAGTTGATTACTTGTAGAGACTCGCATTCCAACCATTATTTTGTAAATTGTGTTTGTGTTTTTATATGCCCTGCTTGTGAGTATGTTTTTGAGGATGATAATGTGATACAAGCTGATAGCTTGGAGGAGGTAGGTGCTCTGAGGGAAGATATATTAGCAATTTTGAAAAACCTGAGGGTAGGTAAGTCCCTGGGCCAAATGGGATACATCCTAGGATACTTTGGGAGGCAAAGGTGAGATTGCAGAGCCTTTAGCTTTGATCTTTGGGTCCTCACTGTCTATGGGGATTTTGCCAGAGGGTGGCGAATATTGTTCCTTTCTACAAGAAAGGAAATAGGAATAACCCTGGTAATTATAAGCCAGTTAGTCTTACTTCAGTGGTCTGTAAGTTAATGGAAAGGGTCCTGAGAGATAGGATTTATGACCATTTGGAAGAATGCAGCTTAATCTGGGATAGTCAGCATTATCCGTTTCGTAAGTCTTGCTTCACAAATTTGATTGAATTCGTTGAGGAGGTGACTAAGTGTGAGGATGAAGGTAGAGCAGTTGATGTCATATACATGGATTTTAGTAAGGCGTTTGATAAGGATCCCCATTGTAAGCTCATCAAGAAAGTAAGGAGGTGTGGGATAGAAGGAAATTTGGCTGATTGGATAAGTAACTGGCTGTCTCATAAAAGACAGAGGGTGATGGTGGAGGGAAAATTTTCAGACTAAAGACCAGCTACCAGCAGTGTACCACAGAGATCAGAGATAGGTCCCCTGCTATTTGTATTTTTATCAAGGACTTGGAAGAGGGGGCTGAAAAGTGGGTCAGTAAATTTGCTGATGACGCCAAGATTGGTGGAGTGGTGGATGAGGTGGAAAACTCTCGTAGTTGCAAAGAGACATTGATAGGACGCAGAGCTGAGCTGAAAAGTGGCAGATGGAGTTAAACCCTGATAAATACGAGATGATTCATTTTTGTAGGACAACTTGAATGCGGATTACAAGATCAATGGCAGGGTTTTGAGGAATGTGGAGGAACAGAGAGATCTAGGGGTTCATATCCACAAATCCCTGAAGGTTGCCACTCAAATGGATAGAGCCATGAAGAAGGCTTATAGTATGTTAAGCCTTTATTAACACACTATAACTCAGTGTTTGAGTTATATATACTATACCAGAGAGACCACATTTGGAATATTGTGTTCAATTCTGGTCACCTCATTATGAGAAGGATGTGGAAGCATTGGAGAGCATGCAGAGAAGATTTACCAGGATGCTGCCTGGTTTGGAGGGTAGGTCTGATGAGGAAAGGTTGAGGGAGCTGGGGCTTTTCTCTTTATGTGGAGGAGGATGAGAGGTGACTTAACAGAGGTTTATAAGATGATGAGGGGGATAGACAGAGTGGACATTCAGAGACTATTTTCTTGGGTGGAAGTAGCTGTTACTATGGGGCATAACTATAAGGTTCATGGTGGGATATACAGGAGGGATGCCCGAGGTAGATTCTTTACTCAGAGAATGATTGGGGTGTGGAATGCACTGTCTGCTGTGATGGTGGAGAGAGATATTTAGGAACTTTCAAGCAGTTATTGGATAGGCAATTGGAACACACCAGAATGATAGGGAATGGGATAGCTTGATCTTGGGTTTGGACATAGCTCAGCACAACATCGAGGGCCGAAGAGCCTGTACTGTGCTGTACTGTTCAATGTTCTGTGTTCTAGAACTCTGACTTACCTGACGAAGGAGCAGCGCTCCGAAAGCTAGTGACTTTAACTACTAAATAAACCTGTTGGACTTCAACCTGGTGTTGAGAGACTTCTTACTGTGTTTACCTCAGACCAACACCAGCATCTCCAGACTAGGACATTTGTGGGCAGGGAAAGTGCTGGCTCTAGATCTTCTCCTGGCTCCACCAAAAAGCAAAACAAATCTTTTAATGACTCTATTTTAATGTCTATGGAAATAAGACAAAAAAGTAGCGAGGTCATGGAACAAAGGTGGATTAAAGCAGAGGAGATGCTTGCTGTCTTGAGGCAAATCAAAGTAGATAAATCCCTTTGTATTTATCAAGGAGCAAGGGTAATTCTTTGGGGCTTGAAGGCGGGACTAGTGTTGAAATTGCAGGGGACCTGGCAGATATATTTAAAATATTGGTATCCATGGGTGAGCTGCCAAATGATTGGAGGATAGCTCATGCTGTTCCATTGTTTAAAAAAGGCTTAAAAACTAATCCAGGAAATTATAGGCAGGTAATTTTGACATCAATGGTAGGTAAATTACTGGAAAGAGTACCACGAGATAGGGTTTACAAATATGGATGTATAAGGACTTATTAGGGAGAGTCAGCATGGCTTTGTGTATGGTAAGTCATGTTTAACTAATCTATTAGAGTTTTCGAGGAGGTTACCAGGAAAATGGATGAAGGGAAGGAGTAAATGTTGTTTATATGGACTTCAGTAAGGCCTTTGACAAGGTCCTGCATCGGAGGTTGGTTAGGAAGGTTCAGTTGCTAGGTATACATGGAGAGGTAGTAAATTGAAATGAACATTGGTTCAATGGAAGAAGCCAGAGAATGGTAGTGGAGGATTGCTTCTCTGAGTGGAGGCCTGTGACTAGTGGTTTGCCATGGGGATCAGTGTTGGGTCCATTGTTGTTTGTCATCTGTATCAATGGTCTGAATGATGACGTGGTAAATTGGATCAGCAAATTTGCTGATGATACAAAGATCAGAGATGTAGTGGACAGTGAGGAGGGTTTTCAAAGCTTGGAGAGGGATTTGGACCAGCTAGAAAAATGGGCAGATGGAGTTTAATGCCGATAAATGTGAGGTATTGCACTTTGGAAGGACAAACCAAGGTAAATGGTAGGACACTGAAGAGTGCAGTAGAACAGAGGGATCTGGGAATATAGGTACATAATTCCCTGAAAGTGGCGTCACAGGGAGATAGCATTGTAAAGAGTGCTTTTGGTACATTGGCCTTTATAAATCAAAGTATTGAGTATATGAGTTGGAATGTTATGGTGAGATTGGATAAGACGTTAGTGAGGCCAAATTTAGAGTATTGTGTGCAGTTTTGGTCACCTAATTACAGAAAGGATATTAATAAGATTGAAAGAGTGCAGAAAAGGTTTAAAAGATGTTGCCAGAACTTGAGGAACTGAGTTACAAAGAAAGGTTGAATAGGTTAGGGCTTTATTCCCTAGAGCGTAGAAGAATGAGGGGAGATTTGATAGAGGTGTATAAAATTATGATGGTATAGATACAGTGAATGCAAGCAGGCTTTTTCCACTAAGGTTAGGGGAGAAAAAAAACTAGAGGACACAGGTTAAGTTTGAAGGGGGAAAAATTTAAAGGAGATATTGGGGGTCTTCTTACACAGAGAGTGATGGGAGTGTGGAGTGAGCTGCCAGATGAAGTGATAAACGTGGGCTCAGTTTTAACATTTCAGGAAAACTTGGATAGGTACATGGCTGAGGGAGGTGTGGAGGGATATGGTCCAGGTGCAGGTCAGTGGGACTAGGCAGAAAAATGGTTCGGCACAGCCAATCTTTGCTGTAATGTAAATAGAACCATATGGTTTGATTTTGTGAGCATCCTCTTCGATGTGTTTATAGAATGCTGGTTAGGTCACTCAAGATTCAGTACCAATGGGAAGAATGTGCAGATACTATAAATTGCAAGCAGGCACCCTACAGTTATCATAGTGCTCTGTCTTACACAACTGACTATGCTCCCTACTATTTCAGAGAGACATAGGCTGCATTTTAACAGGCTCATTAAAAATCAAATCCGATGATCAATTTGGGTGATCAAAAAGCAGATGATTTTTGTTTAAATGAATCAACCTGTCTATTTTCTGCACAGATTGATGGCATTATTCATCCAATTGCAGTCTAGGGGGCGATCTTACCAACTTGTCACGCCAGTTGAACAGTATGGAGAACTGATAAAATCAGGCGAGAGGTGAAAAGCTAGATTCGTGTTCGGTTTCTCACCTCTTGCAATGATACCGGTCCCATTCTGGCAGTGTAATCAGCCTCACCCCGAAGAAGGACACAAGCCTGATTGAAATATTTATGCGGCAATTTAAATATAATCACTGAATCCCGGATGCATTTGTTTGGGCTCACCTATCTTAACAACCTCACTGGTAAGGACCACGTACGACCCTCACCAACGAGGACCTGACATGATGGTTTTGCTGGTGGGACCAGTGGCCATTGAGGCCTGGCACCCTGGCATTGCCCATCAGGCACTGGGCAGTGCCTGGGTTTAGGGCCTGGAGGGGCAGGGCCTGAAGGCGGTGGGGTCATGGCGCAAGGTTGTACTCTGCATCGGGGATCTGTTGAAATGGTGAACAGCCAGAGAGGGGAACGGGGCCAGCAATAGGCCGGGGAGGGGAGGGGTGGTGATCGGGGGGAACGGGTAATTTTACGAGGGCAATCCATGAGGGGCAGTGAATTGGGCTTCAAGCCCACTCATGATATTTAATCAGGCCTTTTTCCAGAAAGACAACCCTTTCTTGAAAAACCAGGGTGTTCCATCCATATTCTGAAGGCCACACCCAGCCTCCAAGTCCTGATAAGCTGCCATAAATTGTTCAGGGAAATCAGTTCCATTTGTGCTTTGTATAATCAGTAGGTTCCCATCTGCTCTGGTTGGGAACTTGACAGCACAGGCTGGGTAAATCGAAAGCACTTTGATGTCTGGCGACAGTCCTGTTTTAGCTGGACATTGGGATTGCCACGAGTGGCGAATGGTGCTGGTGACTTCTTCCCGAATCTCACTGATTCTTTTGGTGCTTATTTTCAGTGGCGGTAATTATTTTACCTTCCGGACGCAGACGTAATTATTAATTGGATATTTATTGTGTGTGGGCTTTTTAATACTCAGAACTGTAACTGCATTCTGATGTAGGAAAATAACCTCAAGCACCTGTTGGAAGCAGTGCAAGCTGCTCGGGCAAGGCATGTGTAAATACTGCTGCAAGAAGGGCAGGAGAAATGTGTTACTTCCTCAGTGTGGTTGTAAATCTATGAGTGGAAAAGCGCAGCAACAGCTGCCTGACAGAATCAGTCCCAGCAGCGGCCGTGCCAGAAGAACTCAATAGTGCTTCTTTAGCAGACAATAATGCATTGCCACCTTCATGATTCAATACCCTGGACAGTAACTAGATGTAAAACACAGCATTCTTTACATTATCCCCATCTTGCCCATCATCTTGTTGATTTGCATACATTTTTAGTTGTTGGTGTCAACAGACCCTAATTTTCTGGTGTAAGATTTATTTACCAATTAATTAACTAAGTAAGCACAGCACTTTCCAGAGGACAACAAGATTCAACCTAGGTTAGCACTGCTAACTCACAGCGCCAGGGGTCAGGGTTTGATTCCTGCCTTGAGTAACTGTCTGTGTGGAGTTCTCACTGCATCTGCATAGGTTTCCTCCGAGTGCTCTGCTTTCCTCCCACAGTCCAAAGATATGCAGTTCAGTGGATTGGCCATGCTAAATTGCCCTTTAGTATCCAAAGGTATGTTGGTTAAATGGATTAGCCATGGTAAATGTGCAGGGTTATGGGGATTGGAGAGAGGGAGCAGATTAGATGGAGAGTTTGTGCAAACCCAAGGGGCTGAATAGCCTCTTTCTGCATTGTAGGGATTCTAATAAATAAGCAGGACAAACCAACAAGGAGGAATGTCAAGCACATGTGGAACTGATTTATGGCAGCTTGTCAGGACTTGGAGGCTGGGTGTGGCTGACAGAAGGTGGATGGAATACTCTGAAATAAGGTTGCAGGTTTTTCAAGAAAGGATTATCTTTCTGGAAGAAGGCTTGGCATTTCTTTCACTCTAATGGATGAGGAGAACTGGCCACAAGTCTCATTTATCAAGCACCTTTGAAGATAATTGTTGCATACTAAAGTGGTTGACTCATTTTAACAGCAAAGATTAAATAATAAAAATGTTTCCAGAGGGTGGATTAACGGAACTTCATTAGATAGGTGTACTTGCTTACAGCCAGAATGGAAGAGAGGAAAATCTTTCAAGTGTCCTCAATTATATCACCACATAATCATGTGACACTCTACATCCTATTGCTTTACAATACATAGAAACAATATAAAGTTCCAAAGTGCTTCACAGATACATCAAAAACAAAATATGACACTGAGCCTTATAAGGACATATTAGGACAAATGGTCAAAAGCTCAGTCAAAGGAGTAGATTTTTAACGGAGTCTTAAGAGAGATGGAGAGCTGGAGAGATTAGGAAGAAACTCTAGAGGGCCTTGGCATGTGAGTCTCAGCCACCAACAGTGGAGCAAATAAAATCAAGGATGTTCAAGAGATCAGACATGAAAAACCATGGTGGGTTATGGAGCTGGAGGAATTCATAGAGAAAGGAAATTTAAGGCATTGGAGGGATTTGAAATCAAGAATGAGAATTTTGAATTTGATACATTGATTCACCGAGAGTCAATATAGATCCCTGAAGAAAAGGCACCAAGACAAACGGGACTTGCTGCAAGTTAGGACTTGAATGTCCAGTTATTGTCAGAATGGTGAGACAGATAACTGCATTCTGTCTTGATACACACAACTACATTCTTTCGCATGCATGGAAGTTATGGTTTATGGTGTACAGCATTGGTGAAGCCACGCCTGGAGTATTGCGTACAGTTTTGGTGCCCTTGCTTGAAGAATGATGTCCTTACTATAGAGGGAATACATCAAAGATTTATTGGATTGATTCCTGGATTGACAGGTCCATCATATTAGGACAGACTATGCCGATTAGGATTATATACACTGGAATTTAGAAGAGTAAGAGGAGATCTCATTGAAACTTATAAAATTCAAACAGAGCTAGACAGGGTAGATTCAGAATTGAGGATAAATTTGAGGTTATCCTCAGTTCCTTTGGAACTGAGGTGAGTAGAAATGTCTTCAGCCAGAGAGTATTGAATGTGTGGAATTCACTACCAAAGAATGTAGTTGAGGCCAAAACATTGTCCGATTTCAAGAATGAATTAGATACAGCTCTTGGGGCTAAAAGAATCAAGAAACATGGGAGGAAGGCGGAATCAGGATATTGAATTTGATGATCATCAAGATGAATGGCGAAGCAGGCTCATAGGGCTGAATGGCCCACTTCTGCTTCTAGTTTTTATCTTATATGTTATAACTATGTTTCTCTCAGATTGCTCTTTTTCCAAAGTATTTGGAATTTAAATTTTAATTTTGAGTTACTTATTCGCTAGTCCTCAGTTTAGTTCTCTTCTCTTCTATTATTTTCTTGCTATAACCTTACTTTAAGAGGATCTCAATTCTTAATGGTAAATAATGTGGTAAGCATTTGCTTTGCGAAGAAAGGCATGAAAGCTGAACTTCTCACAATATGAATCTTCCCTGAAAACAATAACAGCCTGAATGTACATGCAAACACCACATTGCTTAAGACTAGATGCAAGACAAGTGCAAGTATTTGTAGAACAAGTGAAGACATGAATTATTGAGCCAAGCAGTTTGGTATTGCAGCTGGGAACTGTATTCAGCCCACAGAGATGAGATATAGGCTGCCCTGTTTTCTGAATATAAGTGCCCCATTTAGAATAAAGAAGCCCAAGTCCAAATTTGTCCGGAGCATGAAAGGGTCACAAATGCATCAATTAGCACTAAGTTGGGAATATGACTTTGAAAGTTCACAGCATAGTGAATGAGAATGATAGTGTCATAGTAATGTTACTGAACTAGTCATTAAGGAGCCTGGACTAATTGGCTGCAGTCATGAGTTCAAATACCCCCATGATAGCGGGGGCAATTTAAATTAAAGACATCCGGAATGAAAAGCCCCCCACTGTAATGGTGACCATGAAAGTACTGGGTTTTCATTTTAAACAAAGCTGTTGATTCACTAATGCCCTAATAGAAGGTGAATCTGTCATGTTTACCTGGTCTGACCTGCATATTGGCTTCAGACCACAGCATTGTGCTTGGTTCTTAATTGCCCTTTGAAATGGCCAAGCAAGACATTCAGATGTGGCACTCATCTGTCAGCACCGAGATTGGCGCATGCACAGTGGCCCTGCACTGATGGCCTCCCAATTGCTGGCCAGATCAATTGCTGGCCAACCCCATGACACTGCCGGTGGCTGGCCCTCTACCCCCTCTTCCCCAAGGTCTGATTGCTGGCCACCCCCCAGCCTTCTCAGGCCCAGACCCTCCCACACCACCCTCATCTCCCACTCCTCCCCAACAGTTACCTTCCTGTGCAATCCTGAAACCCTGGCAGTGCCAACCATCCCCAGCAAGCTGACTGTTTCCCCCCCCCCACCCTCCCCACAGCCCAACCTGATCGTTGGCCTCACTCCCCTCCCCATCGATCCCAACAGCAAAGTGGCAGCAGGACTTCCCCCACGCTCACTGATTGTCCTGTAGGCCCCACCTCCCATCTGGCCCCACCACCAGCCCCACCATCCTGTCACTGATCCATGCACAATGAACAGTGCTAAAGTGTCCCCAGACATTAGCACTTTCCCCTTGGGCACCGCCAGAGGATACAGGCTAGCACTGCTAGGGTGCTAATGACCAGGGGAACCCTCCCTTCCCCACCACCTGGTCCTCTAGGGGACCTTGATTCCCCCCATTTACTCCAATCTGGTTGGGCTGCTAGTTCCCTGAAAGTGGAGATTAACTGTCAACCCCGTTGGAGTGAAATACTCTGATAGGGTGAGAGATGCTAGTGGGCCCAGAGATATCAGTCCCTTTAAGTCAGATGCAAAATAAAATTAAAATTAAAAGGACCAGGCAGTGGGGAAGGGAGGGTTCCCCTGATCATTAGCACCCTAGCAGTGCTAGCCTGTATCCCCCGGCGGTGCCCAAGGGGAAAGTGCTAATGTCTGGGGACACTTTAGACACTTTAGTGCCTCCCTGTTGATTTCTGGTGCAGAACTAATGCCACCAAAAATCTGGTACTCGGAGTTGCTGTTGCAGTGGGAACGCATGCACCGAATCCAATGCCACGAGATTCTCCCAGCCCACTGCACTAACAAATTAGCACAGCGGGATGGGAGAATCGCCCCCTATTTCTGCACTGGGGAAAATGAATAAGCTGAACTCTCAGCAATGACTTAATGCACATATGGTTATTAATGGGCATGAAGCCCATCCCACTAATTCTGCCTGGAGAAAGAAACTAGGTGCAAACCCAATTTTTTATTCTGCGTGCAATGTTACCAACTGCTAGGGTTCTAATGACCAGGGGAACCCTCCCTTCCCCACCACCTGGTCCTCTAGGGGACCTTGATTCCCCCCATTTACTCCAATCTGGTTGGGCTGCTAGTTCCCTGAAAGTGGAGATTAACTGTCAACCCCGTTGGAGTGAAATACTCTGATAGGGTGAGAGATGCTAGTGGGCCCAGAGATATCAGTCCCTTTAAGTCAGATGCAAAATAAAATTAAAATTAAAAGGACCAGGCAGTGGGGAAGGGAGGGTTCCCCTGATCATTAGCACCCTAGCAGTGCTAGCCTGTATCCCCCGGCGGTGCCCAAGGGGAAAGTGCTAATGTCTGGGGACACTTTAGACACTTTAGTGCCTCCCTGTTGATTTCTGGTGCAGAACTAATGCCACCAAAAATCTGGTACTCGGAGTTGCTGTTGCAGTGGGAACGCATGCACCGAATCCAATGCCACGAGATTCTCCCAGCCCACTGCACTAACAAATTAGCACAGCGGGATGGGAGAATCGCCCCCTATTTCTGCACTGGGGAAAATGAATAAGCTGAACTCTCAGCAATGACTTAATGCACATATGGTTATTAATGGGCGTGAAGCCCATCCCACTAATTCTGCCTGGAGAAAGAAACTAGGTGCAAACCCAATTTTTTATTCTGCGTGCAATGTTACCAACTCGCAGTGCCGATTGACGGGTATGGTGAGCTCATAATATTGTGCCTGATTATGTTTGATTATGTATGTCTGGTATTTGTTTTATCTGTTTATGATCCTCTGGTTATGATTAGTTAAGTCTTGGTTTGACAACTGAGAAAAGGAAACAAAAGTGAAGCAAGCATTTGCAGGCATCACAGCAGACATTTTGAATGAACTCTGGCAGACATAGAACTCGGTATCTCATCTCTGTATGTCTCTGAGGCATAGAACACAACACTAGCCTTGCTCCTAGACAAGCTGTTTGGAGGTCAAGACACCTTCGATAGCACCTTCCATAGCCCAACGTAGAAATAAATTGCTGTGTCTTCACTGTTGTTGGGTCATACAATCTTTCTTTCTAACAGTATTGTGGTGTACCTGTGTTATGTGGGCTCAGCAGTTCAAACTTCACCAGGACATTTATGTTTGAACAACAAGTATTGGTCTTGCCAATGATGCTCATGTTCCTTGAATGAATTAAACAAAAATAGGGCAATATTAAACTTTCAGATGTAAAATTGAAACTAGGCCTTTTTGTATCTAACTGCAAGTGACAGAAATTGTTAACGACCCTGCTTTAACATCTACTGAGAATTGCCCAAGTTAGAAATAAGCTGTTACTGTTGATTATGCTTAATTAGAAGAGTTCTCCAGAGAAAAGTCACAAAAGTGTAAATGCTAGATATAAAAATGCACCAATTGTGGCAATTACCTCCTCCAGTGGATTGGCACGCTGTTCCGTCGGATGTAAATCCAGATTGGAGGGAAATGAGTGTTATGTTTTGTGAATACAACTACAGACTGCAAATAATTTAATACTTATAAGATTCACTGATGTGAGAACGTGCTTATGAAGATGCTCTACCAGTGTCAAGATGTGATTGGCTAATCCTTGGATATGTAGCCTTTCTGGGGTTGCACTTCTATATTTACTGTGTGGATAGTGACAATGATTATTTGATTACTTGGTCCGTGGTGAGCTTATTGCCTTGTTGTTAGGGTTCCTTTGACGAGGGGAAATGGGTGGAATCTCGTTGATGGCAGGGCTAAGTGACACCTCTGACATGCTGAGGAATAGGGCTGTTGTTGATCTTAGTTTAGCTCAATTGAAAAAGTTAGGACAGTCATAACTCTATTTATCTAGGCCAAGTGGAGGGTATGCTGAGTGGGGAAATAGGCCACCCTCCCCCAAGATGTCCCCTTTTGGGGACTTCTGTATTAGTCTCTTTGAGACTTAGTTCCCCTGGGGATGTAGAATCCTGCTGACTGCAGGGCCTGAGAGTGAATCTAGGTACCTCAGTTCAATCTTTCTTCTTTTGGAGATAAGGCTGGATGGAAGAGTAGCTCGCCATCCTTCATGTGATCTTACATGGGGTCTTCCAAACTGTCCTCCTTCTTGAAGCTTGGGCTCTCCTGTTTGTGGAGGGGGAGGGGGAGGGGGGAAACTGGGGAGGGGGAACTGGGGGGGGGGACTTCTCCTGTTTTTTATTGATTTATGCTTTTCTCTTCCTGGTATCCTTCCTGTGAAAGTGGACACCCACAGATCATATCTGGCACCTATTGACTAATCCTGGTAATTCTCATTCTCTCTAGGGTTTCTTTTCTTTATCTAGGTAGGTGTATCAGCCTGTATCAGCAGGAGGTGGAAGTTGTATGCCTCCCCAAGATATCGTGTTGATGGATGTCTTAAGGATTTTTCTCCTCCTTGTCAGCAGGATTTGCTTGGTGGAAAATGATTTAAATTTTCCAGTGATGTTGGAGTCTGACCAATTCCTCTGATATGGCCGGAGAGAAGTCAGGTCGTTGTGTTGAGAGTTTTAACGTGGTGTAAGAATACTTGGCTTACTACTTCCTGTAAACAGGAGAGTTCACTGCCACAACATGTCTTTTACCAATGTCAGTATCCTGATATTCCCCCTTTTCTGGGGTATCCTTTCATTGCTTAGATGTTTTGGGATGCTGAGTTAGGTCCCAACTGGTTTTGCCCATAAGCGATCCCATGTATTGTGCAGCTCTGTCCTGTGGAGGAGAGCATGCACAGTGGTGCATGTGCTTACAGCTTCATCCTGTTATTCTGAGATTCCCTCACTTTTTCTGGCATTCTTCCATTATCCTTATGAGGGGAGACATGGCCATAATGGTTAAAATGTTTAATAATCTGAACCATTTGTATGCTTATTTGATGGTCCTTTCTGTATGTATTTGTGAAGTGGTGATCACTCTGTACTGGACTAGATTTTGGGAATTTGTTGTAAAATGGTAAATATCAATAAAAACATTCATTAAAAAAACTTGAGGTCCAGCTTACACCCTGCTGAGAGTGCTCCAGCTTTCACTGAGTGGTTATCTCAACATGATGGTGGGCCCTCTTAATGTGGTCAAAACACCTGCAGTGGTAAGAAATGACCCTTAATTGGCTTAATTGGCCTTTCAGTGGATAGCCAATAAACAAATAGTCCTGCTAATACCAAAATGGCATTGGGTACTCCTGATATTCCTCACACCATTTTACAGCCCTCCTGCTTCTCCGATCACCTTTGTTTGATTCCAACCATTAACTTGTTTCTCTCTCCATGGATGCTGCCATGCAGAGTATTTCTCTTTTCATTTCTGATCTGCATGCAGGAGTAGCAGTGTCATTTCTTCTGCAAGAGGAGCAGGCATAGAGAGGAACTGCTGCATGAAAAAAGGTGAAGGAGGCCCTGACCAAGAGGCTCTCGTGGGAGCACTAGCCCAGACTGGGAGAATCAGTAACAGTGCTCAGAAGATTGTGCTTCACCAATAATGTATTGATGGAGTTATGTCATCTCTTTGATGAAGACCTGGTGCCTCAAACCAGGATGAACCTGTCACCTCCAGTGGCTGAGAAAATCAACGTCACCTTTTCTTTCTACGTAGAGGGATCCATCTAGGTGGGAGTAAGCAGAGTGGCTCAGTTTGTGAAAGGAGGTGAGAGGTCTTCATTCTCTTTTCCCTGACAAGAGAAAATATAGATAAAAGGACAGATGGATTCTCCAGGATAGCAACTTCCAGATGGTGCAGCAGGCTCCCTGAGTCAATAGGTACAGACACCACAGCCACAGAGGCCATCACACTCTCAGTGTATAGTTAAAGTACAGCCACACTAGTTGTCCACCTTTCAATGAATGTCTGCTATTCTGGCAGCAAGCATGATGTTTGAATCCTGTGACAGTCAGTGTTACCAACCATCCTTAGACTAGTGAAGCACACCACAGGATGGTAGCTTGGACATAGCAGCAACCCTCTCCACGCATGTCCCACCACAGGATGTTGGAGGGCAATCAGTGAACATCATGAAGACACACACAATACCCTGGAACAAGCCATTAGTTTCCTAAAGAAGACATTTCACTACATATACATTCAAGAAGGTGTCCACCTTCGTGGGTGAGTGTTGCTGTAGACCCTCCTCTTGGGAAGAGGAGGCTGGCAGAGGAGAAGGACAGGAAGAGACTAACATTCACTATTGAAACTGGACAAAGTGGGAGGGACTGCACTGTGAGGCCTTTCCTCATTCCTCATGAGGAATGGGGTTCCTCATTTCCCAACCCCAATGTGCAGTGGATCCCAACTCAAAACCCACTCAGTAACGTTAATGCAGTGCCAGTGTCTGAGCTGGTGGCTGTAAGGTATGTCTGTTTGTCCTGCTGCCTTCCCAGTGGTTGAACAACTGGGAACATTCCGGGGAGCAAGACTGAACAGCGATCCTGCTTATTACCAGCTTCTCCACCTCTAAGCCCCATCCAGAGGCAGGGTATACTCAGTCCTGAATGTCAGTTGGTCAAGTGATATGGCTGCCCTAGTTAAATAGTTGTAAGTTTTCAGAGGTGTGAAAAGAAGTGTGTGCAATTGACATGATTGGAAGGTGGGGTGCAGTATGTTAGGGATGGGTGGTGAATGTCAGGGACTGTTACTGGGTAAGTGATAAGTACAAGTCGCATTGAGTGAAACACTAATAGTTAAGGTAAATATGGGAGTTTAAGAGAATAAATCCTAACCTTTTGCTTTCTTAAAATCTAAGAAAATGCTGGTAATTGAAGGGTTAGATATTTTAAGCTTCTTTCAGTCGTAAGGAAAGCTTTAAAAAACAAAGGCCTAATGTGCAACCAGTACAGAGGAGGGAGAGTTCCTCGAAGTATTTGAAGGCCTTTGAACCTGTTTCTCATTCTATCTTCTCCACAACTCCACCCTCTGCCCCTAACTCTCTGACCTCTCTAGATAGGTGAAGGCCCTAAGACTGTGTCTTGCTGTTCTCCTCTACAGAACTCAAGCAAGTCTGCCTCTCTGCCAACTCTTGGACTTTCAGAGTTGGTTAGGTGCATTGACCCGAACAGGCACCAGAGTGTGGCGACCAGGGGAATTTCACAGTAACTTCACTGCAGTGTTAATGCAAGCCTTACTTGTGACTAATAAATAAACTTTTTAGAATTGCTCAAATTTCTGTTCTTGTACACCATGTGCCCTCATGCTCACTTTTGATGTTTTTGTTAATCACTGCCAGCAGGCATGACCTCAAAGCTGCCCTGCTCCACAGATTCATTGAATTATATGTCTCTTCTGTTGCTGAATAAAAACTTTTATTTTCCTTTCGGGGTGAAGGATTGCTGGATTAATCCAGATCCTTCTTTCCCTTTCCTTCCCTCTGTCTCCATTCCATCTAACCCCTTGTCATGTATTCAAATCACCCTCTGACCTCTGACTCTGACTCTGAATGACAATCCTCAACAAAACTTAGATTCATCTTTCACCCACACCTCAGTTAATTTTCAGCTCAGCATGAAACTGAACCCTGCCCACTCACCTCTTCCCTTTACATGATTTTTTTTTCATTGATACCTGTTGCCACAGCATTAGCAGCCTCAGTTTCACTATTCCCCTCATTCTAACCCTGCTCTGCTATTCTAACTTCTCTCTGAATCGATGGCACTCATTCTCTAAGGCCGTTATCATTTAACCTGCTAACAAAGGTGGTGCTGATGCTGCCTGCCTTTGAAGAGACCAAATGCCAACTTTCTAATACTTCCTTTTACCTCCTCTTGGGATGTGAGGTTATGATCAAACATTAAACCATCATTTTCAGGACAATCACTGATTCCCTCTCCTTTGATCTTCAATATCATCCAACACAAGCTACTACTTCCACTTCCTTTTCAAGAACCACAAACAGGACTGCTACACGCAGCATTTCCTGCCCTAATAAACTAATTTCTTTTCATATCAACTCCATTTTTTTTTCTCCCTTGTCCTGTGTCTTACTTCCATCCATGATTTTTCTGATGCCTTATGTCACGTCAGCAGTTTCCTATTGCTTGGCCCTGATCATCTCCTTTTCACCCCGAATGTCCAGTTCCTCTATGCCCCTGTTCTTTATTGACTAGCAAGTGAGTCAAATAATATAGCTGAGTAGACAGGAAAGTGGCATTGAGACCACAATCAGATCAGCCACAATCTTTTTGAATAGAGCAGACCTGAGGTGCCAAATAGCCTTTCCCTGTCCCTAATTTTCATGTATCTGGATGGATCTGAATCAGGAAGAGTGAAATTTCAGTTGGATTTAAATTTGAACTGGAGATAGTTGCTGAAGGAGATATGGCTGTGAGAGCAGATTTGTATAGATACCTGATCAAACATAAAAAGGAAACTAAACAATAATGAGGGTGAACCAAGTAGAACTCAAGAGCTGTTGGAGAGAAGAACAGAACTTCTTCAAGAGAGGCATTTCTGGAAGAAAAGTAACAATGAATGAAACTAGAATGCAAGGGCAACATCCAGAAAATGCTGGAAATACTTAGCACATTAGGCATCCTCTGGAGAGCAAAACAGTTCATATTTTAGATCTGACCTTTCAATCTTGTATTTTAATTTAATTTACTTTGGCAGAGCTCTGGAGAAATAACTTAGCAATTTCCATCTGCTTATGCCATTAAAAAAATCAAGAGGTTATCAGGAGTAGATGATGAACTCAACATAAAAAAATGCAGAACAGACTCGATGGGCTGAATAGTCTACTTCTGTTCCTGATTTGTGATTGTTAGAAATTCCTCCTGCAAAAAGAATCCAGTGGCATCAGCCACTGCTTCAACAGATCTCTTGGACTGTACACCGCTTTGAACAGGGATTGTTCATGATGCTGGTTTTCCTATTGAAAAATCAGTAAAATAAAGCCATCCGTGCGCAAGAAATATTTTTATCTAGCGCAAATGCCAACATTATATAGCAGACTGTTTTCTCTCAGGCAAGAGGGAGTAAGCAAGCTATATCTTGTGCAAATGCTGGCACAAATTGAATGTACACTCATTTATTGGATGATTAACAAATTAGAGGCACCTTCACAGTCAGGCACAGCTGGACTGTTTTCAAGTTGCTACGAAAACAACAGCAGATAAGATCAAGGGTTTGATTCTTTGGAAAATGCTGGATTAAAGCAAAAACAACGTCTAGATCTGTAGGGTTTTGTTATTGCAGCCCTGCAAACTTCCAAGCAAGAGGCTAGGAATTTGATATTTATTAAACTTCTTGGAAAATACCTATATATTCAAAAGATTCTAAAGGGAGGTAAACTTTCTCATCAAAGCAGAACAGCCAAATAGATTCTGATGAGGGGCGGCACAATGAGACTGTGGTTAGCACTGCTGCCTCATAGCCTCAGGGACCTGGTCTCAATTCCAGTCTCGGATCTAGATGGAAGGAGAAGTTTGCACATTCTGCCTTTGTCTGCATAGGTTTGCTCCAGTTTCCTCCAACAGTCGAAAGATGTTAAGTTGATTGGCTGTGTTAAACTGACTCTAGTATCAGGGGATTAGCAGAGTAAATATATGGGGTTATAGAAGTAGGGCCAGGGTGGGATTGTGATCGGTGCAAACTCCATGGGCCAAATGGTGGCCTCCTGCACTGTAGGATTCAATGATTTTCACCGCTTTTATAACCATACCAAAAGAATGGAGCAATGGTCAGAATTTGACACATTGTGGGTGGATGCATTCACAATCTAGAACCACACAAAATCAAGCAAGAAGACATCAAGCACATTTCCCAACATCATTGTGCAGTCAGGTGATATTTCAGTTACTGGTGTGAGCAGGAGTTGGTTGTGCACCCACCAACAGTTAAGTAGTTAGTTAAGGGGATTAAATGTCCAGTTGAATTGAATTATATGTTGCTTGTGCAATTTTACATGGGCGAATCCATTTTTGCCAACTTGCCATTCAAACAGAGGATGAGAGGACGCAGGAGCAAAGGCAGGCTGAGTCGATAGGAGGAAGTGAGAGTTTAGCGTGGAGTTAAAGTAATGATCTGTGACCATCTTCAATGCTTTCTAGTATGAGGTTTGTGTATCTTTTTTGGGCTCTTTGGGACTCTTTAGTCTTGTAAGGTCCATGAATTTCAATCCAATGGCACGAATAGTGCACAATTCAGCCCTATCTACACAGCAGCGGATGGATATTGTTTCCTCTGAGGATGAAGAGAGAGGCCAGAGAGAAGGCAGGTCAGTGGATGCAGGCGTTGTCTCAGGGAGAGGCTTTCTGGAGAAGAGACGCAGGCACAGTGAGTGCTGGGCTAACAGGGAGGACAGGCCTGCAGAAGATGTCATTATCCAGCTGGCAAGGTGCAAAGCAGCAATCCGATTACCTGGACATGACTGAGGACCTTCACAGGAAGCTCCATTTCTCAAGGGAAGCTGTCTCTTCCTTGTGCTGGATGATTGGACTGGAGAAAGCTACCAACTGTATGCTAGGTCACCCAATGCTTTCGCTCTGAAGGTCACTGTAGTATTTAGCTTTCATTCCTCTGGACCTTTTCAGAGCTCAGTGGATGAAGTAATGAAATCTTGCTTCAATTATACTGAAGCTTACTTAGACTGCACCTGGAGTACAGTGTGCAATTTGGGTCTTCTCGCCATGGAAGGATATTATTGACATAGAGGGGATGCAGTGAATGTTCACCAGACTTGTTCCTAGAATGGCCGGACTATCCTGTGAAGAGAGATTGAGAAATGGGGCCTGAATTCTTTAGAGTTTAGAAGAATGAGAGGTGATCTCAATGAAACCTACAAAATATTTAAAAGAACAGGCAGGGTGGATGCAAGTGTTTCCCCTATTTAGGGAAGCTAGACAGTAAGACTTCTCAACATCAGTCAGCTGTGTTCAGGTGGGTAAGGTAAACCACCCATTTCAGGATGAACCAAGCCAGCCAAACTGAGCCAGCCAGAGGGTTTGTGGCTGATGTATGGTTCTCCCACAAGCAGGGTGCCATTGAATGCAGCCATGTGGCCATCAATTTGCCAGCTGGTTAGCTGGGCACCTTTACCAGTAGGAAGGAGCATGTTCTGATCATGTGCAACCACTGGACTTAGCTTCTGCAAGTCGGTGTGAACTACCCTGGCAGCTGCCATGATGCCTATACACCGCATCACTCACAAGTGTGAACATTGTTCATGATTCAAGCTCACCCTGACGGATGGTTGCTTGGTGACAAGGGGTATTGTTGTAAATATGGCTCATGATGCCTCTCAGGCATCCTAGGAGAGAAGCGGAAGGAGGACAGATAAAATCACTGTTATGCCTTCACAAGGGCATAAGTGGAGAGGACAATAGGTCTGTTTTAAATGAGGTTCCTGGATCATTCTGAGAGAGCTCTGTATATCCAATATTGTGTGTCAATCAGTCATTGTGTGTTGTGCTCTGCATTATCTAACTCTTGCAAGGAGGAACAATTGGACCAGGAGGTTTACAGACTTCAGAGGAAGATTGGGAAGCCAGGCAGTCGGAGGGTGAGAACAAGGATGCAGCATTACAGAACCTGCAGGAGGTTTCAGGTTAGAGAGGCATTCATTCAACATTTAGTTCAGCAGTCCCCTAATAGCTGGGTTTCTTCCTTATTCTCTTTCAGGGACCTAATGGAAAATATTCCTCCAACGGTTTGTACTAGATTTGTGACATGAGTGAGCGCACAACCTGAATGATTGAGGCTAAAGTGAAGGTTTTGGATTGATGACTGAGTAAGTTTTAATGGCTTCTCACTCGCTCTGTAAATCATCTCTATATTTGTGAGCAATTTGCTGGAAGTGAGGTGCAATATTGTAGTGAAGAAGATGGAGAAGAGAGTCAGTCAACCTTATTTGACCCCAGGATTTATTGAGGTAGGATCTATGTGAGTTCCATTGGGAATGATTACGACTTGTAATTGACCCTGGAGTAGGGTGACAAATTTCTGAGGGCAATCAAATTCAAGGAGGACACCCTATCAGGTTCCATTGTTGGCAGTCAAAGGCTTGCACAAGATTGAACAAAGCCATGTACAGCTGTGCTGTTCCTTCCACTTTTCTTGAATTCTCTGCATTGTGAAAAATCACATCTGTGGTGCCTCTTGATGGGCAAAAGCTGTGTTGCTACTCTGGCAGGAGCTTATCAGCTACTGAGAGAAGATGATGGAGAAAGACCCTCCCCTGATGCAGAGAGTGGGAAGTAGTCACTGTAGAGGGACTGAATGGCCTACTCCTTGTTTTTACATTTGTAGTTGCCACTGTCAGACTTGACTCCCTTCTTGATCATTATCACAACCACAGCGTCCCTGCAATCCTATGACTTGCACCCCTCTTCCAATATGAAGGAAATGATTTTGTGTAGCCATTCCAAAAGCATATCTCTGCTGTGTTTCTGAATAATGGAAAGGATTCCATCTGCTCCAGAGGCTTTGTTGCTTTTCAGCTGAAAAAATTGCCTTTTACCCTGAGTTCTGTTCCTCAGTACACCAACTGACACAGCCTTGGCTCTGCCCAAGTCCCAAGCGAAGTTGATAAAATCACCTTCAACAACTAAAAAACAATGTGATGTTCCAGAACTTGTGTGACTAGAAAGCTCACTTAATTTCATGCAAATCACAGAGTAATAAGTTGCATTGTATGTGAACAAGAATCCAAAATACTTCGGGGCAAACAACTTTATTACAAAATTGCCAAAGGCAGGGCTGACGCAGGCATTTAGTTACAGATTATGTGCAATTAATGTCTTTGGCAGGCAGAACAGATGTGCAGAGTATTTTTGATTTGATTTATTATTGTCACATGTATTAGTATACAGTGAAAAGTATTGTTTCTTGCCTGCAGTACAAACAGCATACTGTCCATAGACAAGGAAAGGAGAGAGGGCAGAACGTAATGTTACACTCATAGCTAGGGTGTAGAGAAAGATCAACTTAGCGTGAGGTAAGTCATTCAAAAGTCCGATGGCAGCAGGGAAGAAGCTGTTCTTGAGTTGGTTGGTATGTGACCACAGACTTTTATATCTTTTTCCCAGCGGAAGAAGATGGAAGAGAGTATGACTTGGGTATGCGAGGTCCTTAATTATGCTGGCTGCTTTTCCAAAGCAGCAGGAAGTGTAAACAGTAGATGGGAGGTTGGTTTGCGTGATGGATTGGGCAACATTCACAACCTTTTGTAGTTTCTTGCAGTCTTGGGCAGAGCAGGCATTTCTTAAATGGTAAGAGGTTGGAAAGTTTGCACGTCCAAAGGGACCTGGGTGTCTTTGTCAATAAGTCACCGAAGGCTAAAATTCAGGAGGAGCAAGCAATTTGGAAGGTTAATGGCCTCTTCTATTGCAAGAGGTTTTGAGTACTGAAGTAATGAAATCTTGCTTCAATTATGTTGAAGCTTACTTAGACTGCACCTGGAGTATAATGTGCAATTAGAGTCTTCTCGCCATGGAAGGATATTATTGCCATAGAGGGGATGCAGCGGATGTTCACCAGGCTTGTTCCTAGAATGGCTGGACTATCCTGTGAAGAGAGATTGAGAAATGGGACTTGAATTCTCTAGAGTTTAGAAGAATGAGAGTTGATCTCACTGAAACCTAACAAAATATTTAAAAGGATAAGCAGGGTGGATGCACGTAAAATGTTTCCCCTGTTTAGGGAATCTAGATAGTAAGAAGTCTCACAACAGCGGTTTATTTGATAGTAAACCCACAAGCTTTCCGAAAGCTTACTGTGTTTACTCCAGTCCAACGCAGGCACCTCCACATCATAGAGAATCTAGAGCCAATGGACACAATTTCAAATGAAAGAGGACACTCAATCAAGATAAGGAGAAATAATTTTTCTCAGAGGGATGTGAATCTTTGGAATCTATACCTCACAGGGCTTTGGGAGTTCAATCATTTGCTATGCTTGAAGAAATTAACTGATTTCTTAATGGCATGTATTGGGATACAGTGAAAAGTATTCTTTTTTTTACATGATACAGACAAAGCATACCATTCATAGAGTACATAGGGTGGAAGAAAAGGAGGAGGTACAGAATGTACTGTTAGAGTCATACATAAAAAGATATGGGGATAATGTGGGAAAAGGGCATTGAAGTGGATGATCAGCTATAACTATATTGAATGATGGAGCATGCTTGATGGACTGAATGGCCTACTGCTGCTTCTATGTTCTTATATTCCCAAATATCATGTTCCTGTGCAAATTGACATTACCTGGTTTTTTGCAGATCAACTTGGTCAAAACCCAAAGGGGATAATGAATGGATGATCTGAACCAGGTTTATTTCGCTGGGGCCCCAAGATGAATTTAGGATTGTTAGCTCCTGGAATAAACCCGCCTGGAGTAAACCTGTTCATTCTAATTTCAGTTTGCTGTGTACACCCTGCCTATTTCTATGCATATTCATTTTAATATTGGTGTGTATGCCTGCATTGGAAGAGAGAGTTGCTCATACGTGATCTGTCATTTCTTGCCGTCATACACCAGCATAGCTTAGAGTGAAAATTGCCAGCCCACCATTCTGCCCCTAGAATAAGGCCCTTTGAATTTAGATATTTAACAAAGATCCCCAAAAAGACACATAATTTAATTCAGAAACTGTGGAAGTTCAAGGCAAAATTTGGAAATGGATAAATAATTGGCTGGACAGTAGAGAGCAATGTGCTCCCATCAAGAAGAGTTATGTTGGGGATGGGACCCGACCCAATCCAACCACTGTTTCTATTTTACTTTAATGATCTTGAGTCCAGAAACTTACTGCAAAAATGGTTCAAATTTATTAAAGTTAAAATTTGAAATGTAATGGACTTGCAGGAAGAAGTTCAGAAATTTATAAAAACGAACTACAAAACAAGTGTGTGAGCAAAATAGTAGGTCAAATTTAATGCAGACAAACGCAACATACTGCACATAGGAAGAAAGATCAGCAAAATCAGCCATAATGGTATACATCAAATAGCTGATGCCATGTTTGCTCAAGGTAACACTGTCATAACATTCCAAGAATGAGAGTAACAGTAGCAGGAGCAGCTGTGGAATATTCTTTGAAATGGAAAGGGAAAGATGGAGCACTGGAAATCTGAAAGCAGAAAGAGAAAAACTCTGGAACTGTCAGGCAGGCAATCAGCTTCTAGCAAAGGAATGCATGTGGGCATTAGCAAATAAACAATCAGCACAGGACTACTGCACACTGCTCTGAGAGCAATAGCAACAATTTGAGAAGCTTTTACTCCAAACAAGCATCTTTTAAGTTCATATCTGAACTTCGTATTGTGCATGTTGAAACTACTCTGCCACGTTATTAAGCAATAGAAAACCCACAAATGTGTAAATCAGATATAAATTCCTGACAAAGTGGTCATAAGCTTTATGAAACTTCATTAGCTGCTCTTTGTGCATGCATCTATAGCCTTGAAGCAAATGTGCACCATTTCACTTATTTAAAGGCTCAATAATGCACCACACCCTTCTGTGAAACGTTTCAGTTTTGTTATGCATGTGGCCTTAAGGGAGAGTTGAAGGCAATGTAACATTATCAGGCGTTGCCCAAATCGAAATCTAGTGGTTGTCAGGTGCGAAGGAACATTTGGCGGAAATTGAATCAAAATGCCCATAGGGAAATCATTGGTCTCCAAGAATTCAAACATTCCTTCACCATGCTGGTTCAATAACTAATCTACTAACTTGACTTTCGGAGTCTTGAACACAATTGATATAAATTCTTGGGGAACTCAACACTTCTAACCCGAGTTGTCTGGGTTGGAAACCTGAGACAGAGCAAAATCTTTGCTTTGAGTATTTTGCTGATCTTCTGAATTAGACATGGGAAGTGGGATATTCCTCTTGGACTTTCACCCACTCTATGACTGCACCAGCTAATTCACAAGGGTCAGCTTTCCTTACATATTTCCATTGGCTGGGAAGACTTGAGTGCCAAAAATATGGATACTACATTCATTGGTAGAATGGATTCAAATGTAGATAATGTATCTGTGACTTTACGGGGAAGAGGATTGAAATGGTAGTTGGAAGCAGCTGTCATCTCATTCCCAGCAGGTTACACCTAACGGCACTTCTACTTGTCATTGAATCCATGTGACAGAATCCTACAGGATAGAGGAAGGTTATTCAGCCCTTCGATCTGCACCAACCACAATTCCACCCGGCCTTATTTCCATTCACCTTGCTTAGACCCCCTGACTCTAAGGGGCAATTTAGCATAGTCAATCCACCAAACCTCCATATCTTTGGACTATGGGAGAAAACCAGAGCACCTGGAGGAAACCCACACAGAAACAGAGAGAATTGTGCAAACTCCACACAAACAGTGACACAAACCGGGAATCAAATCCGAGAGGGCACAACCTCAGACTGAAGGGACGATACTTTAAAACAGAGATGAGGAGGAATTTCTTCAGCCAAAGTGGTGGATCTGTGGAACTCTCTGCAGTAGAAGGTTATGGAAGCCAAGTCATTCTGTGTCTTCAAGATAGAGATAATTAGGTTCTTGATTGATAAGGAGATCAAGGGTTATGGGAAAAAGGCAGGAAAATGGGGATGAGAAAAAGATCAGCCATGATTGAATGGCAAAGCAGACTCAATGGGCCAAATAGCCTAATTCTGCTCCTATGTCATATGACCTTATGGTCTTATGGTCGCTGGCATTTGAAGCAGCAGTGCTAACCACTGTGCCACTGTCTCGCCCTCTTGTCAAAAGATCAGCAGGGTGGGACTCTTCTTTGGGTAGGTCAGGACCTATTCTATGTTCAGAAGTTGTAGTGCTGTGATGAAATTAACACTGCAGCAAAGATTTTAACAAGCAGAAGTGGGTGTCATAGCTAACTTGGAACCTACCATCAAAGACTGGTGGGTTCAGTGATCCATGATATCTCTAAATTTTCTTTGTAACGTAGCCTTTTTTTATTTTGATGTGTCGTGTCTTTAAAAAAAGCAATGATGGCATCATGCACATATTATATCTTAAAAGGGATGATTTGTGATTGGTCTGAACAGTACCTTCATGGTTCTTTACATGTATAGTTCGTTATTGATGAGTAACAGGTTCATTGGCGTTACATAAACTCTCATTTTCAGATTTTGCCCCTTTTGTTCAGGACAAACCACCAGAAGAAGTATTTCCTGTCTATCTAGCCTGTTCACCTTAATTATCTCAATTACATTACCTCCTAATCTTCTACATTCAAGAGAATACAAACCTTTCTTCATAATTTAAACATTTTACTTCAGTATCATTCTGTGATTTTTTTTCTGGAAACCCTCCAAGACAAATATATTCTTCTTGATGTGCGGTACCTCAAACTGAACGCAATGCTCCAGACAAGGTCTAAACCAGAGCTCTGAGCAGAGTTAAAATAATTTCCATCCCTTTCACCTCCAATTTCCAGATTCTTTCTCTGAAAGATTTTACTTCACTTGCGAAACCTCCACTCATCGTTGATTTGATTTTGATTTGATTTATTATTGTCGCATGTGTTAGTATAAAGTGAAAAATATTTTTTCTTGCACCCTATACAGACAAAGCACACTACATACAGAAGGACTGGAGAGAGTGTAGAATGTAGTGTTACATTCATAGCTGAGGTGTAGAGAAATATTAACTTAGTATGACGTAGGTCCATTCAAAAGTCTAATGACATTCAGGAAGAAGCTGTCCTTGAGTCAGTTGGTGCATGACCTCAGACTTTTGTATCTTTTTCCCAATGGAAGAAGGTGGAAGAGAGTATCTCTCGAGTGTGGGGTCCTTAATTATGCTGGCTGCTTTTCCAAGGCAAGTATAGACAGAGTCAATGGATGGGAGGTTGGTTTGCTTGATGGACCTGGTTTCATTCAGTGCTATTATTATCAGTCTTTCCTGGGTGGAGAAAGAGGAGTAGCAGTAAAAGTGACCTTGGGGAGCACCAGAGAGCAGTGACATTCAGAAGATAGCCAGTAATCCTGTGTAAAAAAAAAAATGACCATCACGTAGGCTCTGCAGAGCACCTTTCCTAAGTCAACATGGAAACATAAGATGAATAAGTAATTTAATTCTTTGTGCTTTGTCCATTCAATGAGATCACAGCTGATCTAACTCCTTAACATCAGTTGCCATTTGTGGAAGAGAGTTCTAAACATTTACCACACTTTGTAGGTACATGTTTGTGAAATTCACTCCTTAAAGGTCTGGTTGTTCTAATTGTTAGACTATGCCTCACCCAGTCCTAGCCTTCTCAACCAGCAAAAATAGTTTCTCTCTGATCTGCCCTATCTGTTCCCTTTATTATCTTGGAAACTTTGATCAAATTGCCGAATCAGCTTTCTAAATTCCAAAGAACACACTTTAGTTTATTAATCCCTGCTGTAACTTAACCCATGGTACCCCGATGTCATTCTGGTAAATCTATGTTGCACTCCTTCCAAGGCCCATAAATCCTTCAGAATGTGTGGCATCCAGACTGCTCCCAGTACTCCAGGCATTATGAAATGAGCAAATATAAATCAAGCATGTCTCTCGTTGAGTTCTCCATGCCTCTTTTAGATTACACTCTCTACCTATTCAAGATATTTGAATGACTAAGTATATGGACCAACATTACTCTTTGGACTGCAACTGTTTCTAGGTTTTCAGCATTGAGAAAGTATTTTGATCTAAATAACTCACCCCCATCAATATGTTTTCAGAATGAATGAGAGTAAGCTGGATACTTTTCTTTGACACCACTAGTGTTCCTAAGTATTCTACAATGAAGAATTTGGCAACATTTCTAATTCTTTCATGTCCATTTTGCCCCTAGACATCACTTTTAACTGACACAAGAAGTAGCTGCCAACACGTGAGCAAATGCATTGAAAGGAGATTATAATTAGGGGTGGCGTGGTGACATAATGGTTAGCACTGCTGCCTCACAGCACCAGGGACCCAGGTTCAATTCCGACCTTGGGTTGATTGTCGGTGTGGAGTTTGTACATTCACCCATGTCAGCGTGGGTTTCCTCCAGGTGCCAATAAGCAGTACACTTCTAAAGGAGATGCAGGACCAGTGTTTCATGTCATCTCCAAATTTTGAAATTGTGTGCTATACACCAAAGTCTAGCAGAGCAGAAGTCCTAACACACAGCGCCTGGTGAACTCTAATACAAACCTTATTCCAGCCAAAAAAAAACTGCTCATCACAGCATCTTGTTTCCTGTAATTCAGACAATTTCATATTCATGTTGCTCAGTGGGATGAGATGTGGCGGGAGGAGGTATGTGTACAAATCATAGAAGGTGGCAGTTAATACACCTGGATAGAATTTTGAGATTTATAAATGTGAGATAGAGTTCAAAAGCAACGAAAGGGTAGAATACTGGTTCATCCTCAACTAAAGAATTGAGTCCAGTTCTGGATACCAATATGAGGAAGGATGCAAAGGCATCAGAGAAGGTGCAGAAGAGGTTTACAAGAATGGTTCCAGGCATGAGAAACTTCAGTTATAAAGACAGATTGGAGAAGTTGGGACTGCTTTCCTTGGAGAAGAGAAGAATGAGAGGAGCTCGATCTAGGGACATTCAAAATCAAGTGAGGACAAGACAAAGTACATCAGGAGAATCTGTTTCTATTGACAGAAGAATCAAGAACCAGTAAGCACAGATTTAAGGTAATTGGTAGAAGAATCAATGATGATATGAGGGAAACCTTTCTTTACGTAGCAAGTGGTTAAGATCAGTAATGCCTGAAAATGTGTTGGAGACAGATTCACAAACATGGCTTTCAAAAGGGAATTGGATGGTTATCTGAAATGAAAACATTTTCAAAGGAGAGGGAAAAGGCAAGGAGTGGCACTTGATGAATTATTCCTGCGTGCAGAGAGCCTGCACAAACACAGTGGGCTGAATGGCAGTAAGCATTCTAAAATTCTATGATCCTGCCTAATGCACAGACAGCTCCTTCGGGAGTTGCTGATAGAAATCAACCTGTCACTTATCTCTTCACAGGTATTTTGGTCCACTCTATTCTGAAAGGGCTCCCGTCATACTGCCAAAGAAATGTGCCTGAGGGAGCGCTCCTTTATCGTGTTGATAGAATCTGAGTTGCAGCCTAGCATGTGGGAATCTGGGCATGTATGGACAAGAGTCTTCTGCATTTACTGGGATAGTGAAGTTATAATTCTTTTCTCATGGCTTTATGTAAGATCACAGCCATTAAACTACTGCTGGTGTTGAATACTTCCTCAGGCAGTCCAGTCTGATTCTGTACAAATTAGCTACTGCTGATTAAAAGAGAACAGTGGATGGGATCCTGCATGTCCAAGAAATTTCAAATAGCTGCTTTAGCAATTTATAATCTAACTCGCGCACAAGCCCACATCCTGTTCTTATCATGCAAGGTTCTCCTCTCCAGCTTGAGGCATTATGGGATAGCCTCATAATGCCACCATGTTCAGTATTCAAGCAGATTAATTTTGGATCAAGCACATCAAAACATTTTTGCTGGAGTCCATTCAGATGGTGCATTGGCAGCTCAGCAAAAGGTAATGAGTAATTGACTGCTATTGCAGAATTGCAATGCCCACGGCAGCTCAATGGGACAGATATTGTCTGACGCTTTTCCAGAGAACAATATCAGTGATTGGTGATTTTAAGTGAAACTCTGCTCCTGCACCCCCTTTAGAATTGTCACCTTTACGTGATATTATTTCTGTACAGTTCACAATGCTTCTAAGTTTCATGTCATCTGCAAATTTTGAAATTGTGCCCAGCATACAAAATCCTGGAACAGCAGAAGTGCTAACACCAACCCTTGGTGAACTCCATTACAAGCCTTGCTCCAGTCAAAAAAAAAATTGATCACCACAGCTTTCTGTTTCCTGTAACTCAGCCAATTTCATATTCATGGTGCTCAGTGTCCATCTTGTTCCATGAGCTCCAAATTTGTTCACAAGTCTGCTCTGGAGCTTTTTATCAAATGCCTTTTGGAAGTCTAGGTGGATCACATCAACAGCAATACTTTCATCAACCTTTCTGTTACCTTATCATAAACTCGGGTAAGTTAGTTCAACATGATTTGCCCTTAACAAATGCATGCTGGTTTTCTTTAATAAAGCTGCATTTGCTCAAGTGACTATTAGTTTAGTCCTAAGTCATTGTTCCGAAAGCTTCCCCACAGTTGACGTTAAACAGATAGACCAGTAATTGTTGGGAATATCTTTACAACTGTTTTTTAACGAAGATATAATGCTTGCAGTTTTCCAGTCCTCTGGATAATTCTTCAATCTGAGAAGATTGGAAGATGATGGCTCCTTCCTCTGCAATTTCCAAGCTCAGTTCCCTCAATGTCTTTGGATGCATCATATCCATTGCTGATTCCTTATCAAATTTAAGATCAGTTAGCCTATCTAATGCTTATCAATTTTAATAATTGAATACCCACCGCTGGGGAACACATGGCAGAGGCTCACTGTTGGCAGGATCAGAAGGTCCCACCAATATGAACGACTAGAAAGTTCCAGCCGTTAACTCCGCTTCATTCTCTACAGATGCTGCCAACCGACTGAGTTTTTCCAGCATTTTCTATTTTTAATTCATCTAATACCACAGCCATGCCTCCTGCCTCTCTGCATTAAACTATTTGGTCCCCAATCAGCCCCATTCTCCCTTTATTATCTTTTTACTACTTATGTGCCTGTAGAAATTTCTAGATTCCTTTTTAGTTTAGTTGGAGCAGTGTGTGCCATCCGTCTGCAAGATGCCCTGCAGCATCTCACGAGGCTCCTTCGACAGCACCTCACAAACCTGTGACCACTACCACCTAGAAGGACAAGGGCTGCAGATGCCTAGGAACACCACCACCTGGAGGTTCTCCTCCAAGCTACGCACCATCCCAACTTGGAAATATGTACTATTCCTTCACTGTTCTTGGGCCAAAGTCCAAGAACTTCCTTCCTACAATACATGACTGCAGTGGTTCAAGATAGTAGTGGCTTATCACCACCTTCTCAAGGGGAATTAGACATGGGCAATAAATGCTGACCTAGCTAGTGATGCCACAACACTTCAATGTGGAAATAAAAAAGAAAGATGGATTTTTGTCAATGGGGGTCAATTTCATTTAAAGAATAAAGAATGTTCTGCTTGCAGTTAGCACCTCCATTATTCAGCCAAGGCATTCAAATAAGAGGTATGCACAGAAGTAGTTGAGAAATTCCATCTTCAAACCAGCAGCAGTGAAGTGTTTACCATTCAGCGTTTTTAGATTAAGGTTTAATTTAGTAAATTTACTATTTAGTAAAATCTCCTACTAATGTAAAATCAGTGACAAATAAGATTGATGAAATTCAGACCTGCACAAGTTTTTTGCCAGAATTCAGGTAGTCAGATGTGCTCTGTTTCACCAAAACCTGATTACTTGCACATCCCGGACAAAGTACTTGATATTGATGGGTTCGGTCTAAAGTCAATGGATCTACTACTGCTACAAATAAATAACGAGGAGGGGAATATGTATGTGAATAAATGTTGCTGCTGAAATTTTCAGGTTATGAAATAATATATTTGTCTTGCTAACACTGAGTTATTGTTCATAGCTTTTAGGCCCATCTATCTGCCTCACTGAACTTAATCAACTGTACCTTATTCTGTTCTATATTCCATTGGATATTAACATGGAGGAGATGGCAAGAGTTGTTTATGAAACAATTCCAAAAAAATGCCTCCTCCCAGATTTATTGAAGTTGGTCTCCTAGATGGTGTTAATCACTGTGACTTGGATTTGATAGACATTCTCTATAACTACATAGAGGCAAAACTTTGCACTGACAGGATTTAATGCCCCTTCCAAATTAATGGACTTTTCAAAGGCCTGTTGCATTTTATGGCCCATAGCCACTGCGATAAGGCTGCAATATTCCTCTTCAGCTATGTTGACAAATAAACTCATTGGCACAAGTCATCTGATCAATATTTTTGCTCCATTTCTGGCCCACACAAGTCTCTCATTCAAGCAACGACTGGAGATTCAGATTATAATATTGTGTACCTTCTCCCTAAATATCATCAAAAACTGAAAACTATCAAAGCTGTCAGGAAAGTTGTTCAAGTTTGGAAACAAAGTGGCCGTTCAAAATCTGCAAACTTGCTTTGATAACACAGGTTGGGTCATTTTTATGAAGGATGATGATATAAATAGAACCAGACATGTTATAAACAATCGTTTTATTTTGGTGAACAACTTTTTGCCTAAACTTAAGCAATCTATTCAACTGAGAAACTCTAGTCATAAAGGACTTGAAAATAATAATGAAGGAAAGACAAATTTCATTTAGTGTTTGTTATCAAGACTAAAATCAAGGTCATGATGTGAGATGCCAGCTTTGGACTGGGGTGGGAACAATAACATATCTCACACACTAGGTTAAAGTCCAACACTTCACTCCATTCACCTGTGAAGGAGCAGTGCTCTGAAAGATTGTGATTTCAAATAAACCCGTTGGACTTTAACCTGATGTAGTTCAGAATGTGGAAGATACTTTTCGACAAAAACATAACAGTCCCAGCGTGCATGGAAGTGTGTACATAAAATGTCAGGCTTTGCATCGATTAAAAAATTACCCCTTTTAACCCACAGATAATCCCAGTAATGTTGCAAATGAATTGATCAGATTTTTTAGCTGGTTTGAAAATGATGAATTTAAAGAATATGCAACTGGCTTCATTCATAGATTAGAAAAATCTCATGTTACTGTCAAATGGGAGGTAGCGCAGTGAATTCACAGAATGCATACAATCCAGATCAGATCAGCAGAAAAATTCTTCAGAATGTGTTCATCATTAGGCAGATTCTTTGGCCAGAATTTTACTGGCACACCTTCCCCGATTTGGGGGCAGGTGAGGCTCAGAGAATGGCATCCTCCGTTGGCCTCAGGTGGGATCATTCAAACTAGGGCGGATGTGCCAGTAAAATTCCACCCTATCTCTCTAATCTTTTGCACATATAGTTCCTTGCTGTTGGAAATTATTCATCATTGTCCCAGTTGCTAAGAAGTCACAGCAGGCTAATCTGAATGATTACTGACCAGTTGCCTTTATATCAATCATCATGTAGTGTTTTAAGGCCATTGTGTCAAAACATCTTTTAGATGCTCTTATTCCACATAGTGATCAGTTACTATTTGCTCATCCACTTCATAAATCAGTGAGCAATGCTGTTCTGACCTTGGTCCTTTTGATTGAACTGCATACAGATAGATTAGGCAAAAATGCTTTGTTGATTTCTCTTCAGCTTTTAATCCCATTTTAATACTGTGCAACCATTCAAGCTTATTGAAGAATTGGAAAACTTTAATGTTAATCCGGCTCTCCTATCAGGGATTTTCTTCACAACAGAATCCAACATGTATTAGTTTCCAGGGTCTGCTCAAAGAGCTCATGTAAATGAGTACTGAATCTCGTGGGGGCTGTGTACTGTCAGATTTACCTTTCATCCTATATAAGAATTAGAGAACAACATAATGGTTGGAATTCTCCCCAAAAGAAGTCAAAGGGCAGAATTTTACCATTTCGCTCCGCCCATTAACAAGCTGGTAAAATCACGCAAGCACCAAGAAATCAGGATTACCCCTGATTTCCCAGCACTCGCAATTTTACTAAGCTTGGATTTCAGTGCAGTCAGCCTCTCACTGGAAATGTGTGAAAGTTTGATTAATTTATTTAAATTTATGGAGAAGCTGTTTTGCATCTGTTTAGTGAATTGTCTGGGCTCGCCCACCTTTTTGGCCGCGCCGGGACCAGCTCTCTCGGGGAAAATACTTGGTCCCCATGAGCAGGGAACAGTCGTGTTAGCCTCACCAGCAGAAGTGGAGGCCACTGAAGCCCCCTGGGGAAGCCAAGGACAAGACGGGAATGCCCCTTGGGCAGAGTTTGACTGGAACCTTGGCACTGCCAAATGACGTCTGGGCAATGCCCACTGAGCACCTTAGCACTGTTGACGGGCAGTGTCAGTGGGTGAGAGGCCTGTGGGGCCAGTGCCAGGGGTGGAGCCAATGGGATGTGTGTCAGGGATGGGGTTAATGAGAATGTGCTGGGGTGCAGCCATTGGGGGTGTGTTGGAAAACGGTCAAAGGGGGTTAAGGACTGTAAGGGTGCAGCGAATGGACCTGGACCATTGGGGAAGGGGCAAGACCAGTGGGAGTTGGGGAGGCCTGCTGCCATTCTATCTGCGATTGGTGGGGGAGGGAACGGGGGCTATTATTGGTTTTGTTGGAGGCGGGGGTGGCAAGGGCTGAATCTCAGGCCACGGACGCCCACAATTGTGAGAGGTGGTGCTGGTTGAGGCTGCTATAGTCCTGACAGCTCTCTCCCTGGAAGACCTCTGCTACTGCTCATGCACATGTGCAGCATCAGAGGTCTACACATGTGCACTGCCTCCCTCCACAGGCTGGCTGGCAAATTAAACCCCACCCACATCATCCCTGGCTGGAAACTGAGTAGCCCACCTTTTCAGAGACAGAGTGCGTAAGACTGGGCATGAAAACTCACATAAAAAATGCATCAGCAACTCTCCCATTTTCACGGTAGCTTGACGCTTAGAAAAAAAATCTCATAAAATTCTACTCTGCATACCAAATGTGTGGGAAAACTGGAGTAATTTATGTCATATTTTTTCATTTGGATTCAGAGAAGAATCTCCCACACTCCGCACACACAGAGGCCACCAGTATGAATATCATTAAAAACTAGGTGCTGGGGCCTATCTCCACTGGAGAGGCTGAAATCAGTGCGCTGTACAGGCCACTGCACCGTGCACTGATCTGTCAGTACTGAAATCGGCACATGCACAATGGATCTG
This sequence comes from Sphyrna mokarran, assembly GCA_024679065.1. NCBI lineage: Eukaryota > Metazoa > Chordata > Chondrichthyes > Carcharhiniformes > Carcharhinidae > Sphyrna > Sphyrna mokarran. The sequence goes on along the minus strand of JAGIQG010000001.1, from coordinate 88,307,223 downwards.
CATTGATGGCCTCTTGATTGCTGGCCAGCCCTCCGACCCAACAACGCCAGTTCTCTACAAGTGAGTCACACACAAGACCTTGACAACATAAATGTGACTTTAGAAGTTGCCAGCCTCTGAACTAGAACGACAAAGGCAGCAGCTAGTGGGAACACCATTACTTGCAATTTCCTCTTCAATTCACACACCATTCCAACTTCTATATATATTCACTCCTGTATGAAAATCCTGAAATACACTGCCTAACATCATTGTGGGAGCACCTTCATCACATGGACTGCAACAGTTCAAGAGAATTGCTCACCACCGCCTTCTTAAGGGGATCTTGTAATGAGGAAATAAATACCAACCTTGCTGGCAGCATCAATATCCCCAGAAAGACTTTTTTTTAATAACTCTTCTTCTGCCGGGAAGTATTGTCAAGAAATAGGTTGCCACACCGTTTGCTAATTAATACTTGGTGATAGTTTTACCTAAAGCGTTGTTTCCAGAGGAAAGGAACAATTGTCTCTATTCACAAAGCTCCTCCATGCTATTTACATAAAAGATTAATTTCCATTTCACGCAACTGATACTTTTACAATTATGAGGTACGTTTTCAATGGAAGAAATGTGAGATGTATTGGACACAAAACAAAGATGGATCTTAAGAACTACAGTGTTTCTATTCTAAATGAGATGGGTCTGGTATTAATGCATTGATTCATTAACCCTTCATGCTTGTACAATGGAAATGAAATGATGAGAAGGCTAAAGTCACACAATTTATAAATTCAAAAGCATAGCCTGAGGTCCAAGAGCACTTGCTAGCACCAAATGTTGGACTATGGGTAGAAATAATAGTTATTTGAACCCACAATTAACTTGGAGAGGTTCTTTTTTGCAGCACTATTTACTCACCATATTGGCTTCTAGACTTGAGGTACTGACTGTGTAGAAAATAGGCTGTTCAAATTATGACACTGCAGTAGACATTCACATTTTCCCAAAAACTAGTATTGTTGTTTTAATGTAACTCTTAGAACCTTAGCTTTTGTTCAAGAATAATGCCAAATAGTAAAGGTGCATGTCAGTTTTGATTGGTGAAACCTGTCATAAGTTCTTTTCTGAGCTGGAGCGTTATGGGTATGGCAGTGATGACAGGGTGAAAATCCAAGAGCAGTGGCAGGTGAAGTGATAGTGTTCCAGCCACTGTCAATACCAATGTGGATAGCACTGATTTTGTTCCATCTTATGGTAAATGAGGCACATCCTTAATGGCCCTTTTCTCCAGTCCACTGCGTTGCATAGGTCACAGAGTCATAGAGATTTACAGCATAGAAACAGGGCCTTCAGCCCAGCTTGTCTCTGCCACCCAGTTTTTACCACTAAGCTAGTCCCAATTGCCCACATTTAGCCCATATCCCTCCATACCCATTTTACCCACATAACTGTATAAATGCTTCTTAAAAGACAAAATTGTACCTGCTGCTACTGCTGTCACTGGCAGCCTATTCCAGGCACTCACCAACCTCTGTGTGAAAAAATTGCCCCTTTGGACCCTTTGTATCTCTCCTTTAACCTATACCTTATAGTTTTAAGCTCCCCAACTTTTGGGAAAAGATGTTAACTATCTATCTTATTTATGCCCCTCATTATTTTTATAGATCTTTACAAGATCACCCCTAAAATCCCTAGGCTCCAGGAAAAAAAAGTCTCAGTCTATCCAGCCTTTCATTATAACTCAAGCAATCAAATCCTGATAGTGTTCCAGTAATTCTTTTTTGCACTCTTTCAAGTTTAATAATATCCTTTCTATAACAGGGTGCCCAGAATTGCACACAGTATTCCAAATGTGGCCTTATAATCTCTTATACAACACCAACAAGACGCCCCAACTTCAATGTTCTGACCAATATTTAATGTCCTGACCAATGAAACCAAGCATGTTGAATGCCTTCTTTACCTCCCTGTCCATCTGTGACTCCACTTTCAAGGAGCTATGAACCTGTACCCCTAGGTCTCTTTCTATCACTCTCCCCAATGCCCTATCATTAACTGAGTATGTCCTGTCCTGATTCAATCTTCCAAAATGAATCATTTCACATTTATCTAAATTAAATTCCATCTGCCATTCATCAGTCCACTGGCCCAATTGATCAAGATCCTGTTGCAATCGAGACAATCTTTTTCACTGTCCACTATGCCACCAATCTCAGTGTCCATCTGCAAACTTACTAACCATGTCTCCTATATACTCATCCAAATCATTAATAGAAATAACAAATAACAGTGGACCCAGCACCATTCCCTGAGGCACACCACTGGTCACAGGTCTCTAGCCTGAAAAACAACCCTCTGCAACCACATTTGTCTTCTGTCGTCAAGCCAATTTTGTATCCAATTAGCTACCTCACCCTGGATCCCGTGAGATTTAACCTTAGGCATTAACCTACCATGCGATGTTGTTAATGTCCTGCCCATTTTTATGTCTATCTCCTCCAGCATGTCCCAAATAGGAACAGCAACTTATAACTGCCAGTTAATAAACAGAACCCAATAAACAGATAGTGATTGTACTTTTCATCAATGTGGTTGACAACTGAGCAAAGTCTGCCACCAATGACAGGGTAAAAAAGCCCCAGACCTGCTTGAAATTGTGGAAAAATACAGTCCTCGGAAGAGCAGTGCCTAAGATGACTCTATGTGTGAAATAATGGCAGATTCCCAATTAAATGTGTCGGCTGGATAAATAAGGAACTAAGTCAGTTAAAGTAGAGCTAATTATATATTGTACCGTGTAGTATTGTGTTGTGTTATATTGCATCCAATAGTAACCACCATAACACCACCATGAAATCATTATCATGTGATGAATTTGTAACTCCAATTAATCATTCATCTCTTTTTACCTGCTGACAACATCCGTAAAACCTCTCTTTTAGAACTTGCACGTTTTGTCTCACTGCTTTCAATGTGTCTCCCCTAACAAAGAAAATGTCACTGAGAATGCTGATCATCTAAACCTAAAGCAAAATAACACACAAATGCACACATGAAGAAATGTGACACTGATGTGGCAGCACAGCGGTTATGCCACTGCTGTCTCACAGGCAGGGATCCGGGTTCAACTCTCAGCTTGGGTCACTGTGTGGAGTTTGCACATTCATCCCCTGTCGGCGTATGTTTCCTCCCAGTGCTCTGTTTTCCTCTCACAGTCCCAAGATGTGCAGATTAGGTGAATTGGCCATGCTAAATTTCCTCATAGTGTCAGAGGGACTATCTAGGGTAAATGTATGGGGTTATAGGGATAGGACCTGGGTGGGATTGTGGCTGGTGCAGACTCGAATGGCCTCCTTCTGAAGTGTAGGATTCTATGTTGACTTCTGGTCAATTGACCAGACCTGTTCTTGCCAACAGATATATCATACTGGATGTGGATTTTATTAACATCAAACCAGTGAACTGATGTGCCACAATGTATCTAGCCACACTGAACTTCCCAAGTCAACACGCCCAGGGGAAAGCTTCACCTGTCATCAACACACATTGGGAATGTAGACATATTGTTCATGGCCTCCACCAATTCCAGCAGTGCTAAAACCCTGTGGTAAAGTTCCAACATTATTATGGATGTAATGACAGAAAAAGTGAGGTTTGATAACTTGTCGTTATCATTTATAACATTCTTCTGGGCATCATAAAAATAATCAGGACAACTGCCATCCCACTATCCTCACCTTCCATGATTATAATCAATTTGCATCCGGTCGTTTCCTTGCTGACAACCATGGTGATTGATACTGGGATGCCTCAATCTGGTAGGATTCTTTCCACAGAAAATCCCAATATAGAACATAGAACGCTACAGCACAAACAGGCTCTTCGGCCCACAAGTTGTGCTGAACATATCCCTACCTATTAGGCTTATCTATAACGTTCTATCTTACTGTGTCACAAGGAGGCAAGACGAAGTGGATGGTGGGGCAGTTAGATCTTTCAAGTCTAAGAGTGATTGATATATTATGGCTGAGTAAGGGATATATATTCCATTGAGAAAGAAGGACACTATGAGATGGAGGGACCAATTATCAAACTGAAAAAAAGCACAGACAATGCTGCAACAATTAGTGATAACTCTAAGATTGGACACATTTTCAAAACCAGCAAAAGCTGATTAAAACATATTGTGGAGGGAGAAAATAGAACGAGAGACAACTGGCTAGAAATATGAAAACGGACAGTAAAGTCCAGATTATTGTTCCCAGAGTGGATATTTAAAGTCAGGAAATGTCCGGTGTTTTGGAGGGTGGTGGTGGTAAAAGGTTTACCTCAGTGTTCTAGGGCTTCATCCCAGTTATATTCCCAGTTGAGTCCTCTAGCCCTCAACCCTCACACACACTCTACAGCACACGTTCTTCATGCCTCCTCAATGGCCCCTCATATCCTTCATGGACCTTGCTCCAGTGACAATGGTATTTCTTTGAACTTAACATTGAGTTCAATAGTCCTGCTGTGTTTGGGTGCCACCCCCTTCTCCTCCCACCCCCTCTAATGTGTGAATCACGTGCCCCCAGTAAAAATGGGACCTGTTTGATCTGTAGGTAGAACTTCTGGATCCAAGATCATGATGCTATTTTGGATAAAGCACAGGCTTTGTATGTCTCTGTAAAAAATCAGGACCTAAGAGTTTTTGCAAGTCTATAAAAGGAAAAGAGCAGTTAAAATGAACATCAGTTTTCGGGAAGGAGAATTAATAATGCAAAGCAAGGATATGGCAGAAACATTGATCAGGTATTTTGTGTCATCATATCTTCACTGTAGAAGACTCAAAAGCATACCAAAAACAGTTGAAAGGAAGGATGGAATCAAAGACAATGACAATCATTTGGGGAAAAAATATTGGGAAAACTCTTGGGATGAAGGCTGACAAGTCATAGAACATAGAACATTACAGCGCAGAACAGGCCCTTTGGCCTTCGATGTTGCACCGACCAATTATGAAAAAAGCAATGACCCTCCAAACTAAACCATTCCCTTCTCTTCCATAAACTTATCAATTAACCTCTTAAACGCCACCAAACTTGGCGCATCTACAACTGCCGCAGGCAGGGCATTCCACTCCCTAGCCACCCTCTGGGTAAAGAACCTACCTCTGATATCCGTCCTATAACTATCACCCCTTAATTTAAAGCTGTGTCCCCTCGTGCTAGCTTTTTCCATCCTAGGAAAAAGGCTATCACTGTCCACCCTATCTAAACCTCTAATCATCTTATATGTTTCGATCAGGTCTCCTCTTAGCCGCCTCCTCTCTAACGAAAACAACCTCAAATCCCTCAGCCTCTCCTCATAAGACCTGCCCTCCATACCAGGCAACATCCTGGTAAATCTCCTCTGTACCCTCTCCAATGCCTCACATCTTTCTTATAATGTGGGGACCAGAACTGCACACAATACTCCAAGTGCGGCCGCACTAGAGTTTTGTACAGTTGCAACATGACGTTGCGGCTCCTAAATTCAATCCCCCTACCAATAAAAGCTAAGACTCCGTATGCCTTCTTAACAACCTTATCGACTTGATTGCCAACTTTCAGGGATCTATGCACATATACACCAAGATCCCTCTGTTCATCACCACTATTAAGAGTCCTACCATTAGCCCTATACTCTACACATTTGTTATTCCTGCCAAAGTGAATTACCTCACACTTTTCCGCATTAAACTCATTTGCCACCTCTCGGCCCAGCTCTGCAACTTGTCCAAGTCTCTCTGCAAACTATAACACCCCTCTTCACTATCTACCACTCACCGACTTTAGTGTCATCCGCAAATTTACTAATCCATCCTTCAATACCCTCATCCAGATCATTTATAAAAATTACAAACAGCAGGGGCCCCAAAACAGATCCCTGAGGTACACCACTAGTAACCAAACTCCACAATGAATATCTCCCATCAACCACCACCCTCTGTCTTCTATCTGCTAGCCAATTCCTAATCCAATTAGCTCAATCACCCTCTATCCCATACATCTGCATTTTCTGCAGAAGCCTTCCATGGGGCACCTTATCGAACGCCTTACTAAAGTCCATATATACCACATCAACTGCCTTACCCCCATCCACCTCTTTGGTCACTTTTTCAAAAACTCAATAAGGTTAGTAAGGCACGACCTACCCTTCACAAAACCATGCTGACTATCCCCAATCAATTCATTTCTCTCTAAATAACTATAAATCCTATCCTAATAATTCTCTCCAATACTTTGCCCACAACAGAAGTAAGACTCACTGGCCTATAATTCCCTGGAAAGTCTCTCTTCCCCTTCTTGAACAATGGGACCACATTCGCTATCCTCCAGTCTCCCGGAACTATACCCGTAACCAACGACGACCTGAAGATCAGAGCCAGAGGCTCTGCAATCGCCTCTCTTGCCTCCCAGAGAATCCTAGGGTAAATCCCGTCCAGCCCAGGGGACTTACCTAACTTCAAACCCTCAAGAATATCTAGCACATCCTCCCTATCTACTTCAATACTTTCCAGTTTGCAACCCTGTACCTCAGTGTTCTCCAAAACTACATTTACATCTCCCTGCGTGAATACCGAAGAGAATATTTATTCAGTGCCTCTCCAATCTCTTCAGGCTCCATGCACAACTTCCCACTGCTGTCTACGACTGGCCTTAATCTTGCCCTAACCAATCTTCTATTCTTAACATATCTAAAGAAAGCTTTAGGATTCTCCTTAATCCTATCAGCCCAAGTCTTCTCGTGTCCTCTCTTAGCTCTCCTCAATTCACTCTTTAGCTCCCTCCTGGCTAATCTATAGCTATCCATTGCACTAACCGAGCCTTCAAACCTCATCCTGACATAAGCCTCCTTTTTCCTTTTAACCAGCAAATCAACTTTTTCGTACACCAAGGTTCTCTTACTCGACCATTTCCTCCTTGCCTGACAGGGACATACTTATCAAGGACTCGCAGCAGCTGCTCCTTGAATAAGCTCCACATTTCAGATGTAGAGATGTAGTCCTCTGTGTCTGATGGCCTGTAGCCTAGATCTTAAAAGAAATGCGTGCAAAGATAGTGGATGCAGTGGTTATAGTCTTCCAAAGTTCCAGAGAGTGCCCAGCTGATATGAAAAATGTATTTACTGGGCTTGACGGTGTAAAGTCTGCCAACAATGTATCTTCCTTCCTGGTGACTGTGACGAGTCACTACTAGTTTTCAAAAAAGAAATGCCAGTTGGCACTGCTAGAGTTCAGGGTGTGTCCTCTGGGGACCCCCATTGGAGGAGTTCTCCTAATGTGGGGTGGGGGAGAGGAGGGACAGGAGCTGTGATGCTCACGTGCTGGGTTGGAGGAGAGAGCCCCAGTACTCGCATGGCGAATGAGTGAATGGGGGAGAGTGGGATGGGAGAGCCCCTGATGCCTGTGAAGGAGTTGAGTGGGTCACCTTGGCACTTATGTTGCACAGTGGGTGGAGGTGGCAATGCCCTGATGTTTGTGTGGTGGGGAGGCGCATTCCCTGATGCTTGAGGGATTCCAATGTCCATGGAGGAGGGCGTGGCATTTTATTTAATTCAGAGATTGGGGCTCCCTTTAAGATCGGCACTTTGATCTCAGGGTTCCTGGTTTTGCTGGGTTCTTCAGGGCCCACCCCTCTAGCTGACTGTCTGATTCTCACTTCCCCTTTCAAATGCTCAGAGTGTTGTTCAATAGGGTGAGGAAAGCCGGCTGTGAAGGCTACAAGCTTCACATTAATTTTCTCTCCTGAACTAACACCCTGGGCATTTTTGCGAAGATTCCACCCATAGTATTTTGGGGAATACATTGAGAAGCAAGGCTGCTTACTCACTCTTTCCTTGCCTTGCTGGAATTCCATATCAACCTGCAGCCAAGAATCCTCTGGAAGGTGAGAGAGACAGTGAGAGCAAGGCTGAAAGAGTGTTAGCAGCCCCTAATCTTCATAAGCCCTTCACGGTGGCAGTCATTGCTCATGACTTGGGGAGAGGGTGCAGTCTTATTACAAGAATATGAAATGGACAGAGAAAGGCCAATGATGTGTTCTTCTAAAAGTTTAAATGGGCACCAAAAGAGATACTGTATGGTAGAAAAGGAAATGCTGGGACATGTAGTTGGTGCCGCGGATAAAGTGGATGGATGTACTGTACTTAGATTTCTAGAAGGCATTTGACAAGGTTATTGCAGAAAATGAAATCTCATGCTGTACGGAATAATGTATTGGCATGGGTAGAAGATTGGCTCGCTAACAGGAAGCAGGGAGTAGGCATACGTGCATCATTTTCTGTTTAGCAAGATGGAATGAACTGCCAGAGTCTCCAAAGTAGGGGATCTCTTTTTATTCATCCAATGATCATGGGTGTCGCTGGCTGGCCAGCATTTTTTGCCCATCTCTAATTGCCCGAAGGCAGTTGAAAATCAAACATATTGCTGCGGCTCTGGAGTCACATGTAGGCCAGACCTGTTAAAGATGGCAGATTTTGTTTCTTAAAGGACATTAGTGTAATGTGATGGCCTCCAGCACTTTCTCCTCCCTCAGTGCACCCGTGGATCCTTGGGACACCCCATGGGATGGAGGGGCAGCTGGAGTGATTTCCAGGAATTTCTGTGTCACCTGGCATTGCCAGTCTTGCATGCTCAACATTGTCTGCAGCATGCTGTGCGAGCGCTCTGCGATAACCCCTGAATCTGGGCCAAGCTCTGCAAATTGTGTCTGCTCCACGCTCCCAAGGCCTTCAACCCTAGCCCTCAGCAACTTGGCCATGTTTTGGATCCTGCCATTCATGCCCACCATGACAGGTTTTCCATTGCATTTGCCTCCTTTGCAGTATTGACCTGGGCACTATGCAATGCCAACACCATTTCCTGTGCCTGAAGGCTATGGAACTTCTCCAAACAGCCTCACAGATGCTGGAATGACATCCCAGGCCACATTCGCTCTCCTGTTCCAGCGTCATCTATGTTCTCTGGAGGACAGGTTGGCCTGTCTCTCCTCCACGGCATACTGAAATCTTTCAAGATCTGCCTCCATGAAGCATGGAGCCGCTCTCCATACTGCCATTCTCCTGGCATAACTGGCTGTGGGTGCAGAGGGAGTGTTTAAATGCAATCCCCTTCATTAAGGTGCACAGTTGGGAGCCAGTTTGGGCGAGTTGCACCAGCATGTTTCATGTAGGACGTGTTTCATGTGGAAATGTGTTTCACACGGGGATTCTTTCAGTGCACCGAGTGTGGGACAATTGCAGTCTAGGCCACGTTTGACGGACCGATGCAAATTGCTCCGTTTTTCTTGCCGTTATGACCTTTGGGTTTTTTTGAGAAATTTCCACCCTATAGACAGAATTGCTTTTCCCTTTTGATTTCAGATTCCAGCATCTTCAGTAATTTGCTTTTAGCCGGAATTCTCTGATCATTCGTGCCAGTGGGAGTTTCTGGTCCCGTCAGCAGCACACCTACTCCCATGACAGCATTGGGTGACATCAGTGGGAAATCCCATTGACAGTGGCAGAGAATCCCGCAGCTGGTGAACACACGTTGCCTTCCACCGCCAGGCAACACAGGGCTGGAAGGTCGAAGAATCTTGTCCTATGTCTTTTTTGTGCTTCCTCCGGGTCCTTCTAATTTCTCCATCCCATGTTTTTTTTGAACGTGTTCGATGTTTCATCTACAAAATGAACTTTTCCCACCCAATTTTTATAAAACTCCCCGCTCAGAATTATTCCAAAGAAAATCCTCCGATTCTTCCTTTAAAAAGCCACATAACTGATGATGACGTGACAGCTTAAGCTTGTGATTATTCACTTGGCTATTGGCCTTTTATTTACATACCACCTATAGTTCCAATCTCAATTTCCAAGAAATCTAAATTCAGATATGGAGGAAAATGGTATGCTGTTTTGATTTTATTACATTTGGATAAGATATTTATCACAACTACAGAACTTCTTGGCCCACATCGAAAAGCACATGTGCTCAACAATGTGACGCCAGAGACTAAAGTTCACTATGCAAGGTTTATTAGCTGTGGCTCATTAAAACTTACTTAAATTGAATTGTGTGCAGAATAAACATACACTTAAGAGAGTTTGGAATGCCATAATAGGACATGGGAAATGTGCCCAGCTGTGCCCTTTGTATAATTTGCAGCTTGTAGAGATACTAGTTTGAATGAATCAAGTTACGTTATTGAAACTGAAAGACCCAGAAAATTAAAGTGATATCTGACAGGATTGTAATATTGGTAATTTGTAATCTGTTACATCAATACCAGTACAACTAATAGACTATTGTTATCTTTAAGTGCTGCCCAACCAGTGACACTCATGTTCCACGAATGAATAAATAAAGAAATGGGCAGCATTATCAAGCAAAATTCAAGGCTGTGTAACATCAGGGTACATTAGATATTACACAGGTGGTCTAAACCTTAGCCACCTTACAAAGCATCGTACAGGAGGAGAGAGGGGGAGAGATTTAGGGAGGTAATCCTGGGCCTTATGCCTAGGTAGCAAAAGGTGAAGCTGCTCAGGATGTAACAATTAAAACTGGGAAAGTACAAGAGCACAGAATCAGAATGCAGTGATCTCAGAAGGTCATAGAGCAAGATCAGACTACAGAGAGTGAGAGGAGTGAGGGCCAGTATGAAAAATCTTCTTTCTCTGCTGAATGAAACTGTAACCCTGGTTAGAACGGAGCTGAGAATTCTTTTTCCTCCTCCAGAGTGCCCTACCTAAAAAAAAACTGGTGGAATTTGACTCTGTGAAACTGAGAGCAACATTTGGCAGCCGTTGTCTCTCTAGCTCCCAGCCCTCTGCGGGTGGAGTGAAATTCCAATCAACTTCTCTAGGCCTGAAAGGCTGCAGAGGGAAGCCTAGCCTTACTAAAATTGGAGAGAGTGGTACTAATTTAAGTTTTTAAAATTTTTTTAAATTTTAAAACTAGTAATAATACAGTGGCTCTGGCATCATTCCAATTTAGAGGCACAGATTTAGATACTAAGTGCAACCAGTTAAGAAGTCTCTGGGTCACCAGGGAAGTAGAGGATTTGGACCAGACAAATGCTATCAATCAACAAGCAGATAATGAATAAAATCCAGTTTTGGATTGGCATAAATTTGACGCCTACAGCTGGTCCAACTTTAATTACCAAGGTATTGGCATTTCCTACTTGCTTAATGACCCGGTTTCTAATTGCTATTTAAATTTTAACTTTTTTAAGGAGTTGAACTTTATTAATGTTCTTCTTATTAAAACTAATGCATAACCTACAAGATTGCTTTCACATCTGGAAAATCCGGAGGTGGTAAATTATGCAGAAGTTACAACTCCGTGAACAAAACAATTAGATATATTTCAGGCTACTGTCCTTCTCCCAAAAATGCTCGGATCTTCAGACACAATAGGATCTTGTATCAGTTGGAGTAGTATGCACACAAACATAATTTTAAAGTATTTTTCGAATGCCCAATAAACAACTATATAAACTTAATATGCTGATCTGCAATGAGAAAGAAGTTGCAGTACTAGATGTCACAATAAGAATTGAAGATAACAATTCCCTGGAAAAAGCATGGGATGAAAAGGTTAAGAAGTATCAATATCTAACTGGAGATCAGATGGCTCTTCTGAAGGTTTTAGAGTTTATAATAAGCACCAGGGGAAAGTGGTATGCACAAAGTGACTTGCTGATGAAATTCCTCAATATCCACAAATTTAAATCATTTGAGGAATAATATTTGTGGAATGTCAAATTTCTCCATTCAAGATGTAAAGTCCATAAATTTTTAAAAATGATATTATTTTCCAAAGTTTACAACATTTTAGTTTCTACCTTAATCCCATGTTCAAATTGTTATTTTGCATACTGTAAAATTATAAGAAATGAATAATAAAATCAGCTTGCTTCTTTTGCTTTGCTATCTGTCAAAATCCTTTAGCATGTCTGACTGCTTAATTCGACATCAGCATTGCTGGACAGCAGAGATCCCCTCAAGTTGAAGCCAGCATGAAACAAATACCAGGAAAGATGGAATCAACCTCACAAAGCTCAATTGCTCTTTATGGACAACCTTTATTTTGTGGCAAAAATTATACTTTATTCATAAATTAGCTGAAAGAACAAACATTTCAAAATGGCCATCACAGGAAGTGTAATAATATTCAGGTTTTCTACATTGCTGCATTCTGAGATGCTGTGATATCGTCAATAAAAATTACAAACATTTCAAAATGGTCATTACAACTGCTGCAAAGGCTTTTAAGTTGCCCATATTGATCAATTTGCAATCTGAACTCCTTTAAAACAATTGGGATATATATAATATTCACTCTACACATTCAAATGAGTCACATGGTATGAGGAAATTCTATAAAATTACCCTCTCCTCAGTTCACTGTGGTTGGGAGATCTTAGACAGCGACCTTCTCCACTGCTTCTCTGCAGCCGAATCCCCAAGCTTTAGTACATCCCTCAGCAGATAGTCCTGGGCTTTGGAATGTGCAAGTCCGCAATACTTGGTCGGGGACAATTCCTTGCACTGGAAGACTAACAGGTTTCAAGCAGACGATAGAGCGTCTTTCACTGAATTGACGATTCTCCAGCAACATCTGATGTTTGGTTTGCATCCCTGGGAACAACCCATGAAGCATGGTGTCCTGTGTCACAGAGCTGCTTGGGAAATACCACTACATCTTTCGCCAGACCTTCTTTACAAAAGCACATTCCACAAGGAGGTGGACACCAGTCTCTTCCCTACCACAACCATCTCAATGGCAACATGCGGTTGGGGTGAGACATTGGACATGTAGGATAGACCTGACAGGGGTATGCCTTTCTTACCACCAGCCAAGCTAGGTCTTGATGCTTGTTTGAAAATTCTGGTAATGAGGCATTCTTGACAGTCTGCTCAGGGAACCATCTGACAGGATCTACCATTTCATTTTTTCATAGGGTCTCTAGGACGTTATGTACAACTGTCTGATGTACTTGTGATCAAAGGTGTTTCTCTGCATAAATTTTTCCATGAGGGACTAGTGACATGGCACATTTGGAGCATTTTGCGGGAAGTATGACTGGACGCAGGTTTCACAACACCAGTGACAGGTAGAACCTCAGCATGTATTAATACTTGGGGCAGAATTTTCCCATCCTGCCTGCCTGTCTTGGGAATCATAGCAGGCGGGACACGACCATGCAAAATTCTGCTGACCTCGGCTGAGATTTTCCACTCTTCGGGTAAGCGTGGCCAGAAAATCCCACTGTTGGTGTTTGTGCACCCAGCACAGCTCGATGCAGCCACATACAAAGGTTCTTTTCCCCTTTTGTGTAGAGGTTTGTATATTGCTTCCCTGTCAGTGCGGTGCAGTTTTGATCTGCAGCTTCTCTCAAAGTCAATAATGAGTGTGTCACTTCACTATTAACCACGAAATCCAGTCCTCCATGAATGTTATTACATTTATGAAGGGACAATGGAGCTGTTTGTAAACTGACTGCTCCTCCTACTCCACAGTAGATTGAGGTGCTGGGAGCTCAGTAGGTGTGAAATTCTGAGAACTCGTACAATAAGGAATTAACTTCAGCAAAGTAATTTGGCAATCAGATTGAAGTTAATTATTTCTTGCTTGCGAAAACTATCTGGGTGGAGTCAATCACACAAAAGCAGTTTTCAGACTTGATTTTCCAAAGACATGTTTTTTACTTTTTAAAAGACATATTTAACATATTTGAATCAAAGAAACGCCAAACCACATACCATTAATTTATAAAGTGTAATGCCAATTTTCATTGCTTTCCTAACATTATGACCTTAACTCTCTATTCTGGAGTAAGGATTTAAATTGAAGTGAACATCAAACCACCATTCATATTTTCATGCATATTTGATTTATTTAGTTGGTTACGAACTCCAAGAATGCCTCATTAGTCTTGATATTCCCGAATTGTGCACCTGGGCACTAATTTGCTTTACTAATTCTCTGCAGTCTCAGCTGGTACATAGGAGATGAATTTAGGCTTCTATGTCTGTCTTTGTTGAGAGGAAGTTAAATATGGAAAATGGTTCCCTGTTTCCAATCTGAATTGATGATATGGAGTTTGAAAAGTGAGTTGGTTGGAAGAGAACACAATTTTTCCAAATGTTTAATGAAAAGTCCATTTTCTTATAATATATGGTGAAGGAATCGACAATGGCCTGGAACTCAGTTTCTAAATTAGCGTGCACACAGACATCATCTGTATAATGAAGTTCTCTGGCTGAGGTTGGAATAGTTTTGGTTTTGGATTGAAGAGAGCACAAGTTTCCCATCTGTGCTGAAAATGATTTCCTGGCCTACAGGTAGTTTGTTGGAGGTGAAGTGCAGTATTGCAATGAGAAAGTGGGGGAGGAGGGTCGGTGCGATGATACAGACTTGTTTTATCTCAGTCCTCACTAAGACTGGTTCCATTGGAGATGATTGTGGCTTTCATATCATTTGGAGCAGGCAGAGATGGTGAAAATTTTCCAACTGCAGCCAAATTTATATCTATATTTATAAATTAATATAAGGATACTTTATAAGCCTGTATGATTGGCAATCTTGATTCTTGATGAATCTATTGGAATTCTTTGATGATGTAACTAGTAGAGTTGAGCAAGGAGAACTGATGGACGTAGTCTATTTAGACTTTCAACAAGCTTTTGACAAGGCCTCACATAGCAGATTGTATTTTGATTAGATAGAAAGCTGATTAGTTGAAAGGAAGCAAAGACTTGGCATAAATCCTGACTGGTATGCAGTGATTACTTCGGTACCTCAGGGATCTGTGCTAGGGCCCCAACTGTTCGCATTATAAACTAACGGTTTAATTTGATTTGATTTGATTTATTATTGTCACATATATTATGTGGATGACATGGTGGCACTGTGGTTAGCACTGCTGCCTCGCAGTGCTACGGACCTGATTCAATTCCAGCAGTCTGTGTGGAGTTTCCTCCGGGAGCACCGGTTTTCTCCCATTGTGCAAAGGTGTGCGGGTTAAGTGGATTGGCCATAATAAATTGACTCTTAGTATAAGCAGGATTAGCAGAGTAAATACATGCAGTTATAAGGATAGGGCCTGGGTGGAATTTTTGTCAATGCAGGATCAAAAGGCTGAATGGTCTCCTTCTGCGTTGTAGGGATTCTATGATTCTGCAGTGAAAAGTATTGTTTCAAAAAGCTATACAGACTAAGCATACTGTTCATAGTGTACATAAGGGACAAGGAAAAGAGAGGTGCAGTGTTACAGTCACAGATAGGATGTAGAGAAGGATCAACTTAATATAAGGTGGATCCATCCAAAAGTTTGATGGCAGCAAGAAAGAAACTGCTCTTGAGTCAGTTGGTACTCAGACTTCTGTACCTTTTTCCCGATGGAAGAAGGTGAAAGAATATCTAGGGTGCATGGGGTCCTTGATTATTCTGGCTGCTTTTTCAAGGCAGTGGGAAGTGTAGGTATAGTCAATGTTTGGGATGTCAGGTTGCTTAATGGGCTGGGCTACATTCATAAGACTTTGTAGCTTCTTGAAGTCTTTGTCAGAGCACGAGCCATACCAAGCTGTGATACATCCAGAAATGATGCTTTCTATGGTTTATCTGTAAAAATTGATGAGAGTTGAAGCTGCCATGTTGAATTTCCTTAGCCTTCTGAGAAAGTAGAGGCTTTAGTGAGCTTTCCAAACTAAAATGTAATGATGGAGAGACCAGGACAGGTTGTTGGTGATCTGGACACCAGGAGAGAACTCAATTTGTTATCTCCAAATTTTCAAATGTTCCCAGGTTGGGTGGAAGGGCGAGCTGTGAGAAGGATGCATAAATATTCCCACTTGGAGTACTGTGTGCAGTTCTGGTCGCCTCACTACAGGAAAGACGTGGAAGCTATTGAGAGGGCACAGAGGAGATTTACAAGGATGTTGCCTGGATTGGGAGGCATGCCTTATGAAGATAGGTTGAGAGAGCTAGGTCTCTTCTCCCTGGAGAGATGAAGGTTGAGAGGCGACCTGACAGAGGTTCATAAAATGTTGAGAGGCATAGATAGGGTGGATTCTTGGAGGCTATTTCCCTGGGCTGAAATGGTCGCTACGAGGCAACACAGGTTTAAGGTGCTGGGAAGCAAGTACAAAGGAGATGTTAGGGGTAAGTTTTTCACTCAGAGAGTAGTGAGTGAGTGGAATTGGCTACCATTGGTGGTGGTAGAGGCAAACTCGCTGGGATCTTATAAAAGACTTCTGGATGAGTACATGGTTTTTAATGGGATTGGGAGTTACAGATAGTTTTATGGCCTGGTAAATATGGATATGATCGGCGCAACTTGTGGGTTGAAAGGCCTGTTTGTGCTGTAGCGTTCTATGTTCTATGTTTCAGCATGATTTGGACAAGCTGAGTGAGTGGACGTATGCAAGGCAGATGTAGTATAATGTAATAAATGTGAGGTTATCCACTTCAGCAGCAGTAATAGGGAGGCAGATTATTGTTTGAATGGATATGAATTGAGAGAGGTGCCTACTCAGCAAGACCCTGGTGTCCTCATGCATCAGTCACTGAATGTATGTGTTCAAGTACAGCAGATAGTAAAGAACTCAAATGGTATTTTGGCTTTCACAGAGCAAGAATTTGTGTATTGGGATAGGGATGTTTTACTGCAATGTATAGGGCTTTGGTGAGGCCACATGTAGAGTACTCTGTACAGATTTGGTGTCCTTATCTGAGGAAGAATGTCCTTGCTATAGAGGGAATACAGCAAACGTTTACCAGGCTGATTCCTGGGATGCCAGTTATGAGGAGAGATTAAGTAAGTTAGGACTATATCCACTTAAGTTTAGAAGAGAGAGAGGATCTCACAGAAACCTGTAAAATTCCAAAAGGATTAAAAAGGGTGTTTATCTTGTTTTTCCATTATTGGCATTTGAGAAACTCCATTGTTGTTCTTGAGATATTGCATTTAGAATAAATTTAAAAAGTGTCTCTTCATATTATTAAAGAGTGCCAAATCTGGTTCTAGGTAATGGAAGTTGTGGATTTGGTGGATTATGAACAAGATTTAGACAGGGTAAATTCAGAAAAAATGTTTCCAATTGTGAGGGAGTCCAGAACCACGGTTTGAAGATAAGAGGTAAACTTTTTAGGACTGAGGTGAGGAGAAATTTCCTTACCCAAAGAGTGGTGAATCTCTGGAATTCATTACCACTGAAGGTATTTGAGTGCAAAATGTTGTATAATTTCAAGAAGGAATTAGATAAAGTTTATGGGGAAAAAGGGATCAAAAGATATGGAAGGAAAGTGGGTTCAAGATATTGAATTTGATGATCAACCATGATCAAAATAAATGGCAGAGCAGGCTCAAGAGCCATTCAGCCTACTTCTGATTCTATTTTTCATGTTTCTATGTATGAGTCACTGGCTTTTGAGGAGTCAAAAAGGCCATGGTTAGTGGTTGGATCTTGCATGTTTTTTAATTTTCCATGCAGGAAAAATGAAGAAAAGAATATTTGAGGACCAGTATCTGAATTCAAGATTAAGATCATGGATTACCAGGCCATAATGATCAATGTACTTCTTTATGCTTTAGAGACTTGGAGAGACCTGTAGTACAAAGCACTCTAGAAATATTACCAGTGACGCCTTCATAGGTGCACCCTGGACATATTCTTTTCCACGTTCTTTTGCTGGGAAAAAGATATAAAAGTCTAACACCACATAGCAGAAGACTCAAGATCAGCTTTCTCCTGCTGCCATCAGGTTTTTGAATGGACCTATCTTATATTAAGTTGATCTTTCTCTACACCCTACCTATGACTATAACATTACATTCTGCACCCTATCTTTTCCTCCTCCCAGTGTACTCTATGAATGGTATATTTTGTTTAGTGTACAGAAGAAATACTTTTCATTGTCTACCAATACAAGTGACAATAATAAACCAAATCAAATCAAAAAACCAGCTCCATTCTGTGGACATGTGGTTCATATGCCTGATTCCAGACTCCTGAAGCAACTATCGTACTCAGAGGTCACAAGAGGAGAATCCCAGGAGAACAACTGAAACATATTAGGATGGTATGAAAGCCTCCCTAAAGAGACCAGATACACTCACCAACACATGGGAGTCCCTGGTTTGTGACTGACCAAAATGGTGAAGGTTCATTTAGAAAGACAATGAAAACAGCGAGAGACTTTGTTGGGAACACACAGAAGTGAGATGAGGTGAGGCACGGAGGTAGTGCACAAACCTTTAAAAAACACATCTACCCAACATTTCAGCACCACCTGCACCGCATACTGCAGAGTCTACAGATCACACTTTGGACTTAACAGCTATTTCAGAACCCTTTGACCTGGAATGGAAGCAAGTCCTCTTCAATTCTGAGACACTGCGTAAGAAGAAGACTAATTGTCTGCAGCTGAAATACAAAGAAAACCAGTTTAGTACTTGGTACTGTAATCAAATATGTTGCCCAATTAATCAGTTCAAAACTGAAAGTAGAAAACAGCAGCAGTTTCTGTTAAACAGATTATCTTTCATTAATTTAAATTTCAAGATTCTGCAAGAATCTGTCACACATTCTCACACATTTTCACAAACTGAAAACAAAATTCAACTAAAAATGTTGAAAACACTTCTCCTATAGCAATGTTAATTACTGCTATGGAATTATGAACATGGATCTGATTTTGGGCTGTACAAGTACCTTTAGTGGTCTAATTGAGAACTCTTCACTCTCCTCTGATCATACTCATCAAATTCAGCAATGTGGACTTTCAGAACAGTAGAGCAAAGGAACAGCAGTAGGTCATTTAGCCTCTCAAGCCTATGCCTCCATTCAATGATGTATAGGTGCCAGTATTGAACTGGAGTGGACAAGATGAGAGATCACATGATAGCAGGCTATAGATAGGTTTATTTGAAATCACAAGTTTTCGGAGCATTCACTTTGTTAAATGAAGTCATGGCTGATCACTTGATGAAAGAACAGTGCTCCAAAAGCTTGTGATTTCAAATAAACCTGTTGGATTATAACCTGGTGTAGTGTGACCTGTAATCTTGCCCATTCAATGAGATCATGGCTGATCGGTAACCTTACTTCATACACTAACATTTTCCTCGTATCCCTTAATAGCTTTTGTTAACAAAATGCTCAATCTCAGATTTAAACTTAACAATTGACCTTGCAATAAGTTGCAGAAGTGAATTCCAAAGTTCTCTCACCCTTTGCATTCAGAAGTATTTCCTAATTTCAATCATGAAAGATCTGCCTCTTTAAGATTCTTCTTAATCACTGAAACTCCACAGTGCAGAAGGAGGCCATTCAGCCCATCGAGTCTGCACCGACCATAATCCCACCCAGGCCCTACCCACTTTTCACTACATATTTACCCACTAATCCCTCTAACCTACATATCCCAGGACTCTAATCCCAGGCAATTTTTGGCTGATCAACCTAACTCACACATCTTTGGACTGTGGGAGGAAATCGGAGCACCCAGAGGAAACCCACACAGACACAAGGAGAATATGCAAACTCCACACAAATAGTGACTCAAGACAGGAATTGAACCCAGGTCCCTGGAGCTGTGAAGTAGTAGTGCTAACCACTGTACTACTGTGCCACCTCTATCACCTATCATCTTAAAACCACCTTAAAACCTATTACCACCTTATAACCTATCTCTTTGACTGAGTTTTTGTACATCTGCCCCAGTATCTCCTATGTGACTCAGTGTCATCTTTATTCGTGAACATACGAATTAGGAGCAGGAGTAGGCCATTTAGTTCCATGAGTCTGCTTCGCCATTCAATAAGACCATGAATGATCTGATTGTAACTTCAATCCCACTTTCTTGCTTACCCCCAATAAGTTTTCACCCCCTTGTTAATCAAGAATCCATCGAGTTCTGTTTTAAAAATATTCAAAGAGTCCGCTTCCACTGTCTTTTACGTTGAGAGTCCCAGAGATCACAGCCCTCTGAGAGAAAAAAAAATCTTCACCTCAGTCTTAAATGGCCAACACCTTATTTTTAAAAGTGTCCCTCGATCTAGATTCTCCAATACGAGGAAACATCCTCTCCACATTCATTCTGTCAATACCTTTAAGCTTCTTCAAGGTTTTGATCAAGTCACCTCTTATACTTCTGAATTCTAGTGGATATAAATCTAATCTCTTCGACTTTCCTCAGAAGCCCATTCATAGTATTAGTCTAGTAAACCTTCTCTGAGCTGTTTCTAATGCACTACATCTTTCAGGAAATAAGTAGACAAATATTATACATAATACACTAGATGTGGTCTCACCAATGCCCTGTACAATTGAAGCATAAACTCTCTACTTTTGTAATCAATTCCTTCACAATAAATGATATAATTCTATTAGCTTCCCTAATTACCTGAAGCACCTGTTATACTAGCTTTTGTGATTCATGCACCAGAACACCCAGAATCCTCTGCATCTCAGAACTCTGCAATCTTTCACCATTTAAATAATATTTCTTTATTATTCTTCCTGCCAAAATGAATAGTTTCATATTTGCTTACATTATACTCCATTTTCCAGATTTTTGCCCGTTCATTTAATCCACCTATCTTCTTTGCAGCCTTCTTATATCCTGTTCACAATCTACTTTCCTACCTATTTTTGCACCATTGGCAAATTTAGCAAGCATACCTTTAATCCCTTTGTTCAAGTCATTTATATAAATTGTAAAATGTTGTTGAGTCCCCAGACTGATCCCTTTGACACACCACTCAACTAGAAAAAGAACCATTTATGTCAACTTTCTATTTCCTGTTAGTTAGCCAATATTCAATATATACCAAATGTTACCCCTCCCCCATACTATGAGGTTTTATTTTATTTTGTGTGATAGCCTTTGATGTGGCATCTTATCAAATGCCTCTAGAAATCTAAGTACAATATGTTCAGCAGCTCCCCCTTACCCACAGCAGATGTGACTCTTGCAAAGAACTCCAACAAATTGGTCATAGAAACATAGAACATTGCAGCACAGAGAGAGGCCATTTGGCCTTTCTTGGCTGTGCCAAACCATTTTTCTGCCTAGTCCCATTGACCTGCACCTGGACCATATCCCTCCACACCTCTCTCATCTATGTACCTGTTCAATTTTTCTGAAATGTTAAAAGTGAGCCTGCATCTACCATTTCATTTGGTAACTCATTCCACATTCCCACCACTCTCTGTGTGAAAAAGAAGACCCCCCCCCCCAAATTTCCCTTTAAACTTTTCCCCCTTTAGCCTTAACCCATGTCCTCTAGTACTTTTTCTCCCCTAGCCTCAGTGGAAAAAGCCTACTTGCATTCATTCTATCTATACCCATCATAATTTTATACACCTCTATCAAATCTCCCCTCATTCTTTTATGCTCCAGGGAATAAAGTCCTAAATTATTCAATCTTTCTCTGTAACTCAGTTTATCAAGTCCTGGCAACATCCTTGTAAACCTTCTCTGCACTCTTTCAACCTTATTAGTATCCTTCCTGTAATTAGGTGACCAAAACTGCACACAATACTCTAAATTTAGCTTCACCAATGTCTTATACAACCTCACCATAACATTCCAATTCTTATACTTAATACTTTGATTTATAAAGGCCAATGTACCAAAAGCACTCTTTATGATCCTATCTATCTGTGACACCACTTTTAGGAAATTATGTATTTGTATTCCCAGATCCCTCTGTTCTACTACACTCTTTACTGTCCTATCATTTACCTTATATGTTCTACCTTGGTTTGTCCTACCAAAGTGCAATACCTCACACTTGTCTGCATTAAACTCCATCTGCCATTTTTCAGCCTATTTTTCTAGCTGGTCCAGATCCTGCTGCAAGCTTTGAAAACCTTCCTCACTGTCCACCACACCCCCAATCTTTGTATCATCAGCAAACTTGCTGATCCAATTTACCACATTATCATCCAGATCATTAATATAGATGACAAACAACAGTGGACCCAGCACTGATCCCTAGCACATTACTAGTAAGAAGTCTCACAACACCAGGTTAATGTCCAACACGTTTATTTGGTAGTAAGGTTTATTTGGCATCTCCACATCATGCACACCGCTAGTCACAGGCCTCCACTCAGAGAAGCAATCCTCCACTACCACTCGCTGTCTTCTTCCATTGAGCCAATGTCTAATTCAATTTACCACCCCTCCATGTATACCTAGGACTGAACCTTTCTGACTAACCTCCCATGCAGGACCTTGTCAAAGGCCTTACTGAAGTCCAGGTAGACAACATCCACTGCCTTCCCTTCATCTACTTTCCTGGTAACCTCCTCAAAAACTCTAATAGAGTTAAACATGATCTACCGCGCAGAAAGCTATGTTGACTCTCCCTAATAAGTCCCTGTCTATCTAAGAGATCCTATCTCTTAGTACTCCTTCCAATAATTTACCTACTACTGACATCAAACTTACCGGCCTATAATCTCCCGGATTACTTTTTGAGCCTTTTTTAAACAACAGAATAACATGAGTTATCATCTAATCATCTGGCACCTTATCCATGGATATCGACATTTTAAATGTATCTGCCAATTTTAACACTAGCCTCCTTCAAGGTCCAAGGGAACATCCTTTCCGGTCCTGGGGATTTGCCTCAAGACAGCAAGCATCTCCTCCCCTTTAATCTGTATAGGTTCCATGACCTCCCTACTTGTTTGCTTTATTTCCATAGACTCCATGATGGTTTCCTTAGTAAATACAGATGCAAAAAACCCATTTAATATCTCCGCCATTTCTTTTGGGTCCATACATAGTCAATCATTCTGATCTTCAAGATGTGGAGATGCAAGCATTGGACTGAGGTAAACACAGTAAGAAGTCTGACAAAGCCAGGTTTAAGTCCAACCGATTTATTTGATAGTAAACTCACAAGCTTTCAGGGTTTCTCCCTTCGTCAGGTGAATAAATTTACTATCAAATAAATCAATTGGACTTAAACTTGGTGTTGTTAGACTTCGTATTATCTTCAAGAGAACCAATTTTATCCTCACTATCCTTTTGCTCCTAATATATCTATTGAAGCTCTTTGGATTTTCCTTCACTCCGTCTGCCAAAGCAACCTCATGCTTTCTTTTAGCCCTTCTAATTTCCCTCTTAAGTAGCTTCTTGCATTTTTTATACTCCTCGAGATTTGATCTGTTCCTTGCTGCCTGTACATTTCATACAACTCTCTCCTTCTTAATCAGTGTTACAATTTCATTCAAAAACCAAAGTTCCTCATTCCTATTTACTTTGCCTTTAATCCTGACAGGAACATACAAATTCTGCACTCTCAAAATTTCTCCTTTGAAGGCCTCCTGTTTTCCATTTACATCCTAACCAGAGAACAGCCTATGCTAATCCACACTTCCCAGATCCCTTCTCATTTCATTAAATTTGGCCTTTTACCAGTTCAGAACTTCAACCCGAGGACCAGATCTATCCTTATCCATGATCAGGTTGAAACTAATAGCATTATGATCACTGGAACCAAAGTGTTCCCTCACACTCACATCCGTCACCTGCCCTAACTCACTTCCCAATGGGAGACCCAATATCGCATCTTCTCTAGTTGGCATCTCTATATACTGATGTAGAAAATTCTCCTAAACTCATTTAACAAACTCTACCCCGTCTAAACTTTTAACAGTATGCGAGTCCCAAACTATATGTGGAAAATTAAAATCCCCTACTACCACAACTTTGTTCTTGCAGTTGTCAGCTATCTTTCTGCTGATTTGGCATCTGGCAGCTCATTCCAAACTCCCACCACTCTCTATGTGAAGAAGCCACCACTACCGCCGCCCCCCCCCCCCCCCCACCACCACCACCACCACCCCCACCATCCTCGCCAATATTCCCTTTAAACTTTTCCTGCTTCACCTTTAACCCATGTCTTCTAATTTTTTTCTCCCCTAGCCTCAGCGGAAAAAGCCTGCTTGCATTCACTCTATCTATACTCATCATAACTTTATACACCTCTGTCAAATCTCCCCTAATTCTTCAATGCTCTCGGGAATAAAGTCCCAACCTATTCAACCTTTCTCTGTAACTCAGTTTCTTAAGTCCCAGCAACATCCCTGTAAATCTTCTTTGCACTCTTTCAACTTTAACTGCATAGAATACTCTAAATTTGGCCTCACCAATTTCTTATACAATCTCACTATAACATTCCAACTCTTATACTCAGTACTTTGGTTTATAAAGGTCAATGTTCCAAAAGCCTATCTACTGTGATACTACTTTTAGGGAATTAGGTATCTGTACTCCCAGATCACTCTGTTCTACTACACTCTTCAGTGTCCTACCATTTACCTTGTATGTTCTACCCTGTTTTGTCCTTCCAAACTGCAATATCTCACACTTGTCTGCATTAAACTCCATCTGACATTTTTCTAGCTGGTCCAAATCCCTCTGCAAGCTTTGAAAACTTTCCTCACTGTCCACTATTCCTCCGATCTTTGAATCATCAGCAAATTTACTGATCCAATTTACCACATTATAATCCAGATCATTGATATAGATGACAAACAACAATGGACCCAACACACTATTGGTCACAGGCCTTCACTCAGAGAAGCAATCCTCCACCACCACTTGCTGGCTTCTTCCACTAAGGCAATGTTTAATCCAATTTACTACCTTTCCATGTATACCTAGAGACTGAACCTTCCTAACTAACCTCCCACGCGGGATATTTTCAAAGGCCTTACTGAAGTCCATGTAGACAACATCCATTGCCTTCCCTTCATCCACTTTTCTGGCAATCTCCTCGAAAAACTCTAATAGATGGTTCAACATGACCTACCTCTCACAAAGCCGTATTGACTTTCCCTAATAAATCTCTGTCCATCGAAGTATTTGTAGGTCTTATCTCTTAGTACTCCTTCCAATAATTTACCTACTGCTGACGTCAAACTTATCAGACTATAATTTCCTGGATTACTCTTAGTCCCTTTTTTAAACAACAGAACAACATGAGCTATCCTCCAATCATCCAGCATCTCACCCGTGGATACCGACATTTTAAATATAGCTGCCAGGGCCCTTACAAGTTCAACACTAGTCTCCTTCAAGGTCCGAGGGAATATCCTGTCCGGTCCTGGGGATTTATCTACCCTGATTTGCCTCAAGACAGCAAGCATCTCCTCCCCTTTAATCTGTACAGATTCCATGACCTCCTACTTGTTTGCCTTATTTCCGTAGAATCCATGCAGACAAAATACAGATACAAAAAATCCATTTAATATCTTCTCCATTTATTTTGTTCCATACAAAGCTAACCACTCTGATCTCCAAACTGATCTCTTATCCCTTACTATCTTTTTGCTCTTAATATACCTGTAGAAGCTCTTAGGATTATCCTTCACCTTGACTGCCAAAGCAACCTCATGTCTTCTTTTAGCCCTCCTGATTTTCTTCTTAAGTAGCTTCTTGCACTTTTTATACTCCTCAAGCATCTTATTTGTCTCCTGTTGCCTATACATGTCATACATTTCTCTCTTCTTCTTTATCAAAGTTCCAATATCCCTTGAGAATCAAGATTCCTTATTCTTATTCACTTTGCCTTTAATCCTGACAGAAACATACCAACTCTGTGCTCTCAAAATTTCCCTTTTGCAGGTGTCCCACTTACTAATCACATCCTTGCCAGAGAACAGTCTGTTCCAGTCCACACTTTTCAGATCTTTTGTCATTCCTTCAAATTTGGTCTTTTTCCAGTTTAGAACCTCAACCCGAGGACCAGATCTATCTTTATCCATGATCAAATTGAAACTAATTGTGTTGTGATCACTGGAACTGAAGTTTTCCTCTACACACAATTCTGTCACTTGTCCTAACTCATTTCCTAATAGGAGATCTAATGTTGCATCCTTTCTAGCTGGTACCTCTATATATTGATTTAGAAAATTTTCCTGAACACATTTTACAAACTCCAACCCGTCTAGACCTTTAACACTATGGGACTCCCAATCTATATGTGAAAAATAAAAATCCCCTACTATCACAACTTCATGCTTCCTCCAGTTGTCTGCAACCTCTCTGCAGATTTGCTCCTCCAATTCTCACTGACTATTGGATGGTCTATAACACAACCCCATTAATGTGGTCATACCTTTCCTGTTTCTCAGTTCCACCCATATGGCCTCGGTAGACAAGCCCTCTAATCTGTCTTGCAATACTTTCCCTGACTAGCAATGCAACTCACCCCCTCCACCCTTCATCCCTCTGTCTCTTCACATCTGAAACATTGGAACCCAGGAACATTGAGCTGCCAGTCCTGCCCCTCCTGTAGCCAAGTTTTACTAATGGCTATAATGTCTAATTCCATGTGTCAATCCACGCCCTCAATTCGTCTGCCTTCCCCACAATTCTCCTGGTATTGAACCTCAGAAGATTATTACCACCACACACAACCCTTCTATTTGTGATTTTGCATGAACTATTAACATCATTTATTTCCACCCCCGTTCCACTATCTGCTTGACACTCTGGTTCCCACCCCCCTGCAAATCTAGTTTAAACCCTCCCCAGCATATGATTTCCCTTTCACAAAACTGTGTTGCATCTGCCTAATAGCCTTGAACTTTTCCAACTTTTCCTACAACATTTTTAATACTAGCTTCAAATATTTTCCCTGTGACAAATATTAGGCTTATTGGCATGTAGTTTTTCCACTTCTTGTCTCCCTCCCTTTTAAATAAAAAAGCTAAGTTTAATTAATTCTGTGAGGTACTTTGGGATAATTTGTTATGCTAAAGACACTATATAAGAACAAACTTGTGAATACTCAACAGGTCTGGTAGCATCCAGGGGATTTTCACAGTAACTTCATTGCAATGTTAATGTAAACCTAGTTGTGACACTAATAAGTAAACTTTAGAAACTCAAAGGTCATTGACTGAAAAGATTAACTGTGTTTCATTAAAAACATAAATGTAAGTTCAAACAAGAGTTCAAAGGGAATCAAACCACAGACAATGTTAACTCTTAAAACTGTGACACTACTACACATTTAGCATATTTGTTAGCTCTAATGTACACTGTAGATTTTCACAACACAGAGGCAAATTACTGAAATCATACAAAATCGTATAACCCTACGGTGCAGAAACAGGCTTTTTAGCCCATCGAGTCTGCACCAATCACAATCCCACCCAGGCCCTATCCCCATATCTCTACGCATATACCCGCTAATCCCTCTAATCTACACATCCCAAGATACTAAGGGGCAATTTTTAGCATGGCCGATCAACCTAACCCACACATCTTTGGACTGTGAGAGGAAACTGGAGCACCCGGAAGAAACCCACGCAGACACGAGAAGAATGTGCAAACTCCACACGGCTGTGTTCAGCTGTCCTTCCCAAAACTGAAAAATGTAAAAATGTGCCATTTTCAGACATACCAATTCTCAGGAAGCTAACAGAATTGACACAATTTATAAATAAAACTAAAGCTCTTGTGCTTTCTCATGAATGGACTCTGAAATCTTGGGGGTTTTTTAATGTGCATTCCAAATGGAAATGTTTCTTACAGCAGTGCCTCTGTACACATGTAACACCATTACTGCAATGGGGTAATTAACTAGCTAACCATCAGAGGGAAAATCATTCCTCTCCCCGGATCATCACTGACCCTACATTGTGCTCAAACTGCTCCTTTCTTGACTTCCTCAGCACAACTTGTTCTGTAAAAACCCAACTCCGACCATTATTTTAATCATGCTCCTATCTTTGAAAACTTTAGCATCCTCTCTTGTTCTGCTATCTGACAATCACTCCTGTCTGATTATCTGGGTGTCAGGCTTGGAAACAGCTTGGAGATCCAGGAAAATAACTAGGATGACAACACAATACATTCCTGCCATCTGGAAAGTTTCCTGGCTGTAGGTAGTGACCCAGGTCTGTTGTCCTCACCATGGAGTTGGACAGTCAATATCATATATAAGATTTCAAGTGGGGATGATTTAGTTGGTTTGCTGGCATTTTCCCGGCTGTAGAGTAATCTCTCTGCACATGAACTTCAGGTTTTAGGGAGGCATGTGTCTGTGCCAATACATGCAGTCATCAGAGCTGCAGGCTCCATCTAGGGGAATTTTAACCTTTGACTAGCAGGCCTGCTTGGCCTTTCTGAATTTTCACTTCAACCTTACCTCCAGCACCTCTCAATCCCCTACCTGCCTCAGCAACAAGCACCTCTCCCAGTGGGGTCTCAAACTTGCCAGCTTTCTGAATGGACTGACAGGATTGGAAGCCCACTTGCTGTCTGGAATTAGACAGTGAACTTGGAGGCCACCTCCAGGGAATATCCCTATGCCTGTCCTATTGCAGGCAATAGTGAGCTCAGGACCCCATTTGGCCCCAGTGTCAGGTCCTGAACCCTGCAGAAGAATTTATTCCTCTCTCTCTCATTCTCTGCCATTCTTTTTGTATTCCTCACTTGCTTGCTCTCTCTCTCTTCCTCTCTCTCTCCTTGGCTGCCTCACTCTTGCACTGCCTGGACAATGCCGGGCCAGTGTCAGGACAAAGCCATGCTGCAGCCATGTCCTTGAAGCAAGGAATAATCTGAGATGACTGCACTTTTGCAGTTGGAATATCTTCTGGAACATTTTCATCAGGTCACTTTGCATGTGTTGCAGCTTCTGTTTGATATAATGAAATGCTTTTTACATTACTCCTTACACATCCTTACAAGATTTTATAAATCTTGGCCTACAGCCATATATGAAACTTTATCTCTAAAATGAAACCTGGTATTTTGCCTACATTGAAGTTGAGGTTTCAACTGAACAAACAACTTTTCTATGGACCACCTGCTCATTGACCTTTAGATGAACTCTCAAGACTGGCATCTGTACAGTTAAAGAACAGGAGATATTTTTACAAGCCATAGTCCAAATGGCCAGAGGCCATGTGACCATCACCATCGCAAGAGACAAACACAACTTGGTTAATTATTCCTTTGTCATTATTGGGTCAGAATCCAGGAACTATCATCCTAACAAAATTGAGCGTGTTCCTTCACTATATGGACTGGTTCAAGAAGACACCACTTTCTGAGAGGCATAGAATCCCTGCAGTGCAGGAGACGGCATTTGGCCCATCACGTCTGCACCGATTCTCTAACAGAGTATCTTATACAGGCCCTATCTCTGTAACCTCACACATTTCCCATGGCTAATCCATCTAACCTACACATCTTTGGACACAATGCGGCAATTGAGAATAGTCAGTCATCTAACCTATACATCCTTAGATTAGGGCAATTAGGGATGGGCAATAAATTTTGGCCTTACCAGTGATACATCTCCATGAATACATATTAACAAAGAGTCCTCTCTGCTGCTCCATTGCTCTGGTTTCTTCCTTCTCAGAAAGTCATTTCCAGCCTCTTCCTGCTCCTGCTACAAACAAATCACCTCCTATTTAGGGGTGTGGACTGACATTAAGATGAAGCAAAAGCTCACAAGAACCTGGCCCTTACTCAGCATTTACTGTCAATCCATAGACACAATCATGGAAGTGAGCAGGCAGCAGGAGGTTTGCCAGCTTTCTACCTCACTTCCACCATGTGAGCAATCATAGTTATCCTGACCCACTGTTAGGTCTGACAATGCAGCAGCAAAGTGGTTTTCCTATCAATGACCTGGACAGACTCAAAAGAAGCTATTGGTGTGGGTGAAATACCCAACAAGCATTTTTTTATATTTTAGGCAATATTGGTTCTGTCGTATTCTTTTTATTTCTCTTGGTTTTCACTTCTTTCAAATATTTGAACAGATGTAGAATATGCAATTCTTTTAAGTATATCTGCTGTGTTTAAAAAAGCCATTGTACAATGTAAAGGTACTGTCTGTGACAATAATCTCTTCAAGTTAAGCATCTCCCATCTCAATGCAGCAATAGATAGACAAATGCATGTTATCAGTCCAGTATTACAAAGCCACTATGATAAAGTAGTGTGTTTTCAGTAATTGAGGATGTACAGGTAGCAGCAATGTGTATTTGAATCAAGTTACTTTTTTCATCTGTATTAGAGAAAGCCTGTTGGACTTGGCCCATGCAGTTACAATGTAATGTTGGGGATGGTTTTATCATCATGAATTGGATTCACATGCAACCATGATGTGTGGTCAGACTATATTGAGCGGATATCACTTATCATGCATTCCTGGATTTTTTCATCCAGATTTAGCCCAGTGGTTAGAGTTTGAAAATCAAATTGGACATATATCTTCAAAGTTGACAGCCAACAAAATGAAACAGACCAACAGCAATTGAGAACATATACTGAAGGAGCACATTTATAAAGTTTGATAGACCAAAGCAGCTGTATTGTGGAGTCAACTACTCTGCAGTCTTTTAATTCATTCTAAAAATGTAGACATCCCTGACACGTTCGGGATATATTGCCCTTACTGAGTGATATGATTAACCAATAGCATGGATAGATAAAAGTTAGTCAAGAGTAATGGGACTGGAGTCACAAATGCATCTGAACAAATTTGAAAAGGTTTCCTTTTCTCAAGGTCATTAGTGAGACAATTGGGGTTTTGACAATCTGACATTTAAAATATCAGCTTCATGCTTTATGAGTTTCAATGGTATAGCATGGATAATTGTTCACAATGCATAGCATTTAACCATTAAGGTAAATTAGCCTTTACTCTATTTTTAATGGATAACAGAGTTATCAGTCTTGGAAATTCAAAGTCCCTGTACACAAAATGCATTGCCAGAAAGATGACATATTTAAATATCAATCCGCTTTCAGGCTTCACTCCAGATTTTTTTGTCAAAATTTACTCCCTAGCCTTTTATCCACAAGGCAGTAGAGAATTTTACAATCACTCCACCCCACCCCACTTCATACACCAATTCAGTAAACTAACTTTTTATGTCAAAGTACACCTGAAAAACTTTGGTTTGGATCATTTTTCCAGTGCCCACCTGGAAGAGCACATCGGCCTCTTACATGTGTAAACGGGGCAAAATACCTGTTTTTGGCATGACCTGGGAAATTAGATAGTGATGAGTGGAGCCTTGTGATAGCATCCAAGTTTCTCTTTGAGATTTCAAAGATCATACTGTGCAGCCAAGGGGAACAGGAGATTGTTGCCAACTCCACAATATTCTGGATCACTTTTACATTGCCACACCACCCCCTCTCCAAGAACAAACTTTGGGTGAGGCAAACAGACTAACCTCATTCTATTAAAATGACAACTTCCCTGTGCAAGGTTTGTTCCAAATATTGAGAACGCGATCAATTTTCAGATGGGTTGGAGGTTTTCCAGTTCAAGCATGCCCTCTGTACTCACTACCAAATATGAGGTTAATGGAATGTCCTCTCCATTGTGCCAGTTTCTGCAGAATAGGGACAATTTTAACTGATTAGCTTTTTGGCAAATTTGTAAGGTGTAGTGCATATCCATTTTCATGCCCTGTCCTATTTCATCCACCACTGACGTAAATGGAGGTAGATGGCATTGTTCTCTATCTCATACACAGTGGCACAATGCCTCACAGCAGCAGTGTCCTGGGTTCAATTTCAGGCTTGGGTGACTGTCTGCGTGGAGTTTGCACATTCTCCCCATATCTGCATGGATTTCCTTCAGGAGCTCTGGTTTTCTGCTACATTCCAAAGATGTGCAGGTTAGTGGGTTGGCAATGCTAAATTGCCCCATGATTGGCAGGATCAGTGGGGTAATTACATGAGGCTATAAGAATAGGGCCTGGATGGGATGCTCTCTTGGACAGTCAGTGCAAACCTGAATGAACCAAATGGCCTCCTTCTGCGCTATAGGGATCCTATGAAATGATCTCTTGCCATGTAACACTGCAGGCAATTAGTCACTGAATTAAACAGAGCAGAAAGATCAAAGTTTACAGATTCATAGTTTGTGTTGCATCAACTAACATCAGCTGGGTTTGCATTGAACATTATGAGAGGTGTCAACAACACTGAGTTAGGAAGAGAAACATTAGATAGTCTCTGTCCTATTCTCTGTCCATTGACCCCACAGTAGCAGTTATGACTTTTACCAATTTTTACAGATGCACCATAGAAAGCATTCTTTCTGGTTGTATCACAATTGGTATGGTGCCCACTCTGCCCAAGACTGCAAGAAACTACAAAAGGACATGAATGTAGTCCAATCCATCATGCAAACCAGCCTCACATCTGTTGACTCTGTCTACATTTCCTGCTGCCTTGGCAAAGCAGCCAGCATAATTAAGGGCCCCATGCACTCTGGACATTCTCTCTTCCACCTTCTTCAGTCAAAAAAAATATAAAAGTCTGAGGTCACGTACAACAAACTCAAGAACAGCTTCTTCCCTGCTGCCATCAGGCTTTTGAATAAACCTACCTTGCATTAAGTTGATCTTTCTCTACACCCTAGCTATGACTGTAACACTATATTCTGCATTCTCTTGTTTCCTTCTCAATGAATGGTATGCTTTGTCTGAACAAAGATCAGTCCATCACTCAAACCAGCCTTCTACTCATTGACTTTGTCGACATTTCCCATTGCCTTGGCAAAGCAGCCAGCATAATTAAGAACACCATACACCCTGGACATTCTCTCTTCCACCTTCTTCCGTCAGCTTCTTCTCAGCCGCCATCAGACTTTTGAACGGATCTATCCCGCATTAAGTTGTCTTTCTCAACATCCTAGCTATGACTGTACTCATATTCTTTGAGAAACAACTACATTGGTGACTTCACTTACCTTGGTCAACATTATAAATTGTTGCTCCATATCATAGAGTGATTGGCTGTATGAGTCACCTTCTGCTCACATCACCATATACCTGTGTGTTGCCTCTTCCATGTGGAAGCGTCAGAACCTCCACCTTGCTGGAAATTCCCAGGTATGATTTACATGGCTATTGCCCAGGAAGTGCAAACTTCCCCTGGACCATTATCCTGCACTACAACCAATCCTAAATTGTGATTTAACTTGCACCAGGTTAAACCAATAATTACCCAAAAAATTAGAAGTATTAAAGCCACTTCTAACTTATGGGTAACTCACAGTATCATGCAGTACAGAACAGACCCTTTGGCCTATTGAGTAATTAGTAAGGATAGAAGCAACATCTCTGCCATGATCATTCTCAACACTGGTGCCCCATAAGATTGTGTCCTTAGCCCCTTATTATACTCCTTATACAACTATGACTGTATGGCCAAATTCTCCCCCAACTCAATTTGCAAGTTTGCTGATGACACCACCATAGTGGGCTGGATCTCAATTAATAAAACATTTGCACTCTCTCATTTCCTTCTCTATGAATGGTATGCTTTATAGCATCTGTATAGCATGTAAGAAACAATACTTTCCACTGTATGTTAACACATATGACAATAATAAATCAAATCAAATCAAAAAGTGTACAGACGTGACAATTCCCTCTGATGTCCCCTGTAGTCACATGAACAGTAGAACTTATTCTCTTAGTAACAGGTGAGCGATGAGGATCTTCTGCAATAATATTAGCAAATAGCCTGTGGACATGTGGCCATAAATATTAACATCTTCAGAAGAAAAGATGTAAAACGGAAAAAAAAAACAAATGAATGAAGAAAAGCAAGGTAACAATGTGATCAATGGATAACTGTTCGTCACTCAATATTTAATCATTAAGGTAAATAAGCTTTTAATTTATTTTTACTGAATGACAGTTATCAGTCTTGGAAGTTCAGAGTCTCTCTCTCTCCTCTAACGGCATTGCTTAGACTCAGCTGGAACTTATTACAGCTCTGAGAAGTTTTGGGTCAGGTTTCAAATTGGCGTTGGCTTTTTCTCACAATATAGCCAAAATCCCATTGAACCTTTCTGGTTGAGTCAAATTTAAGCTACAGGATGGGTCTGTCATGGTCTATCTGTCCCCAGGTTCCTTATCACTGCTGGGGTCAGCATGGGGGTGGGAAGGAGGTGGAATTCAATTTTACTCCATATGTAATTAAAGGAGAGGGAGTGAGCTGGGTGTTTGGAATGGTGGATGGAGGGCCAACAGATGTTTCCACTGCAGCATATCCCCAAGGTTTCCAAACACTTACATGCATGTTTTAATAATTGACATGAGAGCATGGAAGTTCTTCCACATGGAAGAGGCAACACACAGGTAGATGGAAATGTGAGCAGGAGGTGGCTCATTCAGCCAATCACTCTATGATGTGGAGCAACAATTTACTATGTTGACCAAAGTAAGTGAAATCACCAATGAAGTTCTTCCTCTAGGAATACTCTAGGAAGCATTACTCACTCCACTACTGCAACACCTTCAGTGTAATTAACAAAATTAATGTGATAGTGATAGAGCCATAACTACCGCTCCATATCAAGGGGACATCCAAAGATGCACTGGGGAACCACCTCCCCCCACTCCCTCACCACCTTGCTGGAAATTCCCAGGTATGATTTACATGGCTATTGCCCAGGAAGTGCAAACTTCCCCTGGACAATTGTCCTGCACTACGACCAATCCTAAATTGCATCAAGTTAAACCAATAATTATCCCAAAAATTAGAAGCATTAAAGCTACTTCTAACTTCTGGGTAACTCATAGCATCATGCAGTACAGAAGAGACCCTTTGGCCTATTGAGTAATTAGTAAGGATAGAAGCAACATCTCTGCCATGATCATCCTCAACACTGGTGGCCCATAAGATTGTGCCCTTAGCCTCTTATTATACTCCTTATACATCTATGACTGTATGGCCAAATTCTCCCCCAACTCAATTTGCAAGTTTGCTGATGACACCACCATAGTGGGCCGGATCTCAATTAATGACAAGATTGAGTGCAAGAAAGAGATAAAGAATCTGATGAACTGCTGTGACGACAATTATTGCTCCTGCAATGTCAACAAAATGAAGGAGATAGTGATCGAATTCAGGAAGCGTAGGGGAGAAAATGCCCCTGTCTACATTAATGGGGATGAAGTAGAAATGATCGAGAGCTTCAGGTTTTGGGGGCCCAGATCACTGACAATTTGTCTTGATCCCCCTATGCCAACACTATATTTAATAAAGCCCATCAATGCCTCTACTTTCTCAGAAGACTAAAGAAATTTGGTATGCTCACTCCAACTCTCATCAACTTTTACAGATCACCATTGAAAGCATTCTTTCAGGTTGTATCAAGACCACAAGATACTACTAAGGGTCATGAACAAAGCCCAGCCCATCACTCAAACCAGCCTCCCACCCATTGACATTGTCTACACTTCCCGCTGCCTTGGCAAAGCAGCCAGCATAATCAAGGATGCCATGCACCCTTATCTTCTGTCAGCTTCTTCCCTGCTGCTGTCAGACTTTTGAATGGATCTACCTCGCACTTAGTTTATCTTTCTCTGCACCCTAGCTGTGACTGTAATAGTATATTCTGCTCTTTCTCCTTTCCTTCTCTATGAATGGAATGCTTTGCCTGTATAGCATGCAAGAAACAATACTTTTCACTGTATACTAATACATGTGACAATAATAAAACCAAATCAAAATCAGCCTGCACCAACAAAACTACACTAATCCCATTTCCAGCACTTGGCACATACCTTGAAAATCATGATATTTCAAATGTTCATCCATGTACCTTATAAAAGTTGTGAGGCTTTCCTCTTCCAGTACCCTCCAAGGCAGTGCATTCCAGGCTCCCATCACCCTCTGGTAAAAACACCTTTCCCCAAAAATTTACCCTGCAAATGCCCTAACCTACATATCGATTGCCCATGTTAAGCTGTCCCTTAGTGTTTCAAGATGTGTAGGTTAGGGGGATTAGCAGGGTAAACATTGGATTACGGATAAGGCCTGGGTAGGATGCTCTATCAGACATTGGTGTAGTCTCAATGGGCTGAATGACCCCCTTCTGCAGTGTGGGAATACTGTGATTCTATGATACAAATTTTGGAACACTAATGGGCAATTTAGCACGGCCAATCCACCTGACCTACATATTTGTGGACGATGGGAGGAAACTGGAGCATTTGAAGGAAACCCACACTGACGCATGGAGAATATGCAAACTCCACACAGACAGTCATCCAAGCTGGAACCAAACACAGGTTCCTGGCATTGTGAAACAGCAATGCTAACCATTGTGCCACCATGCTGCCATTAAGTTAGCAAGTCAGAAAAACTAACAATGGGTGAAGCATTGAGCACAACCAAGAGAAGGAGTGAAGAGAAAGAGAAGGATCCAGGCATCACCTTGGAAAAAATGGAGGAATGTTCTCCCTTTGTTGAAGAATCTTATCCAGGGGATAATCTATCTATATGGAGAATGTATCCATCTAAGTAGAGTTTATGGATAGATTGGAGGAGTTTATTACCTATCTCTGCAACATTAAATGCCTATTTTACATACCTACCCAAAACATCTAATAAAAGGGCCAACTATTTAACATTAGGACCAAAGCACATATGTCAACCATTCCACTGAAAAACAGCTTCAACACATACCAGTTTCCTCCCTATATTGTTCTGGGATGTGACACTCAAGGATTCAAGAGCTCATTCAATGAATTATATTCTTAAACAAATGCCAAGACCAATGTTTATTGTAAACTTGTTAATTATGCACTAATGAACTGCTGGCTCATAGCTTCCTGGAACTTCCTCAAATCTCTCCTGGATGATCTCCATGATCCTGAAAGATGAAGACACTATTTCTACATACCTCTCCTGATTACTTACGAGGACTGATGTTTTTTGAGCAGCATGAGTAACAGTAATTCAGCTTATGACGTGTGCTGGGAAGTCCAAGCAAACTTCACTTGGTCCTCCTAGAAGCTGACAAATGGAGATCCCTGCTTGAACAAAGTAGTGTTGCCTTTCTTGATACTGTCATGGTCAGTGGATGAATTGATGTAATCAAGGTTCCCAAGGCTACACTAAAGCATACAAATGGTATAAAAATGCAGCACTATGAACTTTAGCAGGCATTGCCAAGACGGGGCGCTTTGTTGAGGTGGAATACATAGATCTGTAGCCAGTTTCTGATGTCATTACTCTGAGGGGAATACGCAGCCTCCCCACAAAACTGCCTTTTTGAGAAATCCAGATGTGACCTCCTCAGTCTGTGGGTTAGATGTTGATGTTTTCGGCTTTATCCAACTATCCTTACTTTCAGTCTCTCTTCTCTTCCATTTCATGATCAGTCTCATCTGTCTCAGAACACAGGAACAACAATAGTCCCATAGGGAAATATTTCTTTTCCCAAAATGTTCTAACTGTCTTTAGATCTCACTGGCATTCCACTGTTTGGGGCACAAGATGTTGATTGCTATGATATGTATTTTTTTGTCCCTCTGAGTCTATAGGTTTTTTGATGGCGGCTCAGTGGGACTTCTCACCACCACATTCTTTCAATGCCTTTGGTTGTTGGTCAGATTTTCCAAGGAATTTCCAGTATAACTGCAAGTATTCTTGCAAGAGCTTGTGGTTCCCAAATTGGATAGCCAATTGACATTGTAGCCAACAACAACAGTTACTATATAATGCTGGTGATGTAACAAAAACCTCCCAAAATGGTTCACAGAGGCATTATAAAACAAAATATGAGTCATTTACAGCAATATTATAGATGATGACCAAAAGCTTTACAAAGAGATAAGGCTTTTAGGAGCCTCTGGAAGGAAGAAAGTAAGGTAGGGAAGTTTAAGGAGCGAATTCAGGAGTTGACAGCCTACGCAGCTGAAGACACAATCACTAAAGGTGGAGTGGTTAAAATCTGGGATGCTGAGGTGGCCCAGAATTAGAGGAG
Organism: Sphyrna mokarran; assembly: GCA_024679065.1. Taxonomy (NCBI): domain Eukaryota; kingdom Metazoa; phylum Chordata; class Chondrichthyes; order Carcharhiniformes; family Carcharhinidae; genus Sphyrna; species Sphyrna mokarran. The sequence goes on along the minus strand of JAGIQG010000001.1, from coordinate 88,269,430 downwards.
CACTGGCCCCCTGGAGGGTTAAGAAATTGAAGGAAAAGCAGGGAAGAATGAGACTATGGAATGATTGAGAATAAAAATAAAAATTTTAATGTAAAGATATTGCTTAAACAGGAGCTGATGTAGATCACTGAGCATACAGGTGATGAGTGAATGGAACTTGCTGTGAGATAGGATAGAGTTTTGACTGACCTCAAGGTTATGGAGAGTGGAATTTGAGAGGCCAGTGGGGGTGCTCATTGATGTTCAGTTTATGGTCCAGTAGGACCACTCAATTTCAGGAATCAATAAAGTCTGGGTCAAAGTATGGGCACAAAAGAAAGAAGGAAAAAAAAGACTTGTACTTAGGTAACCTCAAGACATTCCAAAGCACTTTTCAGCAAATAATGGAGAAATGTAGATAAAGCACTGACAACTCAAGACAAGATGAAAGTGATTGCCCTTGACATCAAGGTAGTACAATCAATCAAACTGTGGAACCAAGAAACCTGAGTAGCATTTAATCCATTGAGAAACTAGCACAAAACTCTTCAGTGACTGGAGTCACTGGCACAAAGGAAGATGATTGTGGTTTCTTACTGTGGCTGTACAGGACCTAGGTGGGACCTGAAGTATTGCATACCGTTTTCATCTCCTTAACAAAGGAAGGATATACTTGCCATGGAGGTAATGCAGTGAAGATTCACTAGAGTGATTCATGGGTTGACAGGATTGTTATATGAGGAGAGATTGGGTTGACTGGGCCTGTTTTCTCTAGAGGGGAATGAGATGGACTCTAATTGAAACATATAAAATTCTGGCAGCACTGGACAGACTGGGTGTAGGGATGTTGTTTCCTCTGGCTGTGGGGTCTAGAACATGGGGTCACAGTCTCAGGTTGTGGGATAGGTCATTTAGAACTGAGATGAGGAGAAATTTCTTTACCCAGATGGTGGTGAACCAAGGAATTCTCTACCATAGAAGATTTTGAGTCCAAATCACTGAATATATTTAAAAGGAAATAAATTGATTTCTATATGCTAAAGTATCAAAGAGAATGGGGAGAGTGCTGGAATATAGGATTGCGATAGAGGATCAGTCATGATCATATTAAATGACAAGGCAGGTTCAAAAGGCTGAATGACCCACTCCTGTTCCTATTTTCTATGTTCCTATGGTTATTGGAGACCAATCATCTCAGATATTGCATCCATGCGCAACAAGACTTGTCCAGCATCTAGATTTGGGCTGATACATGGCAGTTACTTCACACAAGTGCCAGGGCAAATAGCATCACTGACAAAAGAGGGTCCATAATCTCCCCAGGACATTCAGTGGCCATCATTGAATTCCACCATCAATATGCAGTGGGTTGCCATTGACCAGAAATTGAGCTAGACTAGCCACCATCACTGAACACCTCAAACATGTGTGTACTTGATTACAACAGGAACAGCTTAAGTGTGATGCACCTTCAAGTTTGAATAACCTGTTTGCCCTCACCTCTGTGGTGTTTATAAGCATAGGATTACAGGGATTATATAGGAGATACAACAATCAAACAGACCAACATGCTGGTGTTTCCACTTGAGCCTCCTCCCATCTTTACTCATCTAAACCACCATCGTAACCATCCATTCCCTTCTCTCCCATGCGCTGCTCTAGTTTCCCCTTAACTGCATCTATTCTATTCACTTTAACCACTCCGTGTGGTCATGAGTTTCACATTTCATCATTCATTGGGTGAGGAAGTTTCTTCTGAATTCCTATTGAATTTTTTGGTGACCATCTTACAGCCCCTTAAGAGAAAACATTTCCTCCACATCCACTTTATTAAAACCTTTCATAGTTTTAAAGAGCTCTATTAGGACACTATTCCCTAGACATTCCTTTACTTTTGATTTCTCTGGTTCATTCCCCATTATTGGAACCGAGAGTGAACCTTCCCTTGTTGGGCATTTATAAATTGGATTGGAAAGGAGTGTGGTACACATTGTCAGGGCTGAGTAGTGGATGTGAAGGGGTATATTGGAGTCAGGTCTGGCCCTGGAAACAGCAGGCCCTACATGGGGAATAGGTCTTGGGTAGAGTACAAAAGATTCCTGTTGTGAGGCAGGAAGTAGATGACAGCATTGCTGATAGAAGGAGAAGATATCCGTCAGAAGGGTCAGTTGAGCATTAACTGTAATAATTATTCAACTGATTGCTGACCCTGGAAGAGATATCCTATAGAAATGTATAATAATTACTGCTGACTACCCATCCTGTAATGAGGGCACATACTCTTCAGCCTGGAAAAGATTCACAAGACACAGCCATGGAGATATCAGTATTTTGGCACTATGAGCTGCTCACAATATTCTGTACGAACTCAGATTAGTACAATGCCTAAGGGAATGACTGATAGACACCATATACAGAACTTTGCCCTTCCACCTATTACCTTCTCATCTTGGGGTACACCTGTGCAATTGAGTCTTGCCTGAGACCCTTACAACTGGCAGATCAGTGTGACTGGGATGGAGAAAGCCAGCAGCATAGTCTGTATTCAGGGGTACACCATGCCATCTGCAGGTGACAGAAACTGCTGCCAGATCAACTGTTACCCCTATCTATGGCAAATGTCCCGGTGACAATAACTGCCCTGCAAAATTATAGAGACCGCAGCCTATGATGGATTCATGCGTGAGCTGGCCAGCCACCACACTACTCAATGCTGTATAACAAGAGAGGTGAGTAACCTGCCTCCACCTCGCTGAGGTAACACAACAGGGAAAATGTAGGCATCATGTCACCTCAATCACTGATGGTTTTATTTCATATCACTTTCTTCATATTACAATTGAACAATTTGTAAATACACACATCTATCGTGAAGAATATTTCAGTCCTTTTTTTTGTATGCTAATACCCTCAATCAGACTGTTTACAGAATGAAGGCAATTCTTAACACTGGTACTGAAGACTACATGCTGAAATTCATTTTACTTTGATGCCATTAGGAGTAAGGATGAACCCATGCAACTGTTTCCTTCTTCAGATTTTCAGATAAGGCAGTTGTACAACAAGAATTGTGGATTGAGATGCTCCTTGCAGCATTTCCAGTCCATCAATGTTTGTCCTTGAGGGAGGAAGAATGATCAGGCTCAAAGGATCAAATCCAGTTCATCAGGTATACTTCAAGCATGAGTTCTGCACCAAAGGCAGTCATCCACAGGTGATTGTTACACAGTGACTAAAGTAGACTTAACTGCATATCAAGACACCATGTACATGCCTGGGAAGCAAGCTCACATTGTTTTTCCATTACGTTTGAACTCTTTGATTTGATTTGATTTGATTTATTATTGTCACATGTATTAACATACAATGAAAATATTGTTTCTTGCACAGAAAATCAGACAATAGAGAAGGAAAGGGGAGAGTGCAGAATGTAGTCTTACAATCCTAACTAGGGTAGAGAAAGATCAACTTAATGCAAGGTAAGTCCATTTAAAAGTCTGATGGCAGCAGGGAAGAAGCTGTTCTTGAGTCAGTTGGTACATGGCCTCAGACTTTTGTACCTTTTTCCCAATGGAAGAAGGTAGAAGAGAGAATGTGCGGGATGTGTAGAGTCCTTAATTATGCTGACCGCTTTGCCAGGACAATGGGAAGTGCAGCCAGAATCAATGGATGGAAGGCTGGTTTGGGCTACATTCACAATCTTTTGTAGTTTCTTGCAGTCTTGAACAGAGTGTCATGGATCTAAAGTCATGGTTTCTACTGGTACACTTGGCATAATGGGCATGTTTTGATTAATCACATCCACCACCTTCAACATTCATTGCCTCCACCACAGACACAAAGCAACAGCGGTATGTATCATCTACTGCAGCAAATCACCAAGGATGTATGGTTTAACTAGACATAATGTGATGTTTTCGCCAGCATTTTGAGAACATAAATGTTCATGGTCCAAGTAGTGAAGAAGTTCTTGAGCTGTACTTGTACTGTATGTTGAGGCTAGTGTTATGATAATCATGTTTCAGCTATGTTGGTGACGCTGACTCTTTGTATATGTTGTTTCTCATCTCTTGGGAATGACCATTTCTCTGAGGGACTGTGGCTTTGATATTAAAGGTTATGTTGGAGCTGTGCACCCAGGACTGGCTAATGTATTTGAAGACATTTCAAAAATCTATGAAAATCAGCTCTAAATTAAGAGGGCTCGGGCATTGATCCCATCCACTGAGGGATCAGCCATGGCTACATGGAACTATTCCTCTTTCTCCTCCTCTGTATGAAAATTTCCTGGGACAGGGGCCTCTTCATTGTCCTCCTCCTCAGTTGATCTAACTATAGTGACAGCTTCTGTCCCCTCTGGTTGCAAACCCTACTATTGTGCCATGTTGTGCAGTATGCAGGATACAATGACTATTTTGGAGACTCTTGTAGGGAAATACTGTAGAACTCCTCATGGAAATGGACATAGCTTTTCTGCTTTCTGGCCTCTGGTTGCAACCATCTTAAGTGGGTCATTAGCCACCTCCTTATAGGGTACCCCTTGTCCCCCAGAAGGTAACCACATTCCTGTGTTAGTGGCCAAAGATGTTAAGTCAGCTGTGAATTTCTCAATATGGATTAATCACACTAACTTCCAGGATACCATTCCCATATGTATAGTTACACCTTGGTGTGGCTACACATCAATTGGGTATTCAGGCAGTGGAATGATCTCCTGTTGATGAAGGTATCCAGTTGATTAATGGGTACCCTAATAGCAACATGTGTGTAGTCTATAACTACTTGTTCTTGAGGAAACCTGCTTTATCTAAAAAGCTGCTGGTCTGCAAAATTTGCTCTCACATATGTAATAGAAAGTTTATGTATTAACTCATTCAAGTATTTTTTATTTATTCATTCATGGGACGTGGATGTCGCTGGCTGGCCAGGTTTTTTTTGCCCACCCCTAGTTGCCCTTGAGCTGCCTTCTTGAATCGCTGCAGTTCTTGTTCTGTGGGTTGACCACAACGCCATTAGGGAGGGAATTCCAGGATTTTGACCCAGCGACTGCAAAGGAACAGTGATATATTTCCGAGTCAGGATAAAGTGGGTATTTATAGCTGTTTTGATGCACCCTACGTAGATGATTATGAAATGCTGCTGAGGTCTGCTGCTGAGCCCTGGACAGAGCTGACTGCAAAAGGATTCAGAGCCACTGACAGGGATCTGCAGACTACGGTGCCAGACCGTGTTTGAACCTGTCACATGCCTTTAGAACCAATCCTCAGATTAATCTGAGCTAACTTCTACATAGATTGTCTGTCATATTCAGATATGACTTTTGTGGTCAGTATACCGTTACCCTTGGTTAATGCCTGACAATCTTCCTGCTCTTTATGCCTGGTGTGCACTGCACTGTGTCCAGCTCCTGCCTCTTTCCACTACTTCTGGCCTCACATGTTTCTATGGCCCACATATGTAATGGTGCCATTCCATTTCAGCAGATTGCTCAGCACACTGTGCACTGAATTTCATATGCTCCTAATCTGCAAGACCACTCCGGAATACAAGAATCAATGTGAAAACAATCCAAATTGCTATCCCAAAAACAGTTGCAGTATGAGTTTATCCATGAGGTGGAGATGCAGGCGTTGGACTAGGGTGAGCACAGTAAGAATTTGGAATCGTGAGCTTTCAGAGTGCTGCTCCTTCATCAGGTAATTCCAAATAAAGCTGTTGGACTTTAACCTGGTATTGTGAGACTTCTTACTATAACTTTTCCACTAGAATCTCACTAGAAATTCGACATCGTAGAATTCCCATCTTTTTCACCAATCCCAGATGACTGCCTTTCGATGAAAAGTTTATTTACACTTAATAACCTTGCAAAATATCCATCAAACATTTGATTGCTTTGAATGTAACCAATGGAGACCTAAAGAAACTCCAATTGATGGGGGGGGACAGATGAGGGAAAGTAAAATTTCCTTCAAGTGTGAGGCTGTAGATTGCAGGTAACTTTCTGTATCTACTCCTCCTTCTCTTGCAGGCAAGTGATGAATGTGAACTGAAAAGTTATATGGGGGGGTGGGGAAACAAGGGCTACTCTTAGGCTCTCCTTGATGAGATAGAGGGAAAATCCTCTATTTTCCTGGGGGAGGAAGCCTCCCCCTTCCTTCCCCCAGCAACATTACACACAACCTGACCAAAGCTGGGAAGAGAAAGCACTCCCTCCCTCCAATTACCCCTTCTTTTCTCATCCACTCTGAGTACTGAGTTATTCAAAACTCTCTAACTCACTGGCAAAATAATCTCCTGAGAAAACTGGAGCAGAATTTTTCTAAGTTCTTAAAGCCTTTTTTGCATTGAAGTGCACAGTAAATTTTAAAAAGTGAAATCAAAAAGGGTCATTGAGATTTCCGCTTTGTGACAAAACAATAATTTCTCTCAAATGGGACAGTTTGTCTTTTCCTTTCTCACATTTGATTCTTGGTGAGGGGGTCAGTCAGTGAAAATCTCTGGCAGTTCTTAGGTCACATTGCTGCTCCCCCCTACCACTCCACTCGATTCTACAAGGGTCTCCATCTCCCAGAGCACAGGATGCTGTCCGACTGGTTAATGTGCAGGTTCAGCATACAACAAGTGACAACAATAGTCCTCAAACTCCTTCCCAGAGAGTGTTGCCGGAAAGCTCCCACCTCACAAGAATTTTACAGCAGCCCGAATGATGGGAAGGGGGAGGACAATTCAGCAGGCAGTATTTGTTCATTCTCAGTTGTCTGGGACAGAGTGTTTGGAAGTGCTGGTGGCTGAGTGTGAATTTTTCAATTTGCTTTTTTTTCTCTCTATTTTTGATTGCTTTTTGCTGCCGTAGTTAAACGTGGGGCTAGCTGGGAAGGGAAGTATCAAAAGAAACTGGCAGTAGACAGCGGGCAGCATCGGGAGCGGCAGTCAAGTGAGCAGGGAAGCAGAGTGAGAGATATATGGGCTTTGGCTCGTTGGGCTTGGGTGAGAGCAGGCTTAGGCAGAGTGTGCAACTGGTTTTCTAGTTGCATTCACACCTCCAAAGGTGTTCAGGACAATGGCAGGGTTAACGGGAAGATGCCTCACCTGCGTACGGTGTCATATGTGGGAGTTCCTGGAGGCAACACGTCATTAGTGTACGCTTGACCTGGACCATTTGATGGGCAACACGACAGCTCAGTGACTATCGCTGTGCTGTGCAGATACATGGATTTGGGCCTGTGTCTGTGGGAGTTTGCGCATTCTCCCCGTGCTTGCGTGGGTTTTCTCTGAGTGCTCCGGTTTCCTCCCACATCCCAAAGATGTGCTCTTAGGCTAATTGGCAAAACAAATTCTCCCTAAATTGTCTCAAATTTAGTTTTTAATCCATAGATCTATAAACATAGACAGGGATCACGGGTAGAGGTGGGAACATCGGGGTGGCGGCGCGGGCTCGTTGGACCGAAGGGCCTGTTTCCCATGCTGTTTTGTTCTTTGTTCTTTGTTGTTCTGACCTCCCCCCATCACCATCCCGATTCAGGGTGGGGTTACAGGGGAGAATCCCGCTTTATATATTCATCTTTGATCATGTAATGGTGGAACAGATGAGACCCACTTATTAGCTAACCTCTAAGTAGCTGTTTGATGTTTTACATTGACACCAACTACAAACACCCGGAGGCCGATCATTAAAAGCAATAGTGCATTCTGTGTCCAAACAATGGAATACCACTGTTTGGATAATGATTCGAAGGAATGTTTTCTTCATTTATTATTCAGCTGGCCATTTCAGAAACGGTGTAATTTAGAAGGCAGACTACAAGCAATATGCTACCTTCACTCCAACTACAGACAATTTGTGCTTGGATTGCAAGTTGACAGCCAGTGCTGGATCCTGCTAATACACGCCCAGCAGTTGAGGTTGCCAGGTGTTGCTCAAGGTACAGAAAGACGCCTATCGTCGACAACTTAAGCTGATGGAGCACCTGTCACCTGTGTTGCCCTGCCCTTTTAATCACTGTATGTGCAGACAAGTAAAATTGCACCTTCAGGTGATACTTTATTTTGCATTGTCACTGAATGTAGCTTTTCTCAGTGAAATGTTTGTGCAGTTGGTTGGTCCATGTGTAACTCCCAACACGGGGCTGAGGACAATGTGCGGGGATTCTCCCAAAAGTGCTGAATTAGTGGGAAACCCGTTCTAGATCAGGACTGTTTTTTCAGTACAGCTTCAGACCTGAATCTCAGCACTCTGTGCAATGCAGGAGTGTGACTCACAATTGTGAATCTCATTAAAAACCCGGGGTGGGTGGATGGGTGGGAGGGAGAGTCTTGCCAGAGTCTGACACTTCCGAAATTCTGTGCGTGTGCGGTGGTCCCAATCAGTCAATCTCCCCGTTTGCAAGCCAGCTCAATCGCTGGCCAGCCCGGGATCCCCACAGTCCTGCCCCTCCAGTTCTCCCTACACTCCAGTCACAGCCCGCACAACAATTCCTAGGCCAGCCTGACCCCCCCTCCCCCGCCCCGCATGAAGCGCTCTGATATTCAGCCCACCATCCACCCAGCAGTGGCGAACTTCCCATCTCCCCACACCTTGGCAGACCTTCCCCATCTGTTAATACACCCCAGGTTCAGGGTCCCTTCCCAAGCCCACCCCAATCTTTGCCTCTCTTCGGTCCAGGCCCAATGCAGAATGGCAGGGATCCCTCAACCCTACCAATTGCCCCCCGAGCCCCATCTACAATAGGCCACGCCTCCTTGGCACTCTCCAATGCTTGACGGGAAATGCCAAGTTGCTCCCCGGGCATGGGCAATTTGCCCTTAGGCAGTGCTGGGGCCCCAGGCTGGCACTGCCAGGGTGCTCATGCCCAGAGGCACCACTCTCACCGTCTCATCCCCTGGAGGGCCCCGATTGCTCACCTTCACTCTGGCAGGGTCTCCTGCTAGTTCCCCAAATGTGGGGAACTACTTTAAACCCACTGGAATGAAGTACTCTTGGCAGATGCTATCAGGTCCAGCAAGCTCCGTGCTGGGCCTGATAATCATATTTAAAATACATTTAAAATAAATATAAAACATATTGAAATGATTTACCTTACTTCCAGTTGATTTTTTGCATGTTCTTGGCGGCACCATTTTCTTTCGGTCAGGAGATGCACATGGTTCGTAAACACTTGCAGAAAACTCGCGAAATGGCCGACATGTGCATCTCCCAACCCAATCCACCAGAAAAACTGGAGATTGCAATGGGAGAATTGGACACCGCTTTTCAGATTCCAGCATCTGCAGTAATTTGCTTTCATCTTATGTAACTCCAGATTATGCCTGGATTGTGAAGAAATCACTAATGCACAAGAGGCATTTCAAAATCATTTCAAATTTATTTGTCATGAAAGTATGGAGAGAAGTAAACAGAGATATAAATCTGATTAATTTCACTTCCAAAACTTGCCGTTAATTCTGAAGCAGGTTGCATCAGACTCAGCGCTCACTGCACACACTGATTTATGCATGCCTCGTGGGTGCCCTTGTGCTGAAGGAGTTTTTATAAAATTAATACATGCTTTAGGAATAAGAAACATACTATGACAAACATGTTTTGGGTCAAAGCTGATCTGGGTAGTCTGTCAGTAAAACAAATGGAAGATTCACACTAAATTATTTTCACTAGCTCAGGACCCTCTTAAAGCACATTACAACCAATGAAATACTAATGGAAACTTTTAACTGTTGTAACATAAGAACTATGGAAACCAATTTGCACGCAGCAAGTTACCACGAACAGCAATGTGATCATGACCAGATAATCAGTTTTTGTAGTGTTGATTAATAGATAAATATTGGGCAACAGCCCACCAAGGATAGCTTCTCTGCTCCTCTTTAGAATAGTTTTAGATATTCATTCATGGGGTATGAGTGTTGCTGGCTAAACAACATCTATTGCATATCCTTAATTGCCCTTGGGAAGATGATGGTGAGCTGCTTTTGAGATATACGCAGTCCATGAAGCATAGGTACACTGATATTGCTGTTAGGGAAGAAGTTCCAGGATTTTGATCCAGCGACAGTGAAGAAACTGCAATATATTTCCAAGCCAGGATGATAAGTGGTTTAGAGAGAAACTTGCACGAGGTTCTTGTGTGTCTGCTACCCTTGTCCTTCCAGGTGGTAGAGGTTGTCAGTTTGGAAGGTGCTGTTGAAGGAGTCTTGATGAAGTGCTATAGTGTATTTTGTATCTAGTACACACTGATGCCACTGAGCATCAGTAGTGGAGGGAGTGGTTGGATATTGCAGTAGATGGATTGCCAGTCAAGTGAGCTGCTTTGTCTTGGATGGTGTTAAGCTTCTTGAGTATTGTTAGAGCTGCATTTATCCAAGCAAGTGCAGAGTGTCAGTAGATGTGTAGGTTAGATAGAATAGCCATGGTAAATGCATGGGTTATGAGATTGGGTGGAGCCTGGGTGGAACGTTCTTTCAGAGAGTTGGTGCATACTCAATGAACCAGATGCTTCTTTCTGACTATAGTAATTTTATGATTGAACTCCTGACGTGTGTCTCGTAGATGGTGAACAGGTTTTGGGAAATCAGGAGGTGAGTTACCTGCTGCAAACATTAAGATTCCATGGCACTATATGATGAAAGATAGAGGTGTGCTTAATTCTCCCTTAACTGGCACGGTGACACAGTGGTTAGCACTGCTGCTTCACAGCCCAAGGACCCTGATTCAATTCTGGCCTCAGGTCACTTTCTGTGTGGAGTTTTCACTTTCTCCCTGAGTCTGCGTGGGTTTTCTCCAGGTTTCCTCCCACAGTTCACGATATGCAGGTTAGATTGATTGGCCATGCTAAATTGCCCCTAGTGCCAGGGAGATTAGCAGAATAAGTGTGTGGGGTTAATGTGTAGGGAATAGGGCATAGTTGGAATTGTGGTCAGTACAAACTCAGCAGGACAAGTGGCTTCCTTCTGAATTATTGGGATTCTATGATTTACATGATTTTCATAAAGACCCTAATAGCTGAATTGGTAGAAGTATTCCATTGTGTGAAGGGAAGTGGATATAAAAGAGAAGTGGAGACTTAATTAAAACAGAAAATGTTGGAAATACTCAGCAGACCAACTGGCATCTTCTGAGAGAGAAACAGAGTTAACATTTCTGGTTGATCGCCTTTCATTAGAAATCTGCTTTCATGCAGAAGAAAGCAGGGAGGAAATGTAATTCCAGCCTATTAGTCTCTATGACATTTCAGAACCTTGTAAAATCAGTACAACTGACATTGTTTAAAGTAAAAAAGTTTAAAGTCTTATCATCAGGCTGCAGTTTGGATTATAATACTTGTGAAGAATTATTTGAGGTATTCATCTCCGGCAAAATCATTCACACAGCAAGAAGTCCAATGCCGGCACCTTCAAATCATTCACACACAAAGGTTAAAGTGGTGTCTAGTTGGAGAAAAATTGCAGCAGGATTTTAATTATATGGGAGTTCATTTAAGTAGTATTCCCATAAACAATTTTTCATAAGAAGTGAATTTGATTGAAAGACTGAAGATATTTCAAATTAATTCTTTCCCTCCAAAATATGGAATAAAATTGAACTTTTCACCTTTTCAGAAAAGCCCAACAATTACTGTACTGACATATCGGTGTCCAATCTTCTGGAGTTGAGCCAAACCCACATAGCACAACCACTGAATGGGCTGAAAACAATCTAAATACTGGGGGTGGTGGGCGGGGCAGCGGGGGGGTGGGGGGTGGGGTGTTCCTGCTGCTGCTGCTAATGCTGCTGTTCCCAGAGTTAGGCATGTTCCATTGTTCTGGCTATGAGGTGGGGTGAGAGAGTTTACTGAGTTCTGGAGTTTTTGGGAGGGGGAGGAAGGGCACCATGTGTTGCTTGAGGGCTCATCAAAGGGCTGCATGGTGGCACAGTGGTGAACACTGCTGCCTCACAGCATTAGGGACCTGGGTTCAATTCCAACCTTGAGTCACTTTCTATGTGAGTTTGCACGTTCTCTATGTGTCTGTGATGGTTTCCTCCGGATGCTCCAGTTCTCTCCCCTGGTGCAAAGATGTGCGGGTTAGGTGAATAGGCCATGGTCAAATAGCCTTAGTCTCAGGCTCCACATCACCAGTTCATATGTTTTAGTTATTTCTTTGAGGGACTGTCGCTTGTTCCATAAGAAATGTGTATTTATAAGGGACTTGGCATTAGTGTCTCAGTCCCAGTTCAGTCTTGTATGCCTCTTGAATTGATGCACAGAGCAAGGTTGACATGCAGTGATAGAGAATTGACAGGAAATGGAGAAACAGTATTATTTTAATCTACTGAGCTATAATAATCCAAACATTGCCAGGAACTGCATAGAAACAGTTGCATTGGTCTGATAGTTTGAAGATCTTAAAGACTGAATGGGCTAAAAGGAAGAGAAGCCAAACTAATATGCACTTTCAGAAATTTTTAATTGAAAGATTCTAATTGCCTGTGAGGTAGAAAACATGGCAAACTTGGTAGCATGCTTGCCTCTGAATCACAAGGGTCTCAGTTGATGTCCCACTCCAGGACTTAAAGCACAAAAAACTTGGTGACTCTACAGTGCAATACTGGAATACAATGCAGTACTGGGGTACTGTGCAGTACTCAGATGCGATGCAGTTTTGGGGTGCAATGCAGTACTAGGGTGCAGTGCAGTATGGGGTGCAGTGCAGTAGACTGGTGCAGTGCAGTACTAGGATACAGTGCACTACTGGGGTACAGTGCAGTACTGGGGTTCAGTGCACTTTTGAGGTGCAATGCAGTACTCAGGTGCAGTGTAGTATTGGGGTGCAATGCAGTACTTAGGTGCAGTGCAGTAGTGGGGTACAGTGCATTACTGGGGTACAGAGCAGTACTTGGTTGCAGTGCAGTATTGGGACGCAGTGCAGTACTAGGGCGCAATGCAGTACTGGGTTGCAATGCAGTACTGGAGTGCAGTGCAATACTGGAGGACAGCTGCACTGTCAGGGCTGCCACTTTTCAGATACGATGCTAAAGCAAAGCCCCATCTACCTGCCTAGGTGGATATAAATGATCCCAGGATATTCTTTTGAAGATGAGTAGGGAAGTTATCCTTGATGCCCTAGCCCTCAATCAACATCATAGAAAAGAGATAACCTGGTCATTAACACATTGCTATTGGTGGGAGTTTGCTATGCATGTATTTACTGCTACATCTCTTACCTTACAACAGTGAATACACTTCAAAAAGTGGCAGAAAGTGTTCTGAGACAACATATGGCTGTATAATGCAAGTATTTCTTTCTCCTTTCTTACTTTCCAGTGGTGCTAATATGATTCACAGAGATATCAGTTCAGAGTTTATTATTACTACCATCTCAAACTGAGAGACTGCCAAGTTGAAATTCGAAACTACTTCCATCATTTTTAGTATAAAATTGGGACAAATCCCTTTCCTAGATAGTAAAAGTGGATGCAAGCTGTTCTTATTGGTGTTACACGAAAAATTAATCCTCTCAAATGATTGAAATCTAGCCCTCCCCATAATCTGTCTACAACCACCTAATTATAATTTATTCCTAATGAAGCTTTATGCTGTTGTTGTCCTGAATTTCCTTGACTTTATGCTTGCATTGTTGAAATGAAGAGTATAAATATACAATATAGAAGTTGATAGGATGGGCTGAGACTAGTGGAAGTGAGAAATTCCTGAGCCTGTAACTTGCTGACAGTTTCGTCTCTTTTTTCCTCCTCTTTCTGATCCTCTGCTCTTATCGCAGTGGTAGGGCCACAAGGAAAGAGGATGCAAGCAAAGAATGGCTTGTGATTTAAGAAGAATGAGAAAGGGATTGCAACTCCTAATTGCATGTTTCTTCAAAGGGATTCATTTGAGATAACTGCACCCAAAAGAGAAAATGCTGGAAAATCTCAGAAGATCTGGCAACTTCTGTAAGGAGAGAAAAGATTCTGATTTGATTTGATTTATTATTGTCACGTGAATTAGCATACAGTGAAAAGTATTATTTCTTGCATGCCATATAGACAAAGCATATTGTTCATAGAGAAGGAAAGGAGAGAGTGTAGAATGTAGTGTTACGGTCATAGCTAGAGTGTAGAGAAAGATCAACTTAGTGCAAGGTAAGTCCATTCAAAAGTCTGATGGCAGCAGGGAAGAAGCTATTCTTGAGTCAGTGACTAGGGCTGATGTTTTGAGTCCAGATGACTGCATAGTAACAGCATGGTTTATCTTCAATAGCGGTAGCAAAATACGTCCTCATCTGCAATAGTCTGTTGTGACCAGAGAGTAACTTCTTCAATATTAGAGCTATATCCTCCTGTAGCCTGTCTTATGAGGATATGTTGTGTACAATTCTTCTGCAAAAAGATTGAATGAATTAGGGAAGGATAGAAATTGAGGGCTGTCTTCAGGGTGACAGTGACAGCTGATGCAAGAAAAGCGAAGGTCTCACTTTGTTCATGTGGGCAATGGGTTTAAATTTGTTAATGACGGTAAATGCCATTATATGAAATTATTACACACTAAGATCCCAAGTGATTTTCCATTTGGTTCGAGTGGAAACAGGCAATTGAAAATTCACCGCCAGTTCAGCACCTCATTGGTTTCATGCACTTTAAGCTGATCCAGCTTTGTGCTCTGGCTGACTAAACTGAGCAATGAACGCTACTAACTGTGATGGCTAGAGTGGAGAACTCTAAGATTGATATCTATGCAGTGATCTTTCACCACTTCTCAGACAATGTCCTTTACATTGTATAGAGCAAGACCCAGCTGATTCTGTATGTTCAGCCACGTTCCACAAAGTGGGAATTACAACACTGGATACTGACATGAACTTCAACAAAAAGTGAACGCAAACACGTCTTTGTTTTCTCACAATAAATATTCAGGAAAATATATTCAGGAAAGAGCTGGATTGGTCCTTGTGACTAAAGGTATCAATGGGCATGGAAAGAAAGTTGGAATGGGATACTGAAATTGCAATATAATATATAAACTGAGCAACAATGATCATATTGAATAGTAGTACAGGCTCGAAGAGTTTAATGGCCTACATCTGCACCTATTTTTTATAGCAGTTCCTTTATGTCGCTGGGTCAAAATCCTGGAACTTCCTCCTGAACAGCACTGTGGATGTACATGCACCACATGACCTGCAGTAATCACTATCTGCTTCAAGAAGATGAACATCATTCCAGTATTGAAAAAAAGCCAGGCACCGTGTCTTAATTATCACTGTCCAGTGGCTCTGACATCCATCAGTATGAAGTGCTTCAAAGATTAGTCATGGCATAAATCAATTCCAGTATCCATACAGTTCGCCTGCCACCACAACAGGTCCACAGCAGAGGCCATCCCCCTGGCCCTGCATTCAACTCTGGAACATTTCGATAACAAAGACTCCTATTTATTGACTACAACTCAGTCTTCAACATCATTACTCCTACAAAATCCATCTCCAAAGTCCGTACGCTGAGCTCAGCTCCTCCCTCTGTGACTGGATCCTAGACTTCCGAACTCATAGACACAATCAGTAAGGATAGGCAACAATCATCCTCACATTGGTGCCCCTTAAGGCTGTGTGCTCAGCCCCCTACTATACTCCTTATACACCTCTGACTGGTCAAATTCCCCTCCAACTCAATTTTCAAGTTTGCTGACAATAGTGGGTTGGATCTCAAACAATGATGAGACAGAGTACAGGAATGAGATAGGGAATCTGGTGAACTGGTGCAGCAACAATAGTCTCTCCCTCAATATCAACAAAAAAAGGAGATTGTAATTGATTTCAGGAAGTTTAAAGGACAACATGTCCCTGTCTACATCAACAGGGACAAAGCACAAAGTGTCGAGAGTTTCAAGTTTTTAGGTAAGCAGATTACCAACAACCCTGTCTTGGTAACACCGTGCTGACACTATAGTGAAGAAAGCCCACCAACGCCTCTACTTTCTCAGAAGACTAAGGAAATTATATATGTCAGCCGCAACCCTCACCAACTTTTACAAATGCACCATACAAAGCATTTTTTTGGTTGTATCACAGCTTGATATATCTTCTGCTCTGCCCAAAATCATAAGGAACTACAAAAGATTGTGAATATAGCCCAATCCATTACGCAAACCAACCTCCCAACTGTTGACTCTGTCTATACTTCCTGCTGCCTCGGCAAAGCAGCAAGCACAATTAAGGACTCCACGCACCGCGGACATTCTCTCTTCCACCTTCTTTCCGTCGGGAAAAAGATACAAAAGTCTGAGGTCACATACTATCTGACTCAAGAACAGTTTCCTCTCTGCTGCTGTCAGACTTTTGAATGAACCTAACTTGCATTAAGTTCTTCTTTCTCTACACCCTAACAAAAACTGTAACACTACATTCTGCATTGCCTCGATTCCTTCTCTATGAATAGTATGTCTGTATAGTGCACAGGAAACAATGCTTTTCACTTTATGCTAATATATATGACAATAACAAATCAAATCAAAATCAAATGGTTTAAGCAGGCAGCTCACCACCATCTTCTCAACTGCAATTAAAGATAGGTAATAAATGCTGGCCTAACCAGCAAAGCCCACATCCCTTGAATAAATTCAAAAAATTAGGAATAGGCAGTAAATGCTGGCCTTGCTCACATCCTGTAAATTAATGAGAAAAAATAGCTCCATGTCCAAATAATTTGCAAAGGCCATAGTTTGCTGGCACGTAAAGGATCTTTTACTGAATCTTTACCCCAGAAGATCTGCAGGGACAGAGGTAAGGAGGTTACTTACATGATTTGCATGTGTACCAGTTACCACCAGCAGTGTATCTTGTTTCAGTGAACATGTGGCAGAATTTATTTCTCACATTCACCAACAGGAATCTCTGAACCTAAGTTTCAACTTTTTCTTTTTATCTATACACTATGCTGATATCTCCATTTCTTATTGGCAAATGTGGTTCATATAATATATATAAGCTGCTCCTTGGTGGATTTCCATGTCTGTAGGAATTATATTTCTTGTCCAGATTTTTGTTTTAATCTCAGCCAAGCACACCGTAGGGGATAACTAAATATATACAAGCGTACACGTCTGACCTACCTGACTTGTAACATTTTAGCATGCCCTTGGCCAACCTTTCCATATCTACTACAAAAGGTACCATACAACCCTATCTGCAATCATACCACAGGTCAATTTTTCTAAAAGTGTATTTCCTTATACGTTGACTAAATCTTTCTGTTTTTCGGTTTTCCAGCTTTCTATACTGAAAACTCTCACTGATATATGGTTTACAGTAGACAATAGTCAATAGTTCTTCACCTAATTGCCCAATCAAACTGAGAATCTTAATGGTGAAGCCAGCTAGATCATCACACTAGAGACCAGTCCAATCCTCTCATGATGCACATTACAATATCAGTCAGATTACATACTAGTCAAACACTGGAAACATGCCTGACTCTTTTCTTATCCATCTCAAGGGCACTGATGCCAAATGTAAATTTTCTGACTAGATTAACTAACTCAATACAAATCACAAATTGAATGGAATAATTTACATGGCATAGTGATACATTGGATATTGTCTTTAATCACTGGGCCATTAGGAGCTGATCAAATTTCTTATCTTAATGTAATGTTAAATGTTTGGATGATCTACCATAGATATTAGAATTTTGATATTAAATTGGATGTTGAAATGGAGGGGGGGAATTTAAAATCAATCAGCTTCGGTACATTTTCTCATCTTTGACTTATTTCTTGTTTCTATGTTTGAAATAGAATTGGAAGGAACGAAGCTCAAAGATTACTTTCTATTTTGTTGTGTTTATTAACTCTCTTCCATGTTTCCATTTTTCTATCTGAATGAGACATTTATACATTTATATGTGAATTCTACCAGGGTCACCTCATTCAAAATGGATTTTAGCAGAACTGTTTCCTCAATTTCAAAGATTATTTCTTGGACAAATTGAAAGGAAAATGAGACAATTTAAAAAATAACTCAAGGCCTCAGGATGGTTCAGAGCACTTTATAACCAATGAAATATTCTGTGAAGTCTGGTCACAGTTGTAATGTAAGAAAATGTGGCAGGCAGTTTGATTCAGTGATGCCACAGTTGACCTTTATTGGTGAGGTGGCAGTGAGGAACCCAAGGAATTTACAATTCCCCAGCAAAGGGAGGAAGAAATCAATGTCACACATTGAGATTCAGAGCAGAAAGCAAATCAATAGCCCTAAGTAGAGGTGAAACCAGGATCAGGCAGGTGATGAGGCTAGCCCATTGCACTTGGGGTGTGTGCTGACACCTGAGATAGTCGGTTTCCCAAGCTGGGGTAGAGTAAAGGATCGGGGTAGCCAATGAAGTTACGCCAAGACTTTCTTTACCTGATGCAATTTTGCAAAGCCATCATGGCCTTTTGACTAAGATGAAGCATTAGATCAAGCCCTGGATGAAGGGCAATGCCTCTTCCTGCCAGCTTGGATCTTGATTGTCCTCCTCATGGGGACCATGAATTGGATTCAATTTGATTTTTTTTAACTGGAATAAAATTATCAAAAGATAAAAAATAATAAGTCAGGAATAGTTGAGTTATTTCACATTCACCTAGATCCTGCTGTGGACATCAGCCAAACATTTCATTCTGTTTTCTAAATCCTACTCCATCACATCACTCCTCACACATACTTATCTTTCCCATCCATCCATCCTATGTGTTTAAGCACTTCCTAACATCCACATCTATCCAATTACCATTTTCACTCATGGTAATTTGTGCAATTTCATGCCCCATTTTTATTGCCATTGCACCAAATGGTCCTCATCTATTAGTAAACTATCCCTTGCCTGTTCTTTCCCTTGTTGTAGGAGAAGAGAACACAGAAAGGGGAGAGAATTGGAGATGATCATCCATGCAACTGCAACTGATAAATGCAGAGGAAACTCCGGAGACCAGTGGAGTTTTGATGCCTCGGTCTTTGGAAATGGGGAGTTGCAGAGTTCCCACCTATCTGGTGATGCAATTAAATGTCAGTGACCCATATGTCATATAACATTCTGTCACAATGACTTGATTCAAATAGCAAGTGAAATAAGATCATATTTGTAATGATAACTTCTAACTTTACCATGCCTGGATTAATTAACGTCTTTCTTGCCTGACAGGGCTTTCATGTATGGAGCAGCAGTTGATGGAGTTTACAAACAATGATTCCTCAAAGAAATTGTATTCTTCTGAGGGTGCACCATCATAGGACTCACACAGATCTGGCACCAGTAAGGGCAGAACAAAACACTCTGCATTCGGGAGCTTTCCCACTTCATGGAAACTATTATCACAATGACATCAAGACCCCCTCACTACATCATCATACATGAGTTGGTCAAAAAATTAAGAACCCACTGCATTATTTCAATGGCAATTTAAATTCCAATAAATCCAATTAATGGCCAATCACACTGGAATAATAAAATGGAAGACTAGTGGCGCAGTGGGAACATTCCTACTACTGGACCAAAAGTTCTGGGGTTGAGTCCAACGCCAGGACTTGTTGGCTGTGGAAGCAGCATTCAAAGTAGTTCAAAAGGATGATAATCAGCTTGGAAATCCTTCCACCACTTCCGCAAAAGGTTAAAAAATAGTATGGGTGTGAAGATACGCTAAACAAGCTGAATAATTTGATCAGATTTCAATAGTATACCATAAGGTAAGATTTGTGACAGATGAGGAATTTGTTTTTTGAAGGGCAGAGTCTCAGCTTTGCAATTCAAACCCTTTGAGTGTGGAGACTGCTCATTTCACTGGACAGTCACAATACAAATAGTTTCTCATTAGGAAAACTATCCTCTCCTCCCATTCAGAGGGCTTTTTTGATCATTCATTTATAACTGTCATGTCTGTAAGGGGTGAAAACTCTGGGAGGTAGAAGGGAATTGTGTGGTCCTGGTTGGAGGTACAATCTCCATGAGGAGGAATAAAGCATCAGAGAGAGGCTCAAGATGATGTGGGTCCCCAGGAAGGCAACTGAACAATGCCAACCCTGTCAGTGAGGGAGTATCTAGAAACTCTCATCAGAGTAAAACAATCTTATGTTTTCTCCAAGTGTATAAAGACAGTAATTCAGGTACCTGCAACTGAGTAAGACTCACTTTCTGTTGTGCTGGAGACTTGTGCCCCATAGCTAGCCAAAGACTTAGCCAAGTTTTTTCAGTATTGCTTCAACACTGGCATCTGCCCAAGAATGTGAAAATTGCCTAAATATAGCTGCCCACAAGACGCAAGACAAATCCAATCCAGCCAATTAACACTATCACCAATCTATTCTTAACCACCTGCAAAAGGGTGAAAAGTGTCATTAACACTGCTATGAAGGGACACTTACTCCGCAATAGCTAGCTTACCCATGCTCAGCTTGAGATCTGCCAGCACCTTCAATCTTCTGACTTCATTACAACCCTTGATCCAAATATGAAAAAAGAGTTTATTTCCAGAGATGAGGCAAAGTGACCACCACTAACATCAGCACAGTACTCGTAGTATCAAGAATCCGTAGTACAACTGAAGGCATTGAAAATCAGGGGGAAAACACTTGATTAGTTGGGATCAAGATGTACCTAGCACAAGGGAAGATGATTGTTGTTGTTGGAGGCAAATCATTTTAGCCTCTGAATGCCCCTGAAGGAATTCTTGTGGATAGTGTCCAAGACACAACATCTTCAGCTGCTTCATCAATAGCCTCTCTCCATCATAAGCTCAGAAGTGGGACTATTCCCTGATGATTTCACTATGCTCAGGTCCGTTCATATCTCCTCAGATAATGAAGCGTCCATGCCCAGACTCAGCAAGAACTGTGTAGCGAGATCTCTAACTGTGGGTGGCAATGATGGAGGAGAGCACTGAAGCAGAGAAACAGGTCAACCACTGTGGGCTCCTCACAACAGGTCGACCTAGATGCCACGAGATGAGGGAAGAAACAGCAAAGCCAAATCCAGAAGTTGTAAGTTATAGCAGGGTAAGCGTCAAGGAAATGATTAGGGCAGTTTGCGGCCTATGATGGAGAATTGGAACAAGCATAAAGCTGCTGGAGGCTTAGCTAGACCAACTGGCAGCACCCTGAGTCTGAAAAGACTTGCAGAGAGGGGAGAGCAAAGCAAACGCAAGGAGCTGGAGCAATAATGCAAGAGTAATTGCATTGAGGAGCTGAGCTATCATTATAAGGATCTGGAGTCCAAACATGAAGATTTAACGTCAATGATTTATTCATTGCAGTTAAACTTTCCCTTGAGAATTTGTCCAGCTTTGATATAGATGGAATATAAGAACCCTGCTTCATAACTTCATAGAATCCATGTGCTTCAATCCCCCATTACAAATGGACAACATCAAATTTGAGAAAAGTAACACTTCCACCACAAAAGTGCCAGGCAATGACTCTTTTAACAAGACAGGACATTCAGCAGCATAAAAAAAAGTTTTAAAATGTGGGTCACCACCATCTTCTCAAAGATGAATTGGAGATGGTAGCTTGCTAGTGGCATCCACATCCAATTAACGAGAGAAAAGGTTCTAGGTACATCTAGCTTTATGACATTCCCAAATGGATCAGCTTACTTCCGCCCCCCCCCCCCCCCCAAACCCACCCCCAGTTATTTCTTTATGGATATTTGCAATTCCTTTTATACACTCTCAGTTAGGATGGTCAAAACAAGTTCAATTTGCTCACAAATAATGGCTCAGAATGTTGACACAGTATTGCGCCACTAATCAGATGACCTATCATTTTGACAACTTTATTTTTACCTTTCACTTCTGCAGTTTTGGTAACAGGCTGAATTATTTCATCTTTTAAAAGTTAATTGCAGATAGAACTTGTTATTGTTCCTGCCGTAGGGACAATCAGCACATTGTCTTTAAAAGACTTGAAAGAAATGTTTTGGTGCTTATTAAGATGAGCAATATCAGAGTTAGGCAATGTAATTATATTGACCGTAAACCACTCCCTGCTTTGATATGATGGTACAGAGGATAACAAGCATTATTCATTCCAATTTCAAGAATGTGACCATGTCACCATTGTGTTTGAATACAATATCAAGCATTATAATGGGATAACAAAAAAATAATTTTTAGGAAGAGCAAAAGATCATTTGAATTAACATGATCATCCAATTTTTGATTAATCACAATCCTAACTAACTGCTTTCTCACCACATATTCCTTCCCTTTTCAAAGATATGTTGAATTACCTCTTGGACATGTTAATTATTTATGCTCCGACAACTTTTCTTGGGAACATATGCGAGAAATCTATTAATCTTTGTGCAATTATACTTTGTCTAACATTCAACTTACAACTAACTTACTGCACCAGGATGTGGCAGCATTGAGAATAAAAATAAACAGAAAATAAGGAGAGACAAAGAGTAACTAAAGAAGAATAATGTGGAACGCACAGAACTTGGATAAAGGGTATAAGCAAAGCAGATTAGTATGGTGTTAGAGTGCATTAATACAAGGAGTAGTACAAATAAATTTGACAAGTTGATGGTGCAATATGGTGACACAATGGTTAACACTGCTGCCTCACAGAGTTAGGGACCCAGGTTCAATTCTGGCTTTAGGTGTTGCCTGTGTGGAATTTATACGTTCTCCCTGTGTTTGTGTGGGTTTCCTCTGGGTGCTCCGATTTCAAAATTCACATTCCAAAGATGAGCAGATTAGGTGCATTGGCCACACTAAATTGACCCTTAGGGTCCAAAGATGTGTAGGATAGGGAGATTAGCAGGGTAAATACATGGGGTTATGGAGAGAGTGCATGTAGGTTCTGCACTGGAAGGATTCTATTCTATGATTCTATAAGTTATAGGTGCAAGTGGGATTATGGAAATAATGGCCATGCCAGACAGCTGTATTAAGCATGGGCAGAAGTGGGAAACATTCCGGGTTACAATACATTTAAGTAGGAAAGGGAAGGATAAAGTATAGGAGTTGAGTAGGAGTATTCATCAAGAATGAATGATATTACAGGAGACTACATATCAAAGACTGAATCTATGTGGTTAGGTTAAAGGAACAGAAAAGGTGTTGTCACCTTGCTGGACATTTATTCTGAAAAATTATTAGTAGGATAAATCTGCAGGCTAATTCCTGGCAAATGTTAAAATAATAGAACAGCAATAGGAGGATGCTTAAAGTGAATTGGGAGGATGAAACAGAGTAAAGAGCAAAAAGGTGAAGAATTCCTAAAATGTGCAAGCAAAACTTTCCTTAATCAGTATGCTTTTGGCCCAATGAGGATGGAAGCTAGAGAATGAAGTAGGACAAATTGAATATGATTCAGAAAGAAGCATCAGGGCAATAGTGATTAGAATATAATTAAGTTTAAAGTGGTTACAGAAAGGGACAAAGAAAAACCAAAGATCAAATATTCAACTAGAACAATGGTTTCCAACCTTTTCTATATGTGGCACTACATCATAGAAACATTTTGAAGCACAACTCCCATTTTCTTCTTCCCTTATTGGGAACTTTGTTTTTAACTTCTCCCTAACCCTCTGTCTCTCCCAGGGTTTTTGAGCTTTTTGCTTTTTGTCCATGGAAACTTTGTCTTCAGCTCCAAGTCCCGTTGGTCATGCGCACGGGCCCAGCCAACATAAAAAACCTAATCCACACACATATCATAGAATCCTATAGTGCAGAAGGAGGCCATGCGGCCCATTGAGTGTGCACCAACCACAGTCCCACCCAAGACCTATCCCCATAACCCTAGGCATTAACCCTAGCTAATACCCCTGACACTGATAGTCAATTTAGCATGGCCAATCTACCTAACCCACCTCTTTGGATTGTGGGAGGAAACCAGAGCACCCAGGGGAAACCCATGCAGACACAGGAAGAATGTGCAGATTTCATTGAGTCATTGCAAGACATTGAGTCAAGCATGAATTGAAAACAGTTCTCTGGTGCTGTGAGGCAGCTGTACTAACCATTGTGTCACCACGCGCTGCTCTTGTTGTAATTTCTGATCATCTCACTTTGAGATCATGGACCATTCATTTTACTTTGTAAGATTAATTTCAGTTTCACTTGCCCCTAATCAGGTGCAATACCCATCACATTATTTCCAACTTTTGTCTCCTTTGCTGAATTCTGTGTCTGCTGGAATCATCCTCCAGTGTCTCTTTAAATGATTACTATAAATATGCAAATATCAACAGTGACAGCTCAAAGCTATTCAGCCTATTGAGGCAGGCCCAATCTCCTTAAGTCATTATATGTAGCTGGGAATGCTACTAATAGCACCATGGGTACACTTACAAGGACTGCAAAAGTTCAAAAGGATGGTTCATCATCCCCTTCTCAAGAACGATTAGGGATTGAGCAATAAATGCTGGTAGCGATGTTCATATGACAAATGCCAGGGATAAATTACAGTAAAAAAAAGCAAATGATTTGATTTGATTTATCATTGTCCCATGTATTGCAAATAATTGAAAGTATTGTTTCTTGTGCACTATAAAGACAAAGCATACTGTTTATAGAGAAGGAAATGAGAGAGTGCAGAACGTAGTGTTACAGTCATAGTTAAAGTGCAGAGAAAGTTCAACTTAATACAAAGTTAGTCCATTCAAAAGTTTGGGAAGAAGCTGTTCTTGAGTTGGTTGGTATGTGTCTTCAGATTTTGCATCTTTTTCCCGACAGAAGAAGATGGGAGAGAGAATGTCCAGGGTACATGGGGTCCTTGATTATGCTGGCTGCTTTGCTGAGGCAGCGGGAAGTGTAGACAGAATCAATGGATTGGAAGCTGGTTTGCATGATGGATTGAGCTACATTCTTGAACATTTGTAGGTTTTGCAGTCTTGGACAGAGCAGGAGCCAGGCCAAGCTGTGTTATAACCAGAAAGAATACTTTCTATGGTGCATTTGTAAAAGTGACAGTTGTCGCAGACATACTAAATTTCTTAGCCTCCTGATTAATGGAGTTCATAGACGTTTATAACATGGAAACAGGTCCTTCAGCCAAATTTGTCCATGCTACCCCTTTTTAAAGTCCTAAGTTAATCCCAGTTGCTTGCATTTGGCCCCATATCCCTCTATACCCCATCTTACTCATATAACTCTCCAAACGATTTTAAAATACAAACTTATGCCTTCCTTTTACTACTACCTGTGGCAGCTTGTTCTAGACACACACCTCCCTCTGTGTGAAAAATTGCCCCTCTGGACACTTTTGTATCTCTCACCTCTCACCTTAAACTTATGCCCTCTAGTTTTAGACTCCCCTACCTTTGGGAAAATATATTGACTATCTAGCTAATCTATGCCCCTCATTATTTTATAGACCTCTATATGATCACCCCTAATCCTCCTAAGCTCCAGAGAAAAATGTCCCAGTCTATCCAGCCTGTCCTTATAACTCAAACTATCAAGTCTGGGTAGCAACCTAGAAAATCTTTTTTGAACTCTTTCTATTTTAATAATATCTTTTCTATAATGGGGGTGATCAGAACTGTTCACAGTATTCCAAGTGTGGCCTTACCAATGTCTTGTACAATTTCAACAAAACGTCTCAACTACTATATTCGATGTTCTGACCAATGAAACCAAGCATGTCGAATGCCTTCTTCATCACTCTGTCCACTTGTGACCCCACTGTCAAGGAGCCATGAACTTTTACCCTTAGATCTCTTTATTCTATAACTCTCCCCAGTGCCCTACCTTTAACTGAGTAAATCCTGCCATGGTTCAATCTACCAAACAACTTCACATTGGCATTTATCTAAATTCAACTCCATCTGCCATTCATCAGACCACTAGCACAATTGATCAAGATCCCGTTGTAATCCTACATAATCTTCTTCACTCTCCACTATGGCATCAACCTTGGTGTCATCTGCAAACTTACTAACCATACCTCCTATATTCTCATAGAACATAGAACATTACAGCACAGTACAGGCCCTTCGGCCCTCGATGTTGCGCCGGCCAGTGGACCCTCTAACCTAAACTATTCCAATATCATCCATATGCCTATCCACCGAACATTTGAATGCCCCCAAAGTAGGCGAGTCCACAACTGCTGCAGGCAGGGCATTCCACGCCCTCACCACCCTCTGTGTAAAGAACCTGCCTCTGACATCCGTCCTATAACTACCACCTCTTAATTTAAAGTTATGTCCCCTCGTGTTGGTCATCACCATCCGAGGAAAAAGGCTCTCACTATCCACCCTATCCAGTCCCTTGATCATCTTATATGCCTCAATTAGGTCACCGCGTAACCTTCTTCTCTCTAATGAAAATAACCTCAGATCCCTCAGCCTTTCCTCATAAGGCCTTCCCACCATACCAGGCAACATCCTGGTAAACCTCCTCTGCACCCTTTCCAATGCTTCCACATCTTTCTTATAATGCGGCGACCAGAACTGTACGCAATACTCCAAGTGCGGCCGCACCAGAGTTTTGTACAGTTGTAACATAACCTCACGGCTCCTAAATTCAATCCCTCTACCAATAAAAGCTAACACACCGTACGCCTTCTTAACAACTTTATCAACCTGGGTGCCAACTTTCAAAGAGCTATGTACTTGTACCCCAAGATCCCTCTGCTCGACAACACTATTAAGGGTCCTTCCATTAGCCCTATATTTCATATGCCTGTTATTCCTACCAAAGTGAATCACCTCACACTTATCCGTATTGAATTCCATTTGCCACCTCACGGCCCAGCTCTGCAACCTATCTATGTCCCTCTGCAAACTGTAACATCCATCCTCGCTGTCTACAACTCCTCCCACTTTGGTATTGTCAGCAAATTTACTAATCCAACCCTCTACACCCTCATCTAGGTCATTTATAAAAATGACAAACAGCAGTGGCCCCAAAACAGATCCTTGAGGTACACCACTTGTAACTGCACTCCAGGTTGAATATTTCCCATCAACCACCACCCTCTGTCTTCTATCAGCTAGCCAATTCCTAATCCAAACTGCTAAATCACCTTCAATCCCATGCATCTGCACTTTCTGCAGTAGCCTACCATGGGGAACCTTATCAAACGCTTTGCTAAAATCCATATACACTACATCAACTGCCTTACCCTTATCTACCTCTTTGGTCACCTCCTCAAAAAACTCAATAAGGTTTGTGAGGCATGACCTACCCTTCACAAAACCGTGCTGACTATCCCTAATCAATTTATTTCTCTCTAGATGCTTATAAATCCTATCAATGGATCTCATACAAATCATTAATATAAATAACAAATAACAGTGGACCCAGCACCGAATCCTGAGGCACACCACTGGTCACAGGCCTCTAGTTTCAAAAACAACCCTCTACAACCACTTTCTTTTATCAAGCCAATTTGGTATCCATTTGGCTAACTCACCCTGGATCCTGTGAGATTTAACCTTATGCAACAACCTACCATGCAGTACCTTGTCAAAGGCCTTGCTAGAATCCAAGTAGACAACATCAACTGCACACATCTACCTTCTTGGTTACCCCTTCAAAAAAACTCAATCAAATTCGTGAGACTTGATTTTTCACTCACAAAGGCATGCTGACTGTTCCTAATGAGTCCTTGCATCTTTAAACACCTGTAGATCTTGTCTCTCAAAATACCTTCTAACAACTTATCTACTTACTGGCCTGTAGTTCCTAAACTTTTCCCTGCAGCCTTTCTTAAACAAAGGCATAGCATTTGCCATCCTCCAATCTTTAGATATCTCACCTGTGACTAGTGATGATTCAAATATCTTTACCAGGGGACCCACAATTTCCTCCCTAGTCTCCCACAGTATCTGGGGATTTACCTGCTTTGATGCACTTTAAGACTTCCAACACCTCCTTATATGTACACTCTTCAAAACACCACTATTTATTTCCCCAAGTTCCCTAACATCCATGCTTTTCTCAACCATGAATACTGATGAGAAATATTTATTTAGGATCTCAACTATCTCTTGTAGATCCGCACATAGATAACCTTGTTGATCTCTAAGAAGTCCTACTCTATCTCTAGTTACCCTTTATGTATTTGTAGAAAGTAGAGGTGTTGGTAAGTTTTTTTAACTATAGCATCTGCATGGAGTGACCAGGACAAGTTAATGATCTGGACACCTAAAAACTTGAAATTCTTGACCATTTCCACTCTGCTCCAGTTGATGTAGACAAAGGCATGTCCTTCACTATGCTCCCTGAAGTCAATAACTATCTCCTTTGTTTCGTTGACAGCGAGGGAGAGACTATTGTCATCACACCAGTTCACCAGATTCTCTACCTCATTTCTGTACTACGTCTTAGCACCTAATCCACTACGGTGGTGTCATCAGCAAACTTGAAAATCAAGTTGGAGGGGAATTTGGCAACACAATCATAAGTGTATAAGGAGTACAGTAAGGGACTGAAGACACAGTCTTTTGGCACATCAGTGTTGAGGATGATTATAGAGGATTGTTGTTGCCTATTCTTACTGATTGCAATCTGTGGATTAGGGAGTCTAGGATTCAGTCACAGAGGGAGGAGCCGAGCCCCAGGCCGCAGAGCTTGTAGATGAGTTTTGTACAAATAATAGTGTTGATGGTTGAGCTGTGTCAATAAATAGGAGTCTGACATGGGTTTCTTGTTGTCTAGGTGTTCCAGGATTGAGTGCCAGGGTGGAGGGCTTGCTATCTCTGTGCTCTTGCTCAAAACAGGCATAGAATACATCGAGCTCACTGGGGAGGGGTGAACTGTTGCCAGGAATTTTACACGCCTTGATCTTGTAGTCTATTGTACCTCATAGATCTTGCCATAGTCGGTGGGAGTCCGTCTGGCTAGCCTGCAGTGATTAAGGGAAAATTGAAAGGCAAAAGAGGAAAGGTAATGCAAGACTGTGAGAAAGATATAATAGGTAGCATAAAAGAGAACACACAAATACTTATAAAGCTATAAAAAATAAACAGCTAATGAAAGGAACAGTGGGGCCATCTTGGGTAAAATTTTAAAAAATCTTCTTGTGGAAGCAGAGGCAGTGAGAGAATTACTGAATGAATACTTTGCATCTGTCTTCACAGAAGATGTTGAAAATAATGGTGAATCAAAATACTTGAAAGAATAAAAATAGATAGAAAGGATATGTTAAATAGTTAACAACTTCTTTGGTCCAGACAGAATGCATCCACAGTTGCTCAGGGAAATTAGGATGGAGAATACAGAACGTTTGGCCACAAAGTTTCAATCCCCCTTGTACATGGGAGTTGTTTCAGAGATCTGAAGAGTTTGAAATGTTACAACCCTATTCAAAATAAGTAAAGAGGTAATTTCAGGCCAATCAGTCTAACTTCAATAATGGAAATCACATGGAGTGAATCAAATTGGTTGAAGATTGTCATCTGTGATACTGTGAGATGGGTCATCCACTTGGCCCTTCTGGCTGAAGATGATTGCAAATGCTTCAGTTTTTTTTTTGCATTGGTATGCTGGGCTCACTCATCATTGAGGATGGGATGTTTGTGGAGCCTTCTTCTCTTGTTAGTTGTTTAATTGTCCACCATCATTCATAACTCTATGTATCCAGACTGCCGAGTTTTGATCTGAACTGTTGATTGTGGGATCACTTAGCTCTTTCTTTTGCATGCTACTTCTGTTGATAGGCATGCATGTGGTGCTGTATTGTAGCTTCACCAGATTAATACTCTGATATCAATCCCAGTGCTGCTCCTGACATGACCTCCTTCACTTTTCATTAAAGCAAGGTTGCTCCTTTAGCTTGATGGTAATTGAAGAGTGAGGGATATAATGGATCATGAGGTTGCAGACTGTGGTTGAATACAATCCTTGTTGCTGATGGCTCACAGTACCTCATGGATTCCCAGTCTGATTAGTTAGATCTGTCCTGAATCTGTCTCATGTAGCACGGTTCTACTACCATACAACATGATGGAGGGTACCCTGGGTGCAGTGGTCATTCTTATCTTTGCTGTTTTGTACCGATGCATTCACAACAGGTAGATTGGAAGGGCAAGGCTCATCATCACCGATGTGGTGGATATTTTATTTAGAACTCAGCCAACTTGGTCAGAATGGTGCTACTGAACCACTCTTGGTAATGGATATTGTAAACCTCCACACAGCATATATTTTGTGCCCTCAGTGATTTTTTAAAGTAGTGTTAAAAATGTGAAAGGGCAGTTGGTGGTTCCCTTGCCCATGTTTGAGTTGATGTCATGAGACTTAATGGGACCTAGAGTCAACATTAAGAACTCTACTAGCAATTCCAACCCAACTGTATACCACTTTGTATTGCAGTGGGACAGGATGTAGTGGTGTGTGGGACATTGGCTATAAGGTATGGTCCTGCCAGCATATCTACATCAGGCTGTTGTTTAGCTACTCAATAGGCCAATGGACCAATTCTTGTAATTTTGGTACAAGCCAATGATTGGGGGAAGGAAGAAAGGGGCCAGTGTTTGCAGGGTGGTGGGGTCTGATGATCGGGCGGGGGTTGGGGAGGCCGCGGTAGGGTAGGGAAGTGCTGATTCCAATCTGGGGTTGGGATGTGGACACCTACAACATTGCGGATGGAGGTTTACTCAGGTTATGATTGGGCCACCATCTTTAAAGGGCACCCAATGTCTGTGTAGCCAGGTTTTGCTTGGATGGCTTGTTGAGGCTCTGCCCCCATCCCACCAGCAGTTCCCCCCAGCACTCCTACCCTTACCCCACATGATGGCATGAAACATGCCTCCTTGACTTTTTTTTAGCAGAGTATAGTAACAGTTGGAGAGAAAGACACGAGTTTTCTTGCTGAAAACAATGCTCTGCTTCTTCTCAGTTGTATGATTTTTTTAACTCCACTGGGTAGGTTAGATCTTTTGTTACTGAGAATCAGTTGATTGGTTACTTACTCATTAGTTTTGGTTCTCTGCCAGGAACATTAGTCGCCTGAGTCACCCGTTGATATTAGAGCTCACTAAAAGTCTTTCTGTTCTCCTTAACCAGACTTATGGGGCCAGTAATAATCTAATTTTGATAAACAGGCAATACATACATTTATCACGTAAAGATTAAAGCTTTTATTGTATGATTGTGAAAGCTTATCCTGGCTTTGGTTCACAACATTTCAACACAGTGTGGATGCAGGGCCAGCCTATGATCCTCAGGCTGATTTCCTTGGTTTTTTATGGTTTCTTTTTCTCAGTTTTCTCTCAGGCAACAAAAGTGGAGGCAATCTGCCAGCTTTTCCGATGAAATTTCCAAGAATCTTGAAAAAAAATGGATATCATAAACCCGTCCTACCAGTAACCTTGACCGCTGACAGATTGGGGTGCCATTTTTAAAAGATGTCTCAATCTGAAAGAAATAAAATTAACAAAAAGAATCCACATAGAAGTGGAAACACCCTCCCCCCTGCAGAGAAGGGGGCCTCACACCATACAAGAAACCACCCCCACCATGAATCTCCCCAGTGGAAGTCTGCCCACTATCCAGATGTGACCTTCTTATCCCTGGAGGCTGAACTAACCCATGACCCCCAGCACAGACTGCTGCTCAGGTCCCTGTTTGTCAACACTTGTTGTTAACCATGCTGAAATGAGGTCATATTGGCATTGAGTGGGGGATCTCTGAATGTGGGCGGATAACACAGTAGAGAATCGCGCAAATGATAGTTCAATATATAGCAATGGGTTCCCACCTTTCACAGCAGGAACCTCATTGCATCAATGACTGAGGTGGGTGCGTGACGATGACAATCCAGTAGGAATTCACATCAGTGTGAAAGCATTTTTGGGACTTGCCCTCGATTCTCCGCCCTGGTCCATCATTCACACCTGCTGAAAATAGGGGTGAAAAATTTCTTGCTCCCCCCATGTATTGACATAAATGGAATGGCCCACCAGTCTGCAATTTCCTGTTGTATAAGGAATGATGGATAACACTTAGACGTAAAGCATCACCTGAGTGGAACATCAAGAGGAAACTGAGGTCTGGGGCTATCGCTCCCACAATGGAACTGACATCATTTCTCATTTGTACAGACTAATGCATGGAGAAATATTAGCCTCCAGCACAGCACAGTGGCACAGTGGTTAGCAGTACTACCTCACAGCACCAGGGGTCTTGTTTAATTTCTGGTTTGGGTCACTGTCTGTGTGGAGTTTGCATGTTCTCCCCATGTCAGCATGGGTTTCCTCCAGGTTCTCTGGTTTCCTCCCACAGTCTGAAAGATATGTTGGTTAGGTGCATATTCCCAAACAGATGCCGGAGTGTGGCGACAACAGGAATTTCACAGTGATGTCATTGCAGTGTTAACGTAAGCCTTACTTGTGACTAACAAATAAACATACAGTTATCTCTGTCTGATTTTCCTCATGGCACTACATCCACGTTGTGCTTCATGTCCAAATATAATAAGTTGATAAGTTGTCACAACATTTAGTCAGTCATTCCTGTGGAAAAATATATCCAAGACATGCACAGAACTGCTCAAGATTTTGTACTACCCAATGGAAACTATCTTGTTCTGGATAAAGTTAAACTGCCATTCACTCATTAGACATTAAATTAACATAATTTTACAAACAAAGCAAAAGATGACACAGAATTTTTTGAAAATACTTGCAATAAAATTATATTGAATTCTGCAGCATCCATCAAGCCACTTAGGTGGAGGGAGCTCAGTCTTTTCTCCTCAGAGAGACAAAGGATGAGAGGTGACCTGATAGAAGTGTATAAGGTGTTGAAAGGTATAGTTTGGGTGGATTCTCAGAGGCTTTTTCCCAGGGCTGGAATGTTGCTATGGGAGGACTCAGGTTTAAGGTATTGGGGAGTAGGTACAGAGGAGATATCAAGGGTAGGTTTTTAACTTAGAGGGTTGTGGGTGGAATCAGATGCCATCGGTGATGGTGAGGCAAATTCTATAGGGTCTTTTAAGAGACTTCTGGATGAGTACATGGGACTTAATAGAATTGAGAGTTAAAGATAAGCCTAGTAGGTAGGAATATCATCGGCGCAACTTGTGGGCCGAAGGGCCTGTTTGTGCTGTAGATTTTCTATGTTCTATGCTCTTTCTGGCCTGTATGCAGTTGGTGACACTTTTAAATAGCTCTCTTGGGGATCCTTCATGCTGCTTAACAAGTTCAGTCATGCAACAAAAAAAAAACCATGAGTGAAGCTTTTCCATAAAGTGGCAAACTGTAGTATTTCTCCCCAGAGAAAGAGACTGCTTTTCTCTCCAAACCTTACAACACTTGACCAAAAAAAGCAAGAGGGCATGTTTTGCAACATCTTCTTGAGGGACAGAGCCTAAAGTCACTGATAAGACAGGCTCCACAGAGATCAGGGAAGGTGCCCTTTAAAAAGGATGCCCTAATCTCAAAGAGTCAGCCCCCTGCTCCCCCCGACTCTCTCCACCCCAAATGGACATGGGACTAGTTATCTCCCCTCACCAACCCCCAACGATCTCCAACCCATTCCCATTCATCTTCACTGGCAATTACCCCATCACATTTCCATCCCCTAGCTCTTGGCAATGCCAACACATGACATTGCCCTACCACTGCCAAGGTGCCAAGGAGCAGTACTTGCTATGTCTCTGGCTTGCTATGTCCGTCATCATTTACCTATTCTGTATGTTTCACTTGACATATAAAAAAAATTGGGGACGGGGAGGGGGTTGCTATGAGTAGATCATATATGCATAATGGAGTCTGTTTACTTTTCCCACACATCAGCAATGATTGGAGTGTCTAATCCTATAGACAGGAAAATTGTTGTGGATGCAGCATAAGGGTGCCTTTAATAGGTGTCTTAACTTAGGTTAACACACCTCCCCCCCATCTCTGCAATATACTAATTTGTTTGTCATGTGTGAATCCTGCAAACTCCACAGAGTAGACGATAGAAAAGTTATATTAAAGGCAAGAATTTTGGGCTTAAGCTTAGGATCCCAACATCAGGGTCCAATGGAGGTCCCAAGCCTGCAATGTGTGGAGACTAAATCACCTGCAATGCCAGCCAATTATTGGCCAGGTTACATTCTCACAATAAGCATGGTAGCTAATTGTGAAGCTGGAGGCTCAAGGGAAGAACTTCTGATTGGGAAGGAGCTGTAGTCTGCCATTCTGAGGCACCCTGTCAAAAATTTGTTAATTAAAAAAATGGCTTTGCTGCCAAACCACCATTGCAAATGGAGAACCCCACCACAGGGGTTGTGGGGGCCATGACCGGGTAGCTGGGGAGGGAGGGCCTGAAAGCCTGCTTCAAGTGCTGAATCCGAGGCTGTACAACTCCAATGCTGCACACATCCTCCAGGCGGATTTAAAAATTCCATTTTATCTGTGCTAAATAAACTTAGTTGGCCTGAATTGACTACTCACTCCCATCTGGGAGTATAAATTCAGCCACAGGTTAGCATTTAAATAGCTTGAGAATTCTCGTGTGGAAAAGCAGTGTCAGAGTGTGCTGCGAATTTGGCAGGAAGGAGTTTTCTTAATTCATAATCTGTCCATTAGCCTTCAGTCACCTTAAGGGCAGATCTGTGTGGGTAAAAACACGAGAGGTCAGTAGTTCACAGAACTACTGTACAAACTCCATATTTATCATTACTATGTGCCAGACATTTCCAGGCATAATGAGGATATGTATATATCAATTTTCCTTAGCAGCCTGTGAAGAGCATGGGTATCAGTTTGCTGCCTATTTTACGTTGTACATGTATCAGATCTTGGTCACAATGTACCTCAGGATGGGAAATATCCCTATTTTCTAATGATCTGCACTCAACAGCATTCATTTATATTAATTTGGCCCTAAGTATTGACTTCACATCCACAAATGCATTTTTCAATCAATGAACCCAAACCTGTGAGTAAACGATATTCAATCAGATGCTCAGAAAGTTAATTATCATGTACAGTGGAATTCACATTATTTCTGATTGTATTCCCAGGAGATACTCTGCATTCTGCCAACTGAAGGAAGAAATAGCTGAGGCCTGTGATGGTTCTTTCTAATTTGTATATTTCTTATCTTTACATCTTTAGTTTAACATAAACAAAGAGATTGCAGCCTTGCCAAAATGCAGCAACTGTCTCCAACGAACAGGAAACCAAATTCAGGCAGGTACACTAAAGAAAACATTTTGTCAATTTGCATAAGACAAATCACAACACAAATTCTTGCTATGTTGGTTAAAGAAATTTAACAGCCCTTGTGGATTGTAAACTCTGTCACTAAGGCGATTTGAAATGCCTTAGCAAGTTGCAACTCAGCTGGGAGAGTTTAGCTAGAGGGTGTTACCATAGTTAAACATTGTTAAGAAGCAGGTGCAGAGTGCAGAGGGCGGAGGGCAGGGCGTGGGGGAGTGAAAGGCAGAAAATAAGCATTTAACTGCAAAGCAACAGACACAACTAATCAAAAACAGAACAAAGAAACATCATAGATCAAATTACGGCTGTGTTTTGCCAGAACATTTGCCAATGAAAAGAATCTGTCTTTCATCAAAAAATATAGTTGGCAAAACATGGGGCATTTATCATTTCAATTCCTTTTTTAATGACCGCCAGGGGAATTTGCAGCCCATTTTCACATTCAAAATCAATCATATAGCAATTTGTGTTCGTGCATGCTGATTTAGAAATGGGACCGATGCTAATTGGTGACAAGGTTGGCCACGTTTGGCATTGAATGCTGTAGGTTGCCATTGGTGTTATATTTGCACCGACAAAACTTATTGCCACTTAACATTTTCCATGAACTCTTGTCAGGAAACCATGCAGTATTCAAGGCCAAAAGAGAAAACACTGGAAAATCTCAGCAGGTCTGGCAGCATCTTTAAGGAGAGAAAAGAGCTGTCATTTCGAGTCCAGATGACCCTTTGTCAAAACTAAAAGGCATAGAAAGTGGGATATATTTATACTGCAGGGGAGGGAATGAAAGATGAGTCATAGTCATAGAAACCAGGGGGAAAGATTGCTAATGGCTGTCCACAGAGAGAGTAAAGGTTGTAAATGGCCAAATGGCAGAGAAAATGTAAGCTGTGACAGATAGAGATATTGGGGGAGGAGGGAAATGGGACAGAGGTAGAATGTAGAAAAGGGAAAGGGGGAGAGGAAAGGTCAGGAAAAGAGGGATGAAGTAGGGGAAAGAATGGGGGGTGGGGCAAGAAAAATGAAGTTTCTACTGTTCAATGGAAAGAACCAAACACTTGTAGAATCATACCAATAGCCAGAAGAAATCAATTATTATCTAATGCTCCCCAGAGGTTGTTTACACATATAGAAAACAGCATTGTTTCTATTGTCCTCTACTTTTTGTTTCTTAATTGTCTTTTTTCATCTTTCTTCCCCTACCCCCACTCTTTTCCCCTACTTTATCTCCCCTTCCTTATCTTTTCTCCCCCCTCCCCCCCCCCCCGCTTCCCCTTTTCTACATTCTACCTCTGTCATATTTCCATCCCTCCTGCCACAATGCTCCAACATCTCCATCTGTCACAGCTTTACAGCTTCTCTACCATTTGGTCATTCATACCCTTTATTTTCTCTGTAGCCAGCTATAAGCAGTCGTTTCCCCTGGTTTCTATGGCAATGACTCATCTTTCATTCCATCCTCCTGCAGTTCTCCTACATTCTATGCGTTTTAGCTTCGACAAAGGGTCATCTGGACTTGAAACGTCCGATCTTTTTCTCCCTATAGGTGCTGCCAAATCTGCTGAGATTTTGCAGCATTTTCTCTTTTGATTTCAGATTCCAGCATCCACAGTAATTTGTTTTTATCCAATATCCAAGACCATTATGGGCATTTCGAGAATGTAGAAATGGTTTAAATAATTCAGAATGATGTGCGACAAGAAAATAAATAGAAGCTCCATTTGCGGTATTCAGTCATAATTGAAATTAAATTAAAGTTTATTTATTAGTCACAAGTAAGGCTTACATTAACACTGTAATGAAGTTACTGTGAAATTCCCCTAGTCATCACTGTTCGGGCCAATGCACCTAACCAGCATAGAAAGTGGGATATATTTATACTGCGGGGGAGGGAATGAAAAATGAGTCATAGTCATAGAAACCAGGGGGAAAGATTGCTAATGGCTGTCCACAGAGAGAGTAAAGGTTGTAAATGGCCAAATGGCAGAGAAAATGTAAGCTGGGATTATGGGAGAAAACTGGAGCACCCAGAGGAAACACATGCAGACACAGGAGAACATGCAAACCCCACACAGATAGTGACCCAAGCCAGGAATCGAACCCGAGTTCTTGGTGCTGTGAAGCAGTACTGCTAACCACTGTGCCACCATACCACTAAATGCTATCCAAGCAAAACTGGGTTTTTACTATATTTAAGAACACAGAGAAACATTATTTTAGAGAAGTGTTTGCTTTTGTTTTTGATATTATGATCTATAAATAAGATGGATAGGAAAGAGGATTTAGAATGAGGAAAAGTTATTTACAGAATTCCTGTGTCCTGGAATTCTCTCTTAAAACATTTCACCTCACTACCTCCCTCCTGGATTTAAAAGCTCTTCAAAAGCTCATTTGTTGACATTGATCTAGGATTCCAAACATCTCTCCCAAATTCATGCTTTGTTCTAGTTATTCATTGTTAGAAATGGCTCAACCGTGTACATAAGATGTTATCTTTTCTCAGCTTAAACCATCCAGTGTTGCAGGATCATTTTGGAAACCAAGGACCTCCCAAGGCTTCTTTTCTTTATGATTAACTATCCCTTCCATCCTCACCAAGTGTGAAGAAGCAATTGATTTCTTCATTGCTAAGATTGAGATCAGCCATAGAGCTACCTTTGCTGCTCTCTCTCTTTCCTCTCTTCCCTGTTCGTGACCTTCCCTGATCTCTACCATACTTCAACTCTGATCTTCAGTCACTTTGTAGATTTTCCCTCATTGCACTTGGACAGCTCTGCTCAGAGATACAAATGACATCTTCTGTGAAAGGATACATCATCCTTGTTTCTCCTCCTTGACCTTCCCACAGATTTGAACCCAGCCCACTGCACTATTTTCCGCCATCAAATGTCCTCTGCTCCATCCGATTGCCTATGCACAGTCCCGTTTCTAAACTTCCATTTTAGTCCTGCTCCCTAGAAATTCTTCCGTTGGATTTCTGTTTCTCCATTTCTGTACATCTCCTGCCAGCTTTGAAAAACATCTCAAAACCCATCTCTTCACCTATGGCTAAGTATCTCCTTCATTTCTATTTCTGAAGCACCCTACGATGTTTTCTGTGCTATAGGTGCTGTATAAATATTGTTTTTGTTCTTGTTACACCAGTGAAAGATTATTTCTGCCCCCTCCTTTCCTTGGCTCCTTGAAGTTAAGCCATACAGACTACAAAGTATCCAAATTTCTTCAAGTTAGAAGACTTCAATCCTGGTGCTAGTTCTGGCATTACAGTTTGTCTTAGTGTTGCTCATTTAGGAGGAGGAAAATTGGCTATCGGTTAGTTGTTAAACTAAGTCAGCTAGAGCTTCATCTATGTGGCCATTAAGTGAGGAGAATCTCGGGATTGGTGATGACCTGGCTCTGTCCATCGATATTCAATATTCACTCTCTAAACTCATCTAAAAATGCATGCTCCTGGAAGATACCAGAGAGTGACAAGGGTTTTGGAATTGCACTGCACAGAATAAGGTACATTAGAATAGTGATGGTTGTGGGTTAGCAGGATGTGTGATCTGTTGCAGCTCGCCATAATTGCATCTGTCAACATCTGCAACATTTTGAGCAACTATCTGGATTCCTCATTCAGCCTTGGCTGCGTCGGCACAGCAAGAAGGGCCAAAGGGCTTGTTTCTGTGCTGTAATGTTCTATCATTGCAGCAGCAAAACCCTCCCTCAATATAACCCATTCAATATAGCCCACTCGATATAACTCCCACAATATAATCCACTTGATACAATCCACTCAATCACTGTTTGCCTTTTTTTGCATCAAGAAGTTTCAGGAAGTCTGGGAAACCTGTGAACCCCAATGTGAAACTGAAAACAGTGTGCCAATTTCACTCTGACTGAACAATTAACATATCGAAATTAACAACTCGTTTCTCCCAAGGGCTTTACAGCAGGCAGCCTAACACGCTATATAAAATGACAAAATCAATGGGTTGGAGCCAGTTCTCCAACACTCATCAAATTTGTCAATTTTAACTGCTCCCTTATCTATACCCAAACCTCTTCAACACTAAAGTTCAGCCTTATATCCCAATTCATGACTAGTTAAAGTAATGATCTGAATGATCAAAATTATATTTGGATTAATTTTAATTGTCCTGATTTGCCATAAATTACTGTGCAGAACTCTGGGAAATGTTAGACTTAAAAATTAGATGGTAACACTTAGCGACAAAAAACCTGAATTCTTTTGTCGTACGTGAGAGTGAATAATCTGACTGGTGCTATTGGTGTCACTGATACAATTCACAGATACAGAAATAGTGGGTGGGGTGGGAGATGGGTGGGGTGGAGTGAGATAATTGGACCTTATCTTGTCGTTTAGGCATATGTGTCTTAAACATCGCAAAATCAGATAATAATCACACATGTCCAGTGAGGTTAAAATCATGTTGGATGAACATTGGTCTTCCCAGCTCCCTCCTTAAAATAAGGATTTAGGTGTTTAAAGTATTAAGCTATTCTTTTTATAATGACTGATTTGCAAGGGAATGAAGAGCAGCGGCACTAGCAAGGAAGAGTGCTCGGAAAAGAAGATGTCAGTAGGAGGCAGAACGGAGCAGCCAGAAGATTCAAGAACCTGGTTCTGTAATTGAACCTAACTGAGAGACAGTGTGAGAGTCATATCCACCTCACAAGGGAAACATCACAGAGCTGTGTCACCTATTGCAGATCCAAGCAGTACACTGGGATAGAGACAGCATTGCCTTTGTCTGTCAAAATAATTGCACTTAATCTCAACACTGCAGTGTCATTCCAGGACGCAAAATGTTCACATTACCAATAATATTCAATTTGCTGTCCATTGCTGTGTCAGTAAATGGCTAATATGTGATTTCTTGAAACATTCCTGCATCTTCTGGTCCACAAGGAGTGCTGTAAAAGTACGCATCTCCAGCAGTTCCTGCCACTAACCCACTCCACCTTCTCCTGTCAGTTTTCCCAAATTCTGGGAGACCCACACAACAACGGCTACTTTTAATAGCAGGTTACTTTTTACACTGCAAGAGCCAAATTTAAATATAATAATAAAGTTCTCAGTTCTCGCAGTTGGGATGCTTGCATGCAACTTCTTGCTGTGAAAACAGCACTGAGAACATCCACATTGCCCAGTTAAACTTTTTAACCCCTCCCTCCCCACCAACCACTAACACACGTCTGTGGCAGGAGGTGGGATGATTGTGATAAATATTGCAGTTTATAGTTTTCTGGTGAGGAAAATATTGGGTTAAAAATTTAAACCTAGAGTGGAAACGCTTACACTGGACGTCTGA
The DNA here is from genome assembly GCA_024679065.1 of Sphyrna mokarran. Classification (NCBI taxonomy): domain Eukaryota; kingdom Metazoa; phylum Chordata; class Chondrichthyes; order Carcharhiniformes; family Carcharhinidae; genus Sphyrna; species Sphyrna mokarran. Next base: position 88,229,023 of record JAGIQG010000001.1, on the reverse strand, counting down.
AATGCAATAGCAGTATTCTGGTTCCAAGTTTACATGCCAGGAGCGATATGCTTATCCCGGCAGTGACTGGGACATTCTGGCAGTGAAAAAGTTATCCTGGCAAATGGGGATATTTAAAGCTGCCAACTATTTATTATTGCAATTTATGTCAGTTCTCGCGTGGGTGTGGCCACTGACGTGTATCTCACTCAGTAACCTCAGGCAAAATGGGAAGCGACTGGAATGATGGAAATTGCCAAACCTAACTGTAGTTCAGCAATTTGTTGCCAAAGGTAAGGGATTAAAAACAGGGTGGGGCATAAGTAAGAATGGAAATTGTGTTAATATACCTCTGAATCAAATGGGTGTTTGTCAAATTATTGATAGTATAAACAATTATACAGTGTCTTCACAAATATTAACACCATTTGGATTTTCTGGGAAAAGCTGCCAGCGAAGTAATTTATTTTGATTATAATATTCACATCACCAGAATGGATTGTTATACAATATATATGCATATTGTTCATCTTACATTAATCCAACTTTTCCATTTATAATAATAATTAAATTGAAATTTTATTGATTCATCATTATAGTAAATATTTGACAGGAATTCATCCAAACCAAATGCCCATGAATGATTTAACCTCAGTAGAATCAGCGAATCATAGAATGATGGTGATATGGGATATGACCACTCAGCCCATCATACCCAATCTAACTCTTTGAAGGAACTTGCTAATTAGTCCCAGTCCCTTGCTCTTTCCCCATTGTCCTGCTAATGCTTCCTTTTTAAAAATACTCAATGCCCTTTTGAAAGTTCCTATTAAACTCTCAGCATCTTTTCAGGGAATGCATTCCAGATGGCAATAACATAAAAAGTTCCGCATACAAGGAAAGCAACTACTAACTCCCAATCCGCCAGGAAGATTACCTTATTTTCTGCATAGCACCTTTAACCAATTGTGAATATGAAGGCATGTGATTCTCATTTGAAACTTAAAGGGTGATGGTGCGTTGCTCAAGCATCACAGATGGAAGAGGATCAAGAGTGCTGGAAGGAAGTTCAAAAGTGACTGAGGAAGACTGCAGGATGTGGGCCTGCAGCTCCAGAGATTCAAATGCAGCATAAATATGTGAAAAACATACACTTCGGCCCTCCTGGCTTTAGTGTCAATGATATTAAATGTCTGTCCTCTAATTACTGGCTCTTCTGTCAGTGATAAGCATTTCTCCCAATCTACCGATTCAAATCCATTCCTAAACACCTTTCTTAAATCTTCCCTACTCTTATGTAGCTCCTCTACATAATTGAAGTTCCTCATTCCTGATATCTGATCAATCCACTCAGCACCATCTCCAAGCTCTTAAAATGTTTCATGCAGTGCAGTGCCAAGACTGGAACACAACCCCTCAGCAGATATTTAGCCAGTGATTTATTAAGGTTTTGGTATAACCTCTTTGGGTGGAGCTTCTGGGATTGATAAACAAGGTGCCTGGGGGAACTTCATTACGTGGGAGGCAAAATATCAACATCCAAACGATGGAATAGAAGTTAGGGAGTAAATTGGTGACGGATTAAAGCCAGATCATGGATCCTGACAGCAAAAAGCAGGAATCTCTTTTTAATTAATTGGCCTGTCATGCATAATCATTTAAAACACATATTTGCTAGATTAAATTGTACCTTTATGATTAAGGTTTCAAATGAGAATCACATGCTTTCATATTCACAACTGGTTAGAGGTGGTATGCAGGAGGTGAGGTAATCTTCCTGATAGTTTGAGAGTGAGTAGGAGTTGCTTTGCTTGTATGAGAAACTTTGTTTGAGGAGAAGAGACTGAGCTGCCACATCGAACTCAAGTAGTGGAGACCGAGGCATGGCTGTGCCCAGCAGGGATGTCAGGTTGTAGTGGACCTAAGAAGGGTGATGGGGCACTGAAGGAGAGAGCCAGAGGGAAGGTCAATCTCAATCACAGGCAGCACAAGCATGCTGGAGGACAGAGGAAGGAGAGAGGATCAAGCTTAATCTAGGGCAGGTCAAGAGAAATAAAGCAGAGTTGAGAGTTTACGGGGGTGGGCGGGGGAACGAATGGAGGGTTGGGGGGCAGGTCCAGCATTTTGTGAGGGGAGGCACAATTCATTATGATTGACAGAAAGTTGATAAAAGGTGCTGGTGGTGGCTCAAAGGTCACAGATGGAAAAGAGTCAAAAGTGATGGAGGGAAGTTCAAAGGTGACTGAGGAAGAGTACAGGATGAGGGCCTACAACTCTAGGAATTCAAATGCGGTCAGGTTGGTGGCAGCAGTTTAAGTTCAAACTCCTCTTCTCAGGCAGGCACAAAGATGCAACTGCCTGCTTGTCCTGGCTGCTCAATTGGCTGGGCCGCGCACTCATGTATGGCTAACAGGCTGTCTGTGTGTCACCATCTGATTGTACATGACCACTGTCCCATCTCCAAACTGAGGTCCCATTCACATTCACTTCTGCCTTTGTGACATCCACTGACGTGAAAGGGCCCCAAACGTACTCAGAGCCAGGCAGCCAACAAGAGGGGTGTGGTGGGTGGGCGTGGTGGGTGGGTGGGTGGGTGGAGCGTGAATTCATAGCCAGTAAATTGAAAAGGATTTCACAGACAGGGTTTAACTGAAACTTTTCAAAAGTTTCAGCTAGCCTGACTGGCAGACAGGCCTGATTACAGAGTAAGAAAAGCCAAAGCAGAGGGGATGCCAACTAAATGGGGGAGTTAGAAATCATGGGAGCCTGAGATTGTGGGGGAGCTGGGGGCTGGAGATTGTGGGGGAGCTGGAGGCTGTTGGAGAGATTCTGAGGGGGACTAGGATTTCAGAGGAGCTGTGGGCCTGAGCTTGTGGCGGGATGAGGTCCGAGATTGCAGAGGGCTGGAGATTGCAGTTTAAGGGTCTGATATTGTGGTGGAAATTGAGGTTCACAGAGGTTCCAGTGTCCAGCTTGCTACAGCAGAAAAAACACCAGTGTTCTAACCATGCTCGCTGTATAGGAACTGACCATTCTTCCCTCCATTTACCTGCCAGGTTTCCTAGGCTCTGTGAAACTGCTGTCCGTGTGATTACAAATGTTAAAATATGAAGGAAAGCAGAATTTCCTGTCACTTCTGTTGTTCTGTCACTTTCTGTGATTTGTGTACGTAAAGGGGACGTTTCTGCATCCCTTTACAAGTATGATATTTAGTTTATATTACATCTCCACATCTTTCCTTGCAAAATAACTCAAATTGCACTTTTCTGCATTTAACCTGCCATCTGTCTGCCCACTTCAATAGGCTATGGTTCTCTGAAATCTATTACAATCCTCCTCATTGTTTATAACATTATCAAGATCTGTACCATCTGCAAATTTTGGGATATTGAATCCTGTGTAATCAGGTCCAGGTAATCACACTATATATGAAGAAGAATATTGGTCCTAATATTAACCTCTAGACGAGAGAACACAACCATACTTTCCTCCTGTCTAAACAAATTACCATTCACAACTTCAATTGTTCTCAGGGTCAATTTCTTATCCACACTGCCAGTGTCACATTAATCACAACTTAATTTTCTGAGTCCAACCCAATATTTTACAAACAGATATAAAATTCCTATTTTTTTTTAATGCAGTGAAATATTTAAATTTAAATGTGGGAGTTAAGAGGTGAGACCTCTCATTCAGTAAGTTCCGACTTCAACCTCATGTTGACTCCGCTCAGGGTGTATGTTGCTCTGTGCTGAGTCAGGGTGTGCTGCGTTCAGTGCCGAGTCAGGGCGTGCTGCACCCCTTGCTCTGTGCCGAGTCGGGGCGTGCTGCGTTGCTCTGTGCCGAGTCGGGGCGTGCTGCGTTGCTCTGTGCCGAGTCGAGGCGTGCTGCGTTGCTCTGTGCCGAGTCGGGGCGTGCTGCGTTGCTCTGTGCCGAGTCGGGGCGTGCTGTGTTTTGTGTGCCAGAGCAAGTTTGAGAGAGAGATTCGTGCTGGGGGTAAGGCAACTAGTGTTTGGCTTTCTATTTATTTATTTATTCGTTAAGTTTTTCACTGGTTTTTTTCTTCAATTTTTTTTTAACTGGGAAAACTGCGCAGACACCTAATGCCAGCCAGTGGTAAATGGGAACTCTAAGGAGCAGGCCACTCTATACAGTAGACAGTGTTGAGAGTGGGTGTGGAGTAGGAGGGAGCAAAGTGAAGGCTGAAGGGCTTTGGCTCAATAGGTTTTGGCATAAACAGGTAGAGGTAGGGTAGGTTCTGTTCTTCGTTCTTCCAGTAATTTAACAAAAGGTGTAATTATGATTAAGAGGCCAGTTTGTTGCTTTTGTTGTCGGATGTGGGAGTTCATAGAGTTGCTTAACCTCCTGGAAGTCCAGATCTGTGCCAGATGCATCGAACTGCAGCTCCTGAGGAACTGCGTTAGGGAACAGGAGCTGAGGCTCGATGACTTTAGTCTAGCCAGGGAGAATGAGGAATTAATAGAGAGAAGTTACAGGCAAGTAGTCACACCAGGGCTCCGGGTGGAAGCCACGTGGGTCATGGTTGGGAAGGGGAAGGGTAAGGGTCACGTACCACAGAGTACCTCAGTGGCTGTTCCCCTTAACAGTAAGGGCAAGGGAACAGACAGGAGAGGGGAGGGGTGAGGGGAGGGGAGAGGGCTGTCAGTGAAGGGATCCCCTGTGGTTGTCCCCCTCCAAGATACCATTCCTCCAAGTGTACCATTTTGGATTCTGTGGTGGGGAAGGGGTGGGTGACCCTCCGGGGTAAGCCACAGTGACCAGGTCACTGCCATGGAGTCGTGCTCTGTGGCTTAGAAGGGAAAGAAGGTGAACTAGGAGAGCAATAGTAGTGGGGGATTCAATAATTAGAGGCACAAACAGGCGGTTCTGTGGGCGTGAATGAGACTCCATGATCGTAGTCTGCCTCCCTGGTGCCAGGGATGTCTCTGAGCAGGTAGGAAGCATTCTAAGTGGGATGGGAAATCAGACAGATGTCATTGTCCACATTGATGCACATTGGTATAGGCAGAAAGAGCAGGGAGGTCCTGTGAGAGCAATTCAGGGAGTTGGGTATAGGCTAAAAAGCAGGGCCTTGAGGGTAGCAATCTCTCTGAACCACTCCCAGTGCCACGTGCTAGTGAGGCTAGGAACAGGGAGACTGTACAACTGAACATAGAACATAGAACATTATAGCACAGTACATGCCCTTCGGCCCTGAATGTTGTGCCGAGCTACATCCAATCCCAAGATCAAGCTATTCTCCTCCCTCACCTCCCCATGTACAGAAGCAATAAAGAATGGTACAGGGAGGTGTAAAGCCAGCAATCCAGCTGTGGATCGTAGCAGCTAGGAGGAGCAACCAGTGGAGAATTCCAGTCTTTTTGGAATGACATGAGAAGAAATTCCTCATTCGCAGGACAGAGAATCTTTGGAATTCCCTACCTTAAGGGACTGTGAATGTTAATTTGCCAAGGATAGTAAATAGAATAATTGATTTTTATAAATTTAGGGAATTCAGGGATATGGGATAATAGAGGAAATTGTATTCAAATTAAAGATCAGACACAAGCTGGGTGAACATCGCAATATTTGGAATGATCGATTCTTATTCCTACTTATTTTATTAAGATCTTAGAAATCAAGAGCTACATATGGGCTCTGTGAATTGGGATCACTTCCTAATGCTACACAGGCACCATACTAGTCTCTTTCAGTGCATTGCGAGACAATATCCAACCTCAGCTCAGACTAAAGCAGCACGCCCTGACTGGGCACAGAGCAACGCAGCGTGCCCTGACTGGGCGCAGAACATAACACACCCTGACTCAACATTACAGGGTCAATGACAGAGTTCTGAAGAATATGGAGGAACAGAGAGATCTTGGGGTTCAGATCCACAGATCTTTGAAGGTTGCCACTCAAGTGCATAGAGCCATGAAGAAGGCTTATAGAATATTAGCATTTATTAACAGGGGGTTTGAGTTTAAGAGCTGTGGGATTATGCTGCAACTATACAGGGCGTTGGTGAGATCACATTTGGAATATTGTGTTTAGTTCTGGTCACCTCACTATAAGAAGGATGTGGAAGCATTAGAGAGAGTGCAGAGGAGATTTACCAGGATGCTGTCTGGTTTGGAAGGTAGGTCTTATGAGGAAAGGTTGAGGGAGCTGGGGCTTTTCTCTTTGGAGTGGAGGACGATGAGAGGCAACTTAATAAAGGTTTATAAGATGATAAGAGGGATTGATACAGTGGATGTTCAGAGACTATTTCCTCGCGTGGATGTAGCTGTTACTAAGGGCATGACTATAAGGTTCATGGTGGGAGATATAGGAGGGATGTCCAAGGATGTTCACTCACAGAGTGGTTGGGATGTGGAATAGACTGCCTGCTGTGATAGTGGAGTCAGATACTTTAGGAACTTTCAAATGGTTGTTGGATAGACAATGGAGCACTCCAGAATTATGGGGGGAAAATAATCCCAGCCTAAGCAGCCCCTAATCATAGCTGGAACACTCCAGCCCAGTCAACATCCTGGTGAATCTCCTCAGCACCTTTCCTAGTGCAATCACACCCTTGCTAGGTCAGAGCTAAATAGAGATTGACAAAGGGTGTGAGTGATGCTATTCGGGATGAAGGAGTGCTAACAATGGCACAAAGGTAAAATAGGGAATATGTTAATAGGAGAATAAACGTCAATGCTCAGTGGAAACACAACTGAAAAACAGAGGGACAAAGGCCATGTGTGGAAGAGTTGGTATGTGGTGGAACAAGGCGGGGAATGAATGACAGAATGGCAGAAAACAAAGAGGAAGGAAGGGGTGTGTGTTAAGATGGAGGGGAAAGTTCACAGTCTAAAGTTGTTGAATTCAATGTCCCAGATTGATACAGCCCAGAAGGCTGTAATGTGCCTTAGAAAAAGAGGTGTTGTTTTTCCAGTTTGCACTGCACATCACTGGAGCATTGCAGCAGGCTGAGTACAGACACATTGGCATGAGAGCAAGATGAGGAATTAAAGTGGCAAGTAATTGGAAGGTTGGAGTCATGCTTGTGGTCGGAGCGAAGGTGTGCCGCAAAGTGATCACCCAGTCTGCATTTAGCTTCGCCAATGTAGAGGCTGCATTGGGGACAGCGAATATACCAGGTCAAATTGGAAGAGATGGAAGTGAAATGCTGCATCACTTGAAAGGAGTGTGTGGGCCTTGGACAGTGAGGAGCAAGCAGGTAAAGGGGCAGGTCATTGCAGGGGAAGGGGCTAGAGGTAAAGAAGGGTTGAGCTTGTTGGAGGAGTGAACCACGGTGTCATGGAGAGAGAATGCTGATGGGTGGCTGGGTGTTGAAGGTCGCAGCCATGATGGGAAGATGTGTTTTGTGATGGCCATCATTCTGGAATTGGTGGATATGGCGGAGGAGCTTGCTCCTTTGAATGTGAAGGCTGGTGGGGTAAAAAGTAAGAGGGACCCTGTCATGGTTCTGGGAGTGATGAAGAAGGGCCAAAAGCAGTTGAATGCCATGTCAAACAAGTTGCTTTAGTCCCACATGACCTTAGACTGCTCTCCCCTTTGTGAGATAGAGTTGCTTGGTGGCGATTTTAAGTCTCGGATCACTACATCTCAGGCAAGGAACATGGTTGATAACTTGGGGCCCTCATGAATAAGCTCAGTTGGTTCGAGAATTAAACTTGTGCTGTTAGTGTCACTCTCTATCATGAACTAGCCATCCAACCACCTGAGCTAACAGATTCCCACTGTGCAAGGGGTTGAGAGGGGCGGGGGAATTTGGTGAGTGAAAATGCGTTTTACTGTCAGGAGGGTTAGGTAAAAATTATTCCCTGCCAGTTAGAAAGTGAACATGTATCTCTGGATGTGAATGTTTCTTCTGTCTATGTCCCTGATATCCCAGTAAGAATTTAGCAACACCAATTATTAATCCAACCAATTTATTTGATAGTAAAAAAGCGAGCTTTCAACACTCTTGTGTCTTCCTCAGGCAAGTGCAGTCTGCACTTGCCTGAGGAAGACACAAGAGTGTTGAAAGCTCACTTTTTTACTATCAAATAAATTGGTTGGATTAATAATTGGTGTTGCTAAATTCTTACTGAGTTCTTACCACCCCAATCCAACGCCGGCATCTTTACATCCTGATATCCCAGCCATCTTTTTGAGGCATTTATCATATTCCTAAGCAAACATTGCTGAGAGCAAGCATCAGGCCTGGGAGGACCCTGCAGTTTCTTTTCCAGGGGATGATTTTTTTCTTTGATGCATAGTGGCCAGAATTATGCAATCCAAATGAGAAAAACACTCAGAAATATTAAAGCTTTGACCAAATCAACCTGTACCTTCTCTTCTCGGAGTAGCAAGTTCTATTCCAAAATTGGTGCTGGATGGATGGCCCTCATATTCTAATCACCCGTTTTCCCGGGCTTTGGAATAGGATCAAGTCAATGCTACAATGGTGCCTGTCATTTTGCATCACAGAAATCCCTTTGAGACAAGTATCCACAAGACATTGTGGGGCAAGTGAAGTTAATGCGTGGAGATCAGCTAGCCCTCCACAATTCTAAGGAGAGCATTTATTGGTGTAATGTGATTGGGTTTAAAGTTGAGATTAGGTAGCAAAGTTCTGCATGTTAATAAATCCATTTTAACTTGTGTGACCAGCCAATGGAATGTGCTGGTCAGTTGTCCATTCCAGAGGTGAAGAAACACTGTGATTTTAAGGTCTTAGTTAATTCTGACATCTTGTCAGATTGAAGCCACAGATTTGAGACCCGAATGTGGTGGATGATAGAGGCATGAAAGGTCACAATTGCAGAGGATAGGATTTGCAGGAGCAGCATCAGCCCAAATTAAATGTGGGGAACAAACAAGAGGCGCAATAATTAAACACTTACATTTGGCAAGCCTCCATGCTTCCAATACCAGTGGAACTGGTTGGTGTGTGCACAGCAAAGACTTCAATCAGCTAGAATCCAAAACGACAATCCGAGCACTGTTTGCATCCATGAGATCTGGTTTCCACTTTGAAAGGGGTTCATTGCCCAAGATAAATGGGTACTTTGGATACTGAGGAGCTCCACTACCCACTACCGAAATGAAACAGCATTGCTAATGTTCATTGTACAATAAGGCTGCAAACTCTATCTGAGGCTGCTATCTCCCTGTCAAATGTCCAGAAATTCACAAATGGCATTTGTAGATACATTGCTGCTCACATATACGGTAAATCCCATTTTTACATTATACTATTTTTCCAGAAATGCCAGTCTTACAGAGTTGTGCATGATAATTATGCACGCTGTGGCGTCGGCTGTCTGTTCAAACCACGTGAAATCACTTCAATAATCAACATATTTATTATTGTGATTACACAACTATATACAGTTGGCTACATATTTGTTAATGGAGGGAAAACACAAGCCTACATGATTTATTTTCCAATGTTATTAATGTCCTTGTGTATTTTACTGTAATTCTGAAGGTGAACTACACAATAATGGTTTTAATGAAAGTACTTTTTAAGGAATAAACTCAACCCTGACCCAATTTTGTAAACTTTTGAATCCAAGATAGCACCAGAGCGTTGTGACTTCTTGCAAGCTGTGCCCAGCATACCCTCTAATTCTATGCTTTTAAAGCCCTATTATAACTTCTTTAAGTTGATCTTTCTCAACACTCTAGCTATGACTGTAACATTACATTCTGCACCTTCTCTTTTCTTTCTCTATGTATGGTATGCTTTGTCTATATAGCACACAAGAAATAATAGTTTTCACTGTATAGCAATACAGGGGACAATAATAAATCAAATCAAAAATGGGATTTACTTGTGATACAGAAAATGCAATATTTCCTTGAATAGAACATTCCTCTATCCTTATCTCGAACCCCTCACATGGTGTATGTGAAAGAGGTTCCAAGAGAATTTCAAATGAGAGGCCTTTGATTCATAAGGTTAAAACTCCTTAGTTACCAAAATAAATTCAGCAATCTGGGTCCTTTTTCTTAGAAAAGCCTACGATGATTTGATCAAAGTTTTCAAATGATGAGGAGGCTAGAGACTCTGTCTGTGTGGATAGACTATTTGAAATGGGTGGGTTAAAACTCAGGGATAGATGTATAAATTATAGGACACCAGGAGAGTCATTGAACTTTGGGGTAGATTATCAGTTCATTGAGTGATGATTTGCTGGAAGCATTCAAAATGGAATGGGACAAATTTCTGGTATGGATGATGAGGCAGTATGTAAAAGATTGGTGGGCTATTAGATGAAGTGACCTCTGTGCCTTGGTTTTAACCAATACCCCATTACCATCTGGTAGGAGAAGGTTGAGTGATGGGTGAAATATCAGGATCAGGCAGCCTAACCCCAACCAGTTCCTATCTTTTAAATTTAAAGTTCAGAATTCAAACAAGAGCAAGATCTTGTAAAAGGTAAGGAGCTAATTAACACACTGAGATTGCAGCCTGATTACATTTTAATGTCACCACCTAACTTTAACAGTAATTGAGGTGGAGGCCCAAGGTCTGAGATTACTGGGGCGGGGGGAAGCTGTCAGCTTTCTGTGGTGAGTGGCTCTTTAGGCACTCCTTGTGGGCCCAGAAGAGCAGGGATGCTCCCCCAAGACATTTCAATTAAAATTCCAGCCTCCCCAATCTCCAACCTCCAACCTCCTACACACAACTCTGCCAATCTCCAGCCTCCCAGATCTCAATCTGCAGCCTCCCATTCAATTGCCCTCCCAATGTGGTGAATTGGAAGTGCACATCCTGCCATATTGGTGAAGTGATGGGATACAGATGATGGGTTGAGATGGGATCCGGGGCGATGATCCAAAATGTCAAATCACTCATGTTTTATGTCGAGCTCATTGGAACTGTCAGAGTCAAAAGGAATTGTCAACTGTAACCTTTAAAGATGTCAAACTGAATTGTCAATGGCAACTGTGAAGCTGCTAAGGCATTTAAAATGTCTACCCTTCAAATCTTTGAAAAAATGCCTGAAATGTTTAAAAACATCATAGAATGAAATAGCAAACAACGTGTAGACATTAACTTAAGGGTTACCGTTACTAAATTAGTGTCATTTGGCTGATTACATAACCTTCTATTATCACAGTATGGTGTTTGAATTTCATTGTCTGATTAATAGCTCCAAGTGGTTATCAGCTCTTTAAAGTGGGATTATTTATTCCAATGTTGTTTTCATAAGGAATTATGCATTTGAATGAAATGTTCATACTATGCATGTGAATGAAATATTTGATCTTACGAGGGTTTATATATTAAAGTAATGTAAATACTTTATATTATTTAATCTTAGCATGTGTTCTGAGGTCTGCCCATGGCGAATACTGGGTGAATTGGCATGGTAAGTGCAAGGGCACCTTGATGGGAGGAATGTGTTGGAGTAGCAGCACTGCTGCTGTCGCTGGTTCCCCCAAAAGTAAAGCAAAGAGTTTACCTTAGAAAGGAACTTCTTCGTTTTTTGATCTTCTTATGAGGGCTCATCTAGAGCAGCAGCCTCCATTCAGAGATCTCAATCTTCACATCTAACAAGGACTCAGGCGGTCTCACACCTTTGTTGCCTATACTCAGTAGAGCTGGTTAAGATCAAAGAGAGAGGGAACCTGGTTGATCTAGATGGCTGAACCTCTCAGTTTCTACAAGGTAGATAGCTTTAAAAACAGCCCTTGGGTGAGTTGCAATGTTAGATAACTGTGAGCGGAAAAGCTTTCAGTCATCAATCAGCTATCACAAATTACCTAGCTGGGGGAAAGGAGGGGCCTGGTTGTGTTAGAAAAACACACCAAAAATTGAAAGAATCAGAAGGATCATAATCCTTTATGTTCTCTCAAGAAGCTAATGTTCATATTCTTTCTGTAGTTTAACCCTTGCATCACTCTCTTCTTTTATTAAGTTTGCTTCTTGAAGTTCCAACTGTTCTGATAGAAAACGACGAGATCATTTTTCAGATTTTCTCCATCTCTGCAATATCTCTGGACAGCTTATATTCCTGTCTTGCTCACCTCTTCTAGCTTTCATCTGTGTACTCACTCAGCTTATTATCCAGTATAGTTCCAGTATAGCCTTTCCTTTCTTAGGCTGGGTTGCCAGGTTTTGACCTGATACCTGTTGACATTGATGTCTCAGCTTCGCACTCTCTTCTCACTGTGACCATTGCTGATAAATCTGTCTTTCAAATCTCTGAAAGGTTCATGATTGGTCACGATAACTAACCTATTTTCAGCTTGGCTTAAAGGCCTCATGAGGTACCCATCAGCAGGAACTGGGTCTAGCCCTATCGTGTTGGAATTACTATAATTCAATTTAGCCGTATGTTCCCAACCAAAAGCGCAGTCAGGATTGGTAGGGGAAGTACTTTTTCTCAATTCATTTGTGGGACATGGGCGTCATTTGCTGGCCAGCACTTATTGCCCATCCCATTTGGAACTGAAGTCAAGGAGGTTGACCAACATTTGCCTTTGTGGTATAGTGGGTATTTTCAGCGACAGCAGACTACAGTTTTAGCCTGACTATGTGACACTGTTTTCAATTAGACAATCTGTGACATTGTTACTGAGGACTTTTCCCAACCAAAACCTGAGACATTATGAAACATCCTTACCCTGAAACTTTGCTGTCATTTTTGTGCTCAATGCTCTCAGTAACCATCCAAAATTATTTGACATCAAATATTTCAATTTGGAATGAGTTTGCTTGCAGATCAGCAGCATTTTGTCAGCTTTAACATCAAATGGCAGAAGGCAGTGGATGCACACAAAGTTTTTCAGTGCATATAAATCTATTCAATGCATTTAAAACTATCCAATGCACTCAAGGTCTGCATTGAAAAATACAAGGAAAACGATTATTTAAATAATATTGGAATTTATTCAGCTTTTTCATTTGAACCAAAATATCTTGTATAGAGAGCACCTACAAAATCCCCATCAGTTCTTAATTAATTCTTATACCCTTTCAAACTCTTACGTCCCCCTTTCTTCCTCCAGTCTCCAAACACTTGTCCACTCTCCCTGCGATCTCTTTTCTCCCCTTTCACTCCAATTTCACGGCTACCTCTCTCCCTCCGGTCTCCCTGCCTTGGGCTCCTGCCAAACATGGAAATTTGGGCTCTCACTAAGAAAGGTGGCAAGGTAGAGGTGGGGGAGGGACAGGTGGCGAGATGCGGTGGGGGAGGAACAGAGGTGGAAAGGGAGGAATGGAGAGGGAGGGCTGAGGGAGAGAGGTGAAGAGGGAAGGATAGGGGGAGGAAGACATGGAGAGAGGGTGAGGGAGAGAGAGGTGGAGAGGGAGGGATGGGAGGAGGGAGAAATGGAGAGGAAGGGTTGGGGAGAGAGAGGTGGAGAGGGAGGGGTAGGGGGAAGAGAGAAGGGGAGGATATTGATCCTGGCTATTCAGGTAGGAAACTCTCTGGAGGGGGTGAGACTCATTAGCACATAAACTGCCACAATTTTTGGGTTTGTGACATGGTGAGAGCTGAGCATGGGTGTAGTCAGGAACTGCTGTGCTGGACTGTTAAGTTATAAAGAAAAGAACATAATGAGCTTGGTAAAATTTTTTTGAAGCCTGGTCTGCTTTTTTTTCTAAATTTCACTTGATGTTAGGAAGTTTGAAATTATGGAAATTCAGATGGTTAAATGAGAGCTAAATGGTTGTCTTTAAGAGCAATTGATGCCAAATGACTGCAATTGAATGCTGTCGAACACAAACTACGTAGGGATGGAGACCCACGAAGAAAGAATCCTTCCTCAATCCAGTAAGTCATTATCTCAAAACATTCTCCATTAGAATGAATAATTTTATCAGCTATTTACAATCTATTATGCTGGTAGTAGGAGCCTTTTGCTACCATGTGAGAAGTCCTGCCTTCCTTTGCTTTACATTGGTGCAAGTAGGTTGTGAAAACTTTGCATGAGTTCCAATACTTCATCCAAGAATGCAGAATAAATGTTGCATTAATATAGTTTTGTCTCTCTTATCTTTTTCTGTCCTCACAGCCCTCTTTGTTGCAGATGCAAATTTCATCACTGCACTTTCTGTAATGAGAGTAAATGTGAAGTTCAGAGTTATTGATGCAATCAATAAAGTCAGGAGAAAGCAGACACGGGAAGGCTGCAATCTCACACCAGACATGAGATAATTTATCGCTTTTGATGCAAGGAGCAAGATTTTCCAGCATCTAAGTTGTGTGTTTCCCACCAGTGGGATTTGACACATTTGTTTGCTAGCAGCAGGATTCTCTAGTCCTGCCGCTGTCAATGGGAATTCCCATTGATGTCATCACATGCCAGCGGGAAACCCGCAGGCAAGGATGCGCTGCTAACAGAACTGGAGAATCCCACCAGCATGAATGGCCTGAGAATTCTGGCCAAGGTTTAGAATTTCATTGAAACACTATGTTGAAGAAATGAAAGAAGGCTGCCATTATCAGAACAAGTATCAATGTATCTGGTTAAGAAAACTGATGATCAAACAGGATTAAGCTGCTCATTAATTAGGGTGCCACATTCCACATGATATGTGACAAATGCAAAATGGAACATTGTAACTTTTTTGCTTATTGCGTGTGCATCCAAAGCTGTATCCATGTCCATGGAAAATGGTTCCCAATGTTAACTCTGTTTTTCTCTCTCCACAGATGCTGCCAGACCTGCTGAGGTTTTCCAGCATTTTCTGTTTTTATTTTAGATTTCCAGCAGCCACAATAGTGTCTTCGTCCAATGCTCTTTTTAACAGATATATTGAATCCGTTTCCAACGTCCATTTAGATAGTACATTCCAGATTGTAAAAATTCACTGTGAAAAAAACAACCTCTTCTTTGCTGCACATTCAACTTTCTGGACTGACCCAATATTCAGTCAATGTTAATTCTTCTCTGCTTGCTTTGTTGGCAATCTTCTAGTCAGGCTTTGCACAAAAATCTTGGCAGGTCTCCATCAACAGCTCCAGTCTTTTAACACAGCATTTCAGCAAAACCTCAATAGCCTCTCACTGAACCTGCTGGCTTAATGCTTCTTTGCATTTTCTGGCTCAAACAGGATTTATAAGCATACAGAAAAGGACTACTGACCACACTTTTAATTTTCTCCCTCCTTCAAACTCACTTTTGTGCAATGTTGACTTCCACAAATACATTTAAAATATTCTTTACAGTGAATCCAGAAGCTTGCTCATTTTACCCTCAGTAAATTGGCCCTATGAGATGAAGTTAATTTGTTGAGTTCTGTTTATGAATTATAAATAGTTGTACTATGATCATGAAAGTCTTAGGAGTTTCTGAGCAATGTTAGGAGTAGAGTCCAAAGCTTTTATAACTCCACCCTTCCCCCTCTGGGCCCGCCCTAAATTTGGGTGGTCATGTGATTGCAGAGGGTATTGGCAGTGTTCAGGGCAGTAGGATTCACATTACATTCTCAAAAGGAGAGAGAAAGCAGAGTGTTTGACTTCAAATCGAGGACAACAGTGGGCAATTTACTAAGCTGAGACAAGTAAGTTTTACTTTGAAAGCATACTGTTAATGTGCTCAGTGACAGATTAATATGCAATGGTGTATGTGGTTTGTTTGAAATGTTTTGAAATCTACAAACTGTAATTCAGTTGTTGGTGGAAGTGAATAGAGGGCCAGTGTTAAGATATTCCTTATTCCTACCCAGTTATAACCAGGTTTTCTCCCAGTATTTCTGTCTCTGACTCTTTTTTTGTCTCTTTCTCACAACTGGCTCCCTCTCTCAAACTTTCATCTTTTCAAATTCGTATCCATTTAATTTTACCAGGTGCCCTAAATTTTTGTCTGTATATTGCGAGGCTCCTATTGCATAATGTATGAAGCTTCAGCTTGTTTACTCATCTGTTGCTGCCTGGTATCTAAGTCATTTATTTTTCCTTAGTGATAGTCCTCTCACTGTATATCCAGGAGGAGAAAGAAGTCAATTTGATTAACTGAACTGGCCAAAGGGAAATACTATCTAATTTGAATTCTTATGCCAAAAAGAAACACACAAAACAAAGATTTAGTTAAAAACAGAGCTTTAATAATGTACATAAAGTCTATTGCTGTAAGCAACTACTCTGATCTGGGATTTCATAAATGAGCCACATCCAGGCAGAATTGTAGGGTTAACATATATCAAGTCGCAGCTTTTGTCTGATCACTTGCATCAAAGAGAAATATAGCTGTCTTTCAATTATTTGGACATGTTTAGCTAAAAACAAGATTTTGTGGTATGGGCGATAAGAGTGAGCCAGGTAAGTAATAATAATGTGTAATGTGCAGGCGTGTGAAAAGGTAACTAGAGATCTCTGTCTGTATAGTCATTGTGAAGAGGTGCCTTGTCCTGCACTCAATCGAAGAGCTTCAGGGGGACCACATAAAAAAGATGTGGCACTGATTACTAATGTCAAAACCCTGTGGTGAGTCTAAAAGTAACAATGAAATGGTTACAGCTTTTTCTCAGAGCTTACCTTCCTAATATTTGTTTTTTTTTGCTGTTCTGTCAAATGTGAAAATATTTCAGTTTTGATCTACTCTGATCTTGTAATGGAAAGATTCTTAGTACATCAAGGATCCACTCGAGCGAGTCATAATCATTTCATTCAACCCAAGACTCCGCCCAAGAAAGAGATTCGATGCTGGGTCTGTTCTGAGTCTCCCTATTGCTCATTTTGTCACATTTTTCTCCTAAAACCACATTTCCATGTTACTGCATTTATCTATTGAATTCTATGTTTTGAACACCTGTATGTACATCATCTGCAAGATACACTCAAGACACTTTATAGTAAATATAAAGGAATAATAGTATTTGAAGAGAGAAAACTTGCATAGATAGTGGGAAAAGGCAGAGGAGTGGAACTGAGTGAATTGTTCTTTGAGAGCTAGCACAGACACAGCAGGCTGAATGGCCTGATTCTGTGATTTATTTTTCAAAGAGGCAGAATCTTAATAACATTTATCTGGGGATTAATGTCTTTGGCAAACACTTTGTGAAGATTTGTACATTTAATATAGATTTTATTGAATACTCTTTTAAAAAAAAGTGTAGAATTGAATTGCCTTCTTAATTTTCAAAGGGTTAATCTTTAGCTAAAAGGGGATGAACAGTTTGATCTAGATTTCTGTATAGTTATTACCCACTGCATGCTTTCAAATATCCTCCATGACATATAAGTCGTTGCTGTGGAAGTTTAAAATACATGGTTTTGGAGCCATTCAGCCCTTCAAGCCTCTTCTACTATTCAGTGAAATCCTGGCTGATATGTAAATTAACTCTTCCCACCTGCCTTACTCCATATCCTGTTACAACCTTTACCAGATAGAAGGCAAAGTGCATCTCAAGGGTGCGACCTCATTACTAAACTGCCAGTGCGCTGCATGCTAGAGCCGGAGCAATGTCCAATGTCTTAGTGGGAGGGAACCAGTTACAGAGGGTGGAGCAGAGGATGGCAATAGCTACATTATTCTTATGAAGCCTTGGGGAAGCACGCTTGCTCCATCTGGCACCATAAAAATCATATTTCACCTGCTTTTTTGGGATCTCTTCCTTTGCATGTATATATCTGTCTAGTTGTCCTTTGAAATTACTCCAAATGTATATTCAACATAGGATTCTAAATTGCATTCAATTTTGAAGTTGCCATCTAATTTAAACAGATATCCAGGCCACCAAGCATAGGCCCGAAATATGACAGTGAAGCAGGAACACAGGTAGTAAGTTCACAAGAGCAATTTTAATTTCACTAAGGCCTGTTTCTGGCAGGAGGGCCAAGTTGAAATCAGTCCTCATTGCCTCAGGCTCTCACAGTAAGAATAGTCTGTTGGATAGTTTACAAAAGGACTGCTGCTGCTGCCTGTGGAATTGACTCCCAGAAAGATTCAGTGCATTAAGCAGTGTGGAGAAAAGAGAAATAAATGGTGCAAAGAAACAGAGTCTAATTCAATAACAATTTGCCACCTTTTGAGTATGCTAAAAGAGGTTAACACGTACCATCAACATAAATGATAATGGTGCATTAAAAATTTATTTCCTTATTGTTGGTTTAATGCAAATGAGTCCAGTTTAGCATTTGTTTATAGAATCTGATTAATTGATTAGTAGCTGTGATTAATAGTAAGGTTAAGGTAAAGCATGACATTACTACATTAAATAACACTTCAAATCTGTTACACAAGAAGAAAAACTTTATGCAGAAATAGATTGAGTTAGAATAAACTGTTATAGTGTAGCTAAGGATTCAAATATGATTTATTTAGTCCAATTAAATAATTGATTTAATCTGTTCATCCTCCAATTGCCCCACTTTTTGTCTTCCTACTCATGCCTTCTAATTTAGTTCATAGAATCATAAAATCCATACAGTGCAGAAGAAGCCATTCGACCCATCTAGTTTGCACTGACTCTCTGACAGAATAACTTATCTGGGTCCTCTAGGGAATTTTCATAGTAATTTCATTGCAGTGTTAATGTAAGCCTACTTGTGACACAAATAAATAAACTAACTCTACCCCACCCTATCCCCATAACCCCACCCATTTCCCATGCTTAATCTATTAAAATACAC
The DNA here is from genome assembly GCA_024679065.1 of Sphyrna mokarran. Lineage (NCBI taxonomy): Eukaryota > Metazoa > Chordata > Chondrichthyes > Carcharhiniformes > Carcharhinidae > Sphyrna > Sphyrna mokarran. Next base: position 88,210,460 of record JAGIQG010000001.1, on the reverse strand, counting down.
ATCTTTAGACACTGGCCATGCTAAATTGCCCTTTAATCTACCTAATCTGCCCATCTTTAGACTGAGAGGAAACCCTTGCAAACACAGGCAAATTCCATACACAGTCACCCAAGGCGGAATTGAACCTGGGTCCCTGGAGCTGAGAGGCAGTAGTGCTAATCACCGTGCTGCTATGTTCTATGAATCAGCAGTAGATACTGCCCCATAGAAATCATCAAAGTGACATAATGAGTGTTGGACGATTGGGTCCCCGGCAGGACATATCTCCTCCACTCTGTCTAAGATCAGCAAAATCTACAAGAGTGGAACCAGGAGCTGATGATCATGTTGGTGAGTGCTCCTTCAGCTGTGTTGTGAAACTGCTAAAAATGTAAAGGCTCAATAATTGTGGTAAACCATATTTTAATAGCTCAGTCCATTCTGGAATTTGATGAAGTCAGACATTAATTTTTGGAATCTATAGTATGTCACTCCATTAATGGGTTGTTTCCACCTGGGTGAAGTTGTAGGAAAGAGTATTGACATCTTGCGTGTATCTGTGACATGTACAGATTATGGATGATTCTATTGTGTCCAGTGTCATGGTGTAATATTTTGTTTGGAGAACCTCTAGCTTTCCACTGGTATGAACAGGTATGGCTTGCCTTTCCAGAGAAACCTCAGTGATAATATTGAGCAGCATTGAGCATGTGATATATGTTTTTAGTAAGTTTCTGAAGTTATTTAAAAATTTGTGTAGACCTCATCATGAATTTCTGTACTTGCTTTGCAATTGTTCAGCCACATTATTCTGATCTAGCTCTGTAAATTAAACTAGTCTCAAGGCACATGACTGATGCAGTTGTGAGAAAATGTGTGTAAATCAAACACTAATACAAGATACTAAGTAACAAATATAAAGAAGTCCCATTTTGTACTCCTTTATATTTACAGAATAATTGACTGCCTTCAGTTGCTGAAATACTTTTCTCCAATCCCCATCTAATACCTCTTCTACTTTATGACCGACCTTAAAACATACCACTTGACCAAGTTTATGAATAACAGTCCTAATATTTCCTGTGGGATTCTATCTCAAATTTTGCTTGTGCCTGGCTCCTATTAATTCTTGGGGTCATTTGCAATGTTTAATACATATATATTAATGCAACATGTTGCACTGTGGACCTCTAAGTTCAATCTGTAAACCTCTTTTAAAAACTTTTATAAATATCTGTATAACAATATGCTAACCCTGTTTTGGTGTCCATTATTTAGTAGTAATCATGTTTTTTCTTGCACATTCTGGGATTCTCAAGTCTTGAGGTTTCACAGATGCAAGCTGGTCTCTGCTGGAGACCTTGGGATTGAAAGGGTTAATAAGAACATAACGTGAGAAATATGACCACGAGAAGACCGTATATTGAGCCTGCTCCCCCTTTCACTTTGATCATGGCTAATTTTGGACTTTAAATCCATTTTCCACTCCCTCTTCCCATATTCTTTGTATCTCTGGTATCTGATTGTATTCAATGCTGGAGCATCTACAATCTTCTTGGGTAGAGAGCTCCAATGATTCACTACCCTTCGAGTGAAGTAATTTCTCCTCGTTTCAGTCCTAGATGATCGAGCCCTTAGCCTGAAACTGTTCTGGATTCCCCAATTGGGAAACAACCTCTCAGTATTTACCTCCTCAAGCCCCTCTAATCCTGTTTGTTTCAATGAGATCACTTCTTGTTCATTTAAATGCCAGAGAATAGAGAGGCAATTTACTCAGCCTCTCATCATCGTTTGATCCTTTCATCCTGTGAATCAATCAAGTAATATTTGCTGCCTTGTCTCCAGTGCAAATATGGTGTAGTGTGTTCACTCAGACTCTATGCAGCTATAGGAGATGCACTTTCACATACATGTTCTAGTCTTCATCTATGGTAGAAGCTCCAATATTTCTCCTTCCTATGGCTGATCAGGAATCTCACTGCTATTAGCCACCCTCCGTTGGCATGTGTTGGAAGAGTTTACAGGTTGATAATCAACGTGTTTGGCCACGTTAAGAACACATTTTTCTTGGCCATCACATCCTGGTGTGGGATTTGAAGTAAGAAGTCTCACAACACCACGTTAGAGTCCAACTAGTTTATTTGATAGTAGTCCCACAAGCTTTCGGAAATAGTATTCCTTTGTCAGGTGTTGGAAAGTTCTGATCAGAGAAGGGCATATAAAGTCACACACATAGTTTACAGAATACTGATTAGAATGCAAGTCTTTACAGCTAATCTGCTGTTCAAGTCTTAAAGATAAGACAATGTGAGTGGAGATAACATTAGCATAGATTAAAGAGATGTGTATTGTCTCCTGACAGGACAGTAAGTGAGATTTTACAAGCCTAGGCAAGTCATGGGGGTTACAAATAGTGCGACATGAACCCAAGATCCCGGTTGAAGTCGTGCTCGTGTGTGTGGAACTTGGCTATCAGTCTCTGCTCAGCGACTCTGCGCTGTCGTGTGTCGTGAAGGCCGCCTTGGAGAACGCTAACCTGAAGATCAGAGACCGAATGCCCGTGACCGCTGAAGTGTTTGCCAACAGGAAGGGAACAGTCTGGGATTTGAGTGCTACCACTGCATACAAGACCTCCCCTTTTATTACAAGTATATTCTTCCTTAAATATGGAGACCTAAACTAAACAATGTATTCCAGATATGAGGCCACCAAAACTCTGTACAAGAATTCTTTATTCTTGTGCTCCAAAACTCTTGCATTAAAAATCAACATGCCATTTGTTTTAAAAGCTAAATACTGTGGAATCAGGAACCTGAAACAAAAACAGAAATGCTGGAAAATCTCAGCAGATCTGATAGCATCTGAGGAGACGGAATAGACGTTTCAAGACTGCGTGACTCTTTGCCAGAGCTATTTGTTTTGCTAATTTCTTTTTGTACTTGCACCTATTTTATGCATCCTTTGTAGGAGTACCCGAGGCCTTCTGAACAACATTTACAACTTTCCAACCTTTCAAAAAATATTCTGCTTTTCTATTCTTGCGTGATATTGATCCTTTCTACACCCTAGCTATGATTGTAACACTATATTCTGCACCTCCCTTTTCTTTCTCCCCTATGTATCTATGAATGGTATGTTTTGTCTGTGTAGTCAGCAAGAAACAATACTTTTCACTATATGCAAAAACCAGTTCTGGATTATTGGCAAATGAGTATGGCATGGCACTAAAGAGTGAAATCAGCACAAGTCTAAATTAATGCATGCTTTCTCCCTGAGTTGGTTGAAATTTTCAGCACAAGGCCTCTTCGTAGACCGTGGTTCTTTAAATTAAAATTGCAGTGGAGTAAAGTACAAAGCTGGAGACTATGATTTTCACACAGGGTACCTGCTATGGGTTCCACAAACCAGAGGGAAAAAAAATTACCCAAAGGAACTTAAGTCAGAAATCTCTCACATTTCTACAAATATGGATCATAGGCCACAGTTGTTTTCTCAGTTTATTACTTGGGTTTTGTTTTCTTTTGGGATCCCACTATGTTCTCACAGACAATGGAGAAAAACTGGTCTTGGGCTGTTGCCCTATACATGTACAAACAGCATTGTTGTGATGGAGCTGTGAAGTGATACCATCCTTGTTTCCAGCTTCATGCTGGTACGGGTGGAGGGGGTGGGGCGGAGTGGAGTGTGTAGTTGAAGGAGTGACTTGGTGCAGCATTTTGCAATTGTTGTCTCAAAGTTCATTCTCAGAGTCTAGTAGTTGATATTCAATTCTTCCCGTAAGAAAATACTAGGGATCATACATAATGGGGTGGAGGAAATCATATATAGTTGGGGGGAGGATAGCTGATAGGAAAGATGTGTAGTTTGAATGTTAGCAATACCTGAATCCTTCATTCCCTTGTCTGACTACTTTTCTACTGCTTTAGCGCTTCCCTGACAAGATTTGAAATCACTCAAAACTGTGCACTTACATGGAGTTAAACTTTGACTAATAACCAGATCTTACCAGTAGTTGGCATCAAGTGCATTGCCACTGGTGGTGTAGGATAGGAGTTGTCCGTCAGGAACTGTTTTTTCCTAACTCTGTGGTTAATGAAGTGATTTGACTAAAACATTCCTTTTAAAATTTATGAATAATTCTCTGCTTTGAAGGCACCAAATATTTGATATTGGCATGCTTTTGATATTTAAATAAGTGTATTGAGGAAATGATGTTGAGGGTTCAGTTATCACACAATAATTTAAGAGAAGGTACAGTGTTAAGAGTCAGTCATGTTTGCCTAACTCATTAGCCACCGAAACTATATGGTCAGTACTCACTCCTTTACAAAGCAATGTTATTGCTCTCACAATAAAAAGTCTCTTCCAAACACTCATGACTATACCCAAAAATAAAAATATCGTAAGTTACTAGTCTCCAAATTTTTAACCTATATCTGTTTCTTCCACCTTTTTTTATAGATGGAAATGTCTGGGGATAAATGTTTCAAATACCAATGTTCAGACATCTCAACACATAGGTCACAAAGCCCTGTGCGCAAGACAGCTCAGTGAAACAAGGCAATTCAAAAATTCTTTGAATACATTGAAATAAAACATATAAAATACTATCCATCACATTCACAAGTAAAACCGAAGAGACCCACTTGTAACTTTGAGTTGAGCAAATGTGCAACTTCACTAACATAATAAATAGAGATGACTCCCATGTATCTTACCCTCAGTTTATAATCTCTGTAGGAATCATACGTTTTGAAAGGCACTTGACTATGAACTGATATAATAACATTCAATGCAAAACTGGTTCCCTCTACAGGTCAAATCAATGAAAGGTGTGGAGGTAACTAGTGATAAATACTAAATGTTTTGACTGGGTCAATGTAAAGTAAAATTAACATATCCATCTCATGAATATTAATCATATATACTCAATTTGTTCAAATTCACGTTCAATATGGTCTACCCCTTTAAAGAAAGAAGCACTTCATACCGATTCGATGTTGAATTTTCTGCTCTGTGCTTTCAGAATGTCATATTGTAACTTGTGCCAAATATTTAACTTGCTGGTGTTAACAACCATAAGGGCGTGACTGGGCTGACTGGCAACAGGCTGAGGGAGGAGGCTAGACGCTTAAATATAGTTGTATCTGGTGGGGGAAGTGCTTGTATTCCCTGGCAGTTTAGGTAAGCTCTTTGTTCTTACTGGCTTGTTAAGGGACAGTATTAAATTTGGGTGGTCCAAATTCATACATAAAGTCTAAAGTCTTATAAATCCTATGACATTGACCAGCTTATTAGTTTGATTTTTTTTTAAAAAAATGGTAGCTCTACCTGATGTAGATTTCCACAGTTAAACCTGCAGTAGATAAGGAAATCAATCTACAAAAATATTTGTTTGTTATTCTGTGTTAGTGACAATGACAAAGAACCTAATATGGGGAGTGATATAAAGGTTCATATTACTCAATAATACTCGTTTAATATAACTGTCTTTGTGCTTTTATGTTTATAGTGAAGGAACTATAGTTTTGACCCTACAAAGAAACTCCAAGGGCTTTATTCAGATTTTGGAGAAATGAGGAATTTCACAGGCCCTGTAAATAATGTTCATAAACACCTGATTGTTTTCGATAACCCAGATTCATGCCAGCACTGCGTACTGGCACCAGAAGCGATAATATTTTACCTTGTGAAAAAAAGGGATTCATTCAGTCCCAGGAATTGTGGACAAGGTTTAATTGAGCTGTATCAAATAAAAGAGGATCTGTTTTCTTTAAAAAAGACCTGTATCCCCATAAGGTGTCACTTGTTCATGTGTGCAAACAGTAGCAAACTCAAGAAAACAGGTTAAAACTGGATTAAATGTTTAAAAGAATCATTCTCCTAACTAAAGAACACATCGATGTCAGTCAGCATATAAATGGCAAGCAGCCAATGATCATTTCCTCAAAAACCACCTGACCCTAGCTGGCCCAGCTGCCCATGTAAATAAGGCTGTTTAGAATGTGTAAATGCCTCTCCCTGGTTTCACTCCACCTCAGCCAGCCAGAGCGGTTTCCTGCTCTTTGTTTCAAGGCTGAAGTTTGCGTCATGCATTCCAAGTGCTATTTCAATGTTCTTTCCTGTTTAGGTTGTTTTCTACCAGAGGAGTTGCAGCCCTGTCCCAGCCCACCCCCCCAGCCCCTTCCTTCCCCCAGAGCCATTATCTATTGACATGTTCTGTGACTGGTGGTTACTTCAGCCTGGTTGTTTCCAGTCAGGAAAGTTAAAGCTTTTCATGAGATAACAGTTTACAAATTGAATTTAAACTAGATGATCAACTATCGCTTGCAGTTATTTTCCTCCTGACACAAAAGTGAATGTACCTAGTACTCTGAAAGTTGAGACAAACGAAGGAGGTATCCTGTTGTTGTAAGTCAGATTTGTGATGTGAAGTATTTGTGATTTTTTTTTTTCTAATTTTATTTTAAATGAACTTTTCTGCATTATTATTATAATTGAATTAATAACATTTTCTGATTGTTTCTTTTTCCAGGAAGAATTTAAGAAAGGGACATTAACTGAGTGAAAAGACAAGGTAGGTGCTCTATCTGATTACCTCCTCCTAGGTCATTCCCTATTATGTCAGAATGATTGTGTTGCATCTATTACTAACACACAACCAAGCTGCTTTTCATGAAGATCTCTGAATTTGGCTTTATCGTTGTTCACACATCCATTTTTTTGGGGGGTATCTGTACAAGCAGTTTTTGATGTATGCATCCTGTGTAACCTGCATCAGTCCCAAAGTGAATGCACTCATTCTGTTTAGGCAAGTTGATATGAAAAGAAAGAGTCCTACTGGTGAACCTGTTCATTCTAGGTTTTTGTCTGGCTTTAGGAGATCACACCATGAGAGCTGGTGGCACCAATAATCACTCTTTAGTAGCAGCTTTAGTTTACTTATGGTAGGCATAATGCCTTGAGGAGACAAAAGATCATACACTATTATGCTTTGATCAGTTTAAGAAGTTTAGCTCATTGCAACATTTAACTGATTAATACTAAGTCCGTTGAATTGCCATTTTGACAGTTGTAAATGCACAGTCTACTCACTACAGCAATAGGGAAACTCAGAACACTCATGTAAATTTAAAAACAAGCAAGAAGCTACTGCCACCAGATAACCTGTGAATATATAAGAGTGCAGGACAGTGTGTCCATACTACAAACCAAGAGAGAGAACTCTGCTTAAACTTATACTATCGTGAATATCCACATGACCTCTTCATTAATGGTACATGAAGAATAATTAATGTTATTCTTCATGGATTGTTAAACCCCAGTGACTGTAACAGAGTCAGATCAGGAGCTGACACAAAATTCTCATTGTTGCATCAATTACAAAATAAAAGCCACTTTGTAAATTACAAAATAGCATCTCCTTAATTTAACATGGCACTCAGGTTGCCTTGCTCTTTAATTGTCCAGCTGTTATGCATTATCATAACACTACCATAGGACACTATCATGTACCTTTGATATGACAAATAAATGGATCAGATTCCGACATCTAATTTTTTTTGGAACTCATTCATGAGACAGGGGAATTGCTGGTTGGCCAGTATTTGTTGTCCATCCCCCGATGCCCAAGAACAGATCAGAGTTAACCACGTTACTGTGGCTCTGGAGTCACATAGAGTAGGCCAGTAAGGACGGCAGATTTCCTTCCCTAAAGGACATTAATGAACCCGTTGGGTTTTTCTGACAATCAACAATGGTTTCGTGGTTGATAGTAGATTCTTAATTCTCAGATTTTTTTTTTAATTGGATTCAAATTTCACTACCTGCTGTGGCAGGATTCAAACCTAGGTCCCCAGAACATTAGCTGAGTTTCTAGATTAATATTTAACAATAATACCATTAGGCCATCGCCTCCCCTGATAATGTCATCCAGTTCTTATGTTGTTGCCGCATCCCTAAGAAATAATGACATTACCATATGCTAGAATCTAGAATGTTTGTTTTTCCGATTTGGAAGCATTGGAATAAAAGAGATTGTGTTGCCTCACAGCACCAGGAACCCAGTTTCAATTCCTGGCTTGGATCACTGTCTGTGTGGAGTCTGCACATTCTGTCCATGTCTGCATGGGTTTTCTTCGGGTGCTCTGGTTTCCTCCCACAGTCTGAAAGATGTGCTGGTTAGGTGCATTAGCCATGCTAAATTTTCTCAGTGTACCTGAACGGTGCAATGGAATGTGGTGACTCAGGAATTTTTACAGTAACTTCATTGCAGTGTTAATGCAAGCCTACTTTACTTTTACTTTATATATTTCTGGCGATGAAAGAAATCAAATGCTGGAAAAATGGAATATAGTAAAAGCTACAAGGATATTAGCACCATCCAAAAATGAGAAAGACAGATTAACTTTACAAGATCAAATTCTTTGTTGGAATTTAACATGGATCATGAGGTCGCAATCGGCACAGCATAAAACATTTTGTTTTAATGCCACAGATCGTGTTCAGGCCTATATTCAGTGTATCAGCCAATCCCCTTTACAACTAAGATTTTTTTAAATAGAATTCTATAGTGCAGAGGAGATCATTTGGCTCATTAAGACTGCACCAATCACAGTCCTAACACAGACCCTATCCCATAACACCACACATTTAGCCTAGCTAGTTCCCCTGACACTACGGGGCCAATTTAACATGGCCAATCCACCTAACTTGCACATCTTTGGACATGCTTTTTAAGGCATTGTTCTGTTATGGAATGTGGATGTCACTGGCCAGACCAGCAGTTATTGCCTATTTATAAATACCCTTCAGAAAGTGGTAGTGTGTTGCCTTCTTGAATCTTTGCAGTCCATGTGTTGAGGGTACACCCACAGTGTTTATAGGAAAGGAGTACCAGGGGTTTGACACAGTGACAGTGAAAATAATGCTACAGGTAATTAATTCCCTGTAATGTTATAATTGCATCCATATTCGGCCTCCAATTTTCACATTGTATGTTTATTGATCGTATAAATTGGAGCGTGAGAACAAGCAGACAATATAGGCCAGCAGTACGCACCATATTGTTTTGAGGATGCATGTGAATTTAAGTCCACACAGAGCAGACTGCACATGGCAAATAATGAGCAGAAATATGTTATTTAGCAACACAGAATGGAATGTGGAGCTGGGTTTCAAGCTAAAGGTCATAACATTCAATAACTCGTTAAATAACTGCTACAGCAAGCAGATATGGTATTCGTGCAAAACTGGTGCAAGAATGAAAAAAGGCATCTATCTTGAAGAAGACACCCAAGACCCAGCGCACCATAATAACTGGGACATGCCTCCAGTCCAATCTTGAGAGGCAATTATCAAAATGCGTTCTCAAATCATCAGAATGATTACATTATCACCAGAAACACAACGCGAGTTATGCAGTCAGGCATGGAAAGTCCCAGTCTAAGTGCAGCAAAGATTTCAGAGCAGTAACTAGTTAGTACAGCTGTCATCTGGAATGAAAATGTCTAGCAGAAGGTCAAGACTGTTCAAACTACCAAAAGACCAAATTTACCAGTTTCCAATGAAAAAGTTACCACTCTCAGACAGTGGCAAAACATAAGTACCCATGATGTCATGTCAGCAACATGGATGAAACGTTCAGGGATTTTAATGTGTCCAGTAACAAAACTGTGAAGTGGAAAGATTTAAATAGTTCTAATGAAAACCATAGAAGGTAAGATGTACGGTAGTAATCGTCATGGCTGACAGAATGGAATTAAATTGTTATTTTCAAAAAAAGTCATGCCAAAAATCAAGTTCCCTGCGAGATGTTTTGAACATGTCCCTGATGAGAGTGGGATGGTGTGATGTTTTGGATCAGCATTGTGTGGAATAGGTGTCATGGTAGCGTATGTAAAGAATGCAGTCACTAGTGCAGGACATGTTCAGATCCTATTTAACTGATGAGATCAAGGGATCCCTGTGAAGAAATAACACTCACATTGCAATCCTACCCAAGGATCCAACATCCGTAGTTCAGCTGCTTCAACAAGCCACTCGGGGATGATGTTCATGCCAAGTGAATGACGGACGGAGAGAGTGTGGAAACGTGCACTGCCCGCTTGATGTTTTGTTTGATTTCTTTATCAAATTATTTGGTGCTATTAATGCTCAACCTGTTGTCAGGCTTTTTTCTGAATGCAGAATATCCAATTCAATGAATGATGAGGAGCATGATTTGTTGTGGAGGGATGATTTTGAAACTGAAAACCCCACATTTGATCCAGAGTGAGATTCTTATGGTCACACCTTGGGGACAATCTGAATGATTTGATGAATCCTTTACAGTGAATGCCAATTAGACTACATACTTAATTTATAAAGTGTTTAGATTGTGGTTAAAGATATCGTTGTAGAATTCATTCAATAAAATGTGTCACATTGATTAGATTTTTTTTTCAAAATGGCCAAACCAGCAATTCACTTTTTGAACTGAGCCCCATTTTTAGAAGGAGTTTTCTGGATGTCAAGGGTGGACTTAGGTGCCACAATCTATGGTAGTTGTTGAATTCTAATGAAGGATCTCTGCCTGAAAGATGGCTTGTAATTTTTCTCTTTTCAGATGATGGTGAACCTGCGGAGTATTTCTAATAATTTCAAGTTAAGCAGCCCTTATACTATAGACAAGCATTTATCTGTAAAAGCAATCTGTGCTTCTCACTCTGTACCACAGTTTAAAAAAAGATAGGGATAGCGGCCTTATTTGTTCATCTATTGATGATGTGTACATCAGGCGACAGAGAAAATGATTTATATATCTATTTTCCTGTTATTCTGATGGGAAACATTTTGAAATAGTTAATGATTGATTCATAACAAGTTGTGTGTTAGTGTCAGTTCAAAAGGTCAGCGTGGAGTTCAGTCTTGTTCTTTTATCAGGCGATTATGAAATATTTAAGTTCTCAAATTTCATTCAGTTAGCTTCATTTGAAACGAACTGAGTATTCCAACAGAGGTCGGTATGCTGATTCAAAAATGATCTAATCCATCAGAATTGAGTGCAGATTGTTCTGACAAATGTATATATGTAGCAAACTAGAATGATGTAAAATTATTATTGACCAAGTATTAGTTTGTTGGTATGACTTAAAATATACCGATGAGAATATTAATATCTGTAACCAGTGTAGCAATCATAGTCAAACAGAAACATATTAATCAACCTGTTTTTTATAAAGTAGAAATAATTAGTAAAGTTCTATACTGTAGAGTTATATTCTTGTCCCAAGCAGAAGTATGGGTTTGAGACAGGAAACCAGACAGCAGTCTGCTCTGATAAGGGAGGGTATTGTCTGAGGGAGTTGGCTCAAGTGTACTCCCTGGAGAGTTTTGGGTGGGAAGGGATGGCTGACGGAATACCACATGTAAAACTGCCTAATATCCTTCTCCATAGCTGGCTGTTTTTACTTAAAAGAACTAATGGGAAAAACTTGCAGGCATTTAGAACACCATTTAATCTTGCGTTTAGTTGTATAACTCCATGACAAATGTAATCATTTCATTGTTTTTTTGTACTCTTATTATTTACTACAGTCATCAGCAAACAAGAAAATGCTTTTCTCAAAATGTATGAGAATTGTTAGCAAGATTTCAAATGTTTGTGGTTTTGTTGAAAATATTTGATAGAATGATGAAATTGAACAAATCTAAATCTTCCCTCAAATCAGTCACTGCAGCCATTTTTAGTGAATCAGATAGAACATGTGTGTAACTCTGCAGCAATGGTGCACATTGCTGATAGCTTTGTGAATTTTTCTAAAGTTTGCACTTATTAAGAAAAGAATCACTTAGCTCCTTTTTCTCCTTCTTTATTCTCGCTCTTCTGCTGTGTTCTTCATCAACTGCACACGCCGCTGCGATTCTATGAATACTTTGTGCCCAGGAGATGGGACAGTAACAAGGTTACATCAATCCAGCTGCAGAAGCCGCCAACCAAATCAGTGACCCAGTCCAGCTGATCCAAATGGGTGGACTGAGAGAAGTGGTGTGGAATCCCAAGGCTGAGATGGAAATGTGAAAAACAGTTACATCAAAGTTTAACAAGAATGGCCAAAAATTTCACTGGAGGAGGATAGCGCAGTTGAGGAGAGGGAGGAAAGATGGTGCACCATCGGCACAACCACAGTGGATGTAATTTGTTTCTTCTGTTAGGATCATTCTGATGTTGTGGCAGGGGAGGTAACCTGATCAGGAGATAACTAAACTGTGAGTGGCAGGAAAGATGGACACTGGGTTTTGGTGGACAGTAAGGTGGTTAGCAATACTGCCTCAAAGCACCAGGGACCTGAATATGATTCCTGGTTTGGGTCATTGTCTTTGTGACGTCTGCATTTTCTTCTCATGTCTGCTGGGTTTACTCTGGGTGCTCCAATTTCCTCCCACAGTCCAAAAGACATGCTGGTCAGGTGCATTAGCCATGCTAAATTCTCCCAAAGTGTACCTGAACAGGCGCCAGAGTGTGGCAATGAGGGGATTTTCACTATGACTTCATTGCAGTGTTAATATAAGCCTATTTGTGTCACTAATTAAAAAAAAACACACATTCAGAGACATTGCAGAGAAAAGGAGAGGACACAGACCAATAGTAAGCAAGGACAGAGGGACCGAATATTCATGGCAGTAGTTTTGAATGGGAACAGACTGCCTGAGGACTGTGATCTATTTACAGTATCAATTAGCATAGAGGATAGAAAGGAAGCTAGTGGTCCACTGTGGAATGAACATCATGTCAGTATAATAGAGGTGGGTCACGCAGGTAAGATATAGAATCATAAAATCCCTGCAGTGCAGAAGGAGGCTATTCGGCCCATCTTGTCTCCACTGAACACAATCCCACCCAGCCTCTATTTCCGTAGCCCCACCTATTTAACCTTCTAATCCCCTGACAGCATCAATTTAGTATGGCTAACCAATCTAACCCATGTATCTTTGGACTGTGGGGGGGGGGGGGTGTGGAGGAGAGGGGGGAACTGGTTTCCCAGACAGTCACCAGGAGAATGTGCAGACCCAAGGCCAGAATTGAATCTGGGTCCCTAACATTGTGAGGCAGCAGAGCAAATCACTGTACCATCGTGCTGCCCCGTGGGCTTGAGCTTGAGGGTCTGAGAGGAAGTGGTAGAGAAACTGGATGATATGGATTCATGCCCAAATCAGGGGAAGCTTGGGAGGTGCTGTGGTCTGATAGGGAAAGGGCAAAGTAGTAAAATTAGCTGAACTGATCTTGGTAAATTTTAATCTGATTGACAAAGTTTACAAGCTATTTTGTAGTTAAAAGTGAGAGTGGAGGGGTTAGGAGAGAAGCCTAAGGCAATGGTGAATAATAGAAGCTGGAGCTTCTCCTTTGCTCTCATAGAATCCTACGTGTAGAAGGAGGTCATTCGGCCTATCAAGTCTGCACCACCCATAACCCCATGCAGGCCCTATCCCCATACCCACTTGTATTTACCCTAGGTAATCCCCCTGACACCAACGAGCCATTTATTGCCCACCTAACCTGCACATCTTTGGACTGTGGTAGGAAACCCACGCTGACACAGGGAGAATATGCAAACTCCACACAGACCACCCAAGCTGGGAATCAAACCCAGGTCCCTGATGCTGTGAGGCAGCAATGCTAACCACTGTGCCTCCGTGTTGCCTTTAAGGGACATTAGTGAACCAGATAGTTTTTGCAACAACTGACAACTAGCATAGTCATCATTAGACTTCTCATTCCAACTTTTATTGAATTCAAATTTCTCCATTTGCCATGTTGGGATGCGAACCCAGGTTGCCAGAGCATTCACCTGAGTGTCTGGATGATGAGTCCAGTGACAGTACTGCTATGCCACCTTCTCTAGGATGATCCTGAAGTATTGTGACTAATTTTGGCAAGACTTAACCTGTCTAAAAAATGCAAATTCTAATTTATCCTAGCATAAATAGCATTTCTAAAATGACTTGCTAAATGGGCAGTTGCTTGTTCACAAAATAGTTTTTCTATTGTTTTGCCTTGTTGCAAATAGCATCTATTCTTATTGAACTTGTTGCAAAATTACTGTTAGTTTGGATTACAATGGACTTTCATAAATCCACGTGAATCACATGCCAGTTTCGTGTAATAATTAGACAAAGTACATCTAAAGTCGCCTTGTTGCTGTGGGGCAGCTGGGATGGGAAATGGTGCCAATTTGGTTCATTGTGTCCTTTGGGTAAACATTTTACTGAATGAAATTTGATCTTGGAGCACTGGAGGTGAATCACAATTTGAGCTGAGAAAATATCCTGCAGAAAATGTCTTTATTTCTCCTAAGGCTTTTACGAAACAGTTTCAGAAATATTTTAAATGAACGTTGGCTTTCATTTTGTGAGTTCCCAATTTTTGTGCACTTGGTTTAGAAATGGTGTTCAAAAACAATTACACATTCAATTAGATTACGTGGAAGCTTCTTGAAGTAAGAATACTTCAAATAAGAGACTTTCCTCCAGAGTGTGCCATTTTTAATCCTATGCGTGTATGTAGAACTGACTGCATTATCAAGTTTCTTTTTGTGTTTTTATATTTATATTTTGATTGACATTTTGTTTTGGCCACAACTGAAAGTTAGTGGGAAGAAGAATCATGAGTAAAATGCAGCAAGTTTCTCTCTTCATGCCTGATCAAACTGTAGTTATTTACGCGACCCAATTGGTTAATGCCTTTGGACAATTGCTCACAGTTTATTGGCTTTGCCTCCCCGTCCACCTCGTTTGCATACAGAAGTGGTTGCTTGGTTTCACTGTGCAGGAATGGGTGGATTATGTTTCCAAATTTCTGTCTTGTTTGGGCAAGTTGAACAGCCCTGACAAAGAGCCTTGGGGCTGGGTGTGGAAAGGCAGGAACGTCGAGTGCCACAGAAACATTTATTAACAGAAGAAAAGGTGGATTGTTTGCTTACATTAACAGCACTCTGCAGAAGACTTTTGGATGGTTTTGTTGAGAAAGAGCAGAGGAAAAGTAATGTGAGCTTGTGCTGTTGTTTGCTAGCATGCAGTGCAGTGGCAGTTAGCTTAGTTCTCCCTCAAACACTACCGTAAAAGTTAATATCATTCATTAGTGTGAAAGATAAAAAATTCATAACACAATTTGGCAAAATTTTGAATGTTTGAATCCAGGAAATTTGACTGCAATAACTAGGAAACGTAAAGTGGTTAGGGTCATGGTGATGAGGGTACTTTTTTAAAAGGAACGTAATAATCTATGAAAAATATTCTTGCCTACCCTTTTCTGACACAAGGCAATGTTGTAAATATAAAATGCACCAACCCACCATTTGCACGTTGGTATCATTGTGATGAAAAAGCTTTTGTCCTCTTCTTATTTGAATATTAGATGTGCCAAACAATTCTTTATAAAGAGGGAAGCTTCTTAACAAACACCAATGAACTGTCAGACATCCTAAAATATAGGGTGATGACTGAAGGAGGTGATCGGTTGGGATCAACTGACTTCTTGAGGGGAAAAAAAACAAATTTTAATAGCATTTAAAAATTAAAACCAGACAATCGGATCACCAAAGAAAAATATAACCAGGATAATATTATCAAAAATGGAACTATCCTGTGTTAAACTGGAACATCTGGTTAGCTTATTCTAAGCCATTCAGATATACTGTGACCTCTGTTATAACAGACATGGTTTATGTCTCCCTCAGTAATTGAGAAAATAGAATCCTTATAAGGAAGCCACCTTTAAAATGCAGCAAGTTGCTAAAGATAACTTTAAACAAATGTGATTTAAAGGTTGTATTTATGGAGGGAACAGTAGGAGTCCTTTGCTATGCTTTACTGTAAAAATAAATATCTTTAAAATGTTTCAGTGGTCCAAACTTTGTACAAAACCTAACTTTTTAAATTGACTGAATCCAGTCCCATGAATGGCCACAATGAAGTCCTGTGTGTCCTCATCCTGCACTCCGAACCAAACTGCTTATTGATGGGGCTGTGACTTTTCAGTCTTGAATACTTAAACATCTCGATCCAGTATCTGACTTACCCAAGAGTGTAAAAAAAAATGCATTACTACATTGATTAATGACACCCAGCTTAACTATGGACTGCAGTGAAATCCATCACTTTAGGGAAGTAAATAAGAACGACTCTACTGACATTTTAGCTGGCAGACAAAAATAGAGGAAGAGCAAAATAAATCTTCAGTTATGCTAACTCTGGATTTCACTACAAGGGAGAATTTAATCAGCTTTTTCAAAATGCGGCTAAAGTAAACTAATTTCTGCTTCCCATGGTAAAGCAGACAGAAATATAAATACTCTACCTCTGAAATCAATAAGGTACAGTCACCAGCACTTGTACAGCGATGCTTACAGATTAGAGATTGGATCAAATGCAACACGGTGGTACGGTGTTACCACTGCTGTCTCTAGTCACTGGGGACCCGGGTTCAATTCTCAGCTTGGGGCACTGCCTGTGTGGAATTTGCACATTCTCCCCACATCTGCATGGGTTTACACTGGATGCTCTGGTTTCCTCCCACTGTCCAAAATACATGCTGGTTTGTTGCATTGGCTATGCTAAATTCTCCCTCTGTGTACTTGAACAGGTGCTGGAGTGTGGCAACTAGATCATTTTCATATTGACTTCGTTGCAGTGTTAATGTAAGCCTACTTGTGAAACAAACAAATTAAACTAAATGGAAACTGTTATTTTCGAAACCTTGTCTTGAATAGCTCTAACTTCATCATCACCCAACCTTCTGCACTCAAGAATTAAGGGAGCAGGCATTAGATTAAATTAGTTTTAAAATATTTAAAAATGCTATGTAAAATCCAAAGCCTATTGGATAGAGGTACATAGGAGGAGGTGTTAGCTATTCTTGAGAGTTTGAAAATAGATACGTCCCCTGGGCCGAATGGGATTTATCCCAGGTTACTCTGGGAGGCTAGAGAAGAGATTGCAGAGCCTTTGGCTTTGATCTTCATGTCATCGTTGGCTACAGATATAGTGCCGGAAGACTGGAGGATGGCAAATGTTGTCCCCTTGTTTAAGAAGGACAGTAGAGACCATCCTGCAAATTATAGACCAGTGAGCCTTACATCTGTTGTGGGAAAGTTTTGGAAAAAATTATAAGGGAAAGGATTTATAGTCATTTAGAAAGAAATGAATTGATTAGGGATAGTCAACATGGATTTGTGAAGGGAAGGTCGTGCCTCATGAATCTTATCAAGCTTTTTGAAAAGGTGACCAAAGAGGTGGATAAAGGTAAGGCAGTTGACGTGGTGTCTATGGATTTTAGCAAAGTGTTTGATAAGGTTCCCCATGGAAGACTACTGCAGAAAATGCAGTTGCATGGGTTTGAGGGTGATTTAGCAAATTGGATTAGAAATTGGCTAGCTGATAGATGACAGAGGGTGGTGATTGATGGGATATATTCAACCTGGAGTTTAGTTACAAGTGGTGTACCTCAGGGATCTGTTTTGGTGCCACTGTTGTTTGTTATTTTTATAAATGACCTGGATGAGGGTGTAGAGGGATAGGTTGCTGACCATATCGAAGTTGGAGGAGTTGTACACAGTGAGGATGGATGTTACAGTTTGCAGAGGAACATAGATAAGTTGCCGAGCTGGGCCAAGAGGTGGCAAATGGAGTTTAATGTGGAAAAGTGTAAGGTGATTCACTTTGGTAAGAGTAATATGTGTGCAGAATATAGGGCTAATGGTAGGACTCTTAGTAGTGTAGATGAGCAGAGAGATCTCGGTCTACAGGTGCACAGATCCCTGAAAGTTGATACTCAAGTTAATAAGGTTGTTAAGGAGGAGCATAGTGTGTTAGCATTTATTGGCAGAGGGGCTGAATTTCGGAGCCGAGACGTCATGTTGCAACTGTACAAAACTCTGGTGCGACCGCACTTGGAGTATTGTGTACAGTTTTGGTCGCCACATTATAAGAAAGACGTGGAGGCGTTGGAAAGGGTGCAGAGAAGGTTTACCAGGATGTTGCCTGGTATGATGGGTAGGTCTTATGAGGAAAGACTAAGGAACTTGAGATTATTTTCATTAGAGAGGAGAAGGCTAAGAGGTGACTTAATTGAGACATATAAGATGATCAGAGGGTTAGATAGGGTGGTTAGTGACAGCCTTTTTCCTTGGATGGAGATGGATAACACGAGGGGACGTAGCTTTAAATTAAGGGGTGGTAGTTATAGGACGGATGTAAGAGGTGGCTTCTTTACTCAAAGGGTAGTAAGGGCGTGGAACGCCCTGCCTGCAGCAGTTAAACGCCAAGTTTAAGGATGTTCAAATGGTCAGTGGATAGGCATATGGATAGCATTGGAATAGTTTATGTTAGAGAGCCATAAAATTGGTTCCATTGGTCGGTGCAACATCGAGGACCAAAGGGCCTGTACTGCACTATAATGTTCTATGTTCTATTAACTGATTTTTCAGCCAGGTACATAAACCAATTTGCATTTCTCATTATTGCAAAGTCACAATATGAACTCAGATTTTAGAAAAAGAAACAAATTATTTGAATTGCATTTCCATTTCTCCCCAAATCAATCCTTAGCTAACAGATGGTTCTATAAATGTTGTACTAAACATGTATGGGTGGGTCACTCACTCCCCTTTGCTCTCAAGGGCTGAAGAATTGCAATTGAGATCTGGGGCAAAATAAGAGAGTGAAATATGGAAGTGAATCAATGTTTTGTGTGTGATATTTCATGTGGCATTGTGAATGCAAAAAGGAATATGCACAGAAAACTGTCAAATATGAATCAAACCGTTATGGATTTAAGTTCCTCTCTGGAACTTGAGCACAAAAATCAAAACTGATATTCCAGTGTGGTATTGAGGGTGTGCTGTACTGTTGAAGGTACCATCTTTCAGATGAGATGTTAAACTGAGGCCCTTTGTGGCCCCTCAGGTGAATGAAAAGATTTATAGCACTGTGTTGAAGAGGGAGAGAGGATACTCTTGGCTAATATTTATCCCTAAATCAAAATCAGAAAAGCAGATTATCTAATCATTATTACATTACTGTGTGTGTTGAGCTTGCTGTGTGAATTTGATTGCTGCTTTTCCTATCTTACATCAGTGAATATATTTCAAAAGAAGTACTTCATTGGCTGTGAAATACTTTGGGATGTCCTGTGGTTTTGGAGGTGCGATATCAATGCTCATTTTTCTCTGTTTAAATGGCTCTGTTTTCACTGATAGCTCACCTGAAACCAAATCAGCCCAGCTCTGAATTCAAATCAGTTCAGCCCTTTTGAGTTTTGGAATATTTTTGTGGGAACTTCAATAACCATTTAAAGTTTATTTATTAGTGTCACAAGTAAACTTACATTAATGCTGCAATGAAATTACTGTGAAAATCCCCTAGCTGCCACATTCCAGCACCTGTTCATAGAATCCCTACAGTACAGAAGGAGGCCATTCATCCCATTGAGTCTGCACCAAACACAACCCCATCCAGACTCTAACCCCACATATTTATCCTGCTAATCCCCCTGACATTGGGGTCAATTTAACATGCCCAGTCAATCTAATCTGCATATCTTTGGATTGTGAGTGGAAACCGGAGGAAAACCACGCAGACGTGGGGAGAATGTGCAAACTCAACACAGACAGTGACCCGAGGCCAGAATTGAACCCAGGTCTCTGGCGCTGTGAGGCAGCAGTGTTAACACTATACTGCCCGCTGTGTTTGGGTACACTGAAAGAGAATTTAGCATAGTCAATGCACCTAATTATTTAACAAAAGAACTTGTCCCGTATCTTGTACTTTTTTTAAAGTCACTCACAATAATCAATCAACATTTGCTCCCAAGAGTGAAGAAAGCAGATTTTGCCCATTGCTGTCCCACTGACACATCTTGCTATTGTTGTATAACCATGGGGATAGTTTAACACATTTTGCTGATGTGTTCAGCATTTAGGAATCTAGATAAACATAATTCTGACAGCTTAACAATTCTGATTTCCTTGTTGTTTGTATTCTTGAAATAAAGATATTGTACTTTGGAGGAGAAACATTGATGTGTATCTGGCTACCAAATAAATGGTAGGTGCAGGAATAATTTGTACTTGAATGACTCGTGATCAAAGCTAGGTAAACAATTGGTCTGAATCATTTGGGAGCTAGTGACTAAGCAAGTAGGAAGGTTTCAGACCAATTAGATTTGTAATCGAACATTGTGCTAATCACACAACAATGAAGATGAATCATTGGCACACAATCAAATCATCATAAAATTTCTGTAACTTCCTGGTTAAATATATTTTTCGACTTTTCTAAAGAATGCTGTCCTGGTCAGCTTCCCAATTTCCACTCTAGGTAAACATGAGCTTATCCAAAACCTCTACTGCCTATAACCTGACTCGCACCAAGCTCTGTTCGCTCACTATCTCTGTACTTGTTAAACTACATTGGCTTCCAATCTGGTAATCCCTTAGTTTTAACATTTTTACTTACTTTTTCATATTGATTTTATGGTTTCAACCTTCCCCATATCTGTAATCTCCTCCAGCCCTATAGTCAGCTGTCCTCACTACAGCCAGTATTCCAGTATTGTACGTGGCCATTGGTCAGAAGAACAATCCTTATGGCCTCTCAGAGTTGGGTAGGTTGCTTAATTAATAACAAACTACAAATTTTTTTGTGTAGTAGGCTGATGTCAATTCAAAACGCCTTTGATACAAGATTATCTTATCAGATAGCTGTTATGAACTAATCTTTGACTGAAAACTTCCAAGAAACATGATCTTCCCTGCCCCTACCCATCCCACTCCATCCCAAACCCAAACTACTTCTATCATGTAAAGTTCTACAACAGACTTGCTAGCCTGTAAAAACCTAACACAATGGTTTCCTAAGACTACTAAAAGATGATAACAGGGCACAGGTGGGGAAAACTGTCATGAAAGCTAATGTTGTTCAAAATTGAGCCTGTCTGCTGACAATATGAATGCCAGTAGTGGGCTGTGCTGAAATGCCAAGCTGTCACGTGCCCAGATAGATACCACAACAGCTCTACTTGAGTAAGTGATGGTTGACACTGTTTAACCCATCCATCGAAGGCATACAGACAGTTCCAAACATTGGTGCAATCTGAGAAGATTCCACAAAGCGAGTTGTGCAAAGCTTCATTGCTGATTAGATATACAGATCCTGTTCTTTGAAAGAAGTAAGTTTTAAAGGTTAATGGCCCTTGTTTTGTTAATTAAATGATGACAATAGTCTGCTAAAGGCCAGGATCCAGCAAATTAAAGAAATGTGCATTGAGGGAGCTTACCACACCCACACTGTGCAATGGTGACATCAGAAGATAAACATATTTGCTGTTGAGTAAGATTTGCAATGAGTAACTTTATAATCACAACATCCTGGCATGTGGTTGCACTCTGCACCATGGTACGACATAGTTCATGCCAGGTCAAGCCCTTGTTCTCAGCCAGGGAAGTGGGGAAAGATGCATAGCTGAAGATAATAAGTTAAAGGATGTGGACCAACCATTAGCTTGCAAATCGTAGTAGTCAATTATACAGTTGGAATAGCAGAGACCAGAGAACAGGTCTCCGGCTGAAGAATGACTTGTGGCAATGGAGGTATGTAAATAGCAAACCAAACAATGCAAGGAGCGAAGGCAGGATTTTGGAATGTTTACAAGGAACTCTCAGTTGTTTGTTTGTTTCATTTATGGAGATAGCTTACTTGTCCAACTAATGAATTTGAAAATGCAACTTGAGGAAACAAATGTACAATTATTTCTGGATTGTAATTACTTGTTGTTTTTCAGTCATCCATTTAAGGTTAATATTGGATCATGTTAAAAGTGTTTGATAAAGTTGCTCGCCAGATATGTCAACAACTTGGATAACTTACAGCTCAATGGCTCCCTGCCTAATATGGTGCAGAAGACCTGTGGCATCCTGCAAGGATTTGGGGGCATAATATTTGAGGGCTGTTGTCACTTTACCAGTCATGGGCAAAGCAGTTGTGACAGTCACTGAGATTGCAGAGCTTCATGAGAAAGCTGGTAGAGGAGCTTAGTGGCATAACTGAGAGACAGCTGTCACTGTGACAGAATTCAAGGGTCCCAAACATTTCTTCTGGAAAGAGCAAAAAACACTGGCTTCATAAGTGCAGATGTCTGTGATAAATAACAAAAGAGGGGATTAACTTGTAATCCCTAAATGAAGTTGATGCCTACTTCAGCTCATAAAAGCCCACAGATGTGCAGGTTAGGTGGATTGGCCATTAAATTACTCCTTAGTGTCCCAAGATGTATAGGTTAGAGGAGGTAAATATGTGAGGTTATGGGAATAGGGCCTGGGTAGGTGCTGTGTCAGAGAGTCAGTGTAGATTTGATGGGTCAAATGGCTTCCTCTGCACTTTAGGGATTCTGTGATAAATAACAAAGCAACTGGCATAGACAAGAATTCAACAATCCCTTACCCAATGGATCAGATGAAAGTTCTTCAGTCCTGCCACAATCAATCACGATTGAACAACTAATCAAATGTTCCATTAACATTCTCATTCTTAATGATGATGGAGACCACTTTTTAGTCAGTTTAATTCACTCCACCTGATTATAGTAAGATGGTTGGGCACAGTGGATACAGCAAAAATCTCTTGGCATGATGGCACAGTGATTAAAGCTTTTAAGTTATTTATTAGTGTAACAATAGGTTTACATTAACTATAATGAAGTTACTGTGAAAGTCACCATACTATGGCATCTTTTCAAGTACGCTGAGAGAGAATTTAGTCAAGCCAATGCACCTAACCAGCATATTTTTTGGACTGTGGGAGGAAATCAGAGCACCTGAGAAAACCCACACGTACACAGGGAAAATGTGCAGACTCTGCACAGACATTGACTCAAGGCTGGAATTGAACCTGCGTCCTTGGTGCTATGAGGCAGCAATGCTAACCACTATGCCACTGCTGCCTCACAGTGCCAGGGACCCAGGTTCAATTCCAGCCTTGAGCCACTGTGTGGAGTCTGCACATTATTCCCATGCCTGTGTGGGTTTCCTCCTGGGTAAGATCCTTTTTCAGAAAGTCAGTGCCAACTCGATGAGCCAAATGGCTTCCTTCTGCACTGTAGGGATTCTATGGTCCTAACATCCCAGATGCAGTGCTGAATAATGATGCAATCAGCAGCAAGGTGTTGGGAGGTGAGAAGTTTGATGGATGATTTGCCAGATTATCTTTATCCATCCCATTGTGGGGACAGAACACATCTGGGTTTGGCATATCCTGAGTTCCAGATTATATACTAAGGGATGAACTAAAGCTTGAAGCAAAGGAGCAATGGGGAAAAATCATATCTTAGACCCTCCATCATTGCGCACCAAGTGAGTATAACCAGTGTAAAATCCCTCTGGCTGTGTTTGACCTGTAGATCGTAATTCTCCAACATCACCTGTGGATGGAACTAACCAGTCCTGCTGCTGAGAACGGAGATTTGGCTGAGTGCCATATTCTCCAGACTCACTGGCAGCAGTAGGGAACCACGTGAGATTGGAGAATTTGGGCTTTAATGAATATTGTAAATGTTAGTCATAATTGTAGTGTAGAACGCACAGTACTGAAAGAAATTGATTTGCTTTACCTGTGATACCAATATCCCATGAATGAAAAAAAACAAACATACCCTTGACTGAAGAGGCAGGGAAAGGAGTCTTTAGATCACTGGTTATATATCACATCGGCTTATATACAAAACCAAAGAATCATCTTTTATTGAACCGTGTAGGTGAGTGTAGGCACTGAGTGGCTTTCATGATCATAAGAGTCAAGCTGTTTATAATTTTGAAATTTGTGTATAGTGCAGTAAGTGGCACACTGTCATAGCTTGGATCAAATGGCAATATTGTAGAGAAAGAATAGGTAAAGGCCAGAAAATGGTAATTTCATCCAGGGTAGTGGGCTCCTGCTGCTGGACCTGAGGCACTGACACGAGCTGGTAGGTGGAACATCAGCTGGCTTTCCGATGCTGATTTTGAATTACCCTATACTGACACCATGTTGAGAATCAGACAAATTCATACTGCTGCCACGGGAGGTTTGCAGCCAGCAGTGCACGTGACTAAAATTTCCCCTTGCATTACGAATTCTCAGGACTGATGACTGTAATAACGAGACCAGAATTTTAACCAATATATGAAATCTAAAGCACAAACAGGCCACTCATCCCAGTAGGTCTATGCTGGTTTTTGCATTCCATTCTCTGAATCAACATACCACCTGACATCATCAAAGTATTAATAGAATATCTGTATGGATATTGTACCTGTCAGACTCTTAAGATTTACTGATAAACTTATCCTCGGGAATAGCCACACAAAACTGAAGGGGAGTGGCAGAGGAATACAATTCTAGAACAGTAAACTATCTTTTAGACTCCAAACAGATTGTAACCTTAACAGAGAGAGTATCAACAATGAGCGGTTAGCAAATATATATCATTTGATGACTATACATTCAGAAAACAAGCAAATGAGGTAAGGGCACATTATATCACACACAATAGCATTTTGCCAAAGTCTGTTTGATAGTACCTTTCAAATCCATAATCATTACCAGTTTGAAGGCCGGGGGTAGCACACACACGTCATCTGTAAGTTCCTCTCCAAGTTGCACGTCATCCTTTATTGGAGCTATATCGCTGTTTCCTCATCCTCTTTGATCCTGAAACTCCCTCCCTAACACCACTGTCAGTGTACAATCATTGTTCGCAGCAAACTACCCAACCTTCAGGAGAACAGTGACCACAATACCACACAACCCTGCCACTGCAACCTCTGCAAGACATGCCGGATCATAGACATGGACGACATCATCAAACGTGAGGATACCATTCACCAGGTACACGGTACATACACTTGCAACTCGGCCAACGTTGTCTACCTAATACGTTGCAAGAAAGGATGTCCCGAAGCATGGTATATTGGGGAGACCATGCAGACACTACGACAGCGGATGAATGAGCATCGCTCAGCAATCACCAGGCAAAACAGTTCCCTTCCTGTGGGCGAACACTTCAGCAGTCATGGGCATTCGGCCTCCGACCTGCGGGTAAATGTTCTTCAAGGGGGCTTTCGTGATACACGACAGCGCAGAGTCGCTGAGCAGAGACTGATAGCCAAGCTCCGCACACATGAGGACGGTCTTAACAGGGATCTTGGCTTCATGACACACTATCTGTAACCCCCGTAACTTGCCTGGGTTAGCAAAAAACCTCACTTACTGTGCTGTCTGGAGAAAACACACAATTCTCCAACAATGCTCAGGATTCCCTTCACACACATTGTTCGCCACTTTAACACTTCAATAGCAGGTTAGATGTAAGGATTCGCATTCTAATCAGCAATCTCTGACTGTCTGTGCTGATGTGTGCTATTGCAGACCAGAACACTGCATTTGTCTGAAGAAGACACAAGAGTCGAAAGCTCACTTTTTTACTATCAAATAAATCGGTTGGATTATAAATTGGTGTTGCTAAATTCTTACAGTGTACAAGCTAACCATGTGGACTGCAACCGATCAAGAAGGCAGAACACCACCACCTTATCAATGGTGATTAGAAATGGAGATTAAATTCTGACTTCACCAGCAATGCCCCCATGCATGAATATTTATAAAATGAATATTTGAAAAACTATACTCAAAAAGCCTGCAGCAGGTTTTGTGGTAGCCCAAAGCTAAATGGTGAAAGATTGTTCATAACTATGCTGATGCCTAAATTAAGTATCATTATGGAACGTACCTCTCTGAAAATTTTCTTTTTTGATTTAGTCCAATGTGCCAAGTGGACAAGGTGAGCCCTTAATCCATCTCCTGACTGCCCAAAACATAATTCAAATTCAAATCTAACTCATAGTCTTTACAAGAGAGTCGTACAAGATCCAAGCTGACAAGAAAATGCATTGTACCTGTTCTAGGGGTTTGACCTTAACCAAAAGGCTGAGAAGCCTCTGTGAAAAATGAGATTTGGCTGATTGTTGAACCAAAATGAGACTGTAGGTCTCATAGATGTACAGTATAGCTGTATGGTGCTTTTGCGTACAGTATGGGAGTACACTGCTTTGGATGTATTGTAGAAGTATACAGTGGTATGGGTGTACATATAGGTGTAGTGTGTCTTAGGTGTATGAGCTTTTAGGTGTCTGGTATGTGTATAGAGGCTTTAGGTGTACAGTATATTTGTACATATGGGTGTATGGTGCTTTAGGTATACGGTATAAGGGCCCTTTACAATAACATGAGCAAACTGCTGTGAACTGTGCTCTTAACACAATTTTGTATTTCTAGCAGAAGCCGGGATGTAAAATTAATCCTGCTCTATCCTCCTGTTAAATGAAAACATACAATACATTGTTCATCTCTTTTGGATAAGAAGAATCAGCCAATACTTGAAGGGAAAACACAGAAAACTGAAAATTCAGAATTGTTTCAGTGTCAGGAAAAGACAGATGAATAATTCAGGTGGGAGCAAAATTCTTGGCCAATTCTAGAGGAAGATTGTACCTGAACCAGTAACCTTTCTTTAACAATAGAACAGCAAATACTGGAAATGCTCAGCAGGTCAGATAGCGTCTGGAGAGGGAAACCGAGTCAGTATGCCTGATTTTAACTCTGCAAAGTGGATGTGTTTTGAATGGTTAAAATCAGGCTCACGTTTCAGGTTGATATTTTACAGAATCTTTCTTTTACTGATGTCAATTAATGTGCTCTGTATTTCTGTCCTGGATCAATTCTACAAGTTTACGTGGCAGTTCTGCATGTAGCCTAGAACTATATGAAACTTCAGTTTTGTTCTGAAGTGCTTTGCTGGTTCAGATGCATTTGAGAACAGTTTAAATTCAGACATACCTTTTTGCTTTTTAATGTACTGAGAGTTTTGTTTCAAGTATATATTGTCCTAGTTTTTGGCTTGATTAATATTTGTTTTCATCATTCACCACATAGGTCATATTAGAACTGCAAAACCCTCCACCCTAAACAAATATTTTAGTTGTCTTTTTTTAACCTTATGTTTAACATGGTGAAACTTGTGCGTCATCTCTACGTACATATGTTTATCATGGATTACTGTCATAAACCAGTACAGATAGGCAAATATATCACTAAATGTGCTTTTAACTGTATAGGGAAAGTAAGAGAGAGTGGTCAGATAAAAGAAATCCCATGTTAAATAAAGGGCTAAACTATTACGTGTTGCTATTAAAAGCCTGCAGTCATGCGCCATTGAACAATTTTTATTGGGGCTCTTCAGAAGGGTGTTTGAGGCATAGATGTTATTCATTATGAAGCCATTTAAGTTAAGTTTAATTATTAGTGTAACAAGTAGACTTACATTAACACTGCAATGAAGTTACTGTGAAAAAACCGTAGTCACCATTTTAGCCCCACCTGAGCTGCCCTACCTCATACAAACATCTTTGTGCGTTCACTGATGTGAGGGTGTGTTGGGGTAGGTGGGTCGTGGGTAGATAAGTATCATGGTGCATACAAACCAGTCTACACTCCTTTTTCAAATGAAAGCATTGATGCGTACAAATGATTCAAATGTGTATTATGAAAAGCCGAGAGCTTTTCATGATCATTCTGACTCCCTTATTTTAAATGTTTATTAGTAGCACAAAGCAGAAGAAAACAGTCAAAGGCCTGCAGCAACAGGCTTACTTACAATTTCTTATAGAGAGCGGAATGGGCAATGCTTTTGTGTAGATATAATTGTACATAAGTAAGCTTGGAATGATTTCACCATTGCTCCTAACTCAGGGTCTCTGCTTAAAAGAGGCCCAGGTGTATATCAGCTCAAAGATCCTTGTGGGAGGAAGGGTGGAGGTGGAGAGAGTGAGCTGAAATGATGAATAATGAATGTATTATTGTCTACAGTGTGCATAAAAGACCATCAATCACAAACCTGTCAAAATTCTAAAATGATTATAACTTGGGTAGCACTCTCGCCGCTAAGCCAGAAGATTGTGGCCGGAATTCTCCAGCTGTTCACGCCTGCGGGATTCTCTGGCCCTACCAGCAGTACATCCAGGCCCAGAGGTTGCGCAGCGACGTGAGGTGACGTCACTGAGAAATCTTATTGAAAGCGGCAGGATCAGAGAATCCTGAAGCTGTGGACAGCACGCTGCCTTCCACCACCAGGAAATGCATGGCTGGGAAACCGGAGAATCTCGCCCTCTGTGTTCAAGTCCCTCTAGAAATTTGAGAAAATCTAGGCTGGCTTTTGAGCATATCGCTGATGGGCTGCTGCAATGCCACAGGTCCTGTTTCATAGAATAATCGTAAAACAAAGCATTGTCTGTCCTTGCTGGTCAATGAAAAGATGGCATGATGGATAGGCGAGTTATCTTGGTCAGCATTTATCTCAATCGACATCTGAAGCACACTATCTAATCGTTTATAATTTTTTTTTGTGTGGGAGCTTGATGAGCACAAATTGGCTCCTGGATATTCAACAATGTAGATCCAATGTTATAATACTGACTACTCTTCAAAAATACCTCATTTGCTGTAATAATTTGGGATATCCTGAATTCATGGAATGCAATGCAAATTTATTTACTTTACAGAGACAACAGGCTTTAGGAACAGAGGAACAGGCCATTCAGTATGATGATAACTGATCATTGTTTCAATGCCTTTTCCTTCTATTATACCCATCTCCCTTTGTTATTGGTTTTTGAAATCTGTTCATCTCTGCTTTAAATATACTGAGCTTCCACACTGTCCAGGCTAGAGACGTCCAAAGATTTACAACACTGAGTAAGAAAACCTTCTAAACATAGTCCTAAATGGTTTTCCTCTTTACTTTCATTACATACTCGCCATGGCAGTAATATCTTTCCCACGCTAAGGGGACCAAAACCACGACTCCAGGTGTGGCCTAACAAAGGTTCTAGAATTGAAGCAAGATTTCACTACTCCTGTACTCAGATTCTCTTGCGATAAAGAGTAACAGACCGTTAGCCTTCCTAATTGCTTGTTGCACCTGCAATTTCAGTGACTTATTATCGAGGACACCCAGGTCCTTTTGTACATCGACACTCTAATCTCTTACCATTTAAGAAATGCTCTGCACATCTGTTCCTTCTACCAAAGTGGATAACCTCACATTTTTCCACATTATTTTCTATCTGCTGAGTTCTTGTCCATTCAGAGGCACGGTGGCACAGAGAAGTGGTACAGTGGTTAACACTGCTGTTCAAGGCACTAAGTTCCAGCTTGAGTAATTATCTGTCTGTATGGAATCTGTACATTCTCTCTGTGTCTGTGTGAATTTCCTCTGATTTCCTCCCACAGTCCAAAACACATACTGGTTAGCTATATTAGCCATGCTAAATTCTCCCTCAGTGTACCCGAAAAGCTGGTGGAGCATGGCTACCAGGGTATTTTCACAGTATCTTAATTGCAGTGTTAATGAAACATACTTGTAGCACTAATAAACTTAAAACACTCACCAAGTCTGTCCAAATTTCCTTTAAGTTGCTTTATATCTTTCTCACAACACACATTCCAACCTAGCTTTTTGTCATCGGAAACTTGTGGTCCCCAGATCCAAATCATTGTGAACAGATGGGGCCCAGGCACTGGTCCTTGCAATCCCCTACAAGCCATGGCCAGCCAACTCAAAAAAATTACCCTTTGCTTTATCAATTCTGTTAGTAGCATCCTCAAAAAACTCTAAGTTTGTCAAAAATAATTTCTATTCATAAATCCATGTTGACTGTACCCAGTCAAATCATTATTATCCTAGAGTCCATTTATCATTTCCTTTAGAATACACTTAAGCATTTTTCCTGCTACTGATGTAAGGCTAAATGTTAGTAATTCCCTGTTTCCTTGCTCCCTCCTTTCTTAAATAGTATGATGGCATTTGCTACTTCCCAATCTGCAAGAAGTGTTCCAGAATCTATAACATTTTGGGATGCATCCACCAACTGGATAGCTACCTCTTTCAGCAATGGGATGTAGAATATCAGGTCCTTGGGACTTAACAACCTTCAGTCATTTCTCTAATGCGACCTTTTTATTGATACTAATTTCCTTCATTTTCTCATTCTTCTTGGTCCTTTGGTACTCTTCGGGAAAATTTTTATTGCATCTTCCTCAGTGAAGTTTGACACAAATTAATCATTTGCCTTCTGTACCATTTCTCTATTCCCTGTTATAAATTCTGCTGACTCTGCCTACAATGACCCATGTTTGTCTTAGATAATTTTTCTTTTTAACATGTCTATTTTTGTTTTTTTGCTAGTTTACAGTGATGTCCTATTCTCCCTTTATCACTTTCTTTGTTCTCCTTTACTGGATTTAAGATTTAAAATTGAGCCTCACAGCACCAGGGACCCAGATTCGACTCCTGGCTTGGGTCGCTAGCTGTGCAAAATCTGCATGTTCTCCCCATGTCTGTGTGGGTTTGCTCTAGGTGTTCTGGTTTCCTCCCACAGTCCGAAGTGTGTGCTGATTACTGAATTAAATTCTCCCTCAGTGTAACCGAACAGGTGCTGGAGTGTGGCGACTAGGGAATTTTCACAGTAAAATCATTGAGTGTTAATGTAAATCTATTTATGACAATAATAAATAAACTTTAAAAACTATTCCAAGTTTTCTGAAATTTCTGCAGTTTTTGTAATAAAAAGGTACTGATTTCACAAGGACATTGGTTTCGGAAGATCCATTGCTATATTCCTATCGCAGAGATAGAAAATGCAGTAGAAATCTTTTGACATTAACTGGTGCCAAAACATACTGGCAATAATTGAATTGGAGCCAACTTCCTGTTTGGCAAAAGCACTGTTTCTCTTCCCTTTGTGAACACATGCATGTAGCCAGTCTCTGTGACTGAAGAGAAATAACCATTGTTAAGTTAAGAGAAATCCTTTACAAAGTCTTGCATTGAGGTGACTACATTCTAAAAGTAAAGGTTGAAAGGAATTGGGTGATCCCAAGCTATAACTTGGAATTGTAAGTAAACGCAATCAATGGTCTCTTGACATTATTGATCAAATTCATTTATTTTTGTATTGCACTTTTCAATAAAAAATATTTTTAAACCTTCCTTGAAATGATTTATATCTCTGCAGATTACAGTTCTTCATATGACAATCATGAGATTTTCAGAGTGGCTTGTCCAAAAGTTTTCTGCATCCTTATTTTTTTACAATGTGATATTAATTACACTGGATGCAGTTGCACGATGTTAATCAGCATGTGTTAAACCAATGAGGGTTTCAGTGCACTGGGGGAAATGCTGAAATCACCTCACATATGGTATTTGAGTTCAGAATCAGGGAATAGAACAAAAGTACGAGGCCATTTGGTCCATTATGCCCATGCCAGCTCTTCGAAGCAGCGATCCAATTAATCCCATTCCCCTTCTTTTTCTGCAAGTCCTGCCAATTTTCTCCTTCAAGTAACAGAGCATGTAAGTTGTCCCAGGTTCTTGATGCAAAATCCTCAAAATACAGTTGCTCGTAATTAATGTTTCAAACTTTTAATGTTCTGTCTCTGGACCTGCTCTAATATCAGCATACAGTCCATAAAAAAAAAGCAGCAACAGAAATTCACTGCTGACCTATATCAGCAAGCTGAGAATTAAGCCAGTTTGAGGCCAGAACAAAATGTGTCCCACAGCACACAACATCAGCATCAGTAGGGATTTATATTTGCTGCCTGCGGTGTAGAAGAAACCACCTCTTTGAGATGGGACTCTGTATGCCAGACACACTAACAGTCCCTCGTTTATATTACAGCCCTACTGGCAGAGTCACTGCTGTGAATAAATATGGCTATTCCTTGTGGTTGTAAAGCCCACCTGGACTGTAGCCTTTGGATTTAGAAAAAATTTGCTAAAGAAGCTACACTATTTTAAAAAAAACTGTAGATTCAGAATCTCTGAAACATTTAAATTGAAGAGAAATAGCAAGCTGGGTTAATGTGAGAAACTCTGATGGGTTGATCAGAGGACAGGCACCTTGGCCAAATTTTTGCCTGGCTGATTTTGATTTGCAAAAGGCCCATTAGAAGTTTTCTGGAGGAAACCTGATTTTCTCCTGCATTCTCAAACACAGGGCATTTTTGGATGTCATCTTCGCAGGGCAGAAATTTGGTATAAAGGTGAACAGATGCGTTATGCTATTGTATGACTTGGGGATGATGTACTGCTAACACTAGTCAGTCATGTGTTAGCTGTTGAGAGAGAGTTGGGAATCATGTCTAAGAGCTACAGGTCTACTTTGTAGTATGTTTGATGCAGCTCTAATAAACGTGTTAAATAGTAGATACCAGAGCCTATTAGTAGTCTGTCTACGAGCCAGGCTCCAAGCCTAGAATCCAAGACAGAAAGACTCAACCTTAATAGGAAATACACATCCTGCCTCACTGACATAAGATTCCCCAATATAAGAGGGACACCTTTCATAACCCGCATCATTATTATTGAAGCCACGCATTTGGGAAACTAAATAGATGTACGTATCCTTTGGCAAGTCATGAAATTTGCTAGGCCTGCAAAATGCCATGCATACTTCAGGAAGGTCTCACCCTCGCCTCATGTTCGATGACTGACATTCCTATGATGGTCATTGCCCTCAGTTCTGTAGGTTTGATGTACTTTAGGTTTGCAGCCCATACCCTCAGTCCTCACTGTTTTCCTCAGGTTGTGGACCCTTTTCTCCTGGATGGCAAAGGCTAAAGTTTGGACTCATCAAGGCATGGTATTTGGAGATGCTTCCAAAGTGTCTCATGTCACTTCACAAACTTCCTCTTGTTCACGTGAACATGGGAATAGAGCAACAGAAGGTCTCTGAAAAATCTGAAGTACGTAATCAAATACAGATCAATTATAGTTTTTCCTAATCAATAATTCCACCTTTCATTAGCTTAAGATCAATTTGAATTAATAATCATACATCAATACAAATCTCTGAAGTACTTCAGCCAACTATTACTTAATAGCATGGAGATAGCTTACTTGTCCAACTAACATAGACATTGTCTCCCTTCTGGGCTCTAACTATTTTCCCATTGTCTGATAATGGCAAATGCAACTATAAGATCAAAGTCGATGTTCCTACCAACTCACTGCAAACTGAATAGACATGTATTCCTTCACTCAGGGGCATATCTATCTTTTGTGTCTGGGCAGTGAATGTATCTATTCATTGTATTGCAAGATACATTCCCTTGTAGGAATCTTCCCAATATGATTACTGCTGACTAACCAGTTAATCTATTAACATTTACCACCATGCCTTTCGGTAACTTTGCTTGACTAAAGTTAACACAACTTTTAATATCATACATGCTGATGTTTTATAGCATTCTATGTTTTGAAATCATAACCACTTGTTTTGATTGTCTTGTATTCATATATGTATAAACTGTATCCGCTTGTCTTAAGAAGCATTTAATTCCTTATTGATCTCTTGTCTTCTGAAAGACTACGTTTTGCCTATCAATCTTATTAGCTGGTTAGGAATCTCCTTCTTCAGCATTGATAGGTGCAATTTGCAAGTTGTTAAATCGCTCATCTTGAGTTTCGCAACCAGAAAACACAGATTTGGCCTGTAATTACATACAAATCATTGTGTCCAATTCACCTTTAAAAGCAGTGTCACTTTTCAAGTAAAACTGCCATAAACGTATGTACAATGGGTAACAAGTTTGTAAAAATATATTTTGAAAGATGTTGATGCAAAATAATTGTTATTTTAATTTCCCTGCCCAAACCTCAATTGAAAAATTAAAATTCCCGAATGTCTGATTTGCCCCTCCATCGTTACAAAGGACATGCACAAGCAACCACAAGCATTTGTGTTTTATATCGCAGTGTGTTAAAATGACCTCAACTGTACTCCACCAAGTAAAGTATTTATTCATTCAGTGATATGCTGAAAGCATTGCAAGCTTATTTATTTCAAGGAAATTATTTTTAGGTAGCATTTGTCACATTGGCTAACCTAAGCTTAAATTTTTAAGAGTTGATCTTTAAGGTATGTTCTTTTCGGTTAATTGAAATGCCATCACAAAACATATCATCTGGGTAATGTTTCAAATTAGAGAGTAGAGGAGCTCTGGGAGATTTAACAGGATGGATTGGTTTAATGAATGCGGAACAGATGGAACAGAGATTCAGCTCCATGTTATTGGAGTATGTCATGAACTCTTTGCAGTTAAGAATTGGGGCTCAAGGGAAACCTTGCACAAATGCAAGTCAGTGAGTGGCATCGTGGTTTACATTGCTGCCTCTCAGCACTAGGGATCTGAATTCAATTCGGCCTTTGGGTTACTGTATGGAGTTTTCACATTGTCCCCATGTTTACATGAGTTCCTTTGGATGCTCTGGTTTCCTTCCACACTCCAAAGCTGTTCAGGTTAGGTGAATTGGCCCATAGTAAATGCACAGAATTACGGGAATAAGGTGGGTTGGACCTTGGTAAGATGTTCTTTCAAATAGTCAGTGCATATTTAATGGGCTGAATGGCCTCTTCCTGCACTGTATTGTAGAATTCTATAGTCCTATAAATAGGATCATAAATAGCTCACCTTTTTATCATTTTTATCTGACAGTGATTTTGCCAAATATCTGCACTTTATGGAGACAAATTTCCAAAATGTGTGCTCCTGGCATGGATTCTTTGCCTGCCAGCAGAACACTTTGGGATGCTTTCCATTAAGTTAACTGGTTAGTGAATGGAAAATCATGGGGATTCACAAAGCAAATGACTGCCTCTTAATTGTTGAGAGAAAAAAGATACATGATCTCTATGAAAAATAATTGATCAGTTAGATTATATTCTAGTCTGTTTTTGTATTAATTTGCTGGGATGCATTGTATTATATGTGCTTCCCTGTTTGAGATTAGGTTTGGAGACAAAAGATTATAACAATACAAACTGTTAGTCATGGGAAAAGCTGTGGATTTTTCTAAACTAGTTGAGAATGTGATATGGATTGCTGGAATTGGTGCATAGGAAACAAAGGGAATTCCATCTGTCCCAAAAGGCCTGCAAACCCTCTTCATAAAAAAGACTGACTCTGTGTTATAGCAAAAGTAATCCTTTCAGTCAGTTTCTACATCCTCTATTTGAAAAAAAGCATATGCCTTTAAAAAGGAAAGGATATTGAGATGGTGAATTTGCACATGCCTTCTAGCCTTGGCTTTTAATCAAGGGTGTAATGGGTCATTATCTGTTGGATATATTTTAAATCTTGTATTATGGAAATGCCAATTGCTGTTTGCTTGAATCCATGTGTAGTTATGTTCCTATTGTTCAGATTTAGAACATCTTTCTATCCAAACAGTCTGAGATCTGGAATTTCTGCTGTGTGTGGACAATTTGGAAATTGAAATTGTGTTCTCTGAAAATTAAACCAAAATAAAAAAGCTCATTTATTTGTCTGCTAATTTAACAAAGGTGTCAAACTTTTTTTATATTAGTTAATTCCATTTTTAAAATAATCGACAAAGAAACTTCATACAAGCATTTTGTCCTATTTTGTTTTAAAACCAAAATCCCAGAGCACAATTTGAATCTCTTTTGTTTATTTATTGATTTATTGAAGGTCTACTCATGTCTCCTATGCAATAGTATATACTACTTCACATCAATGTGTACTTTATAGCTGTTCAGTTAAATGTGTTTCATGCTGGTGTATGATGGATCCTATCTTTTTTTTTGCCATTATCCTTTTTGCTGTTTATTAACTAATGTCTTTAGTAGGGTTTTGGGATTGTGTAGGATTCCTTTGGTGCTTGTTATAAGCTCTTATATTTTACAGAAGTGGTTCTGAAATAATCTGTTTGCAGTGCTGTAGAGTTTACCAGGCTTATGTCATCTGGCACGAGTTACTGCAGTTGCCACTTTCACTTCTGCTCCTCGGCCTTGATGCCAGTAAGTGGAAAATATTCTTTCAGGCCGACCAGTCAACTGTCCACTGTTGGTGAAAGATTAGCTGGTTGATCCTAGAATCCTACAGTGCAGAAGGAGGCCATCTGGCCAATCGAGTCTGTAATGACAACAATCCCACCCAGGCCCTATCTCCATAACCCCGTAAATTTACCCTTTTAGTTCTCTTGACACTAAGGGGCAATTTAGCATGGCTAATCCACCTAACCCACATATCTTTGGACTGTGGGAGGAAACCGGAGCACCCAGAGGAAATCCACACAGACACAGGGAGAATGTGTGCAAACTCCACTCAGACTGTGACCCAAGGTCAGAATTGAACGCAGATCCCTGGCACTGTGAGGCAGAGTGCTAACTATTGTGCTGTTGTGAATATTTGCTATTGAGGGCACTGCTGGAAGCAGAAAACCTTGTGAAATGCTGAGCTGTGTACTCTGTTTCACAAAGACATGGCTTGCTCCTGCTGTGGAGTTGCCAGCGTTGGACTGGGGTAGGCACAATTAGAAGTCCCAACACCAGCTTAAAATCCATCAGGTTTATTTGGTAGCCCAAATTTTCAGATTGTCACTCCTTCAGATGAGAGAAGGACACTCCAAAAGCTTGTGCTATCAATTAAACCTGTTGGACTTTAATCTGGCATTGTGAGACTTCTTACCATACTCTTGCTTCATCAGACTGTGCCCTACAACAGAGGGCTCCTCAATCCACTGAGTAGATTGTACAGTGGCCTCAGGCAAGACTAAGGGAGGTGGGGCCTGCCTCCTAATCAACACCTCATGGTGCCTAAATGTAGCAACACTGGCAAATTTCTGTTCCCTGGACCTAGAATACCTGATGCTAAAATGCTGCCCTAGTATCTTCAGTGAGAGTTCATCTCTGTTACCCTTTTAGCAGTTTACATCTCATTCCGTGTGGACATGATTGCACTGAATGAAATATACATCACCTCAAATAGCCTTGAGATGAAACATCCCAAGGCCTTGTTCATCATAGCTGGAGACTTCAATCAGGCCAAGAGTGTACTACTGTCAACACGTCTCCTGTTCCACTAGAGGCCCAAATATCCTATACTGCTGCTACACAAATATCAAAAATGCCTACTGCTCTATCGCCTGCCCACATTTTGGCAAACCAGGCAAAGGCTGTGCCCCTGCTTCCAGCTGACGAGCAAAAACTGAAATGGGAGAATCCATCAAGGAAAGTCATGTAATATTGGTCTGAGGAATCAGATGATCTCCTACGGGACTGCTTAGAGTCTATAGCCCATTCTTAATACTGTGTCCCACAAGGCTGAGTCCTCAGACCCTGCTGTGACCAGCAGTGCGCCTCAAAGATCAGTGCAAAACAGTTATTTGCCATTTGTATTAATGATTTGGATGAGAATATAGGGGGCATGGTTAGCAAGTCTGCAGATGACACCAAGATTGGTGGCATAGTGGACAGTGAAGAAAGTTATCTCCAATTACAATGGGATCTTGATCAGTTGGGCCAGTGGGCTGATGAATGGCAGATGGAGTTTAATTTAGACAAATGCGAGGTGACGCATTTTGGTAGATTGAACCAGCGCAGGACTTACTCAGTTAATGTTAGGGTTTTGGGGAGAGTTACAGAACAAAGACCTAGGGATACATATTCATAGCTCCTTGAAAGTGGAGTCACAGGTGAACAGAGTGGTGAAGAAAACATTTAGCATGCTTGATTTCATTGGTCAGAACATTGAATACAAGAGCTGGGACATCTTGTTAAAATTGTACAAGACATTGGTAAGGCCACACTTGGAATACTGTATGCAATTCTGGTCACCCTTTTATAGAAAGGATATTATTAAACTAGAAAGAGTGCAGAAAAGACTTACTAGGATGCTACCGGTACTTGATGGATTGAGTTATAAGGAGAGGTTGAGTTTTTCTCTGGAATGCAGGAGGCTAAGGGGTGATCTTATAGAGGTCTATAAAATAATGAGGGGCATTGATCAGCTAGATAGTCAATACCTTTTCCCAAAAATAGGGGAGTCTAAAACAAGAGGGCATAGGCTTAACATGAGAGGGGAAAGATACAAAAGTGTCCGGATGGTGAGTCTTGGAACAAGCTGCCAGAGGTAGTTGTAGAGGCAGGTACAATTTTATCTTTTTAAAAGTATTTAGGTAGTTACATGAGTAAGATGGGTATAAAGAAATATGGACTAAATACAGGCAATTGGGATTAGCTTTAAAACAACAAAGTGCATGGACAAGTTGGGCTGAAGGCCTGTCTCCATGCTGTAAACCTCTATGACTCAGTATAGTCCTTATACACTTATGGCTGTGTGGCAAAATTCCCCTCCAACTCAATTTTTAAGTTTGCTGATGACATACCATAGTGAGTTGGATCTCAAACAATGATGAGACGAAGTACAGGAAAGAGATAAGGAATGTGTTGAACTAATGCAGCAACAATAATCTCTCCTTAACAAAGGAGATTATCACTGACTTGCAGGAGGTATAGTGGAGGACATGGTCTTGTCTACATCAATGGGACGAAGTAGAACTGATCAAAAGCTTCAGGTTTTTCGGTGCCCAGACCCCCAATAACCTTTCCTGGTCCCTCCATGCCGATACTATAGTTAAGAACGCCCACAAACGCCTCTACTTTCTCAGAAGACTAAGGAAATTTTGTATGTTCGCTATGATTCTCACCAACTTCTACATAGGCACCAGAGAAAGCATTCTTTCTAGTTGTACATCACAGCTTGATATGGCTCCTGCCCTGTTCAACACCGCAAGAAACTACAGAGAGTTGTGAATGAAGCCCAGTCCATCATTCAAACCAGCCTCCCACTCATTAACACTGTCTACATTTCTTGCTGCCTCAGAAAGGCAGCCAGCATAATTAAAGACCCCACAGACCCAGGACATACTCTCTTCCACCTTCTCCCGTCGGGAAAAAGATACAAAAGTCTGAGGACACATACCAATCGACTCTGCTGCCATCAAACTTTTGAATGGATCTACCTCATGTTAAGTTAGGACATAGAACATTACAGCACAGTACAGGCCCTTCAGCCCTTGATGTTGCGGCAACATGTGAAACCAGTCTAAAGCCCATTTAATCTACACTATTCCAATAACATCCATATGTTTATCCAATGACCATTTAAATGCCCTTAATGTTGGCGAGTCCACTACTGTGGTCAGCAGGACATTCCATGCCCTTACTACTCTCTGAGTAAAGAATCTACCCCTGATGTCTGTCCTATAACTATCACCCCTCAATTTAAAGCTTTGTTTCCTTGTGCTAGCCATCTCCATCTGAGGGGGAAAAAGGCTTTCACTGTCCATCTTGCCTAATCCTCTGATCATCTTATATGCCTCTATTAAGCCATCTCTTAACTTCCTTCTCCCTAATGAAAACAGCTTCAAGTCCCTCAAAATTTTCTCATGTGACTTTCCCATCATACCAGGCAACATTTTGGTAAATCTCTCTACACCCTTTCCAATGCTTCCACATCCTTCCTATAATGCGGCAATCAGAACTGTACGCAATACTCCAAGTGCAGCCACACCAGAGTTTTGTACAGTTGCAACATGACCTCATGGCTCCAAAACTCAGTCCCTCTACCAATAAATGCTAACACACCACATGCCGCCTTAACAGTCCTATCAACCTGGGATCTATACACATGGACACTGAGATCTCTGCACTCATCCACACTACCAAGTATCTTACCATTTAGCCCAGTATTCTGCATTCCTGTTACTCCTTCCAAAGTGAATTACTTCACACTTTTCTGCATTAAACTCCATTTGTTACCTGTCAGCCCAGCTCTGCAGCTTATCTATCTCCCTCTGTAATGTGCAACATCCTTCTGCACTGTGTAGAACTCCACCGACTTTAGTGTCATCTGCAAATTTGATCTTTCTCTACATCTTAACTATGACTGTAATACTACATTCTGCATTCTCTCCTTTCCTTCTCTATGAATGGTATGCTTTGTTTGTATAGTGTGCAAGAAACAATACTTTTCACTATATATTAATATATGTGACAATTAATCAAATCAAAAGCATTGGATTGAATCTCTGCTGCTCCTGAATTTCACCAAAGTCATCAATAGCTGCGTTGTAACATAAGTGAGCCCTATTGATGAATCATTCACTGAATGAAGCATAGTTTATCTGTTATCACTTGCCTTTCTCAGAATAGGCACTATTGTGCATATGCTGCATGCAGGAGAGTTCTCTCCATGTTCTGACCAACATAAAAACAAAATATCTGATTGTTACAAATTGCTGTTTGTGGGATCTTGCTATGTTTTTGCATTTCCTACTTTACGGCAATGACCACACTTCAAAAAGTACATTATTGACTGTAAAGTGCTTTGGGACAACCTATGTAAATGCAAGTTCTTTCCTTTTTTCTATCTATTTGTTTTTCTTGAAACTTATTGACTTAGAATTAAATGCTGCCAACACATTTCAGCTGTAACAGGCACATCAGGCAACCATGTTAGTCGGATTCTACCAAGGAATCATATTTGCTGCTTTCTCTTTTGGGATGGGTGATGATTAAAGATGCTTTGTTGTTGCCCTTAAAAGATTGTCATTTCTATTCTGGAGAGTGTAATTCCTCTCCTAAGCTTGGGTGGGTGAGAAGACCAGTCACACCATGTTTGTGCCATGGCACATGCAACAAAGGCCAGGACACCCTTCCCAAAGTTATTCAGGTAATAAGTTGTTCACAAATGTTGGTGAGGCTATCCATCATCACTAAACAAGTGATGGTGAGTGATATACCCTTTGGTGTGTTCGTTTGTATAGAATTACACTGTCTAGTAAACTAGTGGACAGTTTACTGCTGCCCCTCAATGCCAGTTTCAAAGGGAGAGGAGCACCTCAGTTCTCATGGGAACTATTGTGCTACTTGGGAAGATACGAAGAGAAAGGGAAGGGAAAGCACTGAAATAGGATAAACTATATTTTCAAATTAAAATAAATACTGTATCATCTGGGTTGATTGGTCAAAAATTAAGAGAGGAGTCTTAAAATATTGTACTATCTGTGCCTTGAGCTAATACAGTAGTCGACTTTTCATCTGGGAATTTATCTCAAACCTTGATTTTAACTCTGGTGGAAATAACACAGGTGGGGAGTTTGCAGAAATGAATGGCAACTCAGCAGAGTGAGTTTCAGTCAATTTTAAGTGAGTTAGGTGCCAGTATGAAGTGGCAGGTATCTGAATGGTGGGAGCTGAATGTTCTATCCATTAACACATTGTCGATTTCACTGGGATTTCCAATTTCCTACATTTTGGTTCACCCAGTTACGTTTAGCAGTGACAGGACAAATATTTATTCAAAACTTGAATAGCAATTTAAATGTTAGAACATAACTGGAAGGATAACTTTTTGCAAATATTTCCTTTCTGCTTGCGGAATCCTGTGGGCACTCCTGATTTGAGTGCCTGTCTTCACCCCTGTGTTCCCAATAGTGAAGAAACACAAATTTGAGAATTTTTTTCGTAGGTTTGCTCTAACTCCATGATCGCTGCACATTACCTAGATGCCTATGTTACTGCACTGTATGTGAAAAAGGGGAAAAACGTTATTTACAGCCTTTTGAGCTGAATTTTGAAATAGGGAAGACGTGCATCTTCAGCACTTTTGGGAAAAAAAGCAGAACTCTTCTTTAAAATTAGCACCCTCTCGATGGAAAACTGAGAAAATAGTGTTTATTTGGGAAATGGGAAGATCCATTACAGCCATGTAAAATTTGTATCATAATAGTATCTGGCACAAGTCATTCATTTTGTAGTTTCACATGTTCGCAATTATTGCCCCATGTGTTTGTAAATACGTGGAAAGTACTTGGAATATGGGTTGAATGAAGCCAGATTTCCTCCTTTTTCTGTGCTGCAGTGCAGAAAAAAATCCCCTTTGTCACTTCATTAAAAATTCCCAAAGGACATGTACTTCCCATTGTGTGGTGTATTTTTGATGCATCCTTTTTTTAAAATGTGTGTTAATGAAATAGTTCATGGATGATAAAATGGT
This sequence comes from Sphyrna mokarran, assembly GCA_024679065.1. Classification (NCBI taxonomy): domain Eukaryota; kingdom Metazoa; phylum Chordata; class Chondrichthyes; order Carcharhiniformes; family Carcharhinidae; genus Sphyrna; species Sphyrna mokarran. The sequence continues at coordinate 88,168,487 of JAGIQG010000001.1, read as the reverse complement.
ATTAATAAATGAAGTACAGCTTTTAATTTGCAATGAACCATGTACTTGCCTTAAGTTTTCTATTATGTTGAGTCACATTGTCTCATAAAAACACTGGAATATAACATTTTAAGCAATTTTCATATAAATATTTTCATACTTATGAAAGGAACAAGCCTTGTAAACAGAATGTACTGCAACTGAAAACTTAGCAAATATTTAGTCTGATTACATTAGAAACCATTTTTAAATTTAACCTTTTTACAAAATTGCAAAAGTGACTATTCCAACAGCAGCTTTCACAGAAATGTTTATTAGGTCTGATTTTGACTCACTCAAAGCCCATTCATTTACACAGCTTTAGAATCAGGCATATTCTCAAGAGATTTGAGGGGTGGGGCAGGCACATGGTGGAGATGGGCCACACTGCAGTGTGGCCTATCTTTTCCTGGGTGTTGTGTTTAGCTGGTTTGCTGTTTTCCTTTTATACAGATGAAGAGCAATTGTGGTGTGCCTTCATTGGCATCAGCCTGTCGCTCTTTCCTCAGGAATGTATTTTGCAGTTTGTGAGAGGGAACCTATTGTACAGCACTCCAGGAAGTGGACAAAACTGATTGGTACTTCCCCATTTTTTTCTTGAAGGCTACATGTCAGCTGCACTGGCTTGCTTCTATAGCTGGTTAATCCACTTGAGTTGTCCTTTTATATTTAGGCACAGAATGAGTTCACGATTCAAGTTCAAGACCTTCTCTTTTTGTTTGATAGGCAGAAAACCCAACTCTTCTGGCGTTTCAACTCATTCAAAATGCTTATGTTTGACCATTTGCCTGGCAAACAAGACCCAATGGAACCAGGTTCAATGGTGAGTATGAATTGGCATTGCAAATGATTAGTTAAGAAGCAATATCTCCTGGAGTGAAATCCATTAACTACTTTTTTGATTCAGGATTTCCTAGATGCTTCATTAATACAGATGAAATGGTCATGATAATTTACAGGAGAACTTCCTTCTTCAAAACATCGCTGTCATTTAAACAGGATTGTTTCTTTTTAAGTGAGTTTTGAAAGGTATACATCGTGAATATGCTTCAGCACAGAAAATCTATCTGTAGCCGAGCTATGCAGATCTAAATGCTCTCCTTTCGATTGACAGTCTGTGTCACTAATTAATCTCAGTTGGGGTAAAAAGGAGAATCCAGGCAAGAATTTCCACTCCTCGTGGACATTATCCAATGACCCTCTGCTGGAAATATCCATCTGTGGACTTTGGATGAGAATAGGTTCAAACAGGTTCCACTTCTAAGAAATCAGAGCAAGAATAGATCATACAGCCCTTGAGCTATTCTGCTTATCAATGCTATTATGATTGGTCTTCTACCCCATTCTGTCAATCAATGAATAAGCATGCACTGCTCTCTGGGGTGAATAATTCCAAAGATTCACCGCACTTTGTGGTGAAAGTTTTCCTCTTCTCAGTTATAAATGGCCAATCCCTTTGAGATTATAACCCCACTTTCTAGATTCCCCAGTCAGAGAGAATATTTTCTAAGCACTTACACTATCAAACCTCATAACAATTTAACATGTTTCAGTTTGAACGCTTCTCATCCCTCTAAATTCCAAGAATTATAAGCATAGTCTACTTAATCTCTCTTCATACATCAATCCTCTCGTGCCAAAAATGAGCTGAGTGAACCTTTTTGCCCCTCTCTAGAGCAAGTTTGTCCTTCCAGAAACAGAACAACTGTACAATATATTCTAGGTGTGGCCTCATCAATGCTTTGTATAATTGTAGTAAGACTACTTTATTCTTAGGCCTGCCTAATTGTTTGCCGTACTTGCATGTTAAGTTTGTGATTCTTGTGCAGGGAGACCCATACACCACCCCCAAATGCAAATATTTCTCACAATCTGTGTTTCACCATTAAGAAAATATTCAACTTTCTTATTTTTCATACTAAAGTTCACATTTGTTACATTGTACTCCATCTGCCTGTTGACTCACCCAACCTGTCTATTTTCTTCTGCAACCCCTTTGCATCTTCCTCCCTGCTTATTTTCCCACCAGATTTTGTATCATCAGCAAACTTCAAATGTAACGTATAGTCCCCTCAGGCCCAACTGCAGGTTCTTGTGGTGCCTCTCTAGTTAAAGCCTGCTAACCTAAAAATGTCCTGTGTATACCTACTCTCTTTTCTGTCCACGGGGAGGCAGTGGCTTAGTGACAGACCCAGTGTATTGCTCTGAGGACCCAGATTCGAATCCCACCATCATGGGTAGTGGAATTTGAATGGTAACTCAGTGTAAACAATTGGTGTAACAAAAGGTTAAGTACAAACAAAATATTATTAAATATGTTCTGTAGAAATTATAACTAAATCAGATAAGACAAAAAGTTGCAACTGTGGAGTGTGCCTTGGTTAAGGAACAAGAATTGCAAAATAGCCAGGAGCTTCTGAAATTAATGAGCTGCTTGTTTAATTCTTCAGCCAAGTTCTGCCCATCGTTTACCCTCCTCTTCTCAAAACATTGGCTCTTTGTTGGAATGCTGTTGCCAGATATTGGTACACAGAGGGTGGTGGGTGCCTGGAATTCGCTGCTTTAGGGGAGGTAGTGGAAGCAGATAGGAAAGTGACTTTTAAGGGGCGAATGGACATGGGAATGAAGGGATGGGGTCCCTGGAAGGGAAGAGGTTTTTAGTTCAGTTGGGCAGCATGGTTAGTGCAGGCTTGAAAGGCCAATGGGCCTATTCCTGTGCTGTGATTTTCTTTGTTCTAGATGCGTTCCATTCATCGGGTGGCCATTATTACCTTTGCCACAATTATTTGTTAGTTTGTAAACAATATGGACTGGATTTTATGGTCACCCTGCCGGATGTGTTTTCAGTTGGCGGGGGGGGGTGGTGTCAAGGAAAGTATGTTGGAAGGCTAGCCCATCATTATCCCCCTCACCCTGAGCTGACTGTTGTAATATGCAAGGTGGATGGATGTTGAATTTGTTAGTGGGAGATTTGCTCTCCACTTAGTGCTCTCATGTTTATATGGGGGAGTGGGGATAGCTGATTATAATATCAGTGCTATGGTCTGATGGACATTGTCTGAGTCCGTCCACTTCCAACATTTCTGGCCTATTTGTCTCAGCTACTCACTAGGTAAAATGAGGGACTTGTCAGGACGGCTAACTGTTAAAAGACAAAACATAATTCAGAACAATGTTAGCAGCCATCATACTGCTACAGTCCATATCAAAAGTCTCACTAGAAGGGACAGCCAGACCAATTGCTGTTCTGATCTGTGCTGGGACACAGGTAAGCAGTGTGCCTATAGCATGGACAATTTGACTGATTGTGTGGCCCAAATACAGCACCATCTAGTGACACTGCTGGCAAGAGTACAATATATATAACTTTTAGGGTTGGACTTTTGCAGAGTTGGGCCTATTTTTGAAACCTTTAAAACTGATGGGCATGACCTGAGTCCAGAGTTTTCGCCCCCATTCCTGGCACCGACAATCTGAAATAAATATACAAGATTGTGGAAATTTTCAGCAGATCAGACAACATTTATGAAGAGAGAAACCAAGATAATACTTCAGGTATGGAGGCTGATTATTGTCCTAAAATATTAACTCTGTTACTCTTCTCAAAAATGTTATCTGGTCTACTAACTATTTCCAGAATCTTGTGTTTTAATTTCATATTAATTAGCAACATGATTTAAGTGTTGAGAATAATCTGCTCTCAGCATAGAGTCTTGTGAATATTTTAAATATTGAGATTAATTTGGGGTCATGCAAAGGAGATCTTGTTCAACCAGAATTTTCTGGACGAATCCAAAAAGGCAGTTTGAGAAAAGTCACAAAACATCCTGTGGATCAATCAAGTTCCTACCATTTAAATAAAAAAGAAGCCCATTCGACCATCTGCTTTACCATGTGGGCCCTGGAACTATTATTGATTATCCTCCACTTGGTAGATTGCTGGTGGAAGATTCCACATGTGCTTCATTGTTGGGCAGGTGCTGGAGTCATAGCTGTTTTGGAACAACTTGGGCTGGGGAAAGCCAATTCTGGTGAACATGTTATCAATCTTACCACTGAGATTTGTTCCTATGTTCAGGATATCAATTGATTTTTAATGTCATGTTATCTAAATTGACTGAACATCTCTCAAATGGAGGCTGTGGTAGTATTATTCATTTACCACTTTCGGCTGCAGGCACGTGCAAACACTTCAATCTGTTACTATCGTTTATGGGCAGCATGGTGGCTCAGTGGTTAGCACTGCTGCCTCACAGCACAAGGGACCCGGGTTTGATTTACAGCTTGCACTGTGGAGTTTACACATTTTCCCCTGTGTCAACGTGGGTTTCCTCCAGGTGCTCCCATTTCCTCCCACAGTCCAAAGATGTGCTGGTTAGGGGAATTGGGCATGCTAAATTGCGTCTTAGTGTCAGGGAATTGGCTAGGACAAATCCATGGGGTTGTGGGGATAGGGCCTGGTTGGGATTGTGGTGGGTGCAAACTCAATGAGCTGAATGGCCTCCTTCTGAGCAAATCATAGGATTCTATAATTTGACTGACTGCACATTCTTCACTGGATGTGATACATTGGTTTTGAATTCTATTTTCCTGTATAGAATCTACTGCACTCAGATGCATCTGTGCAACTGTTTCACTAGGCTGATGTTTCATCTTCAGGTGTGCCTGTGCTGTCCCATTGATGACAGAATCATCAATGTCAGATATTTATTTTATTATTTCATGGATTATGAGCATTTGTTGCCCACCCCTAATTATACTTGAAAAGGTGATGGTGAGGTGCCTTTTTGAATTGATGCAGTCTATCTGGTATAGCACTCCTATTAAGGAGTCCCAATCCTCCAGCGACTGTGGAGGAATAGTGATTATATGTCATGAGATCCCAAATTATGGTGGCATATAATTCTGTTCATGACTCAGAACATCTCACAAATGTCAGTTTTGAGCCTTGCATTTGTTTCACTTTGTTAACCTGTCGGATTTTTACAACTTTTCAACAGCTTATTTGGTCTATTTATTCCTAATGTCAGATTTATTGAACTTCCAATGTGACGTGGTGAAATTTAAATTCATAACTTCTGGGTTCCAACTCAAGTGTCATAACTAACAGATAAATTGATCTTAAAAAAACCAGCTGAATTTAAAATGAATACTGTGCAACACTATAAAGAACTGTATCTGATGTAAGACATTAGCAGATGTAGCATTTTATTCCAACATGCTGAATGCCAGTAGCAATGCATGATCAGCAAAGCAGCAATGATCAAGAGGCCATCACCTCCCCCTATTTACCTTGAAGCATCAAAAATCAGAAGTCCCAATCCATACAGTTCTAACAACTTCCATGAGGAAGATTATCTTCTCTCTCAGAAAACTATCAATTTATGATTTTTTAATTCATTTGTGAGACATGGGCGTTGCTAGCTGGCCAGCATTTATTGCCCATCCCTAGTTGCCAGAGGGCAGTTGAGAGTCAAACACACTGCTATGGCTCTGGAGCCACATAAAGGCCAGATCAGGTAAGGATGGCAGATTTCCATGGCCATCAGGAGATTCCTAATCCCAGAAATCTTTTTATTGAACTCGAATTCCACCATGGCAGGATTTGAACCTGGGTCCTCAAAACATTACCTGAGTTTCTGGATTGATAGTCCAGCAATGATACCACTCGGCCATCACCTCCCCCTATTTATTGCTATAGATATTAGTCGTTTAGTAAGTGTTATTTTGTACAATGCGGTATATAATAAAAAAAACAGGTTTTCTATCCAAAGTGCAGGCTCAAGGGCCCAGATGGCTTATTCCTGCTCCTAGTTCTTATGTGCTTATGTTCTTCTTTATTTGGATTATTGGCGTGTAACAATTTTAACAGAAAAGGTCTAGCCACCTCCAGTACATTCTGTTTGCACGGATTCTATCCCTAAGCTAGCAAAGCAACTGAATTAGACTGATAGTTATACATGTTGTTACAAATTTGGAGCTGTGGCTCATTGCAGTTCATTGCTACTGATGCCAGAAAAAGGCAAAATTTGAGACAGTATTCATTCCCATTAAATTCCGAGGGAAAATGTCTCTTCTCTTGACCTCACTTTTGTCTGGAGCAGTGGAGCAGATGATTTACATAAGACCGATATTAATACTTGCAGGAGATGTGCTTCATCACTGGCAAATGATTTAATTAAATCAAATTCTATACTTCTCAACACATGAACTGATTTAAGACAACCCTCACCATAGACTCAGGGGAACTGTGCTTAGAACAGGCCATCCTGATGTGAAGCGAGTGTAATCTCAAGAGGTTTGACAGTACAAATAAGGTCTCGTATTCAACAAAGCTCAACATGACCACTTAGCAAAGGCGAGGTTGCTGTTAACTTTTTGAATAAAGCATTCCATGATGCATTAAATTGGGGAAGCAGAGATGTAAAATTCAAATCTCTCAGGTACCTATTAATGAGCAGGAGGAATTAGGAAGAGGGGGCTGGAATCGGGTGTGGACCAGGAGGGGCGGGGCCAAGGCTGAGCCTGAGAATGGTCGGGGGGCCAGCAGTCGGGCTGAGGGGGTGCAGAGCCAATGTTGCAGGGATTGCTGTGCTGGCCAGCAGTCGAGAAGATGGCAGTGTGGGGCTATTGCTCATGTGCCAATCTTAGGCACTGACAGATCAGTGCATGTGCAGTGGCTCACTCAGCACACTGATTTCAGCCTCACCAGCGGAGATAGGTCCTGGCCTCTAATTTTTAATGATATTCACACTGGTGGCCTCTGCAGTGCACAAAATGTAGGAGATTCTTCTCCGACTGAGAAAACCAGGATGAATTACTCCAGTTTTCACTTTCACTTAGAATTACTTTGGGAGAATTCTGCTCAACATATTTTACCAAAGGGGCAGAATTTAAGTTTGCCTGATGATGAAGATGTTTGCTGAAGTACCCTGACTAATGCCTTATCTCTGACACTTTCAGCACTGCAGGAATTTGGCAGATGTGGGCAGCCTCATAGTTTTGATGGTGTGCCTGATTTTTTTTGAATAAAAAGGAACAAGATTTCTTTCCTTCTGCTGACATTTCTGTAGTTAATTAAGTCTATAAGAACTTCATCAAGATAGGCCATGCTGATCATACTGAGGATTTCCCTCAGTGTGTGTTTTTCCAGTGTTTTGCCTGAGCTCAGTAACACACTAGGTTTATCATAGGATAACCAGCTGATCAGGAAATCCAAAACAGCTTCATTTACATCACCATGAGAGAGATGTAAAATGGATTAAAATGTCAAATTGACAATCACTCTAATTATTGTTGACACATCTGACAGTCTGGTTGGGAATCTAGTCGCAGGTAACTTGAAGCTGCACAGATTCTTGGAATTCCTCTGGGAAGGAAACAAAGAAGGAAAAAACTTGCTTTTATATATCACCTTTCATGACCCAATGATGTCCCAAAGCACTTCACAGTCAATGATTTGATTTATTATTATCACATGTATTGGGATATAGTGAAAAGTATTGTTTGCTTGCACGCTATACAGACAAAAACATACACTACATAGGGAGAAGAAAAGAACAGGATGCACAATATAGGAAGTGATTCTCCCCAAAAAATTCTGTGTCGAATTGGAGTAAAAACTGTACATTTCAGTAGGAGTTTCAAAATGAATTCCCCCATATTCTGTGCACTGCAGACTGCACTAATGTGAAACAATCCCAAGAGCTGTGGCAGGGCTTATTTCTGCTGGAGAGCCGGCAACATAGCGCTGAGTGGGCCATTACGCATGCACCAATCTGTCAGCTCTGAGATTCACTCATGCGCAGTGGCCCTTCTCTGCCGGCCTCCCAATTGCTGGCCAGATCGATCGCTGGCCAACCACATTACAACTGCATCACTGCCCCTCCATCATGCCCCTTCCAGCCTTGACGTCAATTCCCCTCCTTCCCTATCAGCCCCAATTGCTTGCCCATCTCCCTCTGCCATTCAGGCCTAAGTTTAAACTGATAGGGGGAACCCCCCCCCCCAACCCCACAGATTGGCACTGTCAAGGTGGAATGCCCAGAGGACATCCTCCCATGTCCAACCCTCTAAGGGGGCCTCAATTAAACCCCCCCCTTCATTCTGGCAGAGTAAAGTGCCAGCTCCTTGCAAGTGGGGAGCTACTGTAAAGCCAGCTGAAGTGAATGGGGAGAGGCTGGCAGGCCGACAGACTTCAGTCACGAGCCCACTAACGATATTCAAATTGTGTTAAAAAGAAGGTCTGCATACATTATGTGCCCGCCTCCAGCGCAGATCTGATGGTGCCAGAAATCTGGCTGCCGGCGATGCGTGGAGGCTGGGGCACCCAACGGGGAGTGCACGAAATGGCCTCCCCTAGATTCTCCAGGCCTGCTGCGCTATAAATGCAGCACCGCAGGCTGGAGAATCACCCCATCGTGTTACATTCATAGCTGGGGTGCAGAGAAAGATCAGCTTAATATGGATGGTGCGTTCAAAAATCTGATGGCAGCAGGGGAGAAACTGTTCATGAATTGGTACTTTTCTGAAGTTGCACTGTCGGAAACAAGTAAACATATAAAGAGCTGAGGAAACAGGAATCTCTTGTTGGGATCTAGGAGCTGGGTGAATATTATGAAAGAGTTTTTAAAAAAAAAAGGACAACAACATGACCAGTTTAATTTTCTTCTTCATCACTCCAACTATTCTAAAAACAATCTGTTTGTCATCAGTTGCATGGAAAGCATTTACAATCATTGACATTATCAGTCTGTTCACATCTATGAATTGCAGCAGATATTCAGAAAAGTAAATGGGCCGATAAATCTGGCAATCTATCAATCAGAATTTTAACATGACAACATGCAAATCTTAAAAAAGCATTATCTCAATCACAGAGAAGAGATAACAATGAGCAACTTTAAACACGATGGTCATAAATATCACCAGTTCATGATCTCACTGTGATGCAACAACACATTTCTGTGTGAATTGTGTCACCAACTTATCGTGCTCTAATAAACTGCTGGAAATCTAAACTAAAAACAGGAAAAGCTGGAAATAGTCAGCAGGTTTATCAGCATCTGTGGAGATAAAGGCAGAGTTATGGTCAGGTCGATGACTTTTCCTCAAAGCTAAAATCGTTTGATATGTAACAGGTTTAAATTAAATAGAGTCAGGGGAAGAGGGAATGGGCAGAATCAAAGGGAAAATCTGTGTTGGGTGGAGGGCAGATGAGATTAAATAACAAAAGGGATGATAATGGAACAATTAAAGAATGGTTCATGAAGAATGGTAAATGACAACAATCAAATCATTTCCAGCCACAGCTGCCTGAAAAAGTGGATTGTGATTTGAAATTGTTAACCTGATTATGGATGCAATCTTACCTGCCATTCACATCACACTCCCGCTGCAGCGAGATCAGAGATTTTGGGGGCCAGCTAAACCTCCGTCCACTGCAGTGGGATGGGAGAATCTTGCCAATGTGAACAGCGATAAGATTCCGGCTATTGAGCCCGGAAGGCTGTAAAGTACCTGATTAAAGATGAAGTAGTGTTGCTGGAGTTTCCATTGAGCTTCAATAAAACAGTGTGGAAGATTAAGGACTAAAAATGACATATCAAGCAGTTCACGTGAAGACAGCGCCTCTTCAAAGGCCAAACTCATTTACACCACTTATTGTATCATTTGCTTCATTGTAATTGCTGTTAATTTGTATATAGTTAAAGTTAATTGCCTTTATCCTTTTTTAAATGTAGTGAATGAAGGGATGCTTTAGCGCTGAAAAAGTGCGAAACCACTGTGCCACCTACTCCCCAGATCTGATAAAGTTCTGTTCTAGTCGTATTGCACCTGTTTCCTTTTGGGGTTTCGTTTGACAGTCCTAATTTCATGCGTGCAAGATTACTATAAATGTAGTTTTACCTTCCAATTTGAGTTCAGTACATATCCTCCAACCTTACGAATTCCAGTCGTTGCTCTCTACATAATTACAGTGTGAGGTATCAAGACAAGAAAGCAATTTAAATGGCCACCATTCACACCACTATTAGCAGCAAGAATCAATATAATTGCATTCTTCTATATCCTAGTCTACCGTTGGAACACGATGCAAAGGTGTTTTTCTTTGCCTCTGGAAATCTTAGCTTAAGTTCGAGGTATCTGATTTAACCTTTGCATATCTGTACTAAAATCTCAACTATGTGTTACCTTTTTTAAGCTTGATGCTGCCAGTTAGGAAATGTTTGTACATATTTTCTTTCCCTTAACTCCCTGAAGGAGCATTTCTGCTCCTCTGTATTGGTAAGTAATGGCTAGTTTTAAATGTCCACCTATCTGGATTCCACCAGAAAGATAGGATTGAAAGCATTCCATTATCTCTGAAATTAAATCAAAGTTTCACTTCACTTTCAAATATAAGAAACTTTGGCCACAATTCTCCCAAAAGCATTAAATTGGCGGGAAAAGTGTTCTCGGTCCCAACTGTTTTGTCAGTTCAACTTCTCACTTGAACTTCCCTACTCTGTGCACTGCAGAGGTCCCAATTTGTGAATCTAAAAGTCCAGGAGGAGAGAGGGGCGGGGGGCCTATTCAAGCCAGAGTTTGACAGCTCTGGAACTCTGTGCAAAGGCCGCAATCTATCAGACTCCCCATTTGCTGCCCGTCGAGGGCCTCAACATCATCTCCACAACAATTCCAGACCAGCCCTGACCTACTCCACCCCTGATGGCCCTGATATCCAGCCTGCCCCATCGCAGGCTGATCCCCATGCAGAGTGGCAACGGTATCCCCCATCCTCACTGATCACCCTGACGCCCTGACCCCTTGGCACTGCCTGATGTGTGGTGGGCAGTGCCAAGGTGCCCCTGGGCATGCGCATTTTGCCCTTTGGGCAGTGCCAGGATGCCCATGCCAGGGGGCACAAACCACCCCCCCCCCGCCCCCGCTACTGTCAGACCCTTTGGGGAGCCCCCATTGCCCTCTCCCTTCATTCCGATGAGATCTCCCGCTAGTTCTCTGAATGTGGAAGCTAGTCTGAACCCCGCTGAAATGAAATACTCCTGACAGGTTGGGAGATTCGATCGGGACCAGTAAGTTCCTGATAATGAAATGTAAAAGACATTTAAAATATATTAAATGCAGATTCAAATTACTTATCTGCCTTCTCTCCAGTTTCCATCGTGGTCCGGCCTGCGACTGTTCTTCAGCTCTGGGAGATGCACATGCGTTCCTGGTGCATGCACAAATCCTGGAACAAGGCTGGCAACATGCATCTCCCATTGCAACCTGCCAGAAAATTTGCAGGTTGCGATGGGAGAATCGCGACCTTTATTGCCTGACAATGGCTGACTTCTACTTGTGAATGTTTAGTATCTTCATCTGAAGTCTCTTTCTCCCCCCCAAGTTTGTTGGAGATATTAATATGTTTGATAGAAATGGATAACATCTCTGTTCATGTAGGGGGAAAGGTTTCAGATGCATTCTTTTAAGCCATTTATAATTTTAGACCCAAACTGTATCATTTCAGGCTGATGATGTGTATAGCAAGAAGCGGAAATTATTTCTGCTTTTAAATGCTTAAAGAACAAGTAACTTTACAAATATGTTTTTGACAGTTGGTGAGGTACTGAGGTCAATTTTACTAACCTATCCATTACCGTTCAGGTCAGCTAGTTCACACAGACTGAGAAATGATATATGTGGTTCAGCTACTCCATACAACAATTAATCGTGCAATTAAAGGAATTAAATGGTCTGATTCCTGAATATATTTGACAATCACAGATAACTAAATCTCAGTATAGTGAAATATTCATTACTCCACAAATGATCAAAGTAGTTAAAAACTGGAGTGATCTAACTGTGTAATTCCAGAATTGTCATTTTAAACTTCTTTCTAGTAATTCTCCATTCTTTTCTTAACAGCCATTCCAACAAGGGTACAGGGTCCGAATAAAGAACGATATCAAACCTGAGAATAAGCACAGCATCATTTATTCCCATGGCCGTCACAGTGGACTCTTTCAATCACTTGAGGCTAATGGAAGCCAAATTGAACCAGTCGATCTTTCACTGAATAAAAGACATTCTCCGCACATATCAAGTGCCCCCTCCTCTCCCTATTCAATGACTATGCTAACTCCTGCATCCCCGACAATGAACATATCTCGCTCCAGCTCACCTAATAAGAGGTCACCTCAACCTCCTATCAGCATGCCGCTAACCATCCCCACAGTGCTTACAGCTCCACTGTTACCCCGCTCAGGATTGTATTCGGTCATTCACCCAGTGGTAGTACAGCCTGTTGTGTACACACAACCTATAATGATAAAGGAGGAGATGAAAAATAATCCACAAGGTGAGTGCACTTTCTGGGACCTATATTCAACTATCTGAGCAGGTCATAAAAGTCTACAGGGTCAGCAAACTGTGCCCTTTTTAATGTTGATTTGTGCACTAATGATTTCATTGCAGCATATATGAGATTATTGACCATGTGGACTCTTCTCAGTATTACATTGGACTAGATGTTTTAAGTCCTAGATCACAAAACCATAACCTTCTAACTCAGAGTTGAAAGTACACACACATGGCTCCCACTGAGCCATGCTGGCAATTAAAGTGATAATTTATTTCAAAGTTTTTAATACTACTTAATTTCCCAAAAGCTTGGTTGGGTATTCCTCCCAGGGTTGGGATCACAATAGGGCAGACCTTCCACACTCTGCAGTTCCCCCTGGTTGCCCTGGCTTGTTTACCAGACCTAGCTATTGGCCATACACAGAGCTCTCCCAGTGAGATTTCCAATACCATAAGTGATCCCAACATGATTAAAGAAGAAATTTAAAGCAGTGCTGCTATGGGTAGATTGTGATATGCCTTAAGAGGAAGAAACCTCTGAAGATGGCAGGAACTATATATCTGTAAGTCTTAAAGAGACAAAGAGACCAAGGATTGCAAGGATATCTGCATTGGGTCATAATTAGGAGAGAGGAGGTTTCAACAGTGCCTTTTCCCCATAATGCCTTGTATGTGAGAGTTATGACTACCCACCTGCCAGCACCTTCCACCAGATAGTAATGAGGATGGCAATAATAGGAATGGATGGGAGAGAAATAGAATGGAAGAGCATGTTCTTAATTTCTCCCCACCACAATCCAGCCAGTATTTACTGGTCAGAGAAGGAATGGCAGTCAAGGGAGGAATGTAGAGAAGAAGCTAAGAGATGGTGGTAGACCTCTGTGCTGCCTTTTCATCACTATCTCATCTGATTTGGCACTGGATAAAACAACTAAAATTTACATATCAAATAATTGACATTGAAATTATCAGGATGGCATAATAGTACACTGGTTAACGTTGCTACCTCAAAGTAATAGAGATCCAGATTCAATTCCAGCCTTGGGTGACTGAATGTATGGGGTTTGCATGTTCAGTTTCCTCCCACAGTCCAAAGGTATGCAAGTTAGGTGGATTGGTCATGATAAATTGCCTCTTAGTGTAGGTTAAGTGGATTAGTGGGGTAACATGAGTGGCAATGAGGATAGTGTGATGGGTGGGCCTGGGAGCAAAATAGGTGCAGACCTGATGGGCCTCCTTCTGCACACTAGAGATTCTATTTAATAAACTTCAAATGTTTGTTGGAATTCTACTGTCCCGCCCGCCATAGGAATTGGAATGGGCAAGGGGCAGACAGTGGGAAGGTCCACTGACCTCGGGCGGGTTTTTCAGGTCTCGTTCATGATGCATTATTTACTTTCTTGAGTACTTCATCTTTTCTAATATCTCTTTTCCTTTCTTAGGTCCTCTTATGCATTGTGCAATCTCCAATGCCCGACATCTTTCTAGGCAGCAGCATGTGCAACTTTGCAACCATCCGCGAGGAGGTGAGTAAGAATCACATCTTCCTGACTTGGAAATACACTGCACTAAATTCCAGTTACTAATGTAAATATAACGTGAGATTCAGTGTGAAACTGTTTAGTGTTGAATATAAATGCGCAATATATTGCCATGCACCTCAAAAAATATAAGTTTTGATTAACAGCTCCTTTGTTTTCTGTTGTGTAGATCAACTACTTAATCCTGTTGAACAAGATCCCATGATGATGAAAGCAATAAAGTGCAAGCAAGAGTTTGATTTTTTAAGCAATTGCATCAATGAGGTGCCTCCTTCAGCACACAGCCCTATGCAGTCCGTTCCTTCACATGAGTAAGTAGTTTATACTCCTTTCTCTAGACCTCTTTTAATTTCACACAATTAATATAAAGATAAAGGACATGAACACGAATGATCTGTATGCAAAGGGAAAGGATGAGAGGAGCTTCCTCTTTTGAATTCTATTGTCTTATTGCACCGTGACTGCTGTGAAATACTGAGCCACCCAACCTGTCTTTCATTACATTTATACGTGAGATGATGTACACCCTCAGAGAATGTAAGTCTGCAGGTTGTAGGAAGGTTTCTGTTCGTTGGGAAGGGTAATAAAACTTCACTGTCAATCGATGTTAGGAAGGTTGTCAGAAGTCTTTTATGCAAGTATATAGTGGCTTTGGCATGTTGGATCAAGAATTACCATGAAAACAGTCCCGGAAATTTGACTTAGTGCACTGTTATTTGCTGTGACAGAACACTATAATAAATGCCAAGTTAACAGGTGGAATTATCAGGTATTCATTACCACTACGATTAACTTTACAGCTGTGCAAAGGATTCGAGAAATGATTCCAAGTATTTAAAAACTCAGTTATTTTATCAGCAACCTAGAGGCTTGGAATTCCTTCTCTGAAGTCCTATATCTCTCTCTAACTTTCTTTTCTCCGTGAAGACACTCTTTCAAACATATCTCTCTGCCCACGGGTCGTTTGACCTTATATCTCCTTACATGACAGTGTCAAGTTATGCTTTTTAACCTCCTGTGAAGCTACTGGGACTTTTTTTCTAGCAAAGGCACCATATAAATACAACATTGTTGTGTGTGGTGCCTTTCAGAACCTTCAGATTTCCCAAACTACTTGAAAATCAATGTACTTTTGGAATGTAGTTATTGTAATGGTAAGAAACAAGAGAATGGTTCCGTAAGTATCAAGGAACTCCAGCAATGTTATAGCATAAAGGGTTTTCAGCATTGTCACAAAATAGGAACATGATTATTACTGTATCAGAGAATCCTTAAGTGATATTATACATTCAGAATTGACCATTAACAAGGCAATCAATAGCTGTCAAGCTTATCCAGTGCAAGGTCTGATTGGGCTCTTGCTTTGCGGATTGTTGTTGGATTTTTTGGCCCTGACATTGTCAGGCATCATTACGGTGAGGGCAGGAAAATTTGAAGAATCATTCTCTTTAAAAAGCTTTCCACACATCTTATCCTTAGTGTCAATGTCCACTGGCGCTTTGACTGGAAATCCAACTGTTAATCTGGGAAGCATGAATTCAATATTTTAAAATTCATATCTTTCAATGCAGACATCAGCGTGCTTGGAGTCATGTCAGAAATTCAGTTCTAGAGTTCACTAAGTTCTGCAGGATTTTTTACAGTTCAGTATGCACCGAATGCATGAATCTCCATAGCATGAATTTGTAAAATCCACCCTGATGTTCCAATTGTGCAGTCAGAATGTAATGCCACTGTGATGGCACATAACAGAGCTGATGCATCATGATGATACGTGGTTGGGGGAGATATTGTCATGGACAGAATTTATTGGTTCTCTTACTACCAATAATCAGTGTCTTTGCTTAGTCTTGGAACATACATTCCTATTAAATAATTCAATAACAAGCTTTTGTGAGTTTAAAAAAATTTATTCACGTGCACCTTACACAGCTTAATGTCACACACACTCTCGGGTGTATGCATACAGTTGCACACACAGGCACACACATGTACATGCGCACACACACAAAGGAAGTGCATTTTTACAGATTATATTTAATTCAGTCTCTGATTTAAATTTTCAGTCTGTCAAATGGCAGACCTGTGGTTTCTTGAGTGTATTCAGTGTTTCAAAGTGACGGTGAGGGCTTGTAAAGCAAAGGTGTGCAGCACATTGCAAGGTTTCTTGTGGTCAAGTATCTTTTTACAGGTGAACCTTGAAATTGGATGGCTAAGTACTTTAGGGTGTTCGATGACTGGTTGATGAATGATGTTTCTGCTGGATTTCCTGAGATAATAAGATGCACTCCTTGAAATTATCTTTGATAATGCTCTCTTAATACTTATGAGGCCCACCAGTCTAAGTTGGATGAGGAATGCCATCATGCGATGTTGATTGTGGCCATTGAGTTTCAGTCTTTCCTTTTGTCCAATTTGAAACAAGGAGACAGGTGATCAGGAAACTCTAGACTGGTATTTTTGTGTTGGCCCACCCT
This sequence comes from Sphyrna mokarran, assembly GCA_024679065.1. Classification (NCBI taxonomy): domain Eukaryota; kingdom Metazoa; phylum Chordata; class Chondrichthyes; order Carcharhiniformes; family Carcharhinidae; genus Sphyrna; species Sphyrna mokarran. The sequence goes on along the minus strand of JAGIQG010000001.1, from coordinate 88,152,106 downwards.
TAATGAAATGTGTGAATTCCATAAATGACTTTGAAATAAGCTCATCTATCATTTCTTTGAAAATGTGACTAAATACATTGACGAAGGAAGAGCGGTAGATGTGGTTTATATGGACTTCAGCAAGGCATTCCATAAGGTCCCCCGTGCAAGACTTTTTGAGAAAGTGAGAGAGTGTGGGATCCAAGGGGCTGTTGCCTTGTGGATCAGAACTCGCTTAGCCGCAGAAGGCAGAGAGTGGTTGTAGATGGGTCTTTTTCTGCATGGAGTCCAGTCACCAGTGGAGTGCCCCAGGGATCTGTTCTGGGACCCTTGCTGTTTATAATTTTCATAAATGACCTGGATGAAGAAGTGGAGGGATGGGTTGGTAAGTTTACTGATGACACGAAGGTTGATGGTGTTGTGGATAGTTTGGAGGGATGTCAGAAGTTGCAGCGTGACATTGATAGGAGGCAATGCTGGGCGGAGAAGTGGCACTTGGACTTCAACCCAGATAAATATGTAGTGGCCCATTTTGGCAGGTCAAAAGGGATGAAGGAGTATAATATCAAGGGTAAGACTCTTAGCAGTGTAGAGGATCTAAAGGACCTTGGGGTCAGGGTCCACAGGACTCTTAAATTGGCCTCGCAGGTAGAGGATGTGGTTAAGAAGGTGTATGGTGTACTGGCCTTCCATCAATCGAGGGGTTGAATTGAGGAGTCAGGAGATAATGCTGCAGCTTTATAAGACCTTAGTCAGACCACTCTTAGAGTCTTGTGCTCAGTTCTGGTCGCCTCATTACAGGAGGGATGTGGAAGCTTTTGAAAGGGTGCAGAAGAGATTTACAAGGATGTTGCCTGGATTGGATGGCATGTTGGCATTATATTAGGATATGTTGAGGGAGCTCGGTCTTTTTTTCTTAGAGGGACGAAGGATGAGAGGTGACCTGATAGAAGTGTTTAAGATGTTGGGAAGCCTTTTCCCAGGTTGGAATGGTTGCTACAAGAGGACACAGGTTTAAGGTGCTGAGTAGTAGGTACAGAGAAGATATCAGAGGTAAGTTTTTCACTCAGAGGGGTAGTGGATGAGTGGAATCGGCTGCCGTCGGTGGTGGTGGAGGCAAATTCGATAGGGTCTTTTAAGAATACGTGGGACTTAATAGAATTGAGGGTTATAGGTAAGCCTAGTAGGTAGGGATATCATCAGTGCAACTTGTGGGCCGAAGGACCTGTTTGTGCTGCAGTTTTTCTATGTTCTTTGTTCTATATCCATATTTAATGAAGTATTTAATCTTGATACGGTCTGTAGGTCAAATATCAAAATATCACATGATTTGTTGCAGCCATTTTAACAGCTTATGTCCAATTTTTTAAAAATATTGACTGAAAGTTCATAATATAGGATGCCATATTGGGAATAAGAGTTCTGAGATGACTGGAGCTATTTCTAAAAAAGGCAAAATGTTTCTATTCATGCTGAAAATATTAGGCTATTAAATAATGGTGCAGAACAATAACATGCAAATATTTAACTTATTGATCTGAAATTTCTTTATTATGAAAGAGAATGTTAGCTATTTTTAGATGAGGGTACCTAAGAGTCAATCTGTTTTTTTTGGACTTGAGAGATATATTGGTCAGACTGGGTAAGGGCTGTAGGTATTCTTGCACTAATAAACCTCTTGGGTTTTTAATAACAACCTAGTGACTCTGTGATCCATTATTTTATTGATACAGCTTTTTGTTTCTAGATATTTTTGAACTGAATTCAGATTGATGAGCTGCCATGGGGACATTATGAACTCAATGCTCTACTTGTAATCCAGAACTTTGGAATATTGGTTCAGTAATATATCTGCTATGCTGTCAAAACATGTTGTTTATGATGAAAGAGTGTGTAGATACAAGAATAGCAACAGCTCTCACTTATTTAACATGAAAACAACTTTGCTGAAATAGTTGGAAGTGAGATCTAGTCAGACATGAGTGGAAAAGCAAATTGTGTGGAGGGTGTGGAAAGCCTGCAGAGGGATCTGAATAGGTTGAGTGAGTGGGTGAGGACCTGGCAGATGGAGTATAATGTTAGCAAGTGTGAGGTTATCCACTTTGGTAGGAAGGATTACTATTTAAATGACGAAAAGCTGCAACATACGATGGTGCAGAGCGACCTGGGGGTCCTTGTGCATGAATCTTAAAAACACAGTCTGTAGGTGCAGCAGGTGATTAAGAAGGCAAATGCAATGTTGGTCTTTATAGCTAGGGGGATAAAATATAAAAGTAGAGAGGTATTTTTGCAGCTGTATAGGGTCCTGGTGAGGCCGCAGCTGGAGTACTGTGTGCAGTTTTGGTCGCCGCATTCGAGGAAGGATATATTGGCCTTGGAGGGGGTACAGAGAAGGTTTACTAGGCTGATACCAGAGATGAGGGTGTTGGATTGTGAGGAGAGACTGAATAGGCCAGGTTTGTATTCTTTGGAGTTTAGAAGGCTGAGAGAGGATCTTATAGAGATGTATAAGATAATGAAGGGGTTGGATAGGGTAGAGGTTGAGAGACTCTTCCCGCTTAGCAAAGATAGCAGGACTAAGGGGCATAGCGTTAAGATTGGGGGGGGGGCGTTCAGATCAGAGTTGAGGAGAAATTTCTTCACGCAAAGGGTGGTGAATCTTTGGAATTCTCTGCCTGATGAAGTGGTGGAGGCTTCCTTGCTGAGTATGTTCAAGTCAAGCTTGGATAGGTTTTTGATTGACAAGGGAATTAAGGGTTACGGGAAGAAAGTGGGAAAGTGGTACTGAACCACTACAGATCAGCCATGATCTTATTGAATTCTGGGGGAGGCTCAAGGGGCTGGATGGCCTACTCCTGCTCCTATTTCTTATGTTCTTATGATCTTATGTCAAGAGTTTATACATTATTGCAATTTCAGGATCAAGTGTTAAGATTTTTAAATCAATTTTATTGTTATTAATGTTCATTTTTGAAGACTATGCTTAGGGAAGTGTTGCAAGTGTTTTTTTTTAACCGTGTGCATTGGCTCAGAATTATTTCATGTTTCCAGTCTTTTGTTCCTCTGGATTTTCAGGATGCCTGTGGAGACTGGATATGTACTGTAAATTGTATCTCAATTTAAAATCTGTCACGATGTTACCTTATGTGTTGATTACATTCCATAGTCTCTGTGTGAGATAATGAATATTTACTCCCAAGATATTGCTGGTAATAGCTGTTGCACAACTTTAGATAATAACATTGCAGGTATTTCTAGATTAATGAATTCCTCTCTGATTCTGAGAATTTAAACAACCAGTTAGATTATAGTATCATTATGATATCATTATTTAATGCATTGTCATGTTTTAAGCTATAATAATAAGTCTTGGAACATGTAAATATCGCGTTTATGTTGGGCAATGACTTTCCACAATGGAAAATGTTTTTACACCAAGCCCATGTTCTCAGTGTTGCATTGTGATTGAGTTATTATTACTTGGCGCAGTCTCATTTTAGTTTAACTGTGCAGTTACACAGACCATGCACACTGATTACATTAGTTACTAATCACCATCTTAATTTTTACACAATCATATGTTTGATGTTCACCTAATGATTCAGTATCAAATCTCCTCACTCAGCTGTGCACTGCTATAACCATCTTTATCAAAGTTATACAAAAATACGTCTCTGGACACTACTGTCATTTACCTGTTCTTTGTTGGATTCAACATTGACACTTCTATGTCAATAAGAGGAATGTATTATATTCTATACAATCTTGCACTGTAGCATATATCCATCAAATTATTAGAAGTATGTTTTTCTCCCCTTTGCAGACATTTTCTCTAATCCTTTCCCAAAAATATTATTACCCTGTTGGGTTATATTACAATTCCTGTTTCTAACCTAGTGAACATTTTTCATTCATGAACCTAGACTATGAGTTTAAGTTATTTCAGTATCTGATGTGAGGGTTTGGGGAGAGGTGTTAGCATGATAACTCAGCCTGATCCTATATGTAAACTCACCTTCAGCTTCATTAGATAATGATCACAGAACCATTAATGCTGAGTAACCCCCAAATCCATAATGCTGAAGTCAATAGTAGTTACCTTAGATCACATAACTCTGCAGAGAGCAAGATTCCATGCTGTGACATTCATTATCTTTATTGAATAGCTGTTCATTCAGTAAGACATCAAGGAGCTAACAAAATAGGTGTACATTACATAATTTAATGCTGTCTTCACAGAAGTTTCTTATTGGTGCTGTTACAATTTAACATCAGCTGTTTTGTGATTTTGGAAAAGGTTGCCTCTACTAACGCTGCCACGTGTTTACACTTTGCTCTGATGATAGACATGATTAAATTACATTGCAAATCTGTTAGGTAATGCTTGTTTTATGGTAGCAGGGTTTTTTTTTTTTTGGCAAAATGATTAAAGCTAATACAGTAACATTGTGAGTTACTGACTGATACTGGACTGACAATCCATAATGTAGAGATGCCGGCATTGGACTGGGGTAAACTCAGTAAAGTTTTACAACACCAATTTTAAATCCAACCAATTTATTTGATAGTAAATCCGCGAGCTTTCGACTTTACAGCCTTCATCAGGCAAATGCAGTGTTCTGATCTGCAGAGGCACTCATATCCACACAGACAGTTACAGATTGCTGATTAGAATGCGAATCCTTACATATAACCTGCTATTCAAGTGTTAAAGTGGCTAACAATGTGTGTGAAGGGAATCCTGAGCATTGGTTAGAGAATTGTGTATTTTCTCCAGACAGCACAGTAAGTGATGTTTTTTGCTAACCCAGGCAAGTTACGGGGGTTACAGATAGTGTGTCATGAAGCCAAGATCCCTGTTAAGACCGTCCTCCTGTGTGCGGAGCTTGGCTATCAGTCTCTGTTCAGCGACTCTGCGCTGTCGTGTATCACGAAAGCCCCCTTGAAGAACATTTACCCGCAGGTCGGAGGCCGAATGCCCATGACTGCTGAAGTGTTCGCCCACAGGAAGGGAACTGTTTTGCCTGGTGATTGCTGAGCGATGCTCATTCATCCGCTGTCTTAGTGTCTGCATGGTCTCCCCAATGTACCATGCTTCGGGACATCCTTTCTTGCAACGTATTAGGTAGACAACGTTGGCCGAGTTGCAAGAGTATGTACCGTGTACCTGGTGAATGGTATCCTCACGTTTGATGTCGTCCATGTCTATGATCTGGCATGTTTTGCAGAGGTTGCTGTGGCAGGATTGTGTGGTATTGTGGTCACTGTTCTCCTGAAGGTTGGGTAGTTTGCTGCGAACAATGATCCGTTTAAGGTTGTGCGGTTGTCTGAAAGCAAGAAGTGGGGGGGTGGGGATGGCCCTAGCGAGATGTTCATCGTCATCAATGACATGTTGAAGACTCCAGAGAAGATGTCGTAGCTTCTCCGCTCCGGGGAAGTACTGGACGACAAAGGGTACTCTGTCCACCTTGTCCCGTGTTCGTCTTCTGAGGAGGTCAGTGCGGTTTATCGCTGTGGCAGGTTGGAACTGTCGACTGATGAGTCGAACGCCATATCCTGTTCTCACGAGGGCATCCTTCAGCATCTGGAGGTGTCTGTCACGATCCTCCTCATCTGAGTAAATTCTGTGTATACGGAGGGCTTGTCCATAGGGAATGGCTTCTTTAATGTGTCGAGGGTGGAAGCTGGAGAAGTAGAGCATTGTGAGGTTGTCTGTCGGTTTTCGGTACAGTGAGGTGCTGAGGTGACCTTCCTTGGTGGAGATGCGTGTGTCCAAGAATGCAACTGATTCTGGAGAATAGTCCATGGTGAGTCTGATGGTGGGATGGAACTTGTTGATATCATCATACAGTTGTTTCAATGATTGTTCACCATAAGTCCAAAGGAAAAAGATGTCATCAATGTATCTAGTATATAACCTTGGTTGAAGATCTCGTGTAGTGAAGAAGTCTTGTTCGAACCTGTGCATGAAGATGTTGGCATACTGAGGTGCAAATTTGGTTCCCATGGCTGTTCCATGTGTCTGGATGAAAAGCTGATTGTTGAAGGTGAAGACATTGTGGTCCAAGATGAAGCGGATGAGTTGTAAAATTGCATCCGGAAACTGACAGTTGTTGGCATTGAGTACTGAGGCAGTTGCAGCAATACCATCGTTGTGGGGGATGTTGGTGTAGAGCGCCGAGACATCCATTGTGACAAGGAGTGTCCCTGGTTCAACTGCTCCATGCGTGTTGAGTTTCTGTAGGAAGTCCGTAGTGTCAAGACAAAAGCTGGGGGTTCTTTGTACAATGGGTTTCAGGATGCCCTCGATATAGCCGGAGAGGTTCTCACACAGGGTCCCATTGCCGGGTACGTTTGCCTTGTGTATCTTTGGGAGGCAGAAGATATCTCCAATGCGGGGAGTACGTGGAATGAGAGACCGGAGGGTGTTCTGAAGGTCCGGATCAAAGGTTTTGATCAGAGTGTTGAGTTGACAAGTGTGTTCTTTGGTCGGATCCGCTGGTAACTGTCTGTAGTATTTCACATTGTTTAGTTGTCGGTACACTTCTTCACAGTAGTCCGTTCTGTTCAGTATGACGGTGGCGCCTCCTTTGTCTGCTGGTTTGATGACAATGTTGTGGTTGGTCTTAAGAGCACGGATGGCCTTGCTTTGTGCTTGGGTGATGTTCAGGACTGTCTTGTAAGTGCGGTTGATGAATCTGGTGTTCGTGCACCTCTTGGGCATACATGTCCAGTCGGAGGTCACTGACCTCCTCAGAAGACGAACACGGGACAAGGTGGACAGAGTACCCTTTGTCGTCCAGTACTTCCCCGGAGCGGAGAAGCTACGACATCTTCTCTGGAGTCTTCAACATGTCATTGATGACGATGAACATCTCGCTAGGGCCATCCCCACCCCCCCACTTCTTGCTTTCAGACAACCGCACAACCTTAAACGGATCATTGTTCGCAGCAAACTACCCAACCTTCAGGAGAACAGTGACCACAATACCACACAACCCTGCCACTGCAGCCTCTGCAAGACATGCCAGATCATAGACATGGACGACATCAAACGTGAGGATACCATTCACCAGGTACACGGTACATACTCTTGCAACTCGGCCAACGTTGTCTACCTAATACGTTGCAAGAAAGGATGTCCCGAAGCATGGTACATTGGGGAGACCATGCAGACACTACGACAGCGGATGAATGAGCATCGCTCAACAATCACCAGGCAAAACAGTTCCCTTCCTGTGGGCGAACACTTCAGCAGTCATGGGCATTCGGCCTCCAACCTGCGGGTAAACGTTCTTCAGGGGCCTTTGTGACACACGACAGCGCAGAGTTGCTGAGCAGAGACTGATAGCCAAGTTCCGCACACATGAGGACGGTCTTAACAGGGATCTTGGCTTCATGTCACACTATCTGTAACCCCCGTAACTTGCCTGGATTAGCAAAAAACCTCACTTACTGTGCTGTCTGGAGAAAATACACAATTCTCTAACCAATGCTCAGGATTCCCTTCACACACATTGTTAGCCACTTTAACACTTGAATAGCAGGTTAGATGTAAGGATTCGCATTCTAATCAGCAATCTGTAACTGTCTGTGTGGATATGAGTGCCTCTGCAGATCAGAACACTGCATTTGCCTGATGAAGGCTGTAAAGTCGAAAGCTCGCGGATTTACTATCAAATAAATTGGTTGGATTTAAAATTGGTGTTGTAAAACTTTACTGACAATCCATAGACAGAAGGGCCTGGGTGGGATTGTAATTAGAATCCCTTCAATGCAGAAGGAGGCCATGACATGAGTTCAAAAGAGACCACAGCAGATTATTAATTTGAATTTAATAAACCTGGTAATATATGGATGGAATGAAATCTGCTAGATTGTTGCTAAAGCCCAATTGATTCAGGGAAGAGAAATTGCCATCCCGTACCTGATCTGGTCTGTACTTGATTGCAGCCACTTCCTTGCTAATATTGCCCATGTTTCTGGAAGAGATTTGAAACAAATTTATTTCTAAATAACTTGAATTAAAATATTCCCATTTTACAAACACCCATCTGAAAGTATGTGGTCCATTTAATCCATTCCAGCTTCAACCTGACAAGACTGCATTGGATGGGCCAATACTTGCACTTAGACAGCCTTAGGACAGGAAATCTGTACTTCTTTGAAAGGTGTTTTTATTTTCCATCTGCCCTTACAAGACGTGCATCAAAGGATGTGGCACTGCCAACATCAAACGTTTCTTTGTTCCTCGCTCTGCAAAAGAAAGGAAGCAATCACACCTAGGATTGCAGTTTGGGTTCAGGGTTTAACATTGAAATGCTTAAGGTGAAAACTCTTAGAAAAATGGGGCACATTTTATCTCTTTAAACAACAACAATAATAATAACATATTTATAGAAGGCTTTTTACATCATAAAACAGCCCAAGGCACTTCTCTGGAGCATTATCAAACAAGATTTGGTACCAAGTCACTTAAAACAAATTTGGACCAAAAGCTTTGAGGTTTTGAGAGAGGTTTTAAATAGTATCTTAAAGAAGGAGAAACGTGGAGTTTTAGGAAATTCCAGAGCTTAGGCCTTTTGCAGCAGAAGGGAAGATTACCAATGGTGGACTAATTACATTTGTAGGAATGCATAATGAATGAGGGCAGTTATCTCAGACAGTTGTATGTTCTGGAGGGGGTTACAGTGTTGTAGGGACATACCATGAAAAATTTGAAAACAAGGATAACAATTCTAAAATCAAGGAATTCTGGACTGGGAGCCAATGCATGTTAACTAGGCACAGGGATGATAGTTGGATGGAATTGGTGTCTATTAACACAAGGACAGCTAAGTTTTGAATGAACTCAAGTTTATGCTTTTGTTATAGCTAAACATATTTCAATGTGCTCCTGGTAAACCACATTTTACATTCAGTGAAATGTAAGGTTATCTCACAAACTGATGCCCATGCCCTTACTCACACCTAAGTCTTGTTCACCCACTACCCCTGTAGTGGCACATTTGCAGGGGCAATGTAGATGCCCCTGCGTCTACATTGGCTCCCAGTAAAGCAGTGACACTCTTTCATAATTTTTATTCTTGTTTTTAAATCCTTCCATAGCCTTAGCTTTATCTATCTCTATAATTTCCTCAAGATGCACAATCCTCCAAGGTATCTGTGGTCCTCTAATTTTGGCTTCTTAAGTACTCCAGAGTTTAATTGCTCCATCATTAGCGGCTGTATGTTCAGCTGCCTTAGCTGTCAGCTCTGGAATTCCCTCCCTACGTTTTTCTGTCTCTCTTGCCCAATTTAAGCTATTCAATAAAATCTACCTCTTTGACCAACCTCTTGGTTGTCTGTCAGATATCTCCTTGCGTTGCTTTTTAATGTTCCTATGAAGCACCTTGGGATACTTTATTATATTAAGGCTCTATATAAAAATGAGTTATTGCGTTTAGAGGAAACGAGGGAGGGAATGTAGTGGCACCCCCGTAATCAGTCACGTATTCCAGCTGCTGGGGTAAGTGTCTATTGTGTCTCTGTCACTTTTGGCACTGCTCCATTAAGTTCATGTTATGCAATGACGTTTTTATAATGCAGTAACTTGTTTCTATGGTAAATGATGCAATGCAGAGTGTACACAAACAGCTGTTCAATAATTCCTCTGCTAATTTTCAAGTGGGAGAATGTACTTTAAAATCGCCCCGTCCTCATTTAGACGCATGTTAATGAAAATTTTCTCTATCAAAAGCAGCTTAATTACAGTCTGCAGAGTAGAAAGAGGCCATTTGGCCCATTGAGCCTGCACTGACAACAATCCCACTTAGCCTTATCTCCATAACCCCACATATTTATCCTCCTAATCCCCCTGACACTAAGAGGCCAATCAACCTAACCTGCACATCTTTGAATTGTGGGAGGAAACCAGAGTATCCAGAGAAAACCCATGCAGACACTGAGAGAATGTGCAAACCCCACAGAGATGGTGATCCATGGCTGAAATTGAACCTAGGTTTGTGGTGCTGAGAGGCAGCACTGCTGACCACTCTGCCATTGTGCTGCTTATCTAAAAGAATGGTTTTTATTATAGTGCATTTACTGGCAGCGACAAACAGACAATTAATTCTCTGGCCATCTATATTTAGAGGTGAAATTCCTAATTTTAGTATTAAGATCATTTCTGAGTATAAACCTCTGCTTCCTGCTTAAAACCTCACACCAACATTTCAGCAAATACAGGAATGTCACCCTAAGGTCTATTTAAATATCTTTATATGTTCGATACTAGGCTAACAAAAGCGCCTTTTGGAAATCTGTTTGTGAGGTGGTGACTCTGCAGCAGACATCCTGTGGGTGGGATCCACAGCTGAATCTACTTTTAGGTGTTGACATCAATGTTTGAGAGCAGCCACACCCTACAGGCAGTATCAAAACAACAGGAAACAGTTAATAGCACATTGAAGGAGTGGCTCCACAGTACAGATCCAAAGTTCTAAACTTTTGCAAACAGACGAACGAATGGAGGAGAATTTAGAGTCTAAAAAAACTATATTTTATCAAGACAAAGAATGTCAATGCAAAAGAATGCAAGACTTTATCATTCCTGGGAACTATACACTTTCAGAAAGGAGTGAATGAAATTGCTGTTATTCAATAAAAAGGAAAATGGCTTGCTTTGTAATTGATTGCAGTAGAATCATGGTGATATGAAATCTACTAAATTCATTGGACACCTTGTACCATCAGCAGAGGCACTGAACATAGTTTTGGCACCCCCTCCCCCCACCCCCGTTTGTCTATAGTTGTGAAAATAGGTTTTGCTAAATGGGGGACTGAGCGGTGTCATGTGTTTGAACTTTCCTGGCCACTCACTGAGTGAAAGTCTTTCACTGACAGACTATGGAGGTTCCTTAATGAAATTGTGAAGTTTATGACATTCCAGAACCATACTGCAGTTTAACACAAGTAATTGACAGATTACAACGGGCTAACATTTAGTTATAAGCTTATATGGAAATTCAGAAGGAGAAGCCCTTCTAGAATTGCCATTTAAACATAAGTTTAAATTTAAACTTTGAAGTATAATCTACATTGATGTCATTTTGAGGCAGAAATTTTGGTTGAGTGTGTATAGTTAATATATTCATCTCATGACATACCTGAGTTTGATACCATCAATAAACCAAGGAAAAATCCCTTCTTCTACACTGACATTTCATAACAGTTGAGCATAAACAGTAGTGTCAAAAGGATAAATTAGAAAAGATCTTCTGGCGATATTTACCTCACTATTTTAAAATTTTTTCAGAACATATGACAAATTTTGCAATTTATGTTATAATTGTGCATAATTTTATTTAATAATTGAGCATATTAGCACCAAGTCTGCTTTCAGCTTACCTGAGCCTTATTTGAAGTTTAAAAGCTACTTCACAGATTCTATTGCTCCTTTTAGAGTTCAAAAGCTGGCAGTAGAATGAGCCATTGGCTGTCCAGGAAAAAACAGGGCTGTTCACCATGGGATGCAAAGATTAACACTTGTTTGATTCCTTTGAAGCTTATGGAACAAAATGATTATGTTGAGATAGAGGATCAGCCATGATCATGCTAAATGGCAGAGCAGGCTTAAGGGGCAGAATAGTTTACTAATACTTTGTGTTTCTTTTTGTGGGATTGCACAGTTGTTAGCACTGTTGCCTCTCAGTGCCAGGGATTTGGGTTCAATTCCCAGCTTGGGTCACTGACTGTGTGGAGTTTGCACATTCTCCTTCTGTCTGCATAGGTTTCCTCCAGGTGTTCTGGTTCCCTCCCATATTTGAAAGATGTGCTGGTGAGGTGGATTGATCATGCTAAAATTGACCCTTAGTGTCAGGGGGACTAGCTAGGATAAATGCACCAGGCTATGGAGATAGGGCCTGGGTGGTGCAGATTCATTGGGCCGAATGGCCTCCTACTGCACTGTAGGATTCTATTGAAATGGGAAATCTTACCGTTCATGTTAGAAACAAATCTGAAGAAAACCGAGGAAAGTTTCATATTGTACAAATCTTTATTTTATATTCATATGGGTCAGCTAGTAGAAGTTAATGCTGTGAGACACAAATCTGATTCTTCACTGATTCAAAACAGTTATGAGTGAAATCTGATCGTATTATTAATAAACTATGGCTGTAATAATGTGATATTTTTCATAGAATTCCAACAGTGCAGAAGGAGGCCATTTGGCCCATCGAGTCTGCACCCAGTCTCTGAAAGACCATCTTACCCAGACCCAAACCTCACCCTATCCCCATAACCCCATGCGTTTAAATGGCTAGTCCACATAACCTAACCTTTTGGATGTGGAAGGAAACGAGAATACCCAGAAGAAGCCCACACAGACTGAGAGAATGTTCGTGTGTATAAACACAATCACCCAAGGCCAGAATTAAACCCGAGTCCCTAGCACTGTGGGGCAGCTGTGCTAACCATTGTGCCAGCATGCCACCGGTCATGATTACAAAGGCTGAAACTTTCTAGCTTTTTACACTGGCGGAATCTCCCGGCCCTGTTAATGGTGCACTCATGCCACAGGTTTCAGGCAGCATGAGAAATTCCATTGACTGCAGCGGGAACAGAAGATCCTGGCACTGGCCAATGGTAGGCCATCTTCTACTGTGAGAAACTCACCATGAAGAAGCCAGAGAATCTCTCTCCTTATTTTTTGCTGTTATATCACTCCAATTCTCTTTTGATCTATATTAAACAAAATCATCGTAAACAGCTCAGTTTAGCTAACTGCAGATATGAGTTCTAAATAAATAGTCAACTTCATTAAAACCTTTCTCACATTCTCATAAAATTCATATCAAGCAAAATTAAAACAAAATACACACATTATGCAAATCTGGAAAAATAAAAGAGGTCTGGAAAATCTCAGCAGGTCTGCCAGCATCTGTAGAAAGAGTTGTAAGGTCTCATATTGGGCAACCCATCTTTCTATATGACATATTAACTATGGTGTTATTTATAAAATAGAAGTTGGGTGGCACTTGGGCACAGTGGTTAGCATTGCTGTTTCAAATCACCAGGGACCCAGATTTAATTCCAGCCTCGGGTGACTGTGTGGTTGCATGTTCTCCTCATGTCTGTGTGGGTTTCGCCTGGATACTCCAGTTTCCTACCGCATTCCAAAGATGTGCAGGTTAGGTTAATTGGCCATACTAAATTACCTCTTAATGTCGGGGATTAACAGGGTAAATATGTGGGGTTACGGGGATAGGGCGAGGGTGGGATGGTTGTTGGTGCAAGATTGATGGGCTGAATGGCCTGTTTCTGCACTGTAGAGACTCCATGATTCTGTCAAGTTGCTTTCAACCCCTCCCTCCCTCCCCCTTAAAATTTGACCATCACAGGAACAACGATTGAAAAATCAGCCAACTTATTTTGAAGTCCTTTTCATGTGGTTTCAAGAAACAAGTGTCTACACTGATATAAGCGCAATTATTTTGTTCAAATCGATAGAAGCTCCAAAACGAGGAAGGCTGTTAATGAAAACTTGTCAAAATTTTTAAATCTTTGATAAAACCTGCCTTTCATTAATGTAGAAGGGGTAGTGCAGTATTGATGGATAAGCAATAGCTTTATTACCTTAATTCGAGGTTGAGCTTACATTGGGCATTCGTGGTTTTAAATGTTTCAAATCACGCTAACTAGGAAAATTCAGCTGCAAATAAAACTGCCAATTTAATACAAACATCACAGAAAACAACAGTTCATTTCTTCAGGACATAATGCACTTTTACAAAACAAAATCATTATTTACTTCAAACCTGTACCACCTGCCACCCCTCACCATCTCCAGTCTTAAGTGGAATTGTTCTGGATTGTATGAACAAATTTTTGTTCCAGTTTCTTTCAAATTATAGAGATACGTCATCAAAATACACAAAGTTCATTAAAAGATACCAGGAATTTGAAGTTGACCTTCATATACCAAATCACACATCCACTAGCCATATATATACAGCAATAACTAGAACTTCTCATTACAGTTTGCTCATTTACCATTGTTTTGCTAACTGAACAAATAGGTATTTACAGTATCCTGCTGATATTCGGGCCAAGATTGTAGTGAACCTTGTTGAGCTTTAAGATTGGCAGCAGCAGATAATTTCTGGTAGCTGAAATACAGATAATTTACAGTGTATTTATGTGGAGACTTGTCACTCAACCAGAAAAGTGCAAATTACACACTTCAGCAGCTGATTTTCTGCTCCAGAAGATGTAGCTAGGAAATTTCAGCACTCCTTTGACTAAACCTCTTCTTGCCAGTCTCACCAGAGTACAAAATCCACGCTCAGAACCAACCAGCAACAGCAGGTAGAAGCTACAATTGGGACTGGCATTTAGTAGTGGAGTGAAATAAAGAATGTCACTGAGATATTGTGGCAGTTGAAGAGTGAGTGCTTTTCTGAAGAGCTGAATGTCTATATGAAGGGGAGAAAGTAAATAAAGAGGTAACGTTTGGATATCTTATTCGATGCACTTTAGAATGCAGATTACCTGCTCATTTATTTCATTGTTATTTCTGGTACTCACTGTATATAATTTGACTAATGTGTTTCTCTGCAACATTGATTCTACTACACAAATATTTAATTGGTTGTGAAGCATTTTGAGAAAAGCACCATATTAATGCTCAGTTCCAATGAAGTGCCATATTGGACTTAATGTTAATATGTTTCTCTCTCCACCGTTGCTGCCAGATCTGTGGGGTGGGATTTTACTGCTTGCTCAAGCGAGACCAGAAATTCCTGCTGGAGGTTAATGGACATTTCTGTTATCCGCCCTTTGCCTGCTCTGATTCCATGGCAGGCGAGGTGATAGAATTCCGTCAGTGGAGTTTTTCCAGCATTCTCGGTTTTTATTTCAGACCTCCAGCATCTATAGCATTTTGTTTCTGTATAATAGAACATAGAACATGGAACATTACAGCGCAGAACAGGCCCTTCGGCCTTCGATGTTGCGCCGACCAATTATGAAAAAAAGCAATGACCCTCCAAACTAAACCATTCCCTTCTCTTCCATAAACTTATCAACTAACCTCTTAAATGCCACTAAACTTGGCGCATCTACAACTGCCGCAGGCAGGGCATTCCACTCCCTAACCACCCTCTGGGTAAAGAACCTACCTCTGATATCCGTCCTATAACTATCACCCCTTAATTTAAAGCTGTGTCCCCTCGTGCTAGCTTTCTCCATCCTAGGAAAAAGTCTATCACTGTCCACCCTATCTAAACCTCTAATCATCTTATATGCTTCAATAAGATCCCCTCTTAGCCGCCTCCTTTCTAACGAAACAACCTCAAATCCCTCAACCTCTCTTCATAAGACCTGCCCTCCATACCAGGCAACATCCTGGTAAACCTCCTCTGTACCCTCTCCAATGCCTCCACATCTTTCTTATAATGTGGGGACCAGAACTGTACACACTACTCCAAGTGCGGCCGCCCTCGAGTTTTGTATAGCCGCAACATGATGTTGCGGCTCCGAAATTCAATCCCCCTACCAATAAAAGCTAAGACTCCATATGCCTTCTTGACAACCTTATCAACTTGACTGCCTACTTTCAGGGATCTATGCACATATACACCAAGATCCCTCTGTTCATCAACACTATTAAGAATCCTACCATTAGCCGTATACTCATTTATTATTCCTGCTAAAGTGAATTACCTCACACTTTTCCGCATTAAACACCATTTGCCACCTCTTGGCCCAGCTCTGCAACTTGTCCAAGTCTCTCTGCAAAAAATAATGCTTGTTCATGTCATGTTACCATGATAATGCTTGCCGACCAGTACTAAGTTTCAACACCTTGCGTGACTCCTATTAAAATTACATTTAAGCAGATTGGCTTAAATGTACATTTTTGGCATCACATTACTAAAATGTCAAATAAGTTGACAGAACCATATTGTTTAATGAGAAGAAACACGGGCCCAATGGTTTACTCCCTAGTCAGGTGCACAAAGACAGGAGAATCATCAACTCAGCAAACATAAACTTTAAAAAATATTTGCCCACAGTTGGAATTTTAGTTCTGGATGATGATTTAAGTCTTATTTGTTTCCGCAGGCAATTTGGTCCACCTTGTTGACCAACAAGGGGCATGCATGCGGCATGTCGTGCAAGAGCTGCTCTTGGAGGTTGCTTCAGGAGTTGCCTAGTGCTTCACATCGTCAGTGTATGCTTAAACTGGACCATCTGATGGGTAACATGACAGCTCAGAGACTATCGCTGTTGCTGTGCTGACGCATGGATTTGGGCCTGTGTCTGCGGGAGTTTGCGCGTTCTCCCCGTGGTTGCGTGGGTTTCCTCCGGGTGCTCCGGTTTCCTCCCACATCCCAAAAATGTGCTCTTAGGCTGATTGGGTAACAAATTGTCCCTATATGGGAATCTTCAACAATAGGCATAGCCTAAAGAGAAGGATATGTCGTTAGGACGGCGGCGTGGGCTCGTTGGGCCAAAAGGCCTGTTTCCCGTGCTGTGTTGCTCTTTGTTCTTTGTTTTTTATGATGATGAAGAGCCTGTTAGTCATGGTGAAAATCTGGGCCATGTCACTTACTTATGAAATTCTCCCAAATAGAGTCTCTTTGATATATTTACTCTGTATCATGTTTCTAATGTTGATAAAATTTATGTGCAGAAGAAATCATCTTATGTTTGAGAGTAAGAGGTTAACTGCTAGTGACAATTTTTTTTTCGTTTTAGTATTAACAAATAAAGATATTGCAACAATATAATTTGGCTGCAATACACTCTTAAAGTTTTGTAATGAGACACCAAGGGTGAGCACTTAACAATAACCTGCCACCAACTAAAAAAATGTCTGTTCCCTCTTTCAGTAGTTGCTATTGCAGTTTTGCAAGCTTATGATTCATGAACCCAAGTTCGATTTTGCAGTGGTTTTGAACACATTTCTCTTTGAAACGTGTGAAAAACATGGGCTTTAGTTCCATGTGAAAAAAGGTACACTTAAACCAATTTGCTCAAATGAAACTTTAGCACTAGTAGGGACACCTAGCCCTTTTAATAATGCAAAATCTGAGTTATAAATTGAAACAAAAAAGAATAGATAGTTCTAGATTAAAGTAAGGATAGCTATTTATCCTCATGTTGAGTTCAAGCTTTAGCCAGCTGTTTTAGTATTAGTTGTGTATGATTTGTGTAAATTATGTTTAACTTTGAACTTGACTCCTAAATAAAGACCAGGGCTGGAATATTATGTCCCTCCTGAAATGGGTGGCAGGATATCGCTGTTTACCCACCTCCATTTGGATTTTATCTTTGGGGGGATGTTGGATGACCGAGGTGCCTGTAGATCAATTAAGCCCTTAAATAGCAGCTTAATTGTCCCCTCCCCATGCTGCTTGGATTTTGCTATAACAGTAGGTGATGGGGTTAAATGCACAGTTGCTGTGCTAGAGTGCTTCCTTTTCTACTACGATAGATGGAATTTTCAGGCCGCACTCACCCCAAGGGCTGAAAATCCTGTCTGCGCTCTATGCCCCTTTGTGTGGTCCGTGTCCTGCCTGCTACAATTCCCTGTGGTGGGCAGGATGGGAAAATAGGGTGCATGTGTCCAACAGACCAACCTCCTCCCTTCCCCAATCCTTCACAGGTTGCTTTTTCCCCACTTTCCATTTCTGCTACTTCCCTCACCAGGACCTGCTAGCCTAGCTACAATAAAATCCCTGAAGGGTCCAAGGTCTTCCTTCGAGGAATGTAGTCCCAGTAATAGTCAGTGTTCCCAATACTAGGACAAAAGAGATACTGGTCATTTGATTGGCTAATAGCTCTCAGAGGCAGGATGACTCCTAGTTGGAGACAGAATCCTGCCTCATGCCACTTGAGAACAGTCTGGTACTCAACATTGCTGTGGGGCAACCTGGCAGTGTGAAAGTTGGCTCACTTCCAACTTTCAGCCAAGTAAAATTTTGAAGAAGATGCATCCAATGCAAGGAAATGATCTTTTTGAAGACTGTGCCAATCTATGATATGCACTGAAGAAATATACAAATCAATGATGTTTGTTCTGACATCTCACTGGGCTGAGGAAGATTCAAACCAAATTCTGCATGCTATGCAATTTGAACCTACTACTTCTTTGTAAAGTCTGTTGACTCTGGTTGTTTTGTATGTGGTGTCTTGGATAATGTATCAAAAGTGTTGTTGCATGAGCTATCATCTTGCTATGTTGTGTATGTACATGATGAACTAAGAGAGTCCTGGGATGCTCAGTGAATGATCCTCTGTAAATAAATAATCTCTTCACAACAAAAGGAAGTGAATCCCTGAAGCCAACTTTGTGCATCTATCCAATACACACTCCTGAGCATTTAAATGATTGTCAGTTCTAAACAATCTGTGTGGGAAGCAGTAAATATGTCTCTGATCAGTAATGAATTGAAGTGTTAAAAATGTAAATGTTATGAGCTCAGGCCTGACGATTTCACTATCGTATCTGAAGTCCAACTCTTAAACATACAAAACAAATGGAATTGGAATATGAATGCATGAGTTGTCCATTGTTAGTTGAACTGATGAAATTAGATACTCTTTTTCTATTCAACAGGAACCATACTCCTTCAGTTATTGTACACGCTGTATCAAGACCGCACCCAGTCGAATCCCCAGACACTCAGAAGAAGCGTCGCATCCATAGGTGTGACTTTGACGGATGTAACAAAGTATATACAAAGAGCTCACACCTCAAGGCACACAGACGGACTCACACAGGTAAGAGGAAATTATGCCTTAGGGATTGCTCTTTCTCATGAGTCTAGATGTTTCATTATGGAGTCATTAAGCTACTGTCTGTACAAGAATCTTCTGGGACTGGCTGTGTCCTGATTGAAAACTATCAACTTGTTCAAACTGATCCCTAACAGTGTGTTGCAACCATTTAAAGAACCCAATCATGATTCTGTCAGGATTCTCTTCATCTCCTATCGTAGCTTCAGCAAAACACTGGCAATAATCCTAAATTTCCACTGGCCATTGCTGTATATTCTGGTAGAAATTCCAGGTCGAATTGTATCCCTTTTTGCAGCTACATGGGTTTCAGCAATTCAAGCAATCTTTTTATTGGGTCAGTTTTATTATTTTTCAGTTAGCTATTATTCTTTTGATTTAAAATTGTGTGGTTTGGTGATTAACACTGTTCATTAAGCAGTTCAGATCATCCTCTTGGAGTATTTCCTTGATTTATTTGGAATGTACTGATATTAATAGAGAATAAATTGATTTTAATAGATAGGAAATCTTGCACTGAATTCAAGCTTGAATTCCTAATATGCATACATATGAGTACGGCTCACTCACTCAAGTGCACATACATCTACCTTGAACGTTGATCCGTGAAGCATTGAATGAATACGTCAGTGCTCACTAAGGAGTGCAGCCATGTTTTTGAGGATGAGTGAGTGATACAGGCTGATAGGACAGAGGAGGTAGATGTTCTAAGGGAAGATATGTTAGCAATTTTGAAAAACCTGAGGGTTGATGAGTCTCCTGGGCCAGATGGGATACATCCTACGATACTTTGGGAGGCGAGGGATGAGATTGCGGAGCCTTTAACTTTGATCTTTAGGTCCTCACTGATCACGGGGATAGTGCCAGAGGACTATTTTGTTCCTCCCTTCAAGAAAGGAAATAGGAATGATCTTGGTAATTATAGGCCAGTTAGTTTTATGTCAGTGGTTGGTAAGTTAATGGAAAAGGTCCTGAGAGATAGGATTTATGACCATTTGGAAAGATGCAGCTTAACCGAGATAATCAGGAAAGGTTGAGGGAACTGGGACTTTTCTCTTTAGAGCAGAATAGGATGAGAAGCGACTTAATGGAGGTTTATAAGATGATGAGAACGATTGATAGAGTGGACACAGAGATTATTTTCTCGGGTGGATGTAGCTGTTACTATGGGGCATAAGGTTCATGGTGGGAGATGTAAGGGTGATGTCCGAAGTAGATTCTTTACTCAGAGTGGTTGGTGTGTGGAATGGACTGCCTGCTGTGACAGTGGAGTCAGACACTTTAGGAACTTTCAAGCAGCTATTGGATAGGCACATGGAGCACCCCAGAATGGTAGGGAGGGGATAGTTTGATCTTGGGATTGGACAAAACTGGCACAACATTGAAGGCTGAAAGGCCTGTACTGTGCTGTAAAGTTCTATGTTCTATGATCCCATTTGCTCATAGTCATTTTATTACTTGCTGTTCACGTGAAAATAATCTTGTATTTCAATGGATATTTCTTGTAGTTTTCAATCTGATGTCTTCACAACATTAATTTAGATGAATCATTAATTAAAATTATGAATAATCTTAATTCTGAACCAATGTGAAACCAATTTTCTTATCACTGTATTGAGACTCATGTTTAGTTTGATGTTTAATCTAGATTTTCCTTCATAAAATGCAAAGTTTAAACATAAGAACCACTGTAATGATTTATAACTATTTGTTATGCTGAATTTGCATTTTCATTTTTCCTAAAGGTGAGAAGCCCTACAAATGTACATGGGAAGGATGCACTTGGAAATTTGCCCGCTCAGATGAGTTAACCAGGCATTATCGCAAACATACTGGCATCAAGCCCTTTCAGTGCCCTGACTGTGACCGCAGCTTCTCCCGTTCAGACCACCTTGCCCTACACAGAAAACGTCACATGCTGGTCTGAGCCATTTACAATGTAAGCCAGACAGGATGCAAACTAAATTCATATCTTTACTTAACCAAGATTCAGCTGGGCCGAATCAATCAGCAAATGAACACTTTCTTGTAGTCAGTATCTGATACACAAAGCTTGTTTTTCTTATGTGCGGGAGTCTTGTTTAACAAAAAGAATGTCTTTACATTAATGCATAGCATTCTCCGCTGGATGCATTGGCTGAGCAATCTTTTAAATATGAAATGATATGTTGTGCAGCCTGATTTGTTTGTTGAAATTATTGGCATTTCAATTGATTAATAAGCCTTTAATGTCTTGCCAGTGAAATCTCTGATTCAGTATAGAATGCTGCTGTATGCCCTTTTCTTCATCAAAACCACACTTCATCCAAATGCATTTTTGTGAAAGAAAATTGGTGGCGACAGATATGTAGAGCAAATTACATTTTTTATTGTGAGATTAGAGGACTCCAGGAAATTCCTATGCAAACAACTGTGAAAGAAAGAAAAGTCATAACCTGGGATTGGAGGAACTTGCCTATTTTGAAGATTAGTTTGACGCATTTCAGGATACACTCACCTTTTGTTTCTCAAATGCATTCTGATCATTCTTCGGTGTTGATATCTGAAAGGTTCGGCAATGATGTCCACATTTCAGTATCAACTTCAACATCTTAATGGATTTAAGCACCAAAGGTTCATCAACAATGACTTCTCTCCATATTGATGCACAATGGAAGCTTCAATTTCTTACAATTTCCTTTATTAGAAACACTCGTTCAAATAAAGTTTCCCTTTCCCAAAAAACAAGTTTCATACTTATACTGCTGGAAATCAGTCTGTCCAGTTCCCTTTGCAAAGTGAAATTTAAATACAGTGGGCAAGGTCATCCAGCTATTCACGGCAACGGGATCTACTGGCCCTGCCGATGGTACATCTCCGCCAGAGGTTTCTCAGTGGCAAGGGGTTGATTCAATGGGAAATTCCATTGACAATGGCAAGACCAGAATATCTCACTGCTGATCAATGGTGAATCATCTCCTGCCATTAAGAAACATGCAGAAAATCCTGGCCATATTCTCTCTTCAGTGCTATATTGCATTTCCTTTCCATAATGGTCCAATTGTCATTATTATGTGGTTTTGATAAAAGGTAAATTTACCATAGTCCCAAACAACCACAGGCTGCTCTCTCCCCTCTGAGGGAGCAAACTGACTGGTGGTGATTTTAACCTGCGGATCACTTAACCTCAGGCAAGGGGTGAAGTTGAGAAGGTGAGGCATTCATGAGTAACCTCAGCTTGTATCGGAATTGAATCCATGTTCTTGGCATCACCCTGCATCACTAACCAGCCATCCAGCCAATTGATTCAAGTTGGTTAGCTCAGCAGCTGGATGACTGGTTAGTGATACAGAGTGATGCCCACAGCATGGGTTCAATTCCATTATCTGTGAGGTTATTCATGAAGGACCTGCCGTCTCAACTTTGTCCCTTGCCTGAGGTGTGGTGATCTTTAAGTTAAAATCGCCACCAATCAGCATTCCCCCTCAGCGAAGAGCAACTTATGGTCATCTGGGGTTTTGGTGACTTTACCTATTAGTTTAGGTCTGTAACCAACTTAAAAAGGTAAACAAAAATAGAAAAATGTGGGATCTCAGATATAATAATTCAAATTATCAAAGAAAATTCTGAAATCCTGTTTTCAGAAACTGTCTTTGTTGGAAGAAATATTTCAAAGCACAAATAGGATGGCCAAAAAATGTAGAATATTAAAATTTTACTTTAAACTATTGATCATTTTTGTCATATAATTTGGCTGAATTTGATTCTTTACAGTTAGTATTAGTAGGAAAAAGGAATGCTATGTGCTGAGTCCACAACTTCTAAATGACATGCAATCACCAATAAGTCATATTGTTGGCTTTGTCTTTTCTATTGGCAACAATCAAAAATGGCTCGATTTGCATTAAAAATAACAAAATTTATTGTGTGAGAAAGGAATATGTTTCAATTTCTGTTTCAAAGGATTCTGCTGGTATCATTGGCAATATCAACAGCTTAGCTAAACAACAATTATACCAATTTCTTGGATATAACCGTTGGTTGATAGAAACTCATAGATATAATGCTGGTTTCATTCTGCATTGATTAGATGAGCAGTTGCTCTGCCCAGTAGGATCTTCCTTTGGAAACCCTAATATAATAACTGGGATTGAAGAATTGGGGGAACTTGTTTAAGAAAATCTGCCAAACAAGGCACTTTATCAAAGCTCAGTTGTATTCATTTATTGCAACAGCTATAACATTTACTTTTTAATTATTTTAAGGTATTTGGGGCCAATTATATTAAGCTGCTCAAAAATAACCATCAATCTTTTAAACCGTGTAAATATTTTTATTCTTGGTTCATTGCTTGCAGTTGATAAGGTTTTAATATATTTCACTGTATTGAGTCTACAATTTAAATACTGAAAGGATAGTGTCACTGAAGTATCCTCTATATAGATATATCTAGGGCACACATGAACTCAATTCTATGTAAAGTTACATTAACAGCCATCAGAAAGCATTTTAAAATGTGGTTTGTTAGATCCAATTTTATTAATTTATTCCATATTTTGAAAAGTAAACTTCAATTGCCTTCGGAGTAACTTTTCAACTATATTTATCACAAACTGTTCCAATAATTTTTTGTAGAAATTTAAAGCAATGCAAACTTTTAATTGAACATTTGCAACACAATGATTTAATCAATACAACTTCAGACAACTTAAACATCAAAAATGATTATGTAGATTGATCTCACGTACATACATAGAAACTAAAAGCAGAATTAGGCCATTTGGCCCTTTGAGCCTGCTCCACCATTCATTTTGATCATGGCTGATCATCAAATTCAATATCTTGGACCACCTCCCCACCCTCCTGCCCACATTGATCCCTTTAATCTCAAGAGCTATATCTAATTTCTTCTTGCAATCAAACAACAATTTGGCCTCAACTACTTTTTGTGAAAGTGAATTCTACACCATTGTAAAGATATATTGAGTGAATCATTCCTCTTCCTCCTCTATCATTTAAAAAAAAGATAAATAGTCACTAATACACCAGTTTTCAGTCTCTGTTCATGTTTTGAAAAGACATTGCACAGCCTTCCCTTACCCACCCATGTGGGTAAGTCCTGCCAATGTCCACAGTGTATTGTGTGGCTGACCTGTCCTGCTGCCTGGAAGCCCACAGTGGGGTCATCCTTGCTGGGACAGGAAGATCCTGCTGGTAGTAAGAGATGGAAAATCTCACCATTGACTTGAAGTTGTTTAAGTGACAACAGCAGCCAATTTGAATATGCATTTAAATCAATAATGTACTATATCATAAATAATATTGAAGCTCTTTGAAATAAAATAGATTTATTTATTCCTGCAGATATCCTATTGACTCAGCTTGTAAAAGCATTGATAAGCTTGGAATTGACCCATACAAACCAGGAAGGATACTGATTTGATCCCCAATTCATAAGGAGTTAGTTAATCTCACCATTGGCAGTAGTGGAGATGCTACAACTAGCCTAACAATGAGCTTCTTGGCCTTTTGGCTAAAATCAATCCAACATGAGGTCCAATGCTTCACCTTGTCAATATGAATCTTATGTGTCTCTTTTGTGGGGACCATGAATTGCATCTGATTGGAATTTGAATTGGATCTGATTGGAATTGGAGCAAGCAAAGAATGAATTTGTGTCTACACTTGAACAGCTATTTGGGGGTGAAGCACTCAGGGGGTGCAGGCAGGGCTGAGAAGAGAGAATGAAATTTCTAACCCAATAGAACTGAAGTCCTGCAGTACTAAATCTTAGAAGGGAGAAAATTAGAAGGGAATTCGATTTTTGTTTTATTGATTTTTTTTTTTTTCTCTGGGATTCTCCATCCTCATCTACGATTGGGAATCTCCAGTCCCACTCCTGTGAATGCAGATTTGGCTGAGTGCCAAATTCTCCATTCTCACCTGCAGCAGAGATGTAGTGAATGACATCGGAGAATTCCAGCCTGTGACAAACTGAAACATTTTCATTGCCTCATCATAGTATGACAAATAATGGTAGTTAAAGATAGCTTTCCACACAGCAGCAACATGACACCTATGGAGTTTGAGTTTTAGTATGTAAACGCTTTGTAAGAAGTAAATATTCTAAGTGCAATTTTCCAGAGTCAGTCTCCCAAGTTTGGGTCATCACTAAGGGGAATGCCAATAAAGAATTGAATGCAGATTACTGCAGATAATACTCAATACCAGAAGTTCATGGTACAAACTTCTGTGTAATAGGGCTAAAACTGTTGACAACATGAAATTCCCACACATTTGAGTGAATTAGTTTTTTGTGAAACATGGGGCTGAGGGATAGCTGGGATGCATGATCACAGCAATTTGTGGCAGCTGGCCTGCCTTGTGGGTTGTAGTCATTCTTCTGTTTTCTATGGAAAGACCGGCATGATTTTCCATAAGATAGGGATGTGGGGCACCTGCCATAGAGTAGGACATCTTTTGAAGAAGTTAAAATAAAATGCACTTGAAAATGAGTGCAATCAGGCAATGTTAAAAACAGAAATAATAAAATGTTGTGAGTTCCTTGTTTTGTATTTTTAAAAAAATGCCTCTGCCTCAAAAGGTATTTTATTTTTAAATTTATAATAACAGCAAAAAGTGTGAAAAGACTGAAACGTCCTGTTGTGCCCGTGTCATATACTGAGGTGGGAAGGGGGATGACATCCACATTGTGAATCAATTCTTCTCAGCTTAGATACTTAAAAAAATGTGAATTTTAACTTTTTTTTGTGGGGGAAAAAACATGTTTTGATTTAAAATGTTGGTTTTGGGTTAATAACTTGACAACATTAATATTAAGAGGCATTCAAGAAAACTCGAGATGCTGAACAGATGAAAGAAAATGTAGTAAATATGTTTGTTTTGTATGCATGATCATAGGGGGTGGCTGTTACAGATAGAATGTTAAACTGAGCCACTGAAATGTTGCCATAAGTGATTGACACTTTGGAACTGCACTGTGCATTAGGATGATATTTATTATGCTTTACATGCACAGTTGTAAATCCTAAATTAAGTATTTACACTTCTTAAAAGTTTATTCTTTTGAACTCTAATATAAATATGTAGAGTTTTCAGCAATTGGAAAAAGATGTGTATACTGCCACAATCAATTAGTGAAAAAATGTATCCCTCAACACTTGCTCTACTGAACTATGTAGCTGGTAATATTCAGTGGAGAAAAAAAAAATCACCTTTACCAGTAAGAATTCATCAAGCAAAATGTTTTTAACTATGAATCATGTAACGTCGTTACTTTATGAAGTCTTTTTTTTTTAGAAAAAGCATGCATGCTCTCCTTTTAAACAAAAAATGTAGAAATGATACATTTTACAACAATTCAAAAGGTGAAGAAAGGCATTAGAATTTGACTTCCTCAGTTGGATGTATTTCATGCGTCTTAGGTAGACTACTAGATGTCCTGGACATTGCAGCAGTGATAACAATTATGTTGGTCAAACTAGCCCACTTCCCCCTCACCTCCACTTGCTCCAACCTTTCTGATAAATAATGGGTGTCTGGTGATTGGAACCTATAACAGGGAAGAATGCCAGAGAAAAATTAAAAACCGCTAATACAATTAGAAAAATACTTCTGATTTCCAAAGATTTATTTTAAATTCTCAAAAATATTGCTCTAAAATATTATGCTCTTGTACTCTAAGTTGTGAAGTTAATTTTATCCACCACTCATTGTTAAGCACTTTCACGTCTCAGTTTATAATGTTCTGCCCTTTATGTGGCCAGGATTAATTCATCTGTTCAGCATCTCTGCAGTCCTGCTTTGAGTACTCCAGTTTATTGCTGCTAGATTAAGCAATAAATTGTGCTGAAAATGTAGAACAATCTAGGATGATATTTCAAGGGTTAATAAGACTAATTCTGGGTTTATATTAAGCCTTGTTAACGTTATTTAAGTCATACAATAGTGCCTGCAGTTTCTATAATTAAAGATGTGAAATTATAAAGGTTTTTTTTTACTATTTCTTTTTGTTTCTAGGTTGTCCCATGGGAGTTTAGTAATGACATTTTGTCATATCAAACTGTGAACACAAATTTGTACTGTACAGACTTGTTCTATATTCAAAATGTAAATATATTGTACATCTGTCAATAAAACTGTATATACACAAAATATCTATTTGTCAATGAATATATCACCTAATGAAATATGATGCCTGATCAATCATCAAGTCAAAATCCTGCCCTCTCATCACATCATGTAATACACTACAACTTAATATAATCAACATGAATAAATAAGGTCCAGAGCAGTCAACACATGACATTGAAAAAGGACTAATTCCACTGTTGGGTTCCATCCGGCACGGAACACACAGGCTGGAAAATTGTGCACAAGTAAAAGAGAATAAAGCCAACCTCTGGCATAAAAGTTTGAAAAAATCCAGCAGTAAGTGTCATATACAGATTTTGGCTACATCCAGAGTTCCTTTAAGTTTTACATTTCATTTGTTGGACTAGGTGTCTTCTGGCTGATTGAAATGGCTCTGACCTTTTAGTGATTCAGAACTGATGTAAAGTTACACTCAGAATTTCATATGCACAGATATCTGTAATCATCTTGAGGTGGCGAGAGAAAATGTGTCCAAATGAAGTGACGGGGGTGGAGGTGGGCATGTTACAATGGATGGGGATTCATTAAACATCCAAGGTAAACCAAAAATGCACATTAGGCATTTACACTTTGCTCAGGTTAGAAAAGTAAGGGACAAAAAGTGACTATCAAAAACAAGGGGATAGGAATCACCATTTACAGGTTTGAGGCTTAAGCTCAATAGGTCTGTCAGTGTCAGTTGAACTGTGCACATTACATGAGTTATCTGTACAGCTCGGCTATTTCATCTTCTGAAGCAAATATCATAAAAGCAACATATTGCAGATGCTGAAAATCTGAAAGTGTGGTAAATACTCAGCAGAATGTGTGACATGAAAGAATTAGTGTTTCTGAGGACTATTCATCAGAACATCTGGTGAATACACTTGCAACTAAATTGTACACCAACGGACTGAGATATGCGAGACTCTACCCCTAACACCTTGGAAAATAATTCACAGCGGGATGTTCTGTCAAAGGCTTATCCAAAATGACACATAGTGAAAAAGTACGTGCAAGGAAGAGAGATTGAAAGAAAATTGAAAACAACTAATGATGTAATCTTAATTGCGTCCATGAATTACATTGTGAGACATGAGTTGTTACAAAACAACCTTTCCTCTAAATTGCTGTGAGCAAAGCCACAGGAGCTATGACAGCCTGTTAATTGTATTATGATTAATATCCTATATAAGACGATTGCAAAGAAACACTGCTACTTTCTTGGTCACTGAAGCTGTGACTGTATAATTCTACTAATGCTGAGTTTTGAACTTAAGTCACCACCCAGCTGAGTAAAGCCCAAGGGAAATTTGGTGGGTTAATCACTGATCATGCTTGTGCAGTTTCCAGGAATGAAATACTGGAGGAGGTCACTTTCCTGACCTTTATGTTGTAGAGAAAGACATGGGCTGGGGTGCATGAGAAAAATATGACAAATCATTTATTTATGAAAAGGGTGCTAATTATGAGAAATGTAGTTTTAAATGTTACATATACAATAAATTTGAATATTGTGAAAAGATGTTGCTAGAGGTTTTTGTTTTGCAGTCAGTAAGACAAATGCAAGAATACCAAATTTCAAATAATCACTACAATTTATATTAGGAGAAAAAGGATGTTTATTAATTGGCAGGTTAGCTCTGATCAGCTGAGGTGTTGCCATAACCATAGGAAACAGGTCCTTCAGCTCAACTTGTCCATGCTGCCCAGTTTTTAACCATTAAACTAGCCCCATCTGTCCCATATCCCTCTACACCCATTTTACTCATGTAACTATCTAAATGCTTTTTAAAAGACAAAATTTTACCCGCCTTGCCTACCACTTCTGTCAATTCAGTCTAAGCACTCTATGAAAAAAATTGCCCCTCTGGACCCTTTTGTATTTTTCCCCTCCCATCTTAAACCTATGCTCTCTAGTTTTAAACTCCCCTACCATTGAGTAAAGATATTGACTATTTAGTTGATCAATGCCCCTCATTATATTATAGATCTCCATAAGATCACCCTAATCCTCCCGCTGTTGGGGATGAAGATACAACCAGGGTAAGCCATGGAGTACAGGTCTCGGGAGTTGAGCCTGTCCTTGATGCTCAGGTGAGAAGGGGGAAGAAAAGATCTGGATTAGTAATTGGTTTAGTTAAGGAGATAGGTAGGTGAATCTGTGGGAAGGAGCGGGACTCGCAGTTGGTATGTTGCCTCCTGGGTGCTGGGGTCAATGATATCTCTGACCGAGTGTTCAGGGGAACCAGCCCCAAGTTGTGGTGCATGTAGGTACCCATGATGTAGGTAGGAAAAGGGATGGGGATATAAAGCAGAAATTCAGAGAGTTAGGATGGAAACTTAGGGCTAAAACAAACGGAGTGGTTATCTCTGGTTTGTTACCTGTGCCGAGGGATAACATAGAAAAGAATAGGGAGAGAGATCATTTGAACTTGTGGCTAAAGGGATGGTGCAGGAGGGAAGGGTTCAGGTATTTGGATAATTTGGGCTCATTCTGGGGAAGGTGGGACCTCTACAAGAGGGATGGTCTGCACCTGAACCGGAGAGGTACCAATATCTTGGGGGGTAAATTTGCCAGTGCTATTCGGGGGGGTTTAAACTGATTCGGGGCGGGATGGGAACCTGAATTGTTGTGCCAGTATACAGGAGGATGTGAATAGGGAGGTCACGGATAAGGTTTCTAGGTCGCAGCAGTATAGTGGCAAATGGGAGGGTGGTTTGAAGTGTGTATACTTTAATACGAGGAGCATACGCAACAAGGTGGATGAACTTGCAGCCTGGATTGGTGCTTGGACTTTGTTGTGGCCATTTCAGAGATGTGGATAGAGCAGGGGCAGGAATGGTTGTTGCAGGTTCCGGGGTTCAGATGTTTCAGTCAGAGCAGAGGTGGTGGTGGAAGAGGGGGAGGAGTGGCATTGTTAGTTAAGGACAGCATTACGGTGGCAGAAAAGACATTTGATGTGGACTTGTCTGCTGAGCTAGTGTGGGCTGAGATTAGAAACAAGAAAGGAAAGGTCACACTGTTGGGAGTTTTTTTATAGGCCTCCAAGAAGTTCCAGGGAAGTAGAGGAAGGGATTTCAAAGTTGATCCTGGATAGGTGTGAAAGTAACAGGGTAGTTGTAATGGGGGACTTTAACTTTTCTAATATCGATTGGAAAAGCTATAGTTCAAGAATGTTAGAGGGGTCAGTTTTTGTTCAATGTGTGCAGGAAGGTTTCATGACTCAGTATGTAGATAGGCCAACAAGAGGTGAGGCTATATTGGATTTGGTACTGGGTAATGAACCAGACCAGGTGTTAGACTTGGGAGGTGGGTGAGCACTTTGGTGATAGTGACCACAATTCGGTTACGTTTACCTTAGTGATGGAAAGGGATGGGCACATACTGAATAACAGTAGTTATAGCTGGGGGAAAGGTAATTATGAGGCTATTAGGAGAGATTTAGGATGGTGGTGCAGGAAATTGCAGGGGCTGGGGACATCTGAAATATGGACCGTATTTAAGGAACAGCTTCTGCATGTCCTTAATGAATATGTACCTGCCAGACAGGGAGGAAGTGGTCGAGTGAGGGAACCATGGTGTACTAGGGAAGTTGAATCTCTGGTGAAGAGGAAGAAGGAGGCTTATATAATGATGAGACGTGAAGGCTCAGCTAGGGCACTGGAGAGCTATAAATTAGCCAGGAAGGAGCTAAAGAGGGAGTTGAGAAGAGCTAGAAGAGGACACGAGAAGACTTTGGCGGATAGGAGTAAGGAGAATCCTAAAGCTTTTTACAGGTATATAAATAATAAAAGATTGGTTAGGGCAAGATTAGGGCCAGTCAGAGATAGCAGTGGGAAGTTGTGCATGGAGCCTGAGGAGATAGGAGAGACATTGAATGAGTATTTTTCGTCAGTATTCACACAGGAGAAAGACAATGTTGTCGGGGAGAATACTGCGATACCAGGTTGTAGACTGGGCAGGATTGATGTTCATAAGGAGGAGGTGTTAGCGAATCTTGAGGGTATGAAAATTGATAAGTCCCCTGGGCCAGATGGGATTTACCCTTTGATTCTCTGGGAGGCTAGAGAGGAGATTGCAGAGCCTTTGGCTTTGATCTTCATGTCGTCGTTGGCTACAGGTATAGTGCCGGAATACTAGAGGATGGCAAATGTTGTCCCTTTGTTCAAAAAGGGGAGTAGGGACTATCCTGGAAATTATAGACCGGTGAGCCTGACTTCTGTTGTGGGCAAAGTCTTGGAAAGAATTATAAGGGATAGAATTTATAAGCATCTAGAGAGAAATAAATTGATTAGGGATAGTCAGCACGGTTTTGTGAAGAGTAGGTCGTGCCTCACAAACCTTATTGAGTTTTTTGAGGAGGTGACCAAAGAGGTAGATAAGGGTAAGGCAGTTGATGTAGTTATATGGATTTTAGCAAAGCGTTTGATAAGGTTCCCCATGGTAGGCTACTGCAGAAAGTGCAGATGCATGGGATTGAAGGTAATTTAGCAGTTTGGATTAGGAATTGGCTTGCTGATAGAAGACAGAGGTGGTGGTTGATGGGAAATATTCAACCTGGAGTGCAGTTACAAGTGGTGTACCTCAAGGATCTGTTTTAGGGCCACTGCTGTTTGTCATTTTTATAAATGAACTAGATGAGGGTGTAGAGGGTTGGATTAGTAAATTTGCTGATGATACCAAAGTGGGGGGAGTTGTAGACAGCGAGGATGGATGTTACAGTTTGCAGAGGGAAATAGATAGGTTGCAGAGCTGGGCCGTGAGGTGGCGAATGGAATTCAATACGGATAAGTGTGAGGTGATTCACTTTGGTAGGAATAACAGGCATATGAAATATAGGGCTAATGGAAGGACCCTTAATAGTGTTGTCGAGCAGAAGGATCTTGGGGTACAAGTACATAGCTCTTTGAAAGTTGGCACCCAGGTTGAGAAAGTTGTTAAGAAGGCGTACGGTGTGTTAGCTTTTATTGGTAGAGGGATTGAATTTAGGAGCCGTGAGGTTATGTTACAACTGTACAAAACTCTGGTGCGGCCGCACTTGGAGTAGTGCGTACAGTTCTGGTCGCCGCATTATAAGAAAGATGTGGAAGCATTGGAAAGGGTGCAGAGGAGGTTTACCAGGATGTTGCCTGGTATGGTGGGAAGGCCTTATGAGGAAAGTCTGAGGGATCTGAGGTTATTTTCATTAGAGAGAAGAAGGTTACGCGGTGACCTAATTGAGGCGTATAAGATGATCAAAGGACTGGATAGGGTGGATAGTGAGAGCCTTTTTCCTCGGATGGTGATGACCAACACGAGGGACATAACTTTAAATTAAGAGGTGGTAGTTATAGGACGGATGTCAGAGGCAGGTTCTTTACACAGAGGGTGGTGAGGGCGTGGAATGCCCTGCCTGCAGCAGTTGTGGACTCGCCTACTTTGGGGCATTCAAATGGTCGGTGGATAGGCATATGGATGATATTGGAATAGTTTAGGTTAGAGGGTCCACTGGCCGGCGCAACATCGAGGGCCGAAGGGCCTGTACTGCGCTGTAATGTTCTATGTTTTATGTTCTATGTTCTATGCACTTCAGGGAAAAAAGTCTCAGTCTATCCAGCCTCTCATAACTCAAACTATCGAAACATGTAGCATCCTAGTAAATCTTTTCTGCACTCTTTCTAGTTTGATAATTATGCTTTCTATAATAGGATGACCAGAACTGTACACAGAATTCCAAATGTGGCCTTACCAATGTCTTGTACAACTTCAACAAAGTATCCCAACTCCTGATTTCAATGTTCTGACCAATGAAACCAAGCATGCCAAATGCCTTCTTCACCATCTTGTCCACCTGTGCCTGAGGAACACCACTTTTTTTTTTTTTTTTTAAAGCAACACAGCACGGGAAACAGGCCCTTCGGCCCAACGAGCCCGCGCCACCGTAATACCAAATCATTATCCTATTTTAATAGTCCTATATAATAATATATATATTAATCCTAATTTGGAAAATTTTCACCATAGGAACAATTTGTTACCCAATCAGCCTAAGAGCGAATTTTTGGGTTGTGGGAGGAAACCGGAGTGCCCGGAGAAAACCCACGCAACCTCGGGGAGAACGCGCAAACTCCCGCAGACACCGGCCCAATTCCAAGTGTCTGCACAGCCACATCGATAGTCTCTGAGCTGTCATGGTGCCCTTCAGGTGGTCCACATAAAGCACTCATATACGACATGAGGTACCAGGCAACACATGAATCAACATCCAAGAGCTGTCCTCGCACCACCTGCCGAATGCGTGCTCAAATTATGGACCGAATTACCTGTGGAAAAAGCCGTAGTTAAACAGTCCTAATATATCCCTCTATCTGCATACCGCTCATGTGGCTGTCCAAGAGACCCTTAAACAGCCCAGCGTGCCTGCTCCCACCACCTTACTCGGCAGTGCATTCCACACCCCCACTACCCTTTGTGTGAAAAACTGCCCTCTAATATTCGTCCTATACATAGCCCCCCTCACCCTATGGCCATGACCTCTCGTCCTACCCATTTCTAAAGGTGGAAAAAGTTTACCTCAATTTACTCTATCTATACCCCTTATAATCTTATACACCTCTATGAGATCCCCTCTAAGCCGACGTCTTTCAAGGGAAAACAACCCCAGTCTATCTAATCGTTCCTCATAGGACAGTCCTTCCATACCAGGCAGCATCCTGTTAAACCTCCTCTGCACTCTCTCCAAGGACTCCACATCCTTCCGATAGTACGGAGACCAGAACTGGGCGCAGTATTCCAAGTGAGGCCTAACCAAAGTTGTATACAACTGCAACATCAAACTCCTACTCTTATATTCTATACCCTTTTCTATGAAAGCTAACATTCTATACGCCTTCTTTGTCACCTTCTCCACCTGTGAGGACACCTTCAGAGACTTGTGAACCTGCACCCCCAAGTCTCTCTGCGTCTCTATTGTCCTTATAGTTTTACCTTTTATCCTATAATTCTCTTCTACATTTTTCCGGCCCAAATGCATCACCTCGCATTTTTCCGGATTAAATTCCATTTGCCATCTATCTGCCCAATCTACCAACCTGTCTATGTCCTGTTGTATTGCCTGACACTGCTCTTCTGTACCCGCCAATCCAAGCATCTTGGTGTCATCAGCAAATTTGCTGATTTCACCACCTACCCCTACTTCCAAGTCGTTTATGTAGACCACAAATAGAAGAGGACCTAGTACTGAGCCTTGTGGCACTCCACCAGTGACAGGCTTCCAGCCGGAAAAAGAGCCTTCCACTACTACCCTCTGTCTCCTCCTTCCGAGCCAGTTTTCGACCCATCTACATACCCGACCCTGTATCCCATGCGCCTTCACCTTCTCTATCAGTCTACCATGAGGAACCTGTCAAACGCCTTACTGAAATCCATGTAGACGACATCAACAGCCTGTCCTTCATCAACTGTTTTTGTCACTTCTTCAAAAAATTCCACCAGCTTCGTAAGACAAGACTTCCCCTTGACGAAGCCATGCTGCGTATCCCTGATCAGATCGCAGCGCTCCAGATGCTCATACATCCTGTCCCTAAGGATCCTCTCCATTAGCTTACCTATAACTGAAGTCAAGCCGGCCTATAGTTCCCTGGGTAATCCCTCTGACCTTTTTTAAACAACGGTACTACGTTTGCTATCCTCCAGTCCTCTGGGACCGCACCTGTGTCCAAGGAAGAGACAAAGATTTGCGTCAGAGGCCCAGCCAAGTCTTCCCTCAACTCCCTTAGCAGCCTGGGGTAAATGCCATCAGGCCCCGGAGCTTTATATGTCTTTAAGCTGCCTAACAGCCCCAACACCTCTTTCCCCGTAATCCTTATTTCCCTCAACCAATCTTCAACTTTGTCAACATCAGGCACAGACATCTGTCCAGTCTCCTGCGTGAATACCGACGCAAAGTATTCATTCAGGATCTCCCCCATTCCCTCATGCTCTAAGCATAGATCCCCTCCACTGTCCCTAAGAGGTCCAATCTTGCCTCTAACCATCCTTTTGCTCCTTACATAGGTGTAAAATGCCTTTGGATTTTCTTTAATCCTACCTGCCAGAGCAACCTCATGGCCCCTTTTTGCCTTTCTAATACCCCTTTTTAGATCCCGTCTACACTCTCTATAAGCTTCCAGCGCTATCTCAGTCCCTAGTTGCCTAGATCTAATGTAAGCCTCTCTCTTTTTCTTGATCAAGTCCTCAATCTCCCTGGTAAGCCAAGGTTCTCTAATCCTACCTTTCCCATCCTTCCTCCTTGCCGGCACATATCTTTGTCATAGGCTTCCAATTTGAAAAACAATTCTCTCAACCACCCTCTGTCTTCTATCATCAAGCCAATTTTGTTTTCAATTAGTTACCTCATTCTCGATCCCTTTAACCTTATGCATCAACCTATTATGTGATAACCTGTCAGAGGCCTTGTTAAAGTTCATGTAAACAATGTCAACTACACTGCCCTCATCTGCCTTCTTGGTTACCTCTTCAAAAAAACAATCAAATTTGTGAGACATGATTTTCCATTCACAAATAGACTGTCCCTAATCAGTCCTTACATCTCTACATGTCTGTAGATCCTATTTCTCAGAATATCTTCTCACAACTTACCCAATACAGCCAAGAAATAGAGAAAATTATGGGCTCCCAAACTTCCAAGTAATTCGAAAAATGTGTAAGACTTTAACATATTCTTTTTGTGTCCCTGCAAATTAATGCATATTATTCTACTATCAGATGTGATTCTGTGATTGGGAAACACTTGCTGAACAATCCTGAGTGTACTAACGCTACACTAACAGCCAATTCAAAGTAATCAATCAAGTTCCAATTTGAACAACAGAAAGGTGAGGCAATGGCCATCTCCAGCAAGAGTTGAACCACCTAGCTTTGATATTCAATGGTTAAATCTCCCATTCTCAAGATCCACGGTGTTATCGTTCACTAGAAATTTACCTGGAGCAGCCAGATCAATTGTGTGGCTCAAAGAGCAGTGAGCAACTCATCTCTGGACAACCCTCTCCTAGCCCAAAGCTTCTTGCTTCAACAGCACTTAAATAGCTCAAAGTATCCAATATAAAGCAACTCCTTGATCAGCATAACATCCACCACCTTAAACATTCCACAGGAAGAACAATATATTTCTCACTTCACAAACATGCATTCAAGTGTACAATGAAGAGGATTGAAGAGACAGGGGTTTACACCTATGAATAGCTTAACAGTACTAAGAACAACAGAAAGAGATATCAGTTTACATGATTTCCAGGAACCAAAGTGCCCTAATCCAGAAGGGTTTCTCTCCTGAGCAAGTTCCAATTCCTTTAAGATGACAGCAGCAAAACAAGGTGAGATTGATATTCAGATATATTATCTGCTTGACAGGCAGTGATCAGAAGCTTCTAGATAAACAGGCTTCAAGGACAGCTGTTTTGTCACTCTTGTGTCCTGCTGTCAGATATTGGCGAGTTAGAGATAAATCAGCAGACTGGCATGCTTCTCAACTGTATAAAGAGACTTCAAAATGGTCACTCAAGTCATATGACATCCTTCCTCAACATTGATTGAAAAGATACATATATCTAGCTAATTATCTATTCAAGGCAATAGATTACCCCAATTCATGTGAGTTTATCTTGTGTATTAACATTTTGTGCGGCAATTTATTAAATGTCTTCTGGTAATCCAGATATATTAAATCTGCAGGATCCCCATTATCCACCTTGCATGTTACATCTTCAAAGAACTCATGCTGGGAAGCAATAGCTTAGTGATGTTATGGACAATTAATCCAGAAATTCAGTTTAAACTCTGAGCACCAGGGTTCATAGAACATGGACATAGAACACTACAGCACAAACAGGCTCTTCAGCCTACAAGTTGTGCTGATCGTACCCATACCTACCAGACCATAGAACTATCTGTAACACCCAATCCCATTTAATCCCATGTACTCATCCAGAAGTCTTTTGAAAGACCCCAGCGAGTTTGTCTCTACCACCACCGACGGCAGCCGATTCCACTCACTCACCACCCTCTGAGTGAAAAACTTATCCCTAACATCTCCTCCGTACTTGCTTCCCAGCACTTTAAACCTGTGTCCCCTTGTAGCGACAATTTCAGCCC
Organism: Sphyrna mokarran; assembly: GCA_024679065.1. Taxonomy (NCBI): domain Eukaryota; kingdom Metazoa; phylum Chordata; class Chondrichthyes; order Carcharhiniformes; family Carcharhinidae; genus Sphyrna; species Sphyrna mokarran. Next base: position 88,115,070 of record JAGIQG010000001.1, on the reverse strand, counting down.
AGGGAAATAGCCTATGTGAATCCACCCGATCCATACTTCTCAACATTTTATAAACCTCTATCAGGTCGCCTCTCAATTTTCGGACCCAAACCCAAAGGTCCTTCTGCTCCTCAACACTGCTAAGAGTCCTACCCTTGATATTGTACTCCTTCATCCCATTGGTCCTGCAAAATGGACCACTACACATTTATCCACGTTGAAGTCCATCTGCCACTTCTCTGCCCAGTCTTGCATTCTATCTATGTCACAGTTCAAATGCCGCAACAGCAGATGGTGAATAAAAAATATTAAGAATCTACTGATCACCATGAAACCATTGTTGATTATAGGGAAAAAAAATCATCTGATTCACTAATATTCTTTGGGGAAGGAAGTCTGACATCTTTACCGGTTCTGGCCTACACATGACTAGCACCATAGCAATGTTGATTGAGTTCAACTGCTCTCCAACAGCAACTAGGGAGAGGAAATAAATTCTGGCCAGCCAACGATGTCCATGTCCCATAAATGAATTAAAAAAGAGCAAATTAGTCAAACATGATTTACCCTTCATAAAACTATGCTGATTCTGATGGGTTGCATTTGGCTTTCTAAATATCCTGTTATTATTTCCTTTATAATGGATTCTAACAATTTCTAATGTATTCTAACAACTTTTTAATTTCTTATTTAATGACAGAGCAGGCTTGAGGGCTAGAGTAGGTGGGTGGCATGGTGGCACAGTGGTTAGCACTTCTTCCTCACAGTGCTAAGAACCCAGGTTCAATTTCAGCCTTTGGTGACTGTGTGGAGTTTGCACATACTCCCTTTGTCTGCGTGAGTTTCCTTTGGGTGTTCCAGTTTCTTCCCAAAGATGTACAGGTTGGATGGATTAGCAATGATAAATGTGCAGGGTTACGGGTTGAGTAGAGGGGAGTGCTTAGGTGGAATGCTCTTTCAGGCAGTGGCTACAGACTCAAAAGTCTGAATAACCCCTTTCTGCACAGTAGAGATTCTATTCTTCATATTCACATGTTCATGTGTATATAGTTTATGATTTCCATCATGTCTTATTGACATGTCAACAGTTTCTTTAATTACACAGATGCAATCTACATGAAAATCTACATTAATGTATTCTGTTGCGCTTATTAAATTTTGGAATTAAAAAAGAGGGCCATTTATAGTGCAAAAGGTAAAACATGAAAGAAAAAAATCATTGGCTGATGTTTTATTTCCAGGAAGAAGTTCATATGTTTTCTTTCTCTTTTCACAATAACTATTTAATTACCTATTTTTCAGAAGTTAGTAAAGATTGCCACACCCACATTTTTCCAGCATTATATTTTTCTCTTCTCCCACTCCCTTCAATAATTACTGCTCTCAGTGCTGTTCATTGTTATGAGCACAGGGATATATTTGTATGCACTCATTTAAATGGGTGTGGCTCAATATAGACTCAGATAACTAATAAAGATTGAGCAGTGTTAGATAAACAACAAACTATACAGTGATAGGGATGGGAAGAGGGAAAGAGGTGAACTGGAACAGAAAAAGAGAGCAAGTAACATACACACATGCATATTACTGACATGAGAGAGTTTCTGCCAAGATTAACTAGCCATGATGTGGAGTGACTCACCTGATGAAGAAGCACACTTTGAAAGCTAGTGGCTTTTGCTATCAAATTAACTGGTTGGACTTTAATCTGGTGTTGGGAGACTTAAGATTAAGTAGCATAAGGACCTGAGTTTAGAAGGTGAGCAAAGCTAATGAGAGTTTTGACTCCTGTGGGACAAATTATTTCAATGCTGACATTGGACTTTAATGTATTCCATAACTCTTATCGGCTAACCTCTCTTAATTCTAAATTTCTGTGTTTAACTTGTGCTCCATGATATTGAGACATTCACAACAGGTTACCAATCCTCTCTATAGGATGAATTTTACAGTCACCTACCAAGGTATTTGAAAGCAGATGGCTTATAACATAGAAAGAGTGGTCTGTGCGGCACCTTCCCATCTAATCATGACCAGTCTCCCATATTACAATGGGTGGATAAAGACCATTGGACCTATTCAGGCCTTTAAGTGTAAAGTGTAAAAACAACAGGACAATTTTAACTTCCCCAGCATAGACTGGGATTCCTTAAATGCCAGAGACTTGGATGGGGCAGAGTTTGTTCAGTGTGTCCAAGAATGCTTCTTGAGACAATGTGTAGAGACTCCAACTCACAAGGGGCTATCTTATATCTTGTTCTGCGAAAGTCTGTACAGATGATTGATGTTTCAGTGGGAGACCATTTTGGGGAACAATGATCACAATTGTATAAGTTTCAAGATACTTGTAGAAAAGGATAGAGGTAGTCCCAGAGTGAAAATACTAAACTCAGGGAAAGCCAACTATGACAGTATTAGACAAGAGCTAGGAAATGTGCACTTTATTATCATTGCGGAATAAGTGGGTTACAGATTGGTGCGATGCTTGTAGACTTTCTGGTCAGGGAGGGCTTGTAATCCATCCCCCTGGAAATGATCTGCCCCACAATGTTGAAAATTTCATTTAAGTCACCACAGAACTCTTTGTTTTCCAAAGTGCAACTTCCTCTATGTTTTCCCATTTATAAAATTCCTCACATTTGGAGTCATTTTTATGGCTCATCTCTGAACTCCACCTCACTCTGAAGATTAATAATAATCTCCCAATTAGAAAAACAGAACTATACACAAAGCCCAAGGAGGGGTCTGATCAGCTTCTTGTAAAACAATGGGCAGGGTTTTCCATACTTGCTGTGAAAAAATACATAGGAGAATGGCATTCAGTCATGATGTTCGCTTGAAGAGCTGGTGCAGACACAATGGGCTGAATGGCCTCCTTCTGCATCATAACAATTCTGCAATCTGTAAAATGCAACCCAGCGTCTTATTTACCTTCAGTCAAAAGTAAAATATTGTGGATGCCAAAAGTTAGAGATAAAATAGAAAACCTTGTTCAGCAGGTCAAGTAGCATCAGTGCAAGAAGGAACTGAGTTAATTCATAGAATTTTACCAGTCCCATGATGGCAATCATGGAGGGGAAGGTAAAACGTGTCAGGCTGCATCAAGATTTGGCTGCCCGACATTATTGTGTTGCTGAAGAACTTGATCAACAAGCACACATCAGCTCATTAACTCTGTTTCTCGATCTCAATAAACGCTACCTGATCTGGCTACTTTGCTTTTTATTTATTCTTTCATGGAACATGGATGTTGCTGGCTAGGTCAGCATTTGTTGCCTACCCCTAATTGCCCAATGGAAGGTGAAAATGCTGCAGCCCATGTGATGTAGGTGCACCACAGTGTTGTTATGAAGGGAGTTCCAAAACTTTGACCAGCGACAATGAAGGAACAGCGACATATTTCCAAGTCAGAAAGGAATGCACATTGGAGGAAAACTTGCAAATGCTGCTGTTCCCATGCATCTGCTGTCTTGTCCTTCTAGATGATAGAGGTAGGTTTGGAAGGTCATGTCGAAGGAGGCTTGACAAACTGCTGCATTGTATCCTTGGTAGATAGTATACTTAAATGAGTGCACACAAATATATCGCTATGCTCATAATCACGAGCAGTACTAAGAGCAGTAATTAATGAAGGGAGTGGGAGAAGAGAAAAATATGATGTTGGAAAAATGTGGGTGTGGCAATCTTTACTAACATTTGAAAGATAGGTAATTAAATAGTTTATTGTGAAAAGAGAATGAAAACATAAGAACTTCTTCCTTGTATCAGTGGTGGAGGGAATGAATGTTTAAGTGGTGATTGGGATGCCAATCAAACTGATTGTTTTGTCCTGGATAGCATTGGGTTTCTTGTCTGTCGTTGGAGCTGCATTCATCCAGGCATGCGGAGAATATCCCATCATACTTCTGGTTTACATCTTGTAGATGTTGGGCATGGTATGAGAAGTTAGAAAGTGAGTCACTTACACAGAATTCCTAGCTTTTGACCTGGTCTTGTAGCTACAGTACTTATATAGTTCATCTTGTTAAATTTTTGGTCAAGGGCAACTTCAGTACATTCATTGTGGGGGATTTAGCATTGGTCATGCCATTGAATGTCAAGAGTGGTGGTTAGATTCTCTCTTGTTGGAGGTGATCATTACCATTGTTTGAAACCAATAATACTTGCCTATTAGTTGTTCAGTCACAAATGTTGTCCAGTTCTTGCTTCATGTGTACATGAACCACTTTGGTGTCTGGGGAATCGCAAATAATGTCAAACATTGTACAATCATTAGCAAACATTCCCATTTCTGACTTTATGATGGAGGGAAAATTATTGAAAGCATGATTGAGCCTAGGAGATTACCTTGAGGGAATTCTGCAGTAATATCCTGGAACTGGAATGATAGACTTCTAACAACCACATTTTCCTTTGTGCTAGATACAACTCTCCGATTCCCTGATTCCCACTGACTTCAATTTTGCCAAGGCTTCTTAATATCACAAATTGTCAAATGCTGCCTTGATGTCAAGTGCAGTCACTTTCATCTCACTTTTGGCATTTAGTTCTTTTGTCCACATTTGGATCAAGGCTGGAATGAGGCCAGAAGCTTAGTTGCCCTGTTAGACCTCCACACCGAGTGCCTTTAAGTTCAGTACCACTTGATAGCGGAGTATTTCCAGCAGTTTGTGTTTTCATTTCCAGCGTCTGCAATATTTTGCTTTTGTTAAAGTATCTATGCTTTATTTATGGTGCATGGGATAAGTTTTCAGTCATACCTACACATGCAAAACCCACCTGGAATTAAAATCAAGACCTTGATTCAGTTATATTGCTGCATCAAGGAGACATTTCATCAAAATTTCATCCATTATTATCCTGGCCCTTGAGGCTGAATAATATAGAAATTATGGGTTGACAATAAATGATATGTCCTTTCTAAGTTTCTTGAATGTACGCAGTAGCAAATCTCTTTTAATCTTCTTAATGCCCAGGTTAAAATAATAGATGAAACAATGCCAAATAAACTTTTGCCTGCTAACGTTACAAGCAGCAATATTTTCTAGGCAAGTTGTGTGTTGGAAGAATATGCTTGATCAGCTGAATCTTTTTTCTTGCTCCATACTTTTTTACTTCCTTATATATGTTTTAGCATCAGAAAACAGTCAAATATTCCCCAGCAGTTTCACATTTCTTAATGGCTGCTGCTGATTATTCTTAACACAATTTGTCCAAAAATCTGTGCGGTCTTTCCTCTGAAATGTTTTCTACTGAGCTCCAAGCTTCTACATATTTTCTCCCTAATAAAAATGTTTTCTATCGTGTCAGATCAATTTATTTTTTAAGGCTTTCAGTAGTAAAGTTAAATACTACTGAATAGAAAATGCAGGGAGAACAGGAAGATGAATGACAATGATCCAATATTAGTTTTGTGTAGTTAGATTCCCCTCTAGTGGCTAGTGATGTACATTAAAGAAACAGAAAAAGAGTTATTCTGATAAAACTATGCAGCAGTGGAATCTACGATTCAAGCACCTACCCATAAATCACAAAGGACAATGACCCCAAACAACACGACCACTCATATACAGGCTCAATCTTCTCTCAATTCCCTTAAGCAAATCATCTGAATAACTTCATTCACATTTCACCTGCACAAATGCAGTCATGGCAAGAAATTTAGGTATATACCATCACAACATACAATTATTTCAGACAATATATATGTGAGTAGAAACTTTTAAAAAGATAATCAGAGGCTGAATAGACTGGACTTTTTTCCCTGGAGCGTAGGAGGCTTAGGGATGATCTTATGGAGGTCAATAAAATAATGAGGGGCATAGATAAGATAGTCAACATTTTCCCCAAAGGTTGGGGGGTCTAAAACTAGAGAGTATAGGCTTAAGGCGAAAGGGGAGAGATACAAAAGGTGCAGAGAGGCAGCTCTTTTTCACTGAGAGGGTGGTGAGTGTCTGGAACAAGCTGCCAGAGACAGTAGTAGAGGTGGGCACAATTTTTTCTTTTAAAAAGCATTTGGACAGTTACACGGGTAAGATGGGTTTAGAGGGATATGGGCCAATTGTAGGCAATTGGGACTAGCCTAGTGGTTAAAAAAAAGGGCAGCATGGACAGGTTGGGTAGAAAGGCCTGTTTCCATGCTCTATGATTCTACGATCTCATAAATCTCTATGATTCTACGATCTTTCAGTATTTTGGTTTTGTTTCATTCCCTTCTCCTCTTCTGTAGGTGCTATGATATGTCTTCATGTCACTGGCATTCCCTCAGAGTCTCATTCAATCATCCATATTTGGCATCTAGATTTTGCAAATGAATTTTGGCAAGTTATTGCATTATGGCAAACAAACCAAAACTTGGATCTATATTTTTGGCCCCTGCCCAGGTCAGGAACAGAGGCAGCTGGGTGTGGAAATCTGTGCCACCTTCCTGAATGCTGGTTCCAAAGCTCCATTCCACCACCAGGACATTTTCCCGGAAGCTGGATAGAGGGGTAGGCAGTACGGCCTCACCAACTAGGAGTGGGAAGCCAACTGTGTTGCTTAAGAGCCTAAAGCCTATTGTTAGAGTTTGACTGGGATATTCCAGTTGGCCTCCACATATGTGCAGTAACAGTGGACATGTAGTTCCCTAGAGATGGTCTACCTGTGACAGACCAGGGGCTAAGGGTGCTGGCTTGCATAATTGTAGGGTCCTTCTGTTCCGAAGAAGAGCTATATTGGACTTGAAATGTTATATCCCCTTCCTCAGATGCTGCCAGACCTGCTGAGTTTTTCCAAATCCTCCAGTTTTTATTTCAGATCTCCTGTGTCCGCACTGTTTTACTTTACAAGTCTCTTCAGCCTGTCTGTGTTCAGCAGCAGTAAGAAGTCTCACAACACCAGGTTAAAGTTTATTTGGTAGTAAACACCACTAGCTTTCGGAATGCCATTCCTTCGTCAGGTGAGCAGAGAGTTCTGGTCACAAACAGGGTATATAAAGGCATACACAGTTTACAGAATACTGATTAGAATGTGAGTCTTTACTTGAATTGATTTAATGCAAGTCTTTACAGCTAATCTGCTATTCAAATCTTAAAGGTGGAAACAATGTGAGTGGAGATAGCATTTAATGTAAAAATTAATTGTCTGCACCTTTAAGACTTGAATAACGGATTAGCTGTAAAGACTCGCATTCTAATCAGTATCCTGTAAACTGTGTATGCCTTTATACGCCCTATTTGCGATCAGAACTCTCCACTCACCTGACGAAGGAACAGCTTTCCGAAAGCTAGTGGTGTTTACTACCAAATAAACCTGTTGGACTTTAACCTGGTGTTGAGAGACTTCTCACTGTATTTACTCCAATCCAACACCAGCATCTCCACATCACGACTATCTTCAGCAACAGTCACAGAGCACCCTCCTTATCTGTTCTGGCATCACATCTCATCCTAACCAGCAGGCATCGGGTGCTGGTAAGACTGTTTAAATCTGGCTGAAGTAGTAAAAGTCTGCATGCTGTGAAGTTTCATCAGGAAAAGGAATTTAATAACAGACCATGAAGGGCCTCATTTTAAGGAAAACTTATAGACATTAGACAATCCATTGCTATTGTTTGTGGGGAAGAAAGATACTGATCTGAGAAAAATCTACCCAATGACAGCCAGAAGAAGCCTGTAAAAAAGTTAGTTTTCACTGTTTCCTTCTCACTTATGAAATTTGCGACCATTTTCCCACTAAATCACTATTTCGTTCTTTCACCTGACAAGTACCTGGGATTCTTTCACAGTGAAACATCCCGACCAAGTGATAATTATGAAGATTCAGGATATGAATGTTTCTTCTTTGCAATGCTATAATTCATCTTAACAGACCAAAATACTCCCTTGGCCCTTTATCAATGACCTCACTACAGTATATAAAATTTGCAGAAATATTCAATTAAACTCTAGCAGGCACATTGTGTGCTTGACTAGCAAATGGGCACTTAATACCTGCTCACTAAATAGTGCAATCAATCTTTCCACAGGGATGAATGTGTCTGAGAACTATCTGATTGAAAGAAATTTTTCCATTAAGCTCTTCAAATATCACAGAAGATGTAGAGTGTTTGGACTCTGCCAGCAGGATTGTGGAATTGATTGGCTAGATCTTCCAAAGAGCCAGCACAGACATAATGGGCCAAATGTTTTCTGAACACATTGCTTTGTGGCTGGATGCAGTCTGTATGATGACAAATCTAATCACGCTGTCAGCAGCACAGTTCCAAGTGGGCCTTCTTAACGCAGTAGGCAATGCATCGGCCTTATAACCTGAACGTCCTGGATTCAATCTTCTAAGAAAGCAGATATACTTTACACCTTCTTTCCTTCCATTCACCTCACATTTGCATTTTACTGCTGACAAATATGAAGGTAGCTTGCTTGTGGCATCTCTGCAAATATTCAGACTCTTGATACGATAGCGCATGGAATTAAAAACCTGGAACTATGATGTGTGGCTTCAATGACACAATCAGTGGGCCTCAAACTTAGGCCCAAAGTTAAAATCAAAGTGGAGAATGTGAACATAGATCCCACTATCTCTCATCCTAAGCGAGCCCTCTATCATTTAAAAAACTAATATTGAGAGCAGAGGTGAGCAGGATTGACCTCTGAGGGTCGTGCAGTAGTATTGTTACTGGATTAGTATTCTAGAAACGAACTTACAATGAAATACGTGTCTAGACACAGGGCCTCAACCGAAAAAGGGGGGGCTGGCGGGTGGTGGGGCTAGTGCTGGCTGGTAGCTTTGGGGGCACCAATCAGAATCTGATAGCTCTGAAATTGTTAACAGGCTGAAGAAATACAAATAAACGTAAAGCAGATATTGAAGAGAAACAGTGGGCTCTGATAAGTTGAGTCCCCTTAGGGCAGGAAAGCATTATCCAAGATCATTGAGTGGTGATGGTGACTTGGAGGAACAGAGAATAGTAACCAGGATGGCTGCAAAATATTTTTTAAAAAAAGGAGCAGCCAAGTTTCTGACCCAGGGCTGAAAAGACCGGAAAACCAATCAGGCAGCTTGACTCAACAGCAAGGTCATCGAGCTTACCTCAAGGATATGAGCCTGTGAGGTCCAAGCAAGGAGGCAGGTGCTGGCTGGCAGTTGTTGAAGGAGCAGTGGGTTGGCACTCATGCCTAGGCCAGAGCTGAGAAGGGTGTGGGTGGTAAAAGTATTAAAGAAAACAGCAATTTCTGACCCTGGGCCAGGAGTATAAGAAGACCAGATAGCCAGGCTAGCAGCCAGTCAGCCAGCACAACTATGAGGCTGTCATCGAGCAGGGCTCAAGGTGAGGTGCAAGGGTCAAGAAGGCGCTGGTATTTGTCAAGAGGAGCGGGGATGGGACAGTGGGGGGGATATGTGACTCGACCCTCCAGTTAAGAGCTGAGGTAGGTTGGGCAACTGAGCGTGTAGCAAGGCCAGATCACCAAGCTAGCAGCCTGAGCCAGCAGCTAGGCAAGCCAAGGTCATCACTGTCAAGGGTAGAAGTAGCAGGGGTGACTTGACTCCAGGCCAATCCACTTTGATTTTAACTTTGGGCCTAAGTTTGAGGCCCACCGATTGTGTCATTGAAGCCACACGTCATAGTTCCATGGGACAACTTGAACCTCACGGCTGAGTCAAGCATACATTGACTGAAGAAATGTTGAAAGAAATATTGCTGATCATGAAACTTCCAAAGCTCATATTAAAGCAGTGAGTGCATTTGTTCACAGTTGTAAGTAACCTGGAAGATTCTGCATTATTGGTTCAGTTTGAAAAGAAGTCTGTTCTTTGAGAAAATTTGATCATTAAAATCAAGATCAGTCAGTATAAAGTGGCACTATCAATCTGGTAGTCAAAAGCACAGAAAACCAAAGGGTAGGCAGGAGGAAAAAGCTAGGCAAAAAGGCAATTTGTCATTTTACTGCAGCAAGTTTGAATTATTGAATAATGTACAAACTACATATTCATCTTCATCCTCCGAAAGTATGGGTGATTGATTTGATAACTTCAACTTGTGAAGATACCACATTACCTGAAAAAATTAAACAAGAAGTGGACCCTGAAATTAAGATTATGTTGATTCTTCTGCTGAAGTGAGGGAAGAAACCTACCCTGAAGACACTGTCTTATGGCCAAAATCTGTTTCACTGGAAATGATTAAATATTTCATCATAAATAAACCAGAAAATATAGGTAATATGGAAAACTTGAGAAAAGAGTTTGATATTGGAGGCCAAAAGCAAGTTTGAAATTTTCATTCATCCCAATTTCTGAGCATGAAGGGAAATGAGATAATGGAAAAAGAAATTGCTTGATTTTCTTTTCAGAAATCTCTAAGGCAGTCTACTGTTATATTTGCATATTGCTCCCTGACCCTAGTAAAGGGAAACAAGCATACATTGACTGAAGAAATGTTGAAAGAAATATTGCTGATCATGAAACTTCCAAAGCTCATATTAAAGCAATGAGTGCATTTGTTCACAGTTGTAAGTAACCTGGAAGATTCTGCATTATTGGTTCAGTTTGAAAAGAAGTAGTATTATTGGAGGGAAGTGCTGAAACTACTGTCTTTTTTGGGACTGCCTCTAAGAGGACATGATGAGCCACCATAGTCAATATTGTCAAGGGGAAAAACTGATGGAGTTGCAAAGATGATACATTGAGAAAAGATAGTAGCATAGATGATGTGGAATCCGTATGGGTCGAGTTAAGAAACAACAAAGGGCAAAAAATGATGGAAATAAAAATAAACCACATCAACTGATACTCCTCAATCAACTCTTCTAGTTACATCCTCCAAGAATTCTAATAGATTCAGGAAACATGATTTCCCTTTTGTAAATCCATGCTGACTTTGTCTGATTATGCCACTGCCTTCCAAATGCTGAGTTATGAAATCCTTAATAATGGACTCTCGCAATTTCCCCAATACTGATGTTAGGTTCACTGGTCTATACTTCCCTATTTTCTCTCTACTTCCTTTTTTGAACAGCAGGCTTACAGTAGCTACCCTCCAATCTGTAGGAACAGTCCAGAGTCTATAGAATTTTGGAAAATAACCAATGGATCTACTATTTCCAGGGCCACTTCCTTAGATAATTTAGGGTGAAGATTATCAGGACCTGCAAATTTATCCACCTTCAATCCAGTCAATTTCCCCCAAACCATTTTTTCTACTAATGCTGATTTCCTTCAGATCCTCACTAAAACTTTTTGTTCTCTCACAAAAAACGAGTGACCATAACATGGTAAAATTCTTTATCAAAGTAGACAGTCATGTAGCTGATCTGAGACCAGTATCCTGAATCTCAATAAAAGTAACTATGATGGTTTGAGTCATGAATTGGCAATGATGGACTGGGAAACATTACTGAGAGGAGAGACAATGGACAGGTAATGGCAAGTATTTAAAGAACAAATAGGTGAACTCCACAAGTTGTTTATTCCTGTTTGGTGTAAAAGTGGTAAGAGAATTGTAGCCAAAACAAGGCTTACAAGGGAAATTAGAGATAGTATCAGATTCATGGAAGAAACAGACAAATTGGCAAAAAAAGGCAACAGGCCTGAGGATTGTGAGCAGTTTAAAATTCAGCAAAAGGGAACCAAGGGATTGATTAAGAAAGTAAGAATAGAATATGAAAGTAAGCTTGCAGGGCACATAGAAACTGACTATAAAAGTTTCAATAGATGTGTAAAGAGAAAAAGATTGACAAAAATGAATGTAGGCTCCTTACTGTCAGAAGTGGGGGAACTCATAACAGGGAATAAAAAATAGCTGAGAAATTAAATTCATACTTTGCTTCAGTTTTCGCAAAGGAAGACATGAATATTCTACCAGAAGTTCTGAGAGAAACAAGTTTTAGTGAGGATCTGAAGGAAATCAGCATTAGTAGAAAAAATGGTTTGGGGGAAATTGACTGGATTGAAGGTGGATAAATTTGCAGGTCCTGATAATCTTCATCCTAAATTATCTAAGGAAGTGGAAATAGTAGATCCATTGGTTATTTTCCAAAATTCTATAGACTCTGGACTGTTCCTACAGATTGGAGGGTAGCTACTGTAAGCCTGCTGTTCAAAAAAGGAAGTAGAGAGAAAATAGGGAAGTATAGACCAGTGAACCTAACATCAGTATTGGGGAAATTGCGAGAGTCCATTATTAAGGATTTCATAACTCAGCATTTGGAAGGCAGTGGCATAATCAAACAAAGTCAGCATGGATTTACAAAAGGGAAATCATGTTTCCTGAATCTATTAGAATTCTTGGAGGATGTAACTAGAAGAGTTGATTGAGGAGTATCAGTTGATGTGGTTTATTTAGACTTTCAGAAGGCTCACAACAAGATCTCACATAACAGGCTACTATGTAAAGTTAAAGCACATGGGAATTGCAATGTCTTGAGATGGATAGAAAGCTAGCTAGCAGGTAGGAGGCAAAAAGTTGGCATAAATAAATCTTCTTCTGATTGGCAGTCAATGACTAGTGGGCTTACCAGAGATCTGTGCTAGGACCCCAACTGTTCACATTATATATTAATGATTTGGAAAAGGGAACTGAATATTACTATTATTTATTTCCAGATTTGCAAATGATACAAAGTTGAGTGGGAGTGTGAGCTGTGAGGAGGATGGAGAGATGTTTTAGCATGATTTGGACAGGCTGAGTTTATGGCCATATGGATGGGAGATGCAGTATAACGTGAATAAGTATGAGGTTATGCACTTTGGTAGCAATAATAGGAAGACTGATCATTACTTGAATGAATGTAAATTGAGAGAGGTGGATACTCAACTTGATGTTCTTGTGCACCTGTCGCTGAAAGTAAACACAGAGGTACAGAAGGCAGTAAAGAAGGCACATGGTATATTGGCCTTCACAACGAGACAATTTGAGTAAAGGGATAGAGATGTTTTGCTGCAATTGTATAGAGCATTGGTGAGGCCACACCTGGAATATTGTGTTTAGTTTTGGTGTCCTTATCTGAGGAAGGATGACCTTGCTATAGAGAGAGTACAGTGAAGGTTTACCAGGCTGATTCCTGGGATGGCAAGTCTGACATATGAGGAGAGAGTAAGTCAGTTGGGATCATATTTACTGGAGTTTAGGAAAGTGAGAGGGAATTTCATAGAAACTTATAAAATTCTAACAGGATTAGACAGGATAGATTCAGAAAAAATGTTTCCATTGATGAGAAAGTCTAAAACTGGGAGTCACAGTTTGAGGATATGGGGAAAACCTTTTAGAACTGAGTGACAAGAAATTTCTTCACCCAGAGAATGGTGAATGTGTGGAATTCACTACCACTGAATGTAGTTAAGGCCAAAACGTCTGATTCAGAAAAAGTTAGATATAGCTCTAGGGGCTATAAAATCAGCCAGGATCAAAATGAATGGCAGAGCAGGTTCAAAGGCCCAATTTGCCTATTCCTGCTTCTAGTTTCTATATAACTTGAAGGGATACATTTTTAGCCTGCCTTGAATATCAGTGAATTTGATGAGCTTCTCAAAGATCATTTGAAAAGTTATAATATTGTGACTCAGGTAAGTCAAATATTTAACACACAGAACCTACAATGATTCAATCACCAATAATGGCAGGTTGGCTCAGAAACTAATTTACTAATAAAGTTAAAGATGCCAAATACCATTCCATTACGGTTGATTCAATACCAGATGTGAGTCAATGTGAACCACCAAACATTAATTGTAAGATGTGTGACAAACGATGGTGAAATTGTAGAGCAATTTCTCTGTGTTGTCCAGCTACAATCCCACACATTTGTGTGCTTGGAGAAAACAATTTTGGAAATCATTGCAAATTTAAGTTTGGACATCAAAAATTGTCATGGACAGAACTCCAATAATTCTGCAAAAAAAGCAGGAAAATATTCAGGTTTACAAACAGGACTGAACAATGCAAGCCCCTCTGCATTATTCATCCCATATTTCAGTCGGTCTGTGAATTCAATCTGCCAGCTGAATCCTATACAGCAGTTGTACTTTTTTATCACTTTGTTCAAAACTTATTTGCCTTTTTATCAGTTTCCATGCATCGGTGGAATATGTGGCAATGACGCTTGGGATAGGCACATGGAAAACCTTTGATGGTCAAAAGAATTTGTGTGACATTGGGTGATCCACTCGTGCAGATGCTGTTTTGTCTTTGAAGCTGAACTTCGTTGATATAAAGAAAATCTATCAAACATAGCCGCACTAAATTCAGAAAAACAACGTATGAAAATTGAAGCAAACTCCTGAATAGAGAAGTTTGAAAAATACAATATTGCTGTTTTTACTATTCTGTAGAACCATTTACTTCAAAGAATTAATGCCATCAGTAAATTGCTGCAAAATATTGATACAACTTTTTTGAATGTTGCGTAATTGCTTGCCTCAGTTATAAGCTTTGTCATGGAAGTTCGAAATGACTGTAGCTCAGTGAAAGCAGAGGCACTAACATTAAAATAGATACAGGTCCCTCTGATGATAAGAAGCATCCACGATTGGAACCACTCTGGGTCAACTTTCGCTTTATCCTTTAATTCCCTTCCCTGCATCTACAATCAAGTTAAAATTATGTCAATATAGATACATATATCTTTTGCATCTTGCTCTATATTATGGTTCGCTCTATATTATTCATAATCATCTTTTCAATCATTGAAATTCATATTTGATGGAGCTCTTCACTAACCGCACTGTTTCCCTTTTTGACATCTACTATTCTTTAAATTGATTTAAACAATTTTAAGCATCATGGTACAAAGAAAATTGTAATGCATTGTAAAGAAATTGTCCATATTACCAAACATGGATTTAAAATGGGGACTTCAGCTTTCCTTTTATTCTTATTCATCTTGTGAGTCATTCTTGCTAATTATCATTTCTACCTTTTCTATGACCCCAATTACATTTTAACTCAACGGAGCTTTGAATTTAGGAATCCATATTCTATTTTTCATTTTAATTTCAATAATTTTTACAAATACCAATGTGCTTAACTCCACTCTGATTAGTTGGGCTAGCTTCCGTAACGAGAAAGTTAGTTTCTCTATGGAACATGTGAAGGTCAGTGTCTTGATTAAAGGTTTTCTCACTCTCCTGACCCATATGTGTGAGATAATTCACTTTGGCAGGAATAACAAATGTGTATAGGGCTAATGGTAGGACTCTTAATAGTGTTGAAGAACAGAGGGATCTTGGTGTATATGTGCATAGATCCCTGAAAGTTGGCAATCAAGTCGATAAGGTTGTTAAGAAGGCATACGGAGTCTTAGCTTTTATTGGTAGGGGGATTGAATTTCGGAGCCGCAACGTCATGTTGCAACTGTACAAAACTCTAGTGCGGCCGCACTTGGAGTATTGTGTGCAGTTCTGGTCCCCGCATTATAAGAAAGATGTGGAGGCATTGGAGAGGGTACAGAGGAGGTTTGCCAGGATGTTGCCTGGTATGGAGGGCAGGTCTTATGAAGAGAGGCTGAGGGATTTGAGGTTGTTTTCGTTAGAAAGAAGGCGGCTAAGAGGAGACCTTATCGAAACATATAAGATGATTAGTGGTTTAGATAGGGTGGACAGTGATAGCCTTTTTCCTAGGATGGAGAAAGCTAGCACGAGGGGACATAGCTTTAAATTAAGGGGTGGTAGTTATAGGACGGATGTCAGAGGGGTAGGTTCTTTACCCAGAAGGTGGTAAGGGTATGGAATGCCCTGCCTGCTGCAGTTGTAGATGCGCCAAGTTTAGTGGCGTTTAAGAGGTTAGTAGATAAGTTTATGGATGAAAAGGGAATGGTTTAGGTTAGAGGGGCATTGCTTTTTGTTAATTGGTTGGTGCAACATCGAAGGCCGAAGGGCCTGTTCTGCGCTGTAATGTTCTATGTTCTATATTAACTATTTCATGTAATGTAACTGAGCATGTCAATTAATTACATCAATAGACCAGGGAAGTGAATTCAAATTTAACTGGTGAGATTCAACCTCAAACCCCAAGGCATTATCTAGGTTTGGAATTTATCATTTCAATGACCTTCATCATTAGGCCACAGGAGGAACCTGAGATAAGGGAGGTGGCCAACTCCTTCCTTAGATTGGCCAATTTGTGGTCAGTTGGCTAAAGAATTTGCTTGATATTCAGTTGAAGATGCTAGATATGCTCTTGAAGCTGCAGGCCAACAGCAGGCTCTTCAGCGCTGAAGAAGCAGGAGGATGCCTTTCTAGGGTTACCTCCCCTCTCAATTTTAAAATTAAAAATTCCCTAATCCATTACTGGGGGGGTGGTGTTGGAAAGGAATGTGGGGTGGAGGGCGAGTGGAAACACCCTTCTACAGAGATGCCTCTGGCTTCAGATGCAGGCAGGAGAGGGTTTCTAAACCTGCCTGGAGCATTGGTTCCCTGATTTGTTCCTGAAAGACTGCTTCCAAACTACTGCTCTGTTCCCTGAAAGCTCCAGGGACCTAGAAACTGACTGAAAAATCTGACAAATAGGCTTTTAATTATGTTCTTTGGCTCACTACTGCTTGTGAGCAGATAGCCCTGTTGATCCCCATCCTGCTTCCAAGGAAATGGCCCAGAGGCTGGAAAGAGCTGGAGAGTCAGAACTCTGGCCAGTAGTACAAATTTATCTGCCTACTCTCCAGCACTCCACCCCCAACTGGCCTAAAAATGCAGTCCTCATATTGGAAACTATCTGGAAAAAAGATCTTAAACTACTGGCTCTCATGGTGTACTAATGTTATTCTGATGGTGAAGTCATTTTTACATCAAAGAATTATTTGTGATAATGCTGCTCCATTAACATTTATACTACACTGAAATCCATAGTCCCATTTAAAAATGGAAAACATTATGACTTCTTCAGAGCTCAAAGAGTTCATTTATCAATTCAGGATTTCTTCTGTCACCATGGGGAATACCCACTCAATTTAAGAAACTCAAAATTTAATAATGTTCAATGTTTTTATTTACATTCAGCAATACAAATGCTTGGTGAATTAAAAACAGCAGTTAATGGCAAGAACCAAAGTCCACTCTGAAAGTTTTGTAAGTTGCATGGAAATCTCACCAAATGTTTAAAAACATAACCACAGAGACATAAAGTGCTTGCAACTCTCTTAAACAGCAAATTTCCATTTTTCACTTTTAGCTGGACACTCTGGGCATGTAAGAGAAACCCTCATTAACGTTTGCTGCAAACTTTTACTACTCGTAGGAGTTTCAATCACCACTTGGGTATATATAGTATATACCTGATCACCCTGATTCCAAAACCTGGTTCCCCCAACTTCTGCTCTTAGTCAAATCTGATACTGAGAGCAGCTTCCGTTAATTCTCTACAGCTTTCCTCCAGAATTACTGCTCTCCTGATTTAAATATAGATTTTTATGGCATATGTTATGCCTTACTTCTTCTTTAAATGTCCTTCCACCCCATGCTTTCTTTTAGCCTAGATAAGCTCTGGGTTAAGTAATGAATCAATTTTATGATTCTCACCCAGGTTTTCAAATCTTTCCATGGCCTCATCCCTCCTCTTCTCTCTAACACTCTTCAGACCTACATCCCTCTTGGATAACTGCACTCTTTGAAATCAAGCCTTTCACACATTCCACTTTTAATTACTCTGCCATTGCAAGCTACATCTCAATTGTTGAGCACAAAGCTCTGGAATTCCCTCCTGCAACCTCCCAACGTCTTTTTGCTTCTTTAAGGCATTTTTAAAAAAACTATCTTTGGCCAAGATTCTGCCCATCTTCCCTAATATATCTTCATGTGATTCCATATTCAATTTTGCTTTATAACATTCCTGTGGAGCACATTGGGCTGTTTTATTATAAACACTATATAAGTATAAGCGATTGCTGTTGGTGAGAGACTGTAGTCTTTTGTGTCTCAAAGCACCATTTGCTTTTCCTGTTATTATTTACAGACCTCATTTAAGATGCAGCATAGATCAAATGACATCATCAGCATAGGACAACTTCATGGGTGACACTTACGAAAGATTTTGTCTTTCCAGAATCAGATTTTTCAACCATCAAAAGAAGTTCTGACAAAGAGCCATCCAGACTTGAAATGTTGGCTCTATTTTCCTTCCCAGTAACTATTGTCAGACCTGCTGAGATTTTCCAGCATTTTGTCTTTTTGTTTCAGGTTCCAGCATCTGCAGGATTTTGCTCTAAGAAAATAAGTTCAGCAGTTGACTTCATCAAGTTCTGAGGCTCCATTCTTATCACATCCAAGTGTAAGGATACCAATCAGGTACTCGAAGTACTAATGAACTCATTTTCTCCAATACTTAAACCCTCCTATTCTTCTTGCTTGGGTTTATGTGTTGTAAAGTATCAAATGTTATTCACCTTTTCTATCTGAAGGTATTCGATAAGGCAGCCAACATCCTGTCAAAGGTTTATTAGTGTAATTTGTTAATTTCCAAATATTGTAACTTCAGTATAATTCTAAATATTATAAGCTCAGGAAATGGACATACCAATATATGTGCACCACGAAAATTAAAATGATATAGCTCAGAATATTATTGGTCAGTATTTACACAAGAAAAATCCTCTGATATAGAAGTCAGGTTTATTCCTATTGTGGCCTGCAAATTGGCCCAAAATAGTCTTTGTTTGTTTTTGTCGCTAGGCCATTCTAAGTAAGTCTTCTTTGCCATAAGTGATTTTAATTTATAATATTTAGATGGGATTAGGTACTGAGGGATTGGCTCCAAAACAATCAGTATCAAATTATCAGAGTGTTCACTTAACACTTGGTGTTGTGCAAAGTAAAGTTCATAATGGCACCACTCACTCTGAATGAAATTAGGCGATAAAACAAATATTGATTTGTAACTCTTCTCTATACAGTTGATTATGTTTTCAATAATACCTTTGCCTGGAATAAAATTTCTTTCATGAAGACAGATTCGTAATGAGCTGCCTCTCTCTTCTAGATTTGGTAGCAGCTGTCCCTTCACCCAGCTGGAATCATGTTGGCTATAGGATACAAAAGCATGATAGGCCAAATTTTCAGATAACTGATGGGAGTCAGTCTTCATAGCTCTTCGTTTCATCTGAGTCCATTGCCAAATCATCCTCAAGTACCAGGGCAAGTCCAAAAAATGACACATAAGCCCAACTACAACTGTCAATGCACTCATACTACTCAGTACAATTACCAGCAAGAGAGTTGTGCTGCATGTCACTTCTGATAAATGGAAGTCCTTCAGTAATGTTCCTTTAAGGTTGTCTGGATAGGCACAGTGATAGGACTTTGGCCATCCTATTATCTCTACGTGGGTGTTTTCCTTCACCTTAATAAAGTCTCTCAGATTGCAGGTACATGTAAATGGATTGAAGGCAGCATTTAACACAGTCAGTTTTTGGCAACTTTGAAGAAAGCTGCTTGAAGGTTCATGAAATGCATTTGCTTCAACAAACAAGATCTCAAGATTAATAAATTTGCTACAGTCAGGAGGATTAGCCAGGTTATTGGTGCCAAGATATAATTCCTTTAACATAATTAGGTTGTTCAACGTTTTGGGAACACTTTCAATTTCATTTTTCTGCAAATCAAGGATCTCTAAGTTGCTGGGTAAGCATGTGAAAACCAAGTTTGTAAGTCTATTTGAGGATAGATTCAGTTTTATCAAACTGTCAGTCCAAGGACAAACTCTACTCTCATCAAGAATAAGTTGATTTTGACTCACATCCAAGTACTTCAGAGATTTCATATGTTTGGTCATGTTGCTCACTTTAAATAACTGATCAAACTTATTCTGTTGTAAAATAAGAGTCTCCAACAAATTTAGGGTCTGGCAGTCTTGCAAAAAAAAATTACTGATAACTGAATTATCGGAAAGGTCAATGAATTTATAAGTGTTTCCTTTGCTTGGGCAAATCATGACCATTATTCCAGATTCACAAATCGTTAAATTTTCAACCTTTATCACATCAAAGAAATCATATATAATGTTCTGACTGAAATAGAAAGGTAAGATGTTTATTTGCCTTATTACAAATGTCTTCAATGTTCTTTCCGAATGCTCAAATTGAGAGGCTGCAACTTTGCATAGTGTCATATTAAAAACATTGAAATTTTTAACCTTTGAAGCCCAAATATATTTTGATATACTAATGACAGTTTGCCAGTCCAATTTTAAATGTTGTAAAGATAAGTTTGTGACTTTTGAGAATTTTTCCAGTATTTTAAAATTGTTAATATATTGGTTGCAATCTTGGCAGCATTGACGTATTGATCTTTGGCTGCAATATTGGCAACAGTCAATGTTGACTGAAATTTGGTTGCAATCTTGGCAGCATTCAATGTTCGATAGTTCTAATGCATGAGATACATTGAAGGCATCATACATGACCCTTTTAAGTAAATCTGTATGTTTAATAGATGGCAAAGCAATATGGAGTTTTGCTGTTCTCAAAACCTGTAATGAACCAGGGTCATACTCCAACAATGTTTCTAATCCAATCGAAACTTCCTGCAACTGTATTCCTGAAATTTCTTTGAAATCATTTTTCTGTAACTTTATTGCTTTCCTACTTCCTAATCCTAAGTATTCCAGATTTTCCAGGAAGCTAAATGCTTTTCCAAGTGTCAAACTAAAAAAATTATTGCTAGAAATATCCAAATATTTAAGAGAGATAACATTAAGTAAAAAGTGACATTCAATATTCGAAATTTCATTCTTGGAAAGATCTAAATATTTCAACTTCTGATTGGCCCTGAACGAAGCAATGGCTAAGTTTCTGATCTTATTGGAGGACAAATTCAAGTTTTCCAATTGGTGAAGAAAAGCAAAATCCTGCATATGAATCTCAGTAATGTTGTTTTGTGATAAATCCAATATTTGTGTGAGACTTGGTAGGTCCTTTGGGATAGCAGACAGTGAGGAGGATGAATTGTTTACGACAACATCATTGTCTGTGGGAAAACACAAACTGCAGCAGGTTTTAAATATTAAAATCCAGACAAAAGAGAGAATGTTGACCATGATGGGGTGCTTTCCTGTATTTCTTTTCTGCAGCCAAACACTTGTGTATTCCTGACGTGGAATTTACTTAGTGCAATGAGAAAACTGAAACAAAAACAAAGTATGAACGATAATAATATTAGGTCTCAGGTAAAGTTGATCTGAAAATAATATATACCATTGACTGACATACTCCAAAATGGCAAATACAAGAAATGTTGATTGAGAAATGATAAAAAAAAATAGCAACCAAGCAGAACCCATTTGCAATAGTAATGGTTTCAAATTGTTGGACTAAGCTTCTATGTTTCAAAAGTCAGAAAATGTAGTTGTAGAGTGTAAAATAGGGGTGAATAATTGAGGTAATAATAACAAGTTAGTTTCTGTGAAAAGACTTTGAAAATTCTAATGAATATATTAACAATGAAGTCAGAATAATATAGAGATAGTCTATCTTTGTTCCTTTCCAAGTGCAGAAGAGCATTTGAGCATTTCCTATACATATTTAAGATTTCCTGTCTTCTTTAATAGGAATCCAGCACTCCCTGCAGGAAGCCTCAGGAAGTCTGATTGTACAGTATTTTGATTTATCGTTCATTGCAATTAACAGACAGGATATGGACAGACTGCGGCCTGCAATTTCCTATGTTGCACGAACACAAGAGAATTTCCAAGTTGCAATCCCCAGGAACAGTTTAAAATTGAATTAATTGAATCACTTATCATATCTCTAATTATGTCAGGTGGGCCTCATGTTGTTAGCAGTTCTATAACCCTGCAAAAGTGACTTTAGACTCTACCTTGAAGACAGTGAGACCACAGTGACTGCATAACCAAATATCCTGGCATTGAAGCAAAATCTTCAGGGTTGGTAGTAAACATTCTGTTTTTGCAGCCCATTCTTCAGCTATACAACTCCTTTAACAATGAAAGAACTATATCCACAATGTGGATGGACAGGTTCATAGCTTATAAGAGGCAAAAACGGAGCAAATTATTAGACACATATACGGCTAATTTGCACAAACCTGAATTCACTGCTGCTGTGTTTTGCAGGTTGTGATTCCACAAATCAAAAGGGGACTGGAAATCTTGTGCCCTTCTGACACACTCCAGCTGTAAGTTCAACAGGAGTACGTAAGTTCAGGCAGAAAATACATAGCAATGTAGAAACACCAGGACATAATGACAGCTTCATGACAGTTTCATAACCCTTATTTAGGGTGGAATATCTATCTACCACACACAAGATCACTTGCATGAGAGGATGACTGACTGGAAGAAAGTGACTTGCAGCCCACGGTTTCCTCAGTACCAACATGTTACCACTTCTCTTCCACAACTCTCCAAAACAGGCAAATAGACCTGTCAGTCAGCAGGAGGCTCAGGCTGTGTGGTGATCTGCAAAGCCAAATATTTTTAAGAATTGTTGGAGTGTGGGGATGAGGGGAAGGGTAATCATGAAATCAACGGAAAGAAGGATAAATCCATTACCAATGATTTGTGCTCCTGATAATTTAAAATGAGGTGTTGGGAGCAATAGACACGTTTCTGAAAGAGTTGGTGGACACTGTTGCATATGTTAATTCAGATGGCATAGAATAAGGTGGGGATGTCTTCTCTAGGTAACAGGGAGTTAAGATGTTTGTTTAAAAATTGTTTAAAGAAACATTTACTCATTAGTGTCACAAGTAGGCTTACAACAATATTGCAATAAAGTTACTGGAAAATCCGCTAGTCACCACATTTCAGAGTCTGTTTGGGTACACTGAGAGAGAATTTAGCATAGTTATTGCATCTAATCAGCGAGTCTTTCAAACCGTAGGGAAAATGCATGCAGACATGGGGAGAACATGTAGACTCCATACTGACAGTCACTCAAACTGGGAATCGATCCCGTCACTCTGATGCTGTGAGACAGCAATGCTAACCACTGTGTCACTGTGAGATTAGATAGCACTGGGAATAAAATGATCCTGCAATGTTAAATCTCCTCAATATGTCACTGAAGTGACATCTTATATGCTCAAGTCTACCTAGTGGAGCCTGAACCCCTGACATTCTGATTCAGGGACAGAATCAGCGCAACTCGTGGGCCGAAGGGCCTGTTTGTGCTGTAGTGTTCTATGTTCTAAGTGCTACTGCAGAGCCAAAGCAACGATAGAAGAGAGCATTGCACATAGTAAATTATGTTGTAATTCCTGATGACAAGCAGGAATGCAGCATCCTCTCCATTCATCAGCACATGTACAATTTCACTTAATGTTGTTGACATTGTTGTGCATTTGCTGTCTACTTCAGTCATGCTTGCCAATCCCCGCTATACTCCTCTCTGCCCCTCTGCTTGCTGCTCCATCCCACTCTTCTTGCTGCTCCCTCCTGCTCACTGCTCACCACTCCATTTGCACACTGGTCCTTACTCTTGACACTACCCCTCTCATTCCTGTTCCTGATGCAATTTCCACCTATTCGCCATTCCTTTCTGCTCATTGCAAGAGGAAGTGGTGAAGTGGCAATAGCTTAGAGGCAATAGTGAAGGGAACTGCAATGATGAAGGGAGCAGCAATGGTGAAGGAAGCAGCTTTGGGAGAGAGCAAGGTGGCAGCAAGCAGGAGGTTGGGCAAGCAAAAGAGATCTTGAGGAATGGTGAAGGTAACAGCAAACGTTCAGAGGGGAGTTTTGCGTTAATGGCAAAAGGAGGGAGGGAGCCGGAGAAGTGGTAAAGACAACAAGAGGGAGGGAGCGACAGGCAACTGGCAGAGAGTAGCAAGGGAATCGTGCAGAGAGGAGTGAGACCACGGCTCCCAGGAGAAAGTAGTGAAGGAGAGAGAGAGACAAGTGGAGGAGACATCAATGAGTTGCTAGGAGTGAGAACAATGTTGTGGGTTATTTTCTGTCTTTGTTAGATCTGCACTACCATTGATCCAGGCAGTTGTGCCACACAGACACAAATTACTATTAAGGAAATGGACACTTTGCAGTTACAGGGTCAACAAATGCAGACAAATCTGGATGCTGATATGCAGAATATCATCTACTTTATAGCTGAAATGCCACATAGGTAAAAGCTGCCAACATAACTGATAACTGTAAGATTAGTTTATCATACATTTATAGGATGAAGCGGATTGATTACCAACATTTTGCAGATGAGTTTTACCACTGACTTAAGAGATCAAAGAGATTTTAACTCATTCAAATCCCACTCACTTGTGTAGAGTTAAAATCAGGCTCCAGGGTTGAAAATCATCCCAAGATATTTCACTGAAGAACTATATAAAAACAATAGATAATAATCCTTTTGAAGACAGAGAGAGAAAAAGTGAAGAGATTTTTGAGAGGAAGTTCCAATGAATGGCACTGAAATGGCTGTAAAAGATTTCCAGAACTGGCAAAAGTAGTAGACTGTAACCAATGCTATTATTTCCGCATCTGGTCATCTACCTTCTTAAGATATGCTTGAGGTTCTCTACAAGGCATGTTCTAATCCTACTCTAAAATCTTCTGTAACATGCTAGGGAGATTGGCTATACCTAATTGCCACAGAATGTCCAAAGATGTGTAGGTTGAGTGGATCATTCATGGTAAAAAGTGCAGGGCTATGGGGACAGAGCCCAGGAAGGGCCTGAGCGGGATGCTTTTTTTAGAGTTGGTGCAGTCTCAATGAGCCGAATGGGTTATATGGTTCTAAGTGCAAGAGAGATCAGAGGTGACTCCTTCAGCTTCCCATTGTCCCAGTAGAGAAGTATCTGAGTTCAGTTATGTGCCTCTCTAAATATTCTCTTATAAACAGGCCTATTTACTAAAAGTGCAAACATGGTTTTTTTTCCCCCAACTCATTGTGATAATTTGTATTAATTATCAAGATATGATTGCTGCTATCAAACCAAACACTAATTGAAGATTCTTATTTGTTTTTAAAAAGAGGCTGCTGAGTTTCCACTTCAACTATAGCAGTCCAACAGCATTTTTATATGAAAGTAGACTTACACAAATAATTGAAAAAAATTGAATACTCTAGGATTTATACAGAAAAGACTGCAACAGATCAATTCCAAGTTTTTAGCTTATATTAGAAAGCTTACTATAAGTACAAGTACACCAATTGAAAAATGGTTGTCCATTTTAGACATTCTATTTCTCTCCAGTTATAAAATGTTACATTTGACTGATATGTTTGAGAAGAATCAACTGGTTTGAAGTTTAAATGTATTAAAAAATGTAGATTCTTACCTCTGCAAATGGACTGGTTCCCAGCACAATCATCTGCAAAACAGTATAAAACAGTTCGTCCGTTGCAACATACAGACACGGTACAGTCAGGGAAAACCTCAATCTAAACAAGGCATTTAACAGAAACTAATGTTCCCTAACTATTTGAATCAGCTGCTGTTGCACACATGGCTCATTTATTTGTGGTATTGGAAAAAGATATCCAAGTAATACAGCACACTATAAAACACATGAACGTTTGCCCTTGTTTCTAGGCAGTACTTTTCGCTCAAGGATCAAAAGAAGAACTGAAACTTTCAGAAACAACGAAACCAAATGTGGTAAACGGAAAGGGAAGCAGTTTTATATAGACCAGTTTAGACCAGAAAGTTTTTTGGTTTTTGCAAGATTCAAATGGTAGATCAGAATTATACAACTAGGATCCCAGTTTCCAAATTTAACTGATAAAATTTCATTGAATACAAAAGTTTACAAGTGCTGGTTATGGTAAAAGTATCAATGTTAGAGAAAATACTAACAAAATATTCTTTCTAGGAGCTCCTGTTACGTTGAGAGAAACAGAAAATGCTGGGAATGCTCAATTGTTCTTACAGCATCTATGGGCAGAATAGACAAACTGAAGTTACAAGCGTGGACCTTTCTTCTTCAAAACTGAAAATAGGAGCTGGCCAGATGCATTGATTTCTTTCCAAACTGTCTGAAAAAAATGAGTTAATATATTACTGCATAGCTATCAAGCAGGGAGCTGATGCGTTGATTGACAATGACCAGAACTTTCCTTCCCAGCTGAATATTAAGAGCAGTATGACTCAGTGCCCAATGTTATTGCACCCACCACTGTATTGCCAAAGTAGACAGGCAGTTAGAGCAATGATGCGATCATGCTACTGACCAACTTGTATATCAGCAGCTAACCACAAGGTTGAAAACTGATAGCCATTCTAGTTTAACCCCCACCAGTAAGTCAAACAGAAATACAGCAAAGATTGTAAATTAGTCTAGGATCCAAACATGTCCACCTCATGCATGATCTATTACATTATAGGACTTCTTGGCTTCTCTTCTACAATGTGCCACTGTTACATGTGCCAGGATTTGCCATCAGTATAAGAAAGTAATCTCCCCCACACCCAACTTACTCTGGCAGAATCATAATCTTCAAGGAGTCTTCAAGGGCAAGACTCTTAGCAGTATAGAGGATGAGAAGGACCTTGGGGTCTGGGTCCATAGGACTCTTAAATCAGCCTCGCAGGTGGAGGATGTGGTGAAGAAGGCATATGGTGTACTAGCTTTCATCAATCAAGGGATTGAGTTTAGGAATTGGGAGATAATGCTGCAGCTTAATAAAGACTCTAGTCAAACCCTACTTGCAGTATTGTGCACAGTTCTGGTCACCTCATTACAAGAAAGATGTGAAAGCTATTGAAAGGGTGCAGAGGAGATTTCCAAAGATGTTGCCTGGGTTGGATGGCATGCTTATGAGGATAGGTTGAGGGAGCTCGGTCTTTTCTCCCTGTAGAGATGAAAGAAGAGAGGTGACCTCATAGAGGTTTATAAGATGTTGAGAGGTATAAATCCGATGGATTCTCAGAGGCTATTTCCCAGGGCTGAAATGGTCGCTATGAGAGGACACAGGTTTAAGGTGCTGGGGAGTAGGTACAGAGATGATGTCACGGGTAAGTTTTTCACTCAGAGGGTGGTGGGTGAGTGGAATCGGCTGCCGTCAGTGGTGGTGGAAGCGAACTCGTTGGAGTCTTTTAAGAAATTTCTGGATGAGTACATGGGATTTAATGGGATTAAGGGTATAGGTAGGCCTAGTAGGTAGAGATATGATTAGCGCAACTTGTGGGCCAAAGGGCCTGTTTATGCTGTAGTTTTCTAATTTCTATGTTCTATAATGATGAGGAAATACTTACGCATTTGATTGGGGTAAACATTGTAAAAGTCTCACAATGCCAGCTTAAAGTCCAACAGGTTTATTTAGTATGACAAGCCACTAGCTTTCGGAGCACTGCTCCTTCATCAGGTAAGTGGGAGTTCTGCTCACAAACAGGGCATATAAAGACACAAACTTGATTTACAAAATAATGTTTGGAATGCAAGTTTTTACAGGTAATCAAGTCATAAAGGTACTGACAATGTGAGTGGAGAGAGGGTTAAGCACAGATTAAAGAGATGTGTATTGTCTGCAGCCAGGATAGTTAGTGGGAGTTTGCAATCCAGGCAAGTCGTGGGAATTACAGATAGTGTGACAAAAACCCAAGATCCCGGTTGAGGACATCCTCGTGTGTGCAGAACGTGGCTATCAGTCTTTGCTCAGTGACTCTATGTTGTCGTGTGTTGTGAAGGCCGCCTTGGAGTACACTTGCCCAAAGATCAGAGGCCGAATGCCCGTGACTGTTGAAATGTTCCCCGAAAGGAATCTGGTGATTGTCGAGCGGTGTTCATTCATCCGTTCTCATAGCGTCTGCATGCTCTTCCTAATGTCCAATCCTCGGGACATCCTTTCGTGCAGCATATCAGGTGACCAATGTTGGCCAAGTTGTAAATGTACCATGTATCTGGTGATATTCTCACACAAAATGGCATCCATGCCAATGATCCAGCACGCCTTGCAGAGGTTGCTGTGGCAGAGTTGTGTAGTGTCGAGGTCACTGTTCTTCTGAAGGCTGGGTAGTTTGCTGCAGACAACGGTCTCTTTGAGGTTGTGCAGTTGTTTGAAGGCAAGAAGTGGGGGTGTGGGATGGCCTTGACAAGATGTTCATCTTCATCAATGACATGCTGAAGGCTCTAAAGAAGATGTCGTAGCTTATCCACTCCGGGAAAGCACTGTCCGTTGTGTCCTGTTTTTGTCTTCTGAGAGAGTTGGTGCAGTTTTGCACTGTGGCGAAAATTGGCTATCAGTTACATTGTCTGTACCTTTAAGACCTTATTACCCGTAAAGACTTGCATTCCAACCATTATTTGTAAATAGTTGTGTCTTTATATGCCCTGTTTGTGAACAGAACTCCCATTTGCCTGATGAAGGAGCAGCACTCCGAAAGCTAGAGTCTTGTGCTACCAAATAAACCAGTTGGACTTTAGCCTGATGTGGTGAGACTTCTTCCAGGATCACAATGGCCAGATTCCGATACTTAGAGCAGGTGAGAAGGCATGCAAGATTTTCAGAGCATGTGCATCAATGTGCTGGCAATGACAGTAATGATTTTCTGTGCAAAGCCCACTTGGATTGTCCATTGCCGATTGCAGCCCGGGTATGTGCGTGTCTTACAATCAACTTTGTAAGACATGAGCTCCCTTTGGCGAAACCATGCTGACTATTCTTGATTAATCCTTGCTGCCTCAAGTGGAGATTAATTCTGACCCACAGAACTTTTTCCAATAGTTTTCCTGCCACTCAAGTTAGATTCGCTGGCCTGTAATTTCCTGCTTTTTCCCTACTTTCCTTCTTCACCATATTCAGGACTGGTTATAGTAGGACTGCAGAGCTTTGATTTGATGTACTGGTTATGAAATTGCCTTATTCTGTCTATCACATGCTGTTTACATTGATGGTCCAAAGGTCTTTATAGATACCCCATTTTGAGCTGCCAGATCTGTTCTGGATCCATCCTTTTAACATGGTGGTAGTGCCACACTAAGATGGAGAGGTCCTCAATGGGAGGAAAAGGGCCTATCAGCTCTGCAAGGATTGTGCGGTATTCACTCCTACCAATTAAAGTCATGGGCAGATACACCTGCAACAAGTAGATTTGTGAAGACGATGTGTGAAGGGCAGACAGTGGAATGGTGGTAATGTCAGTAGACTAATAATCCAGAATCCAAGGCTAAAACTCTTGAGACATGGATTCAAATTCCACCATGGAAGCTGATAGAATTGAAATTCAATTGATAAAATAATCCGGATTTTATAAAGCTAGTCTCAGTAATGGTGATCATAAAATCATAATTGATTGTCATAAAAGCCCATCTAGTTTACTGATGTCATTTGAGGAAGTAACTCTGGCATTCTTGCCTTGTCTGGCCTACATGTCACTCTGAGTCCAAAGTGAACTCCAAACATGGGACCATAAAATGCCCTTTCAGATGGCCAAGTAAGACTCCTCGATGGATGGGGAACAAATGCTAACTTTGGCAATGATGCCCGAATCCCAAAAATTCTCTCACCATTTGTGGCAGGCCTCTTCTGGCAGCTGTACAAATATTAGTAGAAGACCATTTGGTCTCCTCAAGCTTGTGCTGCGATTCAGTAAGATCATGCTGATCTAAATGTAACTTCAACCTCCCCACTCACCCTTCACCTTTTTGTTAATCAAGAATGTATCTGGCTGAGTCCCAAAAATATTCAAAGACTTTGCTTCCACTGCCTTTTTAGGAAAACAGTTCCAGAGATGCACTCCCTTTAAGAGAAAAAAACTCTTCATTGCTGTCTTAAATGAGCAACCCTTTATTTTTAAACAGTTTTAAACAGTGACATCTACATTCTCTGACAAGAGAAAACATCTTCTCCACATCCAACCTTTCAGTACCCCTTCAGGAATTGGTTTGCTCAGCCAATGGTGCTGCCATCAAGCCAGCTTGGTTATTGGCATTGAAGTCTGACCCAGAATATATTCTGTGCCTTTTCCAAGTGGTGTTTAACACTGGGGAGTAATGATTCATTAACTGAGAAAGGCTGGTAGCTGATAATCAGGAGATAGTAACCTTGCCCATCTTTGATCTGGAACCACAGAAAAGTTATGGCACAGAAAGAGGCCATTCAGTCTGTTGTGTTTCAGATTTCTGAAGACAGCAGCACAGCTAGATAAAGTGGTTAAGAAGCTATATGGAATACTTGCCTTTATTAACCAAGCATTAAGAATATGACCAGTGAGGTTATAACGGAGTTATCCAAAATGTCATAGAGGTTAGACCACAGCTGGAGTACAGTATGCAATTCTGGTTACTGCATTTGAGGAAGGAAGTGATTACACTAAAGAAGGTGCAGAGAAGATTCAACAGGATAAAAACCTAAGAACTAGGAGCAGGAGTAGGCCATCTAGCCCCTTCAGCCTGTTTCGCCATTCAATAAGATCATGACGGATCTTTCTGTGGTCTCAGCTCCACTTATCAGCCCACTCACCATAACCTTTAATTCCTTTACTCTTCAAAAATTTAACTATCCTTGCCTTAAAAACATTCAATGAGGTAGCCTCAACTGCTTCACTGGGCAGGGAATTCTGCTGATTCACAACGCTTTGGAAGAAGTTGTTCCTCCTTAACTCAGTGCTAAACCTGTTCCCCTTTATTTTAGGGTTTCTACTTTACCTCTTCTCTTCATAATTTTATATGTTTCTATAAGGTCCCCTCCTTCTTCTGAATTTCAGTGAGTACAGGCCCAGTCTATTCAATCTCTCCTTAAAAGAGAACTGTCTCAACTCCAGAATTAACCTAGTGAATCTCCACTGCCAATATGTCCCTTCTTAAGTAAGGAGACCTAAAGTGTACACAGTACTCAAGGTATGGCCTCACCAGCACCTTATTTAGCTGCAACATAACCTTGCTGTTTTATACTCCATCCCTCAAGCAATGGAGGACAAATTTCCATTTGCCTTCTTAATTAGTGCTGTACCTGCACACGAACTTTTTTTGATTAATACACAAGGTCACCCAGGTCCCTCTGCACAGCATCATGCTTCAATTCTTTAACATTTAAATAATAGTCCATTTTGTCATTATTCCTACCAAAATGGATGATGTCTATTCAACAACATCGTACTCCATCTGCCACACCCTTGCCCACTCACTTAAATTATCTATATCCTTTTGTACACTTTGCTCTATCACTCATCTTAGTATCATCTGCAAATTTTGATTACACTTGGTCCCCAACTCCAAATTACCAATGTAAATTGTGAACACTTGTGGTCCCAACATTGTTCCTGAGGCACATTATTAGTCATTGATTGCTAACCAGAAAAACACCCATTTATCTCCATTCTTTGCTTTCTGTTAACCAATCCTCTATCCATGCCTATACATTACTCATAACACTGTGTATCTTTATCTTATGCAGCAGCCTTTGGTGCGGCATCTTGTCAAATGCCTTCTGGAAACCCAGATACACCATATCTACATTGTCCACCATACACATAACATTCTCAAAGAATTCTACCAACTTGGTCAAACGTAAGTAACCTGACCTTCATGAACCCATCCTGGGCCTTCCCAATAGGACAATTTATATCCAGAGTTCTCGCTATTTCTTCCTTGATGATAGATTCAAGCATTTTCCCTATTACATAAGTTAAGCTAATTGGCCTATAATTACCTGCCTTTTGTCTAACCACTTTTTTAAAAAGTGGCACCACAGGTTTCCAATCTGTGGGAGCTACTCCAAAGTCCTGCAAACTTTGTAAATTACCAGTAATGCATTTGCTAGTTTCTCCACCATCTCTTTTATTATCCTGGGTTGCATTTCATCATGGCCAGGAGACTTGTCTTCCTGAATGTTGTTTGGGCTGGAGTATTTCAGTCATCAAAAGAGACTAGATAGCCTGGGGTTATTTTCCTTACAGCAGAGAAGGCTGAGGAGGGACCTGATTGAGTTGTATAAAATTATGAGGGGCACAGATAGGCTGGATAGAAAGGAACTTTTCCCCTTAGCAGAGGAGTCAATAACCAGGAGACACAGATTTAAGTTAAGGGGCAGGAGGTTTACAGGCGATGTGAGGAGAAACCTATTCACCCAAACAGTGGTGGGAATCTGGAACTCATTGTCTGAAAGGGCAGCAGAGGCAGGAACCTTTGCAACATTTGAATTATTTACTTGAGCACTTGAAATGTCATAGTATACATGGCTGTGAGCCAAATGCTGGAAAATGGGATTAGAATACATAGGTGTTTGATGAACAGCATTGACCTGATGACCAAGAGCCTCTTCATGTAAAACTCTTCATGACTAAACATCTCTATTTTCCCATCTACTTTTTGTGTTGAAAACCTCTCCATCTTTTCCTGAATTGGCCTAACTTTCATTTTAAGATTTTCCATTGTTCTTCACCTCCACACCAGAAGAAATTGTATAAGACATTAGTAAGGCCACACTTGGAATACTGTGTACAGTTCTGGTCACCTTATTATAGAGAGGATATTAAATTAGAAAGAGTGCAGAGAAGGTTTACTAGGATCCTACCAGGAGTTGATATTTAATTATAAGGAGAGGCTGGATAGACTGGGACTTTTTTCCTTGGATGCAGGAGGCTTAGGTGAGGTATATATTTTACAGAGGTATATAAAATAATGAGGGACATAGATAAGGTAGATAGTCAACATCTTTTCCCAAAGGTAAGGGAGTCTAAAACTAGAGGGCATAGGTTTAAGGTGAGACGGTCCAGAGGAGCAACTTTTTCACTCAGAGGGTGGTGTCTGGAACGAGCTGCCAGCGGCAGTAGGAGAGGTTGGTACAATTTTGTCTTTTAAAATGCATTTAGATAATTACATAGGTAAGATGGGTATAGAGGTGTATGGACCAAATGCAGGTAATTGGGACTAGTTTAGTGGTAAAAATTGGGCAGCATGGGCAAGCTGGGCTAAAGTATCCATTTCCATAATGTAAATGTCTATGGCACTACAAGAAACAATTCCTCCCTTTCCATCCTATCATTTTTTTCAATATTTCAAACACCACAGTTAGATAACCCCCACAATCACCAAATGCCAAAAAAGAAAAAAACTTGCATTCATGTAGCATTTTACATGACTATCTGATGACTCAAAGCTCTTTACAGCCAATGAAGTATTTTTTGAAGTGTAATCACTGTTATAATGTTAGAAGCAGGGCAGCCAATCTGTGTGCATAACAAACTTCCATAACGTGATAATGATCAGTTTTTTTTGTGATGTGTAAACAATTACCCAAAACATATCTCAACTTAAGTTAATCTCTCCCTACATCTAGCTATGACTGTAACATTACACTCTGCACCCTCTTCTTTCCTTCTCCATGAATGGTATGCTTTGTCTGGCAAGGAAAAATACTTATCACTATTAATGCATGTGACAATAATAAATTTTAAAAAAATCAAAAACCACTCCTACTGTTTTTTGAAATCATGCCATTGGATTTTTCACATCCAACCAAGCAACAGATAGGTGCTCGGTTTAACACCTCATCTGAAAGACCGAACTTGTGACAGTGCAACGTTCCTTCGGTGGTACTAGTGTCAGTGTAGATTTTTGCACTCAAGTCTTGCCGTAGAACTTGAACCTAGAACCTTGCGACTCAGATAAAAGTACTACCAACTGGGCCTCAGCTGACATAAGGAATACAAACAAACTGCACGCAAGTTGTTCTAAAAATCTATCCTAAGTTCCGGCAGCATTCTGGTAAATCTGTGTTGCACCCTTTCTAAGGCCAATTTGGCTTCCTGAAGTCGAGTCCCAAAACTGAAACATATGAGATCTAAGAAAAGCTCCAAGCAACTAAAGCAGCAATTCCTCTCCTTGAGATGCCAGCTACAAGGAAATAAAAGCCCAACTTTTTTTGCAGCATTTTAAAATACTTTGCTCATCTGTGCAGAAGCTTTTAGTGATTAATGTACTTGAAAGCTCAATTCCGTTATCAAAGTAAAAGTGCAGGAGCTGAAATTTACCTCGAGTGGTATTTTAAACACAGTTGGCATGAATGGGAAGTTCTGGTTTACTGTGGCCACTGACCCTCGGCAAAAGTATTCACTGAGTTGAAAATGTGCGGAATGAGAAGTTCACCCCTGAATAACTGATATCCTTGAAAAGGAGAAAGTTGCAGACAGCCTTCAGCATGCCTGGGAAACAGGTCAAACATTTTAAAAGTAAAAATGTTCAACAGATCTGACAACATCTGCGGAGAACAAAAACTTCCCACTCCTGTGCACCCAGTGCTGGTGCCACACTAAATCGATCCCCCGTCCCCGTCCCATCATAGGTTGGAGGTAGGTGGGCCGCTCCTTTCCGGAGGGCCGCGCTGTGCCGAACACAAGGTTCCGGACCCAGGATGGGTTCTGTGTTGTCGACGTGGCGGCGCCCAGAGGGGCGGGGAGAGAAGAAGACAAGGGAGAGAGGCGAGGCGGTGCGCGCGGACAGGTGAGACTCGAGCCCCCGGGCAGGCGGGCGCGCGGGGGGTTTTAAAGGATAACGGACTCGGGTGGAGAGGGGGGCAGAGCGCCTGCGGGAGCGGGGTGGACAACAACAACAACACCAGCAGGCAGCAGCAGCAGCAAGGGGAGCTTCACTGGAACCCCTCCCGTACACACCCATCTGAGGGTCTGTCAGCTGCTACTCATGGACCTGTGGTGGACAGTTCTAGACATAAGTTTTAGGCTCACCGTGACTGGTCTTCAATAGTTTTAGGCTCACCGTGACTGATCTTCAATAGTTTTACAAGTTGCATGCATCGGGTGTACGAATAGATGATAAACTGATTCAGAGAGTCCAATGGGAAATGTTTTCGGTATTCGTTATTATTATTTGCGTAATTACAATATTGAGAAAGCAACTTGTATTTATAAAAACACTTTGAAAGCTTTACAATAATCCCCAAAGTCCTGGAGCGTTATCAGAAACTGACACTGATCCATATAAGGATGCCCAAAAGCATCTTAAAGGAAAAAAGTGAGAGCTGGAGGGCTGTAAAAAAGGATTTTGGAATTTACAACCCAGGGAGGTGATGGCCTGGTGATATTATCTCTAGGGTATTAACCCAGAAACTTAGCTAATGTTCTGGGGACCCAGGTTTGAATCCCGCCTCAGCAGGTGGTGGAATTTGAATTCAATTTAAAAAAAATTTGGAATTAAAAATCTACCAATGACCATGAAACCATTGTAAATTGTTATAAAAACCCAACCAGTTCACTAATACCCTTTTAGGGAAGGAAGTCTGCAGTCCTTACCCAGTCTGGTCTACACAACAATGTGCTTGACTCTCAACTGCCTTCAGGCAATAAATGTGATGCCCGTGTCCCACGAATGATTAAAAAATGGCAACTGAAGGCACCACATATGGAGTGATTAAAATTGGGACTGCTCCAAAGGCCAGAATTGGGGGAATGTAATCAAGAGATGTTGGGGGTCACTGGTATTGTCAGCATTTGTTGCTTATCTCTAATTGCCCTCAAGAAGATGGCGATGAGCCACTTTCTTGAACCACTGCAACCATCTGGTGTAGATAGTCTGTTTGGAAAAAAGTTCCAGGATTTTGATCCAGCGACACTGAAGTAATGGCAATGCTGTTCCCAATCAGGATGATATAAGGCTTGGAGGGGCAGGTGGTGATATTTCCTGGCATCTGCTATCCTTGCCCTTCTTGCAGGGAGAGGTTGTAAGTTTGGACGGTGCTGTGGAAGGATTTGCCACTTTGGTGAGCTGCCCTAGGGCACCTATGTGGTACACACTGCTGCCATTGTGCATCAGTGGTGGAGGGAGGGAGTGAATGTTTAAGATAGTGTATGAGCTGATTTCTTCTGAATGCTGTGTTGTTGAAGCTACGCTCATCCAGGCAAATGGAGAATATTGCATTACTGCTTGATTTGTGCCTTCTAAGATGGTGGACAGTTTGGGAAGTCAGGAGATGAGTTACTTGTTGCAGAATTCCAGCCTCATATCCACCATTGTAGCCGCTTTAGTTTAGTTTCTGGTCAATGGTAACCCACAGGATGTTCATAGTGGAGGATTCAACAGTGATAAGGTAGTTGAATGTCAGGGGGAGATGGTCAGTGCCTGGCATTTGTGGGTCTGAATGTTACTTGCCACTTAGCCCTATATGAATGTCCCAGTCTTTCTGTGTATGGACATAGACTGCTTCAGTATCTCAGGAGTCACAAATGATGCTGAATATTGTGTAACCATCAGTGCACATACCCACTTTTGATCTTAGGATGGAGGAAAAATCATTGATGAAGCAGCTGATGATGGTTGGGCCTTGGACACCACCCTGAGCAACTTCTAGAGTTGAGATGACTTGCTTCCAACAATTACAATCATCTTCCTTTGCACTAGGTATGACTCCAACCAGTGGAGAGTTTTTCCCCTGATTCCCATTGACTTTAATTTTGTTCAGACTTCTTGATGCCACACTTGGTCAAATGCTGTCAATTCACTTCTCGGGTTCAGTTCTTCTGCCCGTATTTGAACCAAGACTATAATGAGATTGACACTTTTTCAGCAAAGTGACATTTGAGAGCACATTCAAGACACTTTCCATCACTTTGCTGATGATCAAGAGTAGGTTGTTGGGGTGATTAATTGGCTGGGTTAGATTTGTCTTGCTTTTTGTGGACAGGACATACCTGAGCAATTTTCCACGTTGCTGGGAAAATGCCAATGTTGTAGCTGTGCTGGAACAGTTTAACTAGTTCTGGCTAGTTCTGGAGCACAGATCTTCAACACTAGTGCTGAGATGGTTGTCAGGGTCCATAGCCTTTACTTTGGCAGTGCCTTCAACCATTTCTTGATATTATGTGGAATGAATCAAATTGGCTGAAGACTGGAATCTGTGATGCAAGGGACCTCGGGAGAAGATTGAAATGTATCATCTATTCACGTCTTTTGGCTGATTACGGTAAATGTTTCAGCCTTATCTTTGCACTGATGTGCTGGAGTCCTGCCATCACTGAGGATGGGGATATTTACAGACATTCTTCCTCCAGTTGTTTAATTGTCTATCACAATTCACAACTGGATGTGGCAGTACTGCAAAGCTTAGATCTGAGCCACAGGCAATGGGACCGCTTAGCTCAGTCTATTGCATGCTGCTTCCATTGTTTGGCATGTCAGTAGTCCTGTTTGTAGCTTCACCAGGTTTACGTTGAGTATGCCTGATGCTGTCTTTCCGTACTTTTTATTGAACCAGGGTTGATTCTCTGGCTTGATGGTATTGGTCAACTGAGAAATATGCCAGACTGAGATTACAGATTATGATTGAGATCCTCAATTCTGTCCAAAGGACCTCATGGATGCCTGGTTTTGAGCTGCTAGATTTGATCTGAATCTGTACTATTTAGTATGGTATGATGCCACACAACATAATGGAGAGTATCTTCAGTCAGAGGGAATTCATCTTCATATGAACTGTATGGTGATCACTCCTGCTAACACTGTTATAAATGCATATGCAACAGGTAAATTAATGAAGACAAGGTTTGTTAGGGTTGCCAGCATCTGCTTGGCAGTTCTGTGGTTGTGGCATTTGCTGTCAGGGACTTGAATTGCTTGCAGAATACTTAATTCCATCAGGCCTCCCTCATAGAATTGGAGGGTGGCTCTCCACCAGTTCTCCAATCATTGGGAACAGACTTGTTAGTCTAACTAAGTAAGGCTGTTAGCACACTTGTTGTATTTTTTTAAATGCTTGCTTATTTGTGTTTTAAATGATTCAACTGTCTGCATTTGAGAGATTTGGAATGAATGTGAGTAGTAATAATCAACATTTTATTTGATAGGTATGATTGGCAATGTCTGAAACAGAGGATGGGAAAAGGGATGATATTTCAGGTGCAGTGGCAAGCTTATCTGTGGAAGATGAGTTTAGTGAGCCATCTGGAAATGGTACTGATATTCCAGCCACAGTATCATCTTCTCAAGTAAGTCATTCTTTGGAGTCTGGCCCCATTCAACTGCCAACAGACAACACAAGCTCTATCCAACATGACATTGAACAGCATACAGAGGCCGTCAGTGAACCAAAACAGAGTGATCTAGTAGAACAAGCTATGACAAAAGATCTTCTCCTGACAGAAGAGACATGTAAAACCATATCTGATGAGTGTAAGGAAGCAGTAAGTCTTGAATCAGAATTCAGCAGACCTCCAACTTTGGATGAGCATGCATCAACAAAGGAAAATATTGAGGTATGTGATGCATTTGAAAATTAGTTTTAAATAATCAGAAAAAAGCTAGTTCTCGTTACGATGGAGGTTTTTAGCTCTTAAGCTCTATTGAGATCTCTAGAGACAATATCTTGTGCTTCTTATTCATGTAAGTGGCGTGAATCATGAAAGCTGGAATGTAATCTACCATTGCTGATGACTAAATAGAATGTAAACTGGGGTGTACAATATTTTTGTAATGGATAATTGATTGATTAAGCATTATGCTTTTGTCTGATTTTGATCCAGTATGTGAATGTTCCACATCAAAGGTATCCATCCTAATCATGAATTACTATTTGTTTTTGCACTATTAGTTGAGTCACTAAATAGCAAGCAGGGTTAAGAATTCTGTTTGAGTCTTTCACCCCTCTTCACTGATTAAGATGCTGATGTTGGTTATGTTCCCCGGTGCTGGTTGGCAATATCTCTTTTCCCGAACGTAATGAATTGTTAATGATTACAGTTTTAACCATTGAGTATTCTAATATGTGTATTTGATCAGTGGCTTCTATTTAGAATAAATGGCAAATCATTATTCTTATCAGTTCAAATTGTATCTGAAACATTCAATTCTGGTTGTATGTACTTTATTAATGGCAAACAGTGTAGTGTCATGGATAAAAGCAAATTACTGCAGATGCTGGAATCTGAAACCAAAAGAGAAAATGCTGGAAAATCTCAGCAGGCCTGGAAGGAGAGAAAAAAGCTGACATTTTGAATCCAGATGACCCTTTGTCAAAGCTTCGTCAATGCAGAATCATGCTTTTCTATTTTTGACATAACAAAACATTATTATTGTGCATCATAAAATCATCAGTTTCTGTAGGAAAGATGCAAACTCTTCAATACTTTGGGTTACTTTGGGTATGGTGCACATCATGTTTATGTCAGTTGTCACTTTGTTCCTTTCAACCCATATCTCTCAAAACTCAGCTATGGGCTCAATTTTCATCCTTGAGATGGGTAGTGGGAGTAAGAAATTTCCTGCCTTGGCCTTTGTTTTTCAGGAGAGAGTGCCAGATTCTTTGAAAATATAACTAGTAGAGTTGATGTGAGGGATCCAGTCAATGTGATGTACTTAGATTTTCAGGAAGCATTTGACAAAGTCTCACAAGAGATTATCATGCAAGATAAAAGCGCATGGGATTGGGGGAAGTATATTGAGAAGGATCGAGAACTGGTTGGCAGAGAGGAAACAGTCGGAATTTAATGGTTCCTTTTCAAATTGGCAAGCAGTAAGTAGTGGGGTGCCACAGGAATCCCCAGCTATTCAAAATATTTATTAATGATTTGGATAAGGGAGCAGAATGTAACATTTTGAAGTTTGCAGATGATACCAAGTTGGATGGGAGAGTGAACTGTGAGGAGGGTGCAGAAATCCTTCAGCATGATCTGGGGAATTTGGGTGAATGAGTGAATCAATGGCAGATGCATTATAATTTGGATAAATATGAAGTTATTCACTTTGAAAGCAAAAAAAAGGCAGACTACTACTTGAATGGGAGTAATTGGGAGAGGGGAGTGTGCAGCAGGACCTGGGTATCCTTCTGCACCAGTCGCTGAAGGTAAGCATGCAGGTACCACTGATGGTAAAGAAGACAAATGGTATGTTGGCCTTCGTTACAAGAGGTTTCGAGTTCAGGAGCTGGGATGTGTTGTTGCAATTATATAGGACCTTGGTGAGGCCACATCTAGAATATTGTGTGCAGTTTTGGTCTCCTTTTAACATAGAACAATACAGCACAGAACAGGCCCTTCGGCCTTCGATGTTGTGCCGACCAAAATAAAAAGCAATGCCCCTCCTACCTAAACCATTCCCTTCTCATCCATATACTTATCCACTAACCTCTTAAACGCCACCAAACTTGGCGCATCTACAACAGCTGCAGGCAGGGCATTCCACTCCCTAATCACTCTTTGAGTAAAGAACCTACCTCTGATATCCGTCCTATAACTCATACCCCTTAATTTAAAGTTGTGTCCCCTCGTGCTAGCTTTCTCCATCCTAGGAAAAAGGCTATCACTGTCTTTTCTGAGGAAAGATGTTCTTGCTCTCAAGGAAGTGCAACAAAAGTATACCAGGCTGATTCCAGAGATGGCCGGGCTGATGTATAAGGGGAGAGTGATTAGGTTAGGATTGTTTTTGCTGAAATTCAGATGCATGAAGGGGAAAAAGACTTATAAAATTCAATCAGGACCTATACTGGGTAGATGCAAGGAGGATGTTATGGTTGGGGGGTTACAATCTGAGGATTCAGGGTAGACCATTTAGGACAGAGGTGAAGAGACATTTCTTCACCCTAAGAGGGATAAGCCTATGGGAATTCATTACCACAGGAAGTAATTGATTCCAAAACATTGAGTGTATTCAAGAGGTGACTAGATGTAGTACTTTGGTGAGTGGAATCAAAGGTTATGGAAAAAAAGCAGGATTAAACTATTGAGTTGGATTATCAGCCATGATTGTGATGAATGACAGAGCAAGCTCAAAGAGCCGAATGGCCTTCTCCTGCTCCTGTCTTATTTGTTTCTATCTATAACAAAGCTTGGCTGACAATTCAGAAATCCATTAACCTGTTGAAACACCTGAGTCCTGGAGGGAAAAGATACTTGATTGACAGTTCTGGATCTTTGATCTATATTGTCAATTGCACAATGCTTATTTGTGAGATAAAGTAGTTTCAGGTGTTTTCAATTTCTTCTACTGATACTTTAGAGTCTAGATGATTGACACTTTATTGGCCTGTAGTAAAAATAAGTTTTTTCAAAGCAAGTGGAAAGTTTTGAATTGCTTTCTTTTAAAGCTTCATTTATACAAATTACTGTCACCATAGACTTAATTGCATCTATGCAGTATGTACTGGATCAATGGGTAAGGAAGTGCCAATAGCTTGTAGTGGGCAGTAGGGAATGGATGTGAAACATTTTATTAAAAAACCTTTTGAAGCTTCTTCCGTATGCAGGCTAATTCCAAGTCTAGTACTTTCATAACCCAAACTAAATATTGGTGAATAAATGGTGTTTAAGACATTAGCCCTTCCGTTACTTTTCTGATGATTTAAAGCCAGCAATAATTGGCCAGAATGGATTTATGCTCTTTTTGGACAAAATGTAATTGGGCAATTTTCCATGTTAGTTGAGGCTAATATTGAAGCTGTAATGGAGTAGTTTATCGAGAAACAAAGAACAATACAGCACAGGAACAGGACTGTCAGCCCTCCAAGCCTGCACTGATCATATGTTCTTAATTAGACCATCCATTTGTATCCCTCTATTCCCAGTCTGTTCATGTGGCTATCTAGATGAGTCTTAAATGGTCCTAGCATATGTGTCTCAACATGGTGCATTCCAGGCCCCACCACCCTCTGTAAAAATGTCCCCCACGTATCTGTATTGAATTTTGCTCACCTTACCTTGAACT
This sequence comes from Sphyrna mokarran, assembly GCA_024679065.1. Taxonomy (NCBI): domain Eukaryota; kingdom Metazoa; phylum Chordata; class Chondrichthyes; order Carcharhiniformes; family Carcharhinidae; genus Sphyrna; species Sphyrna mokarran. The sequence goes on along the minus strand of JAGIQG010000001.1, from coordinate 88,073,573 downwards.
TGTGACCACTTGTGTTTGTTATTTCTGAGCTGGAAAAAAGTTTCCAACTGTTCACCCTATCAATGCCCTTCATAATTTTATAAACTTCTATTAAGTTCCCCTCAATCTCTGTCCTTCCAGGGAGAACAATCCTAGTTTACTGAATCTCACCTCATAGCTAATACCCCCCATACCAGGCAATATCCTATTGAACCTTTTCTGCGCTCTCTCCACAGGCTCCACATCCTTCTGTGATGACCTGAACTGAATGCAGTATTCCAGATGTTCTATATAAGTGTAACATTATATGCCAACTTTTATACTCTATGCCCTGTTCAATAAAGGCAAGCATGCCATATGTCTTCTTCACCACTTTTTCAATCTGTGCTGCCACCTTTTAAGGATCTGTGGACTTGCACACCCAGATCCCTCAGTGTACCCATACTCCTGATGGTTCTGCCTTTTATTGTATTGCTGCCCCCTGCATTAGATCTACCAAAATGCATCACTTCGCATTTATCTGGATTAAATTCCATCTGCCATTTCTCCACCCTATTTTCCAGCCTATCTGTATCCTGCTGTATTCTCTGACAATGTTTATCACTATCGCAACTCCAGCAATCTTTGTGTCATCCACAAACTTACTAATCAGACTAGCTACATCTTCTTCCAAATCATTTATATATATCACAAACAGCAGAGGTCCCAGAACAGAGCCCTGCGGAACACCACTAGTCACAGACCTCCTCTCCACTGCTACCCTCTGTCTTCGATGGCCAAGCCAATTCTGTACCCATCTAGCTAGTTCACTTTTGGTCTTGTGAGATTTAACTTTTGCACCAGCCTCCCATGAGGGACCTTGTAAAATGCTCTACTGAAATCCATGTAGACAATATTCACGGCCCTTCCCTTATCAATCATTTTTGTCACCATCTCAAAAACTTGATCTAATTTGTGAGGCATGACATCCCTCATATAAAACCATGTTGTCTATCGCTAATGAGACTGTTCAATTCTAAATGTTTATAAATCCTATCTCTAAGAACCTTCTCCAACAATTTCCCTACCACAGAAGTCAAGTTCGCTGGCCTGTAGTTATCCTTGCTACCCTTCTTAAATAACAGGACCACATTTGCTATCCTCCAATCCTCTGGGACCTCACATGGGTCCAATGAAGAAACAAAGATTTCTGTTAGGGGCCCAACAATTTCATCTCTTGTCTCTCTCAGTAATCTGGGACAGATGCCATCAGGCCCTGGGGATTTGTCTACCTTAATGCTTCCTGAAACACCTAATACTTCCTCCTTCGTAACTGCAATTTGTTCTAACGGGTCTACACGTCCCTCTACTACTATCATTCATGTGTCCCTCTCCTTTGTGAATACTGATGCAAAGTATTAGTTTAGGATCTCACCTACTTCTTTGGATTCGAAGCATAATTCCCCTCCTATGTACTTAAGAAGCCTGACTCTTTGACAGCCGCCTTGTTCCTAAAATGCCTTGGGATTCTCCTTAATCGTGTCTGCCAAGGACATTTCATGACCACCTCTTTGAGTTCTTTTCTAATGCTTCATCTATTTTTAGCTGCTTGGACTTTATGTGTGCAGAAGAACATAAGATGTATGCCTCTTCTTTCTTTTTGATTAGACCCACAATTACTCTGGTTATCCACGGCTTTCAACTTCTACCTTTCTCTATCCTTCCTTTTTAGAGGCACATGCCTGTCCTGCACTCCTATCAACTGCTCCTTAAAAAAACTCCCACATGCCAGATGTGGATTTACCCTCAAACAGCCTCTCCCAATCAACAGTAACCTAATCTAGTCACTATTGCTAGATTTCCCCTAGTTCAGCACTGTACCCATAGGACAACCCTCATCATTTTCCATGACTATCCGAAAGTTTACAGGATTGTGATCACTATTTGCCGCATGTTTCCCAACTGAAACTTTGACCTGACCGGGCTCATTCTCCATTACTAGGTCCAGTATAGCCCCCTCTCTAGCTGGACTCTCAACATATTGTTCCAAAGAAACTTTTTGATCAAATGTTACAAATTCCTCCTTGTCTGGACTGCCAGCCCTGAGGGATTTCCAGACTATATGAGGGAAATTGAAGTCTCCCACTACAACAACTCTATTTTTTCTACACCTGTACAGAATCTCCTTACATATCCATTCTTGAACTTCCCTTGGGAATATACCCCCAGCATTGTGACTGCGCCCTTCCTGTTTCTGAGTTTCACCCACAGTGACCTGTTCCTGATCCTTCCAAATTGTCCACCTCTGTACCACTGTAATATGCTACTCCCCCACCTCTTCTAATCCCTCCTCTGTTTCACCTAAAACACATATACCCTGGAATATTCAGCTGCAGTTCTGTTCCCCTTTTAACCAAGTTAAACGAGATGTGGCTAGTTCTTGAACAGTCTTCTGCACAATAGCAGAATATTGTTGGAGATAAAATTGGCTGAAGGCTGGCATTTATGATGTGAAGCAAAGGAGGAGTCTAGAAGAACTGTGCCTCGACACTTCTGCTTCTGAAACAGATTTTGGAAGTCAATGTATAGAACTTCCAATCTTTCTCTCAGCCAAAGTTCCTGCTATGAATTTTTTTTGTAGACAGTGTAAGTTTGTAAGGTCAACGAATATGTCAAACTATTTACTTGTCTAATGTAATTAATAACTACCATTCTATAAAATTAGATAGCGACTGCTGTGAGATTGTGTATAGTCAAAACGTGCTCAAATGTACCTTGTAAATGAATAATAGATAAACATGTTCATTTGTGCATCAAATCTACAGGATTCAACTTCGAATAAAGGTAAAGCCTGGGGATCCTGGGGAACCTGGGGGAAATCACTATTGTCATCAGCAACAGCAACTGTTGGTAAGTGTCATGGAAGAAATCTAGTAATTAAGAGCACTAAAAGTATGTTGACTATGGAGATTTCCAGAGAGGAGTGTAGTGGCTTTACAGGTTAACACAATGCACTGGCCTTCGTGTTACTGACAGATGTGTATTTCTTTTGGATTCTGTGGATTTTAGCAGCAGGACTAATTGAAAACCTTTTATTTCTATTTCTAGTCACAGCCAGATTGAGAGACTGACTGATTGTTAGGCGGATGAACATGGTAAAGGAGTGGAGAAGGGAGTCAGTGGTTCGAAGGCCCCAGTGTATTGTTGGTGATGAGAAGGGAGAGAGCATAAGAGCTATGAGTTTGAGGATATTGTATCTGGGGCTCTGTATATAGTGAGGTTGATTATAAAACTGGGCTTGGATTTAGCATCAGGCATTATTAATTTATGGCACAGTTAATGTGGATGGATAAATGTGCTTGGGGAGTAACGTCTTGAGAATCTTGGAGATGTGTGCTAATGGTTAAAATTAATTAACAATTAGTCCATCACACTGAGTGACTTTAATACCCATTCGAAATAAGCATATTGCCAAGTTATAGTAGTAAGAGATTTTAACCTTTTTTCGATAATGTTTAATGGATAGAAAAAGATACATTTTTTCTTTTATGAAATACAATTCAAATCCTTATCTGTATGTTGAATAAATTAATAGTTATAATTCAATTTCAGGTCATGGACTGAGCACTGTAATGGAGAAGGCAGAAGCATCCCTCAAAATACATAGTAATACTCAAGTATCCGAGGAGAGGAAACTGTCTGAGACGGGTGAAGTTACCTCAACATCAGGTAGCTGGAAAAGAATTGGACCTACTATCTTTTTCTTGTCTGTTTTCTTCTCCTCTTTTGATGACACCAGTTCTTTGTTTGGGCATAGTTCAAAGGCATTGTGTGTCTTCTAGTAGTTTTGCTGGAAGTGTTTGTTTTGCAGCTTTTAAATTAATCAGTAGTGATTCCTGGGGATCAGCATCAGTGATTGTCTTGTGTAGAAAGCTGGTCACGAACAACATCTGATCAGAGAAAACATTTTAAATTATGGAAATACCTACATCAGTGTTCTGCCTGTTGAATAGGATCTAGCCTCATTCATTTGGACATTTCCATCTATCTTGCATCAGCTTATCAGACCTTTGACTTTAAATTGAGTTTTCCGAATGTGTTGTCTCCTGCGACTTATACATGCACTTCAAATTGTAGTTATCTAGACCTAGCATGTAACCATGCCTATATCACTTAATTTACTTGCATCCATTTGCATGTGTGTTTTGGACTCCAATCCCTCACTTTTTAAATTTCTCTTTCTCTTCCTTTTTTTTTCATTTTTGTTCAATCTCTTTTATTTTTTTCTTTACCTTCAGTCACTCTGCACTCGAAAACCTTAATTCTACAGCTCCCAATTTCCTATTTATTTGCTACCATGCTAGGCTTGACACTATCATAAATTGCTTGACAGCTACTGTGCCTTCCTTGGCATCCTCTAAAAGGCCAAGCAAGACACTTAATTATTGCTGCGTCTAACAAGCAGCCACCCCAATTGCTGTGTTATATTTCTTATATGGTGTGCCTGCCGAGAGTTAATCTTCCCATCGTTCTTATCAAACCCTGCATATATTTTTCAATTGTATTTTTTTCCTGTCTCATAGCAATTCTGGTTATTTCACCTCCTGTAAGCATCTCCCCTTGTTCTTCCTCTTGCACCTCATCATTGTTCTGTACCACTCGCCAAGTATTATGCTTATTTTCTTACACAGATATCTTCACTGACTTTGTCTTCAGTGTCTCTTTTTGTCAAACTAATTGACTGACATACAGTACAGGATGAGCAAAGTTTTGTTTCAACAAACTGATATGAAGACCAAGACTGTGTCTTCAGTCCCCACTTAACTTTTTTCTAATCATCAGGTCCATCTCTTCCTGGCGAATAGTTGTGGCTAAACCAGATTTTACACAACCTTAATTTGAAATTTATCGTTACTTAGACCGCCTATTTCAACCTCTAACATTTCCTAATCCCATCCCTGCCACTAATTGTGTGCTATTGAACACCTCCCTATGCCTTTGCTCCTCTTGGTTGAACACTAATGCAAAGGCAAGATGGTGCTGATGCTGGAAATAAAAACAGAAAGAACTCTGGCCAGGCAGCATCTGTGGAGAGAAAAACAGAGTTTAATGTTTTAGGTCTGTGACCTTTAATCAGAATCTCCTCTTCTTTTAATTATCCTTCTGCTCTTTGGGTTTTCCTTTATTATATTTGCCAATATTTTATCATGCTTCTCTTCGCTTTCCTAATTTCCTTTGTAATTTCATCCCTGCACTTTCTATACCACTCAAGGCATTTTGCAGTATTGAGCTGTTGCTATCTGACATGTTTCTCTTCTTTCATCTTGACATATTCTGAGGAGACAGGATCTATACTTGGGAGTCCAATCCTTTTTTTTGTGGATCCATATTTGCTCTGAACCCTCTCTATCTCCTTGAATCCCTCAAACTATCTGACACTAATTTACCTCCAACCTGTTTCCAGTCCATTTTTGCCAAATCATACCTCAGTTTTATAAATTTGTCTTTTTCCTAGTTGAGAGCATTTAGTCTTCATCTATCTTTATCTTTCTTCATAATTATAGTACGTCTAACTGAATTATGAACACTGTCATTAAAATACCGCCCTACTAATATCCCTTCCACCAGCCCAGCTTCTTCCACTAAAACTATCTTTGAAATCCTAGCTTTCTAAAATATATCTGCAGGAATTCATCCAACAGAGAGTTCTTTTGGAGCTCAGAGACCAGAACATGTGATGTCCTGGCTTTGGATACAGGGGAATAGATAATTTTGCAAGGATAATCACTTTTCTGTTTTAAAATGGAGTCCGGTCTATTTGGTTCTTAAGTCCTGTGTAGCAAGAAGTAAAGCATTTTTGAAAATAAAATTAAACATTGTTTAGTCCTCGTCAGTCTCAACAATACAAATACTGTTTGAATCTATCTTAGTGTCAAGCGATGTGGAGGTCAAGATGCAGCAAGAAAGAAATTTCTATATTTCCATTGGATTTCTTGTGGGAAATACTTTCATGGAATTGATACAATTGTGCAGCTTCAACTTCCCTAATAATAGAGATACATTGTGATCTTAATAAATTATTTTACTTTCCTGAACAGATCCGCAAGAAGAAATCCATTCTGAAGATGTTCAACACTCTTCTCCCAGTGCCGGATCTCGTGGCATGTTGTCAACAATTTCTAATGTTGTTCAAAGCACAGTAAGTGAAATGAGACATCCTGACTGGCGCATTATGATTTTCATGCGAGGTTTCTTCCTTTTTTAATCAAGTTCTTCCAGGCTGGTTACATTTGGTTAAAATGCTGCATAACATTTTTCAAGCCCAACTGAAAAAGGGGGAAACATAATTAACCACATCAACCAATACTGACTTCTAAATAGCCTGACTTCTGCATTGCCCATTGTTCTGAAGATAATTCAGAAATGTAAATGAGTTTCGAATAAGAAATGTCTGATGAACATGCTTGAACTACGTGATGCTGTATGTGATAAGTTATAATGTCTGAACTAACTTATCAATTGTAAAAATAACGGTTAACTATAAATACTACTTGTTGTTTTCTGTGCATTTTTTAAGGGTAAGACAGTGATCACAGGTGGCTTGGATGCGCTTGAATTTATTGGCAAGAAGACTATGAATGTCCTTGCAGAAAGTGATCCTGGATTCAAGAAAACAAAGATATTAATACATCGAACTGCCACTTTGTCCCAGGTATTGAGAATGAATTTTACAACTACAGTAGCATTTTTTATTGAATTAAACAACTTTACACATTATTGGTCTCATCGCAACACTTGTAATCATTTCTGAAACTCTTGTTTTAGTATTTATGCTAGTATCAATTGGTCGGTTTATAAAATAGTACACTGTAGTATGGGACAGGAACACCATTGCACTGTTCCACACAGTGATGGAAGTTTATGTACCTACAGAGTTCCCTTTGAGCTCCATAGTTTCTCAGAGACAGTAGTTAGAGTCTCACGCATCTACTAATGACCTTTCCAGAATATCAGTGAAGAATGAAAGCAAGTCACTAACTGTTATCATAGAAATCATAGAAACCCTACAGTGCAGAAGGAAGCCATTCAGCCCATCGAGTCTGTATCGACCACAATCCCACCTAGGCCCTACCCTCACATTCCCACATAATCCCTCTAACCTATGCATCCTGGCACACTAAGGGGCAATTTAGCATGGCCAGTTAACCTAACATGCACAGCTTTGGACAATTGGAGGAAATCCATGTAGACATAAGGAGAATGTGCAATCTCCACACAGTGACCCAAGCTAGGAATCGAACCCAAGTCCCTGGAGCTGTGAAGCAGCAATGCTAACTACTGTGCTGCCCTTATCTTGATATGATAATGGACTAACACCAGGAAAGGGTAGAAACTGAAGAAACAAAAGGGAATGTTGTCCTCATTTTTAAAAATACTGATCTGATGTATTTAAATGTATGCAACTGTCAGCTGTAGTAACCAGCAGAATTTTCTCAACATTTTACAGTATCCAATTTAGTGAGCCCTTCAAATGACACACTAAAAGCTTAATGGTTTCTGTCCAAGCCCTACTATTGCAAATACTCATTACCTATTTAAATGTCAATTTGGAATCTCATTTTCATGAAATGGAACACCTGAATTACTCAGGTATTGTTTTAAATGCCTCAAACTGCAACAATTTTTTGGAATTAAACAGGAAAAAGAGTAGGCTAAAGGTAAAGTGCTGTGGATGCTGGGATCTGAAACAAAAACAGAAAAAGGTGGAGGAATTCAGCATTTCTGACAACATCTGTGGAGAGAGAAAATATATTTAACTGCTGGAGCCTGCTGCACTATTCAGTGATATTGTGGCTCATCTGTGACTAAACACTTACCCAGCTTTGTCCCATAACACCTTGGGCTAATAAAAAACCATCAATCTCAGTTTTGAAATTAACAATTGCCATTTACAGAATCAAATTTTGGATTACCAATGATTGTGCAGAAATGTTTCCTAATTTCATTCCAACCTTTAATCTATGCTGCCTAGCCCTAGATTCCCAAACAGTGGAAATAGATTTTCTCTATTATTTATTCCTCTTAACATCTTAACTTGATGAAGTCGAAGAAGATTTACATTTATACTATGTTTTCACCACCACCGGATGTCACAAATAAATTTATCACCAATTAAGTACTTCAGGAAGTGTAGTCATTCTGTTGTAATGTGGGGAAATGAGGCAGCCTGTTTGTGTGTAGCAAGATCCTAAAAACAGGAATTTGTTAATACCGGCTACTTTGGTTTTTGATGTTGATCAAGACATTAACATTAGCCAGAAGACTAAGATTATCTCCCACGCTCTTCTTCTGAATAATACCATGAAATCTTTTGCACTTACCTAGAAGGGCAGATAGACCGGAGTTTAACACTTAAGCTAAAAAATGGCACCTAACTTTGACAGTGCAGCTCTATCTCAATATTCCACATTCTAAATTATAAGGACTGCAACCTGGATTTTTGCTTGAATGTCAGGTAGCGGGATTGGAAAATTTCCAGAATCTCTGCATCTATTTTGGATGCTGGTGATCAGGGTGGAGGTGTGTGTGATAGGAGGAAGAGCTTTAAATGGCAGGATTTTAATTCCTGGTGAGTGGATGCAGAATGGAATTAAGCCACCCATCCCCAGGACAAGGTTAAAGGTGAAAACAGATCAGAAATGGTCACAGAGCCAGGCTGTTTAAAAGCTCTAGTTGGTTCTCAAGGCTTTTTTAAACATTAGACTCTTTGTACTCTTCTTTCACATCCTTCACCCTCCGCTCACAAGCTCATTTATGCCAACTCATGGCTCCTCCTATCTTTCAAATCAACCCATGCCCCCCAAAGCTAACTTAGTGTTAACTCATGTCTTACCACCCACCATTCTTTGCTTTTACAAACTCCATGCCAATTTACCCACAATCCATCATAGGCAGACTTTGGGAGCCATGCTATGATGAATTCAAATAAAGTTTAAATATCTCAATATAAAAATCCCATCTATAAAAGCTTATTCAATCCCCTGGAGTACTTAATCTCTTGTTAAATCGAACATTTGTATTCATAATCCCTCATCAATGACAACTTTATGTGTCTAATGGAACTGTCAATCAAATATGAATTTATAGCTTCCCCTCCATTGTGGTGTTAGGTTGTGGACGGCAACCAGGTATTAATAATGATTTAATGAAAGCACTTAGTGCCATGTCAGAGCAGCTATTAAAAGCATTACCACAATTGTTTTGACAATTTTCTCAGACTGATGCAGAGAGCTTTACAATTTTTAAAGAGCTTGCCATTATCCACCATGCAATAGCATCTATGACTCCTCTTAAAATTCATAACTTGAGTTGGATGATCAGCCATGATCATAATGAACAGTTAGGCAGACTCAAATGGCCGAAGGCTTTCTGCTCCTATTTTCTATGTCTGTGTTTCCATCACCCCATAGTAAGGCTCATTCAATATGATTTCAATAACTACTAAAATTGACTATCCATTAACTTTTTCATTTCACAGTATAAACATTGAGACATTTTGGAAAGGAAAGCAGGATAATAACTCTGCAATAGCAATTTAATCTTGCATTTTTCATAGCCTCTGAAATGCCACTGTGCGGACATTTTTGAATCTTGTTACATAATGCATGATGCGATGTGCACATTTCACCTGACGTCAGAATTTATTAATTATATTATGTATATAATAAAACAATGCTCTAACTGGTATTAATTTTTCCAAATAGAGGTTAAGGGAAGCAAAAGAAAAAGAGAAACAACAACTTTCTCATCAACTGACTGTTGAGAAGACTGCTCACTATGGAATGCTGTTTGATGACTTTCAAGGTCTTTCTCATTTGGAAGCTTTAGAAATTCTTTCCAATGAGAGTGAAATAAAAGTGAGTTTTGAAAATTTTTCTCAAACTGTCCTATTTTCTTTTTATATTCTTTATTTGGCTGACTCTCTTTTCAAATTTACAATTCTTATTACTGACTTTGAGAATAATGTATCCAAGTTACAGATGATACAAAACTAGATAGGACAATTAGTTGAGAGGCAGACGAAGAGGCTGAAAAGACAAATAGGTGAAGAGATTAAGAGGGAGACAGATGGAGTACAGTGCAGGAGATGACAGGTGATTCATGGATCATATCCAAATTTCACACCTCTGCTTCCTTCCACTGCCATTTGGCCCAAGGACTAAAAAAGGGAGTTGTCTTCTATTAATGAGGAACTTGACATTGCTGTGGGCTTATAAATCTCTCCCCAGTAAGCTTATACGCGAAGACATAAATTAAAGCAGTATTGAAGAGACTGAGCATGGCACATGAAACCATGTTATATAAAAGTTGACTAATTTTAATGAACACATCATCAGCCTACCCTCTCCTTAAATCCAGGCCTCCTGCTGCCCTCTGAAATGTAGGAAATTTTAGCATTGTCAACTTCAAACATAAAACATTTGATGCTGAAGCAAGTCAGAACATGGCCTGCTTTTTGACTGACCCAGCTGCCTCCTTGTCCATGTCTTTGCCTGCTCATTGGGCAGCAGATCTGGCTTTAAGCAATTAACTCCCCCATTTGGTCAAAATAGCAGTTGCTTTCTGTTTTGCATTAGAGATGGGTTTGCAGTCTAGAATTGAAGCTGCCTTCTGATTCCCTTGTATAAAGGGAAGACCTGGCCCTTAGTCTTTTTGGTTAAATGACTGACCATTTGAAAGTGAAACGAGAAGGAATTTCTTTATTGAGGTTTGGTATTCTGTATCCGAGAGGACTGTGGATGCTCAGTATATATTGAGTATATTCAAAGCCAAGATAGATTTTTGGACTGGGTGGTTAGAGTGGAGGTTTACAGGTAGTTAAGTGGTATTGAGATCAAAGATCAGTCATTGTTTTTGGCATGCAAGCTGGAAGAGCCATATAGCATTTTGCTGTTCCTTGTTGAGTTCTGTTTATTCTCTGAATTATGTTGCCAATATCTAAAAGCATAAATGGAGTATGGGAATTATGTAGTTTTAATAATATAAATTACATAAACAATAAATCTAAAGACTAATACAGTGATCACGTTAAAAACCAAAACACATTTCTGAAAAGTTCAAATCGTTCACTGGCAGAACAATTCTGCAGCGAAGCTATTTGATGAATATGATTATAAACGAGGCACCACAGAATGTTGTGAGCATTCAGTCCTGATCCACAACATTTCAAAATTAGATAGATAAAGGTTCCTTTAAATTTAAGTGATTGCGTGAGGAAATTTTTTTAAAAAGTAACCTTTTCAAAGTCTTAGAAATTATAGAGATGAATAGATCCTGTAGGCAAGTAAAGGAACAGGGCTGGCCCTAATCCCTATTTTGAAGTAGATATACTCCATGTGAAAGCATGACTGTGGAATTGATCTGTTTAAAACTCCAGAGCACCCTCCACAACAGGACATCAGTACATCCCATGATTTTTAAAAATTCACTTACAAAATGTGGGGTTTGCTGGCTAGGCTATTATATATTGCCCATTGCTAAATATACTTGTAAAGTTAATGATGAGTTGCCTTCTTGAACTACTGCAGCCTCTATGGTGTAACTACACCTATGGTGTTCTGAGAGATGGAGTTCCTGGATTTTGACGTAGCAACAATGACAGAACAGTGGTATATTTTCAAGTCAAAATGGTGAGCGACTTGGAGGGGAACTTTCAGGGAGAAGTTTCTGTTTCATTGTCTTGAACTTCCTCCATTTTTATCACTTGTCCATCCAAGTCAATTACACCTTTATAGATCTATTGTGCCTATTTGTATCTCAATGTGTTTAGCAATTTTGAAAATAATGGGGCAGCATGGTAGCACAGTGATTAGCATTGCTGCTTCACAGCTCCTTGGACCTGGATTTGATTCTCGGCTTGGGTCACTATCTGTGTGGAGTTTGTACATTCTCCTCATGTCTGTGTGGGTTTCTTCCAGGTACTCTGGTTTCTTCCCACAGGCCTAAGATGTGCAGGTTAGTTGATTGACCATGCTAAAATTGCCCATGCTAAAATTGCCCTTTAGTGTCCTGAGATGCGTAGGTTAGAGGGATTAGTAAGTGGGATTGTGGTTGGTGCAGACTCTGGGCCGAATAGTCCCTTTCTGTACTGTAGCGTTTCTACGATTCTAAGACTTCCAGGTGAATGAAAGACTGCATGGGACAATAGACCACCAGAAGACCAAAAAATGTAGGAGCACAATTAGGCCATTCAGCCCCTTAAATCTGCTCTGCCATTCAATGAGATCATGACGAATCTGATATGATAATTCTCACTCCACTTTCTTGCATTATCCCCATAATCTTTGATACTCCTACTGATTAAAAATCTGACCATCTGAGTCTTGAATATTCTTAATGACCCAGCTTCTACAACCCTCTGTGGTCAAGAATTCCATAGATTTACAGACTTCTGAGAGAAAAAATTCCTCTTCATCCTTGTCTTAAATGAGCGATTCTTTACTCTGAAACTATACCCCGTTATCCAAGACTCTCCCATAAGAGGAAACAACATCTTAGCACCTACCCTGTCAAGCTGTCTGAGATTTCTATATGTACCAATGAGATCCCCTTTCATTCTTTTAAAGTCCAGTGAGGCCCAACCCACTTAATGTCTCCCCATAAGGCAATCCCTCCATACCTGGGATCAACCAAATGAACATTTTCTGGACTGCCTGCAATGCCAATATATTTTTCCTTAGATAAGGAGACCAAAACAGTTCACAGTATTCTGGGTGTGGTTTAGTTAATGCCTTATATAGTTTTAGCAAGGCTTCCCCATTTTTATACTCCATTCCCTTTTAAGTAAAGGCCAATACTCCATTTGCTTTTTCTATTACCTACCGAATTTGTATGCTAGCTTTTTGTGATTTATGCACGAGGAGCCCTCTGAACTGCCCCTACTTCAGGGCAAGGGTAACCTGCCAGGCTTTCCCTGTTCTACTGAGGCTAGGTCTGGAAGCAGTTATTAATTGAACACTTAAAGGCTTCAATTAGAGCAGGACCATACACCTGTTCCCTATATATTATTGACAGGGCTGGGTCCAATGGGAAGGTCACTTGGGTAATTTCACAGGCATCTGTCAATCCGTCAAAAGGAGCTCTTAAAATTTTAATGGGTGGCAACGAATGCCTCCATGGAGGCAAACTCTGAGGCAGGGAGTCATTTGATCATGTTGGAGGATGTAGCGTGAGGTCTACACTGATTAAATCTTGGATGGAAGATTTGAGCTCAGACTACCTGGCCAGATGCCTAATGAAACTCAAGTGGGCAGTTATTACCTACTTAATAATAACTGCAACCAGCAAAGGCTAAGTACTTGCCATGTGGGACAATTTTATTGAGTTTGCTTGTGGTTCAAAACCATTCATTGTTTAATTAAGGGGCTTAGCTTTGGGAATGGAGTGCCTGCTGAGAGCCATCCACTTTCCTTTTCTTCTGACCTCCCTCATCAGCGACTGCCTCCCTAACCTGCCCTCACTTTTCTTCAGGGGTCCCTGGAGAGGGCCCAAGTGAATTTCTGGCAGTAGTAACCACTACCAATGATTCTGTGGTAATGTAGAGCTGCCAGCTTCAGATTGACAAGTACTCTCAGGAGGATATCTACTGAAATAGGAGAACTGCAGCATATAAATATTTGCTATGGAACCATGAGCCCCATGATAGGTTTACTGGTGCTAGTTAGGGGCTTCGTTCCCTCAAAGCTCCTGGCATTTGAGTCAATGGGTATGGTGTCAGTTTTGAAGCTTATGTTGTGTCTCACCCACTGCCCTCATCATGTTCCACCTATTATTCATAAATAATTTATTGAAGATTTTTTTTTGCTCTTTCAGGTTCAGTCTGTTTTGATGTCTCTCACAGGAGATGAGTTGGAAACTCTGAAAAAGGACTTGATCAGTATTAGAGATGTCTTCTTACTCGAATTAAATATAGAGGAAGAGCAAGAGGAGAAAAAAAGTATGCTAACTGTCTCTTTGGTTGGTTTCTCAAAAGATGATGTGAAAAATTGGTATTAGAATAATGTAACTGAAACTGAGGGACAGAGATGGGATAATGGAGGCATAGAGGATGCAAGTCCTTGAGGTTCAGGGTGTGGAGGAGTCCAGTGGTAGTTCAGCCTGGGTTTTAACAATAGATATACAGAAATTAGAAGTCGTTTTAATCCTTCTAACTTTGAGTACCTATTGATGTAACCCAGTTGGAATCATCTGACGATTGTGATTTAAATTGTGTTTTCAAATGGTTTCCAGTGCAGAGCAATTGCACAATGAATGTTTGCACTTCTGGCTAATTGTCATGCAAATTTTACACGTGCTTCTCTGAAGGGCATTCCCCAGTACTACTTTAGATTATTTCCCAATAAAATCCTGAGGAATTTGAAGTTGTGACCCATTATTGATATATGTTATTAAAATGTTGAACTTTAATGGGTAGCACAGTAGCACAGGTTCGATCCCCGGCTTGTGTCACTGTCTATGTGGAGTTTGCACATTCTCCTCATGACTGTGTGGGTTTTCTCCAGGTGCTCTGGTTTCCTGCCATGGTCCTAAGATATGCAGGTTAGGTTGATTGACCATGCTAAAATTGCCTCTTAGTGTCCTAAAATGTGTAGATTAGTGGGATAAGTGCGTAAATATGTAGGGATATGGGGGTAGGGCCTGGATGGGATTGTGGTCAGTGCAGACTCGATGGGCAAATGGCCTCCTTCGACATTGCAGGGTTTCTATGATTCTACTTTAAAGTGCATTTAATTTAAAAACATCTGTTACGCTTCTCATTTTTTTCTCAACTCTCTTAATTGGGCATTTTATTACTCACATAATTTAACACTCATTTCTTATACTTAACATTTATTTCATTCATCAGAATCTCATGAATAATATCAGGGTTTAACTCATTCAATGAAGCTAACAGGTTCTATAAACCTGGCTTGTATTTCTTTCAGTTCAGAAGGAGTTTGGTATCATAATTGAAGTGTTTAACAGGCTTAAAGAACTTGATATGTTAGATACAACAAAACTCTTCCTTCTGGTGGGTGAGACACAAAAGTTAAACCAAGAAGCATTTTCTTACACAAAACCTGCTAAAAATTTAGAATTCTCTTCCCTAAGAGGCTGAATCAATTGACATTTACAAGATCAACAGATTTCTTATTACAAAGGACTATGAACAAAAGACAGGTAAATTGACCTCCTATAGAAATCAGCCATTTTACATCTAAATGCAGAACCAAATTGAAAGGCCAACGCCTGCACTTCATTACAGGGAGTTGTCATCTCAACTGTTTGAAAACTGGAGAATTATTCCAACAACGGCTATAATGAATATCAGCAGAGGAATAATATGTGGTATAGTGTAAGCAAAAAGAACATTTTTCCTATTTAAAAATAAATACATTTTAGCCTAATTTAATCCCAACAAAATATGCCTGCTCTTTTGTATTTAAATTTACCAGCACTGAAACCTCAATTTGCACAAATCCAAATATCTCTTACTATCGTACCAGTGTAACATGTCACAGAATTAAGATTTCCTGATTAATTTTGTATTCTTCCCAAAAGAATTGCTTCATAAATGAGAACACGTTTTCTGTACTGTACAATCAGAAAAAATAATTTATCAGTGGTTCAGCAAAAGATTGGAAGCACAACAATGGATTATCGTGCATGAGTGGTGTGACAACTGATGTAACCTCAAAGGCTTTAGGAGGAAACTGTTAATATCTGTAATTTTGAACATCTGAAAACAGTGTAAAAGAATGCAGTAAAGAGACAAAATGCTATTTTGTTTCTGGCAGATGATGGTGAGGAGTTTGTGTACATGCTAACTGAGCTACTATTTGAGTTGCATGTAGCTGCTACTCCAGACAAGCTTACCAAGGCAAGTAGAATTTGTGAATAATTACAATACATTTGTGCTAAGGTTGGAAATGCATAGCAGTTGCTTAACAGGGGTGTAATTGTGTTTGTGGGGAGCACTCTCGATGTTCTGTAGTTGCCCTTTTGTATTCTACGTTGCTTTTTGTTAGTCTTTAATTGTTAGCTAAAGACTCATTTTCTTCCTTGAATTAGAAAGGAAAGCATTCAATCACATGGATTTATTCTCATATGAGACTGTGCAATTTGAAAGAACATGTATGTTCTCTAACATTCACTAAGCATCTCGTGTATTTACAAATGATCAGGACCAGTATTTCCCTCAAAAGCCATTTTTCTCTATAGGCTTGAATGATGAATATCTGCATGCTATTCATTTGTTAAAGTCCAACCAACTATACTTTTCAGCAGAGATTGCTGCCCAATAATCGGGAGAAACATTCTGAAGTCCAGACGTTCCAAGGGTTATTAAAATGAATGTGCCTCAATCCTGATTTTACTAAAACTAACTGGAGATCAATTCTCTGCTCTGACATATTTCAACATGGTTTACGTAGTTCAATATTGCATCCCATGCATTTACTCAGTGAACTGTTTTTAAAACAAATTATTTCTTGAAATCAGCCAATAAACAAACTAATGATGTTTAATTCATTGCTTGCTGGGAGCATTACTTGCTCATATTTTGCTAGTTGTATAAATGTTCTGAATAATTGAATCATCTGAAGCCTTTATCTCATTACTATTTGCAGGACCTTGCTGTTCAGTTAGCTGCTGAGTTTCTCTCGAACATTATCAAGACAGAACTGCTTCATTGGATCTGAAAGTGCTTTGAGCCTTTCTTTAACTCAATCTGTATATATTTGACATAGTTTCAATCAAGCTTTCAATTGAAATAATATTGGTATTGTCAACAGCTCCATTTAGGAAAAGCAAGATTTAAAATTTTATATTCAGTGATCTGAGCTGATATTTCTTTGTATAAATTGTAATATTGCAATATCTTGTGCCTATTCTGTGTGCAGCCAATAAGTTTATTTTCCATTGGACTCTGATTAATGAGTATAATTAATATCAATTTTCTTATTATAGGCATTAGGCCCCAAAGAAACTGAAATCGTTACTTTCTAAAATGAATTATTGTCAAGCCAGTACAATAATCATATTCTTGCAACAGTTGTCATTGAGATGTTTATAGGACTTCTTCCTTATTATACAACAGTCCAAACATGGTCCACTGGCTTTATTCAGTTTTGAAACAAACAAGATAGTAACTTCAAATTTGATTCCAGCTATATTGTTTACCACTTAAAAATAAATACATTTTAGCCTAATTTCATCCCAACAAAATATGTCTACTCTTTTGTATTTAAATTTACCAGCACTGAAACCTCAATTTGCACAAATCCAAATATCTGTTCTGTGAGGAATACAATTGCTCGGATTAAATGGAATTACTTTAGACAAGAAATCCCTAATAACAAAAGGCAACTTTAATTATTAGGTTGCATCTGTTTCTAACAGTAAAAATTAAAATTATAGGAAAAAAAATCATAGAAACAATACAGAGCAAAAAAAGGCCATTCAGCTCATCGAGTCTGCACCATCCCACCTAGGCCCTTTCCCCATATTCCTACATACTTACCCACTAATCCCTCTAATTTAGGCATCTTAGGATACTAAGGAGCAATTCTAGCATGGCCGATCCATACTAAATTAACTTATTGAATACTTTGAAACTCACGAAATAAGTCAGTTGTGCTTTGCAAATATAATGCACTAATTATTATAGTTGGGTTCAACTGTGAGTATAATTGATATAAAAACACCTAAGGTAATTTATCCACAAAAATATTCTAATGTGGACAAAGATACTAGCCTGCGGCAATTCATCTAGGTGAATAAATATAAATTAAGCCAAAACTTAACTCCCACCCTCCCCCCCGCCCCCCCACAAGTCATTGTTACTTTCAACATTTTTTGTTTAAAAATATATTGCCGTACAGAACTCTTCTATTTTTTATATTTTGTGATTTATAGCATAAGACATCATCAGATGTTTAAAATATTATTTGTAAAGAAGAGATTTGTGTGATGCTAAAGCACTTATTCAGCTGATGTCCTAAATTCACTTTTCCAGGCAAGGAAAAAGGCTTTTGATTGGCTGAAGGAGACCAATGCTTTGCTTGATGAAGAAGCTGAAGAAAAGAGTTCAGAAACAAATAATGAGAAAGAAGATAAACAAAAAGGGAAACAAAAATGCAAAGAAAGTCAAAAAGACAAAATATCTGTAGAGGTGAGATTTTTCTCAAATGTGAAGTGTAGATAAGAGCTTAGAATGGAAGATAATCTTGTTAAAATTGTTATTAAATTGCTATTAGTCAATATCTGAGCCTTTTTTCAGATATAGAAATATAGATATAGTATTCCTGCAACACAACACAGAACATTACAGTGCAGTACAGGCCCTTTGGTCCTCGATGTTGCACCGACCAGTGGAACGAATCTAATGACCCTCTAACCTAAACTATTCCAATGTCATCCATTTGCGTATCCAATGACCATTTGAACTCCCTTAAAGTTGACAAGTCCACAACTGCTGCAGGCAGGGCATTCCACGCCCTTACTACCCTCTGAGTAAAGAACCTAGCTCTGTTATCTATCCTATAATTGTCACCCCTAAGTTTAATGCTATGTCCCCTCGTGTTAGCTATCACCATCCGTGGAAAAAGGCTGTCACTGTCTACCCTATCTAATCCTCTGATCATCTAGTATGCCTCAATTAGGCCACCTCTTAACCTTCTTCTCTCTGATGAAAACAACCTCAAGTTCCTCAGCCTTTCCTCATAAGGCCTTCCCACCATACCAGGCAACATTCTGGTAAACCTCCTCTGCACCCTTTCCGGTGCTTCCACATTGTTCTTACAGTGCGACGACCAGATCTGTACTTAATGCTCTAAGTGCGGCCATGCCAGAGTTTTGTATAGTTGCAACATGATCTCACAGCTCCGAAATTCAATCCCTCTACCAATAAAAGTTAACACACTGTATGCCTTCTTAACAACCTTATCAACCTGAGTGCCAACTTTCAGTGATCTATACACATGTACACTGAGATCTCTCTGCTCGTGACACTACCAAGAGTCCTTCCATTACTTCTATATTCTGTAATCCTGTTACTCTTTCCGAAGTGAATCACCTCACACTTTTCCGCGTTAAACTCCATTTGCCACCTCTCAGTCCAGCTCTGCAGCTTATCCCTCTGCAAACTGTAACATCCATCCTCATTGTCTGTAATTCCTTTGATTTTAGTGTCATTCACAAATTTACTAACTCATCCTTCTACACCCTCATCTAGGTCATTTATAAAAATGACAAACAGCAGTGGCCCCAAAACAGACCTCTGCAGTTCACCACTAGTAACTGAACTTCAGGTTGAATATTTCCCATCAACCATCACCCTCTGTCTTCTTTCAGCTAGCCAGTTCCTGATCCAAACTGCTAAATCACCTCAATCACATGCATCCGTATTTTCTGCAGTAGCTTACCATGGGGAACTTTATCAAACGCTTTGCTAAAATCCATATACACCACGTCAACTGCTTTACCTTATCCACCTCTTTGGTTACTTCTTGAAGAACTCAATAAGGTTTGTGAGGCACGACTACCCTTCACAAAACCTTGTTGACTATCCCTAATCAAATTATTTCTTTCTGGATGATTATAAATCCTATCTCTCATAATCTTTTCCAAGACTTTGCACACAACAGAAGTAAGGCTTACCGTCTATAATTCCTAGGATGGTCCCTACTCCCCTTCTTCAACAAAGGGACAACATTTGCTATCCTCTAGTTTTCCGGCACTATACCTGTAGCCAATGATGACACAAAGATCAAAGCCGAAGGCTCTGCAATCTCCTCCCTAGCCTCCTAGAGAATCCTAGGATAAATCCCGTCTGATCCAGAGGACTTATCTATTTTCATACTCTCAAGAATTGCTAACACCTCCTCCTTATGTACCTCAATCCCATCTAGTCTAAAAGCTCAGTATTCTCCTCGACTACATTGACTTTTTCATGCATGAATACTGACAAAAAATATTCGTTTAGTGCCTCTCCTGTTTCTTCAGTCTCCAAGCACAACTTCCCACTACTGTCCCTAATCGTGTCGTAATCAATCTTTTATTCCTGACATTCGGTTCGTCGAGTCTACATCAACTCTTATCCAGATCCTATCCCTATAAACCCACATGTTTACCTCACTAATTCCTCCTAACTTATATATCTTGGGACACCAAAGGGCAATTTACCATAGCCAATCAACTTAACCTACATATCCTGGACTGTGGGAAGAAACCAGAACACCCAGAGGAAACCCATGGGAAGATACACAGACACAGGAAGAACATGCAAATTCCACACAGGCAGTCATACAAGTCCAGAATTGAACCCAGGTCCCTGGCATTGAGGTAGGAGTGCCAACCAATATGTCACCCTATGATATCCAATGGCATTCTGATTGTGCATAACTTCCTTAAAATATACCTTCTAGTTTCTATATAAAGACTGCAGCTTATGACTTAACTTTTAAAAAAATTTATCCTGTGGGTAATTCAGGACAAATAAGCTTTGACTGGGATTTTCTGGAAATTTGCTGGAGAAGTCAGTGGCCTTTTAAACATTTCTCCAAATTTTCCATCCCACCGTGACATTTCCTGCCACAGGCTTGACCAGAAAATCCCAGCCTTTTTATGGATCCACTAAATTTGGTTCTATTATTTACAAGATTCCATGAAAAGCTAGCTAAACTGGTTATTCATTTTGATACTTCTCAAGAGATTTTGGTATATATGGAGTGTTTGCCATATTTAATCTACATTACAATAGATCAAGTGTAGTATTGACATGCCGTGCTTGGTTGAAGTCATTAGTTACATTTAAGCTTCATTTGAAGCAATTTTTAAAAGCAGCATCTCGGCCTTTTGGCTAAAATGCAAATGAGATCAAGCTTTGGAGGAGGAGTTATGCCTACTCAAATCAGCTTTGATCATATAGATCAAGCCCAAGACAGGAGGTGAGAGCCCTATCTTGTCAGCTTGAATCGGGAATATCCCAACTTGTTAAGACTCTAAATCGGACTTGATTTGATTGAATTGGAATAAAAACAAAAAAAAAGGCGCTTTCACAAGCTGCCCTGCCAGCAATTTCAACAATTTATGCACAGAATTTAATCCCATCCATCACCAAGGAAAACACAGCGCCTGAATACTGTTAATCATGAGAGTAGTTGCACATCAGTCAGCTGGTGGCAGGAAAATCTTACACAATTTACTCCGAGGCAGGATGGGACCAATGAGAGAAATTTGCCTACTTGCGGCAATCAATAGGCTCTGCAATAAGCTATTTGACAGCAACTATCTCCAAGTCAACTGAATTTTAGTGGTGGCTGGGCAGTTAAATGGGAGTTGCGTAACTTTCCCGTGCGTCTCAAAAGCCATCCAGCAAACCCTCTCCAATGTACCAGCTGCTTACCAGGTAAGCTCCTTTTGTCTGGCACTCCTAGCTTAAGGTTGCATCTGAAGACATTTAGAACTAATGTCCATGTTAGACAGTTGACTAGTGCTAGTTTGCTCTGCTAAGACAGCCTAACAAGAACCAGAAGTTAGCAGTAGAGAGGAGAAATAAAATGTACAAATAATTGAGATAGACACATAACACCACAGTAAGAAATAGTAATGTAAGGGATGAATAAGAAGGAACATAGTAAGACCTAAATTAGATTTACAGTGCTTGTATGTAAATAATGTTAGTAACTTGGAGGTAAGTTCCCAAGCAGCCACTTGGGAAAATGATGTTCTGCCAATACTCAAGATCTGATTTAAAAAGGGTGAGACTGAATACTAAATATTCCTGGGATTCAGAAAAGATAGGAAAAGAAAGAAAGCATTATTGTCTAAGAAGAAAATTAATTACTGTGCTTGAGAGAAAGGGTGTCTAGAGGGTTCAACAACAGAATCTATTTGATTAGAGCTAAGGGAAAACAGAGCTACTATTACAGTGTTGGGTGTATTCTATAGACCTCCAAGAAGTGGGAAAGATTTGTAAGGAAATTAGAGCTGCTAACTTTATTCCCCTAGAATTGACTAATCAATTGAACATGGATTGTAATTAAAGTCAAACTTTTAATTTATCATATAGTTTTTATACTAATGAATTAGTCATCTTACTTAATTTAAATGAAGTAAAATAAAAGCTTACTAGTATACTCACTCCACATGGTCTCTGATCTCCACAATGAATATCTGAGCCAAACAAATTTAGATGGTGCCAGGTTTAATCTCTAGTTTTTACTACATTAGCTGATATCGGTGGGACAGCAACAGGAGAATTATACAGCACTCCAAGATTACGGAGGACAAAGTGACACCTCCTTGATCTTTAATCTAAAAACCTACACTAAAATATGGGTGACACAGTGGTTAGCACTGCTGCCTCACAGAACCAGGAACCTGACTTTGATTTCCAGCTTGGGTGCTGCCTGTGTGGACTTTGCATGTTCTCCCTGTGTCTGCATGGATTTCCTCCAGGTGCTCCAATTTCCTCCCACAGTCCAAAAGACATACTGGTTAGGTGCATTGACCCGAATAGGACCGGAGTGTGATGACTAGAGGAATTTCAGTAATTTCATTGCAGTCTTAATGTCAACCTTACTTGTGACTAATAAATAAACTGTCAACTTTTTAGAAGTGTTATAATGACTAAAGTGATGATTGGCTGGCAACTATAGTGTGCTGTCCCTGCAAAGAAGAAGGGACAAAGATCACAGAAAAATATTTATTTGTAATACAAATAAACTCTTTTGAATTCAGGATGTTTTGACGTTGTCCATTGAGAGCCTGGCTGAGATAACAGCACGCTGCATTGAGCAACTCCATAAGGTGGCTGAGTTAATTCTTCATGGACAGGATGTGGAGAAGCCTGCATTGGATCAGTCTAAAATCCTCACTACGTAAGACCTAAAACTATACTGATCTTGATTTGGGATATTTTATTTGATTTAATCAAAATATGTATGTTCAATATAACACAATTAGAAAAGGACAGTGATAAGAAAATCAGGGAACACTGCATTCCCTGTTCTCTCATAACCTAAACAAATGTATATACATTATCCCAGAACTGTTTCTTTTTAGTTGACTGCAGAGACATTTTACAAACATTCAAATTATCTTCATTATTCATAGGTTAAAACTATTTAAATATCCATTTGCAAACAGCTGTTATTTTTGGCGATAGTAGTTCATATCTGCAATAAATAAGAACTTATAGTATGGCCTTCCATTCTGCTTTTTATCAAAAATTGCACTTGAATTAAAATGCATGATACCTTTTCAACGTTGTCAATTTGGGAGGTCTTAATCACTTCTTATCTCATTGTCATGCATCACTTCCTTGAAAGTGAATGTCATTATTACTTAATATGATGTCCTTTTATTATTATTAAGCTGTGAAATAAATCAAGACATGTTTGAGCACTTAGTCATATGTATCTTTTCTTAGGAACGTTTTCAAGTAATTCTCTCACCAAGCCTTTGTATGCAAATTTGATTATATCTGGTTTGTTCATAAATCACGTTTTCTGATCAGTTTTTATTTGATAACCCAGATTAACTGTTGCTATGTGTAAGGAAGTATCTTCACTATCGAAAAAATTTGCTTCCTGTATGACTCGAGCAGGGGTAAGTTATTGTAATTATATGTTATCACTTTTTTATTGACTCAACTTTGAGAAAGATTGTTTTTTATTTTTGAAGAAGATGGACTTCAAGGTGACCAGGAAATTTAAGGAATTTTACAATCTATAGAATATTCCAAGAAGTAAGAATGTGCATTGCTGTAAGAAGTCAGGATAAAAGATACTTCATTGAGCAACTTCATAAACAGAATAATTTTTTAAACACGCATTGATGATGTTACATAAAAATCAGATGTGAACATTTTTGAAATTGCTCCCCTATTTTTAATTGTTAGTCAATTTAACATAAGGCATATTTTGCATTTGGTTGAATGTTCTCTAACTACTCAACTCTTGTCTGGATGCATCTTTTATTTCTTTGCCCATTACCACAAAATCTTTTCTCATTTAATCTCTCCTGCCCTCCACCCTAATACATACCTTTTCTTTTGTTCCTCCTTCTTCCCCCACCTCTTTTTAACTTGACCAAAGCCTGTCACATATTTGATTTAGTATGGTCACATATATTAGTATACAGTGAAAAGTACTGTTTCTTACATGTTTGACAAAGCATATTGTACATAGGGAAGGGAAGGAAAGAGTACAGAATGTAGTGTTACAGTCATAGCTAGGGTGACAGATGCATTCAAAAGGCTACTGGCAACAGAGAAGAAGTTCTTTTTGTGCCGGTTGGTACATATCTACTTTTCCTCAACTCTAATGAACGATCAACGTCAACCTGGAACACTAACCCTGTTCTGACCTATGTCTGACCTATTGAGTAGCTGTCTGACCTATTGAGTAGCTCCAGTATTTTCTGTTTTTATTTCAGATTTCAAGCATCTCCAGTATGTTCTTTGTAAGGCTGACTTGTTGTAATTGCTTTTGTTTAATTTTCTACAGGCTAAAAAGAAGGCAGAAGTTTTAACTCCACAGATAAATACCATATTATTGGAGGTGAGCTTATATTTCTTCAAAATAAATGCTCCTTAATTAGCTGTTTGTTTTAAATGAAAACTTATCTCACCTAGTCTTTATTTAAACAAAATGCCAAGTTTAGTTTTCAGAATATGCAAAGCTGTTAAGTTTATTTAGAGTATTTACTGCAGGCTGAATATATAAAGTCTGTCTCATATTGCATCATAGAATTAACAGAACAGAAGGAGGACATTCAGTCTTTGAGACATTTTGTCCTATTCCCCTGGATTTCCCTCAGACTCTTTACATTTTTATTTATTCAAATTTTTATCTTCGTAAAGCTATTATGGATGCTCTTTCCACAACTGTCTTGTGTTGAGCATATCTTACAAATGAGCATTGGAATATTTTAATAAGGATATAATTTTGATACGAAGTAGACACATTCCCACAATGAAGGATTGCCTTCATTAATCGAGGGATTGAGTTTAGGAGTCAGGAGGTAATGATGCAGCTTTATAAGACCCTTGTCAGACCCCACTTGGAATGCTGTGCGCAGTTCTGGTCGCCTCACTATACGAAGGATGTGGAAGCTATTGAAAGAGTGCAGAGGAGATTTACAAGGATGTTGCCTGGATTGGGAGGCATGCCTTAGGTTGAGGGAGCTGGGACTCTTCTCCCTGGAGAGACGAAGGTTGAGAGGTGACCTGATAGAGGTTTATAAAATGTTGAGAGGAATAGATAGGATGGATTCTCAGAGGCTATTTCCTAGGGCCGAAATGGTCGCTACGAGAGGACACAGATTTAAGGTGCAAGGAAGCAAATACAGAGGTGTTAGAGGTAAGTTTTTCACTCAGAGGGTGGTGAGTGAATGGAATCAGCTGCCGTCGGTGGTGGTAGAGTCGAACTCGCTGGGGTCTTTTAAAAGACTTCTGGATGAGTATATGGGAACTAATGGGATAGGAGGTTATTGATAGGTCAGTGGCTTGGTAGGTATAGATGTGATCGGTGCAACTCGTGGGCCGAAGGGCCTGTTTGTGCTGTAGTATTCTATGTTCTATGAAAGGAAAGACTTCTAGAGCTGGAGCTTCCTCAATGACTAAAGATATTGTGATGTGGAAATGCCGGCATTGGACTGAGTAAGCACGGTAAAAAGTCTCTCAACACGAGGTTAAAGTCCAACAGATTTATTTGGCAGCATTAGCTTTCGGAGTCTCAAGCTCCTTCTTCAGGTGAGTGAGGACCTGTGTTCACAAACAGGGTATATAAAGACACAAACACAATTTACAAGATAATTGTTGGAATGCAAGTCTTTACGGGCAATCAAGTCTTGAAGGTACAGACTATGAGTGGAGAGAGGGCCAAGCACGTGTTAAAGAGGTGTGTATTGTTGCCAGCCGGGACAGTTAGTGAGGTTTTGCAAGCCCAGGCAAGTTGTGAGGGTTACAGATAATGTGACATGAATCCAAGATCTCAGTTGAGGATGTCCTCACGTGAGGAACTTGGCTATGAGTTTCTGCTCAGCAGTTCTGTGTTGTTGTGAGGGCCGCCTTGGAGAACGCTTACTCAAAGATCAGAAGCTGAATGCCCATAACCACTGAAGTGTTCCCTGACAGGAAGAGAACACTCCTGCCTGGTGATTGTCAAGTGATGTTCAATCATTCGTTGTCGTAGCAGTTGCATGGTCTCCCCAATGTACCATGCCTTGGGACATGTTTTCCTGCAGCCTATTGGATAGACAACGTTTGCTAATGTTGCAAGAGTATGTACCATGTACTTGGTGGTTGGTGTTCTCATGTGAGATGATGGCATTCGTGTCAGTGATCTGGCACATCTTGCAGAGGTTGCTGTGGCAGGGTTGTGTGATGTTGTGGTCACTGTTCTCCTGAAGACTGACTAGTTTGCTGTAGACAATAGTCTGTTTGAGGTTGTGCGATTGTTTGAAGGCAAGAAGTGGGAGTGTGGGAATGGCCTTGGTGAGATGTTTGTCTTCATCGATGACATGTTGAAGGCTCCGGAGAAGATGTTGTAGCTTCTCCACTGTGGGAAAGTACTGGATGATGAAGGGTACTCTGTCTGCCGTGTCCCCTGTTTGTCTTCTGCGGAAGTTGATGCGGATTTTCGCTGTGCAACATCGGAACTGTCGATCGATGAGTTGAACAGCATATCCTGCTCTTAAGAGGATATCTTTCAGCATCTGGAGGTGTCTATTGCAACCCTCCTCATTTGAGCAGATCTTGTATATACGGAGGGCTTGCCCTTAGCGAATGGTTTCTTTAGCGTGAAAGCCGGAGAAATGGAGCATCCTGAGGTTATCCTTGGGCTAGCGATACAGTAAAGTGCTGAGGTGACTGCCCTTGATGGAGATGTGTGTATCCAAGAAGGCAACCAATTCCGGAGAGTAGTCCATGGTGGGATGGAACTTGTTGATGTTATCATATAGTTGTTTCAGTGATTGTTCATCATGAGCCCAAAGGAAGAAAATGTCATCGATGTATCTAGTGTATGGCATTGGTCGAAGATCCTGTGCGTTGAAGAGGTCTGTTCGAACCTGTGCATGAAGATGTTAGCATATTGAGGTACAAATTTGGTCCCCGTGGCTGTTCCATGTGTCTGAATGAAGAACTCATTGTTGAAGGTGGAGACATTGTGGTCCAAGATGAAGCGGATGAGTTGTAAAACTGCATCTGGAGATTGGCAGTTCAGTGTTAAGTACTGAGGCAGTTGCAGCAATGCCATCACTGGCGACCTGATACGCTGCGGGAAAGCATGTCCCGAGTCACGACAATGCAGAACTGCTGAATAAAAACTAATAGCCAAGTTCTGCACACATGAGAACGGCCTCAACAGGGATCTTGGGTTTATGTCACCCCTATCTGTAACCCCCATGACTTACTTGCCTAGACTTGCAAAATCTCACTAACTGTCCTGGCTGGAGACAATACACATCTCTTTAACCTGTGCTTAACTTTCTCTTCATTCACATTGTTTGTACCTTTAAGACTTGATTACCTGTAAAGACTCACATTCCAACCATTATCTTATAAATTGAGTGTTTTTATATGTCCTGTTTGTCAGCACAAGTCCTCACCCTTCTCGTGAAGGAGCTTGAGACTTTGAAAGCTAGTGCTGCCAAATAAACCTGTTGGGCTTTAACTTGATGTTGTGAAACTTCTTACTAAAGATGTTGTAACAGACAAGGGGTTTACTTTAAACAAGACCTGATTTCTCCTTTGACCACCCATACATAAACAGAAAGGTCTACAATTTTGATCTTTCCTTTGTAAGTAGTGAATATTTTGTCCAACCCCTCAACTTGGGAGTGAACTAGTCCTCTATTAGTAACTTCATAGCAACTCAAGACAAGATAAAATCAGAGGGTTATTCCATTTTATACCACAATAAAAGAAGGATAGGTGAAAGAGAGAGGTACAGGACCAAGACTACAGACAAAATGAGAATGATTGTTTCCTATGAGACCAGAATCAGAAGTGCATTGATCTGTTCCTTCAAAGAGGTTAGCAGGTTGAAGCTGATGCTAGTAATTCACTTTTCAAATACCAGTTTTCCAGTAGAAAATAGTGTAGGTAGGAAGACGGGTATTCAAAAATCTGGACAGAGCCAGTAAGGACCAAAGTTAGTGACTTCATCCTTCTCCATATTTAGCTGGAATAAGTTATGACTCATTCAAGGTTGAATGAGTACCTCATTGGCTGTAAAGTGCTTTGAGATGGCCATTGATTGTGAAATTCACTATATAAATGCATGTCTTCCTTTTTTTGAATGGGAAATGAGCAAAGTATTGGAATAGTCAAATTTGAATATGATAAAAATAATGATCTCAAAGGAAGCTAGAGGACTGGAGACAGGTTGTGTTAGAGATAGAATTAAGCAGTCTTCTTGGCAAGGGAACATTTAGTCAAATAGGAAACAAGGGCCGGATTTTCATGACTGACATGGATGAGAAATTTAAACAACGTAATTTCTCCTCTAGCCACTTATCCGTAAGCAGAAAAAAGTTTGCATGTTCTCCCCATGTCCACATGGGTTTCCTCCAGGTGCTCCAGTTTCCTCCCACGCAGCAAAGATGTGCAGATTATGTTGATTAACTATGCTAAAAATTGACCCTTAGTGTCATGGGGATTAGCAAGGTAAATATGTGGAGTTATAAGGAAAGGAGCTCGGTTGGATTGTTATTGGTGCAAGTTCGATAGGCTGACTGGCTTCCGTCTACTGTTGGGGTTCTGTTCTATGCAAGTTGGTGTGACTGCTCAAAGATTGTGTAGTCTAGGAGGTGCCTACCCCCAACAGTAGAATTGACCATGTCATGAGTGCAGGGTGTGGTCTAACTACCCACACGTACATCCCTTGCCAGTGAAAATTGGACATGCTTGTAATGTGCACAGGGCTCCCACCTGCCAGGCCTCTGGAGTTGTTCAGAGTTGTCTGTGAAGGTCCAGACTATGAACAGAGTGATTGACAATCGTCTAGGGCGTAATGTATTGTCTGCCGTCCCCACCAGAGTTGCAAGATTTGTAGTAAGGACCAAAGTTAATGATTTCACCGTTCTCCATATTTAGCTGGAATAAGTTATGACTCATTCAAGGTTGAATGAGGTGGTGGAGATGTAGAACTGGGTGGCAGCAGAAGGATAGCCTTGTGTCTACAGTTTCCTTCCTGAAATATTATGTATCCTTTTTCCATTTATTAACCTCATTTCATGGTATTAAGAAAATATTTTCTCAACATGC
This sequence comes from Sphyrna mokarran, assembly GCA_024679065.1. Taxonomy (NCBI): domain Eukaryota; kingdom Metazoa; phylum Chordata; class Chondrichthyes; order Carcharhiniformes; family Carcharhinidae; genus Sphyrna; species Sphyrna mokarran. The sequence continues at coordinate 88,044,298 of JAGIQG010000001.1, read as the reverse complement.
AAGTCAGTTTCCCCTGCTGTGATTGATGTATGTGTCAATTGTCTCTTCTGTCAACTTTGTGGCCTTTTTATTTCCCAGCCTTCCTAAAATACTTGCTTAGCTTCCAACCTTCAGTTCCACTGAAAGCTATACAGCTGAAACATCAGAGTCTATCTTCCCTCTTCGAATGCTGTACATGTCTGGCATTTTATTCCTTTATTTCAAATTTCCATCATTTGCAGTCTTCCACTTTTATTTTCTTGAAGTGCATCCTTTTATCATTTTGCATACTTTGATGTGCTGCTGAGCCAAGGCGCTTCTCCCTTTTTTATGACTTGAACACAATCAGCCCTAGGACTTTAATACTAGCTGGAAGTAAATTGATTTGGCCATTTTTAATCGCCTATTTCAAACAGAATAATTACCATTTAAGGATCGTGTGGAATTCAACATTCCCTAATGAACGCTGCTTACTGAACTAGATGTTGTAAGTTGTGTAATGCTATGGACTAGATTTTGAAAGACGTTTACATCTCCCCTACTATATTGTTATGATAGTTCACTGTGCCATTCAGTTAATTCAGTCTTGAAAATGTGTTTATGAAACATGTGATATAGTTTTGCTACTTAGAAGTCACACTACCTGCTCTCAGGATCCCACTCTTCATCAGTTGTTTTTGAAAGCACGCCAAAAAATTGAACATAAAGAAAATTTCTGATATTTATTGGTTATAAGAAAATAAATTTGTATGTCTATAAAGGACTGTTAATAAAAGGAACTAATTTGCTTTGGGTTCATTTTTACAGGGCTCCAACAGTACCACCTACATCCAAGGTGCATTTCAGTTACTTCTTCCGATTCTTCAGATTTGCCATATACAGTCCAGCATCAACAAAGCAGACAAATAAGCAAAGAAATTGTGGGACTAACTTTGCATTCAGTAACATTATATTTTGAATTGCACAATTTGGACAACCTGCAGCAAAGCTAACAAGAACCTAATTCTGCATTGAAGAGTTTACACCAAGACTATAGAAAAGTCATGACTAGAATTTTAGTTTTGTAAGATCAAATTAAACACCAAGTGCCTTAGTTCGTGAAAGACCTGAGCTAACACAGTAAAATAAATAGTGTCCCACAGTGTGCCATACTCTTTTGAAAGCAATGATCATTAATATTGCATATATCAGGAGGTGCAACTCCTGCATTAATTTTTTACAATATTGGAACATCTTTTTACTTCCAAATTACTTTCTTCCAAAATTTCAAAGAAATACAATTTGTGATCATATTTAAATCATGCCATCCATTAGGGATGGGCAACTAATGCTGGCCTAACCAGCAAAGCCTGCATCCCACAAAAGAATTCAGCTTCTTGTCACCAAACCTGCACTTTTCAATTTTATTAACATTAAACACTAGACAGATATCACTAATATTTTTATGCCGTTGCAGTAGTTTCATAGTTGTAAGCAAATAATGTTTTGATCCAGGATGTGGATGCAAAAATCTAATTTATAAGATTGCAGGAAAATCACTACATTATTCACGTCAGCATCTAAAGTAATGTGTGTGAAAGTTAAATATTACTGTATCAAGTTATTGAATTTCTCGGATTAAAAATTATGCAGAAAAGGAATTAAAATCCACACAGAATTGAAGTTGACAAAAATGTATAGATATTAGGTTTCTACAGTGTTGTGCCCACCTCCCACCATAACTTCAGTGGAGACCAGCAAAATTCAAGAGAATTCATGTCAAAGTGGTTTCTCCAAGGTCTCCAACTATTTCCCAGTGACATTACCAATCCCTGAGGAAATGCAATCTTTTTTCTATTTTTTAATTCTTTAACCATGCATTGCAAATTGCCTGTTCTCAATTTTGGAATCCAAATTACATTCTGAAAGCTCAAATGAGTTTTGTGTTATGCTTGTAATTCATATAATGAGATGTGGGCATGGATCTGGATTGAATTTTTAGTCTCCATTGGGCTGTGAAAGGACCAGATGGGCATTCAGTACTCAGTAGCTGGCTTGCCAGTGTCCATTTGCCATCCTGCTGTTTTCTCAAAGATGGGATGGTGGGAACAACAAAATACTCATCAGCATGCCAAATAACAGCACTCTGAGGGAGGTTGATATGAATTTCACTCTCGTCCTCCAGTTTCCTCAGAGTTGATGGAGAACAATTTAGTTGTCTGGAAGCAGTGGCAGATCAGAAGGCCAGTGCTCCACACAGACTTACCTGCTTAGATGCAACTGTGGACCACTCTGTTTAAAAGTTGCTCTCTCTCAGCCTCCCAGAGTGATGATCCAGTTGCAACAGCCTTTTTTTAATTTCAAGTTTAAAAGCAGTTGGAGAGAGAGAGAGACCCCTCTATTTTAGGGCACCCCTTCCTCACTTCCCTATTATAGCTTCTTGCTGCTGCTTTCAAGATGAAGACCTCTGATTGAGGCATCAACTTTAAGAGGCTGTTGGTTGTCTTTCATTGACAGTGAGCCCACCTTCTGACTGTTAATTGTTTGTTCCAGGAGAAAATCACAATAAGTGACCATTCCCACATACAGCAGGCTTCTGACCCCAATTTGAAACTCACGGTGGGATTCAGAAGCCTGCAGGGAAAATTCTGCCTTTGATATTTTTCATATTTTGATTTTTTTAAATTTGTGACCTAAAAAATCTGGATCTTAATACAGCTCTAGTACAGTAGATAAATAAACTTTTGTGTAGTTCTTTTTGCCTAATCACATTAAATAAATGAAAAATCAAATCCTTTGACTCTAACTTCATGGGCGTAAAGCACTGTATTTGGCTTCTGTTTGATGATGAGAGGCAGGTACATATCTAATTTTTCTGAGATGCACAGCAACTATAAAACAAAACCTGTCCAGAAAGGAAAACAGGACTGACCTTGTTACTGGCCAACATTTAATTCTCTAACTCTTTGTCAAAATTTAATCAGATCACTTTTATGATGACTGTTGCATTGGTTATATGTATTCACAAAAATAAAGGGAAGTTTAAATACAACACCTGATAATTATTCTGAAGTAGCTGTATCGACAAAGCAAAATATCCATAAAGTTCAGGAAACCATTTGTAAAACACTCGGTTCATTTTTCTAAAGACATTAGTGATGCAATTAAGTGCAATCCTCAATTATGGATTAATGGATCAGATGCCAGAAGTAAAATAATTGAGTCAAACAATGAAAACAATCGCAACTTCAGTTTTTGACCTCTTAAAGGAGGCCTCAGCATCCTGGGCTAGGGAAGACAAAATCAGTCAAAGTTCCCTTGTTCCAATTGTTATTCAGTAACTCCTGCTTTGACAAAGCCACGATCAAGTTTAACAATAATCTTCCATGTGGGTGAGTAACAGCAATCATTTGCTGCCAAGTCTCACTGACGAGGAATGGTTACTTGGACACATTATGAGGTCAGCTTGTGCTTGTGGCGCCATATCCAGGAGAGTTTTGTTTTAAAGCATGAAGGGCTTATGACTCTCTTTTGGGTCTACATTGCATACATTAATACATATTCTTATTGATTTAGAATGATTTATTTATTGTTTAAATTGCATTCGGAGTGCAAAATGTCTCTGTCTTAATGACAAAACAGGAGTTCAGATGAACATAAATATAAAGATTTGCTGTGTTTTTTCAAGCAATATGCATACCATTGCTATTCAGTAAATGCAGGTCCTGTTCAAGGTATTTGAATAAATAATTAAGCCTTCTGATTTTACTTTTTCTTGAATTCAGTCAAGAAACAAAGCAAAATTACATGAGATCAATGTGCCTTTTCAGGTTAAAGTGAAGGATTTTTTTGAAATCAAAAGCTTTGTTTATGTAAACTTAATTGTCAAAACACATTTGGAAGGGACAAATAAACATTTGTAAGTAATTAAACACACATTCCTCAAAGTATTGATATGTATCATGGTTGTATCTTCAGCCTTACCTGTTGAATTTTGTATGTTTATAATGTTCACCAACACTGAGAACAGTTGAATTTCTCACTGAAAGTGACTGAATACCATTCCAGCCTTGCATTACTCCACTCTTTTATGTTTCCAGTTGTTCCAGTTTAACCCTTATTATGGAATTTACCTTGTGAAGAGCCAGTATCAGATTCAAACAGATTTAACCTTAAAATCTAAAACAATCCACAGATTAATCAGTGTTCTTTTTTCCCATTTGTGCTTCATCCAGAAATCAAAAAAGAATTCAGGAAGAGTACTCCATTTAAACCTTTCTTGGCAGCGCCAACAGTTGTGTAAAGTAAAAGATACCTCCATTATTTTACTTCATTCACGTTTGCCTAAGAATAATAATGTTGTGCTTGAAATCACTGTTGTAAACAAAGCAGACAATTGCCAATGTTGAAAGGTATGCACTAATCAATTTTAAAATAGGTTAGTTAAAGTAGTGGACAAAGAAACACAATACAAATCTAATATTTGGCAGCTAGTGTCATTAACAATTCCTTGGTGATACGAATTCAGAGGTTTACAAAGACTGTTTTCCCCTCCATATGCCAGATTATAGTCCCCGTATGTAAGAGGTCATTGTTTTAGATTTTATATGCGGCAAGTTAGAAAGTGAAAAAAAATTAAGCATTCAATTGGTTTTTAATGTTTGGACTTGAAGCGCTCTGTACCTAAAATGATCTTTGAATCAACAAATGGATTTATCTTGTTATGGTAAATTTAGGTTAACATTTAATCTGTTCAATAGATTCTTCTTTCATCATCTTATTAATCATTCTGTCTTGAATAAACATTACAAAGGTGAGCATTTTGATACATGATCTTTCATTCATGTGCACTGCATTTGTCAAATACAATATAGACAGAACTCTCCTCTTTCACTCTAAAAAAGGCATTAAACATAAATGGCATGAGCAATTGAGGTTTTATAGCCTATTTGAAAATATTTTAGTGCTGCTCGTGTACCATTTTGAAATACTGAAATTGACCAATCTACTTAGTCTGTTTTAAGATATATGCACTTATGTAGGACTGCATTTTACGTGGTGGCCATGTACCACCCGCCTTCCTCCACCATCTTAAAAATTGTGACAAGCCTGCTTCCATTTGCTTGAGTCATCCCAAACTGATTTGGCTGTAGATTGTTTCAAAGTGGGACTTTATCTCCTGTCTGGCAGGAAGTTCTACTGCTTAGATGTTCCACATTCTCTAGCCCCAGTACTGCCACTGGGAGAAATAGGCATTGATTTGATTTATTATTGTCACATGTATTAGAAGGAAAGGAGAGAGTGCAGAATGTAGTGTTACACTGGGACTGCAGTCATTCACCAGTGCCAAGGAGCTATGGAGCCTGATGAAAATGGAAGCCAAGAGTTTCAGTGGGGCCTGATTGGGAGGCCAGGATCCATAGAGCCAAGAGGGAAACACATGGTGGATTCACCTTGGGCAGTGGGGCCTTATTGGGCCCAGAATTCCAGAACCAGGATTTTTTTTCCACCTAACATGCGTATTTCAGTTTAAAGTGCCCACTACTCATCCAGCAATTGCAGCTACCTTTATAGAAATTGTCTGCCAGGAGGCAAAATGCCATCATTTATACAACCACCAGGACTTTTGAAAAGTAAATGTTCATGACCTGATATATATTGTAGTATATATTCAGTAAGCTAGAACATCACTTTCCTCCCTTACCAGTGTGAAGCAACATTTAACAGAGCAAATGTAACCAAACCAGATATATGTGTTGTTATAATACAGTTAGAGACCAGTAGCTTTTTCCTTTAAAAGTAGGTGAAATTTGAAATCCCGGGCCATAAGATTTCATGGTTTCAAGCAAGCAAAATAAACCTTACCAAAGTCAGCAAAGTAAGACAATCTACACTATCTATCTTATGTTCTACTGTTCAAAATTAATATGAGGTAAGTATGATTAACAACAAGCAAACTATGGTCAAACAGACTACACTACAACTTAATGGCAAATGTGATCAAGACGAATACCATGGATTTCTGAGCAACCCACCTCCATATGATAGTGATCACGGAGTGATAATCTTTCAAACTGTCTCCCTTAATGGATTTAAACTCCTCATTTTCAATAATCTAGTCTCTGAATTTGCGCCTAAGCCAGTCGCAATGATTGCTAACCTCCCAATGCATCAATCTCAACTCCTAAGATGGTTTTCCACAAAATTCACAAAGCTGCATTCCCATCTCTAATTACTGGCTCTTTCAAAAACTGCCAGCTCACTAAGCTAGCTCTGCCTCAGTGTTTCTGACTCCTGACTGCACCCAGCAATAAATGCTTCCCAGGGCTTCTCTGAATCCTAACTGTCTAGAGCTGCTAATTGACTTCCGAACATTTCTGTAAGCTGCAAACCACATGAAGTCCACATTGCAATTAAAACAGTCTCCCACCAAACACATCTTTAGAATGATTTCCAAGCAATTATCCTTCCTTTATAATTTCCTCGGTTAAATAAGTTTAAATTTATTTAATTATTGCCACAAGTAGGCTTATATTAACATTGCAATGAAGTTACTGTGAAAATCCCTTAGTTGTCACACTCTGGTGCCCATTTGGGTACATTTAGGGAGAATTGTAGCATAACTAATAGTCAATACAACTAATCAACATGTCTTTTGGACTGTGGGAGGAAACCAGAGCACCTGGAGAACATGCAGACTCTGCATAGACAGTGACTCAATCAGAAATTGAATCCAGGTTCTTGGTGCTGAGGTGGCAATGATAACAACTGTCCCACCATATCATCCATAATCCACCTAATGTTTTATGTTTCCATCTATTCTGCCTCAATTAAACAAATGTAGGTAACCTTCTGAACTGCCATTTTCTTTTAAATGCTTTGGTAATCTTTAAAGCCCTGCAATATAGTTAACTTATCTTCAGAATAACAATCTTCCCAGAAGTAACCACCTCTAAACTAGATAAACTCTAAACTAGAACTAGATATTTGTCATAATGTGTAAATGTTTGCTCAATTATTAGTACTCTAGTCTGGCTGCGCCATGTGTTATGTCAAGGAGTAAAGATTGAGGACTGATGGAGAAGAAAACACCCACCAGAAATCATTATGTCATCATAGCCACCACTGCTCAGTCACCCAGCTTTGATCTCCCAAAGCAACAGTGGACCCTTCTAAATATTTTCCACGTTGGCTAAGCTGCCTGTGTAACCATCCACCATCAGCTGGGTTGCCAAGACTGCCCAAGCTGCAGCTGTGATGCTATCCAACAAGTTACTCATTGTTAAGGCCTATCTACTGACTAAACTTGAAGGCGGGCTTAAAGACCTCCTCCAGTCACTGAGCAGACTATTGCATGGTTCTGTGTCTGCATACTACGGCATTTAGGGAAGAGCAATAATTTGTGGTTGAGTCAGCGACACCCATTTCACTTGAAAGAATTTTAAAAAGACATGCTAAATAAACAAATAAATCTGAGTACAGCTGTGGTACTGTCTCAAAATCTGGATGCAGGCACAGAGGAAGCCTTCAGGCTCTGGACATAATCCAGAGGAGAGTCAATATGAAAAAAATTACTGTATATATTTGCACTGTAGCTCAGAATGATGTGGCATCAAAATATAATGCCCTTTGGTGGTTAGACCATTAGTAATGAAACTGTTTTTTAAAGTGAGGTATGTCAGAGAAACAAGCTGGTATCAAACCCAGAGTGAGGATACTTGCCGTAATGCTGCTAATTGCACCTATAGTCATGGTCCATTTATTTTGCAAAGATGTGGGACAACTGTCTCAGCAGGCACTGGGTTAACAGCTGGTTGCAAGGCTATGCCATCTGCTGCAAGAAAACATATAGCCAACTTCCAAAATAGTCTTGGCAGAGCTCATTGCAGTCCTAAAGAATGTCCAAAATTTATCTTTCCTGGAGTTCCTTGCAGTAATTTATTATGAGAGTAATTTTCTAAGTCTGTACTGTTAGTAACTAAATTCACATGCTAACTGCATCGCAGGATATTTCAAGAGGTTTGCTATAATTGTCCATTAATTAAAGTTTGTGGAAAATATGGACCGCATGCCTGCAAATTTCTAAGTGCACTGCTGGTAGACAAGACTCCCAACTGGCAGTGTGAACTCAGACAATTACTTTATTATCTTTATCTGGGGCAAGCACAATTGTATTCATGAGTGATATCATTTCACCTACTATCATGCAGGAATCAATTCCTACAAAAGGACCATGCTTTAACCTGTGGTTATATTACTTTACAAGCAGCCACCAAATTGAGTTGATTGTTGGAATCTTATATTTTTGTTGTTGGCAAATTTGAAGGTGGAAAGGTCATTTATTTAGGCAGAACCTCACAGCTTCCTGTATCTACCAGAATTAATTTCAAGGCATGAAAGCCTAGGGTTGAACTTCCTGCCCTATACCAATTGAGGCCTTTAAATGCACAGTTTTTTCCCTACTTAATGGCCTCATCCTGCCATCACAGGTATTTAACCCAGCTTCAGCTGGGCCTGTTGCCACACATTGCTCACAACAAGTAAAACTATGTGGCCACCATGTCGTTTCTGGTAGTTGGGAGTTTCATGACTCAAAGACACTCAGTTCCTCCTTGAGGCACTGAACTTCAAGAAAACAGGGTGGCTGTCAACCCCCCAAAACCCCTCTCCCTATCACTCCCATCTCATCAAACACTGCACCGGCCCTCCATATTAATGAACTCTGGCCTGGGTTGCTTTGCCATCCTGGGACTTTGGTGCCTGACCTTCTAGTAGCTGTGGCCTTCCCATTGCTGCCGCTGAGTACATGAACTGGCTGTCTCTGACTGACCATTAGCTCTTTGTAGATGAGATTCCAAGGGAAGAACCACTGCTAGCCCTGCCTGATTTGCTTGTGATTCAGTGGATCTTCCTGAAAAGTGGCAATGTGGGTTTCTCACCAGTTCTCCAACTAGCAAGGCAGGACTCTCAAAACCTCAACAAGATTCCTAAATTTCTAGCAGAGCAAATAGTGAAATTAAATTCAATGAAGTTTTGCACCAGAAACTGATCATGAGACTCCAGTACCATTCCATCTATTTGACTCTTAAGATAATTTACAGAGACATGGTTAGAATAGGCACAGGAATGATTGTTGGCAGTCCTTGGGTATAGATGTTTCAGTAAGAGTAGGGAAGGCAGTAAAAGAGATGGAAAAATATCATTGTTAATTAAGGATAGTTAAACAGCTGCTGAAAGGCAATTCAAGGGTGATCTGCCTACTGAGGTAATATGGGCTGAAGTTAGAAATAGGAAAGGATCGGTCACATTGTTGGGAGTTTTCTATAGGTGCCCAAACAGTAATAGAGATGTGGAGAAGGAAATGGCAAAGCATATTATATATAGGTGTGGAGGTCACAGAGTAGTTATCATAGGTGACTTTAATGTTCCAAATATTAATTGGAACCTTTATAAGTCGAATAGTTCGGATGGGACACTTTTTGTACAGTGTGTACAGGAGGGTTTCCTGACACAATATGTGAATAAGCCAACAAGAGGTGGGGTCACATCAGACTTGATATTGGATAATGAACCAGGCCAAGTATTAGATTTGTTTGTGGGAGAGCACGTTGGAGATAGTGACCACAATTTGGTGTCCTTCATTATTGCAATGGAGAAGGATAGGGTCACACAACAGGGCAAGGTTTATAATTGAGGCAGGGGTAATTATGATGCGATTAGGCAATAATTAGGGAGCATAAGATGGGAGCAGAAACTGTCAGGTCTGGGCACAAACGAAAAGTGGAGCTTTTTCAAGGAACAAATACTGTGTGTCTCTGATAGGTATGTCCCTGGCAGGTAGGGAGGAAATGGCCGAGTGGGGGAACCATAGTCTTGTCAAGAAGAAAAAGAAAGCGTTCTGTAAAGATGGAAAAAGGAGATTCAGTTGGGTTGTTTGAGGGTTACAAAGTAACTAGGAATGAGTTAAAAAAGTGCTTAAGAGAGCTAGGCAGGGGCAAGAAAAGTCTTTGGTGGGTCAGATAAAAGAAAACCCCTAGGCCTCTTACTCTTAACCAGGGTGAGGTTAGGGCCAGTCAAGGATAGTAGTGGCAACTTGTGCATGGAGTCAGAAGAGATAGGTGAGGTGTTGAATGAATACTTTTCTTCAGTGTTCACTAAGAAGGGGCCATATTTTTGAGGATGAGTGCGTGATACAGGCTGATAGGATAGAGAAGGTAGATGTTCTGAGGGAAGACGTATTAGCAATTTTGAAAAACCTGAGGGTCGATAAATACCCTGGGCCAGATGGGATACATCCTAGGATACTTTGGGAGGAAAGGGATGAGATTGCGAAGCCTTTAGCTTTGATCTTTGGGTCATCACTGTTCACAGGGTTTGTGCCAGTGGACTGGAGAGTGGCAAATGTCTCTGTCTTCAAGAAAGGAAATAGGAATGACCCTCGTAATATAGGCCAGTCAGTCTTACTTCAGTGGTCAGTAAGTTAATGGAAAGGGTCCTGAGAGATAGGATTTATGATCATTTGGAAAGATGCAGTTTAATCAGGGAAAGTCAGCATGGTTTTGTAAGGGATAAGTCCTGCCTCACAAATTTGATTGAATTCTTTGAGGAGGTAACTAAATGCGTAGATGAAGGTAGAGCAGTTGATGTCGTATGCATGGATTTTAATAAGGTGTTTGATAAGATTCCCCATGGTAGACTCATGAAGAAAGTAAGGAGGTGTGGGATAGAAGGAAATTTGGGTGATTGGATAAGTAATTAGCTGTCTCATAGAAGCCAGAAGTTATTGATGGAGGGAAAAGTTTCAGATTGGAGGCCAGTTACCAGCAATGTACCACAGGGATCAGTCCTCTGCTATTAGTGATTTTTATCAATGACTTGGAAGAGAAGGCTGAAGGGTGGGTTAGTACATTTTCCAGTGAGACCAAGATTGGTGAAGTAGTGGATGAGGTGGAGGGCTCTTGTAGGCTGCAAAGACACATTGATAAGATGCAGAGCTGGGCAGAAAAGTGGCAGATGGAGTTAACCCTGATAAGTGCGAGGTGATTCATTCTGGTAGGACAAATTTGAACGTGGATTACAGGGTCAATGGCAGGGTTCTGAGGAATGTGGAGGAACAGAGAGATCTTGAGTTTCATATCCACAGATTCCTGAAGGTTGCCACCTAAGTGGATAGAGCCTTTAAGAAGGCTTATAATGTGTTAGTGTTTAATAACAGGGGGTTTGAGTTTAAGAGCCATGGGGTTTTGCTGCAACTATACCAGATGTTGATGAGACGACATCTGGAATATTGTGTGCAACCAGGATGCTGCCTAGTCTGGAGGGTAGGTCTTATGAGGAAAGGTTGAGGGAGCTGGGACTTTTCTCTTTAGAGCGGAGGAGGATGAGAGGCAACTTTATAGAGGTTTATAAGATGATGAGGGAGATCGATAGAGTGGACGTCCACTCTATTTCCTCAGGTAAATGTAGCTGTTACTAAGGGGCATAACTTTAAAGTTCACGGTGGGAGGTACAGAAGGGATGTCCGAAGTAGGTTCTTTACTCAGAGAGTAGTTGGAGTGTGGAATGCACTACCTGCTGTGATAGTAGAGTTGGACACTTTAAAAACTTTCAAGCAGTTATTGGATAGGCACATGGAGCACACCAGCATGATAGGGAGTGGGATAGCTTGATCTTGGGTTTGGATACAGCTCAGCCAACATTGAGAGCCGAATGTACTGTGCTGTACCATTCTATGTTGTTTATATGATAATTTCACCACATGCCAAAAACAAATAAAATAAAATTTGTGACTTTGTAATATCTTTAACATAGAAAAGTTTCTTTAGGGCAAAAGATGCTAAGCAAACGAGAACATTAAATCTCAATCCAAGAGGTGAGGTTAAGGTAAGACATCTGTTGCTATCCTCTGCTTAGTTCATATTCATATGCAAACTGTAACCCTCATGTTTAGAACCACCACAGACCCAATCTCACTAAAAGTTGTGTCTCTTTGCATTAATCCTCTTCTCCATCTTCCTTGCTGCAATGCTGCATTTCACCTCTAGCAAGTTACCCAGAATAATCTACAGAACAAATTCGAAACAGTTCAGACATAGCGCCTTCAATCCAAAACCAAACTCACCCCAACTCCTTGATGCCAATGAGAAAATAGACCTCTCACTGAAAACCTGGAAAACTAACGTGCTTTTCCAACTCAAATCCAAGATGAAGTTCATGATTTAACAGGCAGCAGTGACCCTTGTGTTCCTATATGCTTCAGGGATTTAGACAATCTACAGCAGGTACATCAAAACACTGGGGAAGTACCACTATGGATGACAAAGCACCATCCAGACTCAAAATAGAAAGCGCAGAGTAAATCATCTTTACATGAGACCTATTGAACATACAACACTTGCTGTCAGCAAACATGGGAAAAAGGATGCTGTGTTTTCAGTCAATGTCACCAAATGAGAAATAGAACAGGACCAAGGATTGATCCTTGGGGTACACAAGAGGTACCGGTGTGGGAGCAGATAGAGAAACTATTACAAGTGATTCCCTGACTATGATTAGATAGATAAAAGTGGGAACTGGTGAGCGCTATCCAATTTAACGACAGTGGAGAGGTATTGGAGGAGCATGGTGTGGTCAACCATGTCAAATGTTGCAGACAGCGTTGAAATAGACAAAGACAGAATGAGAGTCACATGTGTATAATTGTGACTTTAAGAACTATTTTGGTCCTGTGGTGGGTTTGGAAACTCATTGGAGTTGGGGTGAGTTTGGTTTTGGATTGAAGGCGCTATGTCTGAACTGTTTCCAATTTGTTCTGTAGATTATTCTGGGTAACTTGCTAGAGGTGAAATGCAGCATTGCAGCAAGGAAGATGGAGAAGAGGATTAATGCAAAGAGACACAACTTTTAGTGAGATTGGGTCTGTGGTGGTTCTAAACATGAGGGTTACAGTTTGCATATGAATATGAACTAAGCAGAGGATAGCAACAGATGTCTTACCTTAACCTCACCTCTTGGATTGAGATTTAATGTTCTCGTTTGCTTAGCATCTTTTGCCCTAAAGAAACTTTTCTACGTTAAAGATATTACAAAGTCACAAATTTTATTTTATTTGTTTTTGGCATGTGGTGAAATTATCATATAAACAACATAGAATGGTACAGCACAGTACATTCGGCTCTCAATGTTGGCTGAGCTGTATCCAAACCCAAGATCAAGCTATCCCACTCCCTATCATGCTGGTGTGCTCCATGTGCCTATCCAATAACTGCTTGAAAGTTTTTAAAGTGTTTTTAAAGACTTTAAGAACTATTTTGGTCCTGTGGTGGGTTTGGAAACTCATTGGAGGGATGCAAACACAGAGTTCTAAAGGTGGGAACAGATTTTACAGGCAATGACACATTCTAGGATTTTGGAGTGAAAGGAAGTTGGAAATGGGAGGGTATTCTGCAAGGTCAATATTGAACTTTTTTTAAGGGCAATGGTGAAGATGGTAGATTGAAAGAGGGAGGGACAATACGCATACAGAGAACTGTGTATTATGTTGACTAACATTGGGACTAGGAAAGGAAATTGAGTGATTCTAATATTTTGCTGTTTAAGCTGTTGATAATTTCTTCTGAAGTAAAGTTTAATATCAACATTATTTAAAACATAACAAAGAATAATTACATCTAGAATGAAATGTCATTCTTGCCGCTAGGTTATCATGATACTCACATGGTCACACATCACTTCCCCAAGATGTCTCACTTACATATTCATGTTTGTGATCAGCAGTTTCATGCAATTGGCTGAAGCAGCAGGAAGTGAAGCACAAGGACCAGATGAAGTCAAAGGAGGTTTGAGAGGAGATAGGAAACTAAAGGAGTTCATGCCTGGGGAGATGGCAAGCATAAGGAAGGGACGTAACAAACAGCTGACTGGATTGACTTGACTCATGACAATAAAGGCTATAACTCCTCACATTTGTTTGAGGTGAAGGTGGAAGGGACAGGGGTCAGAGATTTAAGAGAAATGTTTAAGCTGAGAGTTATCTTTGCATTCCAGGATGATCCTGAGATAGTGAGCAGTTTTATCATAGAATGCCTGATAATGTGTCTAGTAGTCCAGCTTATGTTGGTGGTGAATGGCTAAACCAGTTTCCCATAGTCTTTCAAATCTGCAGGTCTTGCTTGGACTTAGGGAGTAAAAATAAGGGCCAGGATGAGAGAAAGTAAAGGTTTACTGGGAACAAGGACAGTTAAGGTGGGAGTGTGGATGCAGTTGAGCAATCAGTGGCTGTGGAGGTGTTGTGAATGAAGGTCCAAAGATCGGAATTCAGGAAGCTAAAAATCTTCTTAACATTTGTAACTGAGCAGCAGCAACATCAAAGGTGTACAAAGTTGGATGAGATGGCTGGCTATTCATAAGAAGGAGTAATTAATTACATCAATGTAGCCTTTATTTACAAAGTTTTATCAACAATAATCATCAAAGTAACACCAATATACATTCTAGAAATCAGTTTGATAAAGTTCAATGAATTTTTATGATAGACTCCAGTAAATTATGTCTTCATCTTTCTAGAATTACTATGGAACAGATATATATGTGGGTTAGTTGGATTGGCCATGGTAAATTGCCCCTTAGTGTCAGGGAGACTAGCTAGGATAAATACAAAGGGTTATGGGGATGGGGTTGTGGTTGGTGCAGACTCAATAGGCCGAATGGTCTCTTTCTACACTGCATGATCCTATGATTCTAAATGTCCTGAAGCTTCTGTGTTGGCATAGCTGTTATTATAATATCAGAACAAATTATTATTTTCATCTTACATCACATAAAATATTACAGAGTGCATCAGTTGGTTTTAGTATGCAAATAAACATTTTGGGCATAAAAATACTTTAAAACACAAAACAAAAGCTTAGTGTTTAATGATGTGAGGACTCAAGTTACAGATATACTTCTCATTTATATGAATTCACAGCTTGGTGAATGTTGTCACTTTTGAGATAATTCTTTAAAAATTGGGCTTGGGCTATGCCATGATTCACTGAATTCATGCATCTGGCAGAGACAGGAATGTCCTATCCTGGGCAGCTCAGAAAGCCACTTTAAAAAAGGAAGTAACAGTATTACAGACTGGGGTATTGAGTACAATAGTAAAGAATAAAGAATGCATTTCTAAAAGGCAATGGTTGGACCACAGTTTGAGCACTGTGTGCAGTTTTGGCAACACCATTCTGGAAAAGGTATTGGACAGCATTTTCCCAGCTTTGCCCACCAATGGATTGCCCGGTCCCACCAAAAGTCAATGGACGGTTGGCTAGGAGCCAAATCTCCCACGGCGGGACTGGAAAATCCAGGTCATTAAAACAAAGAAAGGATATGGTATTGATTCACTGAGATGGATCGGGATGGGAAGTGTTATTTATTTGAAACGATTTAAGACATAGAAACAATTTCAGTTGAAGCAGAGGCATTTAAGAGGAGATTTGTTTGAGTCTTTTTTAATTATGACGGGGTTGATTTCAATGAAATGGGAGTGAATATTTTGTCTATTTTCAGTGTTAAGCATCTATAAGATATAGTGCAGCAACTAGCAAAACATTTCTAATAGCCTCTTCCAAATCCATGACTTCCAACATGTAGAAGAGCAAGAACAGCAATTGCATGGGAAAAACATTACCTCCAATTTCCACTGCACTATCAAAGCCTGAACATACACTATCATCCCTTGATCATCATTGGGTCAAAACACAGTAACTCCCACATGCTGAGAATGACTTTTAAAAGCGATAAAGAATAATTATGGTGGAGATCATTTCATTTTTAAGGAATGTTACGACCACACGACAAATGGTGAAATGTCACCTCTATTCTCCCTCACCAAATCTGATTATAACAGTCTTAGGTCATGTGAAACCAACAGATAATGGAGGTCAGTATTCTCCAATGTTGTACTCCTCACCATCACTGCCGGTCAAAACAGAGAATTTGGCACTCAACCAAATATCCATTATTTGTAGCCAGATCAGAAAATTCCAGCAAGGACAAAGAATTCCAACTGCAGTCTTTCATGCCCCAGGAAGTTAAGTGTCTTTTTTGCCATATCCCACAAGCTGGATCATCACTGTGTATTTTAGCTGTCTAGACAGCTTCCATTGCCTTTACAAGGTTCCAGTTTTTCAAAAAAACTCAGCCAGAGAAAGAAAATTTATAAATTACGTCTCTTTTAAAAGGAAAACACATCCTTGTCACAGACAATGAATATTTCGAAGCGGAGGAAGACACAGGGCTGGGCATTGGAATAAAATGGATTTCTCAAGCAAAGAATAATACATACATATCCAATGCAACAAATAGCTTAGATTTGATGACTTTATGTCCTTGACAAAGTTCTGGAGGATATTTTTATTGCCTGGCAGGGAGGAATAAGAATTGAGGAAAACAGAAATAAAAAGTTAGCTATATACACTCTCTATCTTCACCTTTCATCACCCTGTCCATATGATACTAACCGGGTATCTGCCCAAATCTATTGTTCAATGCAGATACTCCATGAAGAAACATGGGGCCTCAACTGTTTACAATTTACATAGATGATCTGGAGGAGGGGGCTGAGTGTAGGGTAACAAAATTTCCTGATGACATGAAGATGAGTGGAAAAGCAAATTGCGTGGAGGGTGCAGAAAGTCTGCAGAGAGACCTGGATGGGCTGAGTGAGTGGGTGAGGACCTGGCAGATGGAGTATAATGTTAGCAAATGTGAGGTTATTCACTTTGGTAGAAATAATAGTAGAAGGGATTATTATTTAAAGGTGAAAAGCTGCAGCATGCTGCAGTGCAGAAGGACCTGGGAGTTCTTGTGCACGAATTGCAAAAACTCAGTCTGCAGGTGCAGCAAGTGATCAAGAAGGCGAATGAAATGTTGGCCTTTATAGTGAGGGGGATAGAATATAAAAGCAGGAAGGTCTTGCTGCAACTGTACAGGGTACTGGTGAGGTCGCAACTGGAGTACTGTGTGCGGTTTTGGTCCCCGTATTTGCAAAAGGATATATTAGCCTTGGAGGGAGTACAGAGAAGGTTCACCGGGCTGATACCGAAGACGAGAGAGTTAGCTTATGAAGAGAGATTGAGTAGACTGGGTCTGTATTCATTAGATTTTAGAAGGCTGAGGGGGGATCTTATACAGAATAACAAGATAATGAAGGGGATAGATAGGGTAGAGGTGGAGAGATTCTTCCTGTTTAGAAAAGATAGCAGAACCAGAGGGCACAGCCTCAAAATAAGACGGGGAGGGGGTGCAGTTTGGAATGGAGTTGAGGAAAAATTTCTTCACTCAAAGAGTGGTGAATCTCTGGAATTCTCTGCCCTTTGAAGTGGTGGAGACTACCTCGCTGAATATATTTAAGTCACAGTTAGATAGATTTCTGATAGACAAGGGAATTAAGGGTTATGAGGAGAAAGTGGGAAAGTGGATCTGATTCACTTCAGATCAACCATAGTCTTATTGAATGATGGGGTGGACTTGAGGGGCAGGGTGGCCTCCTTCTGCTCCTGTTTCTTATGTTCTTATGTTCTTACATCTTTAAAATTAAGAATGGGAAACAATGCAATTTCCTACTGTAAGCAGTTTCTCTCAAAGAAAACTTGGAATTTTAAAATCAAGCCAAGCACGTAAGTCTTAGTGCTACCCCATTCAATTCCTGCTGCCCTAACTGCTTTACTTCAATAGCTTTTAATAATCTCATGGTAACAACATAATATTCATACCTTGAATCTAAAAACTGTGTATAAATAGTTGGTAGTCTGCAACTTTCTCCAATTAAATGATAAATGTTATTATGAAACCCATACTAATGAAACTTGAGACTCATTGCAGACTGAACAATATATATTAATGAATTAATAAGTAATATAATATATCTGCTCAAATCTTGATTTATTCTGTTCCAAGACCTAGACAATTGACATTGTAAAACAAGATTCTGTTTTTTCTGCCTTTCACTCAACAATAGAACTGGGATGAAATATGGAAGCAACTGCCATAGAGAATTTACTTTGGAAATGCTAATCACAAAAATACAGGATTCCTCTCTTTTTCTTGGCAAAGTTAGTGCTGCCATTGTGGTTGTGATGGAGATCCGGAGTGCCTGTGGAGGAGATAAATCACCATCAGTTCAAGTGATCACTGATTATGGATCAGAGTAACAATTGACAGAATTAGTTCACCCACCTGAAGTCAGTTACAGAGGATTTGCATTTCCAGCTGCCCCAGTAACATTCTTGTTCTGAACTGGCACCAAGCCAAATGATGGCACAGCTTGATAATCAAAAAAGAAAATAAAGATTTGCATTTATACAGCATTTTCAATGACCATTCGAGATTTGAAAGTGCTTTACAGATAAAATAATGTTGAGTGTAGATGTTGAATGCAGGAGAAAGGTCTTTATCATTCATTGTCAAATATTTGTTTCAATTTTCAAATTAGGAACATAAGGATGAGAGTCAGCCATTCAGCTCATTATTATTTTTGACAGCTCTATATATTTAATCTGAATTATCTTTCCCTTTTCCATGTCCTTTATTTCTCAATTTAATATTTACCACACTTTTGATCACCTGAAATAACTGTACCTATGACCTTCAGAACTAGAACATTCCAGATTCTTATAACTTAAGTGTGAAACCACTTATCCCATTTAACTGATATGGCCCAAAATACCGTATAATGCAAGTAATTATTTACAAGTTTTCCCCTTCAATCCCAGCAGCCCTACAGTGATTTAACACTCTTCCCTCGAACTCCTCCCGCCAGTCTCGTCAACCCCATGTAAAATTGCAGACAAGATGAGAGTGAGCAGGCAGGCAGTGGGAAGGCCACCCAGCAAACTCTACCCACTTGAAAATCTGCCAGCAGAGAACCATAAAATTCTGCCCCAAAGAAAACCTTTCAGAAAACTACCTATTTCTCCTTTGTCAGAGTCTCACTTATGCTTCTGATGACTAATTCTGGCAATTTTCTCAACATTTATGTTAAAATATACATTTACACAAATCAAAAGTGATTATCTGGTTCTATTGTTTATCACACTTTTATGTTTCAATAAAGGAAATAATAAATACATTTCAGCAGACCCTGTAACCTACAGGGTCTATTGTAATTTCTCACTACTGATGAAATCAGACAGATGCTGGTGTGCAAAACAAATCTGTTCTCGGAAATACATGTTTCATCAAGTTGTGCCAAGATTATAAAAGATTTGATTTTAAAATTGAGTTGGCCTATTCAGATGAATGTTGCCAATTCTCAGTTAATCTGCAAGAGAAAGCAATATGTAGCAGGAAGACGGCAAGCTCCAACTCATGGGGTAATGCACTGAGTCTCAACAGTAGTTCAGGCACAAATACACAGATCCCGTGCAATATGGTCACTGGTGATATCAGCCCATGGACATGGCTATAGTGTAATTTCTCAATGAATGTCTGGTCCCCAGATTGAAGGAAGAAATGGGGGAAAATAAATACATGGGGGCAAAAGACTAGCAAGTAGTTTAGAATAGTGCAACTTTACAAAGCAGTATACTGTGTGGGTAAGTGGAGGAGGAATATACATTGTATTCTCAAATATGAAAATAACTCCCAAATGTTGTAAAAAATATAATGCATTAACATTGCCCCAGAATCTTCAGATTCTATGGATGTGCTAGGATATGAGCTGAGTCCCTCTCACATTCATAGGATAAGTGTCTTGCAGCCTTTTCAATAATTCTTTCCCAGCTGGAAAAGCACAGCTGAATAAACATGGCTCTGGCAGTTTTTACTCTCATCCAATATATCTTCAATGTTATTTTTTGTTTATTTGATGTGAAAAATGAATATTGTTCATAGCAAAATATAAAGTTGTATTGCCTAAGGTTAAATAAATCAACTCACATGATGCAAGATCCAGAAAGTTTGCATATTCATGTGCTGGAGTACTCCCACTGTTTGGTTCTTGCATATTATCATACAGCTGGAGCAATTCATTCATTCCTTAAAGTGTCAAAAAATGATGCATTAGTATCATGGTAAGAGTTTTTCTGCTATCAGGGTCACTAAAATGACTACTGCTTAAAACAATTTGGGAGCTTGATGCTATAATTTTTGATATTAATGGAGATTTTAAAAGAAATATGGCACTCAAGGTGACGATTAATACCTTGGGGAATCTAACTATTTTAGAATTTGAACATCCACACCATGAAATCTGATGGCACAGAATCAGGACACCATCCAAATGCAGAGTTCATGGTACATACTTAAAGGGACCAAGAGCAGGGCTATAGAAAATTAGTCCATCAGCCTCATTTGTACAGTAGAGGCGAGTTGCATGTGTTAGCCATGGCCCCTAAAACAACTTGCTCATCGCATGAGGGTGTAAGCGAGATTAGCTCAAGCATAGCAGAAGGAGACTGAGTAGAAACAGGCAGCGACCTCAGTTACAATCTAAATTATTCAGTATCTTTAGAATGTGCTCATCTGAACTGCATACTGGAGAAAACTGTCACTCGCACTCCAATTTGAGACTGGCATCTGTAACAGGCATCATGCTCCAATTTGCATAAATAATAGGCTGAAGACCAGTTTCAGGCAGATGGTCAAAGTGATTGCAGGACATCCTGATCACTGCAGTGAATCCAGCAAAGATTGAGTGAATGCACACCATGTTTAGAATCGCTTTTCACCTGAAAAATGGGTCCAATGCAAACAAACTTCAAATAATCCGAGGCAAGGCATAACATCAATATGGCTGTCAAACAAAATTCTCTCTTCTCTGTCCCACTTGTGTGATATAACTAGCCTCCAAATAAATTTAGGATCGGGAGTTAGGAACAAGTCCAGCAGATTAGGCAAGTTATTAGGATACAGGGTGACTGAGTGATGAGTTATTCAAAGTTATTCATAATATCATTCATATCAGCTCAACCATTTCAGAAGTGGCGTCCTGACAAAAAAACTTTAATGTCATTAAGCGTAACTAACTCTGCAAAAATAGATGGAAGTGCCACCGCCTGGCAAGGGTCATGAGGGGACAGAAGGGTTGTTGGGGAACGTACATTTTCATGGAAGCATGGAGGCATGAGGGGCTACAAAGTGGTGGAGGAATATAATGGCATGAGCAGGCATGAGGGACTATAGATGTTGTTTGGAGGGTAGGAATAGGAACATTAAGGGCCATAGAAAGTCATCGGGAGTATACATTGGTATGGGAGCATGAGAAGAAACATTTGAAATTGCTTTTCTAAAGGTTCTCTGACATACATTAAGGTTTGTGACATCTCTGAGATGCCGTGAACCATGACTCACTGAAAACCTGGCCTGACTACATGAAAATGTAGTTCTGTGCTGTAATGCTCTATGTTCTATGTTCTAAAATTGTGGATTGCTAAAACATGCCTATCTCAGCAATGGAAATGGCCAGCTTAGGATACAGAATGTGATTTTTTTAACTGAACCAGACTTCACCTTTAAAAGGCATTCCCAATAATTATAAACTCTGGGAATGAGGAAGTAATGGAATCGGATTCTGATGACTATTTTTAAAGGGTTACCAAGTCATCCCATCCTGGCAAAAATCCAGCCCAATAATTCAACTAGTATCTAAGTGTAGGAACTTGGGAAAGTTTCATGCACAGGATGATGCAATGAATGAATTTTCATTAATCAGCTGCAGATTATTTTACCTTATAAGAAAAATATGTATTGCTACAGTTTATCTTACTTGAACACTTTAGTCCACTCCCATAACTTTAGTACTGGATTGTTTTGATGATTGATCCTGGATGCTGATTTTCTCAGGAAGAGGCCATATGCTCAGATTCATTCTAGCAATTTTTCCGCCATTTAAGTCAAAGCCTAATGCTTCCTTCCTCATGAATTTAATTGTGGTACACAGGGGTTTCCCATTGTCTCAAGTTTTCATAATAGAAGTTAGTATAATTATAAACTATAGTGTTAAGGAATTTAAAGAAAATGTTCAACACCTGATGGATGTTGGTCTTTCAATGAGGCTTGGTGGCCATCTTCCAGCTGCCTAAATTCTACACAGCGGAATTCCTTGACTAAACCTCCCCTTCTGTTTACCCCTCTGTGCTCTTTCAAGACCCAGGAATGTTTAACTATATAAGAGATACTGGGTTGTTTTGCTTTCTTGATGTATTTGATGCATTTATATATAAGGCTCCTGCCCAAGTCTGGTTGGCACAAAATCAATGCTGTTAAAATTGGCAATTGGTAGGAACAAAGCTGGAAATGGAACTACTCCATTTTAGGTGCTCACCTGCTCAGTTTCTGCTCATAGACTTTCTTCCTATTCCCCACCAGAACCCCTCAAATTTCCGTGAGTGGACATGAATCTATACAAAGAACTTATTCAAGCATAGTGTTCGCAGTAGGAAAACTAGCGTGATTCCCATGGTCATCATGTCTCTGTTGTAACCAATTTGAATATAGGACCAAAGGAGGAAACAAGAGAAATTTTCTTCATCCTTGTGGCCAGTTTCTGAATTGAGATTTTAGTTTTATCCTTGTTTGCTAGAAGAGAGGTCTGCATCAGGCATGGTTAAGGAGCCAGTGCACCAAATCTGTGTGATCCTTATTTTGGATAAGTGCAGGAAACTAGACATTGTGATGTCCAACAGAGAGGGTCATAGGTTTTTTTTGCCGTTTATCTTTGTGTTTAATTTATTTTGAAAAATCTATATTAACTTAGAATGATTTTCACTTTGAGAGTTTGTATTATTTTTGTCGTAGAACATTGCAAGTTATATTTGCATTAGCTAGGATTTGTGAGATCACTCTGCTTAGAACAATTAAAAAACTGTATTGGCAGCGTCTTGTCAAGGCCCTGTAGAATGCAGATGGTGTTAATGTATAGATGAAAATGCAAGCTAATTTATAAGCTGCAATGTGAGAAATAACTTATTCATGTATTTCTTTAGTGATGTTGAATAATGGACAATTTTTGCTTATGACGCCTAAGATCCCGACTCTTTTTTGAATGGCTCTTTGTAATCTATGATATCCACCTGAATGAGCAGACGAGGCCTCAGTTTAATTTTAACAACAGCAGGAGAGATTTAGTTAGGGAATTCCAGCGTGTAGGGCCTATGCAGCTGAAAACATGGCCACAAACTGAACAGTGAGAATTATCAGACAAAAAATAACACTGAGCCAAAAAAGATATTACAGTGGGTTAAATGAATGCACATTTTGTTGTAACAGAGAATATACATTTGGACAAAAATACTAAACTTTACAACACCACAATCACGTAATCATAACCATACATCACACCTTTGTCTGATCCTGTCTTTGAAGTAAAATGGTTAGAAATATAATTTTATGATTCTGTTGATTTGAGCTATGTCTTATGTTATTCCTTTCTAGGATTAGAAAAAGATTTCAACATCATATAAATGATGCTTCTAAGTTTCACTCTAGTTTCAAGTGAGGCAAAATTAAAAATGATGTAAGTGCCATATATCAGGAAAACTGAATGCATTATTACTATAGGAAAGTTCATGCATTTAAAGGAGTGTTGTGTTGAATTTTACTATTCAGTAAAATTGGCTATAACCTCTGTGGTAACAATTTTCATGACCATTCGCTGTAGATAACAGGTAATGTCTTTCACTTGTCCCCAAGAGGGTCAATAGCTGGAATCTTGTTATCTCAGTGGTGGCGAATTTGGAGATGGAAAGGGTCTTTACTTAAGCAGATAGTGGTGTACTTGAACCCCGCTGCCTTTCAGAATTCTTCAGAATTATGTTCTGGGTGAGAAGCCTACAGTTAAACTTCCTGGCCAACTGCTAATAGAGACCCTTACATAGACAATTAATGGCCACTTAAGGTCCTCACGTTGCTACCACTGCTATTAATTCAGCTGCAAGCAGGATTTTGGCACACATGACAGATAAAACTGCTCGGCCAACTTCTCAGTTCTAGGAAAGGGGCCTTGAGGGTAGGGGTGGAGAGTGTCCCTCTCCATCATAGAGCCCTGCCTTTAAAAAAATACCCTTGCTGCCAGACTTCCTGCACCCCTCTTCCAGTAAACTCCTATCCTGCAGAAACATGCCCCTCCCGCACTCACCCAGCCAACCCTCACCCCACACTACCCAACTATGACCTGATTCATTGCACAATCTGGGACTCCTGTAACTGCTGGCAGCAGCCACAACCTTCCCAGTGATGCTGCTGAGCACGTGAGCTGCTGGCCTCTGATTGGCTGGAAGATCTCGGTAAGCGAGACTTCCATCCCCAGGGCCTTGATTGCAAGAAAAGGCCCTCTGCTGGCCTCACCATTGCTTGATTGGCAAATGTTTCAGCAGACATTCCCAAGAAACAACTGCGCATGTTTCTCCCTGGCCAGCAGGCGAGAACCCCGATGCCTCAACAAACCTCTGCTGAATAACCAGCTCAGTACGTGTTAGAAAAGATTTATTAGGATACGACCGGGATTGATGGTTTAAGTTATAAGGAGAGGCTGTATAGACTGGAAGTTTTTTTTCTGGAGCGTAGGAGGCTGAAGGTTGATCTAATAGAGGTCTATAAAATAATGAGGGGCATAGATCAGCTAGACAGTCAATATCTTTTCCCATGGATAGGGGAATCTAAAACTAAAAGTCATAGGTTTAAAATGAGAGGGGAGAGCTACAAAAGGGTCCAGGTGGGCCCTTCACACAAAGGATGGTGAATGTCTTGAACAAGCTGCCAGAGGCAGTAGTGGAGATGGGTACAATTTTGTCTTTTAACAGTTATGTGAATAATATAGGTTAAAAGAGATATGGGCCAAATAAAGGCAATTGGGGCTAGTTTAGGGATCAAAAAAAAGGGACAGAATATATATGTGCTGTAAACCTCTATGACTCCATGTTAGAACTTGAAAATGTTCTATGCGCAGAATCGTGCAATGAATGATGATCATGAATCAGTTGCAGATTATTTTACTTTTTAAGAAAATTATGTATTATTATGATCTGTTTATTTCACGTGAAGATTCTGGTCCAATGAATTTCATCTCATAGAATCCCTACAGTGTAGAAGAGACCATTTGGCCCATTGGGTCTGCACCAACTCTCTGAAAGTACATCTTACCTTATCCCTGTAACCCCACATGTTTACCCCGCTATTCCCCTAACCTACACATCTTGAGCACTAAGCTGCAATTTATCATGTCCAATCCATCTAACTTGCAAATCCTTAGTCCTGTATTACCCTGATAATTGATGATTGACTCTGCATGTTGATTTTCTCTGGAACACACCAAATGACCTGACAGCTGCCTTCTGCATTCTTCATGCTGAATCTCGTTGAGGTACACAGGTACTTCCTGTTGGCTTGAATTTTCACCTACATCAGAAAAAATAGTGTAACTTGAAGATTGTGTTTACTCACATGTTCATTGCAACAGCTCGACTCAATGCAGCACAGCAAAAAAAATTAATTCATACATTCCATATGTCACATGGTTTTGAGATGGTTAATCTCTTCAGTGATATTATAAATGATAACATATTGCCAATAATAAGGACAGAGGATACAGCAGGATAAGAGGATACAGCAAGGTATTGATTTGTTGGAGACTTTGGCAGAGAGATGGCAGATGGAGTTTAATCCAGACACGTGTAAGGTTATGCATTTTAGAGCCTCTAATACAGATAGGAAATATACAGTAAATGGCAGAACCCCTGTGAGTATTGATAGGCAGAGGGATAGGCACAGGCGCACAAGTTACTGAAAGTGGCAACACAGATGGAGAAGGTAGTCAAGAAGGTACACTGCATGCTTACACTTATCGACTAGGGCATGGAGTTTAAAAATTGGCAAGTCATGTTGCAGCTTTATACAACCTTATTTAAGCCGCACTTGGAATATTGTGTTCAATTTTGGTTGCCACACTACCAGAAAGATGTGGAGGCTTTGTAGAGGGTACAGAAAAGATTTACCAGGTTGTTGCCTGGTGAAGTGGGCATTCGCTATGAGGAGAGGTTGGAGAAACTTAATTTGTTCTCACTGGGGTAACTTGATAGAAGTCTACAAGATTATGAGAGGCATGGACCGAGTGAATAATCAGAAGCATTTTCCTGGGATGGAAGAGTCAATTACTGAGTGCATAGGTTTAAAGCATGAGTGGCAAGGTTTAAAGGAGATGTACAAGACATGGTTTTTGCACAGAGGGTGGTGGGTATCTGGAATTCGCTGTTGAGGGAGTTAGTGGAAGCAGGTACAATAATGACTTTTAAGGGGTGTCTTGACAATACATGAATAGGATGGGAATGGAGGGATATGGAGCCTGGAAGAGGAGGGGGTTTTAGTTAAGTCACGCAGCATGTCAGTGCTGGCTTGGAAGTCCGAAGGGCCTGTTCTTGTGCTGTAACCTTCTTTGTTCTTTGGGTTCAATGCATATGTAAAATGAGATACAGTTTTATGATCCGTAGACTTTATTAGACTGTTTCTTTAAATTTAATGTAAAACAGAATCCCCTGGAATGAGCAATGTTGTGAAGTCACACTGAACTCTGTCTAACGAGAGTTTTAGTTGTCAGGAGGAATGCAAACCAATCAAACCCTATGGAAAGTCAGGCACAAGCTTTAATATCTAGCCACTAACAACAAGATAATTGTTTTTGCTGATTGCGAGGTGGGAGTGGGTGGTGGGCATGGGAGAGTGCCTCTCAAATTCACAGAGGCAGCCAGACCAACAGTTGAGGAAGAAGATCCATAAAATGTACTGCTCTGGCAGGCAGAAGAAAATAACTACTTTGTGTTAACCACCAAGCAGAAGGTCAGTGAGAACAGAACCCATGTTTGGAAACAAGGACTGTGAAGAGTGAAAGGACATGGAATCATCAGAGGATACCTTGCAGCAGGAAGTCTATTCAATTAGACTGAAAGGATATGGTGAAGGGGACTTTATTCAAGTGACTTAGCTTCACATCATCATCATTGCTTTGCTATTCCAATCTTCCCATCTTTTTATGTGATGCACCACCTTGGTAAAATAATTCTGGTCCAATCCTACTGCATATTACTGAATTACCCTGATAATTGATTATTGACTCTGCATGTTGATTTTCTCTGGAACACACCACATGACCTGATGGTTGCCTTCTGTATTCTTCATGCTGAATCTCGTTGAGGTACACAGGTGCTTCCTGTTGGCTTGCATTTTTACCTACATCAGAAAAATTAGTTAACTTGAAGATTCTATTTTCGTACCTGTTCATTGCAACAGCTAGAATCAATGCAGCACAGCAAAGAAAATATTCATTCATGCAAACTAATTGTCATTCTATATGTCACATGATTTTGAGATGATTAATCTCATCAGTGATATTATAAATGTCAACATATTACCAATAGTAATGATAATAATATTGGATTCAATGCATCCTCTTGGCTAAGATCCTACGATAAAAGACACCAAATAACCTTTTCATCGCATCTTTATCAAATCACCCATCCAATTAAATAAACAAGGATGAATTATTCACACTTAAGAATTTCCTTCATGCTTGTTTTGCAGGTGCCTTTACCTGTCTTACTGTTCTGACACATTGCCATCTATAGGATGCCCTGAGATAGCTGTGCACTATGAGGTTCCAGCTTCTGACTGCAACTGACTGGTGCCTGTCAGCCGGTCTCAGCTGACTGGCTGACACGCAACAGCAACAACACTGGTGGGAGGATGAAGGCTATCATCCTTAGAAAGGACAGCAGGCTTGTTCTCCATGGAGCATTACTGTCATTTCCCAGGGTGGCACTTCAGCAATTCTAATGAACTATGGAAGAATAGATTGCTGCAGGAGCGTACAGGCTTGAGAGAACTGAAATCCACAGCCATGATAGCAGAAGTCTGAGCTGACATGACAACAAGCATGCATTTCCTGACATCAGTCTGAGCTATTGCTGCAGCACTGGGATGTTGGGTGGTTTCTGCCTATGTTTCAGTGGAAACGGAGACAATGGCCATCAGGCACTCCTTCATAGTCATGGAACTAATCATCACTTCCGCAGTAGAAACAATGGGCTTCAAGCTCTGTATAACGCTCTATGGGCAACTCCATGATCCATGACAGGATTGGTGGCAGGCTGGGCTACATGCCAAGTATTGGTGTACATGCTCTCCTGTATGCTGCCCCATCACAGTTGTCACGTGAGTCCTCTGTAACAGAACTGATTTATGACCTTAACCTCCAGTTATCCTTTCTCACTGCTGGACTGAAACCCATTGGTACTTGATGGCTCATCAGGTATGGATTCCAATTCTGTACTACCTTCTAAAGTTTGCACAGTGCCAGTACCTGAGCTAGTGGCACTGAGTGCCACATCAACTGACAATACTTCTCCATCACTGCTGTGCTACAGCTCTGATATGGTACTGTCCTTGCCCTCCCTCCTTAGGCTGCTGTGATTGGGTAAGCAGCAATTCCTGGGTGTCTGAAAGCATAAAATCAATTAGGCAGGCTTGGGGTGAACAAGTAAAGGGTGCAGAAAGCAAAAAGACCCATGGTTATGTCAGTTTCAGCTTACATTTCATATAAGGTAGCAAGATGAGGGGGAGGTGAGAATTGAAAAGAGGTCTGAGGCTGGCATCATTGAACAATGTATAAAAAGGTATGTAAAAAGGCATGACAAAAGATTAGCAAGATACTTTAACAACATGTTAATGGTAAAATATTAGTTAAGGAAAATATGGGCTATATTAAAGATGAAGAAGGGAATTTGTGTGTAGATGCCTGAAGCTGTGGAAAGAGATTTAAATGAATATTTTGTCTCCATGTTAACAAAGGAAAGGAATGTTGCAGACATAGTAATCCAGGAGGAACACTCAGATATTGGACGGGATAATCATAAAGAGAGAGAAAATACTCAGAGGGATGGAATTCTTGAAAGTTGATAAGATGCCAGGGCCAAGTAGATTGTTTCCAAGGCTGCTGAAGAAGGTCAGGAAGGAGATAGCAGATATTCTGAAGATGATGTTCTAATCCACATCATAGATACAGGGGAGCTACTGGAGAACTAGAGAAATGCAAACATAGTTCTATTGTTTAAAAATGGATCAAAAAAGATGCCAAATTATAGGCCAATTAGTCTTACATCGGTGGCGGGCAAATTAGTAGAATCAATCCTGAGAGGTAAGATTAGCTGTCACATAGAAAGGCATGGACTAGTCAGAGAAGGTCAGCATGGATATTTTAAAGAAAAGTCTTGCCTCACAAATTTGATTGGATTCTTCAAGGAAGTGACAAGAAGGGATGATGAAAGTAGTGCAGTGGATGTTGTGTCTATGGAATTTAGCAATATGTTTGACAAGATCCCAAATAGCAGATTAGTAAAAAAAAGTAAAAGCCTATGAAATACAAAGTAACGTGACAAACTGAATAAACAGTTGGCTTAGTAGCAGGAAACAAAGGATAAAAATTGATGGATGCCCTTGTGAATGGAAAGTTGTTTCAAGTGGTATTCCATGGGGCTCGGTGCTGGTACCCTTATGCTTGTGTAATATATTAACATGAACATGGGGAGCACAATTGTGAAACTTGCAGTTGACGAAAAGATTGGCTTATTAGTGACAGTATAGGGGATAGCTATAATCTCCAAAACAATATAGATAGGTTGGTGGATTGCTCAGTAAAGTGGCGGATGGATTTTAATATAGAGAAGTGTAAGGCAATATTTAGGGAAGTCAAACAGTTATAGGAACACACAATAAATAGGAGTACACTAAGAGATGATATGAAAGATCTTGGCGTATAAGTATTTGGGTCCTTGAAGGCTGCGGTTCAAGTAAATAAGGCTCTAGAGAAAGCATATGGAGTGCTCTCCTTCACTGACAAAGATATAGAATATAAAAGTAAGGGTGTAATGTTGGAATTGTATTAAACACTGGTGAGGCCACAACTGGAGTATTGTATGCAGCTCTGGTCATCATATTACAGGAAGGACAGAATTACACTGTAGGGAGTGCAGAGGAGATTTACAAGAATGTTGCCAGGGTGTGTCACAATCAGCTAAATGCCATCATTGTAACGAGGAGACAAAATGAAACCTGTCTCAAGAGAACTTGGCATGGGCAAATTAGAAATCACAACTTCCTTCGCTGAAAATGGAAGGGAGCCAATATTTGCTCCAGAACTTGTTAAAGAGGAATGGGCACTGATTTTTTTGAGTTAGTTATTTAGCTGTTTTTTTCAAGAATATTCCCAGCTGTTTAAATATAGCAAAAATTGTAATTTGGTACAGGTTATTTTGCAAAAAATTCTAAAAATTGATCAATTACATTACTGATTATAGAGATCAATGTCAACTTACTCAATGTAGGTCCATTTCATAAGCATGAACACCAGTGATTGCAATGGGCTGGGTTTTGTTCTGACTTGGGGCTTAAAAACATTCAAACATTGCACCATGTTCTGCAAGCATCTGCCACCCATGTGAACAGGAAATACAATCGGGCAGCGCCTTGGCAATTTGATTGGGGGATCAAAATCCAACCCGATATCTATTTTTAGCCCAGAATGAAACAATCCTATCAAAAATTCTGAATCGATCTGCATATCTTCACCATGGCACTGGGGAAAAAGATGCAAATGCTCTCCTAATAGGTCAGGAGATAATCAAACATATGGCTTGGCATGATACATTACAAAAAAGTGCAAGCTTTGAGACTTACTCTGCTGAAATTATCATTCTCAGTCGAATTAGAACGGTGTTAAAATTAATCTCAGGATCTCTGCACTAAGGATAGAACAATCAACCAAATTTTCTGTTATTTTGTTAACTAGATATAACTGTAGGAAATCGCAAGAATGTGGATATCATATTTGGAGAGGAGTGAGTATCCACTAATGGTTTCAATTATCAGTATAAAAGCACTAACAAACTCTCACATAAAGAATGTCACTTGCATGAGGTGTTGGCACTGTACCAATGTACTTCTCAATATTACTTTTAGAGAGTAGTATGAGTTACAAGTCTAGAAATCAGATTGTTTTGGATATTTGATCCTTTTGCAGTCATACACTTGTTCAAATTAAAGATAACAAACTGAGGAAATTTTACCCTTAACATAAAAATGAGTTCCAACAATTTAAAGAAGCTAGCTTTGACAATCATGAGTATGTTCAAATTCCCACTGGCAGGTCTTTTCAGTCCACGGATAGCTAATCATAAGCAATCACATCTAAGCTCTGGCTTCCTAATAAATCATTTATAGTAGAAACATAGTGTAATATAACAGGATATAAAAATTTATGTAAATTAGGATGTAGGTGTCCCTGATGAGTCATAGAGGTTAACAGCATGGAAATGGCTCAATTTGTTCATGCTGCCCAGTTTTTTTCCATTGAGCTATTCCCAGTTGCCTGCTTTTGGCCCACATCTCTCTATACTCATCTTACTCATGTAACCAGCTAAATGCTTTTTAAAAGACAAAATTGTACCTGTCTTTATTACTGCCTCTGGCAACTTGTTCTAGATACTCACCATCCTCTCCGTGAAAAAATTATCCCTCTGGACCCTTTTCTATCTCTCTCCTCTCACCTTAAACCAATGCCCTTTAGTTTTAGACTCTCCCATCTTTGCGAAAAGATATTGACTATCTACTTTATCTATGCTCCTCATTATTTTGTAGACCTTTAAGGTCACTCCTAAACCTCCTGCGCTCCAGGGAAAAAAAGTCCCAGTCTACCCAGCTTCCCCTTATAACTCAAATCATCAAGTCCTGGGTTCTGGTTTGCTTTAAAATTATACCATAACATAAAGATCTCCTTTTTTCTCAGCAATTATTTTAGTTAGAAGGGCAATCTATGAGTTTTTGGTTGAAACTCGAATATATTTCCTACCTAGACATATGGTCTGATTATTCTTCCTTCACAGGTAATTTTATTTCCATTTAAGTTGAGTTTTAATGTTATATGCGGCTCAAAGGAAATAAAAACAAAATACAAATTGCAGTGTATAAACAGTTTTTATTTTCTTCCATTATTTCAGACCTGCCTCCTGATCTTTATTTTACTATAGGTATAGTCGTGGACAGCTGTTCCCTGCTTCAAATACATCTCTTAAAGTTAATGCAGTTTTTCATAGTAGAAACACAATAGAATAAATTATCATTTCTGATGACATTTATTCATTTCTTCTGGACCTTATTGTAAAACTAATACCAATTTTCAGACTTTATATTTGTACAGGCACAAAATAATGTTCTGAGCTTAGCTTGAGTTTGCATTAAAGACATTTGTGTCACAAATCACAAAAGAGACTTCAAGTTACACATTGTAAATATTTGCATGCAAGGAACTCAGATTAAATTCTTACCTCACCATTTTGATAGAAACCGTAATCTGGTGAGTTGAAATGGATTAATGTCTTGTTAAAATAGTGGACCAAAAAATTTAACAAGAACGTGAGAACAACTCGCAAGCTTGTATTACAAAATTGTGTTTGCATCACCACAAATTTGAAAATGGAATTCTGAATAAAGAATTTGCAGAAAAAATTGAGTCAATACTGGTTCATTTCTGAGAAGTATCTGTAGAGTAAAGATTAATATCAGGAGCACCAGATAATCATGTGACATTGTGTCATGGTTAAGAGATGAAGCTCAAGTGGGGAGCAGAAGTACAACCTTGTGTGGAGTATTGAGATGCAAATAGAACTGCAAGTAAACAAAAATATTTTTTCTGAACAACAGATAATGACAGCATTCTTTGGGTAATAGGCAAACTGCTGGAAACCTCAACTAGACCCAAATCCAAGATGAAACAACAGCAAAAGAGAATATTGAATCCATTATATAAAGTAAATTGGAAACATTTGACTTTTTTTTATTTGAAAGGAATCATTCCTCTTTTCAGTGGATCTATTTTAATATATTTGAATGTTGGCCAGGTTCCTCAGTTTTCTCACAGACCAAAAGGAAACAACAAATTGTTTTAATAACACCTGACAGTATTAAGTAGGAGGAATGCTCAGAAAGTTAGATGACTGGTTCTTTAATAATGCAGCTCATGTGACTCACTATGATTTTTGATCCACGTTACAGAACATAACAATCTCAAAAAATAGTTGAACATTAAAATAGCAAATGATGTGAAAAAGAAATCAATAGTGCTGCAGCCAATATTGAAATGCATTTCTTTACAAGATTGTCGAAAAAAAGAGACATGCTATCAAAGCTTTTCATCTTACACCCATCAGGACAGATATGTAAAAATATGAGCTGCGAAGATAGTAATAATTTATATTGCATGAAAAGAGAATGCTAATTTGTTGGCAAGTGGATTCTGATTGGTAGACATGTTGCCTTGGGAAATGTACTCGGTAACAGTTAAGAGCCAAGCTTTTATTTAAATTTAAACTTAGTAGTTCAATTCTGATTGATCAAGGCATTGCCATGGGAAATGAACCAGAGATTGGCTGTCCCTCAAGTTTTGTCTAGTTGAAAAAGGCACTGTATACAGACATACTCGTCCCATCTGAAAAGGAAAGAGAACTGTGGAATGTTTCTAGCATGCATAAATGAACCACACTGCGAGCCTGATTGATAAATTGAAACCTAATTTAAAATTAACTCTTAACACTATCAGGATTATTTAGCAAGTTTCCAACTGTGGAATCACATTCAATGTTGTACACTACTTAGTATAACTTTTAGTATAAATCTCATGCAGTATAAATTGTTGTTCCCTTTGTAACTGATATTTTTGTGAATCTCCTGATGAATACAAGACAAAAACTTTGACAGCATGTCACTTTTTCAGCAATGTGTAGGTTCTGTACAGCCAAATGACTACTACTTAGAATAAAAGATTCTCCATTTTTGTTTAACATCCCCCCACAAACAAAGTATTATGAATATAGTATTTAATAGCTGGGATTTTTCCAAGAAAAAACTAAGTCCTTAATTCATGTGAAGACAGGAGTAACTCCTGCTGAATTTTAGAGGGATTTTCAGATTGAATCTCCCACACTCTCTGCAACCGAGAGTGTCATACAGCAACCCACCACCCCATTGCTGCCCTTGCTAACCCTCCTCCCTTACCACCCAATTGCTGGCCTCCTGGATGTTGCCAGGCAAATTTCTATGTCCCCGTTCTCTGGCCAACCCCAATCTTACTGACCGACCAACACCTACCCCCTCCCCCCCCATACCTGGCCAGTCCCAATCAACCCCACTCAGCAGTCCTGACCCATGCCCTGCCCCACCCAGATCACTATCCATCTTCCCTCTGCCACTGATCCTGATTGGAGAGTAGCAGCAGTACCCCAACCATGATTGCACCCCCAATTGATCCCATCCCCAATAGGCTCCACTCTCTCTGGCCCACCTCCTTGTCAGTGCTCACTGTCATTTTGCCCGTAGCGCATTGCCAGTTTGTCCTTGGGCAGTGCCAGAGAGCCAGGTTGGCACTGCCTAGGGAGCACTCCCCTTACACCCTGAGGGTCCTCAATGGTCCCTCCAGAAGGATTGGGCCGCCTGTTCCCTTTGGTGGGAAGCAGTTGTAAACCCTGCTGGAGTGAACCACTCCTGGCAGGGGGAACATTAGTGGGCCCAGAGACTTCAGTGCTGGGCCCATTAATAACACTGAAATATGGATTACCTTATTGATTTCTGGAGTGGAGTTGATTACTCTGGAAATCTTAGGCTGGGGGACACACAGCCCAGCAGGAAGCCCTTGAAATGGCCTCCACTGGTATCTCCCAGCTCACTATGCTCAGTTTAGTAGGTTGGAAAAATCATCCCCAGTTTCTTTTACAAACATAATAAAAATGTAAGGCTGGCTGGTCCATTTTAATTGTTCTATTATTCAGAATAAATATGACAGTTAGAATTTTATTAGTGTCAAGATTTGAACACCATAAGCAGGTTGATGAATTGTGATGGACACCTGAAAAGTAAAATGTGTGATAACCAAAAATGTTTCTAATGCTGCTGTCATTTTATATTTATTTGAGTACTTACAGCGCACCTGTTATCTGGATTTATAACCTTCAAAAAACCAATTTCAGAAATAGACTCTAGAATTAAATTTACCTGACATTAGAACATTTCTGCATTCATACACTTCCATGATTTCTTGTAGATGGTCAGAGTTTGATCTGCAATTCCATGCTAAACAAGAATAAAATATGTACCATTAAGGATAATATCTGTGATCAAATGTATTAATGAAATTTGGATGACAAAAAGAGAAAGTAAGACGTGTTACTATTTGATTCCAATAAGTATATCTCAATGTGAATTTTGTTGTCCCATTATTTAATGTGATCGTCCAAGTTACATGCATTTATGTAGGACAGGAAATCCATACTGTCTTCATGACTGCCAGCGGCAATCAAATGTGGCACACCTCAGGAAAGCAATCTGCTATTTTAGTATTGGATTATATTGGGATTGGTACACACTGCTCATCAATTTTCACTGAGAAAACATTACTTTGCATTGACTAGTTGTGGTTTATTTCCAGAAAGTAATCTATTCAGTTACAGCCAAATTGGAAGGAGTGCACTGTCTGTCTCTGGTTCCACTTTTTCAAAGAACACAATATATATCTACATGATATTTTCAGCTAGCTGTACAGCCAAATATGTGCTTTAGCTATGATTCTCAGAATAACTACTCAATGCCTACGTTTCTTCAATAAACAACAAATTATTCATTTATTATAAAATTATGATTGTCAAATAGAAAGGGAAAGCTTATTAACATACAGTATACACACACACACACACGGTTCAAAGGGAAAGAATTGATAAGGAATCGTTTAAAGGCATCCAGGTTATAGTTTGGTTTCTAAGCTCTGGGAAACAATCAATGACTCTTGCATTAATTTTCATTCATACTTCGAGGAAAACTTGCAGTCTCTTAATTTCAGAGCATCTATGGAACAACATTCATTCACTGTCTGCTTTGGACCAGATCTGGAGTTTCAGGGGATCATTGTCCTCTTTGCCCATGCACTTGATCCTCCTTGTTTATGAAGCAAAACAGTCCTACCCAGATTTTAAACACAGTTTATAAAACATAAAGCCAGAAATGACCATGTGCCCTCTTGTGAACAATCCATTTGGATCAAGGGTTTCCAGTTTCTTCAAACAATTTAATTGTCTTATCCTATAAAATGCTGTCTTTTCCAAGAAGCCAATGATGTGGCATTGGACTGGGATAGGCACAGTAAGAAGTCTCACAACACCAGGTTAAAGTCCAACAGGTTTATTTGGATTTGTGATTATAGATAAATCTGTTGGACTTTAACCTGGTGTTGTGAGACTTCTTAAATGTTTTCAGAAAGAGCAGCAACCAGAGACTTTGCATTAACCTTTTAAGAGATAGTGCATTTAAAAAAAACACAAATCTTTCCAGAATATTCTTAGTCTGGAAGACATACCATTTTGTCGTAAAAGCATTTATGACAATTCAAAAATATAGCACCACTCTGATCCGTTGAACTGTTTTCTGATATTAAAATGATTGGCCTCTTATGATTCTTGCGGTCCATATTCAAAATTTTTTAAATTGAGTAAGTCTTATGGTAATGGAATTCTACCTTGCCCCAGTAATCTTCACAGGGTGATAAATCCAATCATCAAGAGGCTGAATATGTTGGGACTTATTTCCCTGGTGCACAGGAGGCTTAGGGGTGATCTTACAGAGGTCCAAAAAATAATGAGGGGCATGGATAAGGCAGATAGTCAACATCTTTTCCCAAAGTAGGGGAAATCTAAAACTAGAGGGCATAGGTTTAAGGTGCAGAGGGGCAATATTTTCACACAGAGAATGGTGAGAGTCTGGAACGAGAGGCCAGAGCTAGTAGTAGAGATGGGTACAATTTTATCATTTAAAAAGCATTGCAGATAATTATTTGAGTAAGGTTGGTGTGGTGAATATGGGCCAAACATGGATAATTAGGACTAGCTTACTGGTAAAAACTGAGCAGCATGAACAAATTGGGCCAAAGGACTTGGCTACACGTTGTAAACCTCTATGACTCTACAGCACACTTCTCCCATACCTACACCATAGTATGCAGAATTTAGGACTTACCTGAAGAATGCCTAGAGTTACCTCTAGTGGGTTCAATGGCTGCCCATTGAACCCACTAGAATTGCAGGGGGGGGAGGGGTGCAGTTGCAGAATTCAGTAGGAGTCTAAAAAATTGGTTTCACACCAGCATGAATTTCCCATTCATATTCTGTTGGTTTCCATTATTGTGGATTGGAAAACCCACTAGAAGCCAGCATGAATTAGATTTGTATGTCACTAATGGAATGCAGATGAAGGCATGACCAGCATCTTCACCTCACAATTGATTTTCTGTGAAGTTAGTGGGAAAATATGCCAGTCCAAAACATATTTGGAACAATGTAGTGTGCAGAAGTTGGGACTTACCTGAAAAATGCCTAGGGCTGCCTCTGGAGGTCAGGACAGAGGCTACTAGCAACCCTAAACCCTGAAACATCAGAGCAGTATGTTGGGGAAGCATCTATCAGGTGAATCCTCTGTTTCAGAAAAAAAATCAGGAGGTCTTATCTTCCAGCCTTATAGTGTTCCTAATGCAGAGTTCATCTTCTTTCTTCAATAGAGGTCAGTGATGTTGGGTGCCTCTTTGATATGGCATCCAAATATGGGAGTGGGACATGTGCAATCAAGCTTTCCCTGTCATGAATCCCCCGGATGCTTAATTCATGAGGTCAGGAGTGGAGAATATGTTGTGGTTTCTCATTGGTTTCTGCAGCAGGAAACACTTCCTGTCTCTAACTCTGCCCCAGCCACAGGACTCTGCCTCAAATAGAAGAATCCTACCCAAACAGTTGCACTCATTCACACCTTTCCCCACACACACACACACACACACACACACACAAAAGCAACCATTTTCCTGCAAACTATTAAGTAGCAACTTACTACTTACTAAGCTTGGCCCAGCTAAAATCTGCAATAAAAAATAATGCTAATAGAAATGTTTATGATTTGAAACAGGATAGATTACCATCAATGCAGTGAACATCCTAATCTTTATCTAGGCATTCTGGAGCTAGGGGCTAAATTGAATTTTAAATGTTATAGTGTAGCTTAGGTGTGAATAATATATATTGACAACATATGAACCATAAGATAATACAGCTTTTTGGAGCATCAAATGGTGGTTTCATGGCAATGGAAAATGTCCATTCAACCTTCCACATTACAGTTGTCAGTCTGCACATTGCCCATGAGGATACAAAGTTATCTCTATTCTGCTTTCACCTGACGCCTGGTTGTTGGCTCAACACACTGATGGAGTGGCTGGAACTTATCTCTAAAACACAGATTAAATCTGACATGAGAAACCAGGAAAAATGACAAAGATTTTGCCAAACAGCTAATGTCACTCTCACTCTCACACTGCAATAGAATTGAATTTCTCATTGCACGTTGTATATTATACAAAGTATATTGTATATCAATGAATATTTCATATATAATTTTATACACAGCTAAGGATGAGGTTACAAAATCTTTTCTTTTTCTAAGATAGTGAATCTTACAATTAGATCCCAGGACTATCAGAAAGAATATATATTCTACCAATGGTAATCCATAATATTAAATGGAAATACACATCACCTCATTGCATCTCTTGGTTTTCTTTGACATGATAGTTGCCTTTAACTAGGGAAGTTGGATGCAGGCTGGGAACAATTTTTTTTACAAAGAACTGTTTTGCCCTCCAATCTCACCAGAGCAATTCCAGCAAACCGTGAATCCTTACTTGGCAGAATCAGGCTTTTTGGCCCATTGAGCCTGCACCTAGTATCTTACTAGGCTCTTTCTCCCACCCTATCCCCGTAACCCCACATATTTACCATCTAGATTACCATCTAATCTACACAACTTGGAACACTAAGGCGGCAATCCACCTAATCTGTACATCTTTGAACTCTGGGAGGAAACCAGAGCACCTAAAGGAAACCAATGCAGGACTGGGGAGAACATGCAAACTCCACCAGAGGGCCCTATTTTATCATTTTGATTCTAAGTGCTGGGTGAACTTGAAACTGAAAGTGTTTCAGATCTGACTTTCAGATCCATTCAAAGGACCACTCCCCTCCCCCATCTGTCTAAAAAGATATCAGCAATTCTGAATCATGCTGCAAAAGCCTGTGAGTGGAGCTTAATGCGCCTGAAATCCTGCAACACTGATCTGTGCCCCCAACTGCAGATGCGCAGAAAATGCAGCTCCCCTGCCACATCCCTCCAAGGCCGGATAATGCCTTCCCCTGACCTCCATAGATATTGCTCAACTCTTCTAACATTACTGTGCCCCTTATTCCCCCCATGTTCCCACCGCCGATCAGTTGAGGGTCCCTTCCCCTCAACTGATCTCAGGCAGAGTGGCAGCAGACCCCTCCCATCCCTCCCCACTGATCTCAGGCAGAGTGATGTGGAGATGCTAGCATTGGATTGGGGTAAAACAGAAAGAAATCCCTTCTTCGGGCTGGCTGGGAGTACTAATCGTAAAAAGGACACAAAAACACAAACTCAATTTACAAGCATAATGATAGGAATGTGAATATTTACAGCTAATCAATTCTTAAAGGTACAGACAATGTGAGTGGAAAGAGCTTTTCACTCACATTGTCTTGTTTCCAGACAGGAAAGTTAGTGAGATTTTGCAAGTCCAGGCAAGTTGTAAGGGTTACAGATAGTATGACATTATCCCAAGATCCTGGTTGAGGCCGTCCTCATGTGTGGCATGAACTTGGCTATCATTCTCTGCTCAGCGACTCTGCGCTGTCATGTGTCCTGAAGACCACCTTGGAGAATGCTATCCGAAGATCAGAGGTTGAATGCCCGAGAATGCTGAAGTGTTCCCCAACAGGAAGAGAACAGTCTTGCCTGGTGATTGTCGAGCAGTGTTCATTCATC
The DNA here is from genome assembly GCA_024679065.1 of Sphyrna mokarran. Classification (NCBI taxonomy): domain Eukaryota; kingdom Metazoa; phylum Chordata; class Chondrichthyes; order Carcharhiniformes; family Carcharhinidae; genus Sphyrna; species Sphyrna mokarran. The sequence goes on along the minus strand of JAGIQG010000001.1, from coordinate 88,004,398 downwards.
CATTGTCATAACATCTGCATGATCTCCCCAATGTACCAAGCCTCAGAACATCCCTTGATACATCGGGGAGATCATGCAGATGTTACGACAACAGATGAATGAACACCGCTCGACAATCACCAGGCAAGACTGTTCTCTTCCTGTTGGGGAACACTTCAGCGGTCATGGCCATTCGGTCTCTGATCTTAGGTGGGCATTCTCCAAGGTGGCCTTCAGGACACTCGACAGCGCAGAGTCACTGAGCAGAGACTGATAGCCAAATTCTACACACATGAGAACTGCCTCAACCAGGATCTTGGGTTCATGTCACACCATCTGTAACCCCCACAACTTGCCTGGACTTACAAAATCTCACTAACTTTCCTGCCTGGAAACAACACACATCTGTTTAACATGTGCTTAAAGCTCTTTCCACTCACATTGTCTGTACCTTTAAGAATTGATTAGCTGTAAAGACTCACATTCCAATCATTATGCTTGTAAATTGAGTTTGTGTCCTTTTTATGATCAGAATTCCTAGCCACCTAAAGAAGGGACAGGCTTGCAGCTTTTGCTACAAATAAACTGTTTGGACTTTAAACCGGTATTGTGGGATTATCTTTCAGTTTCTCAGGCAGATTGGCAATGGACTCCCCCTTCCCCCACATTGATCTCAGGCAGAGTGGCACCAGACCCTCCCTCCCCCCTCACTGATCACAGTCAGAGTGACAACAGACCCCTCTTCTCCCCCTCAAAGCAATCTCAAGCAGAGTGGCAATGGACCACCCTTCCTCCATCCAGTGATCTCAAGCAGAGAGCTGTCGGATGCTAGGCACCTATCTCCTCATTAACTGGAGAGCCAAAATTGGATTTTTATGGAGCATGTCTGTTTTGCGCCAATTCTGGATGGGCAACGTGGTAATAAAAGGAGGAAGTGCCAGTAAAGTTGAGCATGCAGCCCACTAAGTCAATTTAACTGTATGTAAATGTATTTAAATGGCCATTGTGCCTATTTCAGGTGCAGTCCCAATCGCAGCCATTTTCGGCCTTGGTAAAGGGAGAACCAGCACGGAGGCGGGCGCAGATCACTCTACTCGCCTGATGCCAGACTTTACCAAGTTTTCGCACCCAAAAATAGGCACAACATGATGGTAAAATCAGGCCTAGGCAGTCATCCAAAGCCTAAATTGAACCCAGGTCCCTGGTATTGAACATAGAACATAGAACATAGAACATTACAGCACAGAACAGGCCCTTCGGCCTTCGATGTTGTGCCGACCAAAATAAAAAGCAATGCCCCTCCAAACTAAACCATTCCCTTCTCTTCCATATACTTATCAACTAACCTCTTAAACGCCACCAAACTTGGCGCATCTACAACAGCTGCAGGCAGGGCATTCCACTCCCTAATCACTCTTTGAGTAAAGAACCTACCTCTGATATCCGTCCTATAACTCATACCCCTTAATTTAAAGCTGTGTCCCCTCGTGCTAGCTTTCTCCATCCTAGGAAAAAGGGCTATCACTGTCCACCCTATCTAAACCTCTAATCATCTTATATGTTTCGATAAGGTCCCCTCTTAGCCGCCTCCTTTCTAACGAAAACAACCTCAAATCCCTCAACCTCTCTTCATAAGACCTGCCCTCCATACCAGGCAACATCCTGGTAAACCTCCTCTGTACCCTCTCCAATGCCTCCACATCTTTCTTATAATGTGGGGACCAGAACTGCACACAATACTCCAAGTGCGGCCGCACTAGAGTTTTGTACAGTTGCAACATGATGCTGCGGCTCCTAAATTCAATCCCCCTACCAATAAAAGCTAAGACTCCATAAGCCTTCTTAACAACTTTATCCACTTGACTGCCTACTTTCAGGGATCTATTGACACATACACCAAGATCCTTCTGTTCCTCAACACTATTAAGAGCCCTACCATTAGCCCTATACTCTACACATTTATTGTTCCTGCCAAAGTGCATTACCTCACACTTTTCCACATTAAACTCCATTTGCCACCTCTCGGCCCAGCTCTGCAACTTGTCCAAGTCACTCTGTAAACTATAACACCCCTCTTCACTATCTACCACTCCACCGACTTTAGTGTCATCTGCAAATTTACTGATCCATCCCTCAATACCCTCATCCAGATCATTTATAAAAATTACAAACAGCAGGGGCCCCAAACAGACCCCTGAGGCACACCACTCGTCACCGAACTCCACGATGAATATCTCCCATCAACCACCACCCTCTGTCTTCTATCTGCCAGCCAATTTCTAATCCAATTAGCTAAATCACCCTCTATTCCACACATCTGCATTTTCTGTAGAAGTCTTCCATGGGCCACCTTATCAAAAGCCTTACTAAAGTCCATATATACTACATCAACCGCCTTACCCCCATCCACCTCTCTGGTCACTTTCTCAAAAAACTCAATGAGGTTAGTAAGGCATGACCTACCCTTCACGAAACCATGCTGACTATCCCCAATCAATTCATTTCTCTCTAAAAAGGCAGTATTGTGAGGCAGTAATGCTAACTACTTAACCTGCTTTTAACTTTGGGATTATTATTGGCAACAGATTTCTGATCAGATTGAAACCATTGACAGTGAACTGATCATGTCAGACACAGAGCAGGTGAGTGAATTTTGTTTCTGTGTATTTAAATTTAGGATGCCCATTTGAGTTTATTTTAAACATGTTGTTTGTCACTGTAGATAGTGCTTGACCCTTAGTGTAACCCGTGCTTTATTTGATTTGTAGTGTTTGATGCTGAAACTGAATGCAAAGTGGAACAATGATCAAGGCCCCTACACTGGTATGCATTATTTTGATAAGCATAAAATACACTGAATTAAGTTACAGTCAACATACTGGCAGGTCTCTCTTTGGAAAAGAGTTTCACTTTAAACAACACTAACCTTTGCAGGACACATCTTCCTTCAACAACTGGTAAGATGCGATGAGAAGGAAGATCACACAGATGGTTGGGAATAAAACTAACCAAATAATGTCAAGCACACAATTCTTCTCTGAAATGAAAAAAGAATTAAAACATTAACAGAAAATTGCAAGCACTTAGATTTCATCATTTGAGACTAAATTTGTGTTATTTATTTGTGGAATGTACTGAAAAGCATCCTTAGACACGTAAAAGTAACATTAATCCACAGAACTATTTGATAAATGATTGCAAATGTTGGGTGGAGTTTTCTCCTTTATTGATGGTGCTAAGTCAGACAGGAAAAGCGGTTTGGAACCCACTGACCACATTGACAGATTAACACATTATATTTCTTAAAATAAAATCCTCGAGGTCAGTCCCATGATATCACGCTGGCAGGACAGGTTCTGAATGAGCGCATCCCACCAGCAAGCTTGGCCCCTGACATTTGCCCTGGCAGTGACAGTGGGACCTAACAAGGGACACTGGCAGGGGACACTGGCAGGGTACTGCCAGGCATGAACCTCTTCCCCCTTGGAGTATGTGCTTACCAATGCACCCCTGGAGAGGATCATTCACCAGGTCCCCATTTAGTCAGGACTTTTAAACACTGCCAACATGGCTTTGTGCTGGTGGGACTAGGAAACTAACATGGGGGGAATAGCACATCAGGAAAACCCACTAATGATATTTAAATGTATAACAATGACGTTTCCGACCTTCATGGTGGGATTCCCATTATTTCATTGAAATGGGAGGGGCTAAAGAAGCAGGGAAATCTTGCGAGCATGAAAGACATTTCGGGAATATCTCTTGATTCTCCACTCCTGTTGCCAACCCCACCCACAAAAACAGTGGTGGAAATCCTCCCTCCCCCCTCCCCATCCTATTTTTAAAGAATACAAATAATAACAGAAATGACTGTATATTAAGAAAGGCAGGTTATATAGATCGGGTTGGGAAAATTTCAGTTTTAGCTCCTCAGTATATGTCATTTAACCTTCGTAAGCTCCCACCCAAAAATCAGCCAAAGGCTACAGTTGAATGTGGAAGACTCTGGTATAAGCTGCAAGACCAAGTGGGGAGAGGGGGAAGGAAGGCCTGATTCCTGATCCCATAAAGGTCCAATCCTAAGTGGAGGCTGATCCCTGACCCAAGGGATGGTGGGAGTGATTTAAGGCATTAGTATGGGAGACCCTGATAGGGAGGAATATTATTCCTGCTCTTTATGACCCACAGGCAACCACTTCCTTCTTGAAGCTGCCTTTGATTCCCTGTAGTTGATGGATTTTCAATCCTATACAGCAGGTTAACCAAGGGGCTTCCAGTCTCATTAAAGATTTAAATTATCAATAGGAACCTCGAGGTTGTGATAGCAAAGTGAAGATGTCCCAGGGAGCATTTGTTGAAGGATCTGGTCCTGACTTCAAGGTTTTTGCACAAATCAGATACTCCCAGATAAAAGCAAAATACTACGGATGCTGGAATCTGAAACTAAAAACAGAAAACACTGGAAAATCTCAGCAGGTCTGACATCATCTGTGGGGAGAGAACAGTACCAGCATTTAAAATCTAAAGCCTTCATCAGAAATACTCCCAGATATGGTTGCAGTTGTGCTTTCTGTTTGAAATATATCATGTGAGGGAGGGTGAATAGAGGCCCCAGGGTAAGCTCTTACTGGCTGATAGCTCACTTCTTGTCCTGCCAAACCTAAATAGGTTCAGGTTTCAGATCTATAAAAATTTAACTTCTGACACCAACCCATCCATTTTTTGGATGGATAAAATGCAGCTCAACATTTCAAGTCAATAACATTTCATCAGAACTCCCCACGAATGCTGTCTCATTTGCTGAGTATTTACAGCATTTTCTGTTTAGCATAAATTCTGTTTGATAGGGTCCACTAAGAATCTCCTGAGAAAATTGTACAGAATTGTGTGGCAGTGAAACAGCAGGGAGTTAAACTCAAACCTGATTGAGAACATTTCCTGATAGTGACAAGGCTGCTGAAATTTGAATTAATGATTGTTGGCTCCGTCTCTGGACTATAAACTATTAGTTATGCAACATGACCTATTTGTAATATAAATAAATAATACATTTTACTATAGCTTAAAGCTTTACATATATCACCCAAGATGATCATAAACATTTCACTCCATTTTGTCTTTTGGCTTGAAGTTTAAATTCTTGCTGCAAATTGCTCAGCTACAAGTGAAAACCTCCAGTTTCAGACTTTTAATCTCATGCAAATAGTTTAATGGTAATCTTTTTTATTTACTTTTCCACAATTTCTCTGTAATTCTCCTCTAGATAACCAAAGTATTCCTGGTGGATTATAGGGTTGACAGCTTCCCATGTGGACAAAGAGTTTAAACCAATAAAGACAAAACGAGTGCCAGGGACCCAGGTTCAACTCCAGCCTCAGGTGACTGTCTTTGTGAAATTTGCACATTCTCCCCTGTCTGCATGGGTTTCTTCTCGGTGATTCACTTTTCTCCCAAGTCCAAAGATGTGCAGGTTATGTGGATAAGCCGTGCTAAATTGCCCTTCGTGTCAAAGGGACGAACTAGGGTAAACACATCAGGTTATGGAAATAGGGTCTGGGTGGGATTATGGTTGGTTAGACTTGATGGGTCAAATGGCCTCCTGTTGCACTGTAATATTCCATGATTGTAAAAGAAACCAAATAACAGCATGGCAAATACTTTAAGCTTGCAATTTTCAAGTGCCCAACATATTGTGAAATTTTGACTTCCTGGATTAATTTGCTCATGCTGTTTACATTTTTATATACTGTAATATCACTATTATATGCCTTGCATAATGCCAGAAACCCTAAAAGACACATCTTTGAAAAAGGTAGTTCCTGGGAGGGCAGAGGTTGTGATAGCAAAGTAAAGAGATCCCAGGGAGCATGTGTTGAAGGATCTGGTCCTGACTTCAAGGTTTTTGCACAAATCAGATACTCGCAGATAAAAGCAAAGTATTGTGGATGCTGGAATCTGGAACAAAAACAGAAAACGCTGGAAAATCTCAGCAGGTCTGACATCATCTGTGGGGAGAGAACAGTACCAGCATTTAAAATCTAAAGCCTTCATCAGAGATACTTCCAGATATGGTTGCAGTATATGTTTGAATATAGCATGTGAGGGAAGATGAACAAAGGCCCCACACCACAGGGTAAGCTCTTACTGGAAGGAGGATGAAGGAGAGAAGGGTTCTTGGCAGAATGTTCAGGGAACAATCCTCCTACCTGATTCACAGTGAGAAACAATGTGTGAGACACCAGTGTTTCAATGCAGATGTCCTCACTGAAATCTATCACCTGCTGTAGCCACAACTGCAGTCTCAGAGCAGCATGACATCCAAATTGTCAGTGGCTGTGGAAGTGACTATGCCAAGAACTTTAATACTCCAGGTTCCTTCCAAGATGAAGCTGGAGATCTATTAAGCAGTTTATCATTCACTGTTGCATAAGAAAAGTCATCAAAGCGATCTATTCACTGAGAGATAATGTCTCAGGTAAATGTTCAACATCTTGATTGCCATTACAATGCCTTCATTCTGCGAGCATGTGTTGTACCAGCTGCATTTTCAATATTGTAACATGGCAAATGATAATCACAGGGCAACAGGACTATCATTGATGATATCGCTGAGGACTCCAGTGTATAATATATGCACAAAACATTCAGTCCAAGCTGCTATACAAAATCTGATTGAACAAACCATTAGAAAAAGCTTAGAAACAAAAACATAGAAAATGTACAGCAACAGAAGGTAGGAATAAGAAAATAAAGCAAATATTCAAGAAAGAGATGGAACTGTTGGGAATAGTCAGGAAATTTCACCTCAGATCACTGCAAGTTGGGTCATGGTCCTTTAAATAATACTATTGCTAGGCTCTTTTCCAGCAAAACACTGTTCTTTGATGACTGACAAATGAATATAAACAATAAATCTGGATCATCCAAATTTGAAAATTGAGCATTACATCAGCAGGTAGAACACAGTAATATGATAGCACCAAGTCAGATGTTTCCCATGCATGCTTAGGGTATCCAAGTGAGTGCCCTTTTCCATTTGGAACACCATATGGGCCACACCAGAACAGCTGAGGCTCCAAAAGCACTATAGATCTAAAGTTTGAATGTTTATTTATAATAACCTCATGTATCTAGAGGTAGTAAGTGCATATCAATTAGCAATTTATTCCATGAGTTTGATTCACAATACTGCCACTTGCAATGTATGATCTGGCACTAATAAGCCCAATAATGATAATTCAGCCATACAGAATAAAGTTTAATAATCATCACCAGTATACAGCAGTCCAGAATTAAATGCTGCAAACTTGTACAAAAATAGACCATGTTAATAACCCGGTGAATTCCGTGTGCTCTTTCATGTGGTTGCGAGATGTACCGCAAATTTTCTTCTTTTAAACCAGTACTATTTATAATGAAATTTGGTTCCTTTCCACACATTAGAGAAGTCCCATTACTAGTATAAGATATTTACTTTATTATTACCTCTGAGAACTTGAAAACTATCATAAACCACCCTTAAAAATAATATCAACTCTTCCAATTCTACTCATTGGGCGCGATCTTACCAGCCATTCTTGCCACACTTCTGCTGCAGCTAAGCCAGAAAATTTAGCGACCAGCCAAATCTCTGTTCATTGCAGTGGGATGGGCAAATCCCACTAGCATGAATGTCCGTAACATTTTGACCATTATGTTAAAGGAATCTGAAACTTTAAAGTTGTCATGTCATTCATTTCAAAGAGGTAGGTCTAAATTAAGTTCTCAGCTTTCAGAAAGCTGAAAGCTTTACGCAGGGTGATGTATTCACGCAGGGTGATGTAAATGTAGTTATGGAGAACACTGAGGTACAGGGTAGCAAACTGGAAGGTATCGAAGTAGATAGGGAGGATGTGCTAGATATTCTCGAGGGTTTGAAGTTGGATAAGTCCCCTGGGCCGGACGGGATTTACCCTAGGATTCTCTGGGAGGCAAGAGAGGAGATTGCAGAGCCTCTGGCTCTGATCTTCAGGTCGTCGTTGGTTATGGGTGTGGTTCCGGAGGACTGGAGGATAGCGAATGTGGTCCCGTTGTTCAAGAAGGGGAAGAGAGACCTTCCAGGGAATTATAGGCCAGTGAGTCTTACTTCTGTGGTGGGCAAAGTGTTGGAGAGAATAATTAGGGATAGGATTTATAGTTATTTAGAGAGTAATGAATTGATTGGAGATAGTCAGCATGGTTTTGTGAAGGGTAGGTCGTGCCTTACTAACCTCATTGAGTTTTTTGAAAAAGTGACTAAGGAGGTGGATGGGGGTAAGGCGGTTGATGTGGTATATATGGACTTTAGTAAGGCGTTTGATAAGGTGGCCCATGGAAGACTTCTGCAGAAAATGCAGATGTATGGGATAGAGGGTGATTTAGCTAATTGGATTAGGAATTGGCTAGCAGATAGAAGACAGAGGGTGGTGGTTGATGGGAGATATTCATCGTGGAGTTCGGTGACAAGTGGTGTACCTCAGGGGTCTGTTTTGGGGCCCCTGCTGTTTGTAATTTTTATAAATGATCTGGATGAGGGTATTGAAGGATGGATTAGTAAATTTGCAGATGACACTAAAGTCGGTGGAGTGGTAGATAGTGAAGAGGGGTGTTATAGTTTGCAGAGGGACTTGGACAAGTTGCAGAGCTGGGCCGAGAGGTGGCAAATGGAGTTTAATGTGGAAAAGTGTGAGGTAATGCACTATGGCAGAAATAATAAATGTGTAGAGTATAGGGCAAATGGTAGGATTCTTAGTAGTCTAGATGAACAGATGGATCTTGGTGTGTATGTGCATAGATCCCTGAAAGTAGGCAGTCAGGTCGAGAAGGTTGTTAGGAAGGCATATGGAGTCTTGGCTTTTATTGGTAGAGGGATTGAATTTCGGAGCCGCAACGTCATGTTGCGACTGTACAAAACTCTAGTGCGGCCGCACTTGGAGTATTGTGTGCAGTTCTGGTCCCCACATTATAAGAAAGATGTGGAGGCATTGGAGAGGGTACAGAGGAGGTTTACCAGGATGTTGCCTGGTATGGAGGGCAGGTCTTATGAGGAGAGGCTGAGGGATTTGAGGTTGTTTTCGTTAGAAAGGAGGAGGCTAAGAGGGGACCTGATCGAAACATATAAGATGATTAGAGGTTTAGATAGGGTGGACAGTGATAGCCTTTTTCCTAGGATGGAAAAAGCTAGCACGAGGGGACACAGCTTTAAATTAAGGGGTGATAGTTATAGGACGGATATCAGAGGCAGGTTCTTTACCCAAAGGGTGGTTCGGGAGTGGAATGCCCTGCCTGCAGCGGTTGTAGATGCGCCAAGTTTGGTGGCGTTTAAGAGGTTAGTTGATAAGTATATGGAAGAGAAGGGAATGGTTTAGAGGAATGGTTTGGAGGGGCATTGCTTTTTATATTGGTCGGTGCAACATCGAAGGCCGAAGGGCCTGTTCTGTGCTGTAATGTTCTATGTTCTATGTTCTATGTTCTATGTTCTATGAAACTTTAATCATTGCATAATCTGGACTGTAGGATCAGTGATGCTTAGAAAATTTTGCAATTCCTATTGATGCTAGCTGATGTTACCCAATGTATGGAACATCTGACTCCCCATAATTAGAGATTCCTTTAATCCCAAATTAATTGCAGAATTCCAGCCAGAATTATTGTCTACACATTCCTGCTGGTCACTATGAGTAAACAGCTGGTGCAACTCCAGTAACATAAAAAACAGGAATGTTTTGAGCAATAATTTTGTTAATTGGCTACACGGTGGCACAGTGGTTACCACTGCTGCTTCACAGGTCCAGGGACCTGGGTTCAATTCCCGGTTTAGGTCACTGTCTTTACATTCTCCCCGGGTCTGTGTGAGTTTCCTCAGAGTGCTCTGGTTTCCTCCCACAGTCCAAAAGACATGCTGGTTAAGTGCAGTGGCCATACTAAATTTTCCTTCCGTGCACCCGAACAGGCGCCAGAGTGTGGCGACTAGGGGATTATCACAATAACTTCATTGCAGTGTTAATGTAAGCCAACTTGTAACACTAATAAATAAACGTAAAACAAAAAAGACATGAAATTTACACATCAGAAGAATATCAAATTTCTGCCTGATCATTACTCTCAAAACATGCCTACAATTATGGTATTCCTACATTGCACGTCAGATGGGAGAAGATAGTTGTGGAGTTTGAACTCTTCTCTTTATCCTTCCACAAACCCATGTTCAGTGAAACACTGAGTCATTGAAAGTGTGCCTTGCTGATCCAGCACTTATGGGCTGCCCAATAATTGTCCGAATTTCACATGCAGCATGAATATCTGCCAACTCAGACCTACATATCTGCAAAGGGCAAAGGGACTGGAATAATTCTCTTTTACGTGCACAGTTATTTTGGAAGAATGCACTCTTTCGTCATCAAATTCGTCATCAAACATGGTTGCACAGTCCTGCTTGAAAGCAAATTACAAAAATGTTTGTTAGACTTGCCTGAAAATAACAGGCTACCCTGTGGTTTATATGATAGGATTCATTCTCATGATTCACTACATCCATGTACGTACGGGCTGCCAGAGACACAGAAAAGGGCTATCCCATTACTCCTTATTTTATCTATGACTGAATCTGCATAACTTGAAATTACTATAAATTCATTTTACAGGATGTGAGCATCACTGGCTCAGCCAACATTTACTGCTCATCCCTAGCTGCCTTCTTGACACGCTGCAGTCCCTGAGGTCCCTGAATTTGTCAACTGGTGGAGGGGTTTGCTACAGCCATTTCTGAATAGGTATTTCAAAAACAGTGAAGAATTCCTTCAATTTTACAACAAGTATATACAACTTGCATGTCAACAGCAACACCATGTGTACAAGCTATTATTAAAGATGTTATAGTGAGGTACTTAGATAAATGCAAGGCAATCAGCAAGGTCTATATGGCTTTGTGAGAGAAAAATATGCTTAATCAATTTATTAGCATTCTTTGAAACAGTAACGTATTCTATGGATAAAGGAGAACCAGTAGATGTACTGATCTGAGATTTCCAGAAAGCATTTGATAAGGTGCCACATCAAAGTTATTGAGGAAAATAAAGACTCATGGTATAGACCTGAAGGGGATAACATATTGACATGGATAGAAAATTAACCAGCTAATAGGAAACAGAGAGTAGGCATAAGTGGATTATTTTTTGGCTGGTGAGATATGATGAGTGATGTGCCACAAGAATCAGTGCAAGGACCTAAGCTTTACATTTTATATAAATGATGAGTGAAGGGATTAAAGATATGGTTGATAAATTTGCTGATGATATAAAGATGCAAAGATCTAGCAAAAGGAGTATAATCAGGAGTATCTAGCAAAAGTGGAAAAATATGAAATGTTCATTTTGGCAGGGAGAATAAAAAGGGCATCTAAATTAGTCAGAGATTGCGGAGCTCTGAGATGCAGCAGGAAGGGGGATCTGAGTGCCCTTGGCTATGCATGAATCACAAAAGATTAGTAGGCAGACACAGCGAGTAATTAGAAAAGCTAATAGAATTTGATTCAATTTTCTGAGCATATAACCAAGTGTAATAAAGGTAGTGTGTTTGATGTAGTTTACATAGCTTTCAGCAAAGTCCCACATGGGAGACTTACTATATAGGCTAATGGACATGGAATACAGGTGGTCTGATAAGGTGGATTCTTAACTGGCTTAGTGATAGGAAACAGAGGGTGATGACAGTCGGCTGACTGGAGACCAGTGACTCGTGGTGTACCACAGAAATCCATGCTGGACCCCTACTTTTCATCATTTACATAAATGAAATAGATGACTACGTGGGGAGATAGGATCAGTAAGTTTGCCGATGACATAAAGATTGGCTCGGTGATTAACAGTGAAGTTGAGTATCTAACATTAAAGAAAGATATAAATGAGATGGTCAAATGGGTGGAAGAATGGCAGATGGAATTTAACCTTGAAAAGTGCGAGATGATACATTTTGGAAGGAGTAATTTGACAAGGAAGTATACTGTGAAATGTCTGACACTAGGAAGTTCCAAAAAACAAAGAGACCTTGGCATGTTTGTCCATAAACCACTGAAAGCAGAAAGGCAGGTTAATAAGGTCATGAAAAACTCATATGGTACAGCTGCCTTTATCAATCGGGGTACAGATTGCACAAGCAGATAGGTCATGATGAAGTTGTATCGGACTTTGGTGGTTGGATAGGCTTGGAATCTTTTCACTGAAGCAGAGAAGACTGGGGTGCGGGTGGGTGGGGGGGCGAGGCGACCTGACTAAAGTGTTCAAGATTATGAAGAGGATGACAGGGTGGATAGGGATCAGCTGTTTCCATTAGTTGAAGGGTCAATTACAAGGGAACACAAGTTAAAACTGAGGGTTGGGGAGTTTAGGGAAGAATTTGAGGACTTTTTTTTACCCAAAGGATGGTAACAATCTGAGATGTACTGCCTGGGAGAGTGATGGAGGCGGAAAGCCTCACATTCTTTAAAAAGTACCTGGATAAATACTTGGCACGCCAAACATTCAAGGCTATGAGCCAAGTACTGGTAAGAGAGATTAGATGGTCAGGTCAGGGCATTTCATGTGTCAATGCAGACTCAATAGGCCAAAGGGCCTCTTCTGCACTACAGTAATCTGTGATTTTGTGATTCAATATAAATTGTTGTTCTCTTTGAAATTTGGCATTCTTGTGTCTATCCTAATGAGTGCAAGATGAAAAGCTTTGATGGAATGTCCCTTTTCTCAACAATATGCAAGTTTTGTGCTATCAAGCAACTATTATGTTAATGTGTAAAAGGACCAACAAGAAACTCATAATGAATCTATATGCAGGTCCTCATAAACAGATGTACATGAATGTAGGCTCCAGTAACTAAATCTAAGGAAATTAGTTCACTTGAATTTTTAATGTTATTTTAGATAACAATATCAGCAAATAAACTGCACAACCAAATCTATATATTAACTAATATAAACTATATTATGTTATAAAAGGAATTGTTTGATGAAGTGCAAAATGGTAATAATTGCAGACTATTTTCAAGAACTGGTTTTGTGATTTTTATGGTTAGTAAAATTTCAGGCATTTCTAACCAAGAGAGGGACGTATATCAGAAATCTATTCACAAATTTCCTCACATTATTTTACAAGATACAAGGACATATTTGACTATTAATTGCAAATTGTCTGTTCAATATAGTTATAATCTTCATCAAAGTCAACTTTTTGTACTGACCTTGATATTCAGTAGAGAGATTCTGTAGCTGAATATGTGTAGAGCATTTTGTAATTTGCATTCCATCAGGGGAATGACTGTTCCAGGCGACATTAATATCTTCCTGTGAAGGCTCCACTGTGGTTTTGTTCATATCTGAGAGGGAAATCAGAGGGAAATATATGTGTTTGATTATTCAAATGCTTCACAGTCTAGTCTGTTTTTTTTTCACATTGATTACTAAGGTTAGTCGACAGCTCCATTGCCATTATCTCTTCCACTAAAGGTGGGCACAAGTATTTGGTTTGCCCATTTGTGAACAACATATTGAAAAAAATGAATGAATAGATTTTAACCAAACTTGGTACACATATATAGTATGGTCCAAGGAAAACCTGATCAGTTTTTAGCACAGTTGCAGATCCAGATCCCAGAATTTTTTAAAGGATCTGTTAACATTGGGAGATAGGGCAAGTTGGCTTTTTTTAAAGAATGCTGCATGTTATTTCATTTATAGTGCTGTTGATCATTTTAGAACGTTGTGAATTGTCTCAGTTGCTGTGTAGAATTTATCACAGCTTTCCTAATGTGAGCTGGGTTTTCAGGGCAGATTGTTGGATATGAATTAGCCTGAAGCCTCCTCAGTGAGGTGGAAGCTCTTGATGGAATATTTATTTTTTTCAGTTTTGAAGTTACAGAGCCACAACTGAACAGAGAAAAGCCTCAAGGAAAAACTGTATAATTGTAATTACACTGAATTAATATACTATGTCAGAGTTCATAGAATAGAATCCCTACGGTGCAGGAGGAGGCCATTCAGTCCATTAAGTCTGCACTGACCATAAGTCTACCCATGACCTCTGCCATAACTCTTTGTATTTACCCTAGGTAGTCCCCAAAATTAAGAGGCAATTTAGCAATGCCAATCCACCCAACACACACATCTTTGGACAGTGTGACTAAACCAGAGCACTTGGAGGAAACCCATGCAGATACAGGGAGACATGCGGATTCTGCACAGAGAGTGAACCAAGCCGGAAATCAAACCTGGGTCCCTGGCATTGAGAGCACTTCACTCTTCTTGCATCACCAGCTACCAAGATGGTGGAAGTTGAATGATCTTTTTGAAGTTTAGTTATTCTTATGTTCCTAACTTAGCAAATAGACAACAATAATAAAGCTAAACAAAAACAGCTTAACACTGAACATATGTGGTAGAGTTAAAATGTGGGGTTCATTATCCACTAGACTATTAATGTTACTGAGGGTATAATGACAAAACTTGCCATAGTCCCAGATGACCATAGGCTGCCCTCTCCTTTGAGAGGGCAGCTGACTGTGGTGATTTAACCTGAGGATCACCATGCCTCAGACAGGGAGCCAACTTGAGAAGGCTCACCTTCATGAATAACCTCAGCTGGTAAGGGAATTGAACCCACATTATTGCCTTTGCTCTGCATCAACTGTCCAGCCAACTGAGCTTAAACATAATGAAGCAGAGATCTATATTATAATACTGCAGATATATCACATAGGTATGATCTGCAGCAGGTTTGCAGTATTTAATCTGATTATCAAGTGTGAGGAAAACTCAAAGTATTGCAATGCTGAGAAATATGAAGTGAAGCAAAAAAAAATTGTAAACACGTAAAAAGTCAGTCAGCAAATGCAGAGAAAGCAGACAAGTTAATGTTTCAGACTGTGACCTCTACTGGAATAGAATATTTTCCTCAAATTTTAAGAACTGAAATATCATTTATTTTTTTCCACATTCTGGGTTGGATTTTCTAGATCAGTCCTCAATCCCATGACTAAAAAACTGAGAGGGAGGTCCCATTCATGATCTTGATGGCTACTCTGCAGCTGTTTAACAATGGGAGCAGCCTGAGGAACGCTACAAAGGCCGAAAGCTTGCAAGTTTAGTATCAAATAAATCGGTTGGATTTAAAATTGGTGTTATCAGACCTCTTACTGCGTCTGAGTCTATCTGATAAGGCAGATGGGACTGAGTTTAATATCTCTCTTATCTGAAATGCACCACCTCTGACAGAACAAAACTCTTCTGAACTGCATCAGAGAGTATCAGCCTAGATTATTCCATTCAAGTCTGGAATGGGACTTGAATCCACAACCTTCTGACTCAGTGGTGAGAATGTTACCAATTTACAAACTGAAAGGTACAACTCTAAATGGGGTAGAGGAGCAGAGGGACCTGCGTGTATGCGTGCTTAAATCATTGAAGCTGGCAGGGCATGTTGAGAGAATGATTAGTTAAGCATACAATATCACAGGTTTAATTAACAGAAGCATTGAATACAAGAGCAAAAAGGTTGTGTCGAACTTTGACAAGATACTTGTTTGACCTCATTTGGAGTATTGTGACCAGTTCTGAATGCCACACTTTAAAAAAAATGTGAAGGAATAGAGGGAATGCAGAAAAGATTCATGAGAATAGTTCCAGAGATGCGGGACTTCAGTTATGAAGATAGATTGATGATAGGACTTTTCTTTGGAAAAGAGAAGGCTGAGAGGAAAAATTGGCATAGGGATTCAAAATCATGAGAGAAGTACTTCCCACTCCTAAAAGGACTAAAAATGAGAGGCCACAGATTTAAAGCAATTGGCAAGAGGAGCAAAAGTGATATGAAAAAAACTACATACAGCTAGTGATGAAGGTAAGAAATGCACTGCCTGAGAGTGTGATGGAGGCAGGCCCAATCAAAGCATTCAGAAGGGAATTATTCTATTATCTGAAAAGGAAGGATATGCAGGATTACCAGGAGAAGGTGGGAGAATGGCACTAAATGAATTGATCATTTGGAGAGGTGATGCAGGCACAATGGGATGAATGGCCTCCTTCTGCACAGTAACAATTCTATGATTCTGTGAATTTAGACTCAGCTGACAGACTGAAAGGGAATCTGCTAGGGTTATAAAGCAAAATTCACAGTAGTGCTGTGGGCATACCTTCCAGCAAGCAATCCCGAGGAACAGATAAGAAAGGCAGCTGGGAGGGAAATAATATGAAAATCCAGGGCCCACTCCTACTAACATTTACACAAGGCAAGTAGGAAAGAGCAACCAACAATTATCCCAGAAGTAAGAAAAATCAGGCTATGAAGGGAAGGCAACAGTAGGTGCTGAGATTCCATTTTCTCTCAGTTATTTTCCATTACTGTGGAGGAAAATCCATTCCAAAGAACCTAGAGATATCCTGCAGAGTTAAGCATTTCCTGCTATACATTGTTAGCCATCCAAAAGCAAGGAGAATTTGGGTAATTTAATCATTCTGAAAGGTACGACTACAGAATTAATCTTATCACAACAAAACTTCGAGCTTGGCTCATCTCAAAATACTTTATTTGATTTGGACATCTTAAAAAGCGGATAAATATATAGTATGGAGGAATACAGATTTGCACTTGCAGAGCTCACTTAACTGGAAGTAGCCAGTAGTGATGAGGCAAGTGAAGGAAGGAAGGAAGAATCAAAAAAGCAACTAACTCTCTTTCCCCACTGGGTATCTCACAATGAATGGTCCAAAGACAGAAATAGGCGAAGTACTCAGAACAGGATGTTTACTCACTCTGGTATATCTGGAAGGAAATAAAAATACCTTATAATGGGAAGCAATAAAAATAACAGCAGATTTTCTTTTATTTTTTTAGCTGATCCAATTGAACTACCCAAGTTTAGGCAAGGTTTATATGTTAAACCAGTGCTGAACTTATAAATGCATGTCCGTAGCGGGAAATAAACTTTAACATTAATGCACAATTTACCTTTAATGGTTATTGCCAAATAATTAGTTGTGTCTCTACAACATGGATCATTAGTAACTTCCCTCTTCACAACAGGGTGACAGTTATTAGTGCAAAGATCTTGGTTCTGATCTGTCAAATCTTCTCCAGTAGAATTCCAAAATTGAATTTCCATGTAACATTTGGCAGTTTTCATCCCATTTACTGAACTGTAACTCCAGGTAGCATTAATTTTGTTAGGTAAGGGTAACATGTGTTTCCTCAATCCACTGATCCCTGTTATAGATATCATCATTTTGGGTACTGTATGGAAATAAATGCACATAAGAAATGATCGCAGATGAAGCAAAGAAAAAGAAACACAAAAAGAAAGTCTGCTTAATGGTTGCCAAGACAGAAGCATTGAAAGAATGGTTAGAAGGAAAATTCCTCAGAAGTGATTCGATTCCACCACCATCTGCCAACCCAAAAATAAATCTGGTGAACCTTTGTTGTACTTTATAACAATATCATTCCTAAGGTAAAGGAAAGAATTCAAAATTACAATACTTCAGGTGCAGTTGAAGCAAGACTTTTCTACTCCTGTACTCAAATCTTCTTGCATTAGAGTCACAAACAATTAACCTTTCTAATTGTTTGTCAGCTTTCAGTAGCTTATTGTTGAGATCACAAAGGTCCCTTAACACATCTACAATTTCTAATCTCTTCCCACTTAAGAAACACTCTGCATATTCATTCCTCTTAACAAAGTGGATAACCTCACAGTTTTCCATGTTACATTCTGAATGGCACGTTCATGCCCACTGATTACCCAAATTCTCTTAAAGCTGCTTTGCATCTTCCTCACAATACACGTTCCCACCTAGCTTTATCATCTGCAAACTTAGAAATTATTAAATTTGTCCCCATATTAAAATCATTGATATAATTTGTGAATAATTGTGGCCCAAGTACTGATCTTTCTGGTATTTAATTAGTCACAGCCTGTCATGTGAGAATGACCCATTTATTCCCACTCTGTTTTCTGCATGTTAGCCAATCTTTAATCAATGCCAGTATCTTGCTTCCTTTCCCATGTCCTTTAATTAGGCTAACCAACCATGCAACAATGTTGCATTAATGGTTAATTGCAGCTGAACAATCAGTTTCTATGTTCCAAGCCAGAATTCCATTGTTCTTCCTTCAGAGTGGAACAAAGCATTTATTAGCTTAATTTCCAATATAATGAGTTTGATCACTCTCTTTTATGTTAGTTCTGGTTGCGGGAGACAGTTCATCTGCACTTTCACTACGGTTGTTGATTACAATGAGTTTGTACAATAAAGTGCGAGATTCTACAGGCTGAATGGAGAATTCTTTTGTGCTTCAAACTCCTGAAGGTTGCAGAACAAAAGACCAACCCATGCTCATGTGACTTGTTTTCCTTTTTCATTCAACAGAAAATCCTTTTTTTAAAAAAAGCAGTGAGAATAAAGTTCTTAACATATTACTGGATTTCTTTTCATGCTATAGGAAGCCAACAATGTCAAACACTTAATTATAAATAAGCAGATAAAATATTTCTTTAAGAAAGAAAATCCAAATGATCTAATTGATTTCATCAACCCTCAGCACCTTAGCTACAAAAGGCAAAGGTTTTCCCATTCCTGGTCGCTGTTGTTAGCCCATGCTGAAAAGTGTTTTGGGGCAGATGCGCTGTCAATATATGATGCCTTTTCACTGTGACGTCCTTCTCTGTAGAGTACCTTACTACCACTCACCATCTAGACTCAAGGGACCCATCACTACTGGCCACCCTAGACTTCATCTGTCCTTGGAAAATTTCAGACAGGTACGTGGTAGGAAGACTACCCTGAGGATTTTATGAGTCTCCTTAGTTGCAAACCTGCTGGCAGGGGCCTGTAAACTTTTTCCAGAGTAAATGGACTGAATTAAATGGGGTGCAGAATTCCACACTCCCTCAGCTAAAAATGTCAGGAAAGAGGATGCCCACCAAGAAACACCAGAACCATTTAGTGGCCAATTAAAATTAATAGGCTGGTAGTGGAACTGTCATCCATCTGGATCAGGAAGTCTCAATTCAGAACATCAAAACTCTCTAGTATGTGAAGAGTTAGATGGTATTGGATTTAGCCAAGAAAGAGTGTCATGGATCTCCCCAAGCTGGTAGGCCCTCGCCCGATAAACCCATAAGGCCCTATAATGTCTGGGTTTTTAAGGCCAGTGGTAGAGGAGAACCCTGAGCGGAAGTGTGGGGGTCTCTGAATGGCCCAACTCTTATCCCACCATCAGCCCATGAAGAGAAACCTGCTGGTCTTCTCAAATAGAATGGACTTCTCCCATCATTGGTTAAAATACAGGCAATAAATGGATTGAGGCCACTGAATGGGCGTTGTGTGCTCAGAAGGATCTCAACTGGCCCACTTGCCAGCAGGCCATTTGTGCCTCCCCTGCCAGTGACAAAATGGTGAGGGCAGGGCCGACCAGGTGGGCAGCTGGTTTTTACATACATTCAAACAGACCCACTGTTGAGGGATCATATAATAGAGCCTAATGTTTCAAGTCTAATATTTTACAATCCTGACAAAAGGTCATCAAACTGAAATGTTGGGCTGCATTATAAACCAGGGAAAGCCCTTAATTATGCATTAATTTCTCACTCAAGATACTTAACCAGGCCATGGATGTGCAACCCACCTAAAGCCTCCCAGCTATCCATGTGATTGTGGTGGGCCAATCTGTCCATTATCACAATGCCTTAATTTATAAGTCAAGTGCCTTCTCACCCATGTATGAACCTTGAAAACCAAACATCTCTTATCTAGAAACAAAGTACATGCGCTTACAGTAATTGTTTTAGGAGATAAAGAATATTTCTACTTTAAAACAATTATCACGATTTAACTCTCCACGGATACTAGAAACAAATGAGAGATATATAAAGCAAATTTACCTAGGCACTTCTGAAATACTGAAATTTTGTAAGTAGTAATATGACAAATCATGACATAGGCACCAAATAAATTACATGGCTTTACCCTGAGAAGGTGATCCCTGTTGCAGTGTGTGCTTTTCCTTCGTATTACATGTGAACCAGCCTGTGGCTATAAAATGTGGAGTTATGTTCAGACAAGTAGATCTTCCCTGATTCCTTGCATTGCTGGAATGATTTAAAGAAACTTTTATCTCAGTCAATCTTCTTAGAGTTCCAGTTTGTGAACAGCTGGTAATATTAGTAATGTTCATGAATCCGAGCAGAGACGATAGGTTGGTTACCTTATTTGATAAGGTTGGATTAATGCACACAACCATGAGCACATTAACAACATCTCCTGTGAACAGATGATAAGTAAATGCATGAGTGAATTTAGTGAATTAGCAGAGCTATTGTCTTAATTACAGCCACAGACAGGCACATTCCAGCAGGAGTCCCTGGGTGGTGACTAGGAGCGTGAATCCAATTTTCACTGTTTCTAACACAGGACATTCAGGCCAATTGTAACACTTGAGCTGTGGCTCCATTTAAGATCAGCTGGTCAGCAGAAACTTGGGGAATGAAGCTGGAACTGTATGGGCTGTAAACCTCACTACATCCAATGGTAAATTTGCCCAATAGAGCAAATCTGCCACGTGTTGTTCAAAATTGCAATGTTAATGCTGTTTAAATTAAAAGATATTCCGAAATGTTCTAATATGTTGTGCAATCTTTAAAAAAAGCGTCTTCCAAAAAGGTTTCCAACCAGCCTTGGTGACTTGGAAGAATGAAAGAATGTTTTAAGTATCTATTACTATGTGACTGAAATAACCTGTGTAGCGCAGGACTTCCAATAAGTTCAAGGGCTAAAGACTAGTCCTGGAGGATTCAGTATATAGAATACCAGAAGCTCTGACTCCTCTTGAAGAACTTGGGTGAAATTTTCTCAGAAAAATTCAAAGTGTCAAATGGACAAGAAAACAAGAGGTTGTTTCACCTGTTTTTCCAGCAAGGTTCAGTCGTGAACCCTGTGCCATACAGAAGCTGTAATGTGATTCAAGCCAGCAAGTGGAGTGGGAGGAATTATTCACAGTATACTAGGGGATCTATCAATCTGTCAAACCCAAGGCATCACATGGATCCTCTTCCACCAGATTAGTGCCCCTCCAATCATTAGCCCCAACCCATGGTAGCCAGCCCCAATCCAATCACCAACCCCAACTGATCAGCACCCACCCCAATGCAGAATTCCTCCTTCCCTCGCCTACTATGCACCAAACCCCGGCCTCTCCCTTGCCTTCCCTTCCATTTAGCTCTGTCCCCTGAGACCATGCCTCCTTTAGGCCCCACCCCTTTGGCACTTCCCAACACTGTCCCTGACCATTCAGGGGGATTCAATGGCCTCCAGTCCCAATAGCAAGGTCATCACATCTGGTCACATCTGACTTGTGTTTCTCCCACTACAAGAAACCAGGTGAATCAAAATGTCCTTCCAGTCCAAGAGGCTTGATGTGCTCTCAAGCACCTAGTAGTTAGGACGTGCGGGGAACATAGGCTCAGAAAATACATGTGATTAAGCACCTGAATTACAATGGCTGGATTCTCTGGCTCATGAACAGCTGGGATTCTCTGGTCCCACTGCAGTGAATGGAAATTTGGTTGAGCATTGAGGGAGAAAGAATGTAGGGGGGGGTATATGATAAAGCATAGACCTATTAAGAGTATGGAAACGCAGAGTGACCTGGGGGTGCAGGTGCACAAGTCTCTGAAGATGGCAGAGCAGGTGGAGAAGGTTGTGAAGAAAGCATATAGTATGCTAGCCTTTATAGGAAAGGGTATAGAGTACAAGAGCTGGGCTTTAATGTTGCAGTTGTATAAAACGTTAGTTGGACCTCATTTGGAATACCGCATCCAGTTCTGGTCGCCTTACTGCCGGAAGGACATGGAGACTCTGGAGAGAGTGCAGAGGAGGTTTACCAGGATGCTGCCTGGTATGCAAGATCTGAGTTACGAGGAGAGGTTAGGCAAATTGGGGCTGTTTTCCTTAGAAAGATGTAGACTTAGAGGAGATCTAATAGAAGTGTACAAGATTATGAGGGGTATAGATAGAGTAAACAGGATTAAGCTTTTTCCTAGGATGGACTCAAATAGCACGAGGGGTCATGGGCTTAGGGTGAGGGGGGGTAAGGTATAATTTGGATGCTAGAGGGAGTTTTTTCACATAGAGGGTGGTGGGGGTATGGAATGCGCTGCCAAGTAAAGTAGTGGAGGCAGGCACTCTGGAGTTATTTAAGAGATACTTAGATGGGCACATGAACAGAATGGGAATGGAGGAGTATAGAAAACTGATCTAAAATAGAGATCATGAGCCTTGGGAGTCCCTAGGAAGTGTGTAAATAGACAATGATATTGATGTACTTGTTTTTATCCTACAGGTGCTTTGGTCCGCCTTATTGTCTAACAAGGTGCGTACACGCGATGGGTCGTGAGAGGGCTCCTCTTGGATTTTGAGAGTATTCTAGTGCTTCACGTTGTTAGTGTTTGCTTGACCTAGACCATTTGATGGGCAACATGACAGCTCAGTGACTATTACTGTGCTGTGCAGATACATGGATTTGGGCCTGTATCTGTGGGAGTTTGCACATTTTCCCCGTGCTTGCGTGGGTTTTCTCTGGGTGCTCCGGTTTCCTCCCACATCCCAAAAATGTGCTCTTAGGCTAATTGGCAAAACAAATTCTCCCTAAATTGTCTCAAATTTGGTTTTTAATCCATAGATCTATAAAGATAGACAGGGATCACGGGTAGAGGTGGGAACATCGGGGTGGCGGCATGGGCTCATTGGGTCGAAGGGCCTGTTTCCCGTGCTGTTTTGTTTTTTATTCTTTGTTGACAGCGGCGGCAGGGCATGAACAGCCCTATGACTTCAAACAATCTCTCTGAACTTATCCTTATTAATCATACATATATTCATAAGGTAAATGTGAATGAATGTCTCTTCATATTATACATCATAAAATGCAAATATACTCTTTTGAGAGACCAAAATAACTGTTTAAAACTTACAAAAGGGAATGTCCTTTAATTAGCTGAGGTGCTCATAAACTAATAGGAGGCTTTGATTTTTTAAAATTTTATTTATTAGTGTCACAAGTAAGCTTACATTAACACTGCAATGAAGTTACTGTGAAAATCCACAAGTTGCCACATTCTGGCATCTGTTTGGGTACACTAAGGGAAGATTTAGCATGGCCAATGCAGTTAACCAGCACATCTTTCAGACTGTGGGAGGAAACCTGAGCACCCAGAGAAAACTCATGTTGACACAGGGAGAATGTGCAGACTCCACAGCCAGTGAGTCAAGCTGGGAATCAAACTTGGAGTCTCTGGTGCTATGAGGCAGCAGTGCTAATCATTGTGCCACCTTATAGCATCCCTACTGCTAGGCCAAAAGCTTTGGGTTCAAATCCATGCCAGGACTTGTTGGCCATGGAAGAAGTGTTCATAATACAGTTCAATGAGCTGATAATCAGCTTGGGAATCCTTCCACCACTTCCCCCACTATTTAAAAGGTAAAAAAGTGTGAGTGTGAAGGTATGCTTAAAAATGTATATGGTAATTGACACAATGATTTCAACATCAGAGCACAAATACCAGTGAGGTGAACTAAATGTTGAAAAGAAATTAATTTTCTTCATGCTGTTCTGGTGTTGTTTGTTTGCATTGGCAATGATTTTAGAAGTACATACAATTGTCAAAGGCAAATGACATTTTTTAACAAAGCACTTTTCCCTTATTCCATTCAACAATAACAAAAAAAATTGATTGAATACTTAATAAAACAAACTCTGTTTTTCTAATATACTTAGCTTTTAAACACCAGTCCCTGAAGAGGAAAATGGCGTCATTCTGGTTAGTATGCACTTACAAAAGAGCAGGTACTCCTTCTGTTTTATGTATTACATTTCCTGAAGAGAATGCTCAACAAATGAACAAATCCGGATAAGCAGAAAGCACACTGTGACAGACGCATCAATGCAAAATGAGACTTCAATATGCCAGCTAATCAGCATTCAGAAACCCTGCAGCATATGTACCACCTACAGATAAGTAGATGTAATCATTTGTACACTGTGGAGCAATTGAGAATGCTGGAAAAACTCAGTGGGATTGGCAGTATCTATGGAGAAAGAAGAAGTGTTAATGGCCAGGATTCTCCAGCTGTTCACTCCAGCAGGATCTTCTGATCCTGTCAATGGCACACCCCCACCAAGGGTTTCATAGCTGCGTGGGGTGCAGTCAAGGGATTGCATTGACAGCAGGAGGTCAGAAGACCCCACCACTGACAAATGATTACGACTGAGGGAGCACTTGCAGAATGTGATGGCCTTCATAAAGGACATAATAAAAGATGTATTAGACTACCTTTTGGACAACCTGGAATCTCAGTGTAATTTTGTTTGACCAGCCTATGGTCTGGGAAGGAATATCATATCACAGTGGGAGTTCAGCTCAATGAGACCAACTAATAATCAAAGGTACAGCTACTTCAAACTTAGAAACAGTAAGGATGACATCAAAAAATGTAGCTGCAGCTAATAAGGAGAAGTTAGAAAAGTTGCCATGGCTCATAAAGATATGTTAGAAACTTTATAGAGAATAGCTGGCATTCTGGGGAGGTAAACATTAGTGGGAGTTGTCTTTAGACCTCAAAACTACCTTATTTAAAGTCCTTGTTGTCAGTGATTCAGGGAACCCCCAACAGTTACATGCTGTGAGCTAAGGAATGACATTAAATGGGAAATTAGAGATGCATGCAGCAAGAGTGCTACGATATTCATATGTGATTTTAATCTACACATAAGTTAAGCAAATCAAATTAGCAATAATACTATGTTTAATTCCTGGAGTATGTAAGAGATGGGTTTTCTTTAGACCAGTATCCCAAGGCACTAACTAGGGAACATGCTATGCTAAATTTTGTATTGTGCCATGAAGAGTTAATTAATAATCTGGTTGTGTGTGATCCTTTAGGGAAGACTGACCATAACATGAGAGAATTCTTCATTAAGATCCAAAGTATAGAAGTCCAAATGGAAACTATGGTCTTAAATCTAAACAAAGGTAATGATGAAGATATGAGGGATGAGTTGACTATGATAGATTGGAGAATTTTATTAAAAGGCATGATGGTGGGCAGGCAATGGCTGATACTTAAGGAATGAATGCTTGCTTTGTAATAGTCTCACATTTGTTTCTGCTACAATAACAAAACAGGAAAAGTAGCTCAACAATGGCTACCAAAACCAATTAAGGGTAGTATTAAATCCAGAGAGAAATTGCATAAAATTGCTAGAAAAAGTAGCAAGTTCATGGATTGGGAACAGTTTAGAATTCAGCAAAGGAGGATTAAGAGATTGATTAAGAGGGGGGAAATAGCGTATGAGAGTAAATTTGCAAGGAACATAAAAATAGATTGTAAAAATTATCATAGTATGTAAAAAGAAAAAAATTATTGAAGATAAATGCAGATCCCTCAAAGTCCCAAATAGGAGAATTTGTAATGAGGAAATGACAGAGCAATTAAGTAACTACTTTTGTTCTGTTAGTTAAAAAAAGTGCTGGAGAAATTAATGGGATTGAAAGCCAATAAATCTCCAGTGCCTGATAATCTAAAACACAAGGTACTAACGGAGATGGTGATTGCCTTGTGGTTTCCTCCCACAGTCCGAAAGATGTGCTGGTTAGGTGCATTGGTATGCTAAATTCTTGTATTTTCCTGTTAAGTGTCCCTATTTCTGGACCAGAATCTCCAGGTTGAAGTCCAATGCCAAGACTTTTTGGAAGGAATGTTCAATATGGTTCAGTAGGCTGATAATCAGTGCAGGAACTGTTTCACCACTTTTTCCCCATTATTCCTATGATAACCCTCACAAGATCCATGGAGAATCACTGATCGATCTCCCTGTCGGGTTGTTGACTATAAGTTCCCATGGTAACAGGCAGTGGCCAGCCCAGGTGGAACGCATTACTTAAGTCAAGGCAGGCCCAGGACTGAGTCTGCAGAACTATTTGCCCCTGGTGTATCACAGTAGTGGTTTTACATCGCATTCTGTAAATAAATTATGTTCCTTTCCAGTTGGACTTCCTGAATCATTACATTTTCCAGAGGCTAAAAGCATGTGGGTGTGAGGATATGCTTAAAAAAAAAGGAGGAAATAATGTATGCATTGGGTGTCATCTTCCATTCTGTAGATTCTGGAACACTCCTGGCAGATTGGAGGGTTAAGAAAGGAGGGAGAGAGAAAACAAGGAATTAAAGACTGCTTACTCTTATTACGGGTACTCTCAGTACCCATCATGTGGGGATGCCAGTGTTGGACTGGGTGGGCACAGTAAGAAGTCTCACAATACCAAGTTAAAATCCAACAGATTTATTTGATAGCACAAGCTTTTGGAGTGCTGCTCCTTCATCAATAACAGGAAAATAATTAGAATTTATTATAAAGAATAAGGTAATGGGACACTTAGAAAATAACAATCAGATTGGACAAAATCCACCTGGATTTATGGGAAGGAGATCATGTTTGATGACTGATAGAAAGACATAACTAGTAGAATAGATAAAGTAAAACTGGTGAGTGTAATGTATTTGGATTTTCAAAAACATTTAATAATGTTCCATGTAAGAGGTTAGTGTGCAAAGTTAAAGCTCATCAGATTGGGTGCAATATATTGCTATGGATTGAGTATTGATTACCAGACGGGAAACAGGCAAAATATTTTAAAGTGATCTAATAGTCACAAGTAGGCATTAACACTGCAATGAAGTTACTGTGAAGTTACCACAGTCCGGGTCTGTTCGAGAATTTAGCATGGCCAATGCACCTAACCAGCGTATCTTCGGACTGTGGGAGGGAATCACAGCATCTAGAGGAAATCCTATGCAAACAGAAGTGAGAACATGCAGACTCCACACAGGCATGGCTGAAAATGGGAATTGAATTCAGGTCCCTGGCACTGTGAGGCAGCAGTGCTAACCACTGTGCCACCATGCTGTCCTTGTAGGAATAAATGGTTATTTTTCAGAGAAGTGGTGACTGGTGGGGTACCAGAGGGATCAGTGCTTGGGACACAGCTATTCACAATACATATCAATGATTTGGATGAGGGAATCAAATGTAATATTTCTAAGTTTGCTGATGACACAGAACTAAGTGGGAATATGAGTGGTGAGGAGTAGGTTTTGGTCACTTTACCTATGAAAAGATATACTTGCAATAGAGTGAATGCAGCATAAGTTCACCAAACTGATCCTTGCAATGGTAGGATCACCATATGATCAGTCAGGTCGACTGGGCCTGTATTCACTGGAATTTCAAGATCTCACTGAAACTTATAAAATTCTGACAGGGATGGACATACTGGAGGGAGAGATGATGTTCCCCTAGCTGGAGGCCTATTGAGGCATGATCTTAGGAAATGGGATAGGCCATAAAGGACTGAGGTGAGGAGAAGCTTCATTGCTCAGAGGGTAATGAATGTGTGGAATTCTCTACCATAGAAGGTTGTGAATGCCATGTCACTGAATACATTTAAGAAGAAAATAGGTATGTTTCTATGCACAAAAGATATTAAAGAGTATGGGGAGAAAGTGGGTACATGGCATTGAGATAGAAGATCAGTCATAATTGTATTAACTGTTGGAGAAAGCGCAAGGGGTTGAATGCCTACTCCTAATCCTAATTTCTATGGTTCTATGTACAATAACTATTAATAGAATGTCTCACAAAGGGAAAACACATGTTTTTTTCAGAAGTAGTAGAATTTATCCAGGAGTGAGTAAGTGAAAAAAATCTAAAGCACTTCTGCAGTCAGAGATGTAAGAAATGTAAACAGAAATAAGAAGAGATTGGGAATTTCAAACAGCAGATATAGGAGTTCACATATCAGAAAGATCAAGAGGTAATTTGTAAAATCAGTTCGGAATTGGTAGTTGAACAGTCAGCCATGATACTGCAGCAGCAGAGTCTCTCCAGCTTAAATATGGGAATTGCTCTGGTAGAAGAACAAGACTAACAAGAGTTGAAGAAGTTCTAGAGTGAGAAGTTCAAACTGGAGCTTGAGGATACTGAAGGATCACTAGGAGAGGCAGGTAATGGCTCCATCAGGAAGCAGATCATTCCCTGTGTAAGCTGAAGATAACAGAGTTGAATGGGAAGTTAGGTAAACAGCATGCTTTGGTTTATGAGATGGATGCTATTGACACTGATGTAATGCCAAAGGTTCCCAATTATCTTGGGATTAAGAACTTAAAACTTACTGGCTTTATTGAGCCAAACTAAACAGAACCCGATAGCTTTGTTGATCATTTCTACAATCTGTATAAGTGCTCCTTTACCAACAGTGGATATTATGAAGGGGCAGATTCAGAAGCATTTTAAGGATGTTCCTGGCTGAACTTCAGCCTACACTTAGAGCAGCTTTCTGTATCTCTAGCCAACATACGGATTGCTAGGAAGAAATGAAAGTCAATGTCTGCAGGGCATGGGAGATGGTAAAGAAGTGCTTAAAGTCACAGCAAATCCTGCACTGAGGAAATTGGTTGTCATGATGGAGGGTGCTTGGCACTGTATCCCTACTATAAACACGGATGTAAATTGAAGCAAAGTTTGAAGGGAAAGTGGCTCAGAAGAAAGGAAATAAGCTAAAAGAATTGTTTGCTTTTTTGTAGATTTAACATCATTAACACTTTGCTGTATGGTTCTTAATGTTAAAAGCACAAGTTTGTTGTTGGTCCTATCTATGTATCAGTGTACATGTATATCTTTGTGGCAAGCAGTATGAATTTGATCATTAAATCAATTAAAATATAAGGACAGAATAACATCAACATCTTAAATTTAAAACATAGTGTTGTGTTGTAAGAAGTGATTTTTAGCTTAAAAAATTAGTTTGCCTGGAAAGAGGCAAGTTTCTGCAGTGAAATTTCTACATTGAAGCCTTGAAGAAGTCAATGAGATTCCCACTGTGTAATGTGAATCAGTTAAATTCTCACACTTAGAACTTCTTTGGAGTGGGGATCTCCTTGGAGATTGGGGCACTGTTTTTAAAGAGCATCCCAATCTCCAGGCAACCCTACACAACAACCCTCCCACTACTCACCAGCAAAGACCACTCTACCCCCAACAACTCCTGCCATCAGCCCCCCGAAAATCCCCAAATAAGTGTCACAGCACAAAGGATTCAACAAAGGATGGTCCCCATGCCATTCCATTTAGGAGCCCCCTCCATACCACTCCCATGCTCAGGTTGGCACTATCGGGGGCATTGCCAGGGCACTACTCAGCCAACTCCCTTGGGAACTTGAATAATCTCTGCTTTCTCTACCATGGCCATCATGACACTCTCCATTTATGAAGACCAGAAGTGACTTGCACTGGGCTCCCACTGCACCCACTGCACCCACAGGTTGAAGAATTACAGGAGCTGGGAGAATCTGATGCCAAACCAACCCTGCATATTTAAATTAATATATAAATATGATTATCTCGTCTACCTCTCCCTGGGATGAAAAGGAAGTCAGGCACAATTTAGCCAATTACTTTGAGCAAATAAAATGTGATCTAAAATGAAGGACAAACAAATGCGTTAGTGTCTGGGATCAAATGTGAATGTTTAATTTCTGTTTAAAGATATCATAAGAACACTGTACTGGACAGTAAAGGCTCTCCAGCGAAAGTGTTGATGTGACTAATAAATTAATAGCTTTGTTTTGGGGATAAATGTATCCTTGCCTATGAAGTATTAAGAGAACTGAATTTGATAACTTTGGCCAACATCGAAGGCACTGGGATCTCCGTTTATCTCACTGGAGAGACAAGCAAAGATTTTGAAACTTTTGAAGATTTCTTTTGATCTTTTGATGAAATTGCCTGTAAGTCAAGAATGTCTGGTACGATACTAGGATGCTGCCATGAATGTGAAAATGTGACTTGTGAAGCAACTAAGATGCTAAAATATATGGGGAAATGCAAGGAAGAACAGATCTCAGACATACGTAAGTATTTGACAAATAGCATAATATGAAATGGTTAATGGAACCAGTAGAATGAGACAATATTGTAAATGTTGTCTCATTGTTGTAAATATATGCACTGTGCATAGTCCATAGAGAAACTGACTTTAAAATAATCAGGATAGAATTAAACACAGTAGAAATAGTCAAAATTAAAATGCAAGATTAGGATTGAGATAGTTAAGGTTTGGAAGTAATAATACCAGTAAAGACAAGATGAATGCTGGAGAATCTTTTAAATTCTTGATTTATTTAAAAGATATTAAACTGCAGGCTAAGCAGCTGTCCTGCAAACAGATGAGGGATAAGTTTTCTGTAGGTGGGAACAATTATTACAAGTAATCGTGATTAGGAACCACATTTTACGTGAATTTTTTCATTCAGTTGCAAAAAAAATCATGCGGATTAAGCACAAATTTACAATCTCTCATCACCTCAATCATCAGGAATAGTGAAAAGGGGAAAGAATGCCCTCAAAACAATGTTGAAAAAGCAACGTAGAAATCACCATACTCAATCAAATAGTTAAAAGCATTGTCAGAATTGTATCTTGGAAATATCAAAAGTAACTATCAGGGCTGAGGACAGAATGTAAATTCTACAATGTACCTGGTCCGTGAGCATAAATTGTCCTGCTTGATAAAGGGAACTAGAGACTATGAGAAAAGGATCATAGTGATTTTGTGGTTGCCCCACAAATAAGTATGCTGAATGGGAGATTTTAAAGTGGAATTCCCATAAAGTATCGTGTGGGGAAAGCTATGCCCCATTGAAAGATCCAGAACACCCAAGCAGGAAGTCATGTCTTGTTCTTAGTACTGACCCATAACATGATTGGCTAAGGGTAAACTTCAGAACACAAGAGGAAGCACCTAAAGAAATTGTACAGTTCAAACATCCTATATCCCTTCTCTTGTTAATAGAAAGGACAGCCACCTCATCACATCATCTAGTCAAAATGAAGCAGAATAACAAAGTGGAATAACACAAAGGAACGATGCTGGTGGGAAACTGTCTATGATGTTGGGCAAGTCCCTTAGGTCAGAATACTATAATTTTTGATGATCCTAATCCAGATTTGGTCTTAATTGATGGTATTTTCATGTTCTCTTATCGGAGATGTTTGGTCCACAAATTAAATAAATGAACGAATGCCTCAGAGATAACTTCAACAATTAGTGGGATGTAGTAATTACTGAGGAATCAATAAATATATTGCACCGTCAAGGTAGGGAAGCTTCTGAAAAAATAATGCCTTAGAATTATACTTTATAATTTAATTAAACAATATTTTCAAATTTGGTAGCTTTAACAAGTTTCTGTATTGGTTCAAACATATAATATAAATGAACTTTCAAAACCATAGCTTGCATTTTGGCCTTCTAACTGCAAAAAAATGTTAGACTAGTAAGAACCAATATAAATTGATAAGACATTTAAACACAGGAGAATCCTCTTAGGAATTTTATAGATTTGGAGTTAAGATCAGATGCCAAAGTTCAATCAAAATTCAATTGCATTCTTGGTGTCTGATAATTGATCCATTAGCTCAAATGGTTTTGTCAAAGAGGAAACTAGTTAGTAGTTTAATGCAAAGAGACATTGAGGTAATGTTTTTTGGAGTGAATCAGAATGCAAAGGGAAGAGATTACCCCTAACCAGGATCTGAGAACTGAGCAAGGCGCAAGACACAGGTGAGGTCCCAGAGGACTGGAGAATAGCTAATGTTGTACTGTTGTTTAAAAAGGATAGTAGGGATAACCCTGGAAATCATAGGCCGGTGAGTTTGACGTCAGTGGTAGGGAAGCTGTTGGAGTGGGTTCTTAGAGAAAGAATGTATAGGCACTCAGAGCGTTGTGATCTGATTAGGGATACGCAGCATGGCTTTGTTAAGGGGAGGTTGTGCCTTACGAATTCGGTAGAATTTTTTGAGGAGGTGATGAAAACAGTCAACGAAGAGCGAGCTGTTGATGTCGTCTATATGGATTTCAGTAAGGCATTTGACAAAGTCCCTCATGGGAGGTTAGTTGAAAAGGTCAAGGCTAATGGGATACAAGGACAGGTAGCTAGATGGATAAATAACTGGCTTGGTAATAGGAGACAGAGAGTAATAGTGGAAGGGTGTTTCTCTAGGTGGAGGTCGGTCACTAGTGGTGTGCCGCAGGGCTCGGTACTGGGACCTCTTCTATTTGTAATATATATAAATGACTTGGAAGAGGGAGTAAGTGGAGTGATCAGCAAGTTTGCAGATGATACAAAGATGGCTGGACTTGCGGATAGTGAGGAGCACTGTCGGGCGATACAGCAGGACATAGATAGGCTGGTAGCTTGGGCAGATAGATGGCGGATGGAATTCAATCTTGATAAATGCGAGGTGATGCATTTCGGGAGAAAGAATGTAGTGGGGAGGTATATGATAAAGGGTAGACCTATTAAGAGTATAGAAACGCAGAGGGACTTGCGGGTGCAGGTGCACAAGTCTCTGAAGGTGGCAGAGCAAGTGGAGAAGGTTGTGAAAAAAGTATACGGTATGCTAGCCTTTATAGGAAGGGGTATAGAGTACAAGAGCTGGGCTTTAATGTTGCAGTTGTATAAAATGTTGGTTAGACCTCCTTTGGAATACTGCGTCCAGTTCTGGTCATGGAGACTCTGGAGAGAGTGCAGAGGAGGTTTACCAGGATGCTGCCTGGTATGCAAGGTCTGAGATACGAGAAGAGATTAGGCAAATTGGGGATGTTTTCCTTAGAAAGACGTAGACTTAGAGGAGATCTTATAGAGGTGCACAAAATTATGAGGGGTATAGATAGAGTAAACAAGGTTAAGCTTTTTCCTAGGAGGGACTCAAATAGCATGAGGGGCATGGGCTTAGGGTGAGGGGGGGGCAAGGTATAATTTGGATGCTAGAGGGAGCTTTTTCAGACAGAGGGTGGTGGGGGTATGGAACGCACTGCCAAGTAAAGTGGTGGAGTTAGGCACTCTGGAATTATTTAAGAGATACTTAGATGGGCACATGAACAGAATGGGAATGGAAGGATATAGAAAACTGATTTAAAACAGGGATCATGAGCCTTGGGAGTTCCCTGGGAAGTGTGTAAATTGTCGATGATATTGATGTATTTGTTTTTATCCCATAGGTACTTTGGTCCGCCTTGTTATCTAACAAGGGGTGTACACGTGATGGATCGTGAGTGGGGTGCTCTTGGATTTTGAGAGTATCCTAGTGCTTCACATCGTTAGTGTACGCTTGACCTGGACCATTTGATGGGCAACACAACAGCTCAGTGACTATCGCTGTGCTGTGCAGATACATGGATTTGGGCCTGTGTCTGTGGGTATTTGCGCATTCTCCCCATGCTTGCATGGGTTTTCTCCGGATAGTCCGGTTTCCTCCCACGTTAGGCTAATTGGTAGAACAAATTCTCCCTAAATTGTCTAAATCACCCACATGTCACTATGTCACCAATCAAGAAAAGTTTCCATTTTTAATGGAAACATGTACAAACAAATCCACAACAAACCCTTGTCAACCCTAAGCATTCACGATTTGCCAATGAATCAGAATGCAAGGGGCAATTATTCTAGGAGACTCAAACAGAGGCCATGTGATTGGCTTCCCGCTGGGCGCCATGGCCTCCATGAATCTCTGGTTACTGGATTTCTGGTGCTGTCAGCTCTATGCCAAAAACCAGCACGGAGCTATATAATTTTTTAAAATTAGGACTGGCACTACATTAGCTAGAGTCCCCTTCCCCGCGAGGAGTGTTTCACTCCAGTGGATTTTACAATAACTCCACACTTGCTGGGAGCTGGCAGCCTAACCCGACTGGAGTGAAGAGGGGCCATTGAGACCACTCTGCCCCAGGAGGTCAGAGGTGAGGACGGTTCCCCCCGGGTATTGCAAGAATGGCAGTGCCAGCCTGGATCCCTGGTACTGCCCAATGGGCAAAATGACAATGGCCAAGGAGACACTTTGACACTGTCCATCAAGTATTGGACAAGCCAAGAAGAAGAGACATCCCACTGCCACCTTCCAACGGGAAAAGATTTTTCAGGCAAATCTCACTGTGCACTGCAGAGTGCATTGGTGTGCGGGGAATTCATTTTGAAAATCCCACTGGAAAAACCAGCCAGATTTACTCCAGTTTTTATGTGAATTTGATGCTTAGAATTTTTTTGGGAGAATCCCAACCCATATTTAAGACCAGCAACACATGTAAGGTTAAGTTTGAAAACTGGAATACATTAATGTAGATCTTTATCTCATACAATGTTGTTTGACTGTAAGCAATTTGCATTTTTAACAGAATGGCAAGTTAATATATTATTAAAACTATAAATTGACTTCTTCATTTCCAGATGATGAGGTTTTAAAAGCAAAATACTCTGAATGCTGAAATCTGAAACAAAAACAGAAAATGCTGGAAAATCTCAGTAGATCTAACAGCATCTATGAAGACAGAATAAAGCCAATGTTTTGTGCTTGGATGACCCTTCATCAGATTAGTTTTTAATTGTGGGATTTTCTAAATCATTTTAGTAAATGATCTTAAAATACTCCAACATCAAAAGTCCCTGAAGTAATATTTTATCTCACAATACAAATCAAAGGAAATAGTTGACTTCATATTATATTGGTAACTTGTCTGGGGGTTTGTTATAATAGCACAACTATCCTCTCACAATTGTAAGAATTTTG
Source organism: Sphyrna mokarran (assembly GCA_024679065.1). Classification (NCBI taxonomy): domain Eukaryota; kingdom Metazoa; phylum Chordata; class Chondrichthyes; order Carcharhiniformes; family Carcharhinidae; genus Sphyrna; species Sphyrna mokarran. Next base: position 87,969,685 of record JAGIQG010000001.1, on the reverse strand, counting down.
CGTTCCTTGAACCATAAATATTTAACTGTTAAATGCCCTCAGCGTATCTGAAAACGCTTCTCTGCAGTGAAGGAATTCAATTTACTTTTTGACTTTCTGCTTACCTTTGGAGTTTGTTTTGAAAAATTACCTACATCATAAAAAATCATATTATAAAAAGAATATCATTTTGGAGAAAATGCAAAAGAAATTAACTGGCAGGGTCTCTGAACTATCAAGAAAGATTGAACAGTTCGAAGCTTTTTTGTTTAGATCAAAGAAAATCTAGGGATATCCTCATAGAGGATATCTAAAATTATGAATGGGCTGGACAGGGGAGTAGTATACTTGTGAGAGAACCCAAAAATAGGAGCCATAAATATAAACTGAATACTAATAAATACTAATAAATCCAATAGGGAAATCTGAAGAAATTTCTTTATTCACAGAATGGTTAGAATTTGAACATTGCTACCTACCATAGGAAGTGGTATTTCAAATAACTTAGATGCTTTCTAAAGGAAACAACCTGAGAACATTAGAGGAAAGAGTAAAATATGCTGAACATTTGAGATGTGTTGGATACAATGCGAGGAAAATTTGTGTGAAGTTTAAATACCAACTCTTTCTGTACCATATGTGATCCTGTGTAAAAAATTCGCAAACATATGTACTGTATTCATTTTATGTATGGCTTTCTTAGAGAGAATAAAACAGCTTTGTGCAAGATACATAAATTATATATTGTACAATATATAAATAGCTTCAATAGCAAAACCATCTGCATTGGACCTACACATCTAGAGGTAGGTCTCATTACAATTATTGAAGACATCAGTATTGTTCAGATAGCAGGATCAGTACAACAACCATGTATATTGAGCAGAAAATAAAGTGCCAATATTCTGCCTTCTCAATCTTTTTCTAAATCAATGGAACGCTGATCTAATACATTGTGCAGAAAAATATGTTGTTTATTCAAAAATGACCAATATGACTTGCTATATGTTGATGCTCCAACAAGCAGATGAAAAATGACAGGCTGGGTAATAGATTTTTGGAAATGTTTTCAACACAAGCACAATTATTCAGTTTTGACAAATGCATTATAATTCTGGGTTCTTATTTGCAGGTATTTTTAAACTGCATGTTCTTCAAACATTATTTAGTGTTTGGATAGAACAAAAAAAATTACATCAAAAAATTTGTGCATCCTCACTTCTGACAGTGCTAGGTAAACTATGTGGATTCCCTGGAAGCAGCAGACAACACCATGGATTACTCCCCATCCAGCATTTAACAATGGTATAATAAGGAAGCCCACACAGCTTAGACAGATAAACAGTAACTCTCATTGACAAACTGGCACTACTCAATGAAGTTTTCTCTCATGTGTACCAAAAATGCCAAATTTGATATTATCACTATTTCTACCTTGCATTCAGCAATAAAAATACAATAGAAATATTGAGTGAGATTGTATTTCCAATCACTACTTTTCTCTGAAGTGATTGAACATTGTAAATATGAAGTGCAGGCCAAGCATCCCCTCATTGTGCACCAACAACAAGGCTAAGTCCTACCCCTTTCTCTCTTTGACTCTCGGTCTCCCTCACTCTCTCCAGGGCTTCCACCTGTGCCTGTTTTTCTGAGTCTGGAAATCCAGCCTTCAACTGGGCAGTGATGCCTCCACTGCTGATCTGTATGCAGTCTTTCTGAGCCCAACCCCATAATCCTGGAACTGTAGAATGATTTGGGACCAACATCATCCACCTCAAAACCCTCAATATACACTTCCTACCTAAAATCCATCGGTTAGAATGGCTCAGGTGAAATAATGGTGTAGTGAGTGCATAAAAATAATGATATTTTTACAAAGTACTTAAAAAGCAGATTTTCATATTTTTTGATCTGCACCACACATTTAATAATTTCATACTGCAAGTTGCTATATTGCTTTATCACTATTTGGTTTTTGTTGGCATGAAAAGTTGTGTTAATTTTCAGTGATAAAATAAAATCATATTGGAAAATAGTTTGGGAAGTTTACTTTGATAATGTTCTCGATGAGGTTTGTCAGTTTTAGGAAATTATATACTTTTGAGCCAGAGGTCCCGTATTTTAAGTCACTTTCTTTCTTCCCCTCCTACTGCCAACTTTTCTTCTTATCAGATTACTTCAAAAAATTTTCTTTTATTTACCAAATTTAATCCTTAAATAAGTATGATTTATGATTTAGCTATTTGCCATTTGAAGTTATGCTAAATGGAAGATCTACAATAAATTTTACTCTGAATGTTCAATTACTGATTGCAAAATAAAAGATCTTAATAATCGAGATGTGACCTGTGGCACTAAACTATTAATCAGTCAGCAAGAAGGCTACAATTCACATTGATGTAAAAACAGAAGTGAATGTTCTTATCAGACAAATGTATTTCTACCTCTGGAAACTGAATTTTCTCTATCCAGCCAAATGGATGATGTTCTATTTTGCTCCAAGAGTCCTTAGTGGAAGGAATTGGTGCAATACGCACCCATTATCTTATGAAAGTAAGTCAATAGAAAATAAAACATGTTTTGGCAATAAATAACATTAAATTGGTAGTTATATTCATTGCTGTACAAAGTCGTTTTTGTGAGAAATTGAATATTTACTCTTGTGTCTTCATTGGATTAGAGCTATGCAACAATGTTGGGAGAAAATAAAGCAAGTTTTATTCTTTGTGCTGCATACTTCCCTCAATGCAGACCTTGTTCAAAAATGGAAAAGTATATAATTTCCTAATATTGATATACCTCACTGTCAACATTATCAAAGTCAACAAGAAAATTCTTCAACATATTTTGATATTTACTGATTTACAAAATTATTATATTGTGAGATGTGAAATGGTTGATATTAGTGTTAAATTTTGTTCACATGGGAATTTCTCAATAGCTAATCTAATTGAAAGACTTTACATTCCATCCATCACGTATTTTACAGTAGACAAACCGCATCTCCAGCATGTTAGCAAGCAATTTCATTTACTGATGAGTTTGCTACTAAAAATGAAAAAACTGTTCTGATAAATAATCATTCAGAATGTAGCAAAAGTACACTGTATAAAAAGAATATGTGACCTGAAAGGAACACGGGATTTGGAATTTGAAAATACCTACTGAGGGAGATCAAAATTGTACGTAAGTGCAGCACCAATTGCTTTCTAACTGAAAACTGACTACTGAAAGCTAATCTGCATCAATTTGAAATGAAAACACAAACTGAACTATAAAATGCTTTTACTGATGTAAAATATCCTTTCCCTGCAGTGTATAGTTAAAGAAAAAAAACTCAACAGGAATAAAAGCTTGACACATTTTTGATGCCAAGTGTCAATTTTAAAACTATTTGTTCCATAACTGGAAGCTTCCTCTCTGCAGTGTCACTCATTATTACACTGAAGGGACCATGATTTCAGTACTGACAGATCTTTGTTAAAAAAAAAGTTACTATTGTATCTGTGATTCTTACCTTCAGATGGGAGGAAGAAATCAGACAAACAGATAATGTAAACAGCCAGAGCAATTGTTATTATTTTCACAAGGACCATTCTTGCCATTGTTGTTTCAGCACATGGTTGGAGAGCAATAAGTTCTAGTCTGTCTGCCTGTGGCAAGTTCCTTCCTCTTTATGTTCAGTTCCACTAAGGAAGGGGGCGGCAACAAAACTTTATGGTGATTATTGAAAAATTTGATTTGTTAAAAAGGTACAAGTTTGAATTGCAGTGTGTAACATGCCATGAATCTGTATTTAAAATGTAATATATAAATACTGTATTCAAACCCCAGCGGCTGTTATTTAAAGAAATGAAAAGCAGTTTCCCATGGAACCAGAAGGACCAAGATTCAGTTTCTGATTTTAGCTGATCAGTTGCTGATTGCAATTAGTAAGATAAAATGATTTGACACAGTTGCTGCCCTTGGACTGAGTAGTGGTTGTAAGCACTATTTTGAACATGAACACAAAACCAAGGCTGGCATGACTGTAGCACTTAAAGGGCACACAATGAATGACAGTGCTATTGTTTGGATGAAACTTTCAGCTACTTGCAGAAATAAATGTAAACCATCACATGCTGTTTGTGGAAAAGCAGGGAATTGTCCTGATCTTCTTCCTTCGTGCAAAACCATCAAAGGAAAAATAGTTTATTTGGTAAATAGATAATAGATTATTTGATTTGACTTATTGTCACATATATTTGTATATAGTGAAAAGTATTTTTTCTTGCGTGGACGTCCAGGGTGCATGGGGTCCTTAATTATGCTGGCTGCTTTGCTGAGGCAGTGGGCAGAGTAGACAGAGTCAATGGCTGGGAGACTGGTTTGCATGATGGATTGGGGCTACATTCATGATCTTTTGTAGTTCCTTGTGGTTTTGGCCAGAGCAGGAGCCACACCAAGCTGTGATACAACCAGAAAGAATGCTTTCTATGGTGCATCTGTAAAAGTTGGTAAGAGTCATAGCTGACATGGCAAGTTTTCTTAGTCTTCTGAGAAAATAGAAGCTTTGGTTTTCTTAACTATAGCGTCAGCATGAAGAGACCAGGGCAGGTCATGGGGATCTGGACGCCGAAAAACTTGAAGGTTTTGACCCTTTCTACATTGTCCCTGTTGATATAGACAGAGGCATGTCCTCCTTTACTTTTCCATAAGTCAGTGATAATCTCCTTCATTTTATTGACATTGAGAGAGAGATTATTGTTGTCGCACCAGTTCACCAAATTTGGTTAATAGTTTAATAGATTATTTGGTATTTCATATGTATCATTTGGGGTTTTGCTGTGAACCATTTTGCTGCCACATTTATAGTAATAATGACAGTACTTTAAAAGTATTCAATTGATTAGAAATACAGGGTGGGATTTTATGGCCCCTTCCACCTGCGGGATCTTCTGGTCCTGCCAAAGTCAATGAAGTTTTGAATAGACTGCCACATTTGCCCATTTAAAAAAAATTTCAAGTAGTTGGGATGAACTTGCCATTGAAAATTCATGATGATTTTAGGATGGACTTCCCTCGAATATAAATTCTCACTTATCAACAGAATGGCTATTTCCACTTTTATTTTCTTCGCCTTCTTGAATTGTTGCAGTCCATGCAGTGTAAGTACACACACAATGCTGTTAGGGAAGGAGTTCTAGGAATTTGATCCAGCAACAGCAAAGGGACAGGAATATAGTTGAACTTCAGCATGGTGTGTAACTTAAAGGAAAATTTGCAGGTGACGATGTTCCCATGTTTCTGCTGCCTTTGTTCTTCTTGGTCAGTGTTGTCCAATGTGCTTACTGCTTGCCACATGTGGTAAACAGATATTGTTCATTTTTAGAACACAATAATACTGAGTTTATTAAAGTTGCAGCAGTTGATAAGAGTGTGGAGATCAGTCACTGGACATCTCATCATCCATCCCTGAATGACAAGAAAGAATCAACTATGTTGCTGTTAGACAACATAGGGCCTTATTTTACCATTTTGATTCTAAGTGCTGGACGGACTTGAAATTGGAAGTGCTTCAGATCCGACTTTTAGATTCATTCTCAGTTACCCCAATATGCACTCTGCCTAAAATAAATCAGTGATTTTGAATCTTGCTGCAGAAGTCTGTAGGCAGGGCTTAACGCACCTGAAATCCTGTAGCTCCGATCACAGCCTCCAGCTGTACATGCACAGAAAGAAATGATAGAACGCAGCTCCTCTACCACATGCTCCCCTGACCCCCATGCCAGATAATGCCTCCCCTGACCTCCACAGATACTGCCCTCACCCCACAACATTACTGACTGCTTTACACCCAATCCCTTCTACCACCCAGACCAATTGTGGATCCCTACCCCTGTCCAGCCTCCTCCCCCACCGATCTCAGGCAAAATGACAGCAGACCCCCTCCTTCCCCCTCACTGATCTCAGGCAGAGTGACAGCAGAAACTCCCTGTCCTCTCACTGATCACAGGCAGAGTGGCAATGGGCCCTCAGCTATCCAACAATCTCAAACAGGGAGCAATTGGTTACCTCCTCATAACTGGAACGCCCAAATTGGGCTTTTGTGGAGCATGTTTGTTTCGCACCAATTCTGGATGGACGGTGCTAAAGGGAGAAGTGCTGGTAAGGTTGGGCTTGCAGCCCATTAAGTCAATTTAAATGCATACAAATGCACTTAAATGGCCATCGAGCCCATTTCAGGCATAGTCCCGATTCTGGCATTTTCGGGCCTTGGTCAAAGGGGAACCGGCATGGAGGCAGGCGTGAATTGCACTACTCACCTCATGCCCAAATTTACCAAGTTTTTGCACCCGAAAATGGGTGCAACTTGATGGTAAAATCTGGCCCATAGTCACACATTGGTCAGGCTATAGTTGATTTTTTGATAATAGCTCAGCTGTCACATTTCTGGTGACATGGAATCTGAAGGACACTTGCTCAATGAGAAAAGAAAAATAGTTCGCTGTTTGAGACTTTTACTGGGAGAGATTTGGATCTCTCTTCGGGTAATTTGTAGTCTGTTCTGGATTGGGAAGGTTTCCCATTACTTATGAGTGATTCTAGTATGTTTCTTCAAAAACTTCTTTATTTAAATGACAGTACATTCCAAGTTTCTAAATGAGTATATCTCTCTCTTGATCAAGCTGTTACAGCTTATTTTTTCAGTTTCTTTCTCATAATTGCTGATATCACTATTACATCATCATACATATCACTATTCCTTACCATAACTATTAACCTATTATTCTACATTCCACTACCCACCCCGCCCCCAAAATAATCTCAACTTTAATAACTATCTTAAACTATTCATATTACATTTTCAGACTTCTATAACCGCCCCCGCCGTGTACAATTGCAGATTCTATCCAATTCCTACTCTTCCCCTGTCTCCTTCTTCATAAAGGGCTTCAATCTCCCACAGCATTCTCAGCTCTCTTAGAGGACATTGTGGACAAATGCAATCACTCATTTTTTCCCTAGAAGACAAACACATTGATGGACCAGGATTACAGCTGAAGGCCCTGGCTATTGCTAATCTGCATATCTTTGGACTGTGGGAGGAAACTGAGGCATCTGGAGGAAATCCACACAGAAATAGGGAGAACACACAAGCTCCACACAGTCACCCAAGGCCAGAATTGAACCTGAGACCCAAATCCCTGCCACTGTGAGGCAACAGTGCTAACGACTGTGCCATTATGTTCCCCATTGATTCATACTGCCTGGTATCAAGAAATGGCTAAAGCCACTAGCTACTACAAACATTATGGACCCCGACAACATTTTGGGAATTGAACTGAAGACTTGTGTTTCAGATTTGCTGTGCTCCAACCAAGCTGTTCCATTATAGCTACAATACTGGCATTTACGCGGAAATGTGGATTCCACACATCAAACTCCTGTTAAAAGTTGTCACAAAGAAGGGTATAAATGAGGTCAGGAAGCCGTTTGCCCTAGAGCTGGAGGATTGCAGCTTTTTCTCTAAATGAGTCCAAAAGTAATACTGAGACAATGATGATTCTCATTTTTGATGACAATTTTTATTTTTATCAGAATTCTGTCTTGTATACAAAGCAGTACAAATCCAACCCAGCCAATTACCAATCTAATCTCAATCATTAGTAAAGTAATGAAAGGGGCTATCAGCAGTAGTAACAAGTGGCACTTTGCAGCAATGACCTAAGCATTAACGTTCTGTATGGGTTCTACCAAACCCATTCAGCTGCCAACCTCAATATAACCTTATTTCAAGTTTAGGTAAAAGAGCTGAATTCTAAAGGTGAGGTGAGAATAGCTGGCCTTGAAATCAAAGGCACATATGACCAAGTGTGGCATCAAGCAGCAAAACTGGAGTCATTGGAAATTGGGAGGGGAAAACTGTCCACTGATTGGAGTCATACCCAGCATATACCTACCAAAAGGATGATGTTGTGGTTCTTGAAGGTCAGTCATCTCCGCTCCAGGACATTACTACAGGAATATCTCAGGATAATGTCCTATGTCCAACATCTTCAGCTGCTTCATCAATGACCTTTCTTCCATTATAAAGTCAGAAGTGGGGACGTTCGCTGATGATTGCACAATGTTCAATACTATTCATGACTCCTCAGATTCCAAAGAAGTCCATGTCCGAATACAGCAAGATTTGGACAATATCCAGGTTTGGGTTGACAAGTGGTAAGTAATATTTATGCCAAACAAGTGGTAAGCAATGACATCTCCAATAGAATACCTAACCATTGCCCCTTGACATTCAATGGCATTACCATCACTGAATCCCCCACTATTAGCATTCTAGGGTTACCACTGACCAGAAACTGAACTGGACTAGCCATATAAAGCACATAGGCAGAAAGGAATCCTGTGACAAGCAATGTATTTCCTGACTCCCAAAGCCTGTCCACAACTTACAAACCACATGTCAAGAGGGTGACAGAATACTCTGCACTTTCTTGGATGAGTGCAACTCCAATAACACACAAGAAACTCAACACTATCTAGAACAAAGCAGATTGCTTGGCACTCCATCCACAAACTTTCATTCCCTTCTTCAAAACCGTATGACTGATCTGCAAGATGCACTGCAGGAACTTACCAAGGCTCTTTAGAGATTACCTTCCAAACTCAGGACCACTACCACTTGGGAGGACAAAGATGGCAGATATATGGGAATGCCACCACCTGGAACTTCCCCTCCAAGCTATTCACCATCCTGACTTGGAAATATATCACCAATATCTGGGTGGTGGCTGCCACCAGTTACATCCTGCCAGGATCTTGCTATTCATCCATATGGGTCTAACATCTACCTCTGGTCCTGATAGCAGGACAATTTGGGGCTTTTTCCAGCGCACAATTCAAAAAAAGGAATAAGTAACATACCATAGTATTTTATCTAAAATGATTTGCATAAAGTAGTAGCATTCAAAATATTATTAGGAACACAAGGTTACTGCAGAATGTTTTTGAATAAAGAATAATTAAAATTTATTGAGGAAAAACAATGAAGTTTTATAATTCAATGCATTAATGAAACTCCACTTATTGTCTATACAGAAATTCATTTCAAGTATCATTGTTTGTACATTAACAAATTACACACAAATTAATAAGAACCATAAAAGAAAGAGATCCAACTATAAGTAAAATATGTGTTGAAAACTGTCCCAGTACATTAAAATAATCAGTCAGGGAGCCTCACACTGAGTGCACATACTCATCCACACATTAAACTCCTGTTAAAAGTTGTCATAAAGAATGGCATAAACGAGTTCAGGAAACGGTTTGTCCTGGAGCTGGAGGATTGCAGTTTTTTCCCTGAATGTGTCCAAAAGTAATACTGAAACAATGGTGATTCTCATCTTAGATGACACTTTCTATTTTTATCAGAATTCTTTGAGAAAAATCTGCTCATCAAATACCCTTCCTGCCTGATTCAATAATTTCTGTAGACTTAAAAGTCTGTTTTCGTAAGAAAATAATATCAAGCGAGACATCCAAAAAGGAAGCATTCTCAACTACAGTCATACGTAAGAGTTTTGTGATTATATGACCTACTCAAAACGATTTTAATTTTCTGAGGTAATAAAATTGTGTACATCCCTTGGCCATCACAACCATACACTATTCCCTTCAATTCAGCTCATCGTCTATTGTAACACTGAGATACTGTTTGAATATTCACATCATGAATCTTCACAGGAAAAATAACATTAACTGACTTTCTATAAATTTGTCATGGGTGCAGTAATTTTTTAATAAAATATTCTGTTCATAACCTGTATGTTATTTTGTTCAAGTAAATGCTGAAATTACGCAATAAAAATATAATAAAAACACAACTATTTTATATATTTGCTAAAAAAGCAACAGAGTCATACAGTAACTTTATGCTGTGCATTGCAAATCAATCAAATGTAGGACAAAATTAAAAATATTTATTTAACTTTCTGCCAAAAACCTACAACAACCCTTTCCCTCCAAGAAACGTTGAAATTTCCATTATTTTCAATAGGAAGTCAGAGACATTTCGAGAACAGTAGCTAAATTATCCTTAGTTACTAAATATTTTTGTGAATACTAAGGAACTTTGTCCTCTTGGTAAAGTGTCTTATCTGTTATTTTTGGCTTTAAATTCAATGATGGAAAATATTGCAAATAATTTACAATTTGTCTGCCACTAAAATATATTTTATCATGTCAGACTAAAATGCAAAAACTGTACCACTGTAGGTGCAAAATTTGGTTATTCATACACATTTTCAGATGATGTGCCACATTTACTCAAATTTTAATTGTGGTACCATAGAAAAAACTGTGTTAAAAATTATAATGGTTTTTGGAATTATATTCATTAAAATTATTCAATTTTTCCAATGCAATCTTATCCAAAATCTTTCCATCAAGATATGGTAGGTTTTGGACTCTGTACTGTGTGCATGCAGTGATCAAATTTCAGCAATATCAATAAGGTCTGTAACGTAGCAACATGATTATGTTTAAACTTTAAAGTTACTACTAAGAATCAAACCCACACTTACCAATCAAGACAATTCACAAAATCACAGAATCATTACCATGCAAAAGGAGGCCATTTAGTCCATCTTGTCAGCACCAGCTCTCCAAATGAGCATCATGATTTAATACTATTTTCTTGCCTTCTCAATGTGACATCGTACATTGTTTCTATTCAAATAATCATCTAACTTGGTGTAGTTTTCGTCCCCTTACTTGAGAAAGGATAATTCATTAAATATAATTGCATCAGAAGCTATTCTGAGAAAGTACACTTGCCAGTTCCTGGGAGGAAAGGTTGCTTATGAGGAAAACATGAATAGCTGGGGCTTATATCCACTGGAGTTTAGAGGAATAAGCGATGATGGGGGAATTGACAGGTTGGATGCAGAGAAAATGTTCCCATTTGCTGCAGAGTATAGAACAAGAGGGTATTGTTTAAAGAGTAGGGGGTCTCCCGTTTAAGACTCAGATTTTTTTCATGAATTAATTTTGTGTGATTTTCTATCGCAGAAAGCAGAGAAGGCTGGGTCATTGATTTATTTAAAGCTGAGTTTGAGTTTTCATCAGCAAGGGAATGAACAAGAAAGTGGAGTTCAGGCTCAATCAGATCAGCCATGATCTTATCAAACAGTAGAGCAAGTTCAAGAGGCCAAATGGCCTATTCATGCTTCTAATTCTTATGTTCTTGAAGTAGTTGATGAAGGTGAAGGAGAAGGAGATCTTGTATTTGGACTTGACAATAAACATGTTAGACCAATGCAAAGCAGTATTAAACAAGAGAAAAAATGCTAAGCTATTTTGTCAAAATATCAGAAAATATGTCAGAGAATACAGTCACCATATTACTGAAGTTGGCGTGTTAACTTGATCTTGACTTGAATGGGAATGAAAATCCAGATATTTGTACAATAAAAACAAATGAAAATTTCCCAGTTTATGCTGAAGTTAAAATTACCCCCAAGAGTGAGAAATACGTGCAATAAATATCCAGTGTTACAATCTCTGTGAGGGAGCTGCAAACCAAAATAACATCTCCACCATCACCCTCAACAGAAGAAATATTTTCTTTTTGCAACTTCCACTTTAGCATGTATCATAATAATCACAGTTAACAAACACAAATTAAGAGGCGAAGAATACCTAAGAATAAAAACTAAAATTTCACTTCAAATAGTCAATAAGAACAAACATTTTACAGAACCACAAGCACTCACACAAATTGACATAGTTCCGCAATATGTTATCCTTTATTTATTCCGGATACTATGGATGTCCTATCCAACAATAATTCATAGATACAATTATCATCAGCAAGCTACACTGCTACAATCCTGTCCTCCCTTGGTGACAACAGTCTGAATCAGTATCTTTCCAATGTTCCTTTTCAGCCAATAACATCCTGGTTCAAAGTTTGGTCACTTCCGGGAAAACACCTAGCTCTTTAGCATCACTGAGCTATTCACACAACTTTCCAAGTTTTAGTCTAGCCAGTTTGCACTGTATCTCAAACAGCTTTTATCTTCTTTTCAGATAAACAGAAAAGTGACCTATTCCTGAGAGTGATTATCTTTCTTTGGAAGAATGTGTTTCTCTTGATTGTCTTTGTGTTCTCTTTGTGTTTGCACCCCTGCACTGATCACCTCCGTCCTCCAGCTTCTCTGCTTTATGTGGTGCAGCTCTGCTTTTGTCTGCTAGTCACACACCTTTTGACCTCAACTTCCTTCCTACTGGTACTGCTTCCAGGATGAGGGCTGCCAGGTCTCATGGAGCAGTATTTCTTATTACCCAAGAAACTGAGCTGTTAGTAATTGATGCAAATTCTTAAAAGGTGTTTTTTTAAACAGTCTTGAAAAGCATTTATAGATTCCACAGATACTTAAAGAAACTACAAATATTTCTCTCTGCACTGGATAAAATCATAAAGACTAAAATTCTTAAGATATTTATAAATCAATTGGATGCTATAAGAATGAGAATTAAAATCGTTCTGAATGAATAATTGAAATGAGATGAATGGCCTTCTTCATGTGGAAAGGTTGTCAAACACTGGGACAGCCAAATCACAAAATGAAGGACTGAATAAAGTAAACAAGAATTAGACCCAAGCAGATCTCTCAGTTTTGAACTGTGACTAACTGGCGACATCAAATATGGAACGGAACAGATGACGAACAGAAACTGGTGTCCCTTCAGATAATGCTACTGCCAAAAAAAATAAGCGTAAAGATAAACAAAATGGCATCAATGATAACGGAGGACTAATAAGTTATATGAACTGTCCACAGATGGTATAGGAAAACAACTTTTTTTCCAATGATGTTAACAGAGTAACCTAAACACAGCACTGAATTTAAATTCTAAAGGACAAAGTATCAAACCCAATATGCAATGTAAATGTCACTACAGAGTTAGTTACATCTGCACATTTAACTGCCTGACACAATATTAACCAGATGGTTACACATTTTGAGTATACATGTTTTCTAAGAAGGAAGTCTGATCTCATTGGCACTTGTCAATTTTATCCTTTTATTAGCAAATGAAAATCAACATCTCAATATCATTTTTCAGTTATACTCAATTTTTTAATGCATAAAACAAAAATGTTTAAATGATTCCCCAAACAACTGGTCTCTGAAATGGAAACAAAATCTTTACTTAATGCTATGAAAGGAGGAGAGGTGAAAGAATCATAAACTGAAAGGAACAGGAGACTGAGATTGGAAAGGAAAAACAAATCAGCAGCAAAGTTTGTCAGTTCTTAATGAATAAAGCCAGTGGTATACAAATAATTGCCTTTTTTGCAAGACAGTGCAAGTTAGTGTTAAATGTTATTGACAGATGATTTGAATCATATATGGATGAATTTTGCTGATAATATCAAAAACATTTCTGCAGATATCCGTATTCTGCAAATTTAGCCAACAACTGGCTCTGGGTTCCCTGTTGTCTCTTTTTACTGACAGATAAGAAAAATGGCATGCAGTTCCAGAATTATCACATTTTGCTGTTTCTTCAACGTAGCTCTTAACTCTTTATTTGACAGAGTATATTACAATTTATTAAGTCTTTACCAAGAGTGAACAATGTCCGATTACTAAGCCTGAAGAATAGCAGATAAGGTTATTTCTACCATGCTTGTATTTTAATTCATCATTTTATTTATTATTTATATTTGCTTGTATTTTACAAGAAAATTGAAGACATAGCAAAGAGAGGAAAGGAAATACCGTTAGGTTAGGTGATGATCCAGAATAGAATCTTTTAAAGATGCTGATGAAGAGAATTTGATAGAAATAAAATTGTTGCTTGAAAACTGGATTGTTGACTGAAACAATAGACAACATGACAATAACATGGCTGTGTTGTGTATTTTCTGCATTTTCTGTTTCCATTTCAAAATTCCTGTCTTGCAGGCTTTATTTTATCTATTCTGATGACAAATGGATCTGCTTCTTCTCAGGTCAATCTGCAAGGCTTCCTATTCAAAAGCAATAAGGAAGAATTCATTTCTAGTAACAAATCATATTTACTGACGATATAAAATTATATATCCAGGAGAACCAATGTAGGGTAAATTTCACATCTCACTTCTGTCCAGTATTTGAAATGAGTCTGTTGGAGGACATATATATTAGAATACGTGACTTCTCCTTGAAATTGTTCCCCTATATTTTATTGAAACCTGCGTGGAATTTAAGTGATCAGTTCTAACAGTGCATTTGAGTCTTTCACACAAGCATTAATTCTCTTTCATTGACAAAGTAGCAGCAGTGTGTACTATCTGCACAATACACTGCAGCAACTCACCAATGCTTCTTTGACAGCACCTGCCAAACCTACGACATTTACCATGAAAAGGTCAAGGGTAGCATTTGAAGTTCTTCTCCAAAGGCAGCACAGTAGCACAGTGGTTAGCACTGTTGCTTCACAGCACCAGGATTCTAGGTTTGATTCCTGGCTTGAGTCACCTGTGGAGTTTGCATGTTCTTCCCACGTCTGCATGGGTTTTCTCTGGTGCTCCAGTTTTCTCCCACATTCTGAAAGACGTGCTGGTTAGGTGCATTGACCTGAACAGGCACCAGACCGTGGCAACTAGGGAAATTGCAGTGTTAATGTAAGCCTTACTTGTGACTAATAAATAATAAACTTTTAAGTCATTCATCACCCTGACTTGAAAACATATTACCTTTCCTTTGCTGATGCTGGATGAAAATCTTGGAACTTCCTCCTTCCCAGCATTGTGGGTGTGCTACAACACATGGACTGCAGTGGTTCATGAAGATAGCTCACCACCACCTTCTCGAATACGATTACAAATGGGGAATACATTCTGGTCTGGTCAGCGACACCCACAACAATAATGTTAGAATTTTATTTTGTTGCATTTACTCTGTATTATGCTTCTTGAGTCTTAGTATTTGTTTTGTAATGCTATTAAAGAGCAATGTAATAATAACAGATCACTGAGGGTTCTTTTATTTACTTTTTAATGAGTTTTTTTGGTCAATGGCAACCTCCAGGATGTTGATAATGGCAGATTCAGTGATGGTAATGCCATTGAATGGCATGGGGTGTTGCTTAGTTTATCTCCTGTTGGAGACGGTCATTGCCTTGCGCTTGTTTGACGCAAATGTTACTTGTTACGTAAGTCTGAATGTTGTCCAGGTCATGCTTTACCTAGACGTGGACTATTTCATTATCTGAGGAATAACAAATAGCCCTGAAGATTATGCAATTATCAATGAATGTCCCCACTTCTAATCTTATTGTAGAAGAAATGTCATTAGTGAAATAGCTGGAGATGGCTGGCCCAAGAACACAATCCTGAGGAGCTCTTGCAGGAACATCCTAGAACTGAGATGATTGGTCTTTAACAACTGCAATCATCTCCTAGATATGGCTAGATATGGCTCCCGGCAGTGAAACATTTCACTCAATTCCCATTGACTCCAGTTTTGCTAGGGATCCACGATACCACATGCGGTCAAATACTATCTTGATGCTAAGGGCAGACACTACGATTTCACCTCAGCTCCTTTGTCCATGTTTGGACCAAGATTGTAATTAGATCAGGAGTTGAGTGGGCCTGATGTAACCAGTCAGATGCTATCACCTCCATGTATTTATAAATTTGCACTATTTTTACTTTTAACTTCCATTTGCAACACTGCTTTTGAATGTTATTCAAAAAGTGCAAATAGGGACCATTTGATAGGCCTTTGATTTTGACGTACGTGCAAGATTGCTCTATCAAAAATCTCCATCTTTTATCTTGCCAGTCTACAGGAGGTTAGGCACATTCATTTTGTAGCAGGCACACACACCATTTTAGACACACTTTGGCACCCACTATTGTAGAGGGACAGGAAACAGTGGCAGTGGCTGGCTGCCCTGAGGAAGCTGGCTCCCCCACAAGAAACTAAAAGCTGTGTGCAGAATCTGCAGCAGCTTCATTTCATAGGGAGGTAATTAATTAAAAACATCATACACAGATTCAGCTAGGATCAGACTCCACTAAGTAGGTGCTGAGTGCCCCTCCAGCAATCTAAGTACCAGCCATCACTCTTCTACCCAAATAACATTGATTCCTGGGAGGCCCCTCCTTTTACCTGTGTGACATGGGGAACAGAGGTTCCATTCTAAATAAAGCTTTGTTGAAATTTGACATAATGAACAAGAGATAGCTAGATTCTACTAATTTTGCAGCTTTTCCATCATGCTCTCCACTTGTGTTGATTTGACAGAAGGGCCACAAGTATGAAGCACAAAGAAACAAATTTTGTCTGTCTTACCTTTCCTAGTTAAGATCAAGTGTTACCTTTAAGCAAATAAGAGTAGTTTATCACAGCTTCCATGTAAAATGTATCAACTTCAGTAAATATTTCCTAGTTTATGTCGGCTATGCACACAAGTATGTGGCTTTCCTAGTGCTGGTTTAAGCAACTATCATAGAGTCTGTAACAATTTTAATCAATCAATTGAGGTGGGCTTGTTTGAATATGAATTCCCTGATTAAGGGCCAAATTGATGGGCCAATCAGGGAGGCCCACGCTCTGTACTTAAACAGGAGTGTCAGTTACTCTAACACTCTAGATGTAGACCAAACACTCTGTATAGTGTTGTTGAATCTTGTAAATAAAGGAATTTTGGTGAAAGGACTTCTGCTTCTGAAAACTTATTACAGAATGCAAAAAACGCCCTTTTGCCCATCAAGTCTGTACTGGCACATAAGAATCACCTGAACTCCTCACCTAATCCAATCTGCCAGCAGTTGGTCCATAATGCTATGTTGTACCAAGTGCTCATCCATGCACTTTTTAAAGGATGTGAAGTATCCTGCCTCTATCACCCTGCCAGGCAACACGTTTCAACTGTCACCATCCTTTTTCTCATATCCCCCTACGTTTCCTGCCCCTCACCTTCAATCTATATCCCCTTGTGACTGACCCTTCAACCAAAAGGAACAGCTGTTCCTTATTCACTCTGTCCATGTCCCTCATAATCTTGTGCACCTTGATCGAGTTGGCCCTCAGTCTTCTCTGTTCCAAAGAAAATGTGATGTAGAGATGCCGGCGTTGGACTGGGGTAAACACAGTAAGAAATCTCACAACACCAGGTTAAAGTCCAACAGGACCAAAGAAAACACCCCAAGCCTACCCAACTTCTCTCCATAACAAATGTTCCATCCCTGGCAGCATCCTGGTCAATCTTATCTGCACCCTCTCCAGTGCAATCACATTCTTCCTATAACGTGGTATCCAGAACTGCACACAGTACTCCAGCTGTGCCCTCAGCAAAGTTCAATACAACTCCAATATGACTTCCTTGTTTTTGTAATCTATGTCTCAACTGATAAAGAGTCTCATATGCTTTTTTCATCATCCAACTAACATGTCCTTCTGTTTTTAAAGATCTGTGGACAAACACGCCAAGGTTCTTTTGTTCCATAGAATTTCCTAGCATCATACCATTCATTGATTACCTCCTTGTCAAATTAGTCCTTCCAAAGTGTATCACCTCACACTTTTCAGTGTTAAATTCTATCTGCCATTTATCTGCCCATTTGACCATTCTGTGTATATCTTTTTGTCGCCCAAGACACTCTGCCCCATTGTTAACCACTTGGCCAATCTTTGTGTCATCTGCATACTTACTAACTTATCCCCCATATAATCATCCATGTAATTTATATAAATGATGAATAATAGCGGGCTTAACACAGATCCCTGTGACATGCCACTGGACACTAGCTTCCAGTCACTAAAGCAGCCCTCTGTCATCATCCTCTGCCTCCCATAATAGAGCCAATTTTAAATTCACTTTATCAAATTATCTGTATCCTATCTGCATTTATCTTCTTTACAAGTTTCTTATGAGAACCTTGTCAAAGGCTTTGCTGAAATCCATATAAGTACATAAATAAATGCCAATACTCTCATCTAAACACCTGGTTACTTCCTCAAAAAATTCAATCAAATAGGCATGACCTCCCTCTGACGAAGCCATGTTGAATGTCCTGATCAAGTTTTGCCTCTCTGTGTGGAGACAATGCTCCCCTTCAGAAGTTTATCCAATAGTTTCCCTGCCGCTGACATGAGACTTACTGGTCTGTAGTTCTCTGGTTTATCTCTACATTCTTCTTAAAAGCAGAACCACATTAGCTGTTCTCCAGTCATCTGGCACCTCATCTACAAGAGAGAAATTGAAAATTTGGGTCAGAGCCCCTGCAATTACTTTCCTTGACGCTCACAGCAGCCTAAGATATAATTCATCCAGACTTGGAGATTTATCCACTTTAAGGATAAATTCTTTTTGGATTTTGGCAAGGTATAAAAGTAATATGGTTGTTGTGGTGGGAAATTTTAACTTCCCCCATTTTAACTGGGACTCACTTAGTGCTAGGAGCATGAATGGGACAAAGTTTGAAAGGAGCATCCAGGAAGGCTTCTTGAAACAGTTTGTAGATAGTCCAACTAAGGAAGGGGTCATACTGGACCTGTTATTGAGGAATGGCTGGTGGTCAACGTTTCAGTAGGGGAGCAGTTCAGAAACAGTGACCACAATTCAGTAAACTTTGAGGTACTGATGGATAAAGATAAGTGTTGTCCTCAAGTGAAGGTACTAAATTGGGGGTAAGCTAATTACAACAAAATAAGGCAGGAACTAAAAAAATGTAGAGCAAATCAATATCTGGCTTGAGGGAAGCTTTCGAGGAATTTAAGACAGGCACATTCCTGTAAGGATAAGTATGGTAAGTTTCAGGAACCTTGGATTATGAGAGATATTATGAGCCTAGTCAGAGAGAAAAGGAAGCATTTGTCAACACTAGGAAGCTGGGAATACATGAAACAAGTGTGCAATACAAGGAAAGTAGATAAAAACTTAAGCAAGAAGTAAGGAGGGCTAAAAAGGTTCACGAAAAGTCATTGGCAGCAGAATTAAGAAAAATTCCTTAATTCTGCTTTTTATACATATATAGAGAGCAAGATGGTTGGCCTACTCAAAGACACAGGAGGGAATTTATGCATGGAGCCAGCAAAAAACGGGGAAAGTATTAAATGAATACTTTGCATCAGTATTCATCAAGGGGAAGAACTTGAGGAATGATGAATCTGGGGAAGGATGTGTAGATAGTTTAAGTCATGTTGAGATCAAAAAGAACGTGTTGGGGGTCTTGAGAAACATTAAGATACATAAGTCCCAAGGACCTGATGGGATATACCCCAGAAAACTGAGAAAGGCAAGGGAAGAAATTGCTGGAGTCTTGAGAGAAATGTTTGCATCTCTACTGTCTATAGGGCCCCCAGAGGACTGGAGAATGTTGTTCCTTTGATTAAGAAGACTAGCAAGGATAATCCACATAATTATAGGCCAGGTGAACCTTACATCAGTGGTAGGGAAATTATTGGAGAGGATTCTTTGAGACAGGATTTATTCCAACTTGGAATTAAGTGAACATATTAGCGAGAGGCAACATGGTTTTGTGAGGAGGGGTCGTGTCTCACCAACTTGATCAAGTTTTTCAAGGGAGCAACGAAGATGATTGATGAAGGTGGGGAACTGGATGTCGTCCACATGGACTTCAGTAAGGCCTTTGACAAGGCTCCTCATGGCAGACTAGTACAGAAGGTGAAGTCGAACGTGATCAGAGGTGAGCTGGCAAGATGAATAAAGAACTGGCTCGATCATAGAAGACAGAGGGTAGCAATAAAAGGGTATGTTTCTGAGTGGAGGGCTGTGACAAGTGGTGTTCCCCAGGGATCAGTGCTGGGATTTTTGCTGTTTGTAATATATATAAATGCTTTGGAGGAAACTGTAACTGGTTTGATTTATAAGTTTGAGGACAACACAAAGGTTAGTGGATTTGCAGGTTGTGATGTGGACTGTCATAGGATACAGCAGGCAACAGATCAGCTGGAGACTTGGGCAGAGAGATGGCAGGTGGAGTTTAATTCAGACAAATGAGAGGTGATGTATTTTAGAAGATCTAATAAGGATAGGAAATATACAGTAAATGACAGAACCCTTAAGAGTATTGACAGGCTGAGGGATCTAGGTGTACAGATATACAGGTCATTGAAAGTAGCAATGCAGGTGGAGGAAGCAGTCAAGAAGGCATATGGCCAAAGCATTGAGTTTAGAAATTGACAAATCATGTTGCAGCTTTAAAGAGTATTAGTTAAGCCATACTTGGAATACAGTGTTCAATTCTGGTCACCACACAACCAGAAGAATGTGGAGGCTTTGCAGAGGGTACAAAAAAGATTTACCAGTTGCCTGTTATAGAGGGCATTAGCTATGAGGAGAGATAGGAGAAACTTGGTTTGTTCTCACTTATGGTGGAGATTGAGGGGTGACCTAATAGAAGTCTACAAGCTTATGAGGGGCGTGGATAGAGTGGATAGTCAGAAGCTGTTTTCCAAGGTAGAAGACTACTAAGGGGCATAAGTTTAAGGTGCAAGTTTTAAAGGAGATATATGAGGCAAGTTTTTAACACAGAGGATGGTGGGTGCCTGGAACTCGCTGTCGGGAGAGGTGGTGGAAGCAGATATGAAAGGTTTCTGGACAAGTACATGAGCAGGATATGAATAGAAGAATATGGTCCCTGGAAGTGTCCGGGATTTTAGTTCAGCTGAGCAGCACGGTTGGTGCAGGCTTGGAGGGCCAAAATGTCTGTTTCTGTGCTGCAATTTTCTTTGTTCTTTGTTTTTAAGGTTGCGAACAGCTTCAATACCTTGTTCTTCCCAATGAAAATTTGCAGAATTAGTTTTCAAAATCAAATGTTATATCATCATATCTCCAATTCCATATCAAAGGATACATCCCCAAAAATGTCTGTAACGATAAAAGCAATCACTTCCTGGAAGCTGTAAGATGTCACAGAATGTAAACATTCAAGTCACAACATAATGAACATCCTTTTGATGCTCATGTGAAGTATTTTTCATAAGCTACTAGCACTTTGTTCATATTATCTACTAATAAGAGACAGTTTGAAATTTTTGTAATGCATCTTCAGAAATGGATCCCAACCATTTGTTTGGAACAAATCATATTTAAGATCCTATAAACCTTGATATTGCCATTACGCCATGGAGTGATGAATCATTCTACTGAAAAATATTGATGGTAACACATGTAGGTTAAATTTCAAGTAAAGTTTGACAGCTTTCTAGAACTAATTTAAAGGTTGTGTTGCAATCTCTGAGATTATTCAATCTCACAAAATAAGTACAATATCTCAAAGATGACAACAGCTTGAGATGCTATCAGTTTTGTATAAGACTGCCATAACTTACAAGCATATCCACCCTCTGTTCAACTCTTTACTTTCTCACAAATCATTTTAAAAACATCTCAGAGCAGATGCAGAAGTAGTACAATGGCAGGAACAAGAAATCAATAATCAAGTGAAGTTGCTTTTCTTATATGTAGATAACAAGATCCAAATTTTACAGTTCAGATATTATTTGTTGATGGTAAGGTGTTATTTAGATTTGTGCTAAAGAATCTTCTATCTTGTTTGTCTTTCGAGACGAAGGTAATGATGTTCATCATCTGGGTGTATGATCGAGTCCAGTAGGTATGTAAATTCTTCTGATAGGTTCTGGTCATGGACTGAAACCTGGGGGCTTGAGATAGGGCTTTCTTGGAGCAGGCTAGTACATTTCTTCATGCTGTTCATAAAGCTGAAGCCTTACTGAAGCTTGCCTGTAATTTCATTAAAATGAGAGAGAGTGCAACACTGTTTTCAGGCCCCAATTGGGTTCCAAAGTCTCCAATAAAACAGAAGCATATACAAACTCGCATCTAACCAGCCCATCACGTTGGTACTGTTAAGTCTATGGACTCAGGACAGCATATCGGAATTATGATAAGAGGTAAATATCTATTTAAATTATTGCAATATTTTTTTCAATTTTGGCATGCCTTGGCATGTGATTTGCCACATACTGAACTCTCCCAGCAATAATTGGTGCTAACAGGACTCCTCGTCAGCACTACTTAAAGGGATTGTGCAATACTTAGAAGTTTTGTACTGTCTTTTCAGAATGTTGGTTATCCTCTGGCTAGCTCACCTTGCTTGCACAGAGCAAAGTTTTACTGGCATTGCAATGTTGTTGGTAATCACAAAGATAGTTTGCCTGTAATTATGAATGGTCGCATAGGCTCTTCATGAAAATGGAGATGAGGGGGAGGAGCAAAGAAGAATTCAAGAGCAGAAAAGGCTGCTACAGGAAGGAGAGAAGAGGAAACTGGTGTTCAGGGGGCACTTCTACCTCATCTTCTTTGAGAATCAATGATTGAGATGCCTTTGTTTCATAAAGGAAGTTGTCACTGATTTGCTGCAGCAACAGCTTGAGCCTCTGCTTGTCCTTTCAAGGTGACCATGGTCTTGAGTTCCCAGAATTCAGGAAATCAAGGAACCTTTCACCAACACATCACTCCTATTCCAAGTGCACCTCAATTCTTTTCACTGCCATCATAGTGCTTTCCTTCAATCTATACTCATAGGCCTTGCCCCTATGAAATACAAATATGAACACTACCATCAAAGCCATAACAAAAATAGACATATACACAAGCTTGTTTGAAGGCTGGGCAATACAACCAGTATTACATCCAACAGCCTCATTTGGTAGACAGGCAGATTCAGCGCATTTGCAGCAAAACTTGGATATTACCTCACCCTGCAATGAGCTGGCATTTACGATCTCCTATCCCAAAGCCTTGGCTTTTGCATACTCTTGCACAGTCTTCACCATGTAAAGATGCTCATCTAAACTAGTCAGTAAAGATGCATAGTGTCAAAATCTGAAAAGAAATAAAATTAAAGTTAACATCAGATCAAAGAAAGAGGCTATAATGTTGTCAAAAGGGTAGTAAGTCCAAGAATTTAACAAAGAAGAGCAAGAAATTAATAAAGAAAAAGAAAACAGAATAAGAACAGACTAGTAAGGACCATTCAACAGATCATAAATGTTTCAGAGGTATATAAATAGGAAGAGTTTAGTGCATGCACTCAGTGGGACTGAAGACAGGTGAAATTACAATAGACAACAAGGAAATAGCAAGATAGTAAGCAAATACGTTGCATCTGTCTTCATGTCAAAGACACAAAAACATTCTGGAGATAATAGGTGATCAAGTGAGAATGAGGAACTTAAAGAAATCAATATAAATACAGAAATAATACTGGAGAAATTAAGGGAACTAAGTGGCAGCAAATTCTCTGCATTTTGTTACCTTCATTCTTGGATTTTAAAAGAGCAAATTGCAGAGATAGTGGAAGCATGGATTTTTATTTTCTAAAATTCCTTGGATTCTAGAAAAGATCCCAAGGATTCGAAGATACAAATGTAATTTAGCTGTTTAAGAAAGGAAGAGAGAAAACAAGTAACTATGGACTAATTAGCATAAAGTCAATATTGGAAGATTATAGCATAAATGCAAAGATGGTGGCATAGAGATTGGACTAATAAACCAAAAGTCCAGGCTAATCCTCTTGGAACATGAGTTCAAATTCCATCAAAGCAGCAGGTGAAATTAAATTATCCTAGCTGCAGTGCATGTGCAATTCTGGTCTTCTTATCTAAGTAAATATACTGGTCATAGAGGGAGTGCAACAATGTTCACCAAACTAATTCATTAGAACATAAGAAATAGGAGCAGGAATAGGCCATACAACCCCTCGAGCCTGCCCTGCTGATCTGTAATGGTTCAGTACCACTTTCCTGCTTTCTCCCCATAACCCTTAACTCCCCTGTCAATTAAAAACCTATCCACTCTTGACTTGAACATATTCAGTGAGGAAGCCTCCACCACTTCATTAGGCAGAGAATTCCAAAGATTCACCACCCTTTGCGTGAAGAAACCCTCCGCAACTCCGATCTGAACCACCCCCTCCCTAAACTTGCGGCTGTGCCGTGTAGTCCTGCTATCTTTGCTAAGCGGGAAGAGTCTCTCAACCTCTATGCTATCCACCCCCTTCATTATCTTATACGTCTCTATAAGATCTCCTCTCAGCCTTCTAAACTCCAAAGAGTACAAACCTAACCTATTCAGTCTTTCCTCATAATCCAATAACTCCTGAGATGGTGGGGGCCTGCAAGGAAAGTTTGGGAGATTAGGCCTGTATTCTCTCAAACTTGAATAAATGAGAGGTCATCTCATTAAAGTGTACAAAAGTTTACAGGGCTTGACAGAGTAAATGCAAGAAGAATGTTTCCCCAAGTTTGGTGGGGGGAGTCTGGAATCAGGATTCACAGTTTCAGAATGAGAGGTAGGCCATTCAGCATCAACATGACGAATTCTCCAGACAGAAGGTGGTGAATTTTTGGAATTCTGTACCCCAGAAACTCTACAGGCTCAGTCATTGAGTATGTCAAAAGCAGAGGTTAGTAATATTCTGGATACCAATGATATGAAAGGATATGGGGAAAGTGTGGGAAGATGATGTGGAGATATAAGATTGCCCATGATCTTGTTAAATGGTGGAGCTGGCTTGAGAGGCCAAATGGCCTATCCCTATTCCTATGTTGAAATCTATTATTAGATATGTTGTAATTGGTCATTTAGGAAATTATAATGTAATTAAAGAATCAATCTGGATTTATGAAAGGGAAATCGTATTTGACAAATCTGTTAAAACTTTTTTGAGAACATAACTAGTAAGATGGATAAGGGAAAGTAGATACAGTGTATTTGGATTTTCAAAGAGCCTTTAATATGGTGCTACACAAGAGATTATTTCACAAAATTAGGGCTCATAAAATTGGAGTAATATATTAACAAAAAGTAAAGATTACTAATGCACAGAACACAGAGTAAGAATAAACAGGGTATTTTTGAGACAATGGACTGTAATTAGCAGGGTACCGCAAGAATCTGTGCTGGGATATCAGTTATTACAATCTATAACAATGACCTAGATGAGGAGACTCTGCATAGACAATGACTCAAACCAGGAATCAAACCCAGATCCCTGGCGCTGTGAGGCAGCAGTGTTAACCACTGTGCCACAATGTTGCTATTTAGAACTGAGATGAGAAATCTCTCAAGTCAGAGCTTTAATCTTTGTTTTTTTTTTCTCCTAGAGAGCTGCAAATACACGGTTGTTAGGTACATTCAAGGCAGATATTGACAGATTTGGGCTATTTAGGGAATTAAGTAATTTAGGGATAATTCAAGAAAGTGAAGTTGAGATAGAATGGTGGGGTAAATGTGGAGGGCCAAATACGTATTTTAAGCTCCTATTCCTTATGTTGTAATGACCTACACCTGGAAAGGATCTCTCGCTTACTATCCACATTTACACCAAAGGCTTGCAAGATAGCATTGAAGAATTGAGAGTCTCTCTCAGAACTTCATTGCAGATATTTTTGTATTAGTGTTTTCAGAGAAGTGTTAAATACATTTTATAAATGTACCAATGCATAGCACATGCAATACTGGCTGCAAACCTGAATGATTATAATCAGCACACAAGTGCCATGTCCTGCCAGAGCCAACAATACCACGCCCTGCACTCCCATTTTGAGATTTGTCTGAATTTCTGGGTCATAATGTTCCTACAAAAAATTGCAGCATTCAAAGAAAAACATCAAACATGTAGTGAATAGCCTTGACACTGAAACTCTCACTCCTAATATAGCTGCTGATAAACACTGTCACCTGAGCAAGCTCCAGTGCATTTTTAAAAGCTTATTTTGCCAAAAGGTCACCTAGCTGTATAATAATTTAACAAAACTGTCATAATAAATCAACTGAAGCTGTTAAAAATCAGACTGATTAGAACTAGAATATTAATTACAGCACAGTCAAAGGCATCTGGTAACAAGAAGATTGATACTTTATCGGGAATTCGTACCAAAACCTTAAAGGTGAAAAATGACTAGGGGAGTTAGAAAGCCAACTCCCCTTCCTCCTGTACACATAATGAAAGCTGCTCCATTTTGTTAATTAAAGGATTATAATTGTTATAGGCTGCTGACTGAAGTTAATTAACTCTATTTGCAATGTCTGCAGTTTCATTCCGCATAATCTTTCTATATTTTATTGTCTTTTATGACTAAATACAATTTGAACTAAGGTTTATTTCCTGAATTGAATTCAAGACTAGTACATTCGGGACTCTTTTATTTTCCAATCTTGTCAAATAGAAATATAACTGTTGACAAAAGTACTAATTAGAATGCAATCCTATTTGCATCCAGTAATTGCATCAAGCATTCAAACATAGTTTCTACTTCACCATATTAACAATCAATCTATTGGGGCAGTATACATACATTGGATCAACTCTGGAGAATAGTCTTAAATCCAAACGGGCTGATGAGTTTAAAAGTCCTTGTCTGTCAACAGCAAGGAGGATTTTGAAAGAAACGAGTTTGGACATCAATCTAATTCCTAAATGAAAAAGGAAAACTTAGTGTTCGTTGTTAAGCAAGGAAGAGATTCCATATAAACCAACATGGAAAACAAAAATAAGCAAACTAACAATGCAAACTCAAGATAGGAAAATGGATGCAGCTACAATGAAAATGTGCAGAACTATCATAGTTTAAACTGAAGTGCATCCAACATTTCAGCAATTGTACAGCATAAAACTGGCAAAATTGCATAGTTTTCTTCATTTCTTGCAGAAAAATGTGTTGTCAATATGACCATATATCACTAAATTGGAGTTCTTAATTTGTTTGAAAAATATTTAAATGAGTCAAAACATCACACTTTATTTCCCAGTGCAATTCACAATAGCACCTTTCTTATTTTTAAAATGCTGTTGTTTT
The DNA here is from genome assembly GCA_024679065.1 of Sphyrna mokarran. Classification (NCBI taxonomy): domain Eukaryota; kingdom Metazoa; phylum Chordata; class Chondrichthyes; order Carcharhiniformes; family Carcharhinidae; genus Sphyrna; species Sphyrna mokarran. The sequence continues at coordinate 87,942,866 of JAGIQG010000001.1, read as the reverse complement.
TCTTATAAAAAATATATGCAGTTATATTTCTTTCGGGATGTTGAAGTGTCATTTTCGAATGGCAAAGTGCTACTCCCACCATTGCCAGTTCATCTGCGTTGGTTACATATTTTGAACTTTCTGCAAATGAAGACCATTTATTCTGTGTATTTATATGAACCTAATCCCTGCGATTTGGAATAAGATCAACACTAGAGAACAGCAGTTGACTAAAGTCAGTGCCTTGTTAAATTGACAGGAGAGAGGGAGGAGAATAGCAAGTTTAACAAGGTTGGTGGAAAAAAATCCTTTTTCTGCAAGATGGTGAGAAATTGAGAAGAGTTCAGTGAATTTTAATTATGGTGAGAGTGGATGTGATAGAATAACTACATGAGTAAATTTTGGGGAATTTGTGCTTGGCTGTTCTGATGAAAATCAAAATGTTGCTTTGTTTTTTAAATTTATCATATTTCATTGGTGAAGTATAAGCATGCTTCATTTTTCACGTAAAGGTTCTCTTTTCCCCCAGGGAAGCATAGTCCCATCACCACCAGCCCTGGCCCCAAAACAGAAATGCACAATAAAATGCACGTTTAATATCTGGATTTCTCCTTTTCCTTTTTCATCTATTTATTTATTTTCTCCATCAAAAATTGAATTGATTTATTGTCATGTATTGGGATACAGTGAAAAGTATTGTTTCTTGCAAGCTATAAAGACAAAACATATTATTCATAACGTACAGAGGGGAGAAGGAAAGGACAGGGTGTAGAATGTGATGTTGCAGTTACCGATTGGGTAAGGAGCAACATTAACTTAATTTGTGAGGGGATCAGAGATCTGATGGCAGCAAAGAAAAAGTTGTTTTGAGTTGATTGGTATGCATTTTCAGACTTTGTATTTTTTTCCTGATGGAAGAAGGTGAAAGAGAGTATGTCCAAGGTGCATGAGGTCCTTAATTATGCTGGTTACTTTTCTGAGGCAACAGGATGTATAGATTAGAGACTGCATTCATAACTTCTTGTAATCTCTTGCAGTCTTGGTCAGAACAGGAGCCATGCCAAGCTGTGATGCATCCAAACAGGTTGCTTTCTATGGTGCATCGCAAAAATTGGTGAGAGTCATAGTGAACATGCCAAATTTCCTTGGCCTTCTAAGAAAGTGGAGGCATTGGTGGGCTTTCTTAACTATAGCGTCAGCATGAAAGGACCAGAACAGATTGTTGGTGATCTGAATACCTAGAAACTTGAAGCTCTCAATCATTTCCACTTCATCATCTTTGATATAGACAGCAACATGTCCCCCACTATGTTTCCTGATAACAATGACTATTTCCTTTGTTTTATTGACATTAAAGGAAAGATTATTGTCAAATGAAGCAATAACATCCAAACCTCTAGCTTTAAAATACAAAAACATATAATCACCTGTCTTGAGATGTCATAGATTTATAATCATAGCTGTGCTTAAGTCATCTACATTTTGAAGTTGTGTCACTTGTTTTGAAGATACTAATGAGCTAATAAAAATTTAGAATAAATTCTTAGTTTTAGTTTATTTATTAGTGTTACAAGTAGACTTACATTGACACTGCAATGAAGTTACTGTGACAATTCCCTAGTAACCATACTCCACCACCTGTTTGGGTATGCTGAGGGAAAATTTAACATGGCCAATCCACCCAACTTGCACATCTTGAACTATGGAAGGAAACCGGAGCACCTGGAGAAAACCCACGCAGACACACACACTGACCCAAGATCGAAATTGAACCCAGGTGCTATGAGGGAGCAGTGCTAACCATTGTACTACCATGTTGCCAATTTTCTTGACTGAGCTGATATCAAGTATGGAAAGTAATGGAAAAGAGGTAAAACTGAAGTGCACAATACACACTCTGGTCACCAGAATTAATGTTATATGCTGAAAATACATTATGAGGCTAGATATTTGGTGGATGATGTGCCTACTTTTAGTTACCTTTTCAAAACTCATTTTGCTATCGAGCTTGACAAAATAACTTGCATTTATGTAGCATACTTTACGTAATAAAACATTCCAAGTCACTTCACTCAAAGCACACGAACAAAGTTTGATAGTGAGCCACATAGGATACTAGGACAGATGACCCATGAATTTTAAGGAGCATTCTATTGGATGAAAGAGACGTAGTGAGGTGGATGGTTTTAGGAAGATAATTCCACAGCTGCCAGAGCTGAAGACATAGCTGCCAATTGTAGATCAAAGAAAATTGCAAATTTTACGAGGTGAGAATGTTGGAGCAGCGCCATTTTCTTGAACTGGTGGGCATTAGATTACTGAGCAGCCAGTCCATTGTGGCACATGTGCTAGTTAAGGTATGGGTAACAGATTTTTGAATGAGTTCAAGTTCACTTCGGATAGAAGATGCAAGCACTGGATCAGCCAGCTGCAAAGGTAACAACTGCAACCTTAATGGCCACCTTAAGAAGATGGTAGGGAAGGACACACATGACAAAAACAGTTTACTTAGACTGGAGAAAAACTGACTTTGAGGGGCTGAAAATGGAATTCTGGAAAAGAAAATGGGAGACAAAATTGGCAAATGAAATTGTAGGACAATAATGGGAAACATCTAAAATGGTGTTCAGAGTACAGGAAAATTAACTAAACATTATAGAATCTCCAAGGATCAATAAAGACAAAAAGGAACAATGAGTGCTTAGGAAAGAGGGTTACATTAATTACACATATATACAGCAGAAAACCATATGACAAGATATAATAAAAAGAGATTGGGAGAATAGTCAAAAAAAGTTAGAAAGGCAAAAAGCAACCATGATATTAAATTACCAAGAAACAAAACAAAATGGTAAAATATCCTACAAGCACATCAATAAAAAAGACCGCCATGATGAGAATACAGGAAGATTATGGGATAGGCAGGATAATACCATAGGTAATAATAGAGTAATAACAAATAATTATATTGCTTTGGTATTTACCAGGAAGATGGCACAGGCAGATATAACGTTGAAAAATAAGAAGTGCATTTAAAATTAAAAAAAGGATATATTGAATAAACTAATCAAACTTAGAGGATAATGCCACTGGTCAAGATGAATTGCGTCCATATATTTTTAAAGAATCCAGGGAAAAGAGAGTAGAGGTATTACTACACATATTTAATAGAAACGCAGACGGACCTGGGGATGCAGGTGCGTAAGTCGCTGAAGGTGGCAGAGCAGGTGGAGAAGGTTGTGAAGAAAGTATATGGTATGTTAGCCTTTATAGGAAGGGGTATAGAGTACAAGAGCTGGTCTTTAATGTTGCAGTTATATAAAACATTGGTTGGACCTCATTTGGAATACAGCATCCAGTTCTGGTCGCCTTACTACTGGAAGGACGTGGAGACTCTGGAGAGAGTGCAGAGGATGTTTACCAGGATGCTGCCTGGTATGGAAGGTCTGGGTTATGAGAAAAGGTTAGGCAAATTGGGGCTGTTTTCCATAGAAAGACATAGACTTAGAGGAGATCTAATAGAGGTGTACAAGATTATGAGGGGTATAGATAGAGTAAACAGGGTTAAGCTTTTTCCCTAGGATGGACTCAAATAGCACGAGGGCTTAGGGTGAGAGGGTTAAGTATAATTTGGATGCTAGGGAGAGTTTTTTCACAGAGGGTGGTGGGGGTATGGAACGCGCTGCCAAGTAAAGTGGTGGAGGCAGACACTCTGGAGTTATTTAAGATATACTTAGATGGGCACATGAACAGAATGGGAATGGAGGGAAATAGAAAACTGATTTAAAATGGGGATCATGAGCCTTGGGAGTCCCTGGGAAGTCTGTAAATAGTCAATGATATTGATATACTTGTTTTTATCCTACAGATACTTTGATCCACCTTGTTGTCTAACAAGGGGCATACACACAATGGGTCGTGAGGGGGCTGCTCTTGGACTTTTTCTTCGAGAGTATCCTAGTGCTTCACGTTGTTAGTGTACACTTGACCTGGACCATTTGATGGGCAACACGACAGATCAGTGACTATCGCTGTGCTATGCAGATACATGGATTTGGGCCTGTGTCTGTGGGAGTTTGCGCATTCTCCCTGTGTTTGCGTGGGTTTTCTCCGGGTGCTCCGGTTTCCTCCCACATCCCAGAGATATGATCTTGGGCAGATTGGCAGAACAAATTCTCCCTAAATTGTCTTAAATTTGGTTTCAATCCATAGATCTATAAACATATTCAGGGATCACGGGTAGAAGTGGGAACATCGAGGTGGGGGCGCGGGCTCATTGGGTTGAAGGGCCTGTTTCCCATGCTGTTTTGTTCTTTGTTCTTTGGAATGTAAAGTCCAAAATGGTAACATCTGTGGGCTTGCATAACGTGACTACAGAAAATATTTATACCAGTAAGTGGTGCCTGTGGAAAGACTACTAGTTTTAAATGTATTAATGAAAGGAAAGACCTGAGCATAGAGAATTATAAGCATTTCATGTTCGGACAAAGGTCTTCTCATCTTTTCTTCCAACAAACATATTAATATTCTTAGAGATACAGGATCAGCTCAGTCACTGGTGGTAGATGAAGAGAAACTCCTTCTAGAGAGTACACTCTTTAAACATGTATGAACTAAAGGTACCAATAGGTGTTGTTAACCACTCTTTAGTATAAAGTTCATTTAAAATGTGGTTTAATTTCTGGTATTGTGGTTGTGAAAATTATGTCGAAGATGTCTCTTAATGGTATCAATTTCATATAGAAAAAGGCATCAGTGCAGATAAATTACTGCTATTTCCAGTGATGTCAGACAAGTCCAGTACAACTGTTGGGATTTGAATGTACAATAGCATTCAATTGGTTTATAGAAATCAGTAATTACCTGTAAAATTGCTATGGAAATTCAGTTTCAATTAAGGATGCAAAAACCTCAGATATTCGAAGACATGGAACATCATACTGACAATAAGGAGCAGCTGGAAATTAATTAAATTAGTTGTCTGAATTAAACCTACAAGCAGATACTAAGCAAGAAGCGTCAAAGTAGATAAAGGCAACAATCAAAACTGATAGTGGAACAACGGAAGTCAGTGCTTTAAATCTGAACGATCCTGCTATAATGAATAGTGATACTGTAGAGCTATGAGGAAGAATATGTGCACACAAATGAACATTAAAACTTCAAAATGAAAAATGCAGTTACTCTTGCCAGAAAGGAATTAGGGCCAGTACTGAAAGGGAAAATGAAAACCAAAAGAATTTTTTTTTATCACTAGTGAACTGAATAAGAAAGAGTACAAAGATTTTTTGACTCATAATCGATAACAGTCTTAAAGATGTTCTCAAAACAGCTAAAGAAATGGTGTTAAACCTACATCTCCAGGAAAAGAATATACTAAGATTAAATTACAGGAGCAAATTTAATGATAAAGTAACCCTGCATTTAAACAGAAGGAGACTAATTTTATAATTGGCTGAGATATTTCTTTACAAACTTTGACATTAAAAGATCTAAAAGAGAGTGGAACTCAGAAATTAAAACATGATCAGAGTAGATTAAGTACTATATTAAGTACTATACACCCTCCTGACAGTATTCTTCTTCACAAAGTTAACTGAAACAAATGAGGTAGACAGTCCTCCTAGCTGGATCAGTTGGGGTTGACTGGGGGCAGACTTTTTGCTTATAGTTTTTCAGCCAGGAAGAGCAGTCTTGTACAGCGACAAAGGTTGCAGCTGGTGTAACCAATAGAGAGGAGGGTGTGGCCTTTTTGTGAAGCAAACACTTGGAGATGATGTATACCATGGCAAATTAAAAACTCTGGAAAATTTGCATTTACGTGAACAGGAATCATCAAGGATAGGCCTTAGCATTGGTATTCAACTCAGGACGTGTGTGCAAACTTTTGATAGTCATTCAATGTCACAATTTGATGAAATGAGCAGAAACAAACCTGTTGGGTAACGAGGACTGATGTTGGACTGGTTCCTGTTAAAAAAAAGATGCAATTCTGCAGATAAAAGGCAATGAAGAATAACTGCAGCAGCGGTTTTTAGTCAAGTTGAAATTTTAAAGGGAGTTCTCTTTTTTATAGTTTAGAGTACTAGTTGTCTACTATGTAATGCTTAGAAAATGTTGCTTTTAGTTTGTTTGTTTGTAACTGTAAAAGTGTTAAACCTGAAATCCTGTTGTGCAATTCCTTTAAGTCAGTCACTGAGAATATAAGTATACTTTTTAATGTTATTGGTCTCTATAGGGACCACAATATATCATGTTAATCATGCTCATCAGTGTATAACTCTATGAGCATAATCTTTCTTAAATACAGAAATTACATTAGAACAAAGAACAAAACAGCATGGGAAACAGGCCCTTCGGCCCAATGAGCCCGTGCTGCCACCTCAACGTTCTCACTTCCACCCATGATCCCTGTCTATGTTTATAGAAATCTGCATTGGTATAGAAATCTGCATTGGAACCAAACTAGCAAGACAATTTAGGGAGAATTTGTTTTGCCAATCACCTAAGAGCACATCTTTGGGGTGTAGGAGGAAACCGGAGCACCTGGAGAAAACCCACGCAAACACAGGGAAAATGCGCAAACTCCATAAACAGACACAAATCCATGTATCTGCACAGCACAGTGATAGTCACTGAGCTGTCGTGTTGTCCATCAACTGGTCCAAGTCAAGCGTACACTAACGACATGAAGCACTAGGATACACTCGAAAAATCCAAGAGCAGTCCTCTCATGATCCATCGCGTGTATGCCGCTTGTTGGACAACAAGGCGGACCGAAGTACCTGTAGGATAAAACAGAAATACATCAATATCAAGCACAATTTACACAATTCCCAGGGAAGTCCCAAGGCTCATGATTCCTATTTTAAATCAGTTTCCTATACCCCTCAATTCCCATTCTGTTCATGTGCCCATCTAAGTATTTCTTAAATAACTCCAGTGTGCCTACTTCCACCACTTTACTTGGCAGTGCGTTCCATACTCCCACCACCCTCTGTGTGAAAAAACTCCCTCTAGCAATCAAATTACCCCCCTCACCCTAAGCCCATGACCTTTTGTGATATTTGATTCCAACCTAGGAAAAAGCTTACCACTGTTTACTCTATCTATCCCCTTCATAATCTTGTACACCTCTATTAGATCTCCTCTCAGTCTATGTCTTTCTAAAGAAAACAGCCCCAATTTGTCTAACCTCTCCTCGTAACCCAGACCTTCCTTATCAGGCAGCATCCTGGTAAACCTCCTTTGCACACTCTCCAGGGTCTCCACGTCCTTCCAGTAGGAAGGCAACCAGAACCGGACGCAGTATTCCAAATGAGATCTAACCATCGTTCTATACAACTGCAACATTAAACAACAGCTCTTGTACTCTATACCCCTTCCTATAAAGGCTAGCATACCATATGCTTTCTTCACAACTTTCTCCACTTTTTCTGCCACCTTCAAAGACTTGTGCACCTGCACTCCCAGGTCTTTCTGCATTTCTATATTCTTAATAGGTCTACCCTTTATCATATATCTCCCCACTACATTCTCTCCCGAAATGCATCACCTTGCATTTATCAGGATTAAATTCCATCTGCCATATACTGCCCAATCTACCAGCCTATCTATGTCCTGCTGTATTGCCTGACAGTGTTCCTTACTATCCACAATCCAGCCATCTTTGTATCGTCTGCAAACTTGCTGATCACTCCACTTACTCCCTCTTCCAAGTCATTTATATATATAACAAATAGAAGAGGTCCCAATACCGAGCCCTGTGGCACACCACTAGTGACCGACTTCCAGCTAGAAAAACACTCTTCCACTGTTACTCTCTGTCTCCTATTACCAAGCCAGTTACTTATCCATCTAGCTACCTGTCCTTGTATCCCATTAGCCTTGACCTTTTCAACTAACCTCCCATGAGGGACTTTGTCAAAGGCCTTACTGAAATCCATATGGACGATATCAACGGCTCGCCCTTTGTCAACCGTTTTCATCACCTCAAAAAATTCTAACAGATTCATAAGGCACAACCTCCCTTTAACAAAGTCATGCTGCGTATCCCTAATCAGATCGCAAAGCTCTAACTGCATATACATCTTTTCTCTAAGAATCCCCTCCAACAGCTTCCCTACCACTATCGTCGAACTCACCGGCGTATAATTTCCAGGGTTATCCCTACTACCTTTTTAAACAACGGTACAACATTAGTTATTCTCCAGTCCTCTAGGACCTCACCTGTGTCCAAAGAAGAGACAAAGATTTGCGTCAGAGGCCCAGCAACTTCACCTCGCACCTAAGCAGCCTGGGATAAATGCCATCAGATCCTGGAGATTTATCAGTTTTAATAGTACCTAGAAGCTCTAACACTTCCTCCCTCGGTATGGATATTTCCCTCAATTGGTCCACAGCTCCCTCAGAGACAGGAGCTGTCAACAAGCCCCTCTCCTTTGTGAATACCGACGCAAAGTATTCATTCAGGATCTCCCCCATTCCCTCGGGGTCTAAGCACAGTTCTCCTCCTCTGTCCCTAAGAGGTCTAATTTTTCCTCTAACCACCCTTTTATTCTTAACATAGGAGTAAAAAAAAGCCTTTGGATTTTCCTTAATCCTATCTGCCAAAACCATTTTATGCCCCCTTTTTGCCCTTCTAAGTCCCCTTTTGAGCTCTCTCCTACTCTCTCTATATTCCTCCAACACTCTCTCCATTCTCAGCTGCTTTGACCTAACATATGCTTCTCTTTTCTTCCTAACCAAGTTCTCAATATCCCTAGTAATCCACGGCTCTCTAATCCTATCTTTCCCATCTTTCCTCTTAGCCGACGCATATCTTTCTTGCAACATTTTTAGTATTCCCTTGAAAGACTCCCACATGCCTAGCATGGACTTACCCTCGAACAACCGATCCCAGTTTCCATAAGTTCCAGCCTAATCCGACTGTAGTTAGCCTTCCCCCAATTCAGCACTCTGCCCTTAGGGCAACAAGCATCCTTTTCCATCTGGATCCTAAAGTAGACAGAATTGTGGTCACTGTTAGCCACATGTTCCCCTACTACAACATCAACCACCTGCCCTGGCTCATTACTCAGAACTAAATTCAATATAGCCCCCTCTCTAGTCGGGCTAGCCACATACTGCTCCAACAATCCTTCCTGTACACATTTTACAAATTCCTCCCATCTGAACCCCAATAATCTGTTTCAGATTTTTTTTAAGCCCAAAAGTAACCATGAATCATACTTATCCTTCATAATGTCTTTTCTTTATTATGTTATCTATTTTTTCATTTGTTTTCTTCCTCACTATAACCAGTATTCTATTCATTATCATGTCTCTTATCTCTTCATTTCGCTATGGATTTGCAAAGGTCTGCTGCTAGTCAAATGTCTGAGACAATTCGTAGCTATCAACCATAATTAAAGCCTTTATCTTTACGACATAGATGGCAGATTATTGCAAAGAATATTTTTTAAAATTCGTCCATTAGCATCATCTAAGATTTTCACAATCTGGCTCAGTCTTCGTTGCCATACACCACGTGCTAAACATCATTTCCTTTTCTCTAGAAAATTTCAAAAAAGTCTGATTATGCCCCTACCATAAATTTTTAAACTTTTCCTTGTAAGCTTCCGGCACCAGTTCATATCGTTGACAACAGGATTCTGCAACGAAGCATAATCGCTAGGCTGCTTGCCTGAAAGTTACAAGTACACTTTACCTTTGCAATAAGATTGTACGGCTTTCCTACAGCCATTGCAACAAACTTAATGGGACCAGAAATCCATGGAAAAACACTGCAGGAGATTGACAATCTGTCTCATTTTTCTTGAAAAAGATTATCTTTAAATTGTGGAAGTTTTACTTGAGTGGATACAGAATGTTTCCTTCTGTGATTATGCAATAACATAAGCGACCGTCACTACAAGATAAGAAATTCAACAGGAAATTCAGAAGCTTCTTTATCATATGGGAAAGAATGTAGAACTTGTGACCGCAGGGTTGAAGCGAAGACTGAATACATGAAGCATTTAATGGAAACTGGACAAAACAAATGAGAGGGAGAAAGATGAATAGGCAGTTGATATATTTAGATGAGGGAAGATAGGAGGTTTAAGTTAACGTGGGCTGGTCTGGTTTTGAACTGTTGTATATTCCAAGTGAGGTATGAATGTTGGAGCTGGTATTGAATCAAAGTGAGGGACATCGTTAACCTATTAAAAATGTATCACTTGCATTTTTTGACTATAATATACAAAAATTCGTTGCATTTACAGTGAGACACATGAATCTTTGAACGGCTGCTTTTGCGTGTAACCAGCTAATGGTGAATAAACCACTCAGCTCCAGCGCGCTCTGTCCTGAATGCGCAGGCGCGCGAACCCGGGCCCGCGCCCGCGTGCGCGTTAGTGGAGGCGCAGTAGCGGAAGTGCAGCGCGCGAGCTGGGACTTGCCCAGTGTTTGTTGTGGTGGCAGCGGCGCGGGAGCCCATTGGAACGCCGAGTTTTCAAACGTTTGTAGCAAACGGCCGGAGCCGCACTCTCAACGGCCATCTCCGGGAGCGTGACGTCAGCGCGGTGAGTACACGGCACGTCGAACTGCTGACGCTCAGTAAGAGGGGAATGGGGGAGCGGCTGGAAGAGATGTCTCAACTTTGAGGGAATTTAAAACGGGCGTTTCATCTAACGTCAAAGTTACTACCTACTATCCCTGTCTGCTACGTGCAAGTTGACGTGCTTACTCACCGATCTGTGATAGATGGGGTTGTCTGCTGGAATGTTACTTACCCTAGACAACTCGCATTTAGGGTGAACAGACCGAGAACGGAGACAGAAAGTAGCAAAAAAACTCCTCTCCAACCAATAGCCCATCCTCAGCATCTCAATTCTTTTCAACAGCCCATCTCCAGCACCTCAGTTCTTTTCAGTAGCCCATCCCCAGCATCTCAATCCAACCTTATTCTTTGTCTTCTTCCACTCAGCTAATTTTCTAATCAAGCCAATTATTTGCCTTCTGTTCTATGAGCTTTAACCTCAGCTAACAATCTCTTATAAGGGACTTTATCAAATGACTTTTGTAAGTCTGTAAAATTAGATTATTGGCATTTGTCCATCAACAACTTTAGTCACCTCTTGAATCTTTGAGGTTCTTCATCCCTGATTAACCTTTTTACCCTCTGATCAGCTGAAAATGTTTTGAGTTACTCTGTCCCTAATCTTGTCTGGAAGGTTAATTCTATTTGTTTCCAGACAGATGTTGCTGGACTAGCTGAACATTTCCAGCATTTTCTGTTATTCCCAATGATGTTGGGCTTACTGATCTATATTTCCCTGGTTGCCCTCTGTCACCTTTATTAAATAGCAGACTGATAGATGTAGTTTTTCAAATCCAAAGGACAGTTCCTAAATTGAAAGAACTTTTGGAAGATTATACTTAAGGAATGTCAAATGTTCATAACTATTTTTAAAATTCTTGGATGGAATTTGATCATGGATATTTGATACGCCTTTGAAACTCTCTTTAATTTCTTCGTTCTGTTTATTTTGCTTGGTTTTGTTGGGTCCTGGTCCCTGATTTGTGTCCCTGGGGTGTCAGCATACTGACCTACTTGTAAAATTACATTTAAAACCAGTATTTTATTTAGAATTCAAATATCTTTCATCTGAAGGCAGGGAAAAGAGGAATGATTCTCTCCATCATAATTTTGCAGTTGTTTATAAAAAGACCATAGCTCTGAAAAAAGGATTGGCAGGCAGTCTTTATTCATCCTGTTGGTAAAGGAAACCATGAAGTACAGAAAGACCCAAGAAGGAAAAAAAAGAGTAATAATGTAAAATTAAAAATAACTTTCTGCTTAATAGACAGTTGGATAATACATTCATGATTAAGAAATCCTGTCATTTTAATGGGGGGAGAATGTGAAAAAAGCCGACAATTCAAATCTGTGGATTATAAAGGAAAAAAATAAAATTGATAGTTTTTTAAAAAGTGTAAAAAAAATTGATAAAGTCAAAAACAAGATCCACTCAACTGCATGAAAAATTATTGTGATGCTGAGAAAGGAAAAATTGTAAATATTTTGAAAAGGAACAAAGTAGAGTCAAAAGGAAAAAGCAGGGAATGGGTTAGCCCTATCAAAAAACTGTCATAGGTATGATTATTTTGGATTTTTTAACTTGTTTATGAGATGTGGGCTTGTTGGCAAGGCTAATATTTATTGCCTATTCCTAATTAAGTCTGACAAGATGGTGGTGAACCACCTTAACTGCAGTCCATGAAATGTAGAAATACTTAATATTTTATGGAGGAATTTCCAGGGTTTTGATCAAGTGATATTGAAGGGATGGCAATACATTTCCAAGTCATGATGTGTGTGATATGGAGAGAAACTTATAAGTGCTGATATTTCCATGTATCTGCTGCCATAGTCCTCAGAGGTGTAGGTTTGAAAGTGCAGTTGAAGGAGCCTTAATGAGTTGCTGCAGTGCATCTTGTAAATTGGTGATGTAGGAAGTAAATGTTTAAGATGGTGGATGAGATGCCAATCAAATAAGCTGTTTTACCTGGATGGTGTTGAAGTTCTTGAGTATTAATGGAGCTGTTCTCTATAAATGCAAAAGCAAAATACTATAGATGTTGAATGAAGTAAGAACAAAAAAATGTTGAAAATATTCAGCATTTCTGGCTGCAGAAATTGAGTTCTGATGAAAAGTCACAAACTTTCCCCACTCATCTTGCTAAGTGCAGAACATTCCAATGCAATCTAGACTATGACTGAAGGAGTAATGGTTAGATTATTTCTTGTGGGAGATAGTCATTGCTTTGCACTTGTATTATCAATGTTACTTGCCATTTACCAGCATAAACCTGAAAGTTGCCTGCATACAGCCACTGCCTGCTTTAATATTTAAGGAGTTGCGAATGGAATTGAACATTGCACTCATCAATGAACATCATCACCACATCTGGCCTTGCATTAGAGGAGAGGATGGATGGATGAAGCAACCCAAGATGTTTGGGCAGAGAATGTGATTGAGATGATTGGCTGCAACAAACATCTTGCTTTTTGCTAGGTAAAGCTCCTAACAGAAAGTTTTCCTTTGATTTCCATAGACTTCAGTTCTACTAGAACTTCTTAATGCCACATTTGATCAAATGCTCTCTTGGCATCAAGGACAGTCAATCTCACTTCACCTCAGGTATTCACCTATTTCATCCATGTTTGAACCAAAGCTGTAATGAGATCTGGAACCAAGTGGCCCAAACAGAACCTAAATTGAACAGCAATGTCAAGTTGTTGCTGAGTAAGTGCCACTTTATTGGACTGTAAACATTTTTCATTGTTTTGTTGATGACCAAAAATAGACTGAGGAGATTACTGATTATTTTTTTTCTGGACAGGACACACTTGGTCAGTTTTACATATTGCCAGGTAGATGCCAGCGTTGTAGCTATACAGAATAACTTAATCTTCAAAACAATGCTGTGCCACTAGACAAGCTTTCAGAACTGTTGTCAGGACATTGCCAGGGTCCGTCCAATCTTTGCTCTATAGAGCGTCTTGGCCCGTTTCTTGATATCATGCGAATAAATCGAATAACCTGAAGATAATCTCTGATGCTGGTGATCTCAGGAGAAGACTGAGATAAACATCTACTTGGCAGTTTTGACTGTTGCAAATCCTTCAGCTTTGTCTTTTGCACTAATGTGTTAGACTCAATCATTTAGCATGAGGGTGTATATGGAACCGCCTCCTTCTCCTCTTCATGATTTAATTATCAATCACCATTCACAATGGACCTAATTACCTCCTTTTGCACTGTTTATTCTGTGATTCCAAATATTGATTAATTCACTTCTTCTGCTTTGGAGAGGGAGGTGACCTGAAAACATCAAATTGATGATGAATTCTGCAATAATGCTTTGGATTGTTGTAATGCAGTGGAATTTTGCCTCTCCTTGTCTTCCACTTCAAATAATTTTTCTATGATATAACCAAATTTAGATCTAAATTGGAAGAAAATCACTCTGCAGAGCATCCATTTTAAATTTACATTACATTCTGCAACATAACTGGAAAATCACCAAAGTAGGAAAACGGTGTTTAGATTTAGGCATTTTTGGCAGGGTCTCCTGAGATTCCTTAGCAGAAATGTAGCAACAGCTTTGAACAGATGTAGCATTAGAATTTCTTTACACAGAAATGTGTTATTTGGTTGTTATGTCATAATTAGAGCAGGACTTTAGTTTAACATCCCAAAGCTACTTTTTATTAATACATATAGCTCACGTCAACCATTAAGACTCCAAGCTGAAGGAACTGTTTGTGATTTCGCAGTCTCGCCTTATCAACCTTGCCTCTCGCTAGAGATGTGATGATCCTCAGGTCAAAACTACCACCAATCAGTTCCCTTCCTCAAAAGTCAGGAGCAGCCTATGGTCATCTTGGACTATGGCAACTTTACCTTCCCTTCAAATTAATTTAGAAAAATACAGCCACGCTCAAAGTATAAGGACTTTAATTTTTTTATTTTTTTTTATTTTTACTTTTCTCATAAATTTTTGTACTTACCCTCTTCTGCTGAAATGAAGGACTAAAGACTTTCTTTGTTGTTTTCACGTGTGTGTCTATATAAGTAGTTATTTGCTGATAACAATCTTTGTGACTATTACACTTGTTCTTTTTAAAATTATTATTTTTTTCCTCTATTAAGTCCTTTGCTTGAAGATTTTCTTACAGTGTATGATTGAGATCAGAAACTCACTGTACGTTGAAACAGAAGCTTGATTCTCTCCCCAGCATATTGTATTGCATTTCATCCATTTTCACAATGTTACTCAAAAACTCAGAACAAAAAAAACTATTTATGTTTAAACTTATTTAAATACTGATTACAATCAGTAGTTAAAATATAATGTTTACCAAAATAAATTGGAAAAGCATTTCCTGACTTATTACTGAGCTTAGCTTTTGGTTTTTATACCAAAAAAACAATTTTCCTTGTGCATCATTTGGCCTGTATACAATACTGAAAATACTGTAAAGTGGTTCTTTGAAGATGAGTAATTCCAATTTCTATGAAAACTGACAAGTTTAAGTCTATAGTGGTTGAGTTATGTATCTCTACACTTACAATTCTGCTGTTGATATTGAGATTTTGAAAACTGCTTGCAAATGTTTTGTCTCTTATGAACTTTTACAAGTGATGAGTTGTGTTGTGCATTGGAAAGATTTAAGGAGTCTGTAATTGTGGTTATTTTATGAATATTACTATTATGTGTTATCTACTCACTATCTGCAAAGAACATTTGGACCTTATTTAACTTTGTGGACCACAGTGTATTTTTTGTCAACAATTGGCAAGCAAGACATTTTTTTGTTATAGATCATGCAGCAAAGAATTCTACTGGTTGATATAGATATTTCACGCATATGTATTCATGATTTTCTCTTTTGGTCTTCCAAGAAATTATAAATTTAAAGTCTCTGAGATGTCACCAGACAAAGCATCCCATAGGTTTTTAAACGCAGGTTAATGTGCACTATTTCCCACTTGCTTTTGTATAATGTGTAGAATTGTTATCTCCTCTGCGTAGAAAATATCAGCTAAGAAATGCTCCTTTATGCAAAATAAATATCATGTTCCCTCTTAGTGAGCTCCTTTTAGCAAAATGGAGATTTATATGGCTATTTTTGAAGATATATTTTGCCACCCTTATGAGAAATTGGTGAACCATTTTGTGATTCACAGTTGTCCATGCGGTGAAAGTACTCTGACATTGATGTTAGGTTATGGTGCATAAATTGGAGGTGATGATGTAACCACATTAGTGCTATTGTTATTCTCCTTGATGGAGAGGTCCATAGGATTGAGTAATCATGGTAAATTGCTACAGTGCATCCAATGAACATTACGTTCTGCAGCCGCAACAGAAAGGATTAGATGAGTCCTGAGTGTCAGTCAAAAGGACTTCCCTGTTTCTTAAGTATCATTGTAGCTGTGCCCATGTAGGCAAGTACTGTGCATTTCATCAAATTTACAGTTGTAGATTGGAAATGTAAGAAATACATTAACAAGTCAGGAGGTAAACTGTTCATCATGTATGCGACCTTGTTCAGGTATTCGTTTCTGTCAACGTTAGGCACCAAGTGACTAAATGAAAGAACTATGCCATAAGGTTTCAAGTTTTTAAACAAAAGCAAACTATTGTATATAAAGAAAAATCAAACACAAACTTAAAAGCTTAAAGACCTCTGGCTCTACTTATTACTTTCTTCAAGATTTTCTTCATATATCATAAGAATCACTTCTTTAAATTCACTTTTCCAGGACCAACTCAAAGGTATGCTATAGCCCTCTGGAATTTGCTTTACTTCTCCTCAGTATTCCAACTTTCTCTGAAGTATGAAATTTCATGGACATTCTTCCATTAGTTTTTGGATAAGTTATCCTCTAAAATCTCTTTAAAACCTCACAACTGTGGGCTTTTTAATTCAAACATTGAATTTGTGTCATTCTTCAAGCTAAGAGCTGATTATTAGATTTCTTCCTCTAACTCCAAGTGAGGCAAATCTTCCAGGAGCACTTTTCACAAAGCTTGAGCCCCACTTGCATTCTGCACAGTGAATGATAAAGTTAGTATTTTCCCTGCTCAATCTGTAGATCCAAGTCTCAGAGCTGAGAGGAAAGAAAGTCAGCAGAGATTTACCACAGGGTGAAAGAGCCAAAAAGAAATTCTATCAGAGAAAAGAGCAGCACTTCTTTAGTGACGGCTTTCCTGGAAGAGAAGTGGCAGTGAGGTAAACAAAACCGAAATATTGCCGATGTTGGAATCCGAAACAAATATATGGTATATGGATGAGAAGGGAATGGTTTAGTTAGGAGGGGCATTGCTTTTTATTTTGGTCGGCACAACATCGAAGGCCGAAGGGCCTGTTCTGTGCTGTATTGTTCTATGTTCTATGTAAATACAGAAAAATGCTGGAAAATCTCAGCAGATCTGACAGCACCTGTGGAGAGCGTAGAGCCAATATTTTGAGTCTAGATGACCCTTCATCAGAGCTGAGAAGAAAAAGAAATCAGCAGAGATTTATCGCAGGGTGGAAGAGACAAATGGAAATTTTGTCAAAGAAGATTTCTTCGGGGAAGATATTGCGAGAAGAAGTGGCAGTGAGTTAAACAAAAACAAAACACTACAGATGCTGGAATCTGAAACAAACACAGAAAATGCTGAAAAATCTCAGCAGATTTGACAGCATCTGTAACAAACATAACAGAACTAACAGGCGAAAATTGATTTGCATTTTTCAATAAATTTGATTCTAATCAAAGACCCCCATTGCCAGAATTACTCCTCCGCCGCCTCCATGAGATTTTTGTTCTCGTGTTGACAAAGTTTTGCAATAGTTTCATTCAGATGTGAAACTTTCATGCAGATACCACCTTCTCTCTCCTCCTACCCCCCTCCACCCCCGCAAAGGTTAGAATAGCTATCAGGGGAGGACTTGGCCAGGCAGTGCCCTGGCACATTTTGGCATTGCAAGCGATGATAATTGTTGGCAATGATCAGAAGGGAAGGGGAAGGAGGAATAAGTTTTTTTCACCAGATTCTTGTAAGATTCCATCCTACGTATATGACCTCCAAGGTTTTACTGACACTGAAGAGGTGACCGAAAATATTGTTGAAATGACAAAGAACTCAACTTAGATTTTGCACTTGAGGATGTTGATGAATCAATGATATCACGTCCTGTAGAATTAACTAACTCTGCATTGAAACAACAAAAAGTGGCAGAGAGCAAAGAAGATACACCTACTATTGGAGAGACTCCTCCTCATAAACTCTTGTCAGCACACATGTTGCTTGAGGCAATTAAACAATTGGAAGCTGTCATGTTATGAATTGAGGAACATGACCCTAATATTAAGTGGAGATGCCGGCGTTGGACTGGGATAAACACAGTAAGAAGTCCTTCAACACCAGGTTAAAGTCCAACAAGTTTATTTGATAGTAAATGCTTTTGGAACACTATTTCTTTGTCAGGTGAGTGCAGATTTCTGATCAGAAATTTCCACTCACCTGACAAAGGAACAGCCTTTCGAAAGCTCGTGGCATTTACTATCAGATAAACCTATTGGACTTCAATCTGGTGTTGTGAGACTTCTTACTGTATCTAACATTAAGTACAGTGCATCACTGAGTAGGGGAACATACAACATGTACATCTGTTAAGAGAAATTTGCAAGTAAAAGAGGAGAACTTTTGCCCAAATGTCCCTGGACACTAAGAAAGCAAACAAGATTCCAGGAAAACTTGCGTTCTAAGAAGATGCCAGCTAGAGACCTTTAAAAATTCCAACCAAAATCCCTTCAAAAAGTCCCACAAATTCAAATCAAAGAAGTCCTTCCAAATCATCACAAGAACACCTGAAATCTTAGCCAGCCAGACACACCCAGATCCCAGGAATGAAGAAGAAAAATGAAGGCTTTAAAATCTGTGTTTTCAGATCATTTGTAGGTAATGTACATGGGATATGTATTTCTGATTTACATCAACATCAATGTATTTTATTGACATATTTAAAATTTGGGGGGGTTTTTTTTGGTGAAATGGGCAGAGGGGGATTCTCCCAAAAGTGCTGAATTGGTGAGAAAACTGGTCTAAATCCCAATTGTTTTTTTTCCATTCAACTTCAGACCCGAATCTCCACACTCTGCGCAATGCAGAGGTCACAACAATGTGAACCTCATTAAAAGCTTGGGGGATGGAGGCCTATTCACTCCAGAGTCTGACAGTGGCCCCGATCTATCATCCTTCTGATCGCTGGCCAGCATGGGACCCTCGTACTACTGCCCCTCAAGTCCCTACCACTCTGTCCCAGAGCACCCCAATCTCCAGTACCCTCAACAATTGCCCCTTAGGTGCTGCCCTTTGGTATTGCCTAATGCCCACTAGGCAGTGCTGGAGGTCACAGGCTGGTATTGCCAGGGTACCATGCCCAGGGGACACTTCCTCCTTTCCACTTGTTCCCTTGAAAGGCCCTGATTGCCCCCCCTTCACTCCAGCGGGATCTCCTACTAATTCCCTACAAAGTGGGGAGCCATTCTAAACCCTGCCAGAATGTACTACTGCTGGTGAGGTGGGAGATGCTATCAGGCCCAGAGAATTCCATACTGGGCCCAACAATCTTATCTAAAATACATTTAAATTACATTTTTAAAAGATTTAAATTACTTACCTCTCCTTCCACTGGCTTCCAGCACCCACATAACTGCACCTGTTCTCTGGCTGTAGGAGACATGCATGCGTGAATTTCACAAAATGCCGACACACGATTCTCCTATCATGACGCACCAAAAAAGATGCACGTTGGAATGGGAGAATCAACCCCCAGGGTTTTAGGCATTGGCTCAGAAACCAATCCCCCATTTATAACATTGCTTTTCTGGGAAAATCAGTTCCGAGTTACAACATTTCAACTTGCAATTGGCTCCTGAAAACTATTATATGTCCAACAACTGCCTGTATTTTCTGTTAATACTGTCAGGCCTCTGGATTCTTTTTATCCCTTGCAGCTGGATCCCCACTGATCCTCTCCAATCCAGTCACACATGCTTTTACTTTTCCATATCCCAGGGCAACTTTCTCAACGCTGCAGAATCCTCTTTATCTTTGTAGTTGCCCAGGTATCCTGTAACTGACTGACTCTAAGACTCCATGCCAAATTCAGCCATAAACCACAAGTATCACAGTGCTGCCAAGCCCAGACATTCATCAGCAAGTTAAACCTCCACAATCTAGCCCCTACATTCAGGTGCATATAGTAAATACACCTAAATTCAGGTGTGAATTAAACAGTAAATGGTGGAACTCTTGGAAGCATTGATATAAAGAGGGATCTGGGCATACAGGTCTGTAGATCCCTGAGAAGGGTAACACAGTTGGATACAGCATGCTTGCCTTCATCAGCAGGACATTGAATATAAAAGTTGGCAAGTTATGTTACAGTGTATAAAACTTTAATTAGGTCGCATTTTGAACATTGCACATAGTTCTGTCGCCACACCACCTGAAAGATGTGGATGCTTTGGAGTAAGTGCAAAGAAGATTTACCAAAATGTTGCCTGGTCTGGAGTGTTTTAGGTGTGAAGAGAGGTTAGATAAACTCTGATTGTTTTCACCGGAAAGGTGGAGGTTGAGATACAACCTGATAGTCTACAAAATTATGAGAGGCATGGACAGAGTGGATAATCAGAGGCTTTTTCCCAGGGGTGATAGAGTTGACTACAAGAGGGCACAGGTATAAAGTGACAGTGGTAAGTTTAGGGAAGAAATTGGAGGGAAGTTTTTTGGAGGGTGGTGGGTGTCTGGAACACTGAGCTAGTGGAAGCATGCTTAATAGCAACATTCAAGTGTATCTTGTTAGACACGTGAGTGGGAGGCAAACAGAGGGACAGAAACCACATATCGGCGCAGGCTTGGTGGGCCAAAGGACCTATTCCTATTCTGTATTGTTCTTTGTTCTCTTTGCTCTTCTGCTGGAGCCTAGATTCCCAGGAAATCTAGCCTACACCTTGCAGTGCTAACAGTCCTAAACAGCAGCTTCCAACTCACTCCTTCCTAAACTCCAAAAGAAGAGAAGTAACAGTGCTTCCCCCACAATCCCTTCACTCCTAAAGAATTGTATTCCAACTCACCTTTTCCATTTTTAAAATTCTTTCACGGGATGTGGGTGTTGCTTGTGAGGCCATCATTTATCGTCCATCATAATTGGTTTTGAAATGGTGGTAGTGAGCTGCCATTTTGAACCATTTACAAGCATTTGCTGCTTTTATTTCAGATTTGAGCATTTGCAGTAATTTGCTTTTATCTCACTTATCCCAATTCTGTATAGGGAATAATTCTTGTTTCACATTTCATTCCTCCATCCTTTATTTGAAGGCTTGCCGTGGAAGGGGCAAATTTAATTTAGTCATGGATTCTTTCCTCTAGCCAAAAGCTGGCCCTTGATAATAAAACTGGCTTTAAGTAGAGGAAATGTGCACTTTTACCCCATGGTTTTATTCTAATCCTTCTTGTGTGGTCCCATACACACAGGCACTTCATCAGCAGGATAGAGGGAAAATTTAAAGTCAAATAGTTAAAAGTCATTTTCTACTGAATGATGCCATAATATCATTGTGATGGTCTGGGAGATGAATCATCTGCTTGCTCTGTGAGTGGAGAACAATATTTGAGATGGTATGAGAGAAGGACATCTAAAAAAACACCCTTATATTTTAAAGCATTATTCACTAAACATTTTAAAATATTTTTCAAATTAAGATTCATACCATTCTATGTAAATAGAACTAAAGTATTTTACAGCAAGCGGTTTTGTTAGTGGATTAAATATGTAACCTCTAAATTTAATTATGTTGTGATTTCTGTTAAACATGTTTTCTTAATTTGCATGTAACTTATACATGTAAGTATCATGAAATAATACTTTGACAAGAAAAAATATTCACTAAAGTACACAAATATCTATTAAAGGCTTAACTAAATACTGCAACAAATTCATAATATTCTGTTTTCTTAATTTTGTTGCAAACCTAGAATATAATTTTTTAAAAACCCAGGTTACTTCATTAAAGAACCATTGTTTAGTATGGTTGAATACTGTTGTGCTTGGTAATTGTATGATTTAAATTTGTATGGCTCAATTACCACGCACTGCTTACAAAGTTGTTGTATTTAAAATATTTATAAATTTCCTGGGAATATTGATTGTAGAGTAGTCTTTCATAATGGCTATCCATTAAGCTGTTATTACAGAAGATATTTTGACCTTTTAATAAACCATTTGTAAATTTGATTATTTTCTTAAAATAGAATCTAGACTCTTTTATCCTGTCTCATTTTTCAAACTTAAGTCTGGTAATTTATTTGGATGCTTCTGGAAGAATTTGAACAAACTAGGTTGAAGTTTCCCTTTCCATCTCCCCTTTCTTAATAGAAAAATAATGACATTACCGCTGTGCCTCTTCCTTTTCTGTGAACTTTGAGGTGTTTTCTGCTCAAAGTACCTGTACCAGGTTGAATTTTTTTATTCATTTGTGGGACTTGGGTGTCAGTGGCTGGCTAGTATTTATTGCTCATTCGTAGTTACCTTTGAATTGAGTGGCTTGTAAGGTCATTTCAAAGGGTCGCTCTGGAATCGCATGTAGGCCAGACTAGGTAAGGACAGCAGATTTATTTCCCTAATGGACATTAGTGAACCAGATGGGTTTTTCTGACAATGATCATCATTAGATTCTTAATTGCAGACTTTTCTCTATTGAATTCAAATTCCACCGTCTGCTGTGATGGGATCCAAACCCGGGATCCCAGAACATTAGCTGAGTTTCTGGATTAATAATCTAGTGATAATACCACTGGGCTATTGTCCTCCAGGGCTGAATGAGTCTTGTCTATGATTTTTCATGTCATATATATGTTTAAATCTGTGATTCATTTATAATTAATTTGAATGTTGATAACATTCGCTGGAATTCAGAAGAGTAAGAGGCAGTTTGATTGAAACATATAAGGTCCTGAGGGGTCTCACGGAAATGGAGAGAATGTTTCCTCTTGTGAAAGAAGCTATAACTGGAGGTCACTTTAAAGATAAGGGGTCAGCCATTTATGAAGAAAAATTTTTTTCTCTTGAAGGATCATGAGCATTTTTAACTCTCTTCCCCAAAAGACAATGGAAGCAGAATCTGTGAAGATTTTAAGTGGTGGTAAATTGATTCTTGATAAAGTTAATGGAAGTAGGTGGCCATATGAAGTTGGGATTACAACCTGATTAGCCATGATTTATTAAATGGCAGAGCAGGTTCAAGGGCCTGAGCATGATAAAATAATGCAGACCAGATTTTACTCCCTTGATTAGAAGTTTTGTAAGTGCAAGATGGAGTTTGTTGGAACTCATTTAATTCTTTGAATTTAATTGCATCTTTGTTGAAGGGTTTCAAGAAGCAATTGTCATTTAATCCAGAATTTATTGTTAATCACAAACATTCTTATTTTATTTAAATTCATATCCAACATTTGGAAATTCTAAACAAGTGCCTCACTGGAATTGAGATATTGATAGTTTAAATTTCCTCTGATTGCATACTGTTTAATACATTTGAGTAAAATTCCTTTGGGTGCTATTTTAACACTGCCCTTAACTTATTTAAGATAGTCAGCTGTTAAACAGTTACTGATGGAAATTAAACCTGTAGAAGTTTTGGAACTTAAAAGATGACTTTCTACTGCTGGTTTTGTAAAGTAATAATTCTAGTCTTTGTCTCATCCCATTCCTTTGGGTTCCTTCTGTAATCTTGTTCTAAAAAACTGTAAATAATGAAATTTAATGTTTATAATCACATTATGTTAATGTTACCTCCTTTTAGTTTCCCAATTTCTTATCTGAACTCCCAAATGGATGAACACTGATCTGTAATGTGCATTTTCACTTTATAATAAGATTATGCGTTTTCACGTTACGTTAAGATTATTCCACATGGCCTGAAACTTAAAAATTTAAATTTATTTTGTATTTATACTAAAAAATTAGCATTCCTGTTCCATTGGCTTTAGCTTCAGAGGAAAAAAGTCATTTTTTCTAGAAGGCAACACTGATCCTTAATGCATTTTTGTTGTTTTTCTAACACGAGTGATTTTTTTAAATTCCTGGAGAAAAATTGTTCCAGCTGCAGCACTTACCATAAAGAGCATTTATGTAGTCATTTTGAGATATATAACTTCCTTAGAATGCAGTCTTCAATAATCTTTTGAATCACTATGATTTTTGTTAGATTGGAATTGAATAGGACCCTCCCAAGCGAATGATTCACATTGTGTGTGTGTGTGTACAGTGAATATTATATATAAATCACAATTGTATGCCAGCACCCTAGAGTGCAACTTGATCTATGTAGGTAACTTAAATACCATTGCACCATTTGTACTGACCATTTTGAAATGCCTGTAATGTTTCTTTGATTTTATTGAAGCACCTCAGAATGAAACATGATGTATATAGAAAATCTGAATAATATTGTACTTTGAGTGATTGCCATTTTGAAAGATATGGTAATGTTATTTCTGATATTTTCCAAATAAGTATGTATTTGCAAAACAAAAGATAAATATTTTGACTTTTGTTTAATATTCATGAGTTGGACCCATTTCTGGCTATATTGTGAAAATTCTAGCCACAATTTTGTGTCTCGGTGAAAATTTGACATGAGGTTGGTGGGGCAGATATTGTGCTTGTTTGTTCTGCTGCTGATCCTGGCAAATCTTCCATGGTCAGACTAATTTGAGCAATTTCAGCAGAATTCCCATATGTATTGGAAGCCTGTCTCGGAGAGGGAAGGAAATGAATCTGGAGGATATCAGGACCTACATCATTAAAAGATGGCTGGCTTCCTTCAGGGCAGCTAAAACATTTTATTTTTGAATTTTCTAAACAAGGGATTTTAATTGTAATCCATTATCTAGCTCAGCATCAGTATTGCCAGGAATGCATTATGTTTCTAGTACTAATGTTGCAAATGCTTTAATGACAGGAAATACCATCATATAGTTTTTTCCATGATTAACATATAAACCCCTCCCCCCACCTCCCCTTTGTCTTGTTGTGTAACTTTTCTTTTAGGATTTGGAGCAGTGGGAGTAGCCGCAAATCTGAAGCCTGATGACAAGTCAGAAACCATACGCATTTAAAATTTATATTTATAATATGTATAAAAAATATATTATTACAAACATATATATATATATATCCTTTCTATACATAGGCTTATTTTCTTCAATCTTTACACAATAACATGAATTGTCATCATCCCTTGAGTTTGTGTGTGTTCGAAGAAGAAAATGCATTTAGCAATCTTAATGCTTTTATGATTTCAGGCTTTCTTCTGTTGTCTGTGAGGTGAACTGCCAGTATCAGTTACCAAAATGTTCACATAAAATAGTGTAACAATAAATGCTCAAACATTCAAGTGCTTAAACTTAATAATTTTCTTAGACTCCATTCATTCAAAAAAACATTCTCTATTTGTTGATGTAACGGTGCTTGAATTCTTTATAAATTATTGCAATTGGTAATTTATCAGTTATTTGACCTATGAAGATATACTGCCAAATTAATTTGAGAAATCAACAAAATACATTGATTTCATGAGAGATATAATAAATTATGCACGTTGTTAAGTAATGATTTTCTATGTCTTGTAGTTTTGCACAAGTATGTCAACAATATATAGTCAGATGACAGCTGGTATGCCATTTGGTGCGCTGCACTAGTCAGGATAATGTTAGTTTGGAGAGCTGGTAGAGAAAAGATGGGCCAAATGGTATCTTTTGGCACTTTAATGATTCTATGATTAGGCAGGAGAAAGGGAGTGACTGAGAGGCAAGCAAATGTAAAGAACAACTTAATAATTAGGCTGTTTTCATTAGAACTGGAGTGATTATGAATGATTTGGTAAAGATTGAAACAAATATATTCCAGGGATTGGGGAAACCTGAAACAAAGGAATATGAAGAGAAAATTAAATATAAGGTTTCGGACTGAAAACAGGAGAAACATTTTTTAGAAAGGGGTGAGTGCTGTAATATGCACTTTCAGGGTTGGTGATTGAAAGCAGAAAGCATGTCAAGCAGAAAGCATGTTTAAGTATAGGTTAAAAAGATGGTTCAAAGAAAGGAAAATAAAGGGATTTAGGAACAGCTAGGATTAGAACTACAGTTTGTGTGCAAGATAAATAGATTGATGGAGTGGAATGGCTTGTTTCTGTGTCATAGTTTGTGTAATTCTATTGAACAAAACTCCAAGGTTATTGTATATTGCTGTTTGGATATAGTGCACTTCACACTCTCGCTCTCGAGAAAACCAGACAAAGACTCTGGGGGTTTCAGACAAGTAAGAGGCCTGGCAACACCAATTTTAAATCCAACCATTTATTTAGTAGTAAATCTGCTAGCTTTCGGCGTTTGTGCCTTCGTCGGGCACAGACGCCGAAAGCTAGCAGATTTGCTATCAAATAAATCGGTTGGATTTAAAATTGGTGTTGCCAGACCTCTTACTGAGTTTACTCCAGTCCAATGCCGGCACCTCTACATCATGGTTTCAGACAATGCCTTTAACAGAGACTATGGTACGGGCAGTTCTGGTGCTTCAGCAAGTGATATACCCAGGAAAAAAACCTCAATCCAGGAATTAAGCCATCATTTATAGTTAAGATCCAGTTACAAGAAATTAACCTATAGCAATCAACAATTTATATTTGCACATAAGTTACGTATATAGACTCACAATTATCGATTAAGTTACATCATGCATATATAAGGGTATGGTTGGTCATTTATAACTTGTCTTCCTCAGTATAATTTCATCAAGCAATGATAGCTATATGTCTAACCAACGGGACATCAGCCTCTCATCTCTCCCATTTTTGTTGCTTTTTGTACTAATAGACAAACGCGAGCTGCTGCTGCACATCATTTAATTGAATAGTCCTTTACTCTTATCTGGTCTGCTTTAATCAACTCCTGTGGTTTTCTCATAGTTTTCCTCATGTTATACAGCTTGCAGCCTATATGATTTTTAAATTTGTGTGATTATTAACCCTTTTGTGCATCTAATGTTACTTTTAAGTCTACCTATGGTGAGTTCAAGGAAGACAGAAACTTTTTTAAACATTCCAACCTGAATCATAAGTATAATGAAATAAGAGCATTAAGCTTGATTTATTATTGTCACTCAGAATTTGTCCACTTATTTGTACCACTTGATCTGTGAAGCTGTGTGAGACAAGACTGATGCTAATACTTAGTGGCAAAAGTATTCCTGAAAGTAGAAAGTTTTCAAAGGATTTGATTTGTTGTTCCACTTGTGAAAAGTAGGTGTTAACTCTGGTTTAAAGATTTCCTTGCACATCGCATGATGACCACGTTTCCTTTTATGAAAAGCTGTTAGCTGATTCAAAATAGAAATACAGTCTGTACCACCTCAGTACTATGGCAAACTAAAGACTGCTATACTGCTAACTTTATAGTTGTAAACAGTTTACTATATTTAAACTTTGTTTTCTCCCACACTCCTGATTTTCAATGAATCTAAGACGGGCAGAAGCAGAAAGGTACATTGGCTTTGCTGTCTGCCCACCTTCTTTGTTTTCTGGGGGTGGATCCTGTCAAGTGTGCGTGGGTCTTTTGTTCATGAATGTGTTTGATGAAGGTGAGTGATACACAGTCACTGCTATGTATTGCCCAGCATTCAAAAGATCATCTGAGGAAGCCTCAAGGCTTCAAAATAACAGGAGCTTATACTAGCAGGTTCTAAGTAATGTACGAATTCCATCAGCAAACATTTTAAGAAGATTTATTTTTTCCAACAGCTTGGTAGCTGCCTCTTGCTCCTGCTCCCACAACTTTCCACTCTGCCATAAATGTCACCATATGAAAAATCTGAGCCTATTTTTTGTTACAGTAACTGAAACATCTTTTATTGCAGTAAATGTAAAATGACATTCTGAAACAATAACCCTGTAGTATTTTCTTTGTCTGATTTATGCTTTATTTTCTTGAAGTATTTTTGTATTTCAGAGACAATTTATAATCAGTGGTTTAATTTCAGATCTGTTTGGTTTCTGGGACATTGATTATTGGAAGTATAAATGTCCTAAATTTGTCTCAATGGTAATGTCAAAGAAACATCTGAACAAAGAGTTAAGAAAACTTGTTTATAGATATGAATCTTATATCAAATTTGACCAGAAAAAGCCTCTCTGATTTTAGAATCATGGAACTAAATTTCATGCTCCCCTGCCAGTGGGTTTTTAGACAGAGGACTGTATGAAATTGAAGGAACAGAATTCCCTCTGGTTTCCTGCCCAACCCACCCTGGCAGCAATTTTGCACTGGGGTGAATAAGGTCTTGGATAGGACATCTGCCCTTTCCCCAATTGAGGCCCTGAATTTTTAGGATTTACCTGGAGGAGACGCTAAAATAAGCAGGCTTAGATCTCAGGCAGAAAACTTGGAGTGTTTCCATTAGAAACTGGCAGTGCCACTGGGAGTATTGGCCATTGCAGGTTCTGCAGTGCAGTCCAAGCAGAAGATCAGAGATAGAGATAAGGTAAGTGGGACTCGTATGCTGCAGCCTAATGGGGAATTTAGGTATGAATAGTGGGTTGCAATTAAAGAACCAGAGGGGGGAGATGATGGATTACTTAAGATAAATCTGTAACTATTCTCAGATAGATGTGCCTAGTGAATTATCTCCCTTAGTCTCCTCCTGAGATCCCGATTATCATAGATGCCAATATTCAGTCAGTTTGATTTACTCCACTTGATATTAAGAAATAGCTGAATGCTTATAGACAGTGGACCCAGACAACTTTGTGGCTGTAGAACTGAAGATGTGATGCAGTCCAAACCATACCCCAAACAATTGCTTATCAATTTTTAATGGGGGTATGCATTTTTGATGTACTATATTACAAATGAAGAGGGTGCTAAAGTATATCTTCATTCATAGTTAAAGATATTTAGTTGGTCCACCCTCCTCCCAGCGTATAACTCTCCGAGATGTCGGCAGTCCAATGTCCTGAGTGTCCCTGATTTTAATCCCTCCAGCACTGGTGACCTTATCTTCAGCTATCTAACTTCTAAGTGCTAGAATTCGTCTTCAAATTTTTACATTGATTTCCTCCACTAAAACACTCCTTAAACCCTGCCTCTTCCTTGGTCATCTGCCCTAATTTTTCGTTCTGTGACTTGCTATCCTATTTTGTTTCATAATGCATCTATGAAGTACTGTAGCGTGTTTTATTACATTAATGGTGCACTTTAAACACAGGTTGTTGTTGTCAAGGAACTTGAGTAAATAAAGAGATGTTTTTTAGTGGCAGAATATTTTAGATAATCGGCAGAAGAACCAATGGGAGATGATTTTTAGCATGCAGTAAATTGTGATCTGGAATGAACTTTCCCAAAAGGCAGTGGAAAGCAGCTGCATTGTAACTATTGAAAGGGAGTTGATATATACTTGAAATTGAGCATGTTGGAGTAATTGGATAGTTCTTTCAAAGATCCGGCACAGGCATAAATTGCCTCTTTCTTGGAATCGTAGAATTCCTACAGTGCAGAAGGAAGCCATTTGGTCCATCAGGTCTACATCAACTCTCTCTTGACAGAATATTCTAATCAGGCCCTATCCCCCTAACCCCAAACATTTAGCATGACTAATCCACCTAACCTGCACATCTTTGGACTTTGGGAGGATCCTGGGAGAATGTAAAAACTCCACACAGACAGTCACCCAAGGCTGGAATCGAACACAGGTTCTGGTGCAGTGAGGCAGTAGTGCTTGCCACTGTGCCACTCTCTGAGTCAAAAGATTCAGTAAGAGGTCTGACAACATCAGTTTTAAATCCAACCGATTTATTTGATAGTAAACTCGCAAGCTTTCGGCTTTATAGCCTTCTTCAGGCGAATGAGGTGTTCTGGTCTGCAATAGCACACGTATCAGCACAGACAGTTTACAGATTGCTGATTAGAATGCGAATCTTTACACCTAACCTACTATTGATGTTTAAAGTGTCTAACAATGTGAGTGGAAGGAGCACTGAGCACAGGTTAGAGAGATGTGTATTGTCTCCAGACAGCACAGTAAGTGAGGCTTTTTGCTAACCCAAGCAAGTCATGGGGGTTACAGATAGTGTGACATGAAGCCAAGATCCCTGTTAAGACCGTCCTCGTGTGTGCAGAACTTGGCTATCAGTCTCCGCTCAGTGGCTCTGTGCTGTCATGTGTCGTGAAGGCCCCCTTGAAGAATGTTTACCCAAAGGTCGGAGGCCGAATGCCCATGACCACTGAAGTATTTGTCCACTTCAAGGTTCCCACTTCCCACTTTGAAGGGAACAGTCTTGCCTGGTGATTGTTGAGAGATGTTCATTCATCTGCTGTCGTAGTGTCTGCATGGTCTCCCCAGTGTACCATGCTTCGAGACATTCTTTCTTGCAACATATTAAGTAGACAACGTTGGCCGAGTTGCAAGAGTATGCACCGTGTACCTGGTGAATGGTATTCTCACGTGTGATGATGTCATCCATGTCGATGATCCGGCATGTCTTGCAGAGGTTGCTGTGGCAGGGTTGTGTGGTATTGTGGTCACTGTTCTCCTGAAGGTTGGGTAGTTTGCTGCGAACAATGGTCTGTTTGAGGTTGCGTGGTTGTCTGAAGGCAAGAAGTGGGGGTATGGGGATGGTCCTAGCAAGATGTTCATCATGATCAATGATATGTTGAAGACTCCGGAGAAGATGTCATAGCTTCTCCGCTCCGGGGCAGTACTGGAAACAAAGGGTACTCTGTCCCCCATGTCCCATGTTCATTTTCTGAGGAGGTCAGTGCGGTTTATCGCTGTGGCACATCGGAACTGTCGATCGATGAGTCGAGCACCATATCCTGTTCTCACGAGGGCATCTTTCAGCATCTGGAGGTGTCTGTCACGATCCTCTTCATCTGAGCAAATTCTGTGTATACGGAGGGCTTGTCCGTAGGGGATGGCCTCTTTATCGTGTTTAGAGTGGAAACTGGAGAAATGGAGCATTGTGAGGTTGTCTGTCGGCTTGCGGTACAGTGAGGTGCTGAGGTGACCGTTCTTGATGGAGATGCATGTGTCCAAGAATGCAACCAATTCTGGAGAATAGTCCATGGTGAGTCTGATGGTGGGATGGAACTTGTTGATATCATCATACAGTTGTTTCAATGATTGTTCACCATGAGTCCAAAGGAAAAAAATGTCATCAATGTATCTAGTATATAGCCTCGGTTGAAGATCCCGTGCGGTGAAGAAGTCTTGTTCGAACCTTTGCATGAAGATGTTGGCATATTGAGGTGCGAATTTGGTCCCCATGTCCGTTCCATGTGTCTGGATGAAAAGCTGATTGTTGAAGGTGAAGACATTGTGGTCCAAGATGAAGCGGATAAGTTGTAAAATTGCATCCAGAAACTGGCAGTTGTTGGCATTGAGTACTGAGGCAGTTGCAGCAGTGCCATAGTCGTGGGGGATGTTGGTATAGAGCGCCAAGGCAGGGATCTTGGCTTCGTGTCACACTATCTGTAACCCCATGACTTGCCTGGGTTAGCAAAAATCCTCACTTACTGTGCTCTCTGGAGACAATACACATCTCTCTAATCTGTGCTCAGTGTTCCTTCCACTCACATTGTTAACCTCTTTAAGACTTGAATAGCAGGTTAGGTGTAAAGATTCTCATTCTAATCAGCAATCTGTAAACTGTCTGTGCTGATACGTGTGCTATTGCAGACCAGAACACCTCATTTGCCTGAAGAAGACTATAAAGCCGAAAGCTTGCAAGTTTACTATCAAATAAATCGGTTGGATTTAAAACTGATGTTGTCAGACCTCTTACTTTGTTTAACCTAGTCCAACGCCGGCATCTCTACATTAAAAGATTCAGGCCAAGATTTTACAGCCTTTCTTGCCTGGTGGGATATTACGGGCCTGCTGAATGGCCCATCACGTGTGCCGTGGTAGGGTGATTTGGGGGCAGGTGTACAGACACACCATGGAAGAGCTGTAAAATCCTGCCCTCTGTGTTACTGAGATTGATGTTTGCCAGTTTTATACTTTAGTTTTGTGATTTTGTTTTTAATATCTACTCTAACTATGCTGCCTAGCAATTTCATAATTATGAATAAATCATCATAATAGAAGTCCTCTACGGTTACCAATTGAAGGTATGAGATACTGGAAAAATCAGAATATTATTGAGAAATTAAGATGAAACAGATGAGATTATACTGACAGTAGATGTTTAAAAGTTATTTGATGAAAGGACATGTTTTTAAATGGATAAAGACTGGCTTTGGAAGTAGTTAAGTATAGTTCTGTCGTATTTGATATCGTTTGGTCACTTTAATTCTTGTAAGGATCTGAACATGTCTATTTTTCAAATATTTAGTTACTGCAGCACCCTGTCATTGAATTGCACCCTAGTTATCTCTGTTTAAGTTTGTAAATCGTGCAAAATTAATTGTACAATAATGTAAGATTTAATATGAAACCTTTTGTTTTTCAGACTGATTGGAGTGATTGCACCGATTCTGTCTGCATTTTCTCACATTCAACTGTAGGAATTAAAAACCTGGATGTCGGTAAGTGATCTTAATTTCATTTTATATTTTTGCTTATCACGTGGTGTTACTGCATATTTTGTGAGGACAATTGTGTATTATTCCAAGTAGGTATTCAGATTTACTGCGTAATTTGTCTTAAAAAAATTAACATCTTTTATTTATTTTTAAAAAGTGCAAAGGAATATGGAATTTGTCCTTTCTAAAATGATGAAACATTTTGATAAGGTTAACAGCAGCACATAGAATTATGCTGTATTTACTGCTGATGAATTGATAAAGCTATAGCTTGCATTTATATCCAAGATACTTTGAATTTGTCTATGCTAATACATTCCCGGCCAGCCTCATCTCCCATATTTATAAAGTTAAATTTGTCCAAATCTCTGCTGACCATATTAGAATCAATGACAACAAAAACAGAAAATGCTGGAAAATTGCAGGCCTGACAGCATCTGTGGAGAGAAAATAGAGCCAACATTTCGATCCTGAATGACCCTTCGTCAGAGCGGATTGCCCATATTAGAATCAGTGGTAAACTCAAATCAAAAAATCTTTTTGTATCTTAATTCTCACAAACTCCTGTTCACCCATCACACCCTTCCTCATGGACCTACATTGATTCCCATTTGAACAATACCTCAATTTTAAAATTCTCATCCCTATTTTCAAATTCTCCATGGTTTCTGCATTTCGCTAACTCTGGCCTTTTGTGCACTCACAATTTTAATCATTTCAATATTGCCAATCATTCCTTCAACTGCTGAAGGCCGAAGCTTTGAAATACCTTCCCTGAACTCTAAAAATCCCTCGAAATGCAAAAGGAGACTATTCAACCCATCAAGCCTGCACTAACCACAATCCCACCCAGGTCCTAACCCGTAACCCCATGTATTTACCCTGCTAATCCCCCTGACACTAGCATGGCCAATCGATTTAACCTGAACATTTTTCAACTGTGGGAGGAAATCAGAGCACCCGGAGGAAACACACGCAGACACTTGGGGAATGCGAAAACTTCACACCTATAGTCACCCAAAGCTGGAATTGAATTTGGATCCCGGCTACAGTAAGGCAACAGTACTAACCACTGTGTCACCATGCTGCCCATTTTTCTGTTTTCTCTTAAAATGCTCCTTAACATCTACCTCTTTGACCAAGATTTTTGTCATCTATCCTAATATCAGCTTCTGTGGATTTGGTATCAAATTTTATTTAATAGTACTGCTATGAAGTGCCATGTGCCATTTTACGTTGTAAAAGACAGTTGCAACATGGATACAAAATTGGCTGAGTAACAGAAAACAAAATAGTGGTTAATGGATTTTTTTCAGGTTGGAAGAAGATTTGTAGTGGAATTTCTCTTGCATCAAATCCTTGTTTTCCTGATTTATATTTTTGACCTAGAGCTTGGTGTACAGGAAATTGGAATTGGAAAGTTTCCTGATGATATGAAATATGGAAGTATTGTGAACAGTGAGGAGGACAATTACAAGTTGGGATTGCATGTGGTTTGGCAGGAAACTTGCAGGTGGTGGTATTCCCATGCTGCTTCTACCTTTGTTCTTCAAGGTGGCAAAGATCATGGGTTTGAAAGGTTCTGTCAAAGGATCCTTAGTGAGTTGCCGCAGTGCATCATGGTACATACTGTTGCCACAGTGCATTGGTGGTGGAGGGAGTGATTCTTTAAGGTGGTAGGTGGGGTGCCAATCAAGCAGGCTATCTTATTCAGTTTCCTGAGTATTTGTTTAACCTGCAATAATCCAGGTAAGTGGAAAGTATTCCTGATTAGTGCCTTGTGGGTAATGGATAGACTTCGGGGAGTCAGGGAATGAGTAACTTAATACAGAATCCCTGGTCTCTAGTCTCTGATTTGTTGTTGTAGCCACCATATTTATATGGCTGGTTCACTTGAGTTCCACGTCAGTGATAACTCCCAGTACGTTGGTACTGGGGATTTGCCAAAGGAGAGGTGTCGGTGCAATGGTATTGTCGCTAGACTAACGATTTCGAGACCCAGGGTAATCCTCTGAGGACTGGTTTCAAATCTGACTGTGGCAGATGCTGGAATTTAAAATCAATAAAACATCTGGGATTAAAAGTCCATTGATGGTTATGATATCATCGTTGATGATCATATAAACCTACCTGGTTCACTAATGTCCTTTAGGGTAGGAAACATGCTGTTCTTACCTGGTCTGGCCTACACAGTGATAGTGACCACAATTCAGTTACATTATCTTAGAGATGAAAAGGGATAGGCATATACCAAAGGGCAGAAGTTATAGCTGGGGGAAAGGTAATTATGAGGCTATTAGGCGAGATTTAGGATACATAGGTTGGAGTAGGAAACTACAGGGACTGGGAACATCTGAAATGTGGAGCTTATTCAAGGAGCAGCTACTGCGAGTCCTTGATAAATATGTACTTTATCATGCAGGGAGGAAGTGGTTGAGCGAGGGAACCGTGGTGTACTAAGTTGAATCTCTGGTGAGGAGGAGGAAGGAGGCTTATGTAAAGATTAGATATGAAGGCTCAGTTAGGGCACTGGAGAATTATAAATTAGCCAGGAAGGAGCTAAGGAGAGAGTTAAGAAGAGCTAGAAGGGGACATGAGAAAGCTTTGGTGGATAGGATCAAGAAGAATCCTAAAACTTTCTATAGGTATGTCAAGAATAAAAGATTGCTTAGGGCAAGATTAGGGCCAGTCAGAGACAGCAATGGGAAGTTGTCCATGGAGCCTGAAGAGATAGGAAAGGCACTGAATGAGTATTTTTCAAAAGGATTCACGCAGGAAAAAGTCAGTGTAGTAGAGGAGAATACTGTGATACAGGGTTGTAGACTAGATGGGATTGAGGTACGTAAGGAGGAGGTGTTAGCAATTCTTGAGAGTATGAAAATAGACAAATCCCCTGGGCCAGATGGGATTTACCCTGGAGTTCTCTGGGAGGCTAGGGAGGAGATTGCAGAGCCTTTGGCTTTGATCTCCACGTTGTCATTGTCTACAAGTATAGTACCAGAAAACTGGAGAATAGCAAATATTGTCTCCCTTGTTCAAAAAGGGGAGTAGAGACCATCCTGGGAATTATAGATGGTGAGCCTTACTTCTATTGTGGGCAAAGTTTTGGAAAGAATTATAGGGGATAGGATTTATAATCATCTAGAGAGAAATAAATTGATTAGGGGTAGTCAACACGGTTCTGTGAAGGGTAGATCATGTCTCACAAACTTTACAGAGTTTTTTGAAAAGGTGACCAAAGAGGTGGATAAGGGTAAGGCGGTTGATGTGGTGTATATGGATTTTAGTAAAGCATTTGATAAAGTTCCCCATGGTAGGCTACTGTAGAAAATGCAGATGCATGGGATTGAGGGTGATTTAGCAGTGTGGATCAGGAATTGGCTACCTGATAGAAGACAGAGGGTGGTGGTTGATGGGAAATATTCAACCTGGAGTTCAGTTACAAGTGGTGTACCTCGGGGATCTGTTTTGGGGCCACTGCTGTTTGTCATTTTTATAAATGACCCAGATGAGGGTGTAGAAGGATGCATTAGTAAATTTGCTGACGACACCAAAGTCGGAGGAATTGTAGACAGTGAGGAAGAATGTTACAGTTTGCAGAAGGATATAGGTAAGCTGCAGAGCTGGGCTGAGGGATGGCAAATGGAGTTGAATAGGGAAAAGTGTGAGGTAATTCACTTTGGTAAGAGTAACAGGAGTACAGAAAATAGGGTTAATGGAAGGACTCTTAGTAGTGTCGACAAGCAGAGAGATCGCGATGTACATGTGCAAGAGCTCCCAGGTTGATTTGGTTGTTAAGAAGGCGTACAGTGTGTTAGCTTTTATTGGTAGAAGGATTGAATTTTGGAGCCGTGAGGTCTTGTTGCAACTGTACAAAATTTTGGTACAGCCGCACCTGGAGTATTGTGTACAGTTCTGGTCGCCGCATTATAAGAAACATGTGGAGGCATTGAAAAGGGTGCATAGGATGTTTACTAGGATGTTGCCTGGTATGGTGGGAAGGTTTTGCGAGGAAAGGCTGAGGGACTTGAGGTTATTTTTATTAGAGAGAAGAAGGTTAAGAGGTGACCTAATTGAGGCATATTAGATGATCAGAAGGTTAGAAAGGGTGCACAGTGAGAGGCTTTTTCCTCGGATGGTGATGGCTAACACAAGGGGACGTAGTTTTAAATTAAGGGGTGGTAGTTATAGGACAGGTGTCGGAGGTAAGCTCTTCACTCAGAGGGTAGTAAGGGCGTAGAATGCCCTGCCTGCAGAGTTGTGGACTTGCCAACTTTAAGGGTGTTCAAATGGTCAGTGGATAGGCATACGGATAACATTGGAATAGTTTAGATTAGAGGGTCATTAGATTGGTTTCACTGGTCGGCGCAACATCAAGGGCGGAAGGGTCTATACTGCACTGTAATGTTCTATGTTCTACATGTGACTTCAGACCAATAGCAAAGTGGTTCATTCTAAAATGGCCTGGCAAGTCACTAAATTGTATTCAATAACAAAAAAGAAAACTCAAAGGAATGAAACCGGACAGATCATCAGCATTGACCTAGATACCAGAAATGACAAAGTCCTGTATACCCTGCAAAGTCTTTTTTTCATCGTTGTCTAAGCCATCATTTATTGTCCTTCTCTGAAGGCAATTAAGAATTAATCAGACTGCTGCAGATGTGGAGTCATCTATAGACCAGATCAGGTAACTTTGATTATTTATAGTTTCCCATTTTTGTTTTACTTAATTAAGATCATGGAAGCTCCTTTATGCATCGAGAGCTAACTACATTTCATTCTCTTGCCAGAGAGAAGGAATTGGAACTAGCACACAGCTTTGCAGGGTTTCCCATGGTGCAGGATGTCATATACTCTTTGCACATCTCTTTGAGAACACCAGATGTCAACTTTGCTCCCTACTGGAACCAACAGGGATTCAATTGCTGTCTAACCATAGGCAGAAAATAATTATAGATCAATGTTTGGCATCCTGGCAGCAGTTATGATGCCTTCACTTTGCAGCAATATGCCATGTCAGCTGCATTTGAGCCAACCAAAGGTTGGATACAGGATGACACAATCTCTCCACTGACAGTGTGGATATTGGATTTGGTGTGACATCCATGCACACACTGAGGTTGCCATTGAGGTTTAGGCAAGAGAATTGCTTCATGAACATCCTGGACAGAATCTGAGAGATCTTCTCTCCCCACCTCCTCTCTGTTCCATTGGTTTGTCTTGCTTTACATAACCTCTCCAATTCGCATTGCATTCTAAGGGGAATGTTATTTGTTTATCCATATCTCAAAGGGACCAGTTTGTGCAGAAGCCCTGGAGTCATCAAAAAAAGTCCGTCAGCACTGCTCGCTAAAAACCTTTGAAACAATGCATACAATGTTAACCATGTTAACCAAGCCTTTATAACCAGATATATGGCAATAATGAAGTGAAGGACCAGAATGGGATGAAGAGGAAGAGAAGAGGTGCTCTCAACTATTCCTTTTATAAGAACTAGGAGCAGGAGGAGGCATTGTGCTGAACATGCATGGTGACTTGTTCAGCACAATGTTGCTGGTGTCTCCAATGGAATGATGCCCCAGCCTCCACTTTCTGGCATGAATCTCTGAGACATTCTGTGTAGCATGGCAATTCATTCAGCTGTATACTCAAAAATAGGAGGGAATATTTTCCAATTTTCCCACCTATCTAGCTCCTCGAGCCTGCTCCGCCATTCAATAAGATCCTAGCTGATCTTTTTGTGGACTCAGCTCCAATTATTTGTCCACTCACCATAGCTCTTGATTCCTTTACTGTTCAAAAAATTATCTTTTTATAGGGGAATGTAAAGAATTCACCCAAATTCAATACTAATAACAGTTCCACACCTTAACTATCCTCTGTCGCTGACCATCAGTGTTCACTTGGCCAAGATGCAAAAACAAAAGTCATGACAAAATAAAAATTCAAAACCAAATTTATAAATGGAAACATACCATTTTGTATACATATGTTAATCATCTTTGTATTTTTTCTTAATACTTGTGTTATGCATGCCTTTGCCTATTGTGAGAATCACACCGTATTGACTTTAGATTTATGGAAAATTAAAAGTTCATTTTGAAAAGATAAGTGAATACGCTGCATTGGAAACAAAATGGAATTGTCAACATGCATGGATCTACACAAGATCTTGGAAGAACCCTGCATGCCTGGACAAGACAAAATACAAAAGATCTTTCAAACCATTTTATTGAGAAGGCATTACAATGCAACAAACCTTTCCTTTGGATTAATGCTGCCATTGTATAAATAGTTAGACAAACTAGTTCACATTATCCTTGCAGACTTCTTGGCTGCAGAGTGGAATTCCAAAGAATGGGTGTGACAAAACTACATTCTATTAGAAGAATATTAAATGAGTGAAACTCAGATAGCATGGCCAGGATTCTCCCAGCAGCACAGCAGGCCGAGCAACATCAGCCTCTAATGGGGTTCGCGATCAACATCTGGTCAGTTGTGAGTTTCCCAAGCCCTTTTTTCCATGCACTGACTACCATGTGGAAATCATTCTGAACCCGCTAATGTCTCCGTGACTGTCCCCAAGAAGACGTCCCTACCAATGGAGATCACAACTGCTTCTCACCAATGGAGAACAGAATTGCTCACCCTGATAGTGGGGACAAAGACCACTGAAGAATCCTTGTAAGGTCGGGGCAGGGGGGTGCCCCTTGGGCACTGCCCAAAGGGCAAACTGGCACTACTCCCCAGGTATCTTGGCCCTGCCCACTGGGCACTGCCAAGGGGGCAGAGCAAGAGGGCAGTGGGACCTACCGGAGGGATGATAGGTAATGGTAATGGGTTGGGGAAAATCCTCTGCCATTGCAATGAGATTGAATGGTGAAGGGATGTTCACGGCTGGTCATGAGAGGGAAGCAATTCGGACTAGCCGTGGGAAAAGGGGAGATCAGGGCTAGTCATGAGAGATGTAGTCGAGGCTGACCATGAGGGCATGAGGGAAATCAGGTCTGGACAAAGCGGGGGAGCTGGTGATTGGGGGAGGCCAGCAATCAGCAGTTCAGCAATAAGGTAGGTGGGTGGGGGAGAGTGTGCATGCGCTGATCTCCCCACTGACAGTTCAGCTCATGCATGGTGGCTTGTTCAGCACAATGCTGCTGGTGTCTCCAATGGAATGATGCCCCAGCCTCCACTTTCTGGCATGAATCTCTCTGAGACATTCTGTGTAGCATGGCAATTCATTCAGCTAAGTATACTCAAAAATAGGAGGGAATATTTTCCAATTTTCCCACCTATTGGGCACTTGGGTTTTTTTTGGGAGACTCCCAGTCTATATGTCAATGGACAAAGTATCAGAGACCATTTGTGAAGATAGTGAAAGACAGATAAGATTGTCAGAAACTGGGTTTGTCATGTGACTAAGGGCATTTAAGAAGACACAGTTTTGGAAGCAGGATCTAGTTGAGCAAATCAGCAGGGTCCTACCTAAAATGCATAAGGAGTCAGGGAATTCAGGTTGGCATTTACCCACCTATCTGAGGACTGAAACCAGGTTTTTGATACAGAGATTGGACTGCATCTCGACTGGAATGAAGCTAGAGGAATCTGCTACTCCAAGCAATAATCCACTGCAAATCTGTCTTCATGAATCTCCAAATTCTATTTCTGGAGTGGACGAAAAAAGAAATCACAGCAAAGTGTCCAGCTTTCATTTTGTAAGAAGCAAGTGTGAGAATGAAGCTTTGAACTTTTAAGCATTAGGGGCATGCTACATCCTTTGTAATCACCATTTATTGTGTCTCTGTGTGAGTGAATGTTATTGCATATACATTTGGAGTGTTGAATAATAAATTTAATTCTTTCTGGAAAAAAACTGTCATTTGTCTGTTCTTGACTGTTACAGCATTCAGGAACTTAAACAATTATACTTTGGAACAAAGGTTTTTGGTCAGCCGAGAGGTAGAAAATGAAGAGACCGTCTGGCCGTGGGGACGATTCTGTCAGCCCACCATGCTGCTCCAGCAGCACAGCGGGCCTGGAGGAATCTACGGAGGCTGGGCAATCCTCGCTGAACATCACAACCTCCATGGCATAAGTTTCAGTGTCATTTCAATACTTAAATCGGGATTTACATCCCACTGAAGTCTCTGAGCCCGCTAATATCCCCATCCCAGCATAGTTTACTGTTGCTCCCCATGAACAGAAAACAGGCAGCCTGACCCACTGGTGTGAAGAATGGCCATGAAGGCATCCCCATGAAGTTGAGGCTAAAGGAGGGATGTCCCTTGGGCAGTGCCAGCCTGACTACTTAGCACTGCCCAAGGGGAAAACTGGCAATGTCCAACAGGCACCTCGCCACTGCCCATCAGGCTATCCACCCAGGCAACCAACAGTGCTTTTAGAACTGGCTTGACGATGAGATGATTGAAATGAGCATGTAACGCATGTTAACATGCCGGCTGCGTTGCAGTAAGCAGGCTGGGGTTAATCTTATGTTGCAATCATCTTATCTGTTTTTTGGAAGGCATCAAATTTAACCCCAGATTTTTTTTTTACTTCAGATAACTGTTAGAATGTGAAATAATTGAACAAATTGCACAATTATTTGCAAAGAAGGCGTATTAATGAAAATGGGGAAGGGGCATAGTAAAAGTATTATTTTGTTAGTTTCAGCAGTGGCAGAAATGTGATAGACTGAATAGCATCCACTTATATTGTAATTTCTATCATTCTAGTATTAGTTGCCATAAAAGCTACACAATACCCCAAAGAAAATAAGTTGAAGCTTTAGTCTGGCTTATGAAGATATCGAAGCACTGGTTCTAGTCACAGTCAAAATATAGTATATTACACCAAAATAACAGTTCTGGACCTGGATTCAGACCCGAAAGATGCCAACTGACTTGTGATTTTTATCCCATCTGAAAGAGCTGACTTCAAATGCTTCAAAAATTGTGAAACATCTGAACTTTAATTTTAATATGTTCAATTATTTCTACAAGTCTGGGTGAGTATTTAATAGATATGTTCTGTAATTATAGAGGATCATCAATTGTTATGGCAAAATATGAGTAACTGGTAAAGATCCAATCAGACATGTTATCTATTATTTCAGACAACTCAGAATCTAACAACAAATTCTTTTAATGCTTAATGTCTAGCCCTCAACAGCAAAGAGAGATTTTTTTCCAATCAATTGCAGAAGTGAATTTTTTTTAAACTTTTATTTAACTAAATAATGTTCATTATTCTCTGAAATGCTATGTTTTTAAAATAAATTAAGCATATAAGCTTGAAAGAAAGATGCTCAAAAACATGAGATGTTAATATTGTTCTGCCCTATTGCAGTAAGATGCCAAGGAGAATATTTAAAGGGTTAATGTAATAAAGAGGAGGGAATGTGATTGGAAAAGACTGTGATAGGTTGCTACATGTAAGTTACTCTTGCATTCATTTGTGGTTCAGAGGAAGGGGAGTGGTGATGTTCAGCTTTCAAAAAGGGTTTAATGAATGCTGTCAGTGTTTTTTGAAAGCAGCTCGCTGGGATGTAGAGATGAAGGTGATGTAAAGTGCATTGATTGTAACAGTGTAAGTTAATTAAGAGATGCACTTGATTGAAGGCGCAGGCTTGTCCCTGCCTCCCCTTCACATTATCCTCATCATCTTTGTCATTGTTTGATGTTCTGATGGTAGAGATTTAAGAAGATTTTATTTCCATGTGAAAACAATCCTGTTTCAGTCGGGCAGAAGCAGGATTCTGGAAAGCATATCTATTTGGACAGAGCTGTGCTATATACTGCGCTGCTTTACGATACAGCAGAGCCTCCTCTGTTGCCTTGACAATTGCTTAGGTGAACAGAGAATGTCTGTTTCTCGCAAAGAATTTGATGTGAAGCAGATTTTACGCATCCGGTGGAGGTGGTTTGGTCACCCTGCATCCCAACCTGCCACAACCAACGACAGTCGCCGGGGAGAGTTTTGGAACAAAGAGCAAGGGGCATCAAATAATGGAAGGAAATTCTTAGACCCTGGGCACCTGAATGTACCATTGGCTTCCATTAACTACCAGAGATCCAGCCAACAGGAAATTCAAAACTCACCACCTTGGCATCAGCCCCATGCTCCAGATCTTCCTGTGTTTGAGTTTACCGCTGACAGTTATGAGAGCACACACTGGCATGACAAACATGAAGCTGAAGATGAAGGGAGTGAGGAAGAGAATGAAACAGACAGCAGTTCTTGCAGGTTAGGAACAAGGATTTTAAACAGGCGCTGTTAATGCTGATAATCAGATGCATTTTATTTTTATCATCCCTTTATTTTGGTGATCAGTAAAATGCCTCTTTTAATACCTATGCTATATATGTAATGTATAGCAGTGTAAAATTTGATTTGATCCTGAAGAATTTAGTTTAATATATATAATGCCTTAATTTTAATGGTATCATTTTAAATACATAATGTATGAATATATTGTGTTAAATCTGAACTTTTATAACATGCAAATAAAATTCAGGGTTAAATGGTTAATAAATTGTCTGGTAAATGAATAATAGATGGCTGCATATGATGTAGTGTACACCAGAGAGTAAATACTTTCTTATCTTAATCTGAGAGATTACAGTGCAGCAAAAGGTGATGATCCTTTTTACAATCTAATAATATATAAGCACACTAGTGTGTGTATTAAGTGAAAATTATTACTCAGAAGATCCTCTGCATAGCTACAAAATAGTACCACAGTGTGGATCAGGAAAATATCATCACACAGTTTTCATTTAAAGAAATAGGTATAGATTTTATTTAATTTCTTAATACTACATATTTCCTTTTTGCATGTATCCTCTCTTTAAAGTTCTCTGGTTCTAGTACTATATGAAAAAAATGCATCTGATTTGCCAAAGGTACCCTGCAAGTACCTACAATAACTAAGTGCTTGTTACATTAAGCAAAATCTAATTGTAAAGTTAGATAATAAAATGTTCTTTTTTAAATCTTGACAAAATATTTTTTTAAAATTTGGTTTTATCCACAACTTGATGCCTGTTGATGTATAGCATGCACGATGCTTTTGCATTGAATAAAAATGTAAAGTGTACTTTTAAAAGGTAATCTGATTTGTCAAATGAAAGCAGCTAAGTTATACAGAAACTCAGTAACTGCTGTGGTATAATATTTCAGGCTCTTCAATCAGTTTCAATTAGTCTTTCAGTCATACACTCATAGAATCATGGAATCCCTACAGTGCAAAAGGAGACCATTCAACCCATTAAGTCTTGTACCGACAACAATCCCACCTAGACCCTTTCCCTATAACCCCATATACTTCTACTGCAATTTCCTTGGCACTTAAGGGGCAATCAACCTAACCTGCACATCGTTGGACCATTGAAGGAAACCAGAGCACCCCGAAGAAACCCGTGCAGATACATACAGTCACCCAAGGCTGGAATCAAATCCAAGTTCCTGGCGCTGTGAGGCAGCAGTGCTAACCGCTGTGCCACGGAGCACTCATTATATAGTGTTGTAAATTTTCATAGTGCTAAAACAATGTTCTAATTGTATTTCCTTTAAAGAGATTGTTCTGGAGAGAAAATATACAGCAAAATTTTCATCATTGCTTTTTACAAGCATCACAATTGTGTTACAATAAATTGCTTTTTGAGGAGCACAATATTTTACACAACGATTAATGTGGGCAACACGACAGTTCAGTGACTATCGCTGTGCTGTGCAGATACATGGATTTGGGCCTGTGTCTATGGGAGTTTTCTCCGGGTGTTCCAGTTTCCTCCCACATTCCAAAGATGTGCTCTTAGGCTAATTGGCAAAACAAATTCTCCCTAAATTGTCTCAAATTTGGTTTTTAATCCATAGATCTATAAACATAGACAGGGATCACGGGTAGAGGTGGGAACATCGGGGTGGCGGCGTGGGATCGTTGGGCTGAAGGGCCTGTTTCCCGTGCTGTTTTGTTCTTTGTAATTGTTGCATTGATCAGCTGTATCAACAACATTATCAAAGTTGAAGATTCTCTTTTTAAATAGAGAATTGTTTCAATATACATAAACAGGCATTGTTTACATAAGGCTTTCAGATCTAATACAATTGTTTTCTCTATTTAGTAATTAGTATTATAACTATTAAATCATGTATTTATATATAAGGTCATCTTTTTTACTGATAGTAGATGAACATGTTTAATGTAGTAAATTTGGTAAAATGTTATGAACCAAATACATCAGATAATGCCACGACAAACTCAATTCTAGTGGCATAATGCTATAAATAAAACCTATTTTAGATCTTGGTG
Organism: Sphyrna mokarran; assembly: GCA_024679065.1. Lineage (NCBI taxonomy): Eukaryota > Metazoa > Chordata > Chondrichthyes > Carcharhiniformes > Carcharhinidae > Sphyrna > Sphyrna mokarran. The sequence continues at coordinate 87,898,384 of JAGIQG010000001.1, read as the reverse complement.
GAGTTCCAAAATTTGCCACTCCCATGTGTTCAGAGCCAATTCTCCCCCGCCTCTCCAACCATCAGATTCTTTCCCCCTCAATACTCCATCCAAACAGCTATCCAAACTGGCATTTCCAGCTGCCTCCCACCCCACAAGTAAATGAACACCCACCATTCCCATTATACTGACCTCTATGGCACCATCTGGTTACGTTTCTCTCCCCTGAGGCTGTCCTCACCTTTACACCCCAGTGGGATCTCCACGACAAGTTCACGTGGGGCATAGTGGTTAGCACTGCTACTTCACAGTGTTTGGAACCCGGATTTAATTCTAGCCTCAGATCAATGTCTATGTGTTGTTTTTTTACGTTCTCCTCATGTCTGTATGGGTATTCTCTGGGTGCTCCGGTTTTCTTGCACAGGTTATGTTGGTTGGCCATACTAAATTGACCCTCTGGGGATTAGCAGAGTGAATACAGGTTACAGGGATAGGGTCTGGGTGGGATTGTTGTCGGTGCAGACTCAATGAGCTAAATAGCCTCTTTCTACACTGTAGAGATTCTATGATTCTATGTCTGGGAATCTGATGTAAACTGTGTCAATGTGATATCACACTAACAAGGTTTGAAATTACGCCTTGGGTTCCATATATGACAAAGGGTATGGTTAATAATTTACGAATGCATTTAAATGTATTAAAATCAGGTTCATGCCCATTGTGGGTGTCAGCCTGATTATGTTACAGTCGAAGGGTACTGAAAATTAAAAATTGTGACCTGGACAGTGAGAGTCACAATTTCTGGATTTCACCAGATCTTGAGCCCCCATTGCCATTCCTGTGGACAGCACGAGCGACCTTGAAATTCCCCCCCAATGTTTCAGAAAATTATAAATATTTGCCATTTCATTACATATATATGTCTAAAATAGTTCCTAACACAAGATTTAAAGACAATATATAAATGCTACAGATATATTTTACCAAAAGCTGTCAAATGATTGGTACAGCAAAATATTAAAAGTGACTCAACTGCAGTTTAGAGTTGCTAATAAATTGTTTTGGTACAAAGTTAGCCTTTGGCCTGCCTGCTGTGTTTCAGACACAGATTTATAACTATTTTCTAATCTATTAGGGCATTTGACATAGCAATTTATTAAAATTGATGAATTCATAACTAAGATGTATGGATTGATTTTTTTTTTTCCAAACAAATTCCCCAGTCTGCAGTTCTTGATTTTAGACTTTTTGTATGAACAAGTGAATTTTTTTTTTTTGTAACCACCTTGATCTTTATAAGTGATCATGTTTTGAAGTGTTGTTGGATAGAAGTATAGTCTGATGAGTAGTGTTCTGTGTTGTGTTTATCAGTACAGCATTGTGGACAATCAGAGAACTGGGTCAGGACTACTGGGAATGTGCAGTTGCAGTGTTTCCAAATTAATATGAATCTGAGATTGCTGTTTTTGAAATTTTTTTTTGAGCAAAGGTAATTTACAAATGCTTAGCTTGTGGTCATGCTTGAAGGACCAAAAAAAAGCCAAATAAAATATGCCATTTTGTGAAACGGACAAAATCAATGAGCTTACTTATGTTCTTTGTTTAAACTCTGGGGAAGAGTGGATTTTCAGAATGCTTAGCTGTCCTCATGTTTCCCTTGCTAACCTAATCGGAAGAATGGATTCTGTCACGGATATTGGAGGTCACTGTGGGACAATTACAGGATATTATATAAGTGCACTATCTAAGTTATGGTCAAGGTTCGAGCAGTTCACTATTGACTGGGAATGCATTACAGTAACTTTATATTTTGCATCATATTACTTTAATTATAGGAATTTTTTGATGGACTTAATTTTTTTTAAACTTTATATATAACAAAGGTAAAGGATTGAGAGATTGAGGTGATACCCCCAATTTTTCCATATTCAAATTTTAGTTTTTTTTTTAAGTAAAATTTTTAATGGAGCAGTTTCTATATCAGAGCAGAATTTAAATGGAACTTTCCCAATCACTCCAAGACTGTGTGTCCACAACCCAATAACTAATTAACTATGTAAGATGGATTCCTGTTGGAACCTTCATTACCAGAAGGAAATTAGCAGCCTTTAGCCCTATTTTGACAGGCTACAAAATATGCCTGATATGGCAGCAGAAGTGGATGGAGCATGATTGTAATGATAGAATTTCTAATCCAGACTCTCCATGAACTGATCAGTCAGGAAGAGGTGAGTGATCTTTTGGGAGGGAGACCAGACTGCTACTGAGCATACTCCTTCCAAAAGGCTTTCTGACACTGCACCAGGATTAGCTGCCTATCCCTTCTGAGCCATGTGGGTTGGCTAAGAAAGTGCTGGGGGAAGTTGGCAGGATGATGGGCTGTGGCACCATTTACACATGCTAGGTAATAGTCAGTCTACCTCCATACAGAAGAGGAAAAAAGTTCAATCTAAGCCTTGACTTTACAGTGCGGGGAAAGAAGAATTAAGAACAAAGTGTTAAGAGATTCATTTAGTCAGGGGAGCAAACAGGCATTTCTGTGGCCAAAGACATAACTTCAGAATGGTGTGTTGCCTCCCTGATACCAGGGTCAGGGATTTAACTGAATGTCTGCAGGACATCCTGAAAGGGAGGATGATGAATTTGAGGTTGTGGTACATGTTGTACCAACAATATAGGTAAACTTTGAATGAATTCTTGCATCAAGAATTTAGGGAGTTAGGCAGCAGATTAAAAAGCAGAACTGTAAGGTTGTAATCTCTGGATTACAACCAGAGATTGGTGCCACAGGCTGACGAGATAGTAGTAGGAAAATAGTGCAGATGAATGCATAATTCAAAAGTTGGTGAAGGAGGAAAAGTTTTAGATTTCTTGATCACTAGGACCATTTCTGGGGAAGGTACAATGTCTGCAACAGGACCACATTGAGGCCAACATCCTTGCGGGTAGTTTGTCTCATGCTGTTGGGATGAGTTTAAATTAGCTTGCAGTGAGAAGGGACACAGCATTAATAAACTGGAAACACATCATCCTGAAGGACAGAACTAACTTCCATGAGAACTTGTCTCATCCACGAGCAAGTCAGAGAGAGTTCAGCTATGTTGAGTGTCAAGAGAGTTGCACAAGAATGGATGATCTTTACTTTAATGCTAGGAGTATAATATTAAGACTGATGAGTTAAGGTCACGGGTTAACGCATGGAAGTATGATATTGATGCCGTCACAGAGATACGGTTGAGGGAGAAGCAGGATTGGTAACTCAACATTCAGAATATAGGATCTTTCAGCAGGACAGAGGATGGTGTGAAAAGATGTTGCACTATTAATTAAGGAGTCAATTATTAAAATAAGGAGAGATATCTTGGAGGGGCCTTGAAAGGCAACAGCCACATTACTGGGAGTTTACTAAAGGCCCCCAAAGAGAAAGTGAGAAATAAAGGAGCAGATGTATAGACTGTTCACTGAGATGTGTGAGAATAATTGAATAATTATAGTGGGGGATTTCAACTTCCTTGACATAAATTGGAGTAGTCATAGTGGATTTTTTGAAATGTATTCAGGGGAGTTTTTGTCTTTTTTTTAATGTAGAAGGACCAACAAGAGGTAGAGCAGTGCCGGATCTGGTTCAGGGGAATGAAGCTGGACAAGTGTTCAAAGTGGCAGTGGAGGAGCATTTAATAATAGCAACACAAATGTTTAAGTTTGTTATGGTCAAGGAAAGAGATGGTCTGCAAAAAATGGCTTTGTAAATTGGGGGAAGGTATATTTTATTAAAATAAGGCAGGATCTGACAGAGTTGACTGGGAACAGTTCCTTGTGGGAAAATCTCCAGCGAGGTGTGGGCGGCATTCAGAATGGGGTGAATACAGACCCATCATGTTCCCAATGAGGGAACTGTAGGAGCAATAAGTTCAGGGCCTTATGTCTGGGCCAAATCAGACTGGATAAGGAAGGCTTTTAGCAAATCCAATGGGAACAATTCAGCCACGGCCCTAGAGGAATATACAAAGTGCAAGGGAGAATTTAAGAAAACAATTAGAAAAACAGAAAGTAGGCATGAAAAAGGACTTTTGAACAAGATTAGGGAGAATCCTAAGATATTCTATAAATACATTAAGGGGAAGAGATTAACCAAATAAGAGGGTCCAAAAGGAGGGTAGTTCGTATGTGAAGCTGCAGGACGTTAGAAAGGTGAAGTATGTCAGTCTTCACTCAGGAGAAGGAAAAAGATGGAATTATGCCAAAGGACTGCAGGACAACTAATGTGGTTCCACTTTTCAAGAAATGTGTTAGAAATGAAACAGGGAATATGGATCAGTGAGTGTCACGCCAGTGGTAGGGGAATTATTGAAGAAAATCCTGAAGGGGAGAACTGATCTCCACTTGGAAAGATATGGGTTGATTAGAGGAACATCACAAAGTTCAGTGCTGGATCCTATTTGTTTGTTGTATACATAAATGATGTAGATAAGAATGTGCAGGGAATGATAATTAAGTTTGTAGATAATATCAAGATTAGTAGGGTGGATAATGGTGAAGAAGATGGTTGTAAGTTACAGGAAGATATAGATGGGTTGGTCAGATGGGCAGAATAGTGCCAGATAGTATTTCACCCTAATTGCGAGATTATGCAATTAAGCAGTACCAGGACAAGGGAATAGTTAACTAGTGTTCCCAAGGCAGAACACTGGGAATCTTAAAGAATCAGATGGATCCCAAGATCTCTGAAGATAGTAGAGCAAGTGAGTAGCAGAAGGCATATGGGACATTTTACTTTTGTCAGTTGTGGTATAAAATATAAGAGCAGGGAATTAGAGTTGGAACTATACAAACATTGATTAGGCCACAGTTGGAGTACTGTGTGCAGTTCTGATCATTTAACTAAAAGAAGAATATGATTGCATCAGAGAGGTGCAGGGCAGATTCACCAGAATGTTGCTTGAACATTTGAGCTATACAGCGAGACTGGATAGGCTTGGATTGGTTTCTTCAGAGCAGAGAAAGCTGAGAGGGGATGTAAGTTTGAGGGTGAACAGTTGGAAGATTTTTCCCAGAGTAGAAATAGCAATTACAAGGGGGCACAAATTCAAGCTAAGGGGGAAATGGTTCAGTGGAGATGTGTGGGGGTAGTTTTTTTTTACACAAAGGGTGGTGGGCCTGGAATGCAGTGCCAAGTGAGGTCGTTGAGACAGTTACGTTGGCCACATTTAAGACTTATCTTGATAGGCATGTGAACAAACAGAGAATAGAGGAATATAAGTGATTGGTCTAGATAGATACATAAACATGATTGGCGCAGGCTTGGAGGGCCAAAGGGCCTGTTCCTGTGCTGTGTTGCTCTTTGTTCTTTGGATCAATTTGGATCCCCAAATTATTGTGTCTAAGACTGGACCCTTTTCATACCAAGTGGACATGAAGAATGAATTATTTGCAAACGTGGACCACTTGAGGAGTAAAGAGGTAATGCAGAAGTCAGTGTTGTCATCCAGAAATGTTTTTGAAACAGTAAGCACCAAAATATCTGGTCGACATGTTATCAACATAGTTGATGTCTCCATGGAAGCATATAGTGATCAATTACTGGTGCCAGAAGCAGTATCTGTTGTAGTTCCTATTGTTGATCCTGTGGAAACATTTCAGACTATAGAACTACACCACTCTGTGAGGAACAATACATCCCTTCAAAGATTCTATTGATAATTGCCCAGCTTCATCTATGTAATGTTTGGTAAGTATTTAGGATGGAATGAATTAGTTATTGAAGATTGTATAAAGGACTTAAAGGGGAAGGAATATGGTGATTATCCCTTTAAGGGAAAAACAGCAGAGTAAGGATTACTTGATCTGGATGACCAATTGGGACTCGATGTGAAATCACCCCATGATGAAAGGGGCTCCTAGGCAAAAACACTTTGGGAGTTAAATATAGCCATGAAATTTATTGTACAATTCCTATTAATAAATACTTTTTAGTGTTCAGTAATGAAGTCAGTGAAAACGCATCTTTACAACTTAGAGGGCATTGAGACTGCACTTCAAATACCATGTACGTGGTCACCATAAAAAGGGCATACTTGTATTGGATGCAGTACAGAGAGGGCTGCTTAGGCTGATTTTTGAGGAAAGATTGAGCAAGTTAGGCTGAAACTAATTGGAGTTCAGAACACTGTGAGGTGATGTTTTTGAAACATAAAGTATTCTAAGGGGCCTTGATAAAGTAAGTGCTGAGAGCACTTTCCCCCTTTGTGGGATAATCTGAAACCTGGGGTCGTAGTTTAAAAATATAGGGTCTCCTATTTAAGAAGGAATGGGAAAAATTTCTTCTCCCACGAAGTCATTAGTGTTTAGATTTCTGTTTCAGTGAGCAGTGGAGGCCGTGCATTGAATATATTCAAAGCTGAATTAGAGAGATTTTTGATTAATAAAGGAGTCAATAGTTTTAGGGGTCAGACAAGAAAGTGGTGTTAAGGCCACAATCAGATCAACCGTGATCTTATTGAATGGCGGAGCAGGCTCAAAGGCTCAACTGCCTACTCCTGCTCCTATTTCTTATGTTGATTTATTATATTTTCTCACTCCCTAGAGATAAACCTTCACTCACTCCCACCTCGCCTGTAGCATGAAAGGATTAGAAATTTGCCTTTCAATTGTGTATGTGTCTCTCATTCCATGCTACAGTGCATTCCAGTAGCAGTGTGCTCTACCATGTCCTCGCTACCTCATTCTTACGAAATGTTTTAAATGCAGGGAACGATATAATCAAAATAACTTGTACTCACGAAGCATCTTGAACACATCTGCCTTGAATTTTAATTCAGTTTTTTTTAATCAGAATGTTAAAAGAGTAAACATGCCAATTTCAGAGCTCTCAGCATTTTTCCCTTGCTGTGATAAGACCCATTTAGGTCAGTCTGTACTTGAATGCAGGGTAAAGCCAGTACTTAACAATCCTAGATTTAAGGAGTTTTTTTGTTTAAGCATAAATGCCATGTCGAGAACATTTAGGACGTTGCATGAATATTAAATTGATTATACCATGTGGTGTTTATAAGAAGGCATTTCAGCAGGTTAAGTTTGCTAATGAATTTTACTTCTTATTTGTGGTGCATGGTTTTCTTTCAGAGACTGATGGCTAGAATGTGAGGAAATTTTCAACCAGCAGTGTACTGGTAAAATTATTTTAGATTTGTTTAGTTCAGGTAAATTGGGATATAAAATTAAAGAATATTACCACTGTTTTTTAAAAACAACACAAACAAATGAAAAGTAATGAATGTAATTGTGTCAAATTAATTATTTTACTGGTGCATCTTAACTAAATGAATTGTAAACAAATGTAATTGTACCAAAATTCAGAGCAAACAGTTCATGTTGCCATAATTAATTTCCAGTGAGACAAAAGGATGAAGAAATCTGAGGAATTGACCTCTCTTAATAAAGTATCAATTTAATAGCAGTTTATTGCACTGAATGATTGTTGCAAGCACAATTAAATAATGGGAGATTTTTAATGCTGCCCACTGCATTGCTAGTGCCAATGCTAATGAATGAACAGGGAAAACATATAACTAGTGAGCAGAGCTTGGACCACTTCCTTGCTCAATGCGCGCTCCAGATAGGCCATATTTTAAGGGCAGAATAATCATGTTCTTGTGCAACACCCTCTAAGAATTTAAATCTTATATTGTCCCATTGTTACTTCACCATTGGTGGCCATGCCTTTAATTGCCTAGGCCCATTCCTCCTTATCCATCCTACCTGACTTTTGTTCTTTACGACACTTCTTAAAACCTACTCCGTTGAACAAACTTTGGTCATCTGACCTATTATCTCCTTGTATGGCTCAATATTAGAACCTGTATGCTCCTGTGAAGCACTTTAGGACACATCATTATGTCAAAGGTGCTAATATAAATATAAATGATTGTATTTGTAATTGAATACTTCAGAAAGTACAATTGTGATTTTTCACTATATTGCTATTTAAGAATAGAGCAGTGCAGTCAAAATAATTATGCTGTATTTAACAAACGAGAAATGGTAAAGTCTATAAAATGAGGTTTCTTACTGTTTATATCTACTTTTATAATTGCAATCTATAGAGGTATTTATTATCTGGCTTCCTCACAGCAGGACTTCAAACAGCAGTCAGACACTATCTTCATGCCACACCATGGATCCTTCTGCTCCTGAAGAGTGTTTTCAGGCACTAAACCATGCAGAACAGACCTTCAAGAAGATGGAGAACTATCTTCGACACAAGCAACTGTGTGATGTAGTGCTACTGGTTGGTGACAGGAGAATTCCAGCTCATAGGTGAATGGAAAATGTGTCAACATTTTGTGTAATTTAAATCAGTGTGTCGGCAGTTTGTCGGGAAATCAATATCAAAGTCTAATCATTAAAATATGCACTAATATAAATACTGCCTCTTTCAATCTTGTAATCTATGGCATTCTACGTAACAGTTGGTGTTCATCGGGAACTACTATTTTAAAAATATAGTGAAATGTTGTTAAGAAATATGTCACCAAGAATAACAAAGGCGTTATGATTTTTTTCATCACTAACAGACCAAATAGCCAGTCACAGTTTTCAGGACGTAGTTTCTTTATACGTTTCGGCAAAGGTTTGCTCAATACAAATATGATTTTGTAATCATCTCTTTAAAAATAAATTTGGATCCTTTGTTCTTGCTTTTCTCAGTACGTAATATATTTTGTTTAGTTGCTGATGTGAATGGGAAAACCACTGTGCAATGATTAAAAGAAAACATTTGACACTTGTACATCTTCTTTCACATTAGCAGCCAGTGGGAAAAATATTGAAAATCTCTTTAACGTTTAGCCTAAATAATATTGTGCATTTCCGATGATGAAATACATTGAGTTCATAACATTCTTGATGAGCCTATGTCCAGTAGTTGAAAATTATAACAGTAAGACCAGTTTTCTTCTTGCATTCCCAGGTTGGTTCTGTCTTCAGTTTCAGACTACTTTGCTGCAATGTTCACAAACGACGTAAGGGAGGCTAAACAAGAAGAAATAAAGATTGAAGGCGTTGACTCAAATGCATTGTGGGCATTAGTCCAATATGCATATACAGGTGACTACAAACCAATCAATTATGAATAAAGTAGGAAGCGTCATGTCTGACTGTTGTGTTAAATTCCAGGGCAATACGGTGGCATAGTGATTAGCACTGCTGCCTCAAAGCGCCAGAGACCTGGGTTCGATTCCAGGCTTGGTCACTATCTGTGTGGAGTTTGCACTTTCTCCCTATGTCTGTGAGTTTCTTCCGGATGCTGAAAGATGTGCTGGGTAGGTGCATTGACCCTAACAGGCACTGGAGTATAGCTACTAAGGGAATTTCACAGTAACTTCATTGCAGTGTTAATGTAAGTTTTACTTGTGACTAATAAACAAACATTAAACTTTCGAGATCCGGGTTTAATTTCCACCTTGGGTCACTGTATGTCTGCACCTTCTCCCGTGCCTGCGTGGGTTTCCTCCTGGTGTTCCGGTTTCCTCCCACAATCCAAAAGACATGATCAGGTGGATTGACGACTAGGCAATTAGGGAATTTGCACAGTAACTTCATTGCAGTGTTAATGTAAGCCTATTTATGACATTAATAAATTAACTTCAACTTTAAACATTAAAATTTTAAACTTTTAAATTCCAGTAGAAAAATTTCCAAATCACAAATTCTGGATAAAATAGCTCTGCGTTATTTTGTTTAACCATACAGCAGTTTTACACAATAAATTTAGTGCCGATAGCCTTAAATATTTGCACTGGACAAATTCAATAATAGCCTTTTTTTCAAGAATCTGAACATGAAGTCTCTTTTGTGATATCAGGGAAGGGGGGGTGGCATAGTGTAACTCCAATTCTCTGTCTCATATTGCTACTCACTGAGAATAATAGGTTACAAAATCAGTCCCTAAGGGAAATTATGGTGTGACTCTCATATTTATAAGTTTGAAAGAACAAATTTTGTACCAATACAAGTATCTTCTGTTTAAGGAATTGTTTGATCAGATCAACAGTTTTTGAAAAATATGGCTATGTTTGAATTTTGACTTTGTACGCCATCAATCTTTACTGTCACCAGCGTACAATTAACTTATGGTATTAACTTACTGCCACTGGTAAGTTAAGATCATGCATATTGGCTATGCACTGTTCCAAATAAAGCAATCCTTAACTACATCTATAACCATGCAGTTATCTTGAATGCCAAACAGTCCCCTTGCACTACCTGAGAAACATTAAAGTTCTTTAACAATCCAGCGAGTAATGCACAGTTGGGTCAATGCAAGTTAGTCAATCGTTTGGATATCAAGACTTTATCAACATCAGTGGATGTAAAACTAATTTTGTTAGTAATGCATTGGAGAACCCATGCTATCAATACGGCTCCACTCATTTAGCATTAACCATTGATCTCCCCTTGGAATTTGAACTGCATCAAATTGAGTTGCTCCCATGCTAGTGGATGAAATTACAATACCTAAAGTAGTCTACAGTGGATTTAACTTTCATGATCCTCTCATGATGAATGTAACTTGTGGATTGCTGAAAGTGCATCTAATGAAAATGGCCTGCAGCATAATGTACAACAGTCAACTTCCCCATAAAACATTTAAAGACTGGTGAAAAGTTAATCTCTTGATTTCCTTCTCTACTCCTTTACTCTTAATAACCAAGACAAACATAATCACCAAAATATATGCCTCAATTAACATGCTATTCATGTAACAAGTTGAATATAGGCAACCAAATAAAATATAAAGATTTTTAAAATCCATTCTCAGACCAATATACTGTGTCATTGGAAAGAACTATTGAGACTTTTCTCCAAAAATGTTTTCTCTTTTCCATCCCCATAGAGCCAAATCAAAGCAGTATGGAAGTATAAGAGATCTTTAAAGAGCCAGATATGGTAGCAAGCAAAGAGAATAGGGCATAATGGTGAATAAAAGGAAAAATAAGTTATTTGGGAAAGGACACTGCCAATCAAAGCAAGCAATGCACAGCAGGGCGAAGGGGGAATGTGGTGACTAAGGATGTATTGCTGGTTGAGGGAAAATCAAAACTAATGAGAATGACAGAATGCATGCTCTCATATTAGCAGTAGGAAAAAAAGAAAATTAATGGCAGGAACAAAGCGGCCAAGGAATTTCTTGTTTTAAATTAGTTAAAATGATACTTAACAAAACATTAGAAACAGAATAAAGTTATATAAAGAGGTTATGTTAACAATTGCCAACTAAATACAGAATTGCATTTAAAACAGCATCGTGTACCTTGATTGGAAAAGTAAGGCATTTCACCACCTGCACCTCAAAATGTTTTCAGACAATTCTGTCCTATCTGTGTCTTTGTACATACGTCATTGATGCTTTTGCATACTTTTTGTATATGATAGATTATTTGCTTGAAAGCATGTTATTTCTTTTTTAATACATTTATTTGACTGCAGCTCTGAAGTTTTCAGCCTCAAGATACCCTACTATATGAAGAAATAATCTGAAAAAGTCACCATTAAGAAACGTGATTTAAATTTTGCATTGCATGTGCCAAAATAATTTTCGTACAGTGACAGTAACATTTGGAAGATTATGCACTTTGAAAGAAAGTTATTTAATATATCAAACAATAGTTTCTTTATACATCAAATACAAAAATTGCATATAAAAAGAGTGAACAGAATTAATGCCTCAATTAGTTCTGCCTTCTCTCCACAGATGCTGTCAAACCTCCTGAGATATTCCAGCATTTTCTGTTTTTGTTTTAGATTCCAGCATCTGCAGTAATTGCTTTCTCCGTAGAAGAAAATTACGTTTTTTTTCCCTTAGGCCGCCTGGAATTGAAAGAAGACAATATTGAGTGCCTGTTGTCCACAGCCTGCCTCCTACAACTGTCCCAGGTTGTGGAGGCATGCTGTGGGTTCCTGATGAAACAACTTCACCCGTCCAACTGCCTTGGAATTCGTTCATTTGCAGACGCACAGGGCTGCACTGATTTGCATAAAGTGGCACACAACTACACGATGGTATGTATCTAGGAGGGATGCTGCTTCACAGTCATTAAGTATGGAATGACTGAATCATGATTTAATGAAGGAATAATTTGTGAAAAAATTCATTTTGGAATGTGTTGGATTCTTGAACAGTTTGCAAAGTGAGCATAGACAGTGCTTTGTGCTTTGGCACAACATCATAATTCTATAATTAGATAACTTTATAATTTAAAATTAACTACTATGAACTGATATCAATCCAATTGTAACAAAATGTTACAATAGTTATAGAATCAGAAATTCTGAGAATCATAGGATCCCTATAGTACAGAAGGAGGCCTGTAAGTTTGCACCGAGCATACACCGACAACAATCCCACCCTATCCCCATAACTTCACATATTTACTCTGCTAATCCCCTGAAACTCGGATCAATTTAGCATGGCCAATCAACCTAACCCACTCATCTTTGGATGGGGAAGGAAACTGGAGCACCTGGGGGAAACCCACACAGACATAGGGGGAATGGGCAAACTCCAGAGAACTCAGTAAGAATTTAGCAACACCAATTTATAATCCAACCGATTTATTTGATAGTAAAAAAGCGAGCTTTCGACTCTTGTGTCTTCTTCAGGGTGACCAAACCAGAAATTTAACCCAGGTCCCTGGCACTGTGAGGCAGCTGTGCTAATCACTGTGCCACCATGCTGCCTCAATTCTACTACATGTACACAACTAAAAAGGGTTAAAATCTAAATAAAGATTACCTGCAATAAACTGCAATGTACTGAGTAGTATTTCTATCAAAAATACCTTTGTAAACCAATCTTAGATACATATACAACAACAAATTATAATTGTATAGCACCTTTATCGTGATAAAACACACCAGAGTACTTCAGAGGAATATTTTAAGACAAAATATGGCATCAGCCATATAAGGAGGTATTAGATCAGATCACCAAAAGCTGGAATTAAATTTTGAGGAATGTCAAGGATGAAAGTGTAGACAGGGAACTCCAGAACTTGGTTCGAGCTTACTGAAAGCTTTTCCATTAATGATGGAGTGGCTAAAATGGGTTTCTTAAGAGCTCAAAATTAGTAGCAAGTAGATACCTTGGCAGGTTTTGGGGCTGGAGGAGATTAAAAAGATAGGGGAGGAAGCTTTGAAGAAATATGAAATCGAGATGAGAATTTTAAATTCAAGATATTGCTTTACCAGAATCAATATCGATCAGCTAGCAAGAGCATAAGGGTGATAGATGAATGGGACTAGCTGTGAACAAAAATATGGGCGATCAAGTTTTGGAAAACCTCATGTTTATGGGAAGTAGAGTGCGGGAAACCAACCAGGAGTGTGTGGAAAAAATCAGGACCAGAAATACATAAACACGAATAAACTTTATTTATTAGTCACAAGGAGATTTTACATTTACTGTGAATGAGGGTTTCAGCACATAAGATGGGCTATGTCAAGAAAGTTACAGAGATGGAAATAGGGGATCTTAGTGATGGCATGAATATATGGTTGGAAGCTCATTTCGGGGTCAGATACCACAATTGCAAACAGGCTGATTCAGTCTCAGACTATTGTGAGAAAGAGGGATGGAATCTAGTAAGAGAGTGGAGTTTTGAGCAGGGATCAGAAAACAATTGCTTAAGTCGTCTCAATTGAAGGAAATTTCTGATCCATGAATGTTGGATGAGCGACTTGGTAATTTAGCAACAAAGGAGGAGTCATGAGAAATGACAGTGAGTTGTTAGTGTGGATGTGAAAACTCATCCTATGCTTGAGATGATGTCATCAAAAGGCAGCAAGTAGACAAAATTGGAGTTGACCAAGGATTGATCCTTGGCGAACAGCAGAAGTAATGCTCAACAGAGAACCGGAATGGACTAAATGTGTTGAATGTGCTATAATGACACTCAATATTCCCAATTATCATCATAAAAATGTCTGAATGGATGCCAGTTGGTTTCCAATGTGTTACTGCAGCCGCACTTGATTCATTCAGAATTCAGAGAAAATGTTGATTCTGTAGCGCTACCGTGAATGAACAATGTATTCAACTGGGGGTTGAGTGCTTTCATGCAGTGAGTAGACGATGTAAAAATCCTAAGTAGAAAGGTATTTTTAGAAAATCATTTCCACAAATAATTACCCTTGTCGGATGGGCACCTCTTGGAGCCTCTTTATTATAATGTTATTTAGTTCCCAATAGTGATCTGAAATTGCTTTCACTAGTAATCTTTAATATGTAGTCAGAACTATTCCTTTTCGGCAGTAGTTGCTATGGAAACTGCTTGAACCTAGCTTATTCGGGGTCATTTAAATTGTATTAATCTCTCAATAATTAAATGGAATTACAGGGATTCTATACTATAGTATGTAGTGTTTCTTTCAAACAAATTAAAGGAAAAATAAATGTCTATTTGCAATACTTTATGTTAGTGGAAATACATTGAAAGAATATATAAAATTTATAGCGAGAAGATGTTTCTGAATATATTTCACCTTTAAATTAAGCTTACTATTCAGGGCTGCTGTTATTCAAGGCCATTCTGTCTTTTCCCTATTGGTTCAAACTCTTAAACTTTGGAATGACTCCACATATCTTACTGGGAATCAAAACATCATATTGGCCTGGGATTCACCTGACCTTAGGAAAACAGGCCAGCTAATGGTATGCTTCAAACTCAGCTGCTGGTTTATTCTGCACAGCTCAAGTGGTCTAGATCACTGCCTGAATCTAGTTAAAGAAAAATTCTGAGTTGTCCCATAAGGACACTAGCTCATAACATGATATGCATTGGGGAACATAACAAATAATACCTTTAATTCCATGTGAGATGTGTTTAGATGAAGTACCTCCATTTGATCAGTGAACTGTTAGTTTTTTGAAATAAAGCCTGTCAGTTAAAGCTATTTCAGGATCCCCTTTTACAGGAGTCCTGCTTCTAAATAAATGACAGAATTACTATAAAACAATTCATAAAAACTACAAAACAGAAGGAGAACATTTGCCAATTTCTGCATTTAACTGGAACAATCTACTCAAAACCAAGCTCCACGCCTTTTTTCCATATTGAGGGCTTTTTGGGAAATTGGAGAAACTCACTAAGGTAAGTTTATAAAAGCCTTTTTCTGCTGTTTCATCTAATCCCATCAGCAGAGCTGAAGGAGGGATCTTACCTTCTCGTCTTGCTGGTCAAAGGGCAGGATGAGCTGATAAGATCGGAAGGCAGGTAAAAAATTGGGTTCGCACCCAATTTCTCACCTAACATGATCTTACCAACCTTGGATATCCGGGGAGATCAGTCTCGCAAACAAAAAGTGCAAGGCTGATTTCAATATTTAAATCTATTTCAAATAGAATTTGAATATTATTAACCTGGGACTTGATTGTTTGGGTGAACATCCTTACTGGTGAGGATCACATAGTTCCCATCAACGGAGACCTGGCGAGATGACCTCGCTGTTTGACGAAAGGCCACTGAGACCACCACCCTCCAGGAAAGTCAGGGGTTGGTGTGCAGTGCCCCTTGGGCAATGGCAGCATGGCATATGACAGTGCCCACCAGGCATCAGACACTGCCAATGGACAGGACCTAATGGGAGAAGGTAGGACCTAGGTGGAGCAGGAGGAGGCTGCACACTCTGCAACCAGGAAACGATGGGGGAAAATGCACACTCTGCAACTAGCAATTGACTTGGGGATGGAGGTTGGGTGGAGGAATCAGGCAGGCCAGGAGGTGGGGTGGGTGCTAGTCAGCTGTGCACAGAACAGACATCTACTTACGCACAGTGGCGCAATCTACTGTCAGCTGCCAGCTTTATTGAAAGCTTAGGCCCCACTCCCTATCCCTACTGGCAGGAAGCAGAGTTAGCATTATTTTTTGAACACAGAGGCATAAAATTGGATGGTCTCGCCAAAAAAAAACAGATCTGAAACTCTCCTGTTTTCATACGTGTCCAGGCCTTAGAATTTTTTTGGTAAGAATCGTCCCCAAAACCTCTGCTGCAGTGCCACTACCCCTTGCCTCTCCCTTGCCCCCACCTTTCCAACCACAAAACCTCACAAGGGGTCTGGACTGACTGATGTTCTGTGATCTTCTTCCACTACTGGGTATGGCCTTGAAGCTGCTTGAACTTCATACTTCCCCAACTCATATCTTCCATTGTAAATGGCCAGGAAGTTGGTCAATAGAATCCAACTTGCACTCCTATATGAACTTGCTGTTTGCTCCCA
The DNA here is from genome assembly GCA_024679065.1 of Sphyrna mokarran. Lineage (NCBI taxonomy): Eukaryota > Metazoa > Chordata > Chondrichthyes > Carcharhiniformes > Carcharhinidae > Sphyrna > Sphyrna mokarran. The sequence continues at coordinate 87,882,129 of JAGIQG010000001.1, read as the reverse complement.
CCAGTTTCCTGCCAGGAGTTGAAATTGACCCAGAAGTAGGCTAGCTTGATCTTGTTTTCGGAAAATGTTCGACACAACATAGAGGGTTGAAGGGCTTGTACTGTGCTGTATTGTTCTATGTTTCTTTATTTCAGAAGTCTCTGCATTGTTAAATCATCTCCTATTTTTATGATCTTTTAGATCAGAAAGTGACTTGCTCTTTTCTTCTTTGGGTGATAATATGAAAATTGTAGCCTCTTGTTATCAGTTTACAATCAAGAATCTACTGCTGAATAATTTTTCAAAACCTTCATAGTTTTGAAAACAACATAATTTGAAAACTTTTATTAGATGGCACCAAACCTTTTCTAGTGAAAAAGGTCCCAGTTTTTCAAGCCTTTACTCATATTTATTTCTAGTATTATTGAAGTGATTCTTCACTGGCTTTAATTTGCTTTCTATCCCAGAATGCCCAAAATCGTACAATAATCTAATTGTACTCAACAAATGCCTTGTAAAATTCATAAGGCACTTTCTTGCTTTTGAACTGAATGTTTCATATATCAAACTGAGACACATCCGCCATCTTTTTGGCTTACTTTTTTGTAACTGCACTTATTCCCCTTCTTCACGCCAAAATTATGTTATTCCACATTTATCAGATTCTAGAGTACCTGTTGCTCCATTCAGTTAAAAAAGTCACGATTTCAGAAAACTTCTTTTCACTGTTCTTTTTCTAAATGTCATGTTTTACTTTTCTCTGCATTAAATTGTCTCTCAAATATCTAACATACTGGCTAGCTTGTTTAGTGTGCTCTTTCTAGCTCCTGCATTCTTCCTAAACTATCGCATGCTACTGATTTAGTACCGCAATCAAATTTTATAACACTCCTTATGTTAAATCTAAATCTTTTATGGAGATTGAAGAAGTTCCACCACAAATCTTTGGAGCAAGTGGTCCACAAATTGGAAAAACATCTGTTTCCCTCCATTCTATATTGTTGGTCTTCCAGCAATTTATCTCTGCTTTAACAACATTCCCTTAAAACTATAGGAGCAATTTTGAAATTACTACCACCCTGTTTGCATGTAAACATAGAACATAGAACATTACAGCACAGAACAGGCCCTTTGGCCTTCGATGTTGCACCGACCAATATAAAAAGCAATGCCCCTCCATACTAAACCATTCCCTTCTCTTCCACGTACTTATCAACTAACCTCTTAAACGCCACCAAACTTGGCGCATCTACAACTGCTGCAGGCAGGGCATTCCACTCCCGAACCTCCCTTTGGGTAAAGAACCTGCCTCTGATATCCGTCCTATAACTATCACCCCTTAATTTAAAGCTGTGTCCCCTCGTGCTAGCTTTTTCCATCCTAGGAAAAAGGATATCACTGTCCACCCTATCTAAACCTCTAATCATCTTATATGTTTCGATTAGGTCCCCTCTTAGCCGCCTCCTTTCTAACGAAAAACAACCTCAAATCCCTCAGCCTCTCTTCATAAGACCTGCCCTCCATACAGGCAACATCCTGGTAAACCTCCTCTGTACCCTCTCCAATGCCTCCACATCTTTCTTATAATGTGGGGACCAGAACTGCACACAATACTCCAAGTGCGGCCGCACTAGATTTTTGTACAGTTGCAACATGACGTTGCGGCTCCGAAATTCAATCCCCCTACCAATAAAAGATAAGACTCCATATGCCTTCTTAACAACCTTATCGACTTGACTGCCTACTTTCAGGGATCTAAGCACAAATACACCAAGATCCCTCTGTTCATCAACACTATTAAGAATCCTACCATTAGCCCTATACTCTACACATTTATTATTCCTGCCATAGTGCATTAACTCACACTTTTCCACATTAAACTCCATTTGCCACCTCTCGGCCCAGCTCTGCAACTTGTCCAAGTCCCTCTGCAAACTATAACACCCCTCTTCACTATCTACCACTCCACCGACTTAGTGTCATCTGCAAATTTACTAATCCATCCTTCAATACCCTCATCCAGATCATTTATAAAAATTACAAACAGCAGGGGCCCCAAAACAGACCCCTGAGGTACACCAATTGTCACCGAACTCCACGATGAATATCTCCCATCAACCACCACCCTCTGTCTATCTGCCAGCCAATTCCTAATCCAATTAGCTAAATCACCCTCTATTCCACACATCTGCATTTTCTGTAGAAGTCTTCCATGGGCCACCTTATCAAACGCCTTACTAAAGTCCATATATACCACATCAACCGCCTTACCCCCATCCACCTCTTTAGTCACTTTTTCAAAAACTCAATGAGGTTAGTAAGGCACGACCTACCCTTCACAAAACCAGGCTGACTATCCCCAATCAATTCATTCCTCTCTAAATAACTATAAATCCTATCCCTAATAATTCTCTCCAATACTTTGCCCACAACAGAAGTATGACTCACTGGCCTATAATTCCCTGGAAGGTCTCTCTTCCCCTTCTTGAACAATGGGACCACATTCGCTATCCTCCAGTCCTCCAGAACCACACTCGTAACCAACGACGACCTGAAGATCAGAGCCAGAGGCTCTGCAATCTCCTCTCTTGCCTCCCAGAGAATCCTAGGGTAAATCCTGTCCAGCCCAGGGGACTTATCCAACTTCAAACCCTTGAGAATATCTAGCACATCCTCCCTATCTACTTCGATACTTTCCAGTTTGCTACCCTGTACCTCAGTGTTCTCCATAACTACATTTACATCACCCTGCGTAAATACCGAAGAGAAATATTTATTCAGTACCTCTCCAATCTCTTCAGGCTCCATGCACAACTTCCCACTGCTGTCTATGACTGGCCCTAATCTTGTCCTAACCAATCTTCTATTCTTAACATATCTAAAAGCAGTAGCAAGCCCAAAACTGCATGAAAAACTGATGCATCAACTTAGTACCTATTTGCCTGTTCATAATTTGGGGATAGCTGATCCTGGTGGCTAGGCCTGACTCCAAAAAACAGGCAGAAACCTTGTGATAAACACAAATCAGAACCAAATAACATAGTTATTCTACTCACTGCCATTTTTATCTATCCTTGCAAGTTCTTCCCTGTGAGAATGTTATCAGACAGATGGCGTGCACACCTCCCACCACCAATTTACAAAATTCATGCATAACCCTAATTAGGTACCTTCATAAAATCTATACTTCATGTCCATTATATCTTCCTTAGTGGTGGATTCTCTAATTTACTCAGGATGCTTCCATCTTTAGTTAATTCCAGAATCCAAACATATCACTACATGCAAATCCATAACTGATGGTGACAATCTTTATGTACCGGTTGATGCAAAGCTCATCAATGCAGTTTAATCTTTCTTACCAGTGACTATTGATGTACTCTGCTATACAGCACATATGGTTATTTAATGACCATTTGAAAATTTTATTTTTACGGGTTGAGTATCCTTTATCTGAAAGCTTTGGAGGTGATTGTATTTTGGACTTCAGATCATTTAAATTTTTGGAAACAGTATATAAACTTATAATAGCTTAAGCCAAGACTAGCTATAGTTTAAAGTCAATAAAATGGCCAGAAAAGTAAGATGTATACTCCAATACTCACTTGGAGTATTGTGTGCAGTTCTGGTCCCCACATTATAAGAAAGATGTGGAGGCATTGGAGAGGGTACAGAGGAGGTTTACCAGGATGTTGCCTGGTATGGAGGGCAGGTCTTATGAAGAGAGGCTGAGGGATTTGAGGTTGTTTTCGTTAGAAAGGAGGCGGCTAAGAGGGGACCTAATCGAAACATATAAGATGATTAGAGGTTTAGATAGGGTGGACAGTGATAGCCTTTTTCCTAGGATGGAAAAAGCTAACACGAGGGGACACAGCTTTAAATTAAGGGTGATAGTTATAGGACGGATATCAGAGGTAGGTTCTTTACCCAAAGGGTGGTTCGGGAGTGGAATGCCCTGCCTGCAGCAGTTGTAGATGCGCCAAGTTTGGTGGCATTTAAGAGGTTAGTTGATAAGTACGTGGAAGAGAAGGGAATGGTTTAGTTTGGAGGGGCATTGCTTTTTATATTGGTCGGCGCAACATCGAAGGCCGAAGGGCCTGTTCTGTGCTGTAATGTTCTATGTTCTATGTATCACTGAATAATAAATGCAGAGTACCTGTTTTAAGTTTTGTTTTAACATGTTCTGCACAAGAATCACTAAGTAAACAGTGTAGACAAACGTTAGACTTGCCTGCTTAAGTTCAATGAGGTTGAAAAGAAGTGCTGTTCTCTGATTTACAAATGAAGGATACTTGACCTGTAGTTTGGAATATTAGTGTGGTCATATAATTCATTTGTTGAAATAAATCTACAGACTATATAGGAATTTGACTTGTGTTTTTTGTGAGTGATTCTGACAAAGCAATATTTATTTTGTCCCTGAGGACATTCGGAGACAACTGAATGAGGAGCTGGATCGCATGTAAGCCAAAAGGAGTGAGGTGGCAGGTTTCTTTTCCTAAAGGTCTTTGATGAATTGGTTGGGGTTTTCTAACAATCCAGCAACTTCCATCATCATTTTCTGCGTCCAGCACACAAATTATTATATTTTAAAAATCAGTTTCACAATTCGGCATGCTAGAATTTGATCTTGTAACTTTCAGATTTCTAGTCCAATTCCATAACCGCTATCCATGTGCGTGTGCCAATATTTTCTCTCTTCAGCTACCTTATTTGCCGTGAAATCTAAAAAAGGATTTCAAAAGCTTGTTATTCAGAATAGTTCTATTTGTTTCTCTTGCCCAAAGAGCAAGTGCTTAAATCTAAGATTGAATTCCTTTTGTATGTCAAGTAAGGTAAAATATATATCTATATTTATGTCAGGTTCAGTTTATCAGCTGAATTCTCCTGTCAAAGAACATAATATTTTCCACAACTAACTAATCTTAATGATCACTGCTGCTTTAAAAAGCCCTCATGCATCTGGCCACAGTCCCATTACAGACTCATTTAAATATGTGAGATTTATCAATCACTGCGTAGACTGTAACCATAAACAGTCAAGTTTTGATGGATAGGCTAAAGCTTCAGTAGTTTTCAAATAAACGGGGCAGACAGCATAGTATTTTATCACTTCTCCTATTTCTCAGTTGTCATTAATACATTGGCACATTGTTTATCCTAAATAAAAGGAGTGCTGCCTCATCCTACAGCCAAAGAATAGTAAGGTGATTGTCAACTGCAGGCCACCTGTTTCCTCTCTGTACAATGGGTAGTCAGCAGTTGACACTCTTGACGGTTGGAGGGCATGGGGGAATTTGTGTGCTCCATTGGAGTTGTCGATGCGATTTTCAGATGGACCTGTAGATAGATGAGTAGCAAGCACATCTGCTTATAGCAAGAGAAAAGATTGGTAAAAGATTTCAATGATGATGATGACATATTGAAGACAATAACGTCTGACAATCTTTTTGAGCAGAAGTCGATATAATTGTTTTTATTTGTTGCCTCATTAATCAAAGGCGTAAAAGTGATATGAGGAAAACATTTTCAACCAGAGGGTGGTTGGAATCTGGAACAAACTTCCTGAAAGAGTGGTGGGGGCAGATTCAATCAAGATATTCAGAAGAGGATTAGAGAACCGTGCAGACTCAATGGGTTGACTGGCCTCCTTCTGCTCTGATTATTCTGTCGCACCTTTACCCTGCCTGGAGTCCAAAAGACCATTTGCAATAGTGCCAATTTGACACTTCTATTCACTATCAGAGGCTTGCTTATGCCCTCTGAGTTGTACCATAATCGATGTCAAATTCTGAACCTTGACTTATGTCTGGCAGAAATTGATTGAAAGATATGAATTGCATTTTTAAATAATTTTCCTTTAATAAATTTTCAATTGTATGTCTCTGTCACATAAGATAGTTTGTTTAGTCTTGTAAAACTTTTGGTAGACAAGGCATGAGAGTAGACACATTGACCCTAAATTGGTAAAGATTTCTGGTGAACTGGCACTGTTTACAGGAGCCTGTCAGAATAGCTGCAAATCAGGCCACTTGCTGTCTCTTTGCTTTTAGACTTTATGCAACCAAAAATTCTCACTTCCTCTGTTGCACCCTCACCATGAATCCAGCAGAGATACAATGGAAAGTTTATAAAGTTTTTTTGGAACCTGCCGGCACCATCTTAAATGATGCTAGGTATTCTCACAGTCCTAGAAATGGATGGAATCTCTACTTTCCTCTTACACAAGCAGTGATGTGGAACATGTGGGAACTCCTTGGACTGTGAATTTCCAATTTTTTTGGCTTTTATTGGTAGAGGGATTGAATTTCGGAGCCGCAACTATACAAAACTCTGTTTGCAACTATACAAAACTCTAGTGCGGCCGCACTTGGAGTATTGTGTGCAGTTCTGGTCCCCACATTATAAGAAAGATGTGGAGGCATTGGAGAGGGTACAGAGGAGGTTTACCAGGATGTTGCCTGGTATGGAGGGCAGGTCTTATGAAGAGAGGCTGAGGGATTTGAGGTTGTTTTCGTTAGAAAGGAGGCGGCTAAGAGGGGACCTAATCGAAACATATAAGATGATTAGAGGTTTAGATAGGGTGGACAGTGATAGCCTTTTTCCTAGGATGGAGAAAGCTAGCACGAGGGGACACAGCTTTAAATTAAGGGGTGATAGTTATAGGACGGATATCAGAGGTAGGTTCTTTACCCAAAGGGTGGTTCGGGAGTGGAATGCCCTGCCTGCAGCAGTTGTAGATGCGCCAAGTTTGGTGGCGTTTAAGAGGTTAGTTGATAAGTATATGGAAGAGAAGGGAATGGTTTAGAGGAATGGTTTGGAGGGGCATTGCTTTTTATATTGGTCGGCGCAACATCGAAGGCCAAAGGGCCTGTTCTGTGCTGTTATGTTCTATGTTCTAAGACCTTGGCTTGTTGACTACCTGCCAGCTTTAGGGTTCTTATGCCTAGAAGGAAGAGGCACTTAGCCCCTTCAGAGGCAGAATCATTGATTTATTATTGTCACATGTATTTGTATAGAGTGAAAAATATTGTTTCTTGCATGCTATACAGGAACACTATACCACACATAGAGAAGGAAAGAAGAGGGTGCAGAATGTGGTGTTCCAATCACAGCCAGGGTATAGAGAAAGATCAACTTATTGCAAAGTCAGTCCATCCAAGAGTCTGATGGCAACAAGGAAGAAGTTGTTCTTGTGTCAGTTGATACATGATCTCAGACTTTTGTATCTTTTTCCTGATGGAAAAGAATATGTGTAGGATGTGTAATGTCCTTAATTATGTTGTCTGCTTTTCTGAGGCAGCAAGAAATGTAGACAGTGTCAGTGGGTGGAAGGCTGGTTTGTGTGACGGACAAAGCTTCGTTCACGACCCTTAGTAGTTTCTTGTGGTCTTGGGGAGAGTAGGAGCCATGCCGAGTTTTGATACAACCAGTGCATCTGTAAAAGCTGGTAAGAGTTGTAGCCAAATTTCCTTAGCCTCCTGAGAAAATGGAGGCATTGTTGGGATTTCTTAACTACAATGTCAGCGTGGGGAGGAACCAGGACAGGTTGTTTGCGAACTGGCAACTAGAAACTTGACCATTTCCACTGTATCTCCGTTAATGTAGACAGAGGCATGTCCTCCACTACGTTTCCTGAAGTCAATGACTATCTCCTTTGTTTTACTGACATTGAGGGAGAGATTATTGTTGTCGCACCAGTTCACTAGATTCTCTATCTTGTTTCTGTACTCTGTCTCATTATTGTTTGAGATCGATCCACTACAGTGGTATTGTCAGCAAACTTGAAAATCAAGTTGCAAGGGAATTTGACCACATAATCATAGGTGTATAAGGAATATAATAAAGGACTGAGCCTTGCAGGGCACCAATATTGAAGATAATCATGGAGGAGATGCTGTTACCCATACTTATTGATTGTGGTCTTTGGGTTAGGAAGTCGAGGAGCCAAGCCCTTAGGCCACAGATTTTGGAGACAGGTTTTGTAGCAACTATGGTCCGCTTTAGAAGTGCACATTCGACACCTAAGGAAGGAAGAGGATCGCGAGGCAATTTGGTTCTCCTGACAATGGGAACTGTCAGGACAATATTCTGTTTTTCCCCGAGGAGGGGGAGTGGTGGCAATAGCACACATCAAACCCCAACAAGGCTCTATATACTTTAGTAGTTCTTCACATCTGGCAGGCATCCAATGCATGTACTTAGTATTACAGGTACTTCCATACAAAGTACACGGTCCACTGGGGTCAGTAATAACACCTTAATGCCTCTCCTCTACCTTTCTTTCTCAAGCAAAAAGGACACTGCTAGACCTAAATGAAACTACCACAATAAACGGTTAACAGAAAAGCATTCGTGCAGGGTTGTCAGCTAGCTCAAATGCACAGTCAACTAATTATGTATACATGTCATTTACATAAGGAAACTCATTGCATAAACTGCTTTGAATAAATTCCAGATCTGCTGTTTTTATGGTTCCGTGATTAATGAATCATAGAAGTTGCAGTCATTTTTGAAATTTCTCCTTGTCCTTAAATTGCATGTGCACGTCAACAATTCACTTTTGTATTTTCAGGTAACAAAATATGGCAGAAGATGCATCTGAAAAATGTTAAACAGATTGTATCAGCTTCCATTTCGCATTCTTTTGTGTGAAATACTAAATTGTTCATTTATTTTTAATCCCATTTTAAAATATTTACAGTAAACCTGCTTAAGAAGAATACAGGGTGATATTTCTTTTTTTTATTCCAGGAACACTTCATGGATGTGATAAGGAATCAGGAATTTCTCTTACTGCCAGCAAACGAGATAGTTAAGTTGTTGGCCAGTGATGACATGAATATACCAAATGAAGAAACCATATTGAATGCACTGCTTAGTTGGGTTCGACATGATACCAGTAATAGGCAGAAAGAACTTAGCAAACTGTTGGCTTACATCAGACTCCCTCTGCTCTGTCCTCAGGTAAATTACGTTCTTGCATTCAATTATTATATGGTCTTACGGCCTGTTCAATTATTATTTAGTTAATTCCTTTAATTCATGAAAGTGTCTTCATCAACAATAAATGGAAAACCTTTCATTTCAGAGAGAATAAAAATCATCAGCAAATGATATATGATGCATTTTAATTTGACTTGTGTTATTGAATCTGTGGCCCATTTTCATTTTGATTTTCATCATTCTCCATGAGATCATTCTCTTTAAACTCAGGAAGCAATCAGCCCATCGCTGCAATTGGGAATGAAGTGGGCTTATCAAAATTAAATCATTCCCACCTCGTGCAACTTCCCAGTTTTTCGGGTGGAGGGATCACAGTTCATGCTTTTCTCACACCCAAAAGACATGAAGCTATGTTCCTATCCCCAGTGCATTCCTTTTAAGGAACATTCTAACCAGTAATGTTAGCCGACTCCCTATTCTAAGGGATCCCCCTCCAAGAGATTTTCGGAATAACTTCTTAGTGTTAATGGAAGCCTACTTATGACAATAATAAACAAAAAAAATTATTAAATATATTCTGCATATAATGCGCACTCTAACTGGTGAGTAAGATATTGGGTTAGGAAAATTCACATACAAAGCATAAGGATGTTTTGTTGTAATATCCAAATAAGGCAAGAGTGAAATAATCTCCTTCATCATTTCCCAAAGTTCCATAGAATCCCTACAGTGCTTTAGGAGACCAATTGGCCCATCAAGCCCGCATCGACAACAATCTCATCCTGGCCCTTTCCCCATAACCCCATGTATTTAGCCTGTTAATGTCTCTGACACTATGGGGAAATTCATTATGGCCAATCCACCTAATTTGCACATCTTTGGATGTGGGACGAAACAAGAGCACCCAGAAGAAACCCATGCAGTCACGGGGAGAATGTGTAAACTCCATACAAACTGCCATCTAAGGCCGGAATTGAACCTAAGTCCCTGATGATGTGAGGCAGTAGTGCTAACCGTTGTGCCACTGTGCCAGATGCTACTCCAACTCCAAATTATGCCCACATAAAGCACTGAGCTTTATACTCAAGGAAATTTAAAGGGCTAATTAGTCAAAACTAATGGATTTGCTCTTGAAATTTGCTTTCTTTTACTAATCCTGTAAAGGTTAGTGTCAGTTCTTAACCGCTTAACATGGGCTCACAGTAGTAGAAGAAAATCAGCTGCTGTGTTGCCATTTTTTATTTACATAATTTTATTCAATATGCTGCCTGTTACAGCGCTTTAATTGATTAATGATTGCGCTTTCTCTTTGTCTTATAAAAGTAAGTAATAATGGTTTTGGTCCGTTGCTATTTTCAGCTTTTCTGGCTGGTAGTAATTCATACTGAGTGCAGTTAATGGGCCCTTAGAGTGTGATTTCCAAGTTGCATTTTTAAAGGGTGACAGTAAACAGTCAGTGTCAAAGCTATTTGAGCAAAGTAGTTTCATAGACTGATCCTGTCCATTCCTATTTTAATAAATACAAAACTTCACCCTGTTTATAACATTTATATTTTGTCAATAAATTTTTAGCTTGACTATGTCTTGGAAATTTAATATGATTTCTGTTTGAAGTATTTTGATGAGACTAACCTGTTTTCATGTAAGGAGGACTTGAGACAAATATACAAACACTCTTTCGAAACTATTTTCTTACTTTACGAAGAGGAAGCTTGCTTCCGTGTCACTGCTTTGAAGAAAACCTAATCAATTCACTATTGTTTAGCTACTGCCTTAGGTTTGCATAAGGATAATTCATGCAAATTAGGGAAATGGAGGCGACTCATAATTTGTGATTGCCAATAAAGTTAAGCTGTGTTTGAAGACAGGTGAAGGTACCAAAAGCTTTGAGGTTCAGATTCTTCATTATTCCAAGCCAAGTATGATTTGATGGCACGCAGTCATTTTGCCTCTAAATGAAAAGGCCTGAGGACCAAAGGAAGTTTTCCTGTGAATCTTATCAATACAAATCAAATAATGTACAAGTGATAATCAGGTACAATGATGTGATTTGCCTTTTCACATCTCAAATTTCAGCTGCATGCCAAAGTCCAGCAACAAATTTAGGTAAGGGAGTGCTTGGTGGTGAGTAGAAAGGGAGAATTGCAAGGGTAGGCTGCCGGTATTGTGGTGTTAATTTGTAGAGCTAACTTGTTCTAATTCCCACAGAACAAACCTTTGGGAAGTTTTGTATCTATTTTCAAGTGGCCTTCCACAGTCTCTTTAACGATGGCTGATTCGGTATGGTCCTCTTCCCTGCTAGCTTGGTTATCGTTCTTTGCATTGTACATCCATTAAACAGATTCAATACCCATCTGCTTTCTAGCTTGATGTATTGAACCTATCTTCAGATAGTGATTGCAGTGTTACACACTTCCACTTGCTGTTATGATTTTGAGAATAAGATGGTGATTTTTCACATATCCAAATGACATGGAAATAAAAAAAATTCAGGTGGAAGCAGAAAAATTCAAACATTTTGGTTGGGATGTTCCAGACCTTCTCGCCAGCAGGATTTCTGGTCCCACTGAAATCCACCCTCCACCGGACCCTGACTCCTCCCCTTCCCTTTCCCCTTCCTCTTGCTGTTGCCCTTGCCCTTCCCCCAGCAAGTTCCCCAGTAGAACGGTGGATGATGAGCACTAATGCCTCACAATACCAGAGACTTGGGTTCGATTCCTGGTTTGGGTCACTGTGCAGAGTTTGCATGTTCTCCCCATACTCCGGTTTCTCCCATAGTCCCAGGGTGGAAGAGTCAATTACTAGGGGGCATAGGTTTGAGTGAGGGGCAAAGTTTAAAAGAGATGCAGAGGCAGGTTTTTTACAGAGAAGGTGATGGATGCCTGGAATGCTGGCAGAAGAGGTAGTGGAAGCAGATGTAATAGTGACAAAACATGAATTGGATGGGAATAGAGGGATATGGTCCTTGGAAAGATAGAGAATTTTAATCCAGTCAGGCACCATGATCGGGGCAGGTTTGGAGGACTAAAGAGCCTGTTTCTGTGCTGTAATTTTCTTTGTTCTTTGAAGATTTGTTGGTTAGGTGCATTGGCCAGTGCACCCGAACAGGTGCCAGAAGATGGCAACTAGAGGATTTTCACAGTAATTTCTTTGCTGTTTTAATGTAAGCCTACTTGTGACACTAAATAAACTTTAAACTTCCAAACAAATGGATGTATAATGCAAAGAACTTCATTGTATCCGCTATGAGAAAACATACTGTGAGGGAGGGGGATTCTGGAGAAGCCACCCACTAATATTTAGTGCAGGCAAAAATTTGGTGAAAGTTTAGCAGTTTGTTTTATTCTGCTCTATCTTTTTTGCTTCTATATTTGTTTAATTCCTGTAATAGATCTGACCTGTAAACTGGAATCTTATCACCGTTCATGCTGGCGGGATTTTTCCATCCTACCACAGTGAATGGAGATTTGGCTAGCTGCCAAATTCACTGACTTCACTGCAGTGGGATGTGGCATGAATGACACATTAATTCAGCCAGAAGAATTTGATATGAAATGGTTAGCATCCTCTTCAATATGAATTATCTTGGGAATTATTAATCCTATGTGATGCTAAGTCTATTCACTCACTGGCTTTGGGCAGCATGGAATAAAAACTGAAAATGCTATATCCACTCAGCAAGCCAGGCAGCATCTAAGAAGCAAGAAACAGAATTAACACTTTAGGTGGATGATTTTTTTTGTTCTGACAATCTGTCCTAATAGCCTGAAATATTATCACCTTTCCCTCCCCTTAAATGCCAGCAGGCCTATCTGAGTATTTGTAGCATTTTCTGCTTTCATTTCAAATTTTCAGCATTCACAATAGTTCAGTTTCTTTCGTAGGCAACATAGATCTGTCTATGGAAACTGCTTCGTTGTGAGCACAAATAAATAGTTTGGGTAAAATTTTGTTTACTTTCCAGTGGGGTTTTGTTGGATAACAATCCAAAGTAGGAACTCAGATTGATTTTTTTTTAAACCTCTTAGCCTGAGGGCACTGAAGCGAACTGTAGCAGCCCTACTGCTGTGCCAGGTGTGGTCACTAATTTAAAATAGACTGGCGATAGAAAATAATCTTTTATTTATGGCTGTGTTTAGTTAGAAGTCTACCTATGGCTTAAACTGCACTACAAGGCCAATCAGACCAGATACTACAAAATCAGGCGATCACAATTCTGATAATGAAGAAAAAGAAAAAACTTGCATTCTTACAAATTTTTATCACATCCTTACGGCATCCTAAACTGTTTTGCATTCAATAGATTGATCTTGAATGTTGTTTTGTAGACATACACTACAATCAATTATCAGATAGCAGAATCTCACAAATGGAAATGCTTGACTTGCCTTTCATGTTATAGTGTCTGAGGGGAAATGTTGGCTAAGCCACGTAAAGAACTCAGGCCCGATACTGAATTTAATAACTTTAGACTGTGACTTTTCTCCTCCATATTGACTCCTTGTATTCATCCAAAAATTATTTTTGTCCCAACATTAACCACCCACCCTTCACTCGGCCATCTGTCATTTCTTCTTAAGTTTTGCTTACACTGAGTCCTGATTTTTGTTCTTCTGTTAACACATAACAAAGAAACAAAGAACGAAACAGAATGGGAAACAGGCCCTTCGGCCCAACGAGCCCACGCCGCCACCTTGATGTTCCCACTTCTACCCATGTACTGTCTGTGTTTATAGAACTATGCATTGGAACCAAATTTGAGACAATTTAGGGAGAATTTGTTTTGCCAATCAGCCTAAGAGCACATCTTTGGGGTGTGGGAGGAAACTGGAGGCACCTGGAGAAAACCCACGCAAGCACGGGGAGAACGTGCAAACTCCCACAGACACAGGCCCAAATCCATGTATCTGCACAGCACAGTGATAGGAGGTAGATAGAAAACAGGAAATTAGAAGTTCTCTGATTTTAGTCATCAGGAAAATATTGGAAACCATCCTTGAAGAAGTCCTGGCCATTACTCAGAAAATTATAGCATTTTCAGGATTCCATGGTTTTATGAAAAAAAAAATCACATTTGATGAAATCATTAGATTTTTTTGAGGCGAGGGATAGCTAGTAAATGTATTATGTTGGATTTCTAAAATCATTGAATAAACTGCTTTGGCAGTTGAACCCTCACCCAGATGTACGCATCTGACATGTTTCACTCACTATTAATGGATCTTGTTTACTACAGGTGGCATGTTGGCACAGTGGTTAGCACTGCTGCCACACCTCGCCAGGGACCCTTGCCAGACTCCTGGTCTGGGCCTGGCCTGGCTACCCCCGCGGACCCTGCACACCCCGCCCACGTCTGCATGGGTTTCCTCCAACAGTCTAAAAGATGCACTGGTCAGGTGCACCGACCACGCCAAACCCTGCCCAGTGCACCCGAACAGGCACCAGAGCACGGAGACTGGGAGACCCTCATAGCAACCCCACCATAGTATTGATGTAAGCCTACTTGTGACAAAATAAATAAACTTAAAGCTTTAAAAAATTTTACAAGGATTTAGTTAATTTCTAAGAACATTCGATCTGTGAGCGTTTTAAAAGGCATTGGTACTTGCAGTGAGCACACTTTGGAGCCAACTAATCCATGAGGGTTTAATACCAATGATGTCAACTGAATGGTTAGTGTTCGCAACTGACTTGCTTTCTACAGCTGCATGCAAATAAATGCTTGCAATTGATGTGGTTTCCAGTCAGTTCCTTCACTTGATTACTTTCAGATATCAAATGATGACTTAAAAAATGACTTCTGAACATAGTTTCGCAACTGAATGCAAGTTAATACAGTTGCGTGCAGAATTCTGTTAAAGTTTTCATACACAGGCTTCAAACTTTTCCTGTACTGAAATTTAACTATTATCTGCAACATTACCTCCACTTGTCACACGATATGCAGTCTATTTTTTGTTGCTATTTTATCTTAATGCCACTAACAGCACCTTCCATGGCTTTTCATACTTCCTCTATCTTGTGCCCTATATATCATTATTGCCATCTCTCCTAGCTCCCTCTCATTCTGATCTGCTTTTCGACCTTCTACCCTTTTTTCACCCAGCAGAAAATCCATCACATTTTCTCCCTCGGTTTAATTCTAAAGGAGTCATGATGTAAAGATGCCGGCTTTGGACTTGGGTAAACACAGTAAGAAGTCTGACAACAGCAGTTTTAAATCCAACCGATTTATTTGATAGTAAACTCACAAGCTTTCGACTCTGTGGTCTTCGTCAGGTGAATGAGGTGTTCTGGTTTCCAATAGCACACATAATAGCACAGACTGTTTACAGATTACTGATTAGAATGTGAATCTTTACATCTAACCTGCTTTTCAAGTCTTAAAGTGGCTAACAATGTAAGTGGAAGGAGAACTGAGTACAGGTTAAAGAGATGTGTATTGTCTCCAGACAGCATAGTAAGTGAGGTTTTTTGCTAACCCAGGCAAGTCATGGGGGTTACAAATAATGTGACATGAAGCCAAGATCCCTGTTGAGACTGTCCTCATGTGTGCAGAACTTGGCTATCAGTCTCTGCTCAGCGGCTCTGCGCTGTCGTGTGTCGTGAAGGCCCCCTTGAAGAACGTTTACCGGAAGGTCGGAGGCCGAATACCCGTGACAGCTGAAGTGTTCACCCACAGGAAGGGAACTGTTTTGCCTGGTGATTGTCGAGCGATGTTCATTCATTCGCTGTCGTAGTATCTGCATGGTCTCCCCAATGTACCATGCTTCGGGACATCCTTTCTTGCAATGTATTAAGTAGACAACGTTGGCCGAGTTGCAGGAGTATGTATCATGTACCTGGTGAATGGTATTCTCACGTTTGATGATGTCATCATGATGATGTCACCCCCTTGACTTGCCTGGATTAGCAAAAGACCTCACATACTGTGCTGTCTGGAGACAATATACATCTCTTTAACCTGTGCTCTGTGCTCCTTCCATTCACATTGTTAGCGACTTTAAGACTTGAATAGCAGATTCACATTCTAATCATTAATCTGTGAACAGTCTGTGCTGGTATGTGTGCTGTTGAAGACCAGAACACCTCATTTGGCTGACGAAGGCCATAAAGTTGAAAGCTTGCGAGTTTACTATCAAAAAAATCGGTTAGATTGAAAACTGGTGTTGTCAGACTTCTTACTGTGTGCACTCCAGTAGTAACAGTTTTCCTCATCTAAAAATTACCCATTTATTTAGACTCCCTGGGCAGAATCTTATCAAAAAATGGCAAAGTGTCAGGGTATGACTGAAAACTGGTATCTTCCTGTTCAGAGAAGCATGCAGGTTTTCTTGCAAGATCTGCCTCACAATGGCAGGGATCCGGGTTCGATTCCTGGGTTTGGGTCACTGACTGTGTAGAATTTGCATATTCTCCTCGTGTCTACGTGGATTTCCTCTAGTGGTCCAGTTTCCTACCACAATCCAAAAATGTGCAGGTTAGGTTGATTGGTCATGGTAAATTGACTCTTTTTGTCAGGGGACTAACAGGGAAACATGTGGAGCTATGGGGATGGGGCAGGGTGGGATTGTGGTTGATGCAGACCTTCTGCACTGTAGAGATTCTATGATTTTTAAGACACTTTGTCAAAAAAATGTGGGGGGAGGGGATGCCTAAACACACTAGTAAAGCCAATTGCATTGAATTCAGAGCAAGAACAATCTTCTCCCATTCTGCCATCCCCCCATTTCACTATCAATGCTAGTATCTCTCTCTCTCTCCCCAGCTAACAGCTCTCCAGGCACTGCAGTGCTGTGCCTGGAACCAAGTGCAGGAAGCCGGTGTGCATAAAGAGAGAGGGTAACTGGGTAGGGGATGCCTTGAAGTTGGCCAATTAAAAGTCTTAAAAAGGGGAAAGAGCAGGCTTCCCAGTTGAGGTCCTACCTACCTCACCATAAAATTGTGTCTGAGTTCCAGAAGGAATCCATCCATGAAACATCACGCTCCCCTCCCCACCACCTCAAAACCCACTGAGAGAGTGTAAAATTTAGGCCACTAAATTGATTGTCAGTGTAATTCTTAGCACAATCACGATAGTTTAGCAACTGTTAAACGGTTCCGGAGGACTGGAGGATAGCGAATGTGGTCCCATTGTTCAAGAAGGGGAAGAGAGACCTTCCAGGGAATTATAGGCCAGTGAGTCTTACTTCTGTTGTGGGCAAAGTATTGGAGAGAATTATTAGGGATAGGATTTATAGTTATTTAGAGAGAAAGGAATTGATTGGGGATAGTCAGCATGGTTTTGTGAAGGGTAGGTCGTGCCTTACTAACCTTATTGAGTTTTTTGAAAAAGTGACCAAAGAGGTGGATGGGGGTAAGGCAGTTGATGTGGTATATATGGACTTTAGTAAGGCGTTTGATAAGGTGGCCCATGGAAGACTTCTGCAGAAAATGCAGATGTATGGGATAGAGGGTGATTTAGCTAATTGGATTAGGAATTGGCTAGCAGATAGAAGACAGAGGGTGGTGGTTGATGGGAGATATTCATCGTGGAGTTCGGTGACAAGTGGTGTACCTCAGGGGTCTGTTTTGGGGCCCCTGCTGTTTGTAATTTTTATAAATGATCTGGATGAGGGTATTGAGGGATGGCTTAGTAAATTTGCAGATGACACTAAAGTCGGTGGAGTGGTAGGTAGTGAAGAGGGGTGTTATAGTTTGCAGACAGACTTGGACAAGTTGCAGAGCTGGGCCGAGAGGTGGCAAATGGAGTTTAATGTGGAAAAGTGTGAGGTAATGCACTTTGGCAGGAATAATAAATGTGTAGAGTATAGGGCTAATGGTAGGATTCTTAAGAGTGTTGATGAACAGAGGGATCTTGGTGTATATGTGCATAGATCCCTGAAAGTAGGCAGTCAAGTCGATAAGGTTGTTAAGAAGGCATATGGAGTCTTAGCTTTTATTGGTAGGGGGATTGAATTTCGGAGCCGCAACGTAATGTTGCAACTGTACAAAACTCTAGTGCGGCCGCACTTGGAGTATTGTGTGCAGTTCTGGTCCCAACATTATAAGAAAGATGTGGAGGCATTGGAGATGGTACAGAGGAGGTTTACCAGGATGTTGCCTGGTATGGAGGGCAGGTCTTATGAAGAGAGGCTGAGGGATTTGAGGTTGTTTTTCGTTAGAAAGGAGGCGGCTAAGAGGGGACCTAATCGAAACATATAAGATGATTAGAGGTTTAGATAGGGTGGACAGTGATAGCCTTTTCCTAGGATGGAGAAAGCTAGCACGAGGGGACACAGCTTTAAATTAAGGGGTGATAGTTATAGGACGGATATCAGAGGTAGGTTATTTACCCAAAGGGTGGTTAGGGAGTGGAATGCCCTGCCTGCAGCAGTTGTAGATGCGCCAAGTTTGGTGGCGTTTAAGCGGTTAGTTGATAAGTATATGGAAGAGAAGGGAATGGTTTAGTTTGGAGGGGCATTGCTTTTTATATTGGTCGGCGCAACATCGAAGGCCGAAGGGCCTGTTCTGTGCTGTAATGTTCTATGTTCTATGTTATGCAATCACTGAATCACGTCTAGGCCAGAATTTTGCCGTCCCACCTGCGAGGGGCAGACTGCGGAAAGGTCTGTTAATTATGGGTAGGATTTTACTGTTTCGGAACAAATGCGGCCATGAAATCTCCTTACTAATGTGCACACTATGTTCTGAGCTTTGCAAGTGAGGGCTTGTTGAGTACGGTCAGTAAATGCCCTGCTTCTAACAACTGAAGGAACATGCTATGTGATGTGATCCACCACCTACTGGGTCATCCAAACTACATATCTGGCATCACATTGCTACTGAAGTTCATATACCACATTATTCATTTGTGTAATGCAGAAAGTCTTCCTGGCTTCACAGCAGCATCCTGTTAGTGCAAAATACCACTCATTTGTTGATACTGCAAAGTAGCAACATGAAATGGCCAGCTTCATCATTTTCTAAAATTTTTAAGACATCTTATCCTTCCAGAGTAATCTGAAGCAGATTGGGCACTTTCCAGCACTGAAACGGGCTGCCTTAGGCCCATTCATGAATTTGCACAATATACAGTGAGCAATGATTTGATTGGGATTGCCATTATCCTGCAGGATAATTTTGTTTCAACCTGTTTTGACATCAAATTTGCATGGTGAGCAAATGGCTCAGGCTGTATTTACAAGGTGATGAGGACAAGCTTAAAGCATGAGGAATTGCACAATCCCAATAAAATATTGACCAATGAGACCACTTTCACACTGTACATACTTGAATTTAGTTAATATTTTTAACATACAGCACAGAAACATGCCATTTAGTTCAACTACTTTATGCCAATGTTTAAACTACACTCAGGCCTTTTTCCACTTTAACATCTCTTCTAACCACGTTCATCCTCTTCTATTCTGTATAATAAAACAAAATACCACAGATGCTGGAAATCTGAAATAAAAATGGTGCACACTTGTTAACATGGTTCCCTCACAGTGCCAGAGACCCAGATTCGATTCCCAGCTTGGGTCACTCTGTGCGGATTCTCCCTATGTCTATGTGGATTTCCTTCAGGTGCTCCGGTTTCCTCCCACAGTCCAGAAGACTGGTTAGGTGATCTGGCCATGTTAAACTAAATTCTCCCTCATTGCACCAAATAGGTACCGCAGTGTGGTGACTAGGGGATTTTCACAGTAACCTCATTGTATTGCTAATGTAAGCCTACTTGTGATAAACTAAACTAAAACAGTAAGTGCTGGAAAAGCTCAGCAAGTGTGGTAGCATCTATGGAGAGAGAGTTATTGTTAGTCCGAATGGAAGGCAAATGGCCTTTATTGCAAGGAGATTGGAGTACTGAAATAAAGAAGTCTTGCTGCAAATGTAATAGATTTTGGTGAGATCACAAGCATCTCAGCCCCAGGACATGCTACTTTATCAGAGACCTTCCTTCCATTATAAGGTCAGGAATGGGGATGTTCACGGATGACTGTACAATGCTAGTATAATTCACGACTCCTCAGAAACTGAAGCAGTCTATGTCTTAATGCAGCAAGACCTGGACAATATCCAGGTTTGGGTTAACAAGTGGAAGTAACATTCATATCACACAAGTACCAAACACTGACCATCTTCAGCAAAAGAGGATCTAGCTGTCATTCAACGGCATCACCATTGCTGAATCCCCACCGTCAACATCCTGGGGATTGTCATTGGCTAAAAACTGAACTGGGACTAGCCACATAAATACTGTGGCTACCAGATCAGGTCAAAGACTAGGAATCCTGCAGCGAGTAATCACCTTCTGTATCTCCAAAACCTGTCCACCATAAGGCACATTACAAGTGCAATGGAATACTCTCCACTTGCCTGGATGAGCGATGCTCCAACACCATTCCAGAAACTTGACACCATCCAGGCCAAAGTAGCCCATTTGACTGCTACCTCTTCCACAAACATTCAATCTCTATCCATCACGAATGAACAATGGCAGTTGTGTCTATCATTTACAAGAGACATTGCAGGAACTCATCAAGATTCCTGAGGCAGCACGTTCCAAGTCCACAACCATTACATCTAGAAAGAGAAAAACAAACGGGGAACCAGTGTATGTGGTGCTTTTGAATTTCCAAAAGGCATTTGATAAGATGCCTCACAAAAGATTGCTGCAGAAGGTTAGGGTGCAGGGAGTTGGGAGTAGGGTATTAGATTGGATAGAGGATTGGTTGTCTAATAGGAAGCAGAGAGTAGGTATTAATGGGTGCTATTCTGACTGGCAGCTGGTGATTAACGGAGTGCCCCAGGGATCGGTGTTGGGCGTCAACTATTTACCATTTACATAGATGATCTGGAGAAAGGGGCTGAGTACAGGGTGACGAAATTTGCTGATGACACGAAGGTGAGTGGAAAAGCAAATTGCATAGAGGGTGTGGAAAGCCTTCAGACGGATCTGGATAGGTTGAGTGAGTGGGCGAGGACCTGGCAGATGGAGTATAATATTAGCAAGTGTGAGGTTATCCACATTGGTACGAATAATGGTAGGAAGGATTATTATTTAAATGGCGAAAAGCTGCAGCATGTGCTGGTGGAGAGGGACCTGGGGGTCCTTGTGCATGAATCGCAAAAACACAGTATGCAGCTGCAGCAGGTGATCAAGAAGGTGAATGCAATGTTGGCCTTTATAACTAGGGGGATAGAATATAAAAGTAGGAAGGTACTTTTGCAGCTGTATAGGGTACTGGTGAGGCCGCAGCTGGAGTACTGTGTGCAGTTTTGGTTGCCACGTTCGAGGAAGGATATATTGGCCTTGGAGGGGATGCAGAGAAGGCTTACTAGACTGATACCAGAGATGAGAGTGTTTGATTATGAGGAGAGACTGAATAGGTTAGGTTTGTACTCCTTGGAGTTTAGAAGGCTGAGAGGGGATCTTTATAGAGATGTATAAGATAATGAAGGGGGTGGATAGGGTAGAGGTTGAGAGACTCTTCCCGCTTAGCAAAGCCTCAAAATTTGGGGGGGAGGGGGGGGAGGGGTTCAGTTCAGAGTTGAGGAGGAATTTCTTCATGCAAAGGGTGGTGAATCTTTGGTATTCTCTGCCTGTTGAAGTGGTGGAGACCTCCTCGCTGAATATATTTAAGTCAAGAGTGGATAGGGGTTTTTGATTGACAAGGGAATTAAGGGTTACGGGGAGAAAACGGGAAAGTGGTACTGAACCGCTACAGATCAACCATGATCTTATTGAATGGCGGGGCAGGCTCGAGGGGCTGGATGGTCTACTCCTGCTCCTATTTCTTATGTTCTTATGTAGAAACCTAGGAACAACACCACCTGGTGTTCCACTCCAAGCCACTCACCAGGCTTACTTGGAAATATATTGCCATTCTTTCACTGTTGCTGGGTCAAAATCCTGGAAATCACTCCTTAACAGCACCGTGGGTATACCTACACCTTGGGGACTGCAGGTGTTTAAGAAGGCACCACTATCTTCTCAAAAACACCTAGAGCTGGGCAATAAATGTTGGTCTAGCCAGCAACCCCTGGATCTCATAAAATTAACTTTTAAAAAATTTATGAAATGCTATGTACAGCTGTGGTCTCCACATTTAAAAAAGTGTATACTTGCATTGGAGGCAATATGGTGAAAGTTCACTAGATTGGCCTCTGTGATGAGGGGATTATTCCATGATGTGAAACTAAGTCAATTGGGCATGAATTCTTTGGAATTTAAGGGGTGATTTCATTGCAACCTACAAAATTGTGAAGACGTTTCATAGGAAAGACGCTAAGGGATTGTTATCAATGGTTGGGGAGTCTAAAACATGAGGGCACGGTCTCAGGATAAGAGATAAATCATTTAGTACTGTGATAAGGAGAAATTACTTTTCACTGAAACATTTGTGAATTCTGTACATTTGTTTTTATGTATGTTTCTACCCCTGAGGGTTGTGGATGCTCCATTCTTAAGTACTTTTAAGGCTGAGTTAAACAGATTTTTGGTATCTTAAGAAATTAAGGGATGTGCGAGGTGGGTGGGAAACTGAAATTGAAGTTCAATATCACCTATGATGGTATTGAATAGTGGAGCAGGTTTGACAGCCATATATTCTACTCCTGTTTCTTGTATTCTTGTGACTTATCTTCAGAACTCTGTTCAGCAGCGTTCTCTTTCATTCCGTTTTACAAAATAGAATCATTATGACATAGCTGGATTGCCTCCTTCTATCAAATTCATGCTGACTCTTGTGGTGAGTCAGCCCCATTCCCCAGCTTTATCCCTGAAGCACTGCAGTTTATTTCTCTCTATTCAATTTCATTTTGAAATCAGTGATCATTTTCACTTACACTATTCACAAGATCCACATTGGCTGATGAAGTCAAAATCAGTATCTGCACATCTCACCTCTATAT
The DNA here is from genome assembly GCA_024679065.1 of Sphyrna mokarran. Lineage (NCBI taxonomy): Eukaryota > Metazoa > Chordata > Chondrichthyes > Carcharhiniformes > Carcharhinidae > Sphyrna > Sphyrna mokarran. The sequence continues at coordinate 87,859,305 of JAGIQG010000001.1, read as the reverse complement.
AAATACACTCGGCTGAGTGCCTAGTTCGAGTCTTTACGTCGCTCATCGACGTTTTTGTCAACCTCTAGCGAAACCCCAGTCAGGGCCCACTTGATCTTGATTGAGGTACGTGTGTTGGAGTCACCGCTAAGATGTTATAGCTTAGGAACGTGAGTTGGGTTCACAGCTAAGGTGTTATAGCTAGGTCTTTTATTGTCATCCCAGATGTCTGTGGGCCTACTGGTGAGCCATTTTGTCGGTCCTGTGTGCTCAGGCTGCTCTCTCGCGAGGGGGGGAAATTTAGGGGACATTTATGCCGAATTAAGGGGATCCAATTGAGTGACACTTTGATTTCGCCAATTAGCCTATAATGGCACGTTTTTGGGGATGTGGGAGGAAACCAGAGTGCCCGGGGAAAACCCACGCAGCACAGGGAGAATGTGCAAACTCCCGCGGACATTGACCGTGGCCAGTAATCCGCCCTAAGTCTCCGTAGCTGCCCAGCCAACGGTGCTAATCACCGGGCTGATGTGCTGCCCAAATGTCAGTCCATGTCAGCCCGCACTAACAGCAGTGAAGTACTGGACAACTCTCGGATCAACACCCAAGAGCCATCCAAGTACCACCCACCGAGTGCATGCCCCTTGTCATAGACAAGGCGGACTGTGGCACCTGTAGGTGGAATAGGTGTCATTATTCACATTTCACACGTAACACACTGTACAACACACACGAACAAACAGTCCGACAAACACCAAAGAGTCCGCCATATTAATATATGGGCTCCGTTGAGGGCATTATGCCGTGATGTCTGACAAGTGGCCAGCTTGTCCTCCGGTTTTGATCGTCTCTCACCTGTCGTTGAAGATCCCCAGTATCTCCAAGGTGAGCCTTGAAATTTGTTGGGCGAATGAACGGAATCTCTTTATTCCCAGGAAGGCCATGAGGCTGTTATTCTTTTCCAACCACTTGCCCTGGCGCCAACAACAAATCCACAGTATTTGGGGTTCGGGCATCCCGTCAATTTTTCAATCTCTGGTCCCAGATGCTGGTATTTCTGGCACTTTTCCTGCCACGCCTTCTCCAGACTGTCGTAGTTGTCCTCGAACCGGACTGTCACATCCACCACCGCTACCTGCTGATCCTTTTCCCTCTTGAAGACTGTGTCAGGCTTCCAGAGGCTGCCGTCCTTGGCAATGAGCCTTGGCTCGAGGTAGGATGTCCAGCCGTATTTTCCGACATACTTACGCAGTTGGTCCAAGATCTTATTGTGGCGTTTGATCCGGCAGTTTTTCCACAAATGGGCAAAAGCCTGAAATATGACCGAGTGTTTCTAGACCTGCCTCACACCTTCGGCAGGTCTTTGTGGCAGAGGGGTTCCCTCTTGACAGGGTCACCCTCGTCGGATATACGTTACACCGAAGTAGCATGTTGTTTACCAGGCGATGGGATTTCAGCTGATATGCAGCCTTCATCCAACTGTTTGAGATTTTGTCATTGTGGTAGTAGTGAACTCCCACTCCTTGTGATGTGAGCTGTCTCCATTTCTGGAATTCCCATTCCCTCCACCCAGCATATCTATTCAATGGCTTGCTGGGCCCTGCCTCCTCCGCCGTCACTATTGGCAATGCGGCTCTGATCATCGCTGTTTCGTCACTGCCGCCGTCTTCCGTTGTTGGCATGAAGTCTTCGTTTTCTCTCAGTGCCTTGAGAGATCTCAGATCTTCGATGTTTCTGCCAACATTCTGCTCGCAGAACTGGAACGAGGCGCGAATGACTTGATCTGTAGAGGCAGACAGTGCTTCCCATTTTCGGATCACCCCAGATGGTATCTGGATCTCGAGTTTGGGAATTCCCAGATCTCCATTCCGAGCCCGCGAATAGAGGATGCCATCTGTTGTATGAGGTGGAAGGTGCAGGAACTGCTTGACAGCATTGCGGATCAATTGGTCCAGTTTTACTAGCGTGTTTTGAGACGCTTCAGTTAGGATCAGGTGGTAGTACAGCCTCATAGAACATAGAACATTACAGCACAGAACAGGCCCTTCGGCCTTCGATGTTGCGCCGACCAATATAAAAAGCAATGCCCCTCCAAACTAAACCATTCCCTTCTCTTCCATATACTTATCAACTAACCTCTTAAACGCCACCAAACTTGGCGCATCTTCAGCTGCTGCAGGCAGGGCATTCCACTTCTGAACCACCCTTTGGGTAAAGAACCTACCTCTGATATCCGTCCTATAACTATCACCCCTTAATTTAAAGCTGTGTCCCCTCGTGCTAGCTTTCTCCATCCTAGGAAAAAGGCTACCAATAAAAGCTAAGACTCCATATGCCTTCTTAACAACCTTCTCGACTTGACTGCCTACTTTCAGGGATCTATGCACATACACACCAAGATCCCTCTGTTCATCAAGACTATTAAGAATCCTACCATTACCTATACTCTACACATTTATTATTTCTGCCATAGTGCATTACCTCACACTTTTCCACATTAAACTCCATTTGCCACCTCTCGGCCCAGCTCTGCAACTTGTCCAAGTCTGTCTGCAAACTATAACACCCCTCTTCACTATCTACCACTCCACCGACTTTAGTGTCATCTGCAAATTTACTAATCCATCCTTCAATACCCTCATCCAGATCATTTATAAAAATTACAAACAGCAGGGGCCCCAAAACAGACCCCTGAGGTACACCACTTGTCACCGAACTCCACGATGAATATCTCCCATCAACCACCACCCTCTGTCTTCTATCTGCTAGCCAATTCCTAACCCAATTAGCTAAATCACCCTCTATCCCATACATCTGCATTTTCTGCCTCGGTATGACATGAACAGTGAGTAGCTCCACGCATTGTCGTGGGCGAAGAGCTGCTGCCTGTAGACTGGAGATCCAAGTCTTCAGCCTGTCCTCCCATGCTCCTTCCTCCACACCAGCCCACAGGTCTATCCGGGCTCCCAGGTATTTCTCTGTCTCTCCTGGGGGGATGTATGCAATGTCCTCCTTCTGAATCCTCCAGTTCTTGCATTGGTTGTAAATGAAGGTCTTCCTCTTACAGGTGAAGTGGAAACCCTTGGTCTTACTGGTGTTGACAGTAAGACCAGTCATCTCGCAAAAAGTCTGGAGGATCTTCAGGTTTCGTGCCATCCCAGTGTGCGAGTCGCTGAGCAGGGCAATGTCATCTGCGAACGCAAGGGCCGAGCAGTTGATTCTTGCTCCATCTAGCGTCATGCTGACACCAAACTTAGCCGCTTCAAGACTGCATAGCAGCGGATCCAAGGCAATATTGAATAGTACCGGTGAGAGCGGATCTCCTTGCTTGACACCCCTCTCTATCATTATTGGGGTGGTTTTAGACTTCTCGCCTTCCACCACCGTTGTGTTGCCAGTGTAGAGGTTCTGGATGAGCTCCACAAAGGCGTTTGGTAGCTTGACTCTCTGTAGTGCTTTTATGAGTAGTTTGTGACCAACCGAGTCGAACGCTTTCGCCAAATCAACAAAAGCAACTGCGAGGTCCTTGTGGTTTTTCTTGGCTCCCTTCATGATGTTCTGCAACACTGCGATATTTTGGTTGCATCCGGGAGTAGCTGCCAAAAACCCTTTCTGTCTCGGGTTTATGTCGACTGTCTCACTCAGCCTTTTCGCCATGATCTTTGTGAATAGGCGCAGCAGCAATGGACCGATGGTAATTGGTCGCCAGTTGTCAATGTTTTTCAGGCGTTCCCTGTCCTCACATTTGGGGATCAGGACCGTTCAGCTCTGTTTCATACAGTTTGGGATCGTCTTTGAAGCCAACCACAAGGAGAAGAGGCGAGGTATGCGGGTTTCATAGGCCTCATGAATACCCCGGATGTCGTCCAATTTCTAACCATCCGGTCCAGGCGCGCTATCCTCATTAACGCTCTTGATGGCCTGGGTAACCTCTTCGGTGATCGGCTTCATTAACGCACCGTTGTCAGTTTTCCCACTGTATGCTTGGAACTTATTGATATTTGCTTTAATGTTCTGGCTGGAGAGTTTCTCCCGAAAGCTTGCCTCCAGTTCCTCAATTGTAAGTGGACATTTCATTTGTGTAGGCGCGCCCATGATCTGTCGGGCAAGCTGACGCCTATTGTTCTTATAGAGCAGCTGTGTTGCTCTAAAGACGGATTTCTCCTTTGCCCATCGTTTCTTTGCTCCACTATTAACCGCATGCCGAGGCCTTTGGTTAACTTTCTGATGTGCCTTCTCTTTAGGACCAGACTTCCTTTGCCCTTTTGTCACACCGCTCATCAGAAGGTCGATGATGCTCTCAATTATACCCACTGCCAGGGCTTGATTGTCGGGGTCGTTCCTCGCAGTTAATAGCCTCTCGGCTTGCCTGAGGTGTTCCTCCACTTCCCTATGCTTAGGAGCGTGAACCTTGGGCTGACTGATGGAACTCACCTGCGGTACCGGATCTCCGACATCTGCCTCCTCAGGCTCCTGCTCTTGCTCGGAGTCTGGGTTCTCAGCAACAACTGGGAGTGCGTTGTTCGCTGTTTTGCGCGCATTTGCCAGCAACCTGCGCTTGTCAGAGATTTGTTTCGCCGTTTTGGTTGTTAGGATACTCCCAATCTCTTTATTGATATAATGCGTACCAGCAAATCTCTTTTCAAGCTCCTCAAGGAGCGATTCCTCCTCCTCGGACCATACGCTCTTACTTCTACCCCATTTGGCTGAGGGCTTAGGCAGTGCCTTTTCCGCACGTTTTTCATTGCGGAGGACCGAGTGACGGTGTCGCTCATGCTGGCTGAGTCCACTCTCTGTGTGAAGGCCAATTCACATGCACTGCACTTATACTGTCCCACTGCCAGAGGCTTCTCGCCCTGACATTTTGGGTAGTGGCAGGCAATCGAGTGGAACTCACCGGGCTTACCGCATCGAGCACACTTGGTCACGATGTTTTTGGTCCTGTGCACTGTCTTAAAATGCTCTCTGAAAGCCCCAACCGTGGAGAGTATGGAATTGCAGGGCTTGCAATACAACGCATCAGTAGGATAATGGATCACCACTTCCTTAACCTCTGAGCGGTCTTCTGTAGGTGTTATTGTAACTGTCTCGATGAAGGTGCCTTCATCCTGAGCACCTCCATCGCTTGCGGTATTTCTGATGTTACCATTGTCTCCCAAGCCCTTATTCAGGGCTAAATATGCCTTGTTGTAGAAGGTACAGGAGATTATCTCTACTTCCTCGGCTGGATGGGCCGTCCAGACCGACTCCTCTACAACAGGTGTTTCGTCATCACGTATTGGAGTGACTGGGTCCTCAGGCCTGGGACCCAAGTCTTCCCTCCAATAGTGCCTAACAATTTGTCTCTGTCTCAAGACCAGCTCTTCCGTTTGGGTTGAGACTGATCTTGTCACTAACTCTTTAGAGTTAGTTACCACGTAACCTAGCTTTGCAACTTTTCACAGAGAGCGGTTACAGACTCATCTGTGGGGTTGTTGTTTCTCCGGTTCGCAATCCAACCGGAAACCTGCCTTCCTGGCAGCCATTCATTTCTTTTCGCCGATCCATCTGCAGCCGCATCTGGATCACCCATTGTGTGGTTTTGTTTCCACTCAAGTCGCGGAAACTGGTCGTTTAGCCCTTGATCCAAAGCGATCAAGGTTACCGGCGGGGCCAACGAGGAGGCAGCGCCAACGAGGAGGCAGCACCAACGTCTGTGATGGGCAAAGCACGCAAATATCGATCACAGCCGGTAACTATGCCGGATCACTCCCCAGTGGAAGTGCACTGCAAAGTGAAGAGTCATAGTTACTCCCACAGTGTCCCAGCTATTCCCATTTATGTGTGTTCAAATACTCATCACCTGTTTCCCTTAACAATATAACAATGTAATTGACATTGATAAAGCTGCACAATGTCATATGACATTGACATTTTATAGGCAGCAGGTTCTGGATTATTTCCACTCTTTATAAAAGCAGCTCTTCCTCACAGTCCCCTGCATCTTTTGACCAAAACTTTAAATCTGTGCTCCCTTATTCTTGCACTATCAAGTAATGGAAACAGCTTTTATTTGTCTAATTTATCTAAACTTGTCATCATCATGGACACCTGTATCAGATCTCCCCTTGACCTTGTTTGATCCAAGGAAATCAACTCCATTTTCTCCAACCAGTTCTTGTAACCTTGTGACTTGTATGTGGTCAAACACCATAAAATATGGAAGTGACTTGTACTGTGTAAAAAAAAAAAATCATAAAGATTTAGTTTATGATTTAATAAAAACATGAGACAATCAGTTTTTTGCTAAGTAACAAAATTGAATTCTGAACAAAATGTGTACTTTGGAGCCACATGTTCCTACAGTTATGTACATAAGCTATTATCCTGTTTGCATTATATGGTTTTAATTAAAAAGAATTTAATCTTTCACCATTTTAGTGTAGTAATCCAGTTTGAACATTCAAATTCCTGCAATTGGTTTTAACACAGCTGTTTCATTCTACATTCCAGTGAGATTCAACTAGAATCTGTCTTGGAATCTGTGAACAACAGTGTTCTAGTAAACGATATAATTTATTAACAGATGCAAAATGTCTGCTTTCTGAATTTTCAGGAATTTCAGTTTATAGGAATGCAAACTTCGGGTTTTACTTTTCCTCCTCAGTATCCACATATATTGGGCAGGATTTTCTGCAGCCCCCATGAATTGTTTTGTAGCAAAGGAGAAGCCCACCGTTAGCCGGCAGTGAGATTTTCCACTTCCACCATTCTCAATGGGGCTTCTCATTGCTTGCACCCTCCACTGCCGGGGAACCCATGAAGGAAGGGTCACCATTGGCAGGACCAGAAGATTCTGTTGGCGGGAATGGCTGAAAAATGCCGTCCATTATCTTTTCAAATAGACTGTGACTTCTCAGCAAGATAGCTAAATCAGAATACATGTGTCACAGTCATAGAAGATGCAAAGTTAGATTAAAAGAATCAGTCAAAAGTTAGAAGTTCACATTTCTTCAAAAGCAATTTGCCTTCGTAGAATAAGGAAAAAGGTCTTTGGAAGACTACATTTTTGACTATTTTCCTTAAGTATCTGGAAAATTTTGACAATGCTGTTGTCAAACACTGTTACAGCAAAGCTCCACATTTAGAAAGTAACAAAAGTACTCAAAAAAAAAAAATCATCTTTAGCCAAAAATCCAGCTATAAAATTGGCATATGGCTGAAATTATGTTTGGGCACTCATCTCTCCTGAACAAGATTTTCATTTTAATGTGCCGTAAACTGTTGTGTGGTCATGGTGCTAAGAGAAGCATTTGCCCACAAGAGATGTCTGCCCTATTTTTGATCTTTTGAAGTTAATTTCTTCATTTTTAAAAAAATCATGGAATCCCTATAGTACAGAATGAGGACATTCAGTCCATTGAACTTGCACCCACAATAATCCCACCCCAGGCCCTATCCCTGTAACTCCATGTATTTACCCTCTTATCCCCTCTAACATTCAAGGCAATTTAGCATGCCAATCAATCTAACTCGCACTTTGGCCTGTGGGGGGAAACTGGACCACCCAGAGGAAACCTACACAGACGCAAGGAAAATGTCCAAACTCCATACAGACAGTCATATGAGGTTGGAATTGAACAGCAGATCCCTGGCGCTATGAGGCAGCAGTTCTAACCATTATGCCACTATGCCACCATATTTTAATATCCTTGAGTGAGAACCATTTGGATCTGGATAATTTTCTGGCTTCAATCTGAGCAATTTATCCATTTTTCTCTCCATACCTGTAGAATTTGCCATGTCTCAGGTATTCCCCTGATACATTATGAAGGTTGAAGCAAAGTATTAAGTTAGCATTAATACAGTGTTCTTTCGCTCTGCTAGTTTCTATTCAAATCTCTTTTAATGGTTGCATTTCTTTTAGTGCCCTATTTTTAAACAATTCTACACATGTTTGGCACCATGTTCAAGTTTTCTTTTCTCCATATTCCCTTTTTATTCTGCATGATATTTCCTTTATTGTCATTGTTTAATTGTGATCCTTCCAGTCCTAATTTGTGCTACCTTGGTTTTTTTTTGCATAAACCATCTTTTTCTGATCTCCTATCTGCCGATTACTTGCATTATTACATAGCACTGTTAAACTTTGCATCTCTTGTGCCCGTTTTTATTTTTCCCTTCTTTGCTTACTGTTCTAAGCAATTGATTCTTAACTGTGCTCTGCAGTCCTGTTCAGTATTTTAAAATGACCTTGTATTTTCTATATCATCATAAGCAGTGGATCTATAAAGGCCTCAAAATTTTGCCCTTCACTATTTCTTACACGTTATTTCTCATGGTGGAAATGAATATCACAGTGTTCAGTTTGAAGCCGAAAGACCTTTTTTTCTCATTGATCAACAACCTACTTTCACTTTGATGCAGACAAGAAATGCATTTTCAAAGTCAGGAAGGCAAAGCTGAATATTGCTTGTGTTTTTGATCATTTACCTGCAAGACAAAGTTGATAGATCCGTGTTCTTCAGATCCTGCTAGAAATTTGAGGTGAGGTTCTGATTTCCTAATAGCTTTGAGTTATATTTTCAACTTTATAACACATGATTTTTAAATAATAATGGATTCTCATACTGACCTCCATGGGGCCCAATCACTGTATACTTGATTTATTATACCCATGATGAGAAGTGACAAAAATCATCCATTACACTTCATACAATTCTTTGGATCCATAAACGCAGATTTCAAATTCTGCTTGAAGAGTTCCTTTAACTTTCATTTATTTTTAGTATATATTACATTTTGCAACAGATCTGATCTTCACCCTAAATGCATTGATCTGGTTCATCAGGTTCTTGAAACTTTTAATAATGGTCCACTGGCCAGTGAACAGGTATTTTACATCAGTCTTCATTATAGAGGATACAAATAACATCCCAGAAGCAGCTCATAAATCAGGAAATGAAAGGGAAGGAAAATCTCAGGTAAATTATAGTTACCAAAGAAATAGAATGGAATAAATTGTTGGAGCTGTGGGCCAACAACCGTCTGGGTCCTGATGAACTTCATCCTATGCTCTCAAAAGAAATGTCTATAAGGTTGTTGATGTGTTAGTTTTAATTTTCCAAAACTCTCTAGATTCAGGAAGATCTCATTAGATTGGAAGAAAGCAAATATAACTCCATTATTCAAAAAAGGAGGGAGATAGAAAACAGGAAATTACAGGGCTGGTAGCTTAACATCCATCATTGGGAAAAATGTTAGAAGCTATTATTGAAGAAGTTATAGCCATGCACTTGGATATTCTCAAAGTATTCAGGCAGAGTTAACTGTGTTTTCTGAAAGGGAAATAATTTTTAACCAACTAATTGAAGTTCTTTAAGGAAGTAACATTATGTGGATATACTTTTGTACTCAGATTTTCAGAAGACATTTGATAAAGTGCCATATTACAAATTATTGCAAAAAATGAAAGCTCAAGCTGTAGGAGTAACATAGTGATATGGGTAGATGGTGGATAGATGGATAGATAGGTAACATAGTGGCATGGATTGGTTGGCTAATAGGAAGCAGAGAATAGACAGAAATGGATATTTTTCAGAGGTTAACAAGATGTAATGAGTGTTGTGCCACTGGGAAAGAAGATGATCAGAGAGTGCAAGAGATGGAAGATTGGCTTTGGTGCTGTTGAATATGAATGAATTGGGAAACTTGGAAACTATTGAAAAGAAACAGACTTTGGAAAAAATATGATTTAATTAAATTAAACAGAGTTTAATGAGTTCCTAGATCAATGCTGGCTGAGACTTTGTTTGCAACTTATATAAATGAATTAACTGAAGGAACAATAGCCACAGTTGGTGATGACGCAAAGATAGATGGGAAACTAAGTTATGAAGAGGATATGAGGCTCCAGTAAGATATAATTAGGTTAAATGAGTAGGCAAAGATCTGGTAAATAGGGTATAATGTGGAAAAATGTAAAATTGTCCATTTTGGCAAGAAGAATACAAATTAAGTATATTTAAATTGTGAGAAATTGCAGAGTTCTGAGGGGCGGATGGATCTGGGTGTCCAAGTGCACGAATCACAAAATGCTAGTATGCAGATACAGCAAAGAATTATAAAAGCTCATAGAATATTCTTTTTTATGGCAAAAGAACTTGAATACAAAAGTAGAAATGTAGAAATGCTTCAGTTGTGCGGGACAAATAAAGAACAAAGAACAAAATAGCACGGGAAACAGGCCCTTCGGCCCAACGAGCCACGTCCACCACCTCAATGTTCCCACTTCTACCCACGATCCCTGTCTATGTTTATAGATCTATGCATTGAAACCAAACTTGAGACAATTTAGGCAGAATTTGTTCTGCCAATCAGCCTAAGAGCACATCTTTGGGATGTGGGAGGAAACCAGAGCACCCGGAGAAAACCCATGTAAACACAGGGAGAATGCGCAAACTCCCACAGACACAGGCCCAAATCCATTTATCTGCTCAGCACAGCGATAGTCACAGAGCTGTTGTGTTGCCCATGAACTGGTCCAGGTCCAGCATACACTAACTAGGTGAAGCACTAGGATACTCTCGAAAAATCCAAGAGCATCCCTCTCACGACCCATCGCGTGTATGCCCTTGTTAGACAACAAGGCGGACAAAGTACCTGTAGGATATTGATACAAATCTGGAGTATTGTGTACAATATTGGTCATCTTTTTTAAGAAATGATGTAAATGCATTGGAAATAATTCAGAAAATATTTACCAAACTAAACCTGGAAGGGTTGGATTGTCTTAGGAAAAAAAATTGGACAGGCCAGGTTTGTATCCCATGAGGTTTAGAAGAGTAAGAGGTGACTTGAATGAAACATATAAGATCCTGAAATATCTTGACAAGATTGATGTAGAGGGGATGTTTCCTCTTGCAGGAGAATCTAAAACTAGGGGTCACTGTTTAAAAACTGTTTCACATTTAAAACAGAGATGAGGTGAAATTATTTTCTCTGAGTTGAGTCTTTGGAACTGTCTTCCTGGGAAGGTGATAAAGTAGAGTCTTTGAATATTTTTAAGGTGAATAGATTCTTGATAAGTCTTACAATCTCAGATGATGTTATACTGAATGGAAAGATCGTAAAAGGGAACTGTGGCTCAAAAAATTGCAACTTTTTTAATAAAACATGGAAGAATAGAGTTTTAACAATAAGAAAAAACATTTATTAAATGTGGAAATTTGGATTATGATATAAAACACCTTTATTCCCCACTTATCTTAACAGATGCACACAGGTTTTAAGATTAACATGGATAACAAAGTGTATCTTAAGCTACAACACTCTCAGTAACACAATGTCCCTTTAAACACATAAGATGGATGTGGTTTGAGATTTCTCCTTAGAATTGCCCCTAGATGATTGTCACATGAGTGTTCTCAAACTTTGTTCCCAAAAAAATGCTTTAAAATCTTCTTTCACAACACTGCTTTCCATCAGTTATTTGCATTCCAAAATCCAGTCTGGATTTCCCAAATGACTCTTTTAAACAAAACTTCTACTCTACTATTAACAGTGAATCCAATATCCAGGTTTTACCATTTTCCCTTTCAAATTTATTTGTCTTAGCTATCATACAAACTACTTACAAATGCTTCAAGTGTTGATTCCTAGACTCTATTAAGATGGCATCAATATTTTGATTTACCTCTGAAGTCTGCTTTCCCACTTTAAATCTGGTTACTGAAACTGTTTCTTTAACTCAGAATACTTTATTTATTTTTCCCCTTGAATTTTTCTGAATAGTACCTTGGTCTCTGTTCTCTTAAAGAATGTCTCAAGAAGACTGAAATTATGTCCCAATTCCCCAGTTATCTGGACTCCATTTGGTTCTTCAGGCAATCTGCTTCTTTGCAGCTACCTTGTCCTATCCAGTCTTCTGACACAATTGAGAGATGATCATTCCCAGTGTCTTGTCTCCAACTGCAAAACTTGAGCTAAACAAAGAACAAAAAGCCTTCCTACTTTAAAAGTTTCCCAGTTATTAAGTAATTACTGTTACTCCAGTCTACTCTTCACGCTGTAACCCCCTTTAAACATAATAGAATCATAGTTAGAATCGAAATTATCCTCTATACATACAAACATTTTTGTCCAGCGTGAATCTAATTGTAGGCTTTCCTCCTCCTGAAATATTAAATTAAACCCACTTAAAACTATACCTTGTTTCTGATGTTTACCCATACAAATATAAATTCCTTGAAACTACCTTTGTTTTCTTAACAGTAAGTAAGAGGGTGATATGGTTTTGGGATGGGGGATGCATATTTGAGGTTACTATTAAATCAGCCATGAATTTAATAAATGATGAAGTGGGTTCAAGGGGCTAAATGGCTTACATCTGCACTTTGTTTATATGTTTGTATATTTTGCCCATCTGTCAGTCTCCATCTATTAGAGATTTTAATTAGCACTGAGAAAGTAAAACCCATGTGTTCTTTAAAACAAAGCTAAAATTCAATTTATGGTCTCTCTACTTATTATTATTCTTGTCTATCCTTCACTAGTGAAGTGATTGTTTTCCAAGAGTCCTATGAGACCATTTTGAGGATCTGCAGATATCATGGCATGTCAGGCATTTGTTGTCTTGTGGAATGCCTGATTATTATGATCAGTTTAGTCATGGTGTGTTCTTTTTGCCGCTTTCGCTTTTCATCTTCCCTGTCGTTGGGCTTCAAAATGATGGGATCCTTCCCAAGACATTGCTGCCACCTGGTTCAACCAAAGGCAGTGGTCAGTCAGAATTTGATGTTAAAAGTGCTTTGTTTCATGGTGGTTTTCTGCATATCCTTGAAGTGTTAGTTCTGTCTGCTGCCCTGATTAAGTTGGGAGAAGATCACCTCCTTTGGTAGCCTGGTATCTGACATCTGAACCGTATAACCAACCCCAGTGAAGTGATGGTGGATAATCATAGTCTCAAAGCTTGAGGTGTCTGTTTGTGAGAGGACATTGATGTTAGTGTGTCTGTCCTGTCTTAATTTATAAGATTGGCAACATTGATAATATGAGTGCAGTGCTTTCAGGTACCCCCTATATGTTGTCTATGGTTCAACCCTGTATGTAAGGAAGGATTCACAATCATATGGTGGATCACAAGCTAGATTTAAATTTTAATGTCATACTTTATTCCACAGGTGGCCCAAAGCATATTTCAGGTGATGCTGGTTTTCTTCATAGACATAGAATGTAGAAAATAAGAGCAGGAGGAAGACATTTGGTCCTCTGAGTCTGCTCCACCAAGCATTATGATTATGGCTGATCATCCAATTCAGTAGCCTGATCCTGCCTTTCCCCCCCATATCCATTGATCCCCTTCACATCAAATGCTATATCTAACTGATTCTTGAAAACGTTCAATGTTTTGGCCTCAACTATTTTCTAAAGTAGTGAATTCCAGACCACTCTCTGGATGAAGAAATTTCTCCTCATCTCTGTCCTAAATGGTTATCAATATCAGTCTTCTATGAAAGATAACCTCCAAGATATTGAATATATTCTACATTTTCCAGGCACTCATCATGAATCCCTATCAACGGGGCTGGGGATTGTGCATTTGGAGCTTGCTATTGGAGGACTTTGGTCTTCTGAATATAGAGAGTATATGTGATCTGATCGTAAACCTCAGTTGCAAAGAATAACTCTACCACTAGCTTCAGAATTACATTTTACTATTTTAAAGGTATAAGTAAAAGTTATTGGTTTCGTTATTCACAGTATTCTCAAATATTAAATTTGTTCAAATTAGACTTTGCTGAAATTTCAGGGAGAAATCATCTGAAAACATGTGACCTTGCATATAATAGCCACAGTTTTTCATAACTATTACAAAAGATTTGAAAAAGATTTGACTATGTGTATTCATGATGCAAATTCTTACTAGATGTACAAACTTGAAACCATAGGTTTTAACCTTCATTATTAGAACCTTAGAAATTATTTATTTTTACGTTTATTTGGTTTCATATTTAAACTGTCCTTGTCAACCTGTCTGCAGGCTTTGACATGGTTGACTAAGCCATTCAACATCTCTCCACTGCTGTCCAACTGGGTAGGACTACAGTGACCTGGGTTTTGTTTTTATCTATCTTAGACAAAGCATTGCCTGAAATGGCTTCTCCTTCCTCTCTCTTGCTATTATCCTTGGTGACCCCCAGGGATCTATTTTGGCTATCTCTAATATCTATTTGCATGCTGCTCCTAAAATGTGTAAATTTTTACTTATGTTCTGACAATGTCCAGTTTTACCTCACCACCATACCTTTCAAATCCTCCATTGTCACTTAATTAACAGAATACTTGCTTGACATCCAGTACTGGATGAGTAGAAATTTCCTCTAATTATTGGATAGACTGAAACCATTGTCTTTTGTCCACCACAACAAATTACATTTCATAGCGATCAAATCTATTCCTCCCCTGATGAGAGATGAGATTAAATCAACCTGTTTGCAACTTCGGTGTCATATTTGATACTGAGATAAACTCCTAATAACATTGTTATACCATCACTAAGGCTACCAATTTTCACCAGTGTAACTCTGGTTACACTGGTTACAAATTCACACCTGCCTTAACTTATGTGCTGCTGAAATCCTCATTTAGGTCTTTGTGACCTTTAGACTTGGTTATTCCAATGCAATCATGGCTGGCCTCCAACATTGTATCCCCCCGGTACTGAATCTTAAGGTCTTCCAAACTCTGTTGTCCTAGTCTATCTACCAATTACCCTTGTGCCTGCTGACTTACTCAATTTTTTGGTTAAGCAACACTTCAATTTTAAAATTCTTATCCTTGTTTATAAAGCCCCCCAGGGCCTTTCTTCTCTTCTTTTCCCCTCTATAATATCCTCCAGCGCCACAAACTCTGAGATATTTGCAGTCATCTAATTCTGGCCTCCTGAACATCTCTGAATTTATTTGTTCCACTGTTGCTTACTTTGGCTTCAGCTGTCTGGACCCTAAGTTCTGGAATTCCTTCCTTAAATCTCCTGTGCCCTTCTAGTACTTCTTACAATGACCTGTTTGACCCAAGCTTTTAGCATCCATCCTAACATTGCCTTATGTGGTTCAGTGTCAAATTTTGCTTTATAATTCTCTGTGAAGCACTTTGAAAAGTTTCATTACAATAAAGGCAATATGTGCATGCAAGTGTTTTATATATCTATCATCCCTAGTGATTAAGTAGTTTGAGAGAATTTACATCATTACCTGCAAATAATTGTTGTAGAACACAAAAGGAAAATTCTGAACTGTACACCAGAATCGGAAGGGAGAAAATGTAGCACATTTCATACTTTAAAAAGTCAAAAATGTTAACTAGTTTTTTTTTTCTAAGCTTGCTCAGTTTTCAGTTATCCATTGTTGTGTTCATTTTATTATATTACTTTGTTCATTTTGTTTTGTCATTCTTCATAGCCTTACTAAGATGTCAACCTCTTATCTCCTTAATTGTATGAATGAATAGTTCATTTTAAAATATTTTTGTAAAGTGTGAAATACTATTTAGAAAGTGAAGCATTCCCATCAAGCACAGTCATAAATTACTTAGAAGTACAATGGAGACTTGGTTTACATTCATAAATGAGGAATCCACCAGAGTCTGAATGAAGCTGTCTGCTGCAATGAATGAAAGTCTTAGGAGATTCCGGGTTTATTGTATTTAAATTTTTTTCATTTATTTAATCTTCATTTATTAGAAGGATATTGCCATTAACCAACAAAGGAAAAATCAACCGGGACGTGACCTTTGAAAGTTTTATAGTTTAATTAGTCGGCTCAGAAACAAACCCTCTTTCAGATCGTGGAAGATCATACCCACCCTCTCCCCCAATTGCAAATCTATGGGTTTTGGCTGCATTTCCATTTCCTGGTGAATCCTAGTTATGGCAGCCTTTTCCCCCTTCAAAGAAGGATGCTGCAGTGCATCAGTCAGCTTCACAAGGAAAAACATCTGGTTTTATCATGCATGAAAATGAATAGCATATTCCATTTTATAGCTATTCCTTCAAACTACAGAAGAATGAGTGATATGACTAAGCGATACTATGTGATTTTGAGCTCAGTTTCACCTCTGAACTATTACTAAAACCATTTTCTTTCACTTCATCAGTATTGCCTGCCCCTGTTTCCATTTCTTTCCTTCGGCTAAAATCATTAGACAAAGGTTTGATTTTTCCAGCATCCTCCCAGTTAGTTTTTTTCACATCAAAACTTCACAAATTTCTACTAATCAACATCCAGTGCTGTCCAGCACAGAGCTTCATGTTCCTATCAACCTACATTCTCCAAGCGCCATTGGCTCCCTGAGCTCCAGGGCAATAATTTCCAAATTCTGGCACTTGTTTACAAATTATTCCATGGACTTACCTACAGTTGCCGATTGATCTTCTGCCTTACATTTCCTCTTTTATAGTATTAAGCAGCTCCTGATCCATTGTTTCTTCCATTTCAAATGGCTCCTTGTTTAGCTATTTATTCTTGGTATCAAGGGTTCTCTGTCCAGTCACTCCGATTAATCACCTCTCTCCCTGCTTCCAAAAATTGCCTCACAACTCCTCCTCCTCAACTGTGCTTTTGTTTTCAATCTGATCTTTTTAGTGGCCCTCCCACATCCTCATACTTGATGTCACCATAATTTTTTTCCCTCTAATATTAAGACTGAAAATCCGCAGGGATTGAATCTGTGTTGGGATCTGGCTCAGTTAATAACTGTGAGGTTTGCCAGTTCTGACGGAGTGATGTCTAGATTTCAAGAGACTACTTGTAACTTATGTGGAAGTAAAAATTGATCTCTTATATTTGGACACGTGTTCGTCTTAGATGGATTCTTGCATTTTCCTGGTTGCTGAGATATTGCAGGGCTCACTCCTATCAAAGTCAAAGTAGGAGTCCATAGGACTAATCACAGATTTTTTATCTTAGAACCATTGAAAATTACAGCTCAGAAACAGGCCTCTTGGCCTTTCTTGTCTGTGCCGAACCATTTTTTGCCTAGTCCCACTGACCTGCACTTGAACCATATCCCTTCACACCCCATGGGTTCATCCATGAACCCATTCAAGCTTTTCTTAGATGTTAAAAGTGCCCCCACATTTATCACTTTATCCGGCAGCTCATTCCACACTCCCACCACTCTCTGCGTGAAGAAGCCCCCCCCCCCCGCCCAGTATTCCCTTTAATCTTTTCTCCTTTCACCCTTAACCCATGCCCTGTGGTTTTTTTTCTCCCCTAGCCTCAGTGGAAAAAGCCTTCTTGCATTCACTCTATCTATACGCCTGTATCAAATCTCCCCTCATTCTTCTATGTTCCAGGGAATAAAGTCCTAACCTATTCAATCTCTCTCTGTAACTCAGCTTTTCAAGTCCTGGCAACATCTTTATGAATCTTCTCTGCACTCTTTCAACCTTATTTACATCCTTCCTGTAACTAGGGTGACCAAAACTGTACACCATACTCCAAATGCGGCCTCACCAATGCCTTATACAACCTCACCATAACACAATTTTTATATTCGATATTCTGATTTATAAAGGCCAATGTACCAAAAGCACTCTTTACGACCCTATCCATCTATGACATCACTTTTAGGGAATTCTGTACCTGTATTCCCAGATCCCTCTATTCAACTGCACTTTTCAGAGTCCTATCATTTACCCTGTGTGTTCTACTTTGGTTGGTCCTTCCAAAGAGCAATACTTCACACATATCTGCGTTCAATTCCATTTTTCGAATTGGTCCAAATTCCTTTGCAAGCTTTGAAAACCTTCCTCACTGTCCACTATACCTCCAATCTTTGTATCATCAGCAAATTTGCTGATCCAATTTACCACATTATCATCCAGACCATTCATATAGATGACAAACAACAATGGACCCAACACCAATCCCTGCGGCACACTAGTCACAGACCTCCACTCAGAGAAGCAATCCTCCATAACCACTCTCTGGCTTCTTCCATCAAGCCAGCGTCTAATCCAATTTACTACCTCCCCATGTATACCTAGCGATTGAATCTTCCTAACTAACCTCTCATGAGGGAACTTGTCAAAGGCCTTACTGAAATCCAGGTAAACAACATCCACCACTTTCCCTTCATCCACTTTCCTAGTAACCTCCTTGAAAAACTCTAATAGATGGGTCAAACATGACCTACTATGCACAAAACCATGTTGACTCTCCCTAATAAGCTCCTGTCTATCCAAATATTTGTAGATCCTATCCCTTATCACACTTTCTAATAACTTGCCCACTACCGATGTCAAACTTACTGGCCTATAATTTTCCGGATTTCTTTTGGAACCTTTTTTTAAACAACGGAACAACATGAGCCACCCTCTAATCATCCTCCGTGAATACTGATATTTTAAATATGTCTGCCAGGACCCCTGCAAGTTCAACTCTTCCTCAAGGTCCATGGGAATGCTATGTCTGGAACTAGGGATTTATCCACTGATTCACCTCAAGACAGCCAGTACCTCCTCCCCTTTAATCTGTAAAGATTCCATGATCTCCCTACCTGTTTGCCATAGTTCCATAGACTCCATGCCCGTTTTCTCAGTAAATATGGATGCAAAAAACCCATTTAGTATCTCCCCTATCACTTTTGGTTCTATACACAGTCTACCACTCTAGTCATCAAGAGGACCAATTTTATCCCTGACTATTCTTTTGCTCTTTACATAACTATAGAAGCTCTTTGGATTTTCCTTCACTCTGTCTGCCGAAGCAGCCTCATATCTTCTTTTAGCCCTCCTGATTTCCCTCTTAAGTAGCTTCTTGCACTTTTTATACTCCTTGAGCATCTGATCTGTTCCTTGCTGCCTGTACATTTCATACAACTCTTCCTCTTAATCAGTGTTATAATCTCCCTGGAGAACCAAGGTTCCTTATTCCTATTTATTTTGCCTTTAATCCTGAAAGGAACAAACTCTGCACTCTCAAAATTTCTCCTTTGAAGGCCTCCCACTTTCCATATACATTCTTACCAGAGAACAGCCTGTGCCAATCCACACTTCCCAGATCCCTTCTCATTTCATCAGATTTGGCCTTTTACCAGTTCAGAACTTCAACAAGAGGACCAGATCTATCCTTATCCATGATCAGGTTGAAACTAATGGCATTATGATCACTGGATCCAAAGTGTTCCCTCACACTCACATCCATTTCCTGCCCTAACTCATTTCCCAATAGGAGATCCAATCCTCTCTCATTGGCACCTCTGTATACTGATGTAGAAAATTCTCCTGAACACATTTTACAAACTCTACCCCACCTAAACCTTTAAGAGTATGCGAGTCCCAATCTATATGTGAAAAATTAAAATCCCCTACTATCACAACTTTGTGTTTTTTGCAATTGTCAGCTATCTCTCTGCTGATTTGCTCCTCCAATTCTCACTGCCTGTACGTAGCAGGGTGATCTATAATACAACCCCATTAATGTGGTCATACGTTTCCTGTTTCTCACCTCCACCCACAGGGCCTCTGTAAACAAGCTCCCTAATCCATCCTGCCTGAGCCCCCCCCCCCCCCCCCCCCCCCCCCCCCCAAACCTTTTATCCTTTGCCTCTATCATGCCTGAAATATTGGAACTTGGAAATTTGAGCTGCCAGTCCTGCCTCTCCTGTAGCCAAGCTTCACTAATGGCTATACTGTCATATTTCCACGTGTCAATCCATGCCTTCAGCTCATCTGCCTTCCTCACAAAACTCCTGGCATTGAAATAGACACATCTCAAGATTATTTCCACCACACTCAACCCTTGCATTTGTGCTTTTGCTTGAACTAACCCGTCTTTTTACCCAGCTCTATTACCTGCTCTGGCACTCTAGTTCCTATCCCCCTGCAAATCTAGTTTAAATGCTTCCCAATAACACTAGCAAACCTCCCTGCAAGTATATTGGTCCTATCTTGTAAGGAGCATTACAAAATACAAGTGATTGTTTTCATATTTGTCTGTTATATTGATGCAGCAGTTTTTTGGGACACTTGCTGGATTTCTTGCTTAGGAATTCTAGAAGGCAGCTTCCTGGAATGGTTTGGTTGGCAAAATTCTTGCCAACTCTAGATAATAAGCACTTTGTTCTAGCTTAAAATGTATTTGCCAGAATCACACCAATTTTTGAACTACTTTGATATATAAAAGTAGCCTGTGGAATTTGAACAAATTAGTAAATAACTAATTAATCGGTCTTTCTTTTGTAGAAGTTCATTTTGCACAGGCAAGATGCTTTCCTAACATGCTGTTAATTATTTTTGGAATCTTGTTGGAGTGTTTACTGTTGATTTTTGAGTGTTCTGTCTGTTGCTGAGGGCAACATGCTACGTCAAGTCTCCAGTCAAAGAACTAAAAATGTGATTCTGAATGAAGCCTTATTGTCTCATGTTGTAAGGTTGTTTGGTGTCACACAAAGAAGCCTGGAGGTTGTATGGTTAAACATTACGCATTTATAACTATATGCCTATCAAAGCACAGCCTGACGGGTGCTGTCACCATGCTGGCTTCTTCCAGACTCTACAACACACAGCCTACCAACATGTGATCCTCTACATTGTGCCACGGGCAGAACTATTCTCCAGACCCATATTAACTGTTGCTCTGCCTGAACATCCTTAATCTACATCTTACTTGACCATGCGAATATAGTGTCACTGAGTGGTCTTTCCCCAAAATTTGTAAATGAAGGATGAACTTATTTAAAAATATGGGGGAGTTAATACCTACTGTCCTACTTAAGTGACAATAATCTTGGTTTTTCATTACAAGAACACAGTGCAGCAGTTGAGCGAGGCATGTCTTATTTGCTAGTTTCAGTGTTTAAGTTCATTGCAAACTAAAATCTCTACTCCAAATTAATGTAAAATATATAACTGAGAGATGTATCTTTTTTATAGAAGGAAATTGAAGAAGTTATAGTTTGGTAACTGTGAATTTATTTACCTTCCTGTTAAATTGAATGTTTTGCATTACTTTCAGTTAATAATAGAAGTTTATTTGAATTATTCCTAATAGTTTCTTGCAGACATGGAGAACAATATACTATTTAGGGACGATATTGAATGCCAAAGACTTATTATGGAAGCAATGAAATATCACCTGTTACCAGAGCGACGAAATATGCTGCAGAGTCCTCGGACTAAACCTAGGAAATCTACCGTCGGTGTGCTGTTCGCAGTTGGAGGAATGGATGCAACAAAAGGTACTGAGAATTGAATAATTTTGAACTCGTTGAATTTTTTTGGCACTAATCTCTCCTGCTCAATATTGCTGGCTGATGTGTGTGTTTTTAACAGATTTTATGATATTGAGAAAGCAGTTTACAGTGATGAGTTCATATTTTGTTATTGATGTTCCAGCTGTGTTAAAGACATCTCTTTGCTTGTAAACCAAATTAGGTTTTTTACAGGCTGTTTCTTCAGAATGCCAGCTCTCCCAAGTAGAGCAGCTGCCATACAGTTGCATCTAATCCTGTATAGTTAAGAAGATATCTTTATTTATACAGTCCTGCATTTGGGTAATACTTGTTTTGCAAGGCAATTGAACTCGTTGATTGTTTAAAGCGATGCAAAGTGTTTTGATCGCAGCTGATGTTAATATTGGACAAATCAGATGAATTCTGACCTGAAAGATCATAGCTTTTTTTGAGAAACCATGGAGATAAGTTACTGAACAAAAGTCAGCTGATATACTTTTAATACAAAAAGTAAAATATTTATCAAACAAAAAAAACTTGTCAAAAAATGATTTCCAATATTCATTATTCATTTGCCTCAACTATATCTTTGCTGTTACACATAAATTTGGAAAAATAAAACAATTTAGCATATTTATTTTATAATCTACTATTCAGGATAAGTATGCAGTACTTTACCAACTGACAAACCTGTGGGCAGACATACTGCATTCCAAAGTACATGACAGATGCAACCTAAAGTGAAGCCAAGCTGCCAGAGGCGTTTTTAAAAATCTTACTGGTGCAGTATTTCCCATGCAAATCGAAGAACTATGGGGTAGTCATCCAACCAACTGTAGGGGAAAAGGAAGAAGATATACAATGTCTTTATAGTCCTCAGTACACTATACAAAGGCAGAACAAACCCAACAATTCTGTCCAATCCTAACCTCTTCATGAAATCACAGAAGTGCTGCAGCATTTATGACACTATATGCTGTCTCTCTTTGTCTCTAAAATTTACAATACCAAAGCATTTAAACCATAACTGTTACTTTGGTGAGGGCTAAATCTACTCAATAAAAACATTGGAATGGTGGGAATCATCCAAGAAGATATGAAACAAAAATGATATCAATTAGTTTTATCAAAAGCCAATATTATGGTAAATACCTGAGGCAGTATTGAGAGTTTTAGTGTACAGCTGAAAGTGCTATATTTGACCTAGAACTGCTGCATGCTGCCACTGGATGCCAGAAGTGGGGTAATTGATCTATCCCTTGATGCTAGTGCTCCTTCCTTTGATAAACACAACATTCATTGAAGTGAGAAATAGAAATGGTACACAAAGTACGCATACTATTTTATCAATCTGGAATAAGGCACATGTGCTAATAGGGGAAAAGGTTCACAAGTTCCTGATCAATGTAACATATTGGAACTAATAAACGAGCCAATGAACATAGCCAACGTATTCAAATGTTGTTTGTGTCCAGTCACTAGAAAGCAATAATTATCAAAGTAAAATAATATTGAAATAAAAAAGCTAAATTATTAAAATATAAATTGGGGATGTGATGCTGAAACTGTATACATTCTGATCAAATAGTACCTTTTTCCGCTTCTGATTGTGTAAACTTAAATGTCTCTTCTATGCTTTAACAATGTGTAGAAAACAGCCATATGGCTGATCATTAATGTCAAAGAATTGAGTTCTATGG
This sequence comes from Sphyrna mokarran, assembly GCA_024679065.1. Taxonomy (NCBI): domain Eukaryota; kingdom Metazoa; phylum Chordata; class Chondrichthyes; order Carcharhiniformes; family Carcharhinidae; genus Sphyrna; species Sphyrna mokarran. Next base: position 87,836,410 of record JAGIQG010000001.1, on the reverse strand, counting down.
AAGGGCTGGCAAAACTTCATCTTATCAGTTTTGAAGATGCAAACAATGAAGCCTCAGATATATGTGACATTAAGCAGCGTAAAAAAGATACATCTAGAACACCAATTGAAATTAAACCATAAGAGTGGGACAAAGGAAATAAGCCCACGTTGGCAGAAAGCAAATTAATTATTATAACAATTTTTTTCACATAAACAATAATCCTGTTAATCGGATGCAAGGACTGGGAGTTGTCAGAACCATTCGATCAAACATCACTTTTATCCTTTATATTTGCGTATGAACTTACATAGAACATAGAACAATACAGCACAGAACAGGCCCTTCGGCCTTCGATGTTGTGCCGACCAATATAAAAAGCAATGCCCCTCCAAACTAAACCATTCCCTTCTCTTCCATATACTTATCAATTAACCTCTTAAACGCCACCAAACTTGGCGCATCTACAACAGCTGCAGGCAGGGCATTCCACTCCCTAATCACTCTTTGAGTAAAGAACCTACCTCTGATATCCGTCCTATAACTCATACCCCTTAATTTAAAGCTGTGTCCCCTCGTGCTAGCTTTCTCCATCCTAGGAAAAAGGCTATCACTGTCCACCCTATCTAAACCTCTAATCATCTTATATGCTTCAATAAGATCCCCTCTTAGCCGCCTCCTTTCTAACGAAAACAACCTCAAATCCTTCAACCTCTCTTCATAGGACCTGCCCTCCATACCAGGCAACATCCTGGTAAACCTCCTCTGTACCCTCTCCAATGCCTCCACATCTTTCTTATAATGTGGCGACCAGAACTGCACACAATACTCCAAGTGCGGCCGCACTAGAGTTTTGTACAGTTGCAACATGATGCTGCGGCTCCTAAGTTCAATCCCCCTACCAATAAAAGCTAAGACTCCATATGCCTTCTTAACAACTTTATCCACTTGACTGCCTACTTTCAGGGATCTATTGACACATACACCAAGATCCTTCTGTTCCTCAACACTATTAAGAGCCCTACCATTAGCCCTATACTCTACACATTTATTGTTCCTGCCAAAGTGCATTACCTCACACTTTTCCACATTAAACTCCATTTGCCACCTCTCGGCCCAGCTCTGCAACTTGTCCAAGTCACTCTGTAAACTAAAACACCCCTCTTCACTATCTACCACACCACCAACTTTAGTATCATCTGCAAATTTACTGATCCATCCCTCAATACCCTCATCCAGATCATTTATAAAAATTACAAACAGCAGGGGCCCCAAAACAGACCCCTGAGGCACACCACTCGTCACCGAACTCCACGATGAATATCTCCCATCAACCACCACCCTCTGTCTTCTATCTGTCTTCTAACTTGGGGCAGAAATTTTTAAATGGAGTTCTTAGCTTCTAAGAGTCACAGCTACAACTATGCTATTTAGTTTTAATTAAAAACTCAATATATAGTAAGCCACTAAAATGCAGATTTTTAAAGAATCTTCGCTTTTGCTCACAAGAACTTTCTGGGATTTTCATGAATCATTGCAGCTGCTCTATTGAGAATGGTAAATGCATTATCTGGTTAATTTTGGGCAGTGTTGTAGCTATTTGCAGATTTGTCAGGATTTGGAAATAAAGTGGGAAAGCAGGATGTTGTGATTATTCTTCAATTTTGCACCCATAACTGTAGAAGGTTCTAAAGAAATGTAACAAGTCGCTGTGAAAATTTCAAAGCTTTATTGCTTTGATGCTTTCTTGAATCATGTGCCTGGATATCTGTAGAAAATATATACCATTCATATCTTCATTGCACACAAGCCTGTTCTTGAACTTATAGATTCAACACTGCTGCAAGTTGGGACTTTGTGTACTGTAACAAAGTAATTACAGTTATAATTGTATACCTGCAGCTTAAATCACCTCAAACGTACATAGCATTGCACATCTTCCCTAGTTCTTTATTTTCATCTGTCATGCATTCTTTAAGATCTAATATAGGCCCAAGAGATTGACTTCCATTTGTTTAATGAAGACATTCATCTTGACTTGTCCCCATTTCTCTCAATTTCACAACCGCCTTGATGCTGCCACCCTGCTCTGTCTAATGCATAAAGGCTGATTTTAATCTGGAGCTGCTCTGATGGAGTCTTTTGTATGAGACACTAAACTGGCATTGAAGAAAAGTAAGGAAGCTCACCTGGTGGCCTAGCCAATACCACTAAAATGGGCAGTAATTATTGTCCCAAAGAAATCTGGCATAATAGGGATACGCAGCATGCATTTGTTAGGGGGAGGTCGTTCCTTACGAATCTGGTAGAATTTTTTGAGGAGATGACGAAAATGGTGGATGAAGGGCGTTGATGTCGTCTGTATGGATTTTGACAAAGTCCCTCATGGGAGGTTAGTTGAGAAGGTTAAGGCTCACGGGATACAAAGACAGATAGCTAGATGGATAAGTAACTGGCTTAGTAATAGGAATGATGTAAAGATGCCGGCGTTGGATTGGAGTGGTAAGAACTCAGTAAGAATTTAGCAACACCAATTATTAATCCAACCGATTTATTTGATAGTAAAAAAGCGAGCTTTCAACACTCCCGTGTCTTCATCAGGCAAGTGCAGTGTTCTGGTCTGCAATAGCACACATCAGCACAGACAGTCAGAGATTGCTGATTAGAATGCGAATCCTTACATCTAACCTGCTATTCAAGTGTTAAAGTGGCTAACAATGTGTGTGAAGGGGATCCTGAGCATTGTTAGAGAGTTGTGTATTTTCTCCAGACAGCACAGTAAGTGAGGTTTTTTGCTAACCCAGGCAAGTTACGGGGGTTACAGATAGTGTGTCATGAAGCCAAGATCCCTGTTAAGACCGTCCTCATGTGTGCGGAGCTTGGCTATCAGTCTCTGTTCAGCGACTCTGCGCTGTCGTGTATCACGAAAGCCCCCTTGAAGAACATTTACCCGCAGGTCGGAGGCCGAATGCCCATGACTGCTGAAGTGTTCGCCCACAGGAAGGGAACTGTTTTGCCTGGTGATTGTTGAGCGATGCTCATTCATCCGCTGTCGTAGTGTCTGCATGGTCTCCCCAATGTACCATGCTTCGGGACATCCTTTCTTGCAACGTATTAGGTAGACAACGTTGGCCGAGTTGCAAGAGTATGTACCGTGCATCTGGTGAATGGTATCCTCACGTTTGATGATGTCGTCCATGTCTATGATCCGGCATGTCTTGCAGAGGTTGCTGTGGCAGGGTTGTGTGGTATTGTGGTCACTGTTCTCCTGAACCACACAACCCTGCCACAGCAACCTCTGCAAGACATGCCGGATCATAGACATGGACGACATCATCAAACGTGAGGATACCATTCACCAGATGCACGGTACATACTCTTGCAACTCGGCCAACGTTGTCTACCTAATACGTTGCAAGAAAGGATGTCCCGAAGCATGGTATATTGGGGAGACCATGCAGACACTACGACAGCGGATGAATGAGCATCGCTCAACAATCACCAGGCAAAACAGTTCCCTTCCTGTGGGCGAACACTTCAGCAGTCATGGGCATTCGGCCTCCGACCTGCGGGTAAATGTTCTTCAAGGGGGCTTTCGTGATACACGACAGCGCAGAGTCGCTGAACAGAGACTGATAGCCAAGTTCCGCACACATGAGGACGGTCTTAACAGGGATCTTGGCTTCATGACACACTATCTGTAACCCCCGTAACTTGCCTGGGTTAGCAAAAAACCTCACTTACTGTGCTGTCTGGAGAAAATACACAACTCTCTAACAATGCTCAGGATCCCCTTCACACACATTGTTAGCCACTTTAACACTTAAATAGCAGGTTAGATGTAAGGATTCGCATTCTAATCAGCAATCTCTGACTGTCTGTGCTGATGTGTGCTATTGCAGACCAGAACACTGCACTTGCCTGATGAAGACACGGGAGTGTTGAAAGCTCGCTATTTTATTATCAAATAAATCGGTTGGATTAATAATTGGTGTTGCTAAATTCTTACTGAGTTCTTAGTAATAGGAGACAGAGAGTAATAGTGGAAGGGTGTTTTTCTAGCTGGAGGTCAGTCACTAGTGGTGTGCCGCAGGGCTCGGTACTGAGACCTCTTCTATTTGTAATACATATAAATGACTTGGAAGAGGAAGTAAGTGGAGTGATCAGCAAGTTTGCAGACGATACAAAGATGGCTGGATTTGCGGATAGTGAGGAGCAATGTCAGGCGATGCAGCAGGACATAGATAGGCTGGTAGCTTGGGCAGATGGAATTCAATCCTGATAAATGCGAGGTGATGCATTTCGGGAGAAAGAATGTAGGGGGGAGGTATATGATAAAGGGTAGACCTATTAAGAGTATAGAAACGCAGAGGGTCCTGGGGGTGCAGGTGAACAAGTCTCTGAAGGTGGCAGAGCAAGTGGAGAAGGTTGTGAAGAAAGCATATAGTATGCTAGCTTTTATAGGAAGGGGTATAGAGTACAAGAGCTGGCCTTTAATGTTGCAGTTGTATAAAACGCTGGTTAGACCTCATTTGGAATACTGCGTCCAGTTCTGGTCGCCTTACTACCGGAAGGACGTGGAGACTCTGGAGAGAGTGCAGAGGAGGTTTACCAGGATGCTACCTGGTATGGAAGGTCTGAGTTACGAGGAGAGGTTAGGCAAATTGGGGCTGTTTTCCTTAGAAAGACGTAGACTTAGAGGAGATCTAATAGAGGTGTACAAGATTATGAGGGTATAGATAGAGTAAACAGGGTTAAGCTTTTTCCTAGGATGGACTCAAATAGCACAAAGGGTCACGGGCTTAGGGTGAGGGGGGTAAGGTATAATTTGGATGCTAGAGGGAGTTTTTTCACACAGAGGGTGGTGGGGGTATGGAATGCGCTGCCAAGTAAAGTGGTGGAGGCAGGCACTCTGGAGTTATTTAAGAAATACTTAGATTGGCACATGAACAGAATGGGAATGGAGAGGTGTAGAAAACTGATTTAAAATAGGGATCATGAGGACTCCCTGGGAAGTGTGTAAATAGATGATGATATTGAGGTACTTATTTTTATCCTACAGGTGCTTTGGTCCACCTTGTTGTCTAACGAGGGGCATACACGCGATGGGTCGTGAGAGGACTGCTCTTGGATTTCTTTCGAGAGTATCCTAGTGCTTCACATCGTTAGTGTACGCTTGACCTGGACCATTTGATGGGCAACATGACAGCTCAGTGACTATCGCTGTGCTGTGCAGATACATGGATTTGGGCCTGTGTCTGTAGGAGTTTGCGCATTCTCCCCGTGCTTGCATGGGTTTTCTCCGGGTGCTCCGGTTTCCTCCCACATCCCAAAGATGTGCTCTTAGGCTAATTGGGAAAACAAATTCTCCCTAAATTGTCTCAAATTTGGTTTTCAATCCATAGATCTATAAACATAGACAGGGATCAAGGGTAGAGGTGGGAGCATCGGGGTGACGGCGCGGGCTCGTTGGGCCGAAGGGCCTGTATCCTATGCTGTTTTGTTCTTGTTCTTTGTTCTTTATAATCATACCTGCAATGCTATGTACAATTCTGGCTGCTATATTCCAATAAGGATATTAGGCATTGGAGGTATTATAGGAAAATGTCGCCAAATGATAGTTTACAAGATATGAATTGAGGTCAAAGAGATGGGTTATTTATTTTAGAGAAGAGAAACTGAAGAAAGATATTATCTCAGTTCTCAAGATTCCCTAACAAAATAAGTAAGTGTATCACTCGTAATTTAGTTCCCATTGTCTCAAACTATGGAACCAAGAGAAAATGGCTCAAGCTTGGAAGAGACAGTTTACATAGACTGTTTAGATTCAAATACTTTAACCCAAATGGTGAGTACACAGGATGGATTACTCAAAGAGGTGTTGGAGGCAGATATTGTGACAAAGCTTAGAAGAGAATTGGATAGATAATTGAGGATGAAGTGGAAATGCATGAGTAATGTTTTTGATTTCTGTGGCTGTCACAGCTTTAAATTAAAATACAAGTTTTCACAGTTGTGAACTTTAAACCCAAGAGCAACAGTTTTCATTAACTCTATGCATTAATTTTGATTCTGATTGTTGTACAGGTGCTACAAGCATTGAAAAATATGACCTACGTTCTAATACATGGACTCATGTAGCAAATATGAATGGGAGGCGGCTGCAGTTCGGTGTGGCAGTGCTGGATGACAAACTTTATGTTGTAGGTGGTAGAGATGGACTGAAGACCTTAAATACAGTAGAGTGCTACAATCCAAAAAGTAAAACCTGGAGTGTGATGCCTCCTATGTCTACACATAGACATGGCCTAGGTAAGTGCATCAGTCATTGAACATGCAAAAACTTTCAAAAGCAATTAGAGGCTGCACAATAACTTAATATTTTAGACTGTCATTCCTACTCAGTTATCTGCGCGGGCAGCAATTTTCTTTTAGCGAGAGAGAGAGAAAGTCAAGAGAACAAATTCTGACATAAATCACATTTCAAATCAGCTGAGCAGAATGTTGTTAATGTGACAACTATGATTAGTTTGTCCTATGATTCAACTAAACAAAAATGCAGAGGCAAACATATACAAATTGGAAGAGAAAATTGTTACTGTAAGTGTGTCAAACTTCTTTGTCAGCACTAGAGATTAGATGTAACAATATCTTACATTCAATTGTTGCTAATTTTTGTAATATAAGTAGTTCCTGACTATAATGTGCATCAACAGTATTGTATTTAAACAGTCACAATTACTCTTGTTGAGTTATTATTAATTTTACATTTAGTTTTGATCATGGTCTCTATCAACTGCTTGAACTTGCAGTGACAAAAATGTACATTTTACTACTTCTAAGACTTGTCCAGCTTGCAGTCAGCCCATTATAAAAGCAGATGTATTCAGAATGTCGATAACATGAACAAAAATAATGATTACGTAGCTCATAACTTGTATTTAGTTCTTAATTTTAAAAGTTCTTAATTAAAGTTCTTAATTAAATAACCTTGTGTGTGATGTCCTTCCATAATGGACACGCTACACGAAATCATCTGTGGAATTCATGCCTCTATATGGACTTACCAAAACTAAAAATCCCTGGATTCCCAGAACTAACATTTCCAAACTCAACACATAACAATAAGGACTGCAGAGAAATCAGTTCATCATAAGTGGATGTGAATAGCCACCATCCATTCCCCATCGCATAGCAATTGCTTTCATCTTCAAATCATTTATGTGAGCTAATGGACTATTGACCCGACTGAAACTGACTTCAGAAAACAAACCCTTCACTCTAGGAAGAAACAAGCCAGTCTACACAGAGGACTGTTGGTCACTCTCCTTTTCCACTTATTTTTATGAGTTCAAACTCTTTCTGCTGTTTTTAAGAATTTTTGGAGGCCCAGGGTTGATCGTTGGTACAGGTAGTGAAGAAGGAAAATATGGGCAGGAGAGGAGACCTTAGTGAAGGAAGGGGGCCTGCAATGGGCCCGGTGGATCCACAAAGGAGACACTTCCAGCTTGGACTGCCAGCAGCCCATTCCATGAAACCAGACATGCTGGACAGATGGCCCCAGCTTCTTGTCGCCACAGGTAGAAGTGAATTAGATATATAAGGGCATCAATTAGCCCATGAGCTGTTGTGCCTCCTGACACCTCCTCTGTCACTTATAAAATTGCGGTAGGGACGTTTTTAACTTACCCCTGCCAGACCTCAACTTATTAATCTATTCTCATTGAAAGTAGGAATAAGGAAATCTTCTTGGGCACAGAATCTCTTGAATTGATAGACTTGGTTTTATTTTGCAAGGTGCCATTACTGCATTAATTGTCAAATTTGTACAGCTTTCAATCTACAGTCTGTTGAAAAGGTTTTGCTTGTTTATAGGTGTGGAGGTTCTGGAGGGTCCTATGTATGCTGTAGGTGGACATGATGGTTGGAGTTATCTAAATACAGTTGAACGATGGGATCCCCAAGCTCGACAGTGGAACTTTGTTGCCAGCATGTCAGTGCCACGAAGTACAGTTGGTGTAGCAGTACTTAATGGAAAGTAAGAAGAAATTATTCTTGTAATTTATTCTTCATTATTGTGTATGTATAGGGAATTTCAAAAATCTCGCTATACCTAATCCATTTGTCAGCATTACTCATTTGCAGAGTTTTGTAAATGATGGATCCATGATCTGCTCTGTTAAAGTGGTGTGCTCATTATTGCTTTTATACTTTTATCCATTCAAGTGGATGATTGAATATTGAAATTCCCCAACCAAAACTTAGATAGTATGATTTATTGATGGCATTTATTTTAATGGTTTACTACCCCTGCAAACAGCAGAGCATAGCCAAATTTTTTTGTCCTCGTTCACGGCTGGGGTTTTCCGGTGTCGCTGAAAGGGAATGGTGTTTTGGCTGGAATGCCAAATTTTCCAATTCTCATTCGCACAAGAGCAGAGAATACCTTCCCATATCATTGAACATCACACCAATTCGTATAAAAACTATTAGAACACCTACTCTGAGACAGGAGGGCAGATCTTTGCTTTCAACAGCATGACTATTTGCATCATGGTACATATTGTTGCAGATCACTACTCCCATCACTTAGATTCATACGGTTTATCTCCAGCTAGCATTGAAAAATCAGCTTGTCTCGAGATTCCAATTTATGTTTCTACATTGAATTTGCTGACTTTTTTGTTCTTGGTAACAGCTACTTACTGCCTGTAAAAGGGTTATTGGAGATCAAAACTTTCAAATAAATTTTTGAATCTTTAAAAAGGCTGCAACATTATTTATCTTAGTTTGATTTAATGACTGAATACCTTTTAATTTTGATTCGCAGTCCTTTAAGATCTTTTTGCTCAACATATCCAGCAGGATCTTTTTTCCCTTCCTCCCTGCGTCTGTCAAGTTAAGCAAGAGGCATGTGATAATGATGGTGGAATTTCCTCCAAAGAAAGCTAAGTGCCATAATGACAAGAAAACTGGAGTGATCAGTGCTGGTCTGTCTGGCATGTTCCGGACCATAATCATCCTCAGTCATTTTTTTGGGAGAGTAGTGAATTGCATGCCGGTACTGATGGAGGGTGGGAGATGTCTAAAGACATCAGTGAGGCTGGCTGCAGAACGCTCAGGTGCCGTTTTGCAAGAGTGCTCCAATGTCATAGTGCAGTGGGAGACACCCTCCTGCCATGGACATCAGGACTTGCCTCACTGTTCATAGATAGAACCCTACAGCCTTTCGGCCCATCGAGTCTGCATCAAACACAATCCCACCCAGGCCCTACCCCCATTTCCCAACGTATTATACCGACTAATTCCTTTAACCTATGCATTCCTGGACACTAAGGGGCAATTTCTTAGCATGGCCAATCAACCTAATCCGCACATCTTTGGACTGTGGGAAGAAACTGGAGTACCCGGAGGAAATCCATGCAGACACTAGGAGAACATACAATCTCCATACAGACAATGACCTGAGCCGGGAATCGAACTGAGGACCCTGGAGCTGTGAAGCAGCAGTGCTAATCACTGTGTTATCATGCCACCCACGACACATTCCCCCATCTCCTTTCCAACACAGGTCAACAGATTCAGAGTCCTCCACATGGGTCCCTTGCCTGACCCCCAACATGCTTCCTGTTGTGTTCCTTTTTATGCTCCACCTCTGCACAAACCCCCTGCATAGTCCTCTCAACATAGCCCTCCCTGCATAGCTTCCCTAACATAGCCTCCTTTTCATACCCCCCACTCGGTCACATTGCCCTCTTGGGCTCTGCTCCAACCCACTGTCATAGGCCCCATTCTCTTGGCATTGCCCATGGCACACTGGCAGTGCCTAACTGGTGTGGCCATCATGCCTGCTCTCCACGAGTGGAGATCATTAGTTATTCATGCCATTCTCATGCAAAGCCAGAAGATTGCAGGAATCCAACGTCGAATGGGCTATGCATATTTAAATGTTACTTTAGCATGATCTGGTTTGCGCCATTAGAAAGTGACCTGGCTGCAAACTGTTTGGTGCTAGGCAAGGAATTGGTTTTTATGCCTGCAGACTATTTCCTGGAATAGACACAATCTGTGCCAAGTCGGAAGGTTGGAAAATCTCCCCTGATATTTCTGCCACATATTCTACATTATAACCATGGCTGCACTAATTAGGTGCTTCATTGGCTGTAAAGTACTTTGTGATGTAAGTGCTAAAGCAGATCTTTATTATTTGCTATTCTGAGCTCACAGCATCCAACAACGCCAGCTCAACATAGTACTATCAATTGGCTTCGTACGGCAGTCCCAATTCCTTCTAACCTGGTTCACTAAATTGATCCAAAACAGTGCAGATGAAACTTTAGAAATTTATAACATTTCAATATGATTATATAAAATGTTTTCAGAATTTTAAATTACCTAACCAACTAAATGTGTTGTTGCAATGTTGAATTAGCATGCACGTCTGTTACGTTTTATTACAGCATTAACAAAGCTCTTGAGTTCATGATTGGATTATTGGCTATGGTACAACTAATAGAATACAAAGGATAGCATTCCAAAATCGCACTTTATGAACTTTCAATCAACAAAAATCATCCGTGATGGAATTTTCCTGAATATCGGCAAAGGCTGATAATAGACAGGAAAAGCAGCGTTGAACCATAGACATCAATGGTGGCATTCTCCTCCATAACATCCTGGTCTTCGTAAAATTTTTGGGAAGGTTCCACAATGTTATGGCTCAGTCAGAGCTCTCCCTGCCAGCAACTTAATTCTTTGACGATTGTGATGCCATTTTTAAAGGCCACCCTGATACACTGAAATTAAACAATAACGCACATCCCCCCAGCCCTACCTTCAGCACACTGTCCGGAGTGCCAAGGGATGACCCTCTCCCTCTGAGCAATGCAATTACATAAGCTCCTGTGAGAGGTCTGCTCATCGGGTTCACACTTTGGGAGATCTGTCATGATTCATGACAGTCTGTATTCATGTCAACGTGAATGGACTTTCTTATGGGGCAATAATTCAGCCATAGAGGCCTGATAATGGAAGGTAAATATATGGAAATGATGTTCCTGATATCGAATCTCGAAAATTCAGGGATAAAGGTGCGGGGATGGTTGGTGCAAATAATCATGTTACACTTTTGTGTTGGCATGAAACATGTTTTGGGCCTCTTGCGAGATTTCTGCTCCCATCACCAAACCAGGCCAAAAAACATGGAAGCAGAAAATTCTGGCCCGGTTTAGCAGCATGTGCTCCTGACAGGTAAGGTTCCATGCACAGAGGGTGATTTTGTAAAGTTAATTGATCAGCATTAAGCTAAAGCAAATGCTGGTTGCATTTCTGGGAATGTTACACTTGATTTTGATTTTTTTTTTTAAGACTGTATGCTGTTGGAGGTCGAGATGGAAGTTCTTGCCTTAAGTCTGTAGAATGCTTTGATCCCCACACCAACAAATGGACTGCTTGTGCACTGATGTCTAAAAGACGGGGAGGAGTGGGAGTTGCCACTTGGAATGGTTTCTTGTATGCCATTGGAGGGCATGATGCACCAGCATCTAACCTCACTTCAAGGCTCTCTGACTGTGTTGAGAGGTAAATGAATTATTTCTCAATGACTGCCTACGATAAATGTGTATTATGATCTCATGTTAAGCACTATATACAGAAAGACTAAGTCTTTGTAGTTTTCAATAATCTCACATTTAAAAGATTATGGCAGGCAGTTAACAGCTACATGGCTAATACTGTGGTTTCCAGTAAGATACCATTGTTCAAAATTCAACTTTGACTGGACTTCTGCTTTTCATAGAGTAAGGATTTTATTGGATTGTAGAGGAAAGGAAACCTGCTTTAGAGATGAATATGCTTCAAAATTTTTTAATTGATAATGAACTAGCATGGACTAAACATTAGTGAAAATACGTGCAATCAAGCACCAATACCACCTACCCCCTCCCCCTCGACCCACCAGCACCCACAGACAAAAACAAGCACGATGTAACTGGATCTGGAGAATAAATTTGCAGTAGCAAGAGATATGTGAAAATAAGATTTGGATAAAATGGTATAAATAAAATATTAACAATTTGGTAAAAATTGCCAAATGAGGAAATAATTATTGATCTAAAATGCAGAATTTTGCAAAATAAAGCACCATGCAGTGACAAAATTAAAATTGAATGGAAAGTGGAAAATCTCTAGGGACAGAAAAAGATGCAAACTCTGGAATTAATTCTGCAAATTTGAATTGTCCTCCTGTATACATTTATGTTTAGCACACTGAATCAAGTTGGCTATTACCATAGATTGAATGCAGTGCAGAATTTTCCCATGATGATGATAAGTTTATTTCAATCTCAATAGGGCATTTTATTGTGTCTTTTTTTTATTTCTAAACTGTGTCTTTTGAAAGTAGATATACTGGAAACCATCTAAGTTTATGTATATTTAGATAATGAGTCGGCGCAACCAAGTTTGATTTTTTTTTAATGAATTCCATTTTATTATTGCTGGATCTACATACTCCCAGTAAGTGTAACTAATTTGATCCAAATCCTTGGTAGATGGTACCAATGCTGTTTGTTGGCTAACTACCAAGATTCCTTTCTTTGAAATTTATGTCCATCGCATTGATCTTTATATTTAATGTGGATATATAGCTCCTTTCCTCATATTAAATCTATTAAAAGGAATGCACTTGTGGAAGGCTTCTAGTTTAACTACCAAGAACAAGTAGCTGAGTGCAATTGAAGTGATAAAATTGAGATTTATTTGCAACCTCCTATACATAAGACCTAGCTGACTATAAACATGAATAATTGGCAGATTAAAACTTAATACTCATTGCTGAATGCTTGACTATTTGTCATAACTATTATTTAAGTGTTATTACTATATTGTAAAAGTTGAAAGCAAAAAGATTTTCAGTGAACATGAGTATTAAATTTCTAATATATCTAAATTATTTACATTCATGTTTTTGGGAGGAAAATGAGGCTTTTTAAGTTGACGTTTACGATCATGTCTCAAAGCATCCATACTTTAATTACTTATTTATCTCTAAAGTGCTGTCACAGACTGATTTCTTTATTCAGCATTGTATTATGATGAAGATATTAATAGAAATGAATTGACATATATGTAGGGAGTTAACAGCAGGTAGATAACAGCAATCTGGAGATGGTTCTGCAGGGATTGCACAATTCAGGCCCGAATACATTTTTCATTATGTAATAGCTGTTGATAATTACTTTTCTTAAAGAAGCAATTTCTCAGATATAAACCTAAAATTGTGTAGATTTTATTCCTGGTACACAATTTTGCTTTAAAGGAATAAGTGTTAGAGAATCGAGTAAAAAGGTTAACCAACCTTTTTTACAGCATTTCAATCTTTCCAACCATTAAAATGAATCAAGGAGTGCCACGAACTGAATGACCTCTAATCTTTTCTATCAAAACAAGATTTTGTGCTCCTACAAAATTAATCTTGTAGCCTCACAGCCAAATTAATGCTGCAAACTTCTGACATTTTTTATAGTTCTCATATACTGTACTAAATGAAAGTTTCAGGCCACTCTCCAATTCAATGTAATTTTAATGGGAAAATAATGATCCAGTCTCGTAGTAACATAGTAAGGGCCTAGGAGTCAGAAAGTCCCATGTGTTCTGCCAGGTAAGTCAGTTGACTACATTTATAACTTGGATATATACTGAGAAAGGAAACATTTGTACAATATGGGATAAAGCAGGGAAGTGGGACTAATTGGATAGGTTTTTCACAGAGGTAAAGGCACAATGGGACGAATGACCTGCTGTGGTATAAGATTTGATCATTTTATAATATTAAATTGAATCCACAGTTGGTAAAAGAACACACTATACTCATTTCAGAAGTTGGGCATTCATACTGAAGAAGTGAAGAACTGACTTTGATTTTGTTTTCATTTTAATGATATATGCCACTCCTTTCCACAGTCTGAAACCAATTATTGAAGGTTTTGGTGGAAGTTCTTACTTGAGGCTAATTGCAACCATTGCTTTCCAGTTTTGCAAAAATGTTGCAATAGTGACATTCAGTTGTCATTAGTATCTCAATTTCATTATTTAGTAACAACTAAATATTCTGATATGTTAATTGATTTTCACCTGATGGTAGGAAGATGCTTTTTCTGTATCTTGCAGGAAGTCCTCACTCACATCTACAAATGTTGAATTATCAGTGATCACAAAAATAAACTTAATGATCTAATAGAGAAAAGTGTCATTTTCTTGAAAGTACTTTTAAATCACTATTAATGGCAACATCTTTTCCAAGCACCTAAGTTTAGATAAAAATTGATATTTTGTGTTTCTGTAGTAATTTTTCTAATCAGCTAAATTCCAAAGCAATTCAGTTTGTTTTCTTAAACCAGTGTAACCCTTTCATTGGAAGGCTGAGTTTAACATTGGGTGCAGGGCAGGTAGGATAGTGAATCATTTTAAGTCTACGGCTCCCATTTCTGTGGCCTGACTAGAGAATTAACTTTATATGTCATGTGGTTTCATGTGAGTACAGTTTGTAAATGTAAACTTATTACTGTGCCTGAAGCATGGTTCAGAAGGTGTTAAATATTTGGATCTGATCAGAAAAATATGGCTATGCTTGCTTGCAGGTATGATCCTAAAACTGATACTTGGACATCAGTAGCACCAATGAATATCAGCAAAGATGCAGTTGGTGTCTGCTTGCTTGGTGATAGGCTGTATGCAGTTGGAGGATATGATGGACAGTCGTATCTAAACTCTGTGGATGCCTATGATCCACAAACTAATGAATGGATGCCGGTAAGTGTAACAATGTAGAAATTTATACATTTTTATTAATTTGAGTCATTTTGTTCTGCACTGTACATAATTCTAATCTTTTGTTCTTAAAAAATTTAGAACCCTTAAAATGTCTTATTGTTTATTCTTGCACTTAGTAAGCCCAAATGTTGTTTCTTATATTGTAGACAAATACAAATTCAACCTGTTGAAAAAAAATTTCCAATGCCTCCACTTAGCATAAAACATAACCAGAGAACTGTCTTCAAGAAGTTCTCTCAATGTATTATCATCCCAGCTCAGAAAACTGAAGCTTGGGTTACCTACCTGGTTCTCAGCTACCTAATAACACTAGAGAGGAATTTGGGAAGGGAGAGGGTAATCTAGTTGTCATAGTCCATGTTGGAACAAGCAACATAGGTAGAAATAAGGTGGAGGTGCTGCTGAAAGAGTGTCAAGAGATGGGCTGTAAATTAAAGAAGTAGGATCTCGAGGGTAACAATCTCTAAATTATTAGCTGCAGCATATGTGCAGATTGTCATAGGATGAAGAAAATTAACACATGGCTAAAGGGTTGGTATCAGAAACAAGTTCTTTTTCATTGGGCACTAGTACCAGTTCTGAGACAAGAGGGAGCTATATCAATGGAATGGACTCCACTGAACATATATATCAATGTTATGCATATATTTGCATATATCTAGCTGGGTAATATAGTATGGGCAAACCCCCCATTCGCAGTAATAGGGTGAAAGGCAAGTTTATGGAATGAATGCAAGATAGTTAACAGCCTTTTGAACTAGTCCAGCAATGTCGAAAAACTAATTAGGGAACAGGCTATTTTGAATCAAGTGTTGGCACCCATGGCTTTATATTTGAATTAATTTCCTTCTGGTAACTAGATCACATGAGTATTTATTTTAGAGAACTGTGCAAATTAGCAGGGTAAATATGTGGCGTTACGGGGATAGCACCTGGGTAAGATGCTTTATCAGAGTTAGTGCAGACTCAATGGGCCAAATGGCCACCTTCTGCACTATAGAGATTCTATGATTTTATTTCTCTGAATTGAGGTGTTTATCAGGAATGACGTTTTTGCCAGAATGACTTTTCCAGAATTCTCTTTTTTTATTTTGAGTTGAAAGGTACATTTTAAAACAAAATTGACTTGCAAAAATCAACATTCATGAAAATGTGCAGAGTAAAGTCCCCATGATTATGTACCACCCTTATTATATGGGCCTCTAATTTTGATTATACTCTGTCCCCACAGTATGGCAATGATTAGAGAGCTCAGAACAGCTCCAACAATGTTTTTTATCCCTGCCAGTTTCTTAGTTCCACCGAACTGATTCCTTGATTTACTGAGCTAAGATCCTATCAATCTAGCTTTGTTTTTTCCAATTTTCCCTGACTAGTCACTAATACATCATACCCTATTATCTTTGTTAATCTCACTGTCCCTTCCTGACCCACTCTGCATATTTTTACCTACAACACTGCTGTGGTTCAGAGCCTCAAAGGTTTTCTTGCTTTTGAATTTTTCCTTTCATGGAGCTTTCTACCATCCACTCCCCACTTTATTAGTTTAAAATCCTCCCTACCATCCAAATTATTTGATTCAAGTGGCCCCAGTCCAGTTTAAGTGGAGCCATAACAGCTCCTTCTTCCTGTGTCCCATATCACTTTCAACCAAATTTTGTAATCAGTTTATCCCTATGCCAGGTTGGTTAAGAATCCAAAAATGATAAATTTTTGAAGTGATTTAGAGCTTAATTCCTCAAACTATCTCAGCAGAATAGTTCTAGCTATGTCATCGCTTCCCCTATGGACTACAGTAACTGGGTCTTTCCTCTCCCATTTGTAATCTATCCTCAGCCTTAGGGAGCTGTCATTAATCCTGGCACCAGATAGGCAGCACAACTTTAGAATTCCTGATTGCAGTAGCTGAAGAAAGTATGTATCCCCTATCACTGCCGCATTCCTTTTCACTTCTGCCATTTGAATGGCTTGCCAAAAGGACAGAATGGATACTGCATCTTTATGTCCTTAGAATGTGTAAAGATGTTGGCAAGTGGCAAGATTCTAGATCAAAATTAGCAGGTTCAGTCTCCTGTAGCCAGATACTTGCCTTCTGATGAAATTGCCACAGACAGGATGTGCCCGAATGTTGATCTCCAGTGGTCAGGTGCCCATCCACCCTATAGAACTGGTTATCACCTTCTAAGTAAGCCATACTTGAAATAAAAACAGAAAATGCTGAAAAAATTCAGCAGGTCCAGCAGCATCTGTAGCATGGGGAACAGAGTTAATGTTTCAAGTCCAATATTAACTCTACTTCTTTCTCCACAGATGTTGCCAAACCTGCTGAATTTTCCAGCATTCTCTGTTTTATTCCATATTTCCATTGTCCAGAGTATTTTGCTTTTATTAAAGTGCATTATACCTGTTGGTCAACATTAACCTTCATCAGTATATTCTTGATCCCATAACATTCTGACTTGCAGTCTTATCCTCTTGTCCCTGACCATTAAGCAACTCTAAAATTCAACTTAATCTGAGGGGTGTGACAGCCTTCTGAAAGTGCCCAAATAATTGTCCCTCTCCCAGGATGCCCTGTATTGTCGGAAGCTGTAACTCCAACGCAGAAATTCTGAATTGGAATTCCTCAAGCTACAGGTTTGGTTGTCTGGGGTTGCCACACTCTCCATAAACCTCCACGCTCTGCTATTATGACACACCACTTGCAATGCCATGTCTACTGGAGATTGAAAAAGAAGAACAAGCAACATCTCCATATCCCAATTGCACCAAATTCTGACTTTAATCCTCTGGTAACAAAGTGCTGTTTTGCTGCCACACCAAGATCCTAAATATTATGTTCCCCTTTTCTGATCTATCTTCAGGTCATATTGGGTTATTCTTTCCCAGCAAATCATTTTCGTTTCTAAGTCTTCAAAGTTTAAATATCATTTGTCCTTTTTTTTTACTGTTGTCTTCATTTTGAGGACTCGTGGAGTGTTTCTGCTATATTACAGTTCTGTTTTGTTACATTTTGATTGCACAAATTATTCAAAACAAAATATTTTTCACTTCCTTGTCTTCATATTTAAATTGTACAAAAATAAAGCTGTTGTAAAGAATTGGTAAAATGAAATTAATTGAAGGCATTTGACAGTGAGTGAGGATTAAATATTTATTGTGCCTCCAATTCTATTTTCAGGAAGTTAAATACGCTTCTGTTTTTTTACAGGTTGCACCACTGTGCCTTGGAAGAGCTGGAGCATGTGTGGTCACTGTTAAACTTTGATTTTTTAAAATATAAATTTTGTATTTTGACCATTCCACACGTTCGTTGAGAAATAAACTTGCGACATCCCCCCATCTTTATTGGAAAATGAAAGAAAACTGAAAATTTATCAAATGTTAACGTGCTCAAAATTTATTGAGGCCTAAATATCTGTTTTATTAGACAATTCTGTTGAGCCTTAGAGTAGAAAATCCCAGTTTGTAATTGGCACACACAATTTCAAACACCAAGGACTGGATCTTACCAGCCAGCTGCAGACAAGAAAACAGGCAGATGGACATGTAAGTTAGGATTCCATTCACATTGTACACTGTCTAATCCCATCGTAATTTGACAGACAGTGAGAAGGTGTCACGTGGACTGCCCACTCATGATCTAACTGAGACTCAATTAATACCCTATGAAAGGCCTCATCCTGCAGCCATCCCAATTTAACTGGTGGCAGAATTCCAAATTAAATGAATTTGCAGAAAAAGGTATAGTCTGGCAGGTTTAATCCTGCAAGTTGCTAGTCAGTGAATGGGTGGGAGGTAGTGGGGTTGTGATACCTCCTTCTCAAACACTGTGGCAATCAGAAGCCCTCCACACAGTGTTACCTCCTTTCCTCTGTCCTGTTTGACGTGACCGTCCTTGTTGAGACCCGCCAACCCAGCTCTAGCAAGATTCCAGACTTGCCTGGGTTTGGGGGAATCCATGGTTCCACTTCTACCCAAGGCTCCTGGGCTATCAGCAGTGGACACCAATGCTTGTGTGGTACAGGGCTACTTGCCTTCAATTGGCTGACGCTCTATGAGACAGCATTTCCTCCTGGAGATGGGCTGAATTCCCACCTCATTCTAATTAAAGTGCCATCACCAGAAAACTTAAAACTGGGTGAGGCAGTCAAATGGAGGCAGGCTCCCACTGGAAATTTACATTTGGGTGCAGTGAACCCTCTCTCAGCCTCCAAAACTGAGGTTCAAAGATATCTACACATTTACAGTTCTTCTATTGCCTTCCTAAAATAGAACAAAAAAAAATTTTGGTATCAAACTTTATTTTGAAATATCTGCCATCTCTATTTTAGAGTTGTAATCTGATTTCTATATGTTGAAGTTCACTGCTCAAAATTTTTATGGAGAAATCAATTTGTGCAGATTAACCAGGGATCCAGAAGGACTGCTGTAATTTTTGCAATAATGTTTTAGTTCTTAACTTGTGTGATTTTAGTCTACTTCCCCAACCTCATCCCCTGCTCCCTTGATATTGATTCTTTGCTTACTTGTAGGTCTGTTCTCTGATCAGCTTTCAATAACAGTGCAATAACAGTTCTGGAATCTTCATAATTCTTTTAATAATGTAGGTTTCATTTCCATTCATCTGAACAGGCCATGTTATGTAACCAGAATTGGAAATAGTACATACAGAAGCCTAATAATATGGACTAAGTGCACATTGTAAGAATAATTTTCCACTTTTGCATTTCCTGTGGAGAGCAACACAAATTAGGAGTTTAGATTTGAATAGCAGATGCAAAATATTGCAGCTATAGTGCAACCAGCATCCTATCAATCCATTCATATTACTAGATTAAAGATGAGGCAGGCTGTTTGAGCTATCCTAATGTGCAACATTAGATGTCTGAAGCAAAAAAATGGAAAATTACCCCTTGTATTTTGTGTCTAGTTGTATCTTTATCTTAATGGAAACTAGATGTGGTTATTTCCTTTGGCCGTGTTCTAAGCATATTTTCTCTTTGCTTTTAATCCAAGCTATCTTCATTAAAAATAAAATAAATGCAGGTACATTTTAATATGCACAAGAGCTTAATATATAAAAGACACTGTAAATGTTTTTTGTTTGTTTGTACAACCTATTAATATGTAGTTTTTGCTATTGATATATAGCTTGTAACATTCCAAGTTTTCTGTTTTTCCATGCTACAAAATGTTTTCAGTTTGCATATTTTATGTTCTAAGGCAAGCTCTTAACTGACCAAATACAGATTGCACTCTTAGCAATGTGATTGTTTTAATTCCAAAAGAGCACTGAAGAACTCCATGTTATAAAAACCATGAGGTGTAATTCATGCCTTAATCTCAGCTTTCCTTTGTCTTTATGGTTTAGTTTTAGTTTTTATTCTTATAAAAGAGTTTGTTTGCTATTAATATTATCAAATTTTATTAGCAGAGGCTTGTGGACTTCCTACCTCCTATCAAAGATTCATTAATTTTATATATTATTTTGAGTAGTTGATTCTTCAATAGTTTGATTTCAATATTGCTTTCTTTAAAAATCTAATGGGTGAAATGGGTGAAATAGCAAACAAATTAAACACATTCCAGATTTCCTCAATTCTATGATTTCTCCTAATTCATGGACTTCAATAACTCCCAACAGGTACGAGCTAAAAACAATGTGCCACTTTCTCTTTCATAATGGCTTGACTGCCAATTATTTAACTTGCACACAGATATGGCCTTGTTTGATTTTGTATTGTTTGATCATTTATATTTTAAGCTGTCTTATTGTGAATGTTCACTTTGGTAGTGCTGCCTGGTTTAAGGAAGTCTGTACGGATTACTTCTTGTGCCTTGATCAGAACTGATCACTTTTATTCATACCAACTTTCTTTAAACTGAGTTACCTGTTATACATGGCACTTGTAATTGTGTTCTCCATTAGTTACAATTATTTAAATATTGGTTTAACTGTTAAAGAATTATGTACTGATGTATGTAATTTTTGTGAATAGTGCAGTGATTTAAGTACTCTCCACTTGCATTTATGATGAGGGTTAATTTTCCTCGTTCATAATTTATAGTAATTGGTTCACTGCTTATTCTTAATTTCAGTATAGATCCCCAGTTAACTCATTGGATCATTATTTGAACAATCAATTCAAGATTAATCTGAAAATTGGGAACTATTCTGCCATCTTCAAAAAAAAATCTAGCTTCTTTGAGTTGTACACAAATTACTATTTTCTCTTTAGATTCTTTTGCTCCCTAAACAATACATATATCCTGAGTGACAAAGAAACATCATTTAGTCATTGGTAATAGTTTCTGTTTGAAATTCTGCACTTTCTAATAGTACAATTGCATTTATCTGCTGATAATCCTGAAATCGAGTTTCTGATTTTTTTTCCAACTAATTTCTACTCAACTGATTTACTTTATATTTGAACTATGCTTGAGTAAAGAAGTGTCTGTCTTCTTCTAAGAATGGACCAGACAGTTAGAAAGAATACTTTGGAATCTAAAGAATTAACAATGTTAACACAACAGATCCATATAGGGAAGTGATGCATTGTACGAAATAAAGGTTGGCCGCCTATCACTAGGAGTTTTAGGGTGGTTATTGCTGCCATCTGTCAGACATCAGCTGTGTTTTAGAACTTAATTTGCATTTATTGGCTCACATATTCACATTGGTGACTTCCTAAAATGACACCCAAATAATGATTAAGGGTAGCAGTGCCTCAAAATGATCGTAGAAAATTACAATAATTAGAAGAGAGGAGCTCATTTGAGGAGTTAAAAAGCATGGAGTAGACATATGTTAGGGATTATCAACTTGTTTTTTATATCTAAGGTCAGAAGAAACTGGGATCAAATCCCCTCTTGAACACGGAATCTAGGCTGATGCTTCATTACATGACTGAGGGTAACCAATATTATCAAACAGCAGATTAATTGATATGCTGTGTGCAAAATGTTTGGCCATGTATCAACAGTGACTACACTTCAAAGTCATTTGCTGTCTTTGACAGTGACATTCAGAATTGTAAAGCACAATACCCTTGCTGTAAAAGGTAACATTTTTATTTCCTTTAATTTTTTTATCCTTATACAATTTCTTCCACTTCTTGACTAAGAATTGTGAGCAAGTTTTAGATTCCATACCATCAATCAATCTGTTTCAAGTATAGAAAAAAACACACTGCAGTTTGATATTCTTCTTACAGCATCTGTCACACCAATATACGATGCAATTATAGTATCAACTGATGCCTGGGTAACCATTTTGTAATTTCAGATCAGTAACAGTTTTGATAAAAAGTATATAATGTATAAAATGATTGTACAATGTGTATTGTAGCATGCATTGCTGAACAGTAATATTTGTGTTTAAAGTGTATTAAATATAACAAACTTCTAAGAATATTAATGTCTAATCTATTGTTAGGTTGATACTTGTTGCCATGGTATCAAGATTTATGAACAACTCCAAAAATCTCTTTTGTATACGTACAGTTATTTATCTTACCTCTTTAATTGACCACATCATGGCAATTATTCATTTATGTAGCATTTCACAGCCACAGGAAGATAATTAAAGATAACTGTCACCTGAAAGTATGTTGTATTGCACTATTTTAAAATCTGTTTCACCTTGAAGGATTTCCATTTAACTGAATGTAGTCTGTAGAACTGTTTGCAATCTCAGTATGCTATTCAACCCTAAGCCGAGCTTCTGACCTCATCTCCTCTCTGTTATCAAGACTACCTACATCTAGCTCACCTATACTATCCTGAGTTGAGTTCCTCTGCTGTTTAGATTCTTGTTTCCTCCAGACCTGGAGGAAATAATAGAAAAGCAAAATGCTGGAAATCTGAAACAAAAATGGAAAGTGCTGGAAATACATACACCACATCTTCAGCAGCAAATGTGTAGAGAGAAACAGGATGGAATTTCCGCTCCCGTTAGTATCAAGTGTATTTGGTGATGGGTGTGGAAAATATCACGAGACAGCTAAAGTCACATTTTATGTTAGTGTAAAAGGTTGCCATAATCATCCCCTCCCCACCAGTCGCAGGCCTCATTTCTTACCGTTCGGTGTCAGGAACCTATTTCGAATACATGTGCATCTCATTATTGGCCTCATATACTGGAAGCATAATTCATACCATGCCCCCATCAAAAAATCTGACATCACATGCTACATGTCAGACGGTGTAAATCACAACTGGTTTCAGAAGACATGCACCTAACAAGCACCCCTCCAAGGGGACCTTATAGGTGAGTGCTGTGCTTATAAAGTGGCTCTGTATTCAGAGGGAGGAGTACGGGCATTTGACTCAGGTATTACCAGGCTTGACTTGGAGTACCAGGGTTTGAATGAGGGTGAGCAGCCTTTAACTCAGAGCAACATGGTTTGATCCGAGAAGACTTGGTGGCATTTTGGCACAGTGGTTAGCGCTGCTGCCTCTCAGCATCAGGGACCTAGGTTCAATTCCTGGTTGGATCACTGTCTTTGCAGAGTCTGCATGTCCTCCCCATGTCTATGTGGGTTTCCTCCAGATGCTCCGGGTTTCTCCCCACAATCTGAAAGATCTGCTGGTTAGGTGCATTGGCCATGTTAAATTCTCCTTTCGTATACCTGAACAAATGCTGGAGTGTGGCAACTTGGGGATTTTCACTGTAACTTTATTGCAGTGTTAATGTAAGCCTACTTGTGACACTAATTAATAAACTTTACACTTTGGGGTAACACTAGAAGGGTATTAGGCAAAACATTTGCTGCAGGGAAGGAGTGGGGGGAGACTTGGGAAGACTGGAGTGAAAGACTATCTTCTGTGAAAAGCACTGTTCTTGAGGCTGCCTTTTTCTGCTGAGCCTCACAGAGGGAAGAGATGTCTGGGTCAGTGCGCTGGGCAGGTGGCAATCATCATGGACTGCTGTTTAGATTCTTGTTTCCTCCAGACCTGGAGGAAATAATAGAAAAGCAAAATGCTGGAAATCTGAAACAAAAATGGAAAGTGCTGGAAATACATACACCACATCTTCAGCAGCAAATGTGTAGAGAGAAACAGGACGGAATTTCCGCTCCCGTTAGTATCAAGTGTATTTGGTGATGGGTGTGGAAAATATCACGAGACAGCTAAAGTCACATTTTATGTTAGTGTAAAAGGTTGCCATAATCATCCCCTCCCCACCAGTCGCAGGCCTCATTTCTTACCGTTCGGTGTCAGGAACCTATTTCGAATACATGTGCATCTCATTATTGGCCTCATATACTGGAAGCATAATTCATACCATGCCCCCATCAAAAAATCTGACATCACATGCTACATGTCAGACGGTGTAAATCACAACTGGTTTCAGAAGACATGCACCTAACAAGCACCCCTCCAAGGGGACCTTATAGGTGAGTGCTGTGCTTATAAAGTGGCTCTGTATTCAGAGGGAGGAGTTGTACTCAAATCTGCAGGGGTGATTTCTGGAGGTGGAATATCGACAAGATCAAGCCTAATGGAAAGACACTACTGTCTAACTCACTAACATACCTGGAGTCTTAACCGCTCACAAAATTATGTCCACTCAAGCACCACTTGTTTGTGAGTGCCACTAATTGCTGGTCACCATTTAATCCTTGGTGCTCTGACCTCAAATTACTGACTGCTATGGTTTTCCAGCGCTGTTAGCTAACTGCATTTCATTATGTATTTGGCAATGGTACAGTGCCCTGCTCCTAACCCTTGGCTGTGTGCCAAGATCTGTATGTGCCCCCCAGATAGACAGAAAATAAAGGCAAAATACTGCAGATGCTGGAATCTGAAACAAAATAGAAAATGCTGGAAAAATCTCAGCAAGTCTGACAGCATTTGTGAAGAGAGAATAGAGCCAATGTTTTGAGTCTGATCTTTTGGATGAAGAAGACCAGATTGTTCCCAAGGCCTTGGAGTGAAGTTTTAAACAATACCTATACCTGTGATGAAAATTCAGAGTGTAGAAGAGTGGCAAAGCTTGCCTCTCCAATTGATTGAAGGAAAGAATCGGTAAGATTGCCCCCTAAATTGCCCTGCTACTTCTTCCTTCATTATTTCCAGCAATTTTCTAATGACAATATTAGACTGACTGACTTATAGTTTTTTGCTTTCTGTCTTTTTTTTCTTAAAAAGAGGCATTACATTTGTGGTTATCCATTCATCTGGTTTTCCAGATGAATGGATTTTTAAACAGTTACTCCAAGTTCTAGATTCTTTAATGTGAGGAAACATCCTCTCCACCTTAACCTTATCAAAACCTCTCATGATCTTGTATATTTCAATTCAATCATCTCTTTCTCTTCTAAACTTCAATGGGTACAAACCTAGCTTGTGCAATTTTTCTTCATAGGAGCACCCTCCCATTCCTAATGCTCCCAGTGCATTTACATTTTTCCTTAAATAAGGAAAACAATACTGTAACAATACTCCAGATGTGATCTCACAGTTATGTGTGGTCAGAAATTTGAAGAAGCATAAATGAATAGTGAACCCTAACAGAGAGGAATTTTGGAAAATTACATAATGAAATAGTGTCCACTTTCTCTGCATCTTTAAAACATTGGCATATAGGCCACTAATCCAGGAGACCCATCAGCCTTTAATATCATTAGTTTGGCTGGTAATTCTTCTCTAGTAATTTAAAAATTGTTTTAAGTTCCTTACCTATTTTAGCCACACACATTAAGTCCTTGCTTTTAGCAGAATCACAAGGAAAGTCTTTCTTTCCTCTCTGTTAGGGTTCATTATTCATTTATGCTTCTTCAAATTTCTGACCACACATAACTGTGAGATCACATCTGGAGTATTGTTACAGAATTGTTTTCCTTATTTAAGGAAAAATGTAAATGCACTGGGAGCATTAGGAATGGGAGGGTGCTCCTATGAAGAAAAATTGCACAAGCTAGGTTTGTACCCATTGAAGTTTAGAAGAAAAAGAGATGATTGAATTAAAATATACAAGATCATGAGAGGTTTTGATAAGGTTAAGGTGGAGAGGATGTTTCCTCTCATTAGAGAATCTAGAACTTGGGGTAACTGTTTAAAAATAAAGGGGTTGCCTATTTAAGAGAGAAATTAGAATTTTTTTTCTCTTGGAGGGGAGTGTGAAGTTGGAACTTCCTTTCTCTAAAGGCAGCAAAAGCAGAGTTTCTGAATATCTTCATGGTAGAGGTGGATAGATTCATGATTAATAAGAGGGTGAAAGGTTAGATGGAATGTTGCAGTCAGATCAGCCATTCACTAAATAGTGGAGCAGGCTTAAAGGGCTCCTAATCCATATGTTTGCATATATACATATGTCTGTATATTATCTGGCAGCTTACTTCATTTCTCCTCTTGCACTGCAGTCTCCTTACATTGAAGCACACACAAGGTGCAGAGATATTCTTGCAAGATTATTATCAGAAGATTAGGGAGAGGAGAAAGCATTGAGAGAAAAAGGAGTAAAGGAAGATTGAGAGTTCAAGATGAGTGGGATTGAGGGAAAGACAAATACAAGAGGAGTGAAAGAAAGTGAAGGAGTGGGATTGAAGGAAAGACAAAAACAGGAAGAGTGAAAGGAAATGAGAAGTGAGGAAGGTGACAATGAGTAAGGCATCAGAAGTCAAGATGCATCAGAACCTTGAGCTTGGCTCTACCATTGGATTTGCACTAGAATATAGTGAAATCTATTTCGGGAGCCACACGTGGTTTCAAATTTTAAATTTGAAGCGTTACTTTGAGGTGGATGAGAAAATACCAAAATGACTATTTCTATTTTGTTGAGTGATTACATCGAGTTTGTTCAATCAAATTTGAATTGGGAATTTAAATATGGGGAAAGATTTGGTGGGAATTAATTAACAAAAAAAAGGAAGACTTAAAAGATGAAGAAGAAAATTTAGATTTGATTCAATATTAATATAAACAATAAGAAAGTTTATATTAATATTAAATCTGTCTTAATAAAACATTAAGTCTTCTCTTTCACGTAGTTTTACTTATTGTTCCATGATCTTGGAAAATATGAAATGAATAAAAAGACTGTTTGAAGATAAATAATGTAACATATTAAGTACTGTCTGTAGTTGTTTGAAACACAAACAGTTTGACATTTTTTTTAGGAACATCCCATGTTAACTGTAAATCCAAATGAGCTTCCATCCTTACTGTAAAATATATCTAATTATATTAATATCCAATGATTTCTGCATTATGGATGGTACTTAAAATATCTGTGTATAGTGTGATGTTTATTGAACATCTTTCAGAAGAAACCTTTTTTATTTTCCTAGTCCTTATTTTATTTATTTGAACAATGTCAGTACTAAAAACTGCAAGTTTAGTAGATGGAGACATCTACATTGATGATGAATCAATACATGATGGTCCTCTATACATTATGGTGTTGAATGTATTATGAGTTTTGATAGGGTAGTGTCTAAAGCCAGATCTGATATTTTAAATTGATTTTACTCTGTGATGAATTGTTTGATTAAAACATAATTATTGTTACTTTTAGTTTTGCTTCTGAGGGGTGGTACATTAGAAATTTGTCCCTTGAAGAAAACAATTGCTGAAGATAGTTAATTTAGCAAATATAATAAGCATTACATGTTACTTCCATTAAAATATATATTTTTTTAAATGCTGGAACAATGTTAGGAAAAACATACAGTATTATTTTCTACCATTAGTGAGAACATTTTTAACCCAGTAATGATTTAAAATCAATGAAACAATCATATCAGGATTGCCGCCTACCACATTACTCTTTATATTTCTTTTTTCAGTTTATTTCAGAATTGAATATCTTTTTAGTATGATATGGAGATAATAAAGATGTAAACATCTTTAGCACACTAATGAAATTCTAAATATTTGAGGATGGCAATTTTCTTTCTTTTTTCTGCTTCCATATTGGATTTAGTCAACTGTTGGTTGTTCAGCTAACTTTATTTTTACAGATTTTGCTTACCCGTTGTACATTACTTCCTTTCCTGTGCAATTTTGAAGAAGTCATGATGTAAAGATGCCGGCGTTGGATTGGGGTGGTAAGAACTCAGTAAGAATTTAGCAACACCAATTATTAATCCAACCGATTTATTTGATAGTAAAAAAGCGAGCTTTCAACACTCCCGTGTCTTCCTCCTTTGATACTAAAAAAGCGAGCTTTCAACACTCCCGTGTCTTCCTCTTTGATAGTAAAAAAGCGAGCTTTCAACACTCCCGTGTCTTCCTCTTTGATAGTAAAAAAGCGAGCTTTCAACACTCCCGTGTCTTCCTCGGAAGACACGGGAGTGTTGAAAGCTCGCTTTTTTACTATCAAATAAATAGGTTGGATTAATAATTGGTGTTGCTAAATTCTTACTCAATTTTGAAGAACACATGATTGCCAGTTTCAGGATAAGCATAACAGCAACCTCAGAAAGGTCTGCACAGATATATATTCTTTAACTGTTCAGACTTGAAAACTTGAAGACTTAATTCCTTAACATTTAAAATGTGATTGTCGTTCTGCAAAATTTGAAGATTTATTAAAACCTTATAATATGGCAGTTGTTTTGAGTCTATCTTTCATTTGTTATTTATCAGAAATCAGAAGGAGCTGATTTTATTAACCATTTGTGCTTGGTTCTGCACCAATTCAAAAGTTAGGAGGCAATCTATCGCAATATTTATATCTATTAGCACTTTAAATGGGGTGTTATTCCAAGCATTTTTAACATTTTCTTCAGGCAAGGAAAACACATTTTTGAATAACAAGGTAGATCACTGTCAATTAATGAAAACATTCTCTCTCATTCAGTCTCTGCATGCACATAGTAAAACCATTGTGCAAAAAGTTGAGATAGGACTTTGAGAACATAGAACTGTATTCTAATCCTGCCATGAGAGGTCAAGTTAAGATACCAATGCTTAATGAAAGCATTCATTCTCCTGCATTGCCTTGTAGATGCAACAACAGGCAATATCTACATGTTGGTTCAAGCATTAATTAATCCAAGAGTAAACCCTTTTTTTTTAAGTTCAGGGAAAACACCAGGACATACAACCAGTATCAAATTTGTTACTCTAGAGTAATTTTGTGAGGTAAAATTACTATTGCAGACCTTTGCTAGAGGAGAGTGTTGCTGTGGAGATAGGGCAAGGTTGTTACTCACTCTTTCGCACCCTGTCTTTTCAAAAGCATAGTGCACTGTGCACATCATAACTTCACCATGATTTTCTCCATCAGCAAACCCTGTCAGCGAGGCATCATAAAATTCTACCTTAGGATCTGGGTACAGTTTCCAATACTAGGCCTGAGTCCTGGCCTGTTCTGCCACTGATGCTGCTGTAACTACAGAATAGCTAGCCAATCAGATTGGCTAGCAGGTCTCTGAAGCAGGATCGTTGGTCAAGTGAAGAGCAAAAATTCCACCTCCAAACTTTTTTGTTTTAGTTTTGTTTTTGATTTTAAAATTCCCATTAAGCAGAGGACACCAGAACCTCATTAATGGGCAATAGTTATGGCCACTCCAACTGTGATAAATGAATATAAAAAAAATGTCTCTCTCACCACTGAAGGTATCTGTTATGCATATTTGTGTTCAAGAGCATGGTGCTGATTTCATAGGAACTATTAATCTTCTTTAAGATGAGATCAAATCGTGAGCTTTGCTTGCACGGCTGTTAAGTGCTGTACCCACAAGAGAATCTTGTATTTCATTCTTTATATTAGAGAACAAAGTACTTTTCTTTTCAATAGCAACAATCGATCAGGACTGCAATTTTGATTAAATAAAAGTAGCCTTTCTAATTCACCACATAACTTACTTTTGAAGGTCTTCTTTCTGTTAATTTTTGTGCTCACCATGGTAGGAAATGAAACTCATTCCATTTCAGGCAGCCTGTGTTAATAACAGTTATTCTGTGATCAGCTGCATCATAGCCGTAAGCACGTTGAAGCTCCTGCTACTTTATCCCAGGAATGTGTTTTCACCCCAATGCCTCCCTGAGTAAGAAATGTATTATGATGTGGAGTAGTTCCTTCTGCTCATTTGCATACACCCAAATTAATTTCTCATTTACTTCTAAATAATTATCAATTCAATCTAATTCAGCAGCTGAACTCACCAAATCATGTAGATTGTTATGAGATAGATTGATTCATTATTATGCTTCTCAATGTATCCCATATGGTCTGGAAAATCGAAACAAGTTGTGTGTGGGCAGGAACATGCAACTGCTGTCTTCTCAATCCACCTACATGCAGAAAAGCAGTGGTTTTAATGTTGTTTTTGTAAAATCAAAATGTTAGGTGTTCTAAATGGTTCTAATGGTACATTTCCTTTAAAAGTAGTATTATGCTTTCATTTGGGCCTTTTAAGAAAACTGTGACCCATTTGTATTTATTTACAATTTTGATGGTTACATTGGACAAGCTCCAAAAACAGGCATGGGATAGTGGTCTGAGATCAAACCTGTTGCCTATATTAATGATTTGGAAGAGGGAACTAAATGTATTATTTCCAAATTTGCAGATGATACAAAGTTGGGTGGAAGGGTGAGCTTTGAGGAGGATGCAGAGATGATTTGAACAAGCTGAGTGAGTAGGCATATGCATGGCAGATGCAATTTAATGTGGATAAATGTGAGGTTATCCACTTTGATAGCAATAACAGGAAGACAGATTATTACTTGAAAGAGGTGGATATTCAGTGAGACCTTCGTGTCCTTGTGTGTCAGTTGCTGAAAATAAGCATATAGCAGGCAATAAAGAAGGCGAATGGTATATTGGCCTTCATAGCAGGAGGATTTGTGGATCGAAGTTGAGATATTTTACTGCAATTGTATAGGACATTGTGTGCAGTTTTGTTATCCTTATCTGAGGAAAGATGTCGTTATATAGAGAGAGTACAGTGAAGAGTTTACCTGAGATGGCAGGTCTGTCATATGAGGAGAGACTACATCAGTTAGGATTGTATTAATTGGCGTTTAGAAGAGTGAGAGGGAATCTCGTAGAAATAGGATGAGACAGGGTAGATTCACAAAGAATGTTTCCATTGGTGGGGGAGTCCAGAACTAAAGGTCATCATTTGAGGATAAGGAATAAACCTTTTAGACAGAGGTGAGGAGAAATTTCTTCGCTCAGAGAGTGGTGAGTGTGTGGAATTCACTACTACAGAATGTAGTTGAGGCCAAAAAGTGTGATTTCAAGAAGAAATTAGATGTAGCTCTTGGGGCTAAAGGGATCAAGTGACATGGGGGAAAAGGGGAATCAGGATATTGAATTTGATGATCAGTCATGATACCGATAATATCAAAAAGTGAAACATTTCCTCATTGCAAATTGTTTTTCATTAAAAAGAAAACCATCCAAATTGGGCCAGAGTTCAAATGTGGTTTGAGGTAGATATATTTAATTGCAATTGCATGATACTTACATTATGTACTCTTTTCATTATTGTAAAAGCCAGAATGCTGGATCTCTTTACTCTAAAAATAATCCCAGCTGATTGAACCTGTTTTCAAAAGTGATCTAAATTCAGCAATTATATATATTGTTCTTTATACCCAATCTAATACCACACGTGTTATTTTTTCAGGAGGAAAGATTAAAAAGACTCTGAGGGCAATTCTCCAGCACAGTGGGCCGGGAGACACCATGGTATCCACATGTCTCCAGCTCCAAGTGTTTTGGAGTCATCAGCTCCATGCTGGAAATCAGTACAGAGATAATTTCAATATTTAAAACACAATTTAAATCCTATTAGTGGGTCCAGGACTGAAGACTTGAGCCCACCAGTATTCCCCTTCTCCATGGGGTTTATTGTTGCTTCCCCCCTCATGAAGAATAGGCAGCCTGACTCCACTGGAGGGAACAGTGGCCATCAATCTCCCCCCTCTCCCGAGGTAAAGAATAAGGGGATGCCCCCTGGGCATTGTCAGCCTGGTAGTGCCAGCCATGCCGCAGCACTGCCCAAGGAGCAAAGTGCAATGCCCAAGGGGCACTTTGACATTGGCACTAGTTGATGCCCAAAGGGCAATGTGGCAAGTGCTATGGGGGGGGGGCGACCGAGGAGATGCGGGGGGTTCCCACTGCCACTCTACATAGAGATTGCAAGGACAAGGTTCGGAGACATCAGGGTTTGTCCGGAGAGGTCCAGAAGGCTGGTGATCAGGGATGGGCTAGGGTGTGAGAGTGTGTTTTGGAGGGGCAGGATAGTGGGTTGGAGGGCTAGCAGTCAGGCTACGGCGCATGCACTAATCTTGGCGCTGATAAATCAGCACCTGCACAGTGGCCCACTCAGTTCAATGCTGCCAGCCTCTCCAATGGAAATAGAGTGCCATCCACTGATTTTTAGTGTTAACCTCTCTGGGGTACTCTGTAGTGCACAGTGTGGAGGGAAATTCACTTTAAAAATTCCATTTAGAAAAACAGTGGAAGTTACTCCAGTTTTTAGTGAATTCAACATTTAGAATTTGTTTGGGATAACCGTCCCACACGCACCCCTGCCCCCCAATTCTTTCACTTATATTTTCCAATCAACCAGCAAAATGTAAAACTTTTAATAGTGTCTGAAAGCTTATATGACAAGTTTGCATTCGCATATGACAGTATTTACAAAATTATGAATCCTAAGATTAATCTCTTGTTTGAATCTTGTTCATAGGTGAAATTATTTCTAATATACTAAATATATACTTTACAGACTATACTTTATAGACTTATATTTTAATAGATTATACATGGATTTAAAATATAAAAGGATATATATGCAACCAAAATATGCTTTTATGCAAAGCTCATTTAACTTGGACTTCAGGAGTGTAATTCACAAAACACTTAGGGTGAGATTGGTCTTTGCCAGTAGCCCAAATACATTCATAGCGGATGGGAAGTTTGTTTTATAAGATGCCAAATATTATTTTCCAGTTCTTATGAAAAACAGCACTCTGTAAATACAGTAGAGAAATCTGTCTGTTTTTAAGTCTAACATTAGATTTAGCAGTGTAAACTCGGAGAGCTGGTCCATTGAATCCAATTCTCAAAATGTGGATTAAAGGATCTTGGGAGCATTTTAGACTAAGGCTAGAATTTTCCACCCCAACGTGGCAGGCCAACCAAAAGTTTATTGGCTTTTGGTGGAATCAGAAGATCCCAGCTGTAAGCAGGGCTGGAATATCCTGGTCTAAGTCTCATAAAGGTCTGTAGTCGTCTGTGATTTCATAGAAGGAAATGACGTACTAATGTGATCCAAGAGCCTGAACAGCTGAAAAGAAGCTAGTAGAAAGGAATATTCTCAGTATTTATAAGTTATATTAAAGTTAGTGTTTACAGCTAAAAGTCTTTGGGAGTTATTAAACCACTCTAATCCGACAACATAGTAATATATGGTGGTTAAGAAGTAAAAGTGTGGCACTAGAAAAATCTCCTTAACTTTACTGGAGCACTTTGAGAAAGTTCCTGAAAGAATCATGCTGAAGCGTTGCCAAAGTTGTAGCAGAGATATGCTCTATTTCACACTGCATCAGACCTCATAGCTAAATAAAATTAACAGGCCAGTACATTTTTCTGTACAATGAGTGATTGTGCAGATGACATTTTAGTTACTCTGGAAATCAATGAGGGTAAAGTCATATTTGCCAAAGTTTTTGCTGCATTGGATACACATTTCAATGACTGGAACATCGTTGTGGAAAGCACAAAGTTCAGCAGACATACCCAGAGACATAGGGAAAGCATTGACAGATTTATTCATGATTTGTACTAATTAGCTGAAGACTGTGAGTACAGTAACCTGAAAGAGAAGCTGATTTGTGAAAAAACAGTTGTTGGAATAGGTGAAGCATTTTTAGATAAATTAAAGTCCCAAGAAGACCTGATGTTGGTGAAAGATGGGCTGAAATCAATCAATGAACGGAGAGAAAGTAAGATAACAGATAAAGTTGAATTTGTCAGACATAATGAGAAAATAGAAAACGTGCAGCATCAAAACAATTAATGGTGGAAGCTAGACTATCTGTTGCTAGTTTGAAATAGAAAGGCATAGGCTTTGGAATTGTACAGCCTAAAAATCACATTGCCATTGATGCAAAAAGATGGAGCATTTTCGAGCATAATGTCATTATTGAAAAATAAACAGCAGACACTTAAAAACAAAACATTTTAAAAGAGAACAGAATTAATGAAGTTGAAGATTCACAAGATATTGGTGGAATTCTCCAACTACACTTGCGGGCTGGGATTCTCTGGTTCTGCTGTGATGAATAGAGATTTGGCCACTCTTGCTGGTAGCGATGATGAAGTATCCAGCATTGGAGAATTCCAACCATTGTGATAGCCTTCCTAGGGGAGATTAAAGAAATAATTGAAAATTATTGAAGTGAGGCGTCATAGTAGAAGGTTATAAAATAAACTAAATTAGATACTGGAGCAGCTGTTTCAGTTCTTCCAAAGGCTAAACCATAATTAAACAAGACAATTCTTCAACCATCCTAGAAAAAGCTATACAGAGCAGGAGGAACAGAGCTGAATGCTCCAGGAGAATTACTAGTTACTTTAAATGCAGAGAGAAAATAATTACTGAAATACTATATATACATATATATAAAATTCAAGATCAGAGTTATTCACTTCTGCGTAGAGATTGTATGAAATTCAATCTAATCTGCAGAATAGGAGAAATAAAGAATGGTGAAAGTCAGAAAACTTCAAAGCAAAATTTCTGAAGTTATTTACACGATTAGGAGAACTAAAAACAGCACATTGTATAATACTAAGCCGGAATGTGAATCCAACATGCTTTCAACCACCTAGAAATGTTCCACAGCTTTTTGCTTCAAAGGTCAATGTAAGGCAACAAACCATTTCACCCATAAAAGATTAATGGATTGATGTTCAGAGTTGATACTGGTCCCAAAGCCAAACAGTTCCATAAGAACATGTGTTGATCTCATAAAATTCAATAAAGTTGTGAAAAGAGAAGTCAATTCAATGGTATTAGTAGATGACAGTTTAATAAAATAAGGAATACCTCAATATTCTCTAAATTAGATGCAGTATTCCAAACTTCTCACAACTTTCAAAGCACCATTTGAAAGATTCTGCTTTAAAGATGACCCTTTGGAATAACATCAGCACCAAAGAACAATGTCAAATCCTTTAAGGGCTTGCATGTAGTTTTTTGACATATTCTTGCATGGATTCAATCAAGATGAGTATAAAATGAGAGTGAGAACAATGCTGAGAAAATGACAGGGCAGCATGGTGGCACAATTAGCACTGCTGCCTCACGGCACTAGGGACCCACATTCAATTCCAGCCTTAGGGACTGTGTGAAGTTTGCACATTCTCTCCATGTCTGCATGGGTTTCTCCAGGTGCTCCAGTCTCCTCTCTTGGTACAAAGATGTGTGGGTTAGATTGATTGGCTATGCTAAATTGACCCTAGTGTTAGGGGATTAGCAGGGTAGATAGGGTGGGTAATGGAAATGGGGCCAGGGTAGGATTGTGGTCGGGGCAGGCTCTTTGGACCAAATAGCTTCCTTCTGCACTGAAGGGATTCTATGATTCTATGACAAGGGGCAAGATTGACCCTTAATCTAGGTGCAAGTTTTCACAGTCAACAATCATATTTCTTGATCATGCAAAGAGTGCATCAGGAAAAACAATTGATCCATTGAAGATCAGAATTACAAAAACACTTCACAGGAAATATCAGTGAGTTCCAACAGTTGATGGAATGGTGAATTAAGTAGCAAAATTTCTAAAAACAAATCGAGCCATTAAGGCAGTTGTTATGCTAAGACAATGATTGGTACTGGGAAAAAGATACATCAGAAATCATTTATAAAAATCAAGGAGAAGTTGGTGTCATCAGAAATATTGGTGTATTATGATGTGGAATTATCTACAATAATGGCATTGACAGGATTGGGGATAGTACTTTTTCAGGTACAAAGATGGAAAATGCCAACAAGCCTATTACATACCATGTTCATTCACAGTCACAGAGAAGAGTTAAGCAGAATTGAAAAATAAGCATTAGCAGCCATGTGGACATGCGAGAAATTTACTGATTACATCTTAGGCCTTCACATTATGGCAGAAACAGACCATGAACCTTTAGTCACACTACTGAATTTGAAAGAGCTTACAGAGATGCCATCAAGAGTTCAGAGGCTTAAATTAAGATTGATGCGGTTTAATACTCACACAGTATGCGTTCAAGGGAAACAACAGAGCCCAACAGATGCATTATCACACATGGAAACAGAATCTAGAAAGATGTGATAATGAATTTGTATAAGAAATTGTGAAATTTGCTAAAATGACAATCTACAGTTTACTGACAACGGCCCAAAGATTGAGTGAAAAATTGAGTGAAATCAGAGCTTCAGAAATTAGATGAGGAATGTAAGCAGATCAGAGAATTTTGTGCAAAGAAGGGCCCACGTATAGAGTAAACAATCCTATCTTGAGACCATATATTCAGCTGAGAACACATCTGACAGTGATGGATGATTTACTGATATATGATGAAAAATAGTAATCCCAAGAGCACTGAGACTTGAAATCTTACAACACCCAGATCAAGGTTATTTAGGTTCTGTATTGCCAAATGCAGAGTCAGAGCACAGCATGTGGTTTAGTAGCAGAGTCTCTCAAAATCATTCGAAGAAATGATATCTAGATGTCTCACAACATCCATTTACAAACAGGAATCTATAGAAACACTACTGTGTTCCTACAAAGTCATGGGAATGCAAAGGAATGGATTTATTTGAACAAAGAGGGCAATATTCACCATAGTGGTAGCTCGCTGTTTGAAATGAATTGAAGTGAAAGTTCATGGTCACCATGGCAAGACAAGGATAATGTAATTAAAAGAAATGTTTGCAGTCCTTGAGATTCTGATATCAGGTCCACGATTCATGAATAAGACTTTACACAATTATTTGAATTTGTTCACAAAAGTTCACCAAAGGTTTTTCAGGCTAATGGAGAAGCGGAGAGCAGGGTGACAACTGAAAAGGCATCACTGAAAAAGAATGAGATTTTCAACTAGTGTTCTTGTATTACTGATCCTTATCTTTGCAGAATGGATTAGCTCCATGTGAGTTACTCATGAGAAGGTTGGGGACACAGATTCCTACCTTTGCACATATTTTGTTGCGACAGATCAAAGACACAGACACTCTGTGGTATCGGAAACCAAAAGAGAAATCTCAGCAGGTCTGGCAGCATCTGTAAGGAAAAAAGAGCTGACATTTTGAGTCCACATAACCTTTTATCAAAGCTGGTGTGGAATCTTCCAGCTCACCACTGGCTGCCAACTGGATCGTAAGGTCCCACCAGTATCATTTTACATCACTCGCCTTTGGTGACCTACCGGGTTGCCTTTAGCAAGATCAGAAGATCCCCCCAGAAGGAAGGGCTGGGAAATCCCACTCTTAGGAAAATAGGAGAAAGAGATGAAACTCACCAAAGTAAACATGTGAAACACTTTGACAGATCGTGAACTTTATAAGATCTTTGACAGGGAGAACAGGTTTGGATCAGTGATCAATTGAGATTTGGAGAAACCATCGAGACTTTGCATTGTCTAGATGCAATTGGGCACAGCAAAAAGAAACAGAAGAGTTTTGACTGCAACTGAGCAATAGAGTGAAAAAAACAGAGACCAGAAAGGTCACAATCTCGAGAAATGAAAGAAGATGAATATGATCTCTGCAGCATTTTAGATTGTGGTACTGCTGTGACTGTTAAAAATGTCATTTACAGATTGTGGACTGTCAGCACTGAAATGATGAATGCTGCAATGTTATATCAATGGCCCAAATTTTACAGCTTTGTTTTCAGGGATCAGAGAGGACACTCAGCGCTTTCTGTGCTTGGAAGTTTTATCTACAGTTATTCATCTCCCCAGAAGATAAAACAAAATGGATTGCTCTTTCATGAAAGTACCAAGTGCACATCATTTGATAAAGGAATGTGTTCAATAAGCCAAATGTGCTTTGGTAATTTAATTCTTTCATGTGGACAAGTTCAAAATCACCCAAAATCTTTTTCATATAAACAGGCATTTTTTATTATATTTTTGTGAAGTTTTGAGGGATAAGATTTAAATACTTCTGTTTTCAGACACAGGGGTTATTTACAATTATTCTGTGGTCACTTGCATTGGGCATGCAGTTCTGTACAAAATATATTACTAATTAGTTGAATGCAAAACAAGGGACCAAATAGTCTGCAGCTGCATCTCTCCTCCTAGAATGAAACTACACTCATTATGCCAAAGCTGCAAAGCTAAGCACACCAAATCAAGCAGCAAGAAAGAGAAAGAGCTCCCAGGTTTTGTGCTATGATGCAGTAGGAAGGTGCAAAAGAGGAAAGAATGTTTCAGGTCCAGGTGAGGAGGCTTGGAGGAACCTCAATGCAAACCCTTAGAAAGAAATGGGAGCAGGTAGCTGGGGAGGGCAAATCCCAGAGTCTGGCCCTGAGAACCTGGAAGTATTGCTGTAGGAAGTTCAATTATCTCACAAAAGTGGTCATTATCAGTGAATGTATCTTCACAGGGTATCTTGACCAATCTCTCAAGCTGGAGTTGCACACCTCCGTTCTCCCTGACACTGAAAGCAACCTTCCAGTAGTCAGCATTGGGTGTGAATCCTCAGTATTTTCCTGTATGCCATCTTGTCGAAGTCCTCATTAGAGTCCTTGCAGCAGAACTTATCCACAACCTCACGCTCTGGGAGTTAACATATGATCACTCTTTTTCCTTTTTCTTGACTATAGACCACTTGTTTCCAGTGACTCACCACAGGTTGATTTTAGCTTTAAGCTATTTGATTTGATTTTGACTTTGATTTATTATTGTTCCTTGCATCTTTACAGACAAAGAAAGAAGGAAAGGAGAGGATTCATAGAGAAGGAAAGGAGAGGGTGCAGAATGTAGTTTTCAGTCGTAGCTAGGGTATAGAGAAAAATTATCTTAATAAAAGGTGAGTCCATTCAAAAGTCAAAGGGTGGCAGCCAGTAAACCTAAGGATTGCCAAATCTGTAAGAGATTGTAATAGTGCTTTATTAGAGAGTTTAGAATAAAGTTTTAGAAGCATAGAACAAAGTGAAAGATAGAATTAGAGGGTATGCTGGGCACAGTTTGTAAGAAGTTGCCATGCTCTGGCACCATCTTGGGCAGGAAACCTACAATATTTGAGAGAATGAGAAAGGAGCTGGAATAGCCCTCAGAATAAAGTATGAGAAAAAGACAGTGATTAGAAAGGATCTTGGTTCAGAAGATCAGGAATTAGAATCAGTATGGGTGGAGATCCTCACAGGAACTTCACAATATTACACCCGACATTTTCTTTCTTGGTAAATACTGACGCAAAGTATCAAATAAATACCTCAGATATTTTCCCTGCTCCAGTTTTTACTACACATAAAAGGGCATTTGGTCCATCATGTTTATGCTGGCCATCAAGCACCTATCTATTACAATCCCATTTTCCAGCACTTGGTCTACAGCCTTATATGCTATGGTGTTTCAAGTCTTCATCTAACTGTTTCTTAAATGTTGTGAGGGTTCGCTCTCCTTCCACCCTTTCTGGGAAATTCCCACCACCGTCTGCGTGAAAAATGTTTTCCTCAGATACCCTCTTAATCTCCTGCTTTGATTCCAATTTATCTAGATCAGATGCTGTCTTACCCCATTGAATCTGGCTTTTCCACATTTAATTATTTATTCATTCTAGATTCTTCTTTGTTATTTTCCATAACCAACCTAACCTTATGACACAATCATCACTGTCCCCTAAATGTTCCCTTCCTTACACTTGATCCATTTGGCCCACCTCGTTCCAAAAAAGCAATGTCTCTTGCCTCTTTGGACCAGATGCATACAGTTACAGAATATTCTTCTGAACACACACTGAGAACTCATGTCCCTCTCTGTCGTTTATACTACTAACATGCAAGTCTATATTCAGATAATTAAGCTGACCTAAAAGAGCTAACATAAGAACATAAGAAATAGGAGCAGGAGTAAGCCATCTAGCCCTTCGAGCCTGCCCTGCCATTTAACAAGATCATGGCTGATCTGAAGTGGATGAGTTCCACTTTCCCGCTTTCTCCCCATAACCCTTAATTCCCTTGTCTATCAGAAACCTATCTACCCATGTCCTAAATATATTCAGCAAGATAGCGTCCACCACTTCAATGGGCAGAGAATTCCAGAGACCCTTTGAGTGAAGAACTTCCTCCTCAACTCTGATCTAAACTGCCTCCCCTTTATTTTGAGGCTGTGCCCTCTAGTTCTGCTATCCTTTATAAGCGGGAAGAATCTTTTTACCTCTACCCTATCTACCCCCTTCATAATCTTATATGTCTCTATAAGATTCCCCCTCAGCCTTCTAAACTCCAACGAGTACAGACCCAGTCACTTCAATCTCTCCTCGTAGGCTAACCCACTCATTTCCAGTATCAGTTTAGTGAATCTTCTCCGCACTCCCTCCAAGGCCAACATATCCTTCAGTAAGTGCGGCGACCAAACTGCACACAGTACTCCAATTGCAGCCTCACCAGTACCTGTACAGTTGCAGCAAGACCTCCCTACTTTTATATTCTATCCCCCTCGCTATAAAGGCCAATATTCCATTCGCCTTCTTGATCTGCACCTGCAGTCTGGGTTTTTGCAATTCATGCACAAGGACCCCCAGGTCCCTCTGCACCATAGCATGCTGGTGTAATGCCTTCATTAATCAAGGGATTGAGTTTAGGAGTCGGGAGGTAATGCTGCAACTTTATAAGACACTTGTCAGACCCCACTTGGAGTACTGTGTGCAGTTCTGGTCGCCTCACAACAGGAAGGATGTGGAAGCTGTTGAGAGGGTGCAGAGGAGATTTACAAGGATGTTGCCTAAATTGGGAAGCATGCCTTTGAAGATAGGTTGAGGGAGCTAGTCTCTTCTCCCTGGAGAGACAAAGGTTGAGAGGCAACCTGATAGAGGTTTATAAGATGTTGAGAGGAATAAAAAGGCTGGATTCTCGGAAGCTATTTCCCAGGGCTGAAATTGTCGCCAGGAGAGGACACAGGTTTAAGGTGCTGGGGGGCAAGTACAGAGGAGATGTTAGAGATAAGTTTTTCACTCAGAGGGTAGTGAGTGAATGGAATCGGCTGCCGTCAGTGATGGTAGAGGCAAACTCACTGGGGTCTTTTAAAAGACTTCTGGATGAGTACATGGGATTTAATGGGATTGGGAGTTACAGATAGTTCTATGGCCTGGTAGGTACAGATATGATTGGCACAACTTGTGCTGTAGTGTTCTATGTTCTGTTCTAAAAAGGGTTGTGCCTTCTAGCAAGATTATAGAAGACACAACCAGTCACCAAAAACTCACCAACTCTGGTGAGTCCTGGTGGATGCAATCAGTAGTTCAGGCAGCAGAACAATTTTTTAGGACACCAATGG
Source organism: Sphyrna mokarran (assembly GCA_024679065.1). Classification (NCBI taxonomy): domain Eukaryota; kingdom Metazoa; phylum Chordata; class Chondrichthyes; order Carcharhiniformes; family Carcharhinidae; genus Sphyrna; species Sphyrna mokarran. The sequence goes on along the minus strand of JAGIQG010000001.1, from coordinate 87,795,138 downwards.
TTGTTCCACAATATTCTTTGTGGCTGCCTGGCTCTGATTGTAATTGGGATGGATGGGTGTCGTGAACCAGAATGTGTGAAAGGTATCCTATGTAACCAAGCAGTCAGTCTCTGGTTTGTCTAGAGGACGTCAAGACAGTGAAAATGGCTGATTGCCTCAGGATGAAGGCATTATAGCTGCTGTCAGCATTTAACAACATGATACTCTGTGCATGAATACACATCAACTACATTTTGATAAAATGATAGCCTTTGCAGTTCAGTTGCATCTCTCTATTTACATGTGGGGTCCTTACAGCCACATGTGTACGGTTGATGGCAGCCAGCAACATTAAAAATCTGGTATCCATGTGGTCACTCTTCCTGTTTCTCTCTGGTAAGGGACGAGACTATTAAATTTCCTTTCTTCGCATTCAAGTCTTCCATCATCTCCCTGCTATGGTAATAGATGTGGATGGCTGTTTCATCTGCTCCCACCTAGAAGAATCCACTTGTATAAATGCTGAGGTGACAGCGACATTGAAAACCACTGGCAATGCAATCCTTGTCTGTGTAGCTTTAGGGCCCATTGAAGGGAGTGATTCAATTCAGTGGTCAATTTCTTGTTGAATCATAGGTGCTTCGCACATTGACTGAGGTGGAGGTAGAAGTGCTGTCTTTTATTGAAAGTCCTCTTCCTTCTCTCCATACCACCTCACCCCCATAGATGGCTTCTCCTCTCTATGGTATGTACTCAATGGTTCTATCATGTTTTGACTCATGTGCAATTGCAGCTAGAACCATCATATCTCTAACAGCCTTTCAGTTGATAGGCTTGAAAACTCCCTTGACCTCCATCAGATGCAGCAACAGTGCTTTCAAAATGCAATAAATCATCAAAACTCCTTCAAGAATCAAGGTATTAGATGGCTGCTGTTCGTTCTGCTCTGAAACTTATGACATCAGCCTTTAGCCATGAGCACCATGGTTGAGTCCACAATGTGCAAGTAGAGTCAACCACCAATTTCATGCTGGAGAAAATTGTTTGCAAGCTCTGCACAGCCTTGTGCAGGGCTGGTGCTTCTCAACATTAACCACAAACTTTCCAAGTGCACCGAGCATTTCATTGTGCTAACTTATCAGCTTTCTCCTATAGACTGCCTTATCATTGTGTTCATCTGCATCCTGTGCAGCAGATATTGTGTGACTGCACCCTCTGGTGAGCAGCATCTTTTTAAAAATCAATCTATCGGATGTGGACTTCACTGGCTGGCCAGCATTTATTGCCCATCACTTCGTATCCTTGAGAAGGCAGTGGTGAGTTAGCTTCTTGAACCATTATTGTCTACCTGTTGTTGGTACATGCAGAGTGCTGTTATGGAGGAAATTCCAGTCTAACATTGCTCCTGACCTGGATGCAACCCAGTCTTACTCAGTGTTTCTAATCTGTCCTCTAAGATACACACAGTATCAATATTTGAGCTAGTAACCATAAGTTTGAAATCAATTGTCAATGTTATATATTATTATCATCACTCTCTTTTTGGCCATTCTCCATTGTTAGTCAGGTTGATAACCGAGGGTAAAAGAGGATTAGGGTAAGGCTGTAGTGAGGAGAATGGTGGGAAAGTAAGAGATACATTGCAAATCAGAAAATATTGTGGGATGAACATGAGGTGTAAGAAGGATTAAGTGTGAGGGATCCTATTATCTTTCGTTTCAGCCTCAAAACTAGCCATGGCCATAATGGTGAGCAGGAGCTCATCCATGGAGATTAGGACATTCAGGCACATCCATCTGCTTTCATTTAGCTCTGGCTGCCTCAGATAGTGCCCCATCTGGTTCTGCAAGAGAAAGGAATGTCTGTCAGTGAAGATCATATAATCTGTTTTGCAAACATGGTTAGCATGGCTGAACAGGGATAGGGCGGGGGAGAGAGCTGGGTAAGATATCTGTCAGAAAATCAGTGCAGACTTATGGGCCAAATGGCCTTGTCTACACTGAAGGGATTATATGAATAGCTTATAGAGTGTTCATGCTCTAAGAGGTGGATGTGAAGCTTGTAGTACTGCAAAACATTAGCTGTTTTTGTATGCGGTAGTGTTTTTCCACTTCTCCTTTAAATGATGATTTTTAATGAGGGAGGCAGACTTCAAATTAATTTATAAATACTGACATAAATAAATGATAATTGAGGACATCTACCAATCATGGTCATCCGTTATTATATCCTCTTTGGCACTTCTTAGGAGTCCATTTGACAATTTTTTCCCCCAAATATATTGATTGAAAGAATCTTCCACTGTTTAGTTTCATCTGCTTTCCTAATCTCATTAATCTTTTATGCTCTCTTAACATTTTTAATCTTTTTTATCCTTTCCGTATTCTCATTTTTATTTTAAATTGTACCTGCAATTTTATATGTAATTTACAATATCATTATTTCCCTTGTTGCCTTCTTTGGATTCCTCCCTACTCCACAGCACTTTTTATCTGATGGAATACATTTGTTCTATAGTCCCCTAATTATATCTGAATATATTCAATTTACTCTCTGAACCTAATCCATGGAGTTATGTATGCCAATCCATCTTTCTTAGTTTCTCTCTCATCCATATGAAATCTTACTCCATCACATTATGGGCATTGTTAGCTATATAATCTGACTTTGACTACATTGGATTGCAAGAACAGATGCAGGCTATTCAGCCTCTTGATCCCGTTCCAACATCCAGTTAGATCAATGTTATCCAACAGAAATCACTAACTCACCACAGGCATGCCTAAAGCAACAAAATTTTAACTACTTGCAATAACTTTGGTAGTAAACACTTATACTCAATGCAGATAAATATATTTCATATGTAGAATTATGTAAACACCTGCCACCATTCAGTGAAACAATTTTGCAGTCTTTCACTAAATCTTTAGAATTCTCCCATTAATTTATTTGACAAAATATCTTAATGCAGTTTCTAGGTTTTAAATGAGAGGTACTTTGACATCACATACTTTGACTTCAATGTTGTCTGGGCCTTGCTGCATTTTCTGTATCAAGCAATTGGTAAGAATGTTTACTCAAGTAAGATGCACCAGATCTACCGCTGCTCAGAGTCCAGAATACAGTTGGACATAGTCCACCTTTGCTGTGGCCTTTGTCTTTTTTTTGGAGCTGTTTTTCTCAATGGATAAGCTGACCATGCTGACCATTCCCTTCTCCACACAATATTACTGTACTTCCATTGTGCAGTATTTTCACCACTGTTAGTAGACAACAATGAACAGGGGTGGCATAGTGGCACCATGGTTAGCATTGCTGCCTCTCAGCACCAAGGACTGAGGTTCCATTCTGGCCTTGGGTCACTGTCTGTTTGCACATTCTCCCTGTGTCTACATGGGCTTCTTCCCACAGTCCAAAGATGTGCAGGTTAATGGATTGGTCATAATAAAATTAATCCACTGTAAAAATGCAGGGTTAAAGGAATAGGGCTTGGGTGAGATAGACCTGGGATAGGCCCGGGTTGGTGCAGATTCAATGGGCCAAATGGCCTCCTTCTGCACTGTAGGATTTCCATTAATCAAGGAAATAGAACATTGTTCAGAACAAGGTTTGCAGATTCCATTTCTCATCATTTTACAATAAATGTACATACTTTAAGTATGCATGAGAATGAGTATTGAGATCAGATGCTTAATACTTATAGCTAATGTAGTGGATAACATTGAATTAGATCATAGCTAATACGTACCTTTTTGACTCACTTATGGGATGTGGGCATCACTCGCTAGACAAAAATTGCTTGCTCATTCCTACTTTCCATTGAGAAGTTAATAGTGAACCACTGCGGTCAATGTGGTATACACCTACAAAGCTGTAGGGGAAGGAGTTCCAGGATTTTGATCCAGTGACAGTGAAAGAACAGTGATATAATTCCAAGTCAGAATGGTGAATGGCTTAGAGGAAATTTCCAATTGATGGTGTTTCTATGTGTCTACTGTCCTTATCTTTCTAAAGAAAGGTGCTGTCTAAGGAACCTTGGTGAGTTCCTGCTGTGCATTTTGTAGGTGGTACAGATTGCTGTCACTGTGCGTCAGTGGTGGAGGGAGTAAATGTTTGTGGATGGGATGCGAATCAAGAGGGCTGCAATGTCCTGGACACTATTGAGTTTCTTGAGTTTTGTGGGAGCTGCATTCATCTAAGCAAATGGAGAATATTCCATCACACTCCTGACTGGTGCCTTGCAGATGATGGATAGGTTTGGAAAGTCAGAGGGTGAGTTACTCACCGCAGGGTTCCTAGCCTCTGACCTGCTGGTAGCCACAGTTTTTAAATGGCCAGTCCAGTTCAGATTCTGATTAATGGTAACCCCCAGATTATTGATCATGGGGGAACAAGAGCTGGTGAGATTCTCTCTTTTTATAGATGATTATTGCCTGGTGCTTAAGTGGTGTGAATATTACTTGCCACTTATCAGCCCAAGCTTCAATGTTGTCTGGGCTTTGCTGCATTTTCTGAATCACCACAAATGACACAGATGTGCAATCATCTGTGAACATCCCCACTTCTGATCCTTTAATGGAAGGAAGCTGTGGAAGAAGCAGCTGAAGGTGTACACTATCCTGAGGAACTCTGGCAATGACGTCCTGGAACTGAAATGATTAACTTCCAACCAGCACAACCATCTTCCTTTGTGCCAGCTATGACTAACCCGAGGAGCGTTTTCCCCCTAATTCCCATTGCTGCCTCTCAGCACCAGGGACTGGGGTTTCATTCTGGCCTTGGGTCGCTGTCTGTGTGGAGTTTGCACTTTCTCCTCTATCTACGTGGGTTTCCTCCCACAGTCCACATTTTGCTGGGACTTCTTGATGCTGCACCCATTCAGATGCTGCCTTTGCATTCACTCTCATCTCACCTCTGAAATTCAGCTCTTTTATCCATGTCTGAAACAAGGCTGCAATGATGTTAGGAACTGAGTGATCCTGGCAAAACCTAAACTGAATGTCAGTGAGCAGATTATTGTTAAACAAGTGTTGCTTAACACCATTGTTGATGACCCCTTCCATCACTTTATTGATGACCAAGAGTAGAATGGTGGAGTGGTAATTGGCTGGATTGAATTTACCTTGCTTTTTGTGGACAGGATACAGTGGAACAATATTCCACATTGCCAGATACCAATGTTCTAACTGTACTGGAACAGCTTACCTAAAGGTGTGGCAAACTCTGGAGCACAAGTCTTCAGTCCTATTGCCGAAAGATTGTTAGGGCTGAGATCCTTTGCAATATCCAGTGCCTCACCTCCACAATTCTTTGACGACTGCATAATAGTAAGTCTCATATTACACTCTCCCTCCACACTTTGTAGATTTTATGACTATTTTGAAACATAACAAAATAGAAATGTGTTTTCATTATACCCACTGTAATTTTCTCAATTAATCCTGATAAATTAAAACTTGTTTTTTAAAAAAATCAAACATGACAAGGTGCAAACACACATTATTGATATCACAATTCCTGTTTTAACTTACTTGTGTGATAGTATTAAAGTATCCTTTCATGCTATACATTAAGCAGCTGGATGGTTGATAATGTTGGGACTGTGGTCTGTCAAGACGTCAGTGAAAACAGTGGCTGGGACTGTGTTTATTGATCACGTCATTGTTGTCAATACATTCCCTTACACTGGAACAGACAGCAGAAAGTAGAAATGTGAACAATAAGTGGTGGAGCAGATCAGCATCAATGTGAAGAACTCGAGCAGACAGATACATGCAGGAAAGGAAGAACCTAGACTAGAGGAAATGACAGGGAAGAATGAAGTAACTGCCAATTGGCAGCTCAGCAAGAGGATCATCACTGGATATAATTCATACAATAATTGTATTATTTCCACAAAGACACCATTTCTAAAATCCTTCTGATTTTGCTTAATGAACTTCATGTTTGGCAGGTAAATTCTTTATGGAATTTCTACAATGTGGTTGGAATATCCATAAGGTGGTTTAATCATGAGGATGAAATTGCTTTCATATTTAAAACTGAGCAGCCACAGTTCACTGGCTAAAAAATGGCAAAGATTCGCAGTAGTAAGTCCGATCGAGGGTTCCATCTGAAAATCATCCCTACTAAGTCTGGGATAAGGAAACTGACTTTTATTGGATGGGATTTTCCACTGCCCTGTCAGTGTGTTTTAAGGTGGCAGAGGCGCCCTGCCATTGACAGCCCAGTTGTTGCACCTTTGGCCACCGGCGCAGGGGCGGTGTTGGAGTTGGCAGGATCAGAAGATCTTGCCGGCAGGAACGGTCAGTAAGTCCAGTTGGAAGTAGTGTATGAAAACCACATTGTAAACTGGTTTATTTAACTTCAAAATGCATCCAGAGTCCGTCCATTACTTTCTCAGCTCTGTTTTGCTACTCCATCAATCCACTGACTGTTATGATATTAGTAATCAATTAAGAACTCCATTTGACATTTTTTCAAAGGCCCTAGCATTGCAAATCAGCCAGAAATCTTTAAAAATGTGACAATTGGTAGGGATGGAAGGGGAAATAGATTTGCTAATAGTTCATTAATAACCCTGAAAGTATCCAGTTAATATTAAAAAGACAAATCCTAGTGCAGAATTCTCCAGCCATTCACAACAGTCCGGGTTTCTCTCTGGTCCCTCTGGTGGGGCATCCCCTGCCATAGCTTTCCTTGAGAGCCTTCAAATGGGAATTGCCATTGACAGCCATGGAACCAGAGGATCCTGTCATCAGTAAATGGCACATTGTCTCCCGCTGAGAAAAATGCTGAGGGAAGCCCAGAGAATCTTTTCCCTACTGAGAAAGAATCGAAAAGCATTATTTCACTCAAGGAGAAATTACAGAAATCCTTTTTAATCCTATTTAAGTCATTTTTAAGGATATATTTAAAATGCATGAGATTTTCAGCACTTCACTTCAAAGGTAGATTGATGTTTTAGAGAAAGTTAGGAGAGGAATGTCGCAGTTTCTAGGACTCATGATCCTAAAGATAAATCGACAGACTGGTCACATTTGTTGTAAAAAGAGAAATTAATTAAGACTTGATTCAAACCTTGAAAATGCTAGTAAGCATAGATAATGTTCAAAGAACTAGTGAACGTCGAGTACAAAAGATAGTAAACTACAAGAGAAATTATAAAATACAATAAATTTTTAGTTTTGTGGAATTTGAGATCATTACAGATGAGAAGAGAGATTATAGAAATGAAATGAAGGGCCCAATTTTACCAACAATACCAATGCAAAATCATGGTAAAGTCGGGTGGAGGCCTTTATCGCGATCTGCACCCAAGTCTGCACAGATTGCTACTTTACCGAGACCTGTGAATGGCGGGAATCCATTCTGCCCCAAATCAGGCACAACGATGATTTAAAATCATTTGCATGTGTTTAAATTGAATTAATGAACTGCCCACCCAACTCTATCAGCATTTTCCCCTTAACCGCCATGTTTATCAATCCGGAATTCCACTTTTAGAGACCTGCTGTATAAAAATTTGAGTCAGGTATTTCAGCCTCTGAAGAGCGCACTCAGTGTTTCCAACAGCTCTCTTAGTTCAGTGGTGGGGGTGAGACCGGGTCAGATCATTCTCTGGTTGGAGTGGGGAGAAGGGGAATGAGGTCAAATCATTGTCTGATTGGGGGTGAGGAGGAGGAGGAGGCAAATCAGATGTATCTCTGGTGGTGGGGGAGAGGAGGTGGGTGGATATTCTTCTAGAGGGGAGGCCAGACTATTCTCTGGGGAGGAGGAAGTGAGGTAGGTTCGTTTTGGGGGGGGGGGTGGAATGAGGCCAGATCACCGTCTTGGTGTGGGAGGAGGGAGGCAGGTCAAATGGATCTCTGCTGGGAGGCAGATGGATCTCTGAAGAGAGGCAGGGGGTTCTGCTGCCACTCTGCAGGCGATTGGTCTGGGTAGTGACGGGTGGATAAGGGAGGCAGTGATGTGTGTGTGTGTGTGTGTGTTCCTTGTCCATCCCCCCACTATCTAGACCAATCACCACATCTGCCCCCTCTCCCCCCCCCATCCCCCACCGATTGTCTGCAGAGTTGCAGCAGAAACCCCCCTGCCCCACCCAACCGGAGATCCAGCTGTTCCCCCCACTATCGATCTATCTGTCCCTATAGAGATCCATCTGCCCCCAGAGAGACGTCTTACATCCCCCGCCCCCCCACACTTGCAAGATACACCCTTGCTCTGCTTTTGACTTCCGGACTGCTTTCTCCGCTTTCTCCTGTGGCTCAGGAGCAATCTAACATGGGCACACTTTTTCAAAATTTTTTTTAACTGTGCATGCGCAATTCAGAGCTCCAATTGTTTCAGCTGCAGTGTGAATGTGACTGGAGATGGCTGAGAGCGTATGGGGGTGCCTGAAAGCAGATTTTTTAAGTCGGATTTGTACTATGCCCAGAATCAGCACTTAGAATAAAAATGGTAAAATGTGGCCCGAAATGTAGTCAGTCAAATACGAGCTGGAGTAGATCAAATCAAATACACATGAGCCTAGATTTTCCTATATTTTCTTCCTGAAAATGTACAGTCTTAGGAATTATGATCTCCAGCTGGCTCAGGGGAACACTTAACAAGAAGAGACATCAACAAGATATGTCACGTACTGCAACTAAACCTACCTCCACCAGCAAAACTGCCCTATCAATGACTATGAAGGTAACAAACTACTGAAACTTTATGCTGCAGGGTCATTCTAGACTGCAACATAGAGAATGTCCACTTGCAGTCAGCTGTACATAAGTGCATAAAGCAAACCGCAAATACATTGTTTATTAGAGCTAGTATGGTTATCCATTTTGTTATAGACAACCAGCAATCATACAGGACTTTTGTGCGGCTATTTGGTTTTCAGCCTTTTAAGTTATTGCAACTTTGTTCCCTTTGAATAGCCAGCCCAAGACTGAGTTTTTGCTTCGAGCTTTATGGCAAGGAGTCTACAACCAATTAATGGGCAACCAGAGTATAGAATTCAGGATTATGCAATTGGATATAGTTCCAGATTCAATTATAAGCAATTAACATATACCAATCAAGGTACAGAAGTTATCCCTATCCACTCATAACTATTGATTAGAGTTATATCTGGCATAAGATACAAACATTAAAATCAATCACCACCATTACATGCCAGCTTAATTATAACATACAATCAGTGTAAATGCATGATCATGTTAGCTCTCCATTGTTATAAGTTATTGTTGACATCTCAACTTGTGTCTGGATTTGTAGTTACCAATTACTCCTCCCATGTTCAGATGTCTGATTTAATGAATTGTTCGGCCTAAGAGCCTTTGTTAGATAAACAAACCTATGTTCTATGATTTCCTGTCTTGTAACTATGCTGTGATGCTTATCTGGGTCAGCTCTAATAAGGACCTGTGATTTCTCTCCTGGCAGCTTAGGTGATTTTTAAACTTGTGTGATTATTAACTCTTTCGAAGATAATGTCACTTTAGTGTGATTGAATTCTGCAGAATTCAAGAAGTCACAGACAACACTAACTGTAACCTTATGTGCACCTCTTAATCAATAATATCATCTACCTCAACATAAAAAAAAAATCAATCTTGTTTTTGTTCAGTTATGATCCAGTTAGGGATCATTACTATTTGAAAAGAAATCCAAGTGCATTTTAACCAATAGAACTATGCCATAAGACATAACTATGTTTTACGAACAGACCAATGGGGGAGTGTTAAATTCAGCTCCAAATAATCTGTTTTTGTGATGTTGATTGAGCAGTAAAGATTGGCTGGATCACCAGGGCTAAATCCCCTGCTATTCTTCAAAATATAGCCATAGGTAAACAGCACCTCAGTTTAACATCTCACCCAAAAGATGGAACCTTTGACTGTGCAGCAGGCCTAGACTTTGTGCTGAAGTAATGGAGTGGGACTGAAGTCCATAACCTTCTGATTCAGAATCGAGAGTTCTACCCACTGAGCCACAGCTGAACAAAACTAAATGTAATTCCTTCAGTTCATTACCTGTACTCTAAATTGTAATAAATGCAATTTATCTTTCTTGTTCATATTTAAAGCAACTTTTTTCCTTAGATTTTTCTCACCAAGCTATCATCACATTTATTTACTTCAGTCTTTATCTGATTATAATTGGTCATATCGATTTTCCAGTTCCACTCTTTCTTTGTAGATATATTTGATTTATGTCAACAACAGCTTTAATTGAAACAGCACATCGCTGCTCCTTTCTCTATCATCATTCTTGTAGTAAAGTTATAGTTTATTTCATATTCTTAATTTTTAATTGAACTAGCTTGTTCCAATTACTCTACAAAATTCTCATTTTGGAAGTATTTTATTCATTCTGCTCCTAGATCACTCTGTTAAAACTCACTATGAGTGTCTTTAACCATTTATATCTGACCAAGAGAGAAGATGGAATCTCTAACAATGCAGCACTTGCTCAATAATTCACTGATGTCAGCCTTAATGTTGTGCTTAGGTTGCTGGAATAAGGTTTGAACCCTCGACTGTCTCACTCAAAGTGCACTCTGTGTTACCTACTGAACCAAAGATGACACCTGTAATTTAATCATCTATTTTTAGTAACCACTTTAAAGATAATTTTATTTATTTTCTTAGGTGTTAATGTGTTTTCCACTTCCCAATCCATCTCTAGTAATCTTACAGTTTGATGAAAGGTCTGTATCCACAACTCTCTAATGACTAAATTGGATGCACGATTAATGTGTCTTTACTTTCCTGTTCAGGCAGCATGTCAACTTCATGCTTTTATTTGCATGATTGCTACTTGAAGCCCAGCAGTAAACATACTATTATTTCCAGTCTGGCATACATGTGACACCAGAACCACAGAAAAATAGTTGACTTTTAATTGCCCTCTGCAATGTTCAGTTGAAGGGCAATTAGGGCTGGGTAATCATGTAGGCTTTTCCAGTGACACTCACATGCCATGAAAGAATAAAGAAAAGATTACCCACTTGCAAGCCCTAAGTGGGATATCATGAGGTGGTTCTTTAGCTTGAAGTTAATCACAACCACTTCACTGACTGAAGTGATCCTTAACCTTAGTGCTCATGTTTGGCCAGCAGAGCATTTCAGTTGTCTTTCTCAGCCTGGACTAGATGCATTGATGGTTTGCATGGATGCATGATTCTTTTTCTAATTTTTTTAGGGATGATGACATTAGTTCCTTTGTACAAGGTACCATCTTGGGCAATCACTTCATCTCTGTATGATTGATACTCTGTATGCTTAATATTCACTTATAGTAACAGACGTTTCATAGAATATCATAGAGGTTTACAGCACAGAAACAGGCCCTTCGGCCCAACTTGTCTCTGCCACTCCTTTTTATTAACCGCTAAGCTAGTCTCAATTGTCCGTGTTTAGTCCACATCCCTTTATATCCATCTTAACATATAAATATAGTCATAGATATCATAGTTTTATTGGTGGTTAATGGCCATTCTTTCATTGCTATTTCCAGTAATACTTGGAATGTTGCAACTCAATGTGTAGCTTGTTTGATTTGAGCAAGATGTTTGTCTATCAGATCTCTGCTGGATTGGTGACTTCCAGTGCATGCCATGTTTCTGGTTCTCATTGAATTGGGAAGATTTCAACTTCGCATCATTGACTTCTGTCAAAGAGAGTACAGCTCTCAACAGCATGTTGCTGACACACATCTGTTTCTGCTTGTTCTTCACTTCCAAATAATGTCTCTGCAAATGAAGTAACATCCATTGCAGAAGCTTTGGAGCAGATAAAAGTGGTTTGAAAAAGATGATTTGAAGTGGCATGTGGTCAGATTCCACCACAACTTTCTTTCTCTCAAACAAGTACTGATTAAAATGTTCTCAAGCAATGACACTAGCCAGGCACTCTTTCTCAATCTCTGCATAGCACATTCAGGTTGTGTTAATGTTCTGGGTGCAAACACATCCTTGCTACATGAAGGTTTCTCCAAGTCCTGGTTTGCTGGCATCACACTGCAGAGTGATTTTGCCATTCACATTGTCGCACCTCAGAACTGGCATTGTTGTCACTGTTTGATGAGAGTAAAATCTGTTTCTTGTTCGGTGCCCAATATCAATGAACATCTTTTGCAGTGGGCATGGGTAGAGGTTCAAACTGGGCAAGAACTTGGTGAGGTAGTTCATAAATCCAACAAATCACCTTCACATCTCTTGGTTTCTGCATCTTTGCTACTGCTTACACCTTAGGATCAGGGCAAAGTCCTTTCATTGCATAATATGTACTTGACTTCAGTCATCTTTAATAATAGTTTTTTCTTATTCAGATTCAAATTCATCTGCTAAGCTCTCTAACAATCTTATTAGATTCTGATCTTGGACTGCAATAGCTCTTACATTGTATCATCAAATCCATGGGCTAGCAGCTCATTCATGACCATTTCCACTTCTGAAAGATTGTTGACTATTTCATGTCGTCAGGTTGATACTCATCCGGAGCAGTAGAAATGCCAAATAGCATGCACAACCATCTGTACCTCAGAAATGCCATCCAGAATGTGGTCAGGAAATGATTGCTTTCATCTAATTTCAATTGCCAATACTCATCCTTATGTCTAGGAGAATAAAGACATTTTCCTTGGCAAAATATCTTCAACGATTGGCATGAAGTAATGAGATCTCTTTAAAGCTTCATTGAGCTCCTTTGGATCTATGTACACTCTGTCCTTTCCAGATTTTTTTCACTGCTACCTTGCTGCTAACTAAGTCTGTTGGGGATGTCAGTTCCTTAATTGTTCCCACCTTTTCAAGTTCCTCCATCTTGTCTTTAGTCATCTAGACTTGAAGGCAGATGGAACTTTTCTCAGAAAATGCAGAACTGCTTTCACACTCATTGATTTCAAGAATATCCGGGAAAAACCCAAGCTGCATTAAAACATCTTGTAATTTTAAAATCTGGTTTAACGTCATGAGAAAAATGACACATCTTTTCTGGTATGCAGGAGGTAACCAACACAAGATGTTGACTTGTTTCAGTGGAGACAAGGGGATTTGCTTAGAGTCAACTAGTATTCAGACTTTCTTTTATTCCCACTGTATTGGGTTTTCAGTCTAGTTTGTCTTCATGGGGTAAGCATTATTCCACAATATAACATCTATTGCACTTTTGATGGTTTCATTTTTAGATCACCATCTTGAGCAAGTTCATACAGGGATGCAAAGATCATGATATTGTGCAAAGCAGTGGTGTCTACCTGACATTTCACATTAACTTAATGTGCTCAATTTGCAGTTTTCATTCCAACATTTACAAACCAATTTTTAATGAAGACTTGATTGTATCAACCAGTTCTATGGTGTATCAGTGAGTATAATGATGTTCTTGGGGCTAAAGGGATCAAGGAATATGGGAGGAAAGGGGATTAGGATATTGAAATCGATGAATATCCATCATCAAAATGAATTGCAGAGCAGGCTCAAAGGGCCGAATACTCTACTCCTGCTTCTGGTTTCTATGTTTCTAGAAGGAGGCCATTTAACCCTTTGTGTCTGCATGAACTCTACAAATGAACATCACGACTTAGTGCCATTCTCCTGCCTTTTCTCCTCAAATTGCACATTGTTTCTATTCAGGCAATCATCTAATGCCTCAATTGAATTTGTCTCCACCACACTTCCAGGCAGTGCATTCCAGACCTAACCACTTACTGTGTGAAAAAAGTTTTTCTGGACTGCCTAGCAACATAGTCTTGTCAGTTCTCCCATCAATGCTCTTCAGATGATGATTAACAATCACTGCACATGCCAATTATTTTCCTGTAAGTTTCTTTTCTCTCAACAGATATGCTCTCTCAAAAGCCCTCTTGTTCCTAAGGCACTCCTATCTCTGACAAGATCAACTTTAAGTTCTGATATTTGCAAAATTGAGCTAGATATCTCTTTACAATCACATACTGATCAACAGTCTCCCTCTTTTCCTGAGTTCTAGTGTTGTCCATAAATTACATTAGTAGAGTGTTCAAAGTGTGTCTTATAGGCCTCCAGAATTTCACAAGTCTGGCTTTTCTGCTCCCCAGTGAGGGCTAGAAAGCAATACAGCTTATAGCATACTTTCCCCAGCACAGATAACAGAGTTGATACTCCTATTTGTTTAGGTTTCTTGTTCAACTCTGTGAGCAGTTTTGGACTCCATATCAAAAGAAAGATGTACTGGCCTTGGGAAGAGTCTAGAGGAGGTTCATAAGAATGATCCCTGGAATGAAGAGCTTGTCGTATGATGAACGGTTGAGGACTCTGGTCTATACTTGTTGGAGTTTAGAAGGATGAGGGGGGATCTTATTGAAATTTATAGGATACTGCGAGGCCTGGATAGAGTGGACATGGAGAGGATGTTTCAACAAGTAAGAAAAATTAGAACTTCAGGATAAAGGGACGATCCTTTAAGACAGAGACGAGGAGGAATTTCTTCAGTCAGAAAGTGCTGAATCTGTGGAATGCTTTACCCTAGAAGGCTGTGGAGGCCAGATCATTTAGTGTCTTTAAGACATAGATAGATAGGTTCTTGATTGATAAAGGGATCAGGAATTATGGGGAAAAGGCAGGAAAATGGGTGCAGTTGTCGTGTGCAGTTTTGGTCACCTAATTATAGGAAGGATACTAATAAGGTTGAAAGAGTGCAGGGAAGGTTTACAAGGATGTTACCGGGACTTGAGAAACTGAGTTACAGAGAAAGGTTGAACAGGTTAGGACTTTATTCCCTGGAGCTTAGAAGAATGAGGGGAGATTTGATAGAGGTGTATAAAATTATGATGGGTATAGAATAAAGTGAATGCAAGTAGGCTTTTTCCATTGAGGCTAGGGAAGGAAAAAACTAGAGGACATGGGTTAAGGGTGAAAAGTTTAAAGGGAATATTGGGAGGGGCTCTTTACACAGAGAGTGGTGGGTGTGTGGAATGAGCTGCCAGATGAAGTGGTAAATGCGAGCTCATTTTTAACATTTAAGAAAAACTTGGACAGGTACATGAATGAGAGGGGTGTGGAGGGATATGGTCCGGGTGCAGGTCAGTGGGACTAGGCAGAAAAAATGGTTCAGCGCAGTCAAGAAGGGCTAAAGGCCTGTTTCTATGCTGTAATATTCTATGGTTCTATAGTAATGGGGATGAGAAAACAATCTGCCATGATTGAATGGAGGAGCAGACTCGATGGGCCAAGTAGCCTAATTCTGCTCCTATGTCCTATGGTCTAAATCTCATTAACTGTCATATAGAGTGGAAGAATTTCCAATTCACTCCTAAATCTCCTTAGAACTCCATAGGAAAAGATGCTGGTATACTCAAAGTCATACAGACTCACCAAGCATCAATGTCTGTACAAAGATGCAGAATGAACTTTTAATTATTCTCTGCTGTTTTTCACAGTTGTTAGCTCTCTTACACCTATGAAAATCTATTCAATTCTAGTTGCACAATTCTGCCATCACGTTCCACGTCATAGGATCATAGAGTCACATACTAAAGGAAAGGCCTGTTGGCCTGTCAAGTCTGTACCAACAAAATCTACTACTAAAAGTATGCTAATTCCATTTTCCTGCTCTTGTCCTATATTCTATGTGTCATGTAAAATGGCTGCTTTTCATTTACTTTTTTCTTAATTTCTTCATCATCTCTCTGTTCATGCATTCCTCTGTTGTCTACATACTTAAGGTATCCCTCTTCCCTAACCCTCAATAGTTTTTGCGTCTTCTACTGTGAAGATATATACAAAGGGGGCATTTTCCAATCCTGTTTGTGATGGATGCAAATGGCATGATGGCTGGAAACGCTCGTAAGAGGGTCATAACGGGATTTGCACCAGGGAGATCTCAGAACAACATTTTTAAAAATGGAGCCCTGAACACTATGAAGCAGGCCTTACAATGAAGTATAAAACATTCCTCCATTCCCCCTCCCCCCACCCCCTCCTTTAAAATGGCAAAGTGTCATAAGATTTGTAGAGAAAACTTACCTGTTTCTCTGGGGAGAAACATGCAGTTTTCATTATAATCGGACATTCGTCATTTTAAAAAAAATTCCACTCATGGCATTTGTTAAATGTTCCTGTTATTTCCTTTTTACCTTTTATAATTTCACTTGTCCGTGTCTCTAATAGGCTCACTGCTAATATCATTAATCCCTTCCTATGTTCAAAGCTACGGAAATGTTTATGATCTCTTTTTATGTTTCTTGCTCATTTACTCTGTTATTCTCTCAGGCTTAGTACTCTTTTTGACAACATTATAAGACTTTTCCTTTGATATATTATCTCTAACTCCTTTTATTAGCCATTATTGGACTACATAGCAGCCTTCCACCAGCCGTGCTGTAGTTGTTGCATAGGAAAGCCAGGACAAGGAAAGGCACATGGAAGACAGGCACTGAGGTAATGCACAAGGTTTATTAGTTGCAATTTGTATGCAACATAGCATAATGCAACATGTAAATTTGGATTGGAGAGTTGATTTTGTATGCTTGTATTTTGCATTCTTGTTAAGCAAGCAGCAAACAGGTAAATGACAATTTCTAATTCCATTTATTGGTATCACTGTTAACACAGTCGATCAAGGACAGCTCAGTTAGAAAGGGGCTTGCTTGATCGACTTGTCCTGTGCTCTGATGAAGGGCCATCTGGATTCAAAATGTTGGCTCTATTGTGATGCTGTCAGACCTGCTGAGATTTTCCAGCATTTTCTGTTTTTGTTTCAGATTCCAGCATCTGCTGCATTTTGCTTTTATATTATAGAAATTAGCACAGCCTCCATATTCCTCTTCATTCTGCTCCTCAGCCTGTTGCCACATTGCTGGCAGTAAAGACTATGTCCTCATGATGGCAAGGTTCTGCATCAAGATCACGACATTTTGTGAGATCTGCTTTGCCAGTGACTACAGGATTCCTCCAGTGGAATCCAAACAGCTAAAGCATTGTTTCAGCACTCATTGATGGAGGCCCTAATTGTTGTATATATATTCATTATTTAAAACTGGGTGGCATGATTGGGAAACTTGCAGATAACATGAAAATTGGCTGTGCAGTTGACAGTGAAGAGGAATGGTGATGACTCCAGAATTATATCAATGGTTTGGTTGAGGGCAAGAGAAGTGGCAAATGGAATTCAATCTGGAAAAGGGTGAGGTAATGCATTTGGGGAGGGTAAACAATATACAGGAAGATATTGAGTGTGGTTAAGGGAGAGACTTTAGAATACTGTCTGCAAATCCATGAAAATAGCAGGATAGAACATCAAAAAAGCACATGGAATACTTTATTTTGTTGGACGAGGTATTTAATACAAAAACAGGGATGTAATGATGGAAGTATGTAAAACACTGGTTAGGCTGCAGATGGAATTTTGGATATGTTCTGGATACCACATTAAGGAAAGATATAAATGCTCTGGAGAGCGTGCAGAAAAGATCTACAGGAAAGTTGCCAGGGCTTGAAAGTTGCATCTAGGAGAGGTTGGATAGAGCAAGGTTGTTTTCTTTAGAAGAGGAGGCAAAGGAGTGATTTAATTGATGAATGATGAAGGACGTGGACAGGGAAGACTGGTTTCCCTAAGTTGAGGGGATCAATTACCAGGAGATATAAAATTAAGTCAATTGGTAGAAGAATTAGAGGGTACATGAGAGCATCACCTGAGAGTGATGAATATCTGGAATTCAGAGCCTAACTTGGTGGTTGAGGCTGAAATGCTCACCTCACTTAAAAGGTATATGGATCGGCATCTGAAGTGCTGGAATCTGCAAGGCTTTGGATCAGCTGCTAGAAATTGGAACTAAAATGACTGACTAGTTTCTTTTTTCACATTTTTGGCTGGTGCAGACTCTTTGGGCTGAATGGCCTTTTTCTGCAAAATCACTTTACTATGCTTCTATGAGCCATGTCTTCAAAGGATAGCCTTCACCATCCTCTAGTTTGTTATGGTTGCTCAAATGTAAGTGGCAAAGTGGACTGCCATATCATGACTGCTGCGGCCCTATTTTCCTCTCAACTTTGATTACCCTGTATACAGTTTTTGCATTTTAGTGGTTTTACTTTTATCACTGTCTTTGTTTCTCTTTCACCCTGCCTTCTAGTTTAAATGATTCCCAACCACACTAGCAAATACTCAGCTTCAGACAACAGTCCAGATCCTGTTCAGGTGTAACCCTTTCAGTTTACGCTGGTCCCACCTCCTCCAGAACTGGTTTCAATGTCCCAGGAGTCTAAAACCCTCCTCCCTGCACCATCTTTCCAACCATGTATTCATCTGATGTATCCTGGTATTTCTACTCTGCCATGACTCATGGCACTGGTAGTAATCCTGAGGTCACAACCTTTGAGGTCCCACTTTTCATCTTACTCCCTAACTTCCTATGTTCAGCTTTTAGGATCTCATTTTTTTCTCTATGTCATTGCTACTGATTGGGATCACAACCACTGGCTATTCACAGTTCCCCTCCAGAATGTCCTACAGTTGCTCTCAGACTCTCTTGACTCTAGCACTAGAAAGGAAATATCATTTGCATTCATAGAAACATCTAACTATTCCCCTTATAATTGAAACCCCTATTTTCATTGCATTCCTGCACTTTCTCCTCCTCTCTTGTGCAACAGGCCAACCATGGTGCAACAAACTGGGCTGTTACTGCTTTCCCTGAGAGATCATTCTCCCTAACAAAGCTGTTCTGCATGGGAATCGCCACAGAGGCTTCCTGCACTGCCTGCCTAATCCTCTTACTCTACCTGTGGAGTTTTAGCCTGTGGTGCAACTAGCATCACCTGCCATTTCAATGACAGAAAACAGTTCTCACTTAAACCTTCATATTCCACCACTATAAACACATCACAGAAGTATTTGTATTTATATTCCTTTATACCAGAGAGGCAAGTTTTGATTCTGCAAAAGTCTGTCCTGTACTAATGAATCATTGTTGCAATAAAGATACTAATTTGACCACACATGCTTTGTGGTTCTCTGCTAGCTTACATATATTATTTTGGCATACAGCACCTCAGTGACTTCACTATGCTTACAATGTACAGCTGTGGCTACATTGGGTTGTCGATTCAGTGAACTATGAGATCTCTGACAAACTATCCCATGCTGAGGTTCAGGTAGGGCAGTTGTTCTCTGAAGTAGTCTAGATGGATATGACCTCATACTATGGGCCCTTTTCCCCCTTCCCCACTCATACTTCGTGTCATGCTGTGATCCAAGAACTGCCCAATACTATACTCATGCTGAAGAGCAAGTTGTTTGTGCACAACCCTTGAAGTCAGGACAAGGTCCTTTAGTACCTGCCTCACCACACCCTGACATTAACTATTTTAAAGAATTCTGGAAATCACTAAAGGCTTCTGCAGTAACAGAATTCAATCAGTGATTTAAAATAAGCAATTAGCCTGCTGAATGATTGTTTCAAACAGCAGTGCTAAGATAAAAGGAAAATACTGCAGATGCTGGAATCTGAAACAAAAAATGCTGGAAAATCTCAGCAGGTCTGACAGCATCTGTGATGAAAGGACAGAGCTAACATTCTGATCTGGACAATCTTTGTCAGAGCTAAATAGTGCTATTGTAGTGGAGAGGCTGTGGGGGAGGAAGGAGTGGTGGGGAGTGGGCATCCTTGAATATATGTGTTCAGCAGTGTAAAAAGAAGCTATCAGCCAAAGCATCAAACTTCAAGATCCTGAAACAAAAACAGAAAATGCTGGAAAATCTCAGCAGGTCTGATATTATCCTGGAGAGAGAATAGAGCTAGTGTTTCAAATCCAGATGACTTCATCAGACCCTATTCTCTCTCCATAGATGCTGTCAACTTGCTGAGATTCTTCAGCATTTTCTGTTTTTGTTTCAGATTCCAGCATCTGCAGTATTTTGCCTTTATTCAAGATCTTTTTATTGAAATGTTACCGGGACGTAATAGTTCAAGTTACAAGGAAGCTGGATAAATTGGGACTTTTTTTTTCCCCAGAGCATGGGCAAAAACTTAGGGATGAACTTATAGAGGTCTATAAAAGAGGGGCATAGATCAGCTAGATAGTCAATATCTTTTCCCAAAGGTAGGGGAGTCTAAAACTAGAGGGCTTAGATTTAAAGTGAGAGGGGAGAGATACAAAAGTATCCACAGGGCAGGTTTTCACAGAGAGGGTGGTGAGTGGCTGGAAAGAGCTGCCAGAGATAGTAGTAGAGGTGAATACAATTTTGCCTTTTAAAAAGCATTTAGATGGTTACGTGGGTAAGATGAATATAGAGAGATATGGGCCAAACATAGATGATTGGGCAGCCTGGTCAAGTTGGACTGAAAGGGCGGCTTCCATGCTGTAAACCTTGGAGACTCTATCCTGATTATTCTACAAGCTGCCTACTCCACATTATGTGGATGTTGCTGCACCCCAGACCCCGCACCCAAACATTTTACCTCCACCACCAAACTGTAGCCAAAACAGCACTAAGGAGCCTTTATGTATCTTCACGGCTCCTAGTTGACTTGCGTAAGATCAACTTTGCTTCGAGAGTCTTGGAGATTGTTAACCTTTTATTTTACTTATTTTTTGTTCCACGTTGGAGGAATAGCTTTGCATGCATTTGCAAGAATCGCTTCAGGAAAAGCTCCCTCGCAACAGTGCGCAGAGTTGGCTCAGAGAACTGGGATTCTCAGACAGTGGCAAAGCTGCAGACGCCTCATCATAGATGAAATCTTTGTGATGGAAGGAGAATTCTTCGACAAGCTTGAAGCGATGGCCAGGACCGTTCGGCAATGCGACGAGCCATTTGGTGGAATCCAGCCGACAGCTTGCGGAGATTTTCTGCAGCTTCCCCCTGTATCGCGAAAGAAGGAGAAATACAAGTTTTGCTTCCAGGCTAAGAGTTGCCTGAAGTGTATCCACGTGAATATGGAGCTAACGGATGTGCGAAGACAAACTGATGAGAAAATGCAGACACACAAGCGGCACAACGTCAACAAGAGCAACTCCCAACACGTCACAACTCCTCCCGAGTCTGCGCAGAAGCGGGGGCGCCGGCTGGATGGCCGGTTGCCATGGTGACCAGACAGTGGGCGGGCCGGCGGCACGGTGGCGCATGTGCACAGGGCCAGCGCGGCGGAGCCCGGGACGAGCGGCCGCTGAATCAAATCAAAGCCGAGATGAAGGTGAGAGAGGAGCGGCTTCGGTATCAGCTGCCCGGGTTAGGGAGGGGACATCTGTAAATTAATAGTTTCTACCGTGCCCATTCGTGCCTCCGTTCTCACTGTAATTCAGCTGGATTGATGATACACTTTTAACTTACAGCAAAGGCCTCAGCCTCCACCCTCCTTGCGGTTACCATGGAGACGGAGCTGATAGTTTGTAATGAATTTCATAGATTTCATAAATTCATATCCCCATAATCCTATGTATTTATCCTTGCTAGTCTCCCTAACACTAGGGTCAGTTTAGCCTGGGCTGTGCACCTAATCTGCTCATTATTCGACTATGAGAGGAATCATGATGTAGAGATGCCGGTGTTGGACTGGGGTAAACTCAGTAAAGTTTTACAACACCAATTTTAAATCCAACCAATTTATTTGATAGTAACTCCGCGAGCTTTCGACTTTACAGCCTTCATCAGGCAAATGCAGTGTTCTGATCTGCAGAGGCACTCATATCCACAAAGACAGTTACAGATTGCTGATTAGAATGCGAATCCTTACATCTAACCTGCTATGCAAGTGTTAAAGTGGCTAACAATGTGTGTGAAGGGAATCCTGAGCCTTGGTTAAAGAATTGTGTATTTTCTCCAGACAGCACAATAAGTGAGGTTTTTTGCTAATCCAGGCAAGTTACGGGGGTTACAGATAGTGTGACGTGAAGCCAAGATCCCTGTTAAGACCGTCCTCATGTGTGCGGAACTTGGCTATCAGTCTCTGCTCAGCAACTCTGCGCTGTTGTGTGTCACGAAGGCCCCCTTGAAGAACATTTGCCCGCAGGTTGGAGGCCGAATGCCCATGACTGCTGAAGTGTTCGCCTACAGGAAGGGAACTGTTTTGCCTGGTGATTGTTGAGCGATGCTCATTCATCCGCTGTCGTTAGTGTCTGCATGGTCTCCCCAGTGTACCATGCTTCGGGACATCCTTTCTTGCAATGTATTAGGTAGACAACGTTGGCCGAGTTGCTTGATGATGTCGTCCATGTCTATGATCTGGCATTTCTTGCAGACGTTGCAGTGGCAGGATTGTGTGGTATTGTGATCAGTGTTCTCCTGAAGGTTGGGTAGTTTGCTGCGAACAATGATCTGTTTAAGGTTGTGCGGTTGTCTGAAAGCAAGAAGTGGGGGGATGGGGATGGCCCTAGCGAGATGTTCATTGTCATCAATGACACTTTGAAGACTCCGGGGAAGATGTCGTAGCTTTTCCGCTCCGGGGAAGTACTGGACAACAAAGGGTACTCTGTCCACCTTGTCCCGTGTTCGTCTTCTGAGGAGGTCAGTGCGATTTATCGCTGTGGCACGTTGGAACTGTCGATTGATGAGTCAAGCGCCATATCCTGTTCTCACGAGGGCATCCTTCAGCCCTGGAGGTATCTGTCACGATCCTCCTCATCTGAGCAAATTCTGTGTATACGGAGGGCTTGTCCATAGGGAATGGCTTCTTTAACGTGTCTAGGGTGGAAGCTGGAGAAGTGGAGCATTGTGAGGTTGTCTGTCGGTTTGCGGTACAGTGAGGTGCTGAGGTGACCGTCCTTGATGGAGATGCGTGTGTCCAAGAATGCAACTGATTCTGGAGAATAGTCCATGGTGAGTCTGATGGTGGGATGGAACTTGTTGATATCATCATACAGTTGTTTCAATGATTGTTCACCATGAGTCCAAAGGAAAAAGATGTCATCAATGTATCTAGTATATAACCTTGGTTGAAGATCTCGTGTAGTGAAGAAGTCTTGATCGAACCTGTGCATGAAGATGTTGGCATACTGAGGTGCAAATGTGGTCCCCATGGCTGTTCTATGTGTCTGGATGAAAAGCTGATTGTTGAAGGTGAAGACATTGTGGTCCAAGATGAAGCGGATGAGTTGTAAAATTGCATCCGGAAACTGACAGTTGACAGTTGTTGGCATTGAGTACTGAGGCAGTTGCAGCAATACCACTCTGGCAGGTAGGATTAAGGAAAATCCTAAGTCATTTTACACCTATGTAAGGAGCAAAAGGATGGTTAGAGGCAAGATTGGACCTCTCAGGGACATAGGAGGGGATCTATGCTTAGAGCCTGAGGGAATGGGGGAGATCCTGAATGAATACTTTGCGTCGGTATTCACGCAGGAGACTGGCCAGATGTCTGTTGCTGATGTTGACAAAGTTGAGGATCGGTTGAGGGAAATAAATATTACGAGGAAAGAGGTGTTGAGGCTGTTAGGCAGCTTAAAGACATATAAAGCTCCGGGGCCTGATGGCATTTACCCCAGGCTGCTAAGGGAGTTGAGGGAAGACCTAGCTGGGCCTCTGACGCAAATCTTTGTCTCTTCCTTGGACACAGGTGAGGTCCCAGAGGACTGGAGGATAGCAAATGTAGTACCGTTGTTTAAAAAAGGTCAGAGGGATAACCCAGGGAACTATAGGCCGGTGAGCTTGACTTCAGTTATAGGTAAGCTAATGGAGAGGATCCTCAGGGACAGGATGTATGAGCATCTGGAGCGCTGCGATCTGATCAGGGATACGCAGCATGGCTTCGTCAAGGGGAAGTCTTGTCTTATAAATCTAGTGGAATTTTTTGAAGAAGTGACAAAAACAGTTGATGAAGGACATGCTGTTGATGTCGTCTACATGGATTTCAGTAAGGCGTTTGACAAGGTTCCTCATGGTAGACTGATAGAGAAGGTGAAGGCGCATGGGATACAGGGCCAGGTATGTAGATGGGTCGAGAACTGGCTCGGGAGGAGGAGACAGAGGGTAGTAGTGGAAGGCTCTTTTTCCGACTGGAAGCCTGTCACTAGTGGAGTGCCACAAGGCTCAGTACTAGGTCCTCTTCTATTTGTGGTCTACATAAACGACTTGGAAGTTGGGGTAGGTGGTGAGATCAGCAAATTTGCTGATGACACCAAGATGCTTGGATTGGCGGGTACAGAGGAGCAGTGCCAGGCAATACAACAGGACATAGATAGGTTGGTAGACTGGGCAGATAGATGGCAAATGGAATTTAATCCGGATAAATGCGAGGTGATGCATTTTGGCCAGAAAAATGTAGAAGAGAGTTATAGGATAAAAGGTAAAACTATTCTGAGTATAGAGACGCAGAGAGACTTGGGGGTGCAGGTTTACAAGTCTCTGAAGGTGTCTTCACAGGTGAAGAAGGTGATAAAGAAAGCGTATAGTATGTTAGCTTTCGTAGAAAAGGGTACAGACTACAAGAGTAGGAGTTTGATGTTGCAATTGTATAGAACGTTGGTTAGGCCTCACTTGGAATACTGCATCCAGTTCTGGTCGCCGTACTATCGGAAGGATGTGGAGTCCTTGGAGAGAGTGCAGAGGAGGTTTACCAGGATGCTGCCTGGTATGGAAGGACTGTCTTATGAGGAACGATTAAATAGACTGGGGTTGTTTTCCCTTGAAAGACGTCGGCTTAGAGGGGATCTCATAGAGGTGTATAAGATTATAAGGGGTATAGATAGAGTAAATGGTGGTAAACTTTTTCCACCTTCAGAAATGGATAGGACGAGGGGTCATGGCCTTAGGGTGAGGGGGGCTATGTATAAGACGAATATTAGAGGGCAGTTTTTCACACAAAGGGTAGTGGGGGTGTGGAATGCACTGCCGAGTAAGGTGGTGGGAGCAGGCACGCTAGAGCTGTTTAAGGGTCTCTTGGACAGCCACATGAGCGGTATGCAGATAGAGGGATATAGTAGGATTGTTTAACTATGGCTTTTTTTCCACAGGTAATTCGGTCCATACTTGACCAACAAGGAGCATGCATTCGGCAGGTGGTGCGAGGACAGCTCTTGGATGTTGATTCATGGGTTGCCTGGTGCTTCATGTCGTAAATGAGTGCTTTATCTGGACCATCTGAAGGGCACTATGACAGCTCAGTGACTATCGCTGTAGCTGTGCAGACACTTGGAATTGGGCCGGTGTCTGCGGGAGTTTGCGCGTTCTCCCCGTGGTTGCGTGGGTTTTCTCCGGGCGCTCCGGTTTCCTCCCACATCCAAAAAATTCGCTCTTAGGCTGATTGGGAAACAAATTGTCCCTACATTGAGATTCTTCCATATTAGGAATAACCTAAAATTAGAATAGGGTAATGGAATTGTTACTATATAGTTATGATGGCGGCGCGGGCTCGTTGGGCCGAAGGGCCTGTTTCCCGTGCTGTGTTGCTCTAATCTCTAATCTAAAACACCATCATCGTGGGGGATGTTGGTGTAGAGCGCCGAGACATCCATTGTGACAAGGAGTGTCCCTGGTTCAACTGCTCCATGTGTGCTGAGTTTCTGTAGGAAGTCCGTAGTGTCAAGACAAAAGCTGGGGGTTCTTTGTACAATGGGTTTCAGGATTCCCTCGACATAGTCGGAAAGGTTCTCACACAGGGTCCCATTGCCCGATACGATGGGACGGCCGGGTATGTTTGCCTTGTGTATTTTTGGGAGGCAGTAGAGATCTCCAATGCGGGGAGTATGTGGAATGAGAGTCCAGAGGGTGTTCTGAAGGTCCGGATCAAACGTTTTGATCAGAGTATTGAGTTGACGAGTGTGTTCTTTGGTCAGATCCGCTGGTAACTGTCTGTAGTGTTTCACATTGTTTAGTTGTCGGTACACTTCTTCACAGTAGTCCGTTCTGTTCAGTATGACGGTGGCGCCTCCTTTGTCTGCTGGTTTGATGACAATGTTGCGGTTGGTCTTAAGAGCACGGATGGCCTTGCTTTGTGCTTGGGTGATGTTCGGGACTGTCTTGTAAGTGCGGTTGATGAATCTGGTGTTCACGCACCTCCTGATGGCTTGGGCATACATGTCCAGTCGGGGGCAGCGGCCTTCCGGAGGAGTCCAATTGGATTCATTCCTCTTCGGTTGCTGCACTGCGGATCCCTTTGTCGGCTGTTCTGGTTCATTAGCTATCTCATTGAGTCTGCTATTGGCCTCTTGGGGTTTGTGGAAGAACTCACGCAGCCTCATTCGCCTGATGAATTCCTCTGTGTCCGCTGCAAGACTGATGGGGTCCATTTTGGTGGTGGGACAGAAATTGAGCCCTCGGCTGAGGACTTCGATTTCCTCTGATTGAAGTGTGTAGTCCGACAGGTTAACAATGGACCTCCCTGTGGTAGTGTTGTTTTCTACTGTGGTGCCAAGGGAGGCTTGGTTGTTGCTGGTGGCGATGCTGAGTTTTTCAAGTTTCCTGTTCTTGGTGTGCATGTAAATGGTGTAGTTTCTTTGTCTCATCTGCTTGGCAAAGTTTTGCAGCTGATCTGCGTCCTGAGCGCAAGTTGAGAATATGTATTCCATTTTACTTTCCAGGGTGCGGCGTTTGCTATAGAGCTGGTGTATGAGGTGATTGAGGAGTGTGAGAGAGGTGCGACAGCAAAGCCTCTCCGCGTAGTCCATGTTATAGGTTGACCTGAGTGGGTTTGTGGTCTGTAGTCCCTTTGGTATCCTGTCTGCTTTCTTGCATCTCTGTAGAAACTTGATGTCTGTGTCGATATGTGCAATCCTCTTGGAGATCCCCTCCACTTGGATCCGGCAGTATGCGGTGTCGATATAGTCATGATGCAGAGATGCCAGTGTTGGACTGGGGTAAACTCAGTAAAGCTTTACAACACCAATTTTAAATCCAACCAATTTATTTGATAGTAAATCCGTGAGCTTTCGACTTTATAGCCTTCGTCAGGCAAATGCAGTGTTCTGATCTGCAGAGGCAGATCAGAACACTGCATTTTGTCTTGCCCCAGCTTTTGTCTTGACACTACGGACTTCCTACAGAAACTCAGCACACATGGAGCAGTTGAACCAAGGACACTTCTTGTCACAATGGATGTCTCAGCGCTCTACACCAACATCCCCCACGACGATGGTATTGCTGCATCTGCCTCAGTACTCAATGCCAACAACTGTCAGTTTCTGGATGCAATTTTACAATTCATCTGCTTCATCTTGGACCACAACGTCTTCACCTTCAACAATCAGCTTTTCATCCAGACACATGGAACAGCCATGGGGACCACATTTGCACCTCAGTATGCCAACATCTTCATGCACAGGTTCGAACAAGACTTCTTCACTACACGAGATCTTCAACCAAGGTTATATACTAGATACATTGATGACATCTTTTTCCTTTGGACTCATGGTGAACAATCATTGAAACAACTGTATGATGATATCAACAAGTTCCATCCCACCATCAGACTCACCATGGACTATTCTCCAGAATCAGTTGCATTCTTGGACACACGCATCTCCATCAAGGACGGTCACCTCAGCACCTCACTGTACCGAAAACCGACAGACAACCTCACAATGCTCCACTTCTCCAGCTTCCACCCTAGACACGTTAAAGAAGCCATTCCCTATGGACAAGCCCTCCGTATACACAGAATTTGCTCAGATGAGGAGGATCGTGACAGACACCTCCAGACGCTGAAGGATGCCCTCGTGAGAACAGGATATGGCGCTCGACTCATCGATCGACAGTTCCAACGTGCCACAGCGATAAACTGCACTGACCTCCTCAGAAGACGAACACGGGACAAGGTGGACAGAGTACCCTTTGTTGTCCAGTACTTTCCCGGAGCGGAGAAGCTACGACATCTTCTCCGGAGTCTTCAACATATCATTGATGACGATGAACATCTCGCTAGGGCCATCCCCATCCCCCCACTTCTTGCTTTCAGACAACCGCACAACCTCAAACAGATCATTGTTCGCAGCAAACTACCCAACCTTCAGGAGAACAGTGACCACAATACCACACAACCCTGCCACAGCAACCTCTGCAAGACATGCCAGATCATAGACATGGACGACATCATCAAACGTGAGGATACCATTCACCAGGTACACGGTACATACTCTTGCAACTCGGCCAACGTTGTCTACCTAATACGTTGCAAGAAAGGATGTCCCGAAGCATGGTACATTGGGGAGACCATGCAGACACTACGACAGCGGATGAATGAGCATCGTTCAACAATCACCAGGCAAAACAGTTCCCTTCCTGTGGGCGAACACTTCAGCAGTCATGGGCATTCGGCCTCCAACCTGCGGGTAAATGTTCTTCAAGGGGGCCTTCGTGACACACGACAGCGCAGAGTTGCTGAGCAGAGACTGATAGCCAAGTTCCGCACACATGAGGACGGTCTTAACAGGGATCTTGGCTTCATGATACACTATCTGTAACCCCCGTAACTTGCCTGGATTAGCAAAAAACCTCACTTATTGTGCTGTCTGGAGAAAATACACAATTCTCTAACCAATGCTCAGGATTCCCTTCACACACGTTGTTAGCCACTTTAACACTTGAATAGCATGTTAGATGTAAGGATTCGCATTCTAATCAGCAATCTGTAACTGTCTGTGTGATTATGAATGCCTCTGCAGATCAGAACACTGCATTTGCCTGATGAAGGCTGTAAAGTCGAAAGCTCGCGGATTTACTATCAAATAAATTGGTTGGATTTAAAATTGGTGTTGTAAAACTTTACTATGAGAGGAAACCCTTGCACACACGAGGAGAACATGCAAACTCCACACAGACAGTGACCCAAGCCAGGAATCAAATCTGTGTCCCTGGTGTTCTCAGACAGCAGTGCGAACCACTGTGCCACCATGCCACCTATTCAGTGTCTGAACTGAAAATATTCCTACCGGGATGCAGAGATATTATCTCCCCAGTAGATACATCTCAAACCATGAACCCGTCCACCGCACTCCCTATTAATCACTTTCACTCCCTTCCAGCAGCTTCATCACCCACCCATCTCTCATTTATCCACAGCTGCATGCACCAACAACCCCCAGCTGTGCAGACCATCCTCTCATCTCGATAACTCCTCATCCCTACACTCACCTACTCATGCACTGCATACTATTTCCCTACACTCGTTACAGATGGTACAGTAGAAGAGTTATAGTAATAAAGCACTGTGGATTAGTAATTCGAGAACTGGTCTAATCTGGACACGTAAATTCACATCTCACAATTTAAATTTAGTTACTTAAATGAATCTGGAGTAGAAAGTTAATAACAGTAGTGATAACCATAAATTACTAGATTGTCATCTGGTTTATGAATGGAATCTATCGTCCTTAAATATATATCTATCGATGTATATTTGACTTGATACCTACGGCATTGTGGTTAACTCTTAACTACTCTGAATTAGCCTGGCAATTCACTCAGTTGCATTACACCTCTACCATGAAGTATAATCCGAATAAAACCAGACCAACTAGTCTTGACCAAGGTTTCAGATTCAGACTGACAAAAGGCCAGCATCAGCTGAGCTTGCAAACTTTCATGCGACCTCTAAGACAGGCATTCACCAAAAAGAAAGACTCTGACTACTTCCCCATGACATTCAATGGCATTACCAACATAGAATCTCCCATCGTTGACATCTTGGGGATCACCATTTGACTGGAATTCATTTCTCATCCTGCTGTGTTATTTTTGACTGATTTGCTAAAACTCACCTCTGATTCTCACTCCAGGCTTCAACTTAAGAACATAATTTAGGTACGTTCTTCATTCCGGTATTGAGGCATAGATGATCACAAGTGTTGTCTTTTGGTTGTGTTGTTAAACCAAAACTACTTGCGTCTGTTTAGATCCTGCATAGTTATCTGAAGAAGAATAAAAAATATTCAGCACCATTTTATCAACACAACTAAAAATAAATGAACTTATTTAACATTTTGGGGTGTCTTCTACATAATGACAGCAACTACATTTCAGAAACAAATGTTCTGTGAGATATCCTGAGGTTGAGATGAAGTACAATGTAATTGCTGATTTGATTTTAGGGTTTTAGCCTTAGTATACCAATTTTTTTAACCTTTTCTGTATTGCATATTTGATTATAAATTACTTTAAAGCAGCCTGAGCTCATGTTCTGTATAAATGCAGGGTCATTCTTCAGAAAGTTTGAAGATGGGGAGAGGGAGGTTTCAGAAATTCAATGCATTGTTTCAATGATGAGATGTAGAAATCCATGACCTCCCCACATAAGGCATTTGAAGTGAAAAAGATGAAGCAGAAAAGTAGCTTGTTGATTGGTGAGTTTAGAATATGCCTTGCCTTTTAGGGTAATATTGGAGTACAGATGATTGGGATGAGAAAAGGAGCCACAGTGACCTGGGCTTTGCAGTCAGTGGTAAAGCGGCAACATCATCGCTGACCTCAGCTGTGTACAAAAATCCAGCAATCTCAGCATAGATTTCACCTTTCCCAACATTAACCTGATTCCAGCATCAATTCAAGGGGAGCACAGGTGTTCAGCAATAGCGATAGAATTGTACAGGCTAAACACTCAATCACACTGAAGAAACCTTAAATGCAAAAAAGTAAAAAGCATTGATTATCCTTTATTATTTATTGATTTTACAGAGAACAAAATAAAGATCAAGATATACACAAACAGAGAAGCAGAAATGTTATAAACTTTAAGTATAATCATTGTTATTTGAAATATCTGTTGAGTTCTTTCATAGAAACAGAAAAATTTAACATTCCACAGATACAAAATTAGCTTTTCAGGGTTAGAGAAGTTTGTAGAATTAATTATGAACTTAGTATATTGCTTAAAAAAAACAGCTACACCTCATTACTTTTTCCAGGGTTTTTAAAATCGAGACCAAAAGCATAAAAGTGGAAGATTATCTAGTCATAAAAATTTCCTCAGAGACACAAATCATGCACCCCATGAAGGAACAGGACATCACTGCCAGCAATTTCCAATTTTTTAAAATTTAACTTCATATGTGCTGGAATTTGCTCCAGTTTCACAATTATGATCATTAAATTCTCAGTGTTCCCCCATCATTATTACAATCATAAGATTCAGGCTATCCTTATTTTAGATTATTGAGCCCGTTTTGTGAATTTGAAAAATTGGTTGAGCAGAAGGAGATAGCATAGAGATAATTGGCAGGTACCTAGGCCAGGTGTGTGCCAATAGCAGTCTTCCCTTCTACTTTTAAGGGTGTGGAGATGATAACTGTACTAGAAAAATGATTGGGTTGATGCTGTGGAATAGTGAATGCTAAAAAGGAGCAAGATCATTGAAGGCAGAGCAAAGAGCTAGAGGATGGTGTATTTAAGGATAAAAGATATATTTCTGCAAAAGTAATTTATTCCATATTTCATCTGAGAATGCATAATGCTGAGTATGAGAAATAAACGTGAACATTTTTTAAAAAGTATTTTGCAGTTGGGACGAGATGTACAAAGGTGGAGGAATCAAGGAGAATTTCAAAGTACGTAAGCACAATGGCTGAAGACTAGAGTACAGAGAAGGGAACGGCACACAGGATATATTGGCCTTGAAGGGATTGCAGTCAACCATTAAAAAAAAGTGACAGAAGGAGCCCAGAAAATAATAGACGTGTTAGCCTAAGAGTTTGTCAGGTCTGAAAGAGAAAATGCTGGAAAATCTCAGTACATCTGGCAGCATCTGTAAGGAGAGAAAAGAGCTGACATTTTGAGTCCAACTGACCCTTTGTCAAAGCTAAAAGGCATAGAAAGTGGGAGATATTTATACTGAATGAATGAAAGATGAGTCATGGCCACATAAACCAGGGGAAAAGGCTGCTAATGGTAGTTCATAGAGAGAATAGAAAGCGTGAATGACCAAATGGCAGAGAAGCTAAAATCAGAAGGTAAGCTATGACAGATGAAGATGTTGGAGGATGGGGAATGATCGGAGAGATAAAATTTAGAAAAAGGAAAGGGTAAGCAAAGCAGGGGAAAAGGTAAGGAAAAGGGGGAAAGAAAAACAAAGACATTTTCTCTTTGGATTTCAGATTCCAGTATCTGCAGTAATTTGCTTTTATCTGTTGTTTGGTAATTATCTGAGATGATAAATAAGAATAGCATGACTGAATGCCTGAAAAAACTCAGTAGATCAGAGAGATCTGATTGAATTCTTTGGAGAGGTGAACAAAGTAGTGCTGGGAGAGTGTCTGGATGTTATTGTTATGGACTTCAGGAAGGCATTTGATTAAGTCCTTCATAAGAGATTGCTAGCTAAAATTGAAGCTCATCAGATTAAAGGCAATTATTGACCCGATTAAAAAACTGACTGAGCAGCATGAGCAGAAGGAGACAGAGCATACGAATAATTAGCAGACACTGTAAATGGCAGGATTTATGCTGGGGCTTCAGCTTTTCCATGTGTTTCATTAATGATTTAGATGATGGATTAGAAAGCCATATATCCAAATTTGCCACTGACACAAAGTTGTAAAGCAATGTAATTGGAAGCTTAAGATATTAATAGATTAAGTGAATGGACAAAAGTGTTAGATGGATTTCAGTTAAGCACATGTGAGGCCATCTATTTTGGACATGAAAAGAAATGTCAAAAAGTTAGAAGTAGAAACACTGGAGGACCAAAGATACTTTGTGGTCCAGGTACAGATTAATAAATGTCATGAATAGGTTCAGAAAATGAACAAGAAGGCCTTTGTACATAAAGGTTAGCATCATGCTTCAACTATACAAAGCACGCTTGGAGCAGTGGGCCACTATGAATACTATTCATTAGGAAGAATATATTGACTTTGGAGGAGCAAAGCAAAGGGCAAAGAAAATTATAGCCCAGGAACAAGCCCTTCAACCCTCCAAGTCTGCACTGACCATGCTACCCGACTAAACTAAAACCCCCTACCCTTCCAGGGCGTATATAGAACATAGAACACTACAGCACAAACAGGTCCTTCGGCTCACAAGTTGTTCCAACCGTATCAGTACCTACCAGGCCATAGAACTATTTGTAACTCCCAATCCCATTAAGTCCCACGTACTCATCCAGAAGTTCTTAAAAGACCCCAGCGAGTTTGCCTCTACCACCACTGATGGCAGCCGATTCCATTCACTCACCACCCCCTGAGTGAAAAACGTACCTCTTACATCTCCTCTGTACTTGCCCCCCAGCACCTTAAATCTGTGTCCTCTCATAGCGACCATTTCAACCCTGGGAAATAGCCTCCGAGAATCGAGGAGGTGCAGCATAGATATCAGTAACTATAGGAATAAATTACGAAAAGAAATTGTACAAATTAATGGAATATTTCTGAAATGATAGAAAATTTTTTGGATGATTTCATATAAATTTTCAAGATATTAAGGGGATTTGATAGGATAGGTTGGGAAAAACTATGTCTGCTTTCAAGAATAAGGTAAGAAGTCTGACAACACCAGATTTAAGTCCAACCGATTTATTTGATAGTAAACTTACAAGCTTTTGAGATTATCCTCTTTGTCAGGTGAATGAGATGTTCTGATCTCAAACAGCACATATGACAGCACAGACTGTTTACAGATTACTGATTAGAATGCGAATCTTTACGTCTAACCTGCTATTCAAGTCTTAAGGTGGCCGACAGTGTGAGTGGACGGAGCACTGAGCACAGGTTAAAGAAATGTGTATTGTCTCCAGACAGCACAGTAAGTGAAGTTTTGCAAACCCAGATTCTCGGATTTGGGGTTCATGTCACACTATCTGTAACCCCCCATGACTTGCCTGGGTTTGCGAAACCTTACTTATTGTGCTGTCTGGAGACAATACACATCTCTTTAACCTGTGCTCAGTGCTCCTTCCACTCACATTGTCAGCCACTTTAAGACTTGAGTGCCAGGTTAGGTGTAAAGATTCGCATTCTAATCAGTAATCTGTAAACTGTCTGTGCTGTTATGTGCTGTTTGAGACCAGAACACCTCATTCACCTGACGAAGAGGATAACCTTGAAAGCTTGT
The DNA here is from genome assembly GCA_024679065.1 of Sphyrna mokarran. Taxonomy (NCBI): domain Eukaryota; kingdom Metazoa; phylum Chordata; class Chondrichthyes; order Carcharhiniformes; family Carcharhinidae; genus Sphyrna; species Sphyrna mokarran. The sequence continues at coordinate 87,761,215 of JAGIQG010000001.1, read as the reverse complement.
GAGTTTACTATCAAATAAATCGATTGGTGTTGTCAGACTCCTTACTGTGTTTACCCCAGTCCAATGCTGACATCTCTACTTCAAGAACAAGGGGCATAGCCAAATATATTAGAGTCACACCTTTCAGGAGTGAAATTAGGAAACATTTGATGAAAAGTGTTATAGAAGTTTGAATTCTCTTCTACAAATGGTAATTGATACCAAATAAATTTTTACTTTAAGACAGATTTTGATAAGATATTTGTTAACATAGGATATTAAGAAATATGGGGCAAAGGCAGCTAGATATGTGGCATTAGATTGCAGATCAGTCATGATCTCATTCTCTTCCTACTCCTCTTGCGTATCTCAATAATTTTGTCTAAATATTCACTTTGCAGTGTGAATACTTTTCATCCCTGTTAGTTATTTGAATAAATGTAGTTCCTGTAGCTGGACACAGTACTCTAACCATAGGCTAAAAGTATTTTTTTTCTGTTTGTAAAAATTGTTGCTTATTGTTCCCTTTCTGCAGCGAGTATTTACCATCTCAGAGAAAATCGTTACAGGCAGCCTTGTACAATACCACTGGCAGAAAACATTGGGAAATTACATATCTGTCACTGGGTAAGGCACTTACGATTTAGTGTAACCAACCTGCTGGAAGACCAAACTGTTTATCTCATGGATTCGTAGTCAAAGCTTTACTATTACATTTGATTAATGGCAATATTCTGGTAGATGGTCCATCTCCATTCTGAGCAAATATTGAAGGGTGTTAATATTCCTAGGCAATCTGATTGACGTTAATACCTAAGTTTTTTGTACAAACATTACACCCAAGATTTGCATTGTTGGTAAAACATTATTTACATATAATCATAGAATCATACAGTGCAGAAGGAGGCCTTTTGGCCCATCGAGTCTACACCAACCGCGATCCCACCCAGGCCCTATCCCCATAACACCATGCACTTACCCTAGCTAGTTCCCCTGACATTAAGAGACAATTTAGCATGAACAGTACACCTAGCATGCACATCTTTGGATTGTGGAAGGAAACTGGAGCATTGGGAGGAAACTCGCGCAGACAAGGGGAGAGAGTGTAAACTCCACACAGACAGTGACCCAATTCAGGAATTGAACCTGGGTGTCTGGTGCTGCAAGGCAGCAGTGCTGACCCATGCACAACTATGCTGCCTCTAACCACCTAAGTTAAGTGATTGTTATGTTTTTGGATTTTACACCAGATATTTTGATTTCATATCATGAACCATTCTGGACTAGAGATCCCTTCCCATTGTATCCAGTTTTTGGAAACAAGATGTGAACATGATTTTCCACCCTTTGATAGATTGAGATACAAATTATGTATTAACAGTATATTTAAATAAAAGATTAACATTATATTATGCAAAGTAGTTTGCAGTGCGATTAGAAATGTCATTGTTTTCTACAATTTGTATTAGAAACAATAAAAACCATTTCCCTAATGTACCGTTCAGCTCAATACAGTTGCTCATTTCAGCAGTACATTATAATACTGGGTGCAGGTTGTTGTTGGCCTGGCCATTGACTCACTGAGAATTTGGTTTATACTATTGGTTAGGGCAAGATTAGGGCCAGTCAGAGACAGCAGTGGGAAGTTGTGCGTGGAGCCTGAAGAGATTGGAGAGGCACTGAACAAATATTTCTCTTCGGTATTCACGCAGGGAGATGTAAATGAAGTTGTGGAGAACACTGAGGTACATGGTTGCAAACTGGAAAGTATTGAAGTAGATAGGGAGGATGTGCTAGATATTCTTGAGGGTTTGAAGTTAGATAAGTCCCCTGGGCCGGAAGGGATTTACCCTAGGATTCTCTGGGAGGCAAGAGAGGCGATTGCAGAGCCTCTGGCTCTGATCTTCAGGTCGTCGTTGGTTACGGGTATAGTGCCGGAAGACTGGAGGATAGCGAATGTGGTCCCATTGTTCAAGAAAGGGAATAGAGACTTTCCAGGGAATTATAGGCCAGTGAGTCTTACTTCTGTTGTGGGCAAAGTATTGGAAAGAATTATTAGGGATAGGATTTACAGTTATTTAGAGAGAAATGAATTGATTGGGGATAGTCAGCATGGTTTTGTGAAGGGTAGGTTGTGCCTTACTAACCTTATTGAGTTTTTTGAAAAAGTGACCAAAGAGGTGGATGGGGGTAAGGCAGTTGATGTTGTATATATGGGCCGAGAGGTGGCAAATGGAGTTTAATGCGAAAAAGTGTGAGGTAATGCACTTTGGCAGGAATAACAAATGTGTAGAGTATAAGGCTAATGGTAGGACTCTTAATAGTGTTGAAGAACAGAGGGATCTTGGTGTATATGTGCATAGATCCCTGCAAGTTGGCAATCAAGTCGATAAGGTTGTTAAGAAGGCATACGGAGTCTTAGCTTTTATTGGTAGGGGGATTGAATTTCGGAGCCGCAACGTCATGTTCCAACTGTACAAAACTCTAGTGCGGCCGCACTTGGAGTATTGTGTGCAGTTCTGGTCCCCACATTATAAGAAAGATGTGGAGGCATTGGAGAGGGTACAGAGGAGGTTTACCAGGATGTTGACTGGTATGGAGGGCAGGTCTTATGAAGAGAGGCTGAGGGATTTGAGGTTGTTTTCGTTAGAAAGAAGGCGGCTAAGAGGAGACCTATTGAAACATATAAGATGATTAGAGGTTTAGATAGGGTGGACAGTGATAGCCTTTTTCCTAGGATGGAGAAAGCTAGCACGAGGGGACATAGCTTTAAATTAAGGGGTGGTAGTTATAGGACGGATATCAGAGGTAGGTTCTTTAACCAGAGGGTGGTTAGGGTATGGAATGCCCTGCCTGCGGCAGTTGTAGATGCGCCAAGTTTGGTGGCGTTTAAGAGGTTAGTAGATAAGTTTATGGACGAAAAGGGAATGGTTTAGGTTAGAGGGTCATTGCTTTTTCCCAATTGGTTGGCTCAACATCGAAGGCCGAAGGGCCTGTTCTGCGCTGTAATGTTCTATGTTCTATCTCAGATAAAGCCCAATCTTTGGAGTTTGAGTCCCGGTGATGTCAATGAAGGGTGAGAATTTCACTTGCTAGGAAAGGGGGGAATGGGTCTCAGTATGCAGTGTTCTCTAATTTAGTGTAAAGTGGTGCACTACATAGTAGTCACACCCATAGAATCTATCAGAAATAAGCTGCTGCCACAGTAGATTCATGTTAAAAGTCATTGAAGTGAAAGATTGTCCAACTAATTTGAACAGCATTGTTTTAAGAAATCATAAAGTTATAAATATTTTGAAAAAATGAGATAAATTATGTGGGATACGGTTAAAAAGCCATTAAGTTAAATCATTTAAACAGTCAGATCTCTCCTATAGCCACTGTAAAGATTGAAATGTTTTCTGCCTTCAGTGTCCTCAGTTTGAAGTTTTCGAGTGGATCTCCCTGTCCGCCTTAAAATGTTGTAGTAAAAACTTTGTAGAGAACAGTGAGCCTAAATTTTCACCGGTACCATTTTTTCAATTTCAGTCTTGAGGTGGATTGGTGCAAAAGTGAACTATTTGGAGCAGTGCAAAATAGACCCTCACAACCTCCAGATTTGCATGCAAAACTGTGTACAAAGGGAATTGCTGGGGATCTCATTGTGCAATCACAATGAACCAAATGCTGCAGCTTTGTCATTAAAACATCAAAATCCAAGCCTGCATCTTTGACTAATTAAAAATGGTACCATTATTTAAATAGGATGTTTGTCTACCAATTGTTTTGGCTCTGGTAAAACTAATTTCTCTGTCAAAATAGTCGTTAATAGTCGTCAAACACCTCACCATTCAATTTATGTAAACAATTTTAAACTCTATTTCACAGAAACTATTGTATAATCACACATTGATCTTTCTTTGCTTTTGTGAATTCTTATTCTCTATGCTATGTAAGATAATTTTGCAACTGCACTTAATCTTGTGTATATTCTTTCCAGCAATAAAGTATTCAAATCAATTGACTACGATAAATATAAATTATTATTATGTCTACCTGCCTTTGTGAGACCTTCTTTATCTTATTGTAACTTTAACACAAATGGAACAGGCTAACCAGGTTTCAATCTTCTGTTGAAAAGCATAGCCTGTACATTTAGATAAGAAGGAAAGTATAGAGAGAACACTTTTTGTTCAAAGTACTTTCATCTTTTTATAGAAAATATTATAATATCATCATCTGAGAAAATATGAACTTTCTTCTGATGCTTCCATCTGGAACACTTGCTGAGTTATCTCTTTCTCTTTAGATAGTGATCTTCTGAAGATATGTATAGGAATCTATATGAAAGCTTTGCCGCCCTTCCTTCTGACTAAAAAGATGGCAAGCTTACTCAAACCGTTATTTCCCCCCCTTGTCCGGATTTATATACCTGGATTTATATTATGTCATAGTACTCTTGCAATTTGAGTAGGTTTATGCTATCAACAGCACTCACATTTGAATTTCATTGGTATTGTGACTCTCTGTAGTTGCTTTAAACTCATTGGTTCAATTCAAAACCCTGTTTTGCCATGTTGGAATATTGACTTCTACTCTGGATATAAATGTTGCAAACCTGCTGCTGCAGTTTAAAATCCACAGAAAGACACATGCTTTTTAAAGAATCAATGCTATATGATCTCCTGTTTTGGTTTCAGCATATCTTTTCAATATTTAAATTTATCAAACATCACCTTTTTAACCTTATGTATGCAACTTCATAATACTAGTCATTTCCAACAGCTTATTTTTTGAACCTAAGGAAAAATACCAAGCAATTACCTGCCTAGCAAAGGCCAGTTTCACTGTTTTTATGTACACTTCCCACATACTAAACTCGTTTTTATTGTTTCACAAACAGCATTTGTTGCTTTTATATGGTTGTGTGTTCTTTAACTGAAAGCAGAGCTGAAAGTAAAATACAACACCCCCTAGATTTTTTTGATTATTACTTTTGTTCTAGACTTGAAAATAATAGTAAAAGTGCATAAGTGGTCTGACAAGTACAGTTTGCCAATTTTTATAAGTTTGCATATGTCATTGCTTAAAAACTGATTGGAGACTTCTTTGTTTGTTTTAGGTCAGATCATGTAGTGAAAATATTTGATCGACATGGGCATAAAAGGAATGAAATTAATCTTCCAGGGTAAGAAGGGCAGACAACGTATTCTCAATAGCTACTTATAAAGCTGCAGAATGCATAATCACAAATAATTACTTTTGAATTTTTACTTTGCTTTGATTCTAATCATATTGAATTTCCTGACAAAATATTTATCATTTAGTTTCCTTATTTATCAATAACACATGCTAGTAATTAAATACATTTTGAAATAGGCAATTCGACAGATGACTTCTGAGAAAAGGAGCCCAGAATGATCAAGCTACAATTACGGGAATAAACTTGGATTTTTATTTAATTTTTTTCTTGTATTATCTAGAGTTTGTATTTCTATGGATTGGGATAAAGATGGAGATGCCTTGGCTGTGATTGCGGATAAATCAAATACCATCTACCTGTGGGATGCAAACACACACAAAATCACACAGTTAGACAGTGGTATGAGGTGAGCTAATAAATACTGAAATAAATTTCATAAGTTTGTGTAAGAATGTGGGGAGGTGGTTTGACATGCGGATTAGAAAAAAACTTTTTAAAGTTTTCTATTTTACCAAGAGCTTTTTGGCTTAGCTGAATGATAGTTGAAAATATTTAACTACTAAAAATTCCTCTACCTACATATAGTATATATATTACATATTTACAAATACAATATCATAGACCAATTATAACATTTCCTTTGGATAAAGTATTTGGTTGAATTTCTAGCTATTGATGTGTTTTATTTCTTATTGTTAATTAGAAAGGACTGAAACCCTTAATGTAGTAATTTCTCAGGTGAATATATCTTTGAAGGATGGTAGACTTGAATTGTTTTTATTATACTTAATGTCATTTAAGTATATTATGTCATTCTGTTTGAGATAATATTACCAGAAGTGTATTTGTTATAAAACTCGTTTACTGTCTCAAAGCTAATGTCAAATTATATTTTTAAGAGCTCATATTTCAGAATATTAAGGTCATTTAATTGAATGAGCTTACTGCAATGCTGATATCTTTTTATAATTTAACAGAAATTACTTCATGGTCCAAAGGAAGCACATTTTCATTTGTCAGAACACGGGCCAGAATTTTCCATATCATGTGGGCATGTTTCTGACCCAGAAGCATTTAAAATCACACAAGAAGACATTGGACACATGTCTCAATGCCGATATCGGTTGGCAGATGCATACACATGTCTGAAGCGTATCCACTGACAATCGAGAAGTCAATTTAAATTAATTAAACAATTATTAATTAATTGTTTTTAATTATCCATTATCCATGGATTTTCAATTATCCATTTACTTTTACAGTTGGCAAACAGTCTGATTGGCCAAGTGGCCTTTACGTTGTAGCTGCAACCTCAATCCAGGACAGGGCTTGAATAAAATTAACAAATGTGTCTGGAGACTGAGACCTGCGTAAGAATGTACTACCTGAATACTTGTAGTATAGTTTTTCCACTGATATTTATTTTTTACAGGTTCACAGCTACCTCAGACAGCTCTACAGCAGCTATCCCCTTGAAGGAGCATATTGTACGTGCCAGCTCACGCATTCCCTTTTATTGGTGCCCAGCTTCTTCCTGCCCTCCCGGCAGTGCTGAGCCTTTCACAGAGCATACTTTACTCTGGACGTCCATTAATTGGCATCCAGCATAATATGTTAACAGCATCATCTCAGATCGGAATGGGTTTCACATCTGCTCCAGCCTGCTCTGATTTCAGGTGTGCTCCAAATATAAAATTTGATCACAAATATAGTGATTGTTATCATGATTGGCAAAGTTTTAATAATCCCTCTGATAATGCAGTCCCGATCACATAAAATGTACAACTGAAAAATAGACTTTTTTTTTGTCTTGGAATTTGGGTTTCAATGGTAAGGCCATGCCTAATTGCCTGAGAGAAGATAGTGATGAGACCTATCTCAAATCACAAATCTTTGTGAGGTAATAAATCCAGGTTGCTGTTCGGTTGGGAGTTTTAGGAGTGCAGGAGGTCATGTCAGAAACAGCAGTAGGCATACCTGAAAATGAGGTGCCAGAAGACCATAAGACATAGGAGAGAATTAGGCCACTTGGCTCATCAAGTCTACTCCGCCATTCCATCACGGCTGTTTTTTTCCCTCATCCCCATTCTCCTGCCTTTTCTTAATAACCCCTGATTTTATTATTAATCAAGAACCTATCTATCTCAGTCTTAAAGACACTCAATGATCTGGCCTTCACAGCTTTCTGCAGCAAAGAGTTCCACAGATTCACCACTCTCTGGCTGAAGAAATTCCTCCTCATCTCTGTTTTAAAGGATTGTTCCTTTAGCCTGAGGTTGTGCCGTCTGGTTCTAGTTTTTCTTACTAGTGGAAACATCCTTTCCACGTCCACTCTATCCAGGCCTTGTAGTATCCTGTAAGTTTCAATAAGATCCCCCTCATTCTTCTAAACTTCAATAAGTATATACCCAGAGTCCTCAACCATTCCTCATACAACATATTCATTATTCCAGGGATCATTCTTGTGAACCTCCTCTGGATTTTTTCCAAGGCCATTACATTCTTCTTTAGATATGGTTCCAAAACTGCTCACAGCATTCCAAATAGGGTCTGATCAGAGCTTTATACAACCTCAGAAATACATCCCTGCTCTTGTATTGTAGTTTTGTCTAGCCAACCTGGTGAAACCACAATGCAGGACAGTATGCATGCTAAACAACAGAAGCAGCATGCTGTGAACAGATCTAAACAATTCCATAACCAACAAGTTAATCAAAGCTCTACACTTCTCTCTCCCTGTTATATATTTAACTGCTTACATGGTTACTTTAAGAGTTGATCACATGATTTGATGGTGACGCCATTAGGGTGTTTCACACGTTAACATAAGAAATAGGAGCAGGAGTAAGCCATCTAGCCCTTCGAGCCTGCCCCGCCATTCAGTAAGATCATGGCTGATCTGAAGTGGATCAGTTCCACTTTCCAACTTTCTTCCCATAACCCTTAATTCCCTTGTCTATCAGAAATCTATCTACCTGTGACTTAAATATATTCAATGAGGTAGCCCCCACCACTTCAATGGGCAGAGAATTCCAGAGATTCATCACCCTTTGAGTGCTCCTCCCCACTTATTTTGAGACTGTGCCCTCTAGTTCTGTTTTCCTTTCTAAGCGGAAAGAATATATCTCTACCCTATCTAGCCCCTTCATTATCTTGTAAGTCTCTATAAGATACCCCCTCAGCCTTCTAAACTTTAACGGGTATAGGCCCAGTCTATTCAATCTCTCCCCATAAGCTAACCCACTCATCTCTGGTATCAGCCTAATGAACCTTCTCTGCACTCCCTCCAAGGCCAATATGTCCTTTTGCAAATAAGGGGACCAAAACTGCACACAGTACTCCAGTTCTTGCTTTTAGTTTCAGTTTGTACTCTGTACAGGTAATAGCTACTCCAATAAACCCTGTTATTGTTAGTTTGAATCTATGCATGCAAACCACTTCTTTTTGTTTAAAATCTACAACCCCTAACATAGTTCAGATGTTACAAAAAGAAAATTGGTGCTAAGTCAGGATTTTGTTTTGTTGAAAACATTAACAAATCCTAAGAGAAACATTGTGGGTCCTCACACTTCAAATATTAGAAACCTGGGAGAAGCAACGTAGATTAAAGATTGAAATGCCAGGGGAGGAACATCAAGCAAAGGAAACAAAACTCTATGTAGTTTCAAAAGAGGGTTTTTTTTTCTGGACAGTGAAGGGTGCAATTCCAGGCAATATCTGGCATATTTGAAAACAAGGCATGTTTTGCTGTATAGCTCAGATCATTTGAAAAATAACATACATCAACTCAGTAGCTGCCAGGGTAAAAAGGGGGATATTGGGAAAGTGGTAAATAAATATATATATACATATATAGAGAGAGAGAAGTCTTGAGTCGCTAGTAGCTGCAAGAGAATTGGGATCCATGGGTCCTTTCAATGAAGAAAATAAATCATGGAGTTCCTATGCAGAGCAATTTCAGTACTTCATACAAACAAATAAAATTGAAAACAAATTGCTCATACCAGCTGTTGCAAAGTTTAGTTTGTGAAGTTGGAATTTGATGTTGGTAAAGCTGTAAAAAGATTGTAAAAATGCTAGAGGGGAAAATAAAACATTGCGATGTCCTTTTAAAAGCCAGTGTTTTGTTTCAGTGCTTGGAGGTTTAAAATGCAAAATACATACAGAATCCAAACTGAAACATTTGTATCAAAAAGTCAAGCAGTAGTCTTAACAAGACAACCTTTCTTTTTGATTTAGTGCAGTCAGTTTAAAACAGGCACTCAGCTACAAAGAAACTATAAAATCTGAAATTGACTCATAAGACTAATCCTATTGTAGAAAAATTGATAGGTCATCACAGGTGCAAAAGAGAGTGGAGGGGGGAGAAACAGGAGAGCAACAGAAGAACTGTCACGTCTCAAGCCTCAGGAGGGACAAAGCAGCTCTCAGCTCTGCCAGCTTCAGCTATCCTTTAAGAGAACGCACCATCTAACAAGCAAAAGGTACCAAATCAGTAAGAACTGACAGACAGGAATCAACAGAGGAACTCAAGATTCCAAAAACCATGAACCTGTTTGTATTTTTGAGAGAGGCTGAATTTTTTTTTGGTCAATGAATAGTTATTGTATTTATTTGAACAGCATTATTAGAATCTTATTTTATTTGATATGTTACTTGTTAGCTAGCATTCCCTGTTAGTTAAATAAAGAAATTGTTGAGTGTTCATTTTTAAGTGGGTGTCAGGTTTTTTTCGTTCATTCATGGGATATGAGCACCACTGGCTGGTCAGCATTTATTGCCCATCCCTAGTTGCCCTTGGCTATGCTATTTTGGAGAGCTGTTGAAAATCAACTGCATTGCTATGGGTCTGGAGTCACATGTAGGCCAGACTAGGTAAAGACGGCAAATTTCCTTCCCTAAAATACATTAATGAACCAGATGGGTTTTTCCAGCAATCGATACTGCTTTAATGTGATCAATAGATTCTTAATTCCAGATTTTTAAAATTAAATTCAAATTCCACCATCTGCCTTGGCGAGATTTGAACCCGGGTCCCCAGAACATCAGTTGCCTTTCTGCATTAATAGTCTAAATATATTACCACTAGGCCATTGCCTCCCCTGTTTTACTGTTAGTTAACCATTAAACCCCACTGAAGAACCATTAACACCTTCTCACACACTTTTAGCAGATTAACAGGTGAGGTACTCCTCTCTGGGGGATGCAGTGTAACTTCTCAAAAGGATATCAACTTCCGCATTGTAACACAGCTTTTCTTAGTACAATAGGAAGTGAAAACCTTTAATTTGCTCCAGAGCTTGCTACATCCAGCAAAGTCACGAACTAAAACTTATGATGAGTTGACAAAGATCCTTGAAGAGCGTTACTCTTCAAAGCCATTGATCATTACAGAATGGTTAGGTTTCACCAAAGGAATCATTTGGAAGGCAAAAGCATTGTTAAGTTTGTAGCAACTTTAAAACATTCGGCTCAACTTTGTGAATTTGGTGAGTCATTAGAAGCTACTCTTCAAGATCATCTGGTTTGTGGTCTCCAAAATGAGACTACACAAAGAAGACTGGTTATTGAACATACTTTGACTTTAAAGATAGCAGTAGAAATCAATGTTGATGGAACAAGGTTTCACTATTTGAGGTAGGAATGAAGATCCACTGTTGGGATCTGCCCTCAAAAAGTCAAAAAAGCAACAGGCATGTCATAAATGTACCAAAATGAACATCCAACAAGTAAGTAAAGATACTCAATACAAGAATTGCGGCAAAATGGTTCACACTGCAAAAGCTTGTTGCGTTAGACCAGCTTCCCTGGGAATAATATTCAGAAGTAGAATCTGAGTACCATTAAAAAGTACAAGTTGTATTCTACAAGAAGAATTTACAGCATGGAAGAAAATAATTATGACTGTGAAGAAGAGAATGTCCAGAAATATGATGAAAAGCTCCAGCTTGAACGTCTTATCCATAAAGGTGATCACATAATTTCAGAATCAGTAAACAACATAGTTGGTTGGATTGATACTGGTGCTGCTGTATCTTTAATTCCTGTGACTGCATACCAAGAAAACCTGAAGTTTCCTTTAAAACCAGATGATGTGATTTTAAGGACATGTAAGAAGAGTTTGTGTCATTTAAAGTTACATTGTGGCAAGCTGAGAGTCGAGTGCACAAATGGCGGAGTTGTCTCTCCACATGGTCCTTAGTCATTTTTCAGCTCTATTTGGGAGATCATGGTTGTAGAAAATGTAGCTTTAATGAGTGCTGACCACAAACTTGTCAATGTCAAAACAGACCTACAGCATCTTCTTATAGAACATAGAACATTACAGCACAAACAGGCCCTTCGGTTCACAAGTTGCACCGACCATATCCCTACCTACCAAGCCTATCTATAACCCTCAATCCCATTAAATCCCATGTACTCATATATAGCATTCTTCATGATCACAGGACATTCAAAACCATTCACAGCTAATTACTGTTGCAATTTAGGAAACATGGCAGCCAGTTTGTGCACAGCAAGTTCCCACTAGCTGCAACGTGATGAGCAGATAATTGTTTTTTGTGATGCTGCTTAAGGAGTGAATATTGGCCAGGCCACTGGGGATAACTCTCCTTCAAATTAGTGCTTTGGGATCTGTTGCCTTCATCTAAGAAGGTAGACAAAGTGTAAGTTTAAAGGCTCATCCAAAACACAGCTCCCCTGACAGTGCTACACAGCACATCAGTCTTGATATTTTTGTATTCAAGTTCTGAAGCAGAAATTGAAATTACAACCTTCTGGCAAAGAGACACGAATGCTATCAACATAACCACCTTTGATGCATAATTTCCCCCCCTCATCCTGTATCAGTTTATCTCACATCAATGGTAGCCCTCAACATTGAAGCATTATCTGTTGCTTGGTCAAAATCCTGGAACTTGCTCCGTGACAGCACATTGGACACACCTGCACCATAGGAATGGCAGCAGTTCAAGAAGTCAGCTCAACACTACCTTGTTATGTGCAATTAATGATGGGCAATAAATGCTAGCCTAACCAATCATATCAACAATAGGCTCTAAATCCATAGGTCTAAAATATTTTATGTTGCTTCACAAACATGAAAAGATATATTCCCTAGCTTCCTACTGGTGGATTATAATGGCCACTTATGAAGTTGGTCAAAGAGATATATTTCACTGAAGTGTTAAAGGTGGGGAAGAAGGTAGAAAGACAGCCCTTTGATGGTCTTGATCTTTGAGTTAAAGACGCACAATCTACTTTGACGGCTGAGGTGAAGGGTGAAAAATGAAACTCAGGACCATCAGAGTCAAGGAACAGAATTTAATCTGGAGAGTTTGCTCCCAGTTTGTTCCTATTTAGTGAATTAAATTTTGATGTTAACACGGTAATATATTCATTATCTGTTACACAGGTTTTCTGTTATTGAGTTGCAGTTTGTTCCAATTCTTCTGGCATAAAAACATAGTTGTATTTAGTCTCTGGAATGCTTTCATTATTCAGGAAACTACTTAGCATGACTATTTTAACAATAACATTAATTGTACTTGTGTAAAAATGAATCTTTTCAGCATTTTACAAGTGTAGAAAAAATTTCTGAGCAAAAGATGTATATAAATTTGAGAGGATAAAAGAAGAATTATTTTTGTCCGTGTTAAATAAAAGTAAGAAATTCTACTATATTTTCCTTTTTGTCATTATTAGTGCCTTGCTCCCCTTATAGCCTTGTGTGGATGGTTGACCAACAGTCATAACTTTTGTCAATAATATTTTTCAGTGAGGGAAAAAAAAAGCTTTCATTTATGTGGTGGACTTTTCATGACATTAGGAAATTCAAAAGTACTTAACCAAGGAAGTAATTTTGAAGTATAATCTTTATTGTAATGTAGGAAAATGCATAGCTAAATTATCCATAGAAGTGTTCCATATATAATAATATGATGACTGTCTAGACAATCTGTTACAAGTGATGTTGGTTGAGAGATAAACATTGGCAAGAATACTTGGAATACATCCCTGCTCTCTGAATAGTGCCATGGGATTTTTAGCATCCACAGGATAAAGTAAATGGAATTTCAGTTTAATATCTTAATTAAAAGACTGCACCTTAATCAGTGCCGTATTTCTTTCATAATGTACTGTTGTTATCCTGGATTACCTGCTGAAGTCTCTGGAATGGAGCTTAAGCTTGTGACTTTCTGACTTAAGTTGAGAATGCTGTCCATAGAACCAGTTTGAACTAAGAGGAGGACTATATCGGAGCCAAGGATACTCATCCTCCCTTTCCAACATCAGTCAAGCCTTTTCTTGATTATGTATTTATTATTCCATTCAGCACCATGGTTGTTTCATGCTCCGCTGTTCTGATCAACAAATAATTTTCAATTTAAAAATAAGGAACATTCAAAAGGGGATTTTCAAAATTGAATTCATGTACATTATTTCCAATCACAAAAGAGGAACTTGTTATGTCATGGATATTGATTTATGGAGCCACATTTTAAGTGTATCTGATGGAGAATGTCCTCTTTCAAAAGGAAAGTCAACAGATTGTTGATTCAAAAAGTATTGGAAGGAGTACATCTTCAAGTTAGCTATAAAATACGTGCAGCTGAAGTAAAAAGATAATTCTGCATTTAGAATTGCTTCAGGTTTATTCCATTCAAAAGAAGTTAGGTGAGCTGAGTGGATTTTTTTGCACTGGTTTTTAAAAATTACATTTCAAGCTCTAAACAAGATACTTGTGTATAACTTTTTTAAAGTTTCCAGCAACTTTAAGCCAGCTTGGAGTTGTGCCTCTGACCCTGAGAGGGAAACTCGGTAATTTGTTTCTATCTCATTATGGTGGTAGATGAACTTCAGGCAATTGAGTTTGGATGAAATAGCATCCGTGCAGATCAGCAGATCTGCCTAGCTATCAGCTTGACCTGATTATTTTCTTTCCTCTGCAGGAAGCCAAGACAACCCTAATCCAACATCTCCCCGTGCGAAATACAATATGCTTTAATGCCTGCCCACCCTACTTTAAATTTGTCATGGTAATAAGTCATACTTGTATTTTTTTCAGGGATCAGATGTCATTTCTGATGTGGTCAAAAGCAGGATCACTACTTGCTGTTGGAACAACCAAAGGAAATCTGCTTGTCTATAATTTGCAGACCTCCCGCAAAGTTCCAGTCCTCGGTGAGTAAATGTAATCTATCTTGGTACTTAATTTTAGATCCTTTAACTTTTGAAGACTTGAAAGGCAATAGTCTGATGCAAACGTTTATGCCCTCTAATGTGTAATATCAAAATTCTGGAGTAAGTATTTTATGTTTACACCTATTTTAATGTAGAATTTCCTCTCATATAGTTGAGTTAAATCTCTGGATAGAGAACTATGCAAAGAACCCCATTGATGTTATCTGCGAGAGTGCCTCAAAACCCAGAAAAATAACTTGAAACATTAGTTCTAGGTGGTATATGTTTGTTTAGAATAATGTGAGGAACAATATACAACCAATGAGGAACCAGTTCAATCATTGTATAAACAATTAATAAAGAATATTTATTAAGTTAAAGAAGAAAAATACTCAGCAAGAAAGACTAATATACACTATGATACTTAAGTATATTAATAACTAAACTATTTTCCCTGAAAATATACCTATGTCCATTAACTCACTATGATACTCCTTTTCCAAACAACATCCACTTTAGTCAAATCCAGCCAATAGTTACCACACAATAAGCGAATACTTCACGATTCTCAAGTCTGGGGAAAAAGTATTTGCCTAGTTCCAGCAAAGGTACAAAACTGCCCCTTTTTGGAGGAGAACATCTGCAATCTGCCATGGCTGTAAATGATAGGTGGAACGGGACTCCTCGTAAAATATTTAGACTCTGTCAGGAAAACATAAAGTAGTTGAAATGAGCTATGTTTGTATAGTTAAAAGTTAGAAATAAGATATAGATTTAAGTGGATTTAATTTAATGGTTTTATATAGGAAAGGGTAAAACTGGTTAGATTCATGTTAAACAAAGATGTTTGCATGTAAGTTTTGGTTTAAGTTCAAACTGTTTCTATTATGCTGGGAAAGTGAACAGTAGCTTGGGAAAGGATTGAGATGTTGTTTAGCTATCAGGGTATTTTTAGGTTAGAAGCCCTTTTTGAGCCAGAGAGAAGGAGCTTCACAGTAAGAGGGGAAATATCTCTCACCTCTGCTAGAAGAAAAGCCACAGAATTGAGTAAAGAGCAAGGGAGCAAGTGCTAGAAATATAAAGAACTGTTAGTAAGGAAACTAGAGAAATGAAGAAAAGTTTCCAGGAAATCTCAAGATAAAGAAACAGAGGAAACTGGAATTGGATTAGGGCATTGTTCATTGAAGCCACAGGCCTAGCTGAGAAGGAGTTGGCTCATGAGAACCAGAAAGATATTTGAAGTGGCTGTAAGGTTTTTGATATTTTGATATCATAGCTTGTGAAGCAATAGGAGAAATAATTGTTAGTGGCTGGATCTCCAAGCTTATGTAAAGCATTCAAGACAAAGGAATCCTGTAAAGCTATTTGGAAACCATGGAGGCGGATTCTTGCTAAAAACAGCTAATGGAAAGCAATACGCGAAAGAAGATTTTAAAACATGTCTTGTTGTGAGTAGAATTTGGAAACACTCGTGAAAATTCATAGAAGATCGATTTGAGAGATATTATCACTAAACTAATACAGAAACTCAGCTAATGTACTGGGGAACCTGAGTTTGAACCCCACCATAGCAGATGCTGGAATTTGAATTCAGTAATAAAAATCTGGAATTAAGTGTCTACTGATGATGAAACCATTATTGATTGTCGGAAAAACCTGTCTGGTTCACCTAATATCCTTTAGGGAAGGGAATCTGCCATTCTTACCTGCGTATATGTGACTCCAGAACCAGAGCAATGTGGTTGATTTTCAACTGCCCTTGGGCAATTAGGGATGGGCAATAAAAGCTGGCCACCCAGCAATGCCTATGTCCGACAAATGAACTAAAAAAAAACTTTGATTTCACAGTGGGATACTCAATCATAGAATCTCTGCAGTGCCAAAGTAGGCCATTTGGCTCATCAAGTCTGCACCAACTCTCCAACAGAGCATCTCACTCAGGTCCTATACCTGTAGCTCCACATGTTTATCTTACTAATTCCTCTAATCTACACAACTTGGGACACTAAGGGTAATTTAACATGACCATTCAATCTAAACTGCAAGTCCTTGGACTGTAGGAGGAAATCCACACATACACTGGGAAAACACACAAACTCCGCACAGGGCCAGAATTGAATCCAGGTTCCTGGCACTGTGAAGCAACAGTGCTAACTACTGTGCCACCTTGCCACTCCATAGAAAACAAAGGGCTCATCTGGGATTTGAACCCAGAATCTCTTGCAAACTTTCTAATTACAATTCCCAAAGAGAGAATCATACCTCTAGACCAATGAGGGTGTTATCTGACCGTAGAGTGCTTGTGAGTTGCAGGAGACTGTGTGCTTATTGAGAACATTATAAGATATAATGTATGATTGCGTTATCCTTAAAATCTGTGCAGATTTGTGAAAATATGTGGGAGCGAAGGAATTGAACTTTTCATGTTTAATAAATGTTTTTTCTTGTTAAAAGCTAATTGGTGACCCTGTGATTCATTTCCTCCATGTTTTCTAAAAGAAAGTAAAACATTACAATCTTCTGAGCCATGGTTGCATTCTGGGATCTTCCCATCCAATAGTAACATCAACTCAGATTGTAACACCATCTTTTGAGGAAGAGAGTTCCAAAGAATTACGGCCTGCTGAGAGAAAAGATTTCTGTTCATTGCTGTCTTAAGTGGGCAACCCCTTACTTTAAATAATGATCTCTAGTTCTCTAACAAGGATCCAACTAAAGATCCTGTTTACATCCACCCTGTAGGACTGCTCAGGATCTTAAAGGTTTTGCTCAAGTTGCCTCCTCATCTTCTAAACTGCAGTGGATACCAGCATAACTTATCCAACTTTTTTCATAGGGCAACCTGCTTATTCCTGGTATTAGTCTAGTAAACCTTCTCTGAACTTCTTCTAATTCTTTTACATCTTTCCTTCAATAAGGAGGCAAATACTGGACACCATACACTAGATGTGGTCTCACCAATGTCCTATACTGAAGCATAACCTCCCTATTTTTGTAATCAGTTCCCCTCACAGTAAACAATAACGTTCTATAAGTTTTCCTAGTTACTAGTTGTTCCTGTATACCAGCCTTTCCTGATTCATGTATGAGGACACCCAGGTCCTTCTGCATCTCAGATCTCTGTAATCTTTCACTATTTAGATAATAAGCTTTTTTATGCTTCTGCCAATTTCATATTTGCCTCCATTACACTCCATTGGTTAGACTTTTGCCTACTCAATTAACCTATCTATGTCCCTTATGGAAGGCACGGTGGAACAGTGGTAAGCACTACTGCGTCACAGTGCCAGGGATCCAGGTTTGATTCCTGGCTTGGGTCACTGCCAGTGCGGTGTCCGCACATTTTCTCACGTCTACACGAGTTTCTTTTGAGTGCTCTGGTTTCCTCCCATAGTCTGAAAGATGCGCTGGTTAGGTAGATTGGTCATGCTAAATTCTTCCTCAGTGTATCCGAATAGGCACTGGAGTGTGATGACAAGAGGATTTTCACAATAACTTTTTCGCAGGGTAAGCCTACTTCTTTGTAAGCCTACTTGTGACACTAATAAATAAGCTTAAACTCCTCATGTTCTCTTCACAATTTACTTCCCTATCTTTCTTTGCATCATCAGCAAACATAGCTACCATATCTTTTGTCTCTTCGTTCAATTATTGATATAAATTGCAAAATGTTGAGACCCCAGCATTGATCCCTATTATACACTACTTGTTGTCACATCCTGCCAATTGGAAAATAACTCATTTATGCCAATCTCTGTTAGCTAGCCAATCTTCTATTCACGTCAGTATGTTACCCTTCCATACAGTAAGCTTTTATTTTCCACCATTAAGTTTGATGTGGCCACTTATCAAATGCCTTCTGGAAATCTAAGTCATTCCTTAGCGAGTGATTCCTTCAAAGGATTCAAATAAATTAGTTAAACATGATTTCACTTTCACAGAAGCATATTAACTCTGTCTGATTGTCTTGAGTTTTTCTAAGTGCCCTGCTATAACATCTTTAGAACTCAGTAAGAATTTAGCAACACCAATTTTAAATCCAACCGATTTATTTGATACTAAATTTGCGAGCTTTCGACACTCTTGTGCCTTCGTCAGGCAAATGCAATGTTCAATTGAGAACACTGCATTTGCCTGACAAAGGCATAAGAGTGTCGAAAGCTCACAAATTTACTATCAAATAAATCGGTTGGATTTAAAATTGGTGTTGCTAAATTCTTACTGAGTTCTTACTACCCCAGTCCAACGCCAGCATCTCTACATCATAACATCTTTAGTCATAGTTTCTAACATTTTCCTATTGACAATTGTGAGGCTAACTAGTTTTCTGATTTCTGTCTCTCTCCCTTTTTGAATAAAGGAATTACTTGTGCTATTTTCCAATCTAATGGAACTTTCCCCAAACCTACGGAATTAGTTACATCAGTAGCCTCTTCTTTCAAGACCTTAGGATGAAATCCATCTGAATCCAGGGATTTGTCAACCCGCAGTCTCCAAGTGTGAACACCTTGCAGTTTCTTCCCAGTATACCCGTCTGGTCCCATTCTACCCAGGCTTGTTGTCAGTAAGACTTCAGAACAGGTCCCGTGATCCCTTTCATTTTATTTTAAAGACGCAGTACCAATTTTATAAAACACATAGCTTAAAGGAAAGAGCATGAGCAGAGGCCATTGCTGGCCTGTGCTGGAGTTGTATAGGGTGGTGGCACAGAGCAAGGGACTCAGAGCCATTGTCATGTTTTGAGAGAGGAGTATTAGCAAGGGAAGGTCCAGGGGAATTTGACTTCAAGTACAGTGCATAATTTGAGGAAAGTCCTGTGATTCATACACAGTCTTCACTCATGCCGAGGAGTGACACAGAGGGAGCGAGAACCAGGCACTGCAGCTCGATTGCAGTTACAGCAAGAGGGCCACACTCTAGGTGGGCACACCAATAAAGTGTGACAAGGGTCTGTCCCTGGTTAAGTGTGCATTGGATTTGTCTTGTTTACCTGTAAATGTCAATATGACAATGTTAGCAATGGCTGATGCTTTCACTGGCTTATGTGCCCTGTTTCAGGATGAGCTGTGACTTTTGAGATTCAATGTGCATCTAGGCGTTATGCTTCCTATCTTTCCAGGTATCTACTGAGGACATGTATGAGTCTCCCAGGCAACAGCTAGTTGCCCATGACCCAGTTTTGCTTCAGCAATCCTTACAATTGTTAGTCTGGGGTGGTTTGACATTAGTATCCCAAAGGTGAAATTAAAGTATGTTAAACCAATCCTATCACTGAATCACTTGTCTTTTATTCATTTTAGCAGGAATTAATACTTTTCTTCTTTCACACCAATATTTCAGGGAAGCACACAAAACGGATCACTTGTGGTTGCTGGAGTTCCCAGAATCTGCTTGCATTGGGTAGTGAAGACAGGACAATAACTGTCAGCAACCAGGAGGGAGATACTATTCGTCAGGTGAGTGAGAGCATTCCAATCTTGATTTGTCATTTTAATAATGGTGATTTAATAATTATGCGAATATCTTAAAATAGAATTATGATAACCCCAATTAGAAAAAGCTTGTCAGAAAAGTCTACAGAACTTTTAGACAAAACCTATCTAGCAAGATTTATAATGGAGTTGATTGTTTGAAAGACTAAAGATCTGTCATTTTAGTTTTAAATGTATTCAGTGATGGCAAATCCGTAACTCAAAACAATCTCAAACAACGATGAGACAGATTACAGGAAAGAGATAGAGAAATTGGTGCAATGACAATATTCTTTTCTTCAATGTCAATAAAGTGAAGGAGATAGTCATTGACTTCATGAAGAGTAGTGGAGGACGTGCCCCTGTCTACATCAACAGGATGAAGTGGAAATGGTCAAGAATTTCAAGTTTCTTGGTGTTCAGATTACCAACAAAATCCTGTCCTGCTTCCTGCATATCAGAGCAACTGTTAAGAAAGCATACCAATGCCTCTAATTTCTCAGGAGGCTATGGAAATTTGGCATTTCCAGTACAACTCACTAATTTTTATAGATGCACCATAGAAAGAACCCTTTCTGGTTGTATCACAACTTGGTGTGGCTCCAGCCATGTCCAAAACCCCACAAGAAACTACAAAAGATGCTGAATGAAGCTCAGTTCATCACGCAAACCAACCTCCCATCCATTGACTCTGTCTACACTTCTAACTGCCTCAGAAAAGCAGCCAGCATAATAAAAAAACCCACACACCCCGGACATACTCTCTTTCACCTTCTTCTGTCAGGAAAAAGATACAAAAATCTGAGGTCATGTACCAGCTGACTCAAGAACAGGTTCCTCCCGGCTGCTATCAGACTTTTGAATGTACGTGCCTTATATTAAATTGGTCTTTCTCTACACCCTAGCTATGACTGTAACACTACATTCTGCACCCTCTCCTTTCCTTCTCTGTGAATGATACGCTTGGACATGTAAGAAACAATTTTCAGTGTATGGAAATATATGTGATAATCAAATCAAATAATTCTATGGGATACAAAATTTCAAAGATTCACAGCCCTTTGAGTGAAGAAATTTTTCCTTATCTCAGTCCTAAATGAATAGCTCCTTATCCTGAATCTGCACCCTCTTGTTTTAGATTCCCCAATAAGTGTTAGTATCTACCCTGTCGGGGCATTTAATAATCTTAAATGTTTCAATGAAATCACCTCTCAATTTTCTAAACTCCAGTTTATAGACCCAGTTTACCCATCTTCTCATCATAGGACACCCATGCAATTCCAGGGGCTGATTTAGTGAACCTTTGCTGCACTGCCTCCATTGCAAGCATATTGTTCTTTAAAAATGAAAACCGAAACTGCACATAATATTCCAGATTAGTCTTGCCAAAGTCCCATACAACTATAGCAAGACTTCTTTATATAACAAACGTACCATTTCCTTTCCAAATGGTTTGCTGAACTTGCTTGCAAATTTTCTGTGTTCCTTGTACAAGTACATCCATGTCACTCTGAACATAAAAAAGTCTCACAACACCAGCTTAAAGTCCAACAGATTTATTTGTAGCAAACACTACAAGCTTTTGAAATACGGGTGGGAGTTCTGATCACAAACAGAGCACAAAGACACAAACTCAATTTATAAGCGTAATGATTGGAATTGTGTCTTTACAGCTCATCAAGTCTTAAAGGTACAGACAATGTGAGTGGAAAGAGCTTTAAGCACAAGTTAAAAGGATGTGTATTGTTTCCAGACAATTAGGACAGTTAGCGAGATTTTGCAAGTCTAGGGGGTTACACTTAGTGTGACATGAACCCAAGATCCTGATTGAGGCTGTCCTTATGTGTGCAGAACTTGGCTATCAGTCTCTGCTCAGCGACTCTGAGCTGCCGTGTGTCGTGAAAGCTGCCTTGGAGAATGCTTACCCAAATGCCTATGATTGCTGATGTGTTCCCCAACAAGAAGAGAACAGTCTTGCCTGGTGATTGTCGAGGATCAACATTTCCATGTTTCAAACACTTTAAAACTATTTCACTTTTCTATTCTTAGAACCAAAATGAAATGCCCCTCACTTCCCCACATTCAATTAATATTTTTCTGCCTCTTGCATTGTTCTCATAGCTTGTATTTCTAAAACTTTGAATTATTAGTAAACTTGGATAAATGACATTCTCTTTCTAAGTCACTAATATAGATTGTAAAAGCTGAGGCCCCTACACTGATCCTTGCAGCATTTCACTATTCGCAGCCTGCCAAATTAAAAATGCCTCATTTATTTCTAATCTTTGGGTGGAATTTCCTCCCCTGCCCCCTGCTGCATGTTTTCTGGCATTAGGAATGGCTCGCCATTGGCCATGATAGTATTTTCCAATCCACTGATTGTGTTTTGCATGCTTTGCCAGCCCAGCCACCGGAAAACCCACCTCCCCTAGGGGGTTATCTTTGGTGAAACAAAGATCCCACCCACTGATTCCAACTGTTAACCAATCCTGCATATGTGCTAATATATTATCCCCAACTCATGAACCTTTATCTTGTCTATTAGTCTTTTATGTGAATCTTATTGAATGCTTTTTGGGAATCTCAGTATACAATATCTACTGGTTCCCTTCTATCCGCTACTTGCAACCTCAAAAACCATGATAATCCTGTCAAACAGGATTCCCCTTTTGTGAAATCATATTGACTTGTTCTAAGACAAAAACAAGATACTGTGGATGCTGGAATCTGAAACAAAAACAGAAAATTCCATAAAATCTCAGCAGGTCTGACAGCATAGGGCTGGAAGAATAGAGCCAATGTTTAGCATCTAAATGATCTTTCATAAAAGCTCTGACAAAGAGTTTTAGACTCCAAACATTGGCTCTATTCTCTCTGTAGATGCTGTCAGACCTGTTAAGATTGACTTGTTCTAATATTGTTCTAAGCTACTATGCTTTTCCAGGTGCATTATTAAGATTTTCTTATTAATGTGTTCCAGCATTTTCTCAATGATTGATGCTGCCCTCTATTTTTAGTATGCAACTTACGTCTTCCACTGTGATAACAGCCACAAAATGTTTGTTCAATGTCTCTGCCATTTCCTCATTCCTATGATAATTTTATTCATCTCTTCCTCAAAGGGACCAAAGTTTACTTTAACTACTCTTCTTGTGAAAGCTCCTACAATCTGTTTTTATATTCCTGACTCATTAACTCTCATACTGTATTTTTTCCTCTTTCTTTCAACTTTTTTGTGGCCCTATACATTTCCAATCTTCAAGACTTAATACTATTCTTTGAAACATTATAAGCTTCTCTTTTAATCTAACACTCTCATTAAACCTCATAGAAAGCCACAGATAGATCTTTTTCACGAAGCTTTTTTTCAATAGTACGTATTTTCGTTGAACATTTTAAATGATCTTTTTAAAGATTTCCCAGCGTTTATTTAACACCATACATTTTAGCAGTTATACTCAATTAATTGAACAAGTTCTCCCCTCATTCCCTGTATAAATGTCTTTAAGTTTAAGATTCTTGTTTTCAATTGGACTTTGTCATTTTCAAGCTTAATATAGTATTCAGTTGTCTTATCACCATCATTTCCCAGTGAACCTTTTTACTATGACATTACTAATTAGCCTACCTCATTGCAGAATATTCGATGTAAAGTAGCTTTACTCCTATTTGGCTTCAAAGCATTGACGAAGAAATTGTTGGAAAAATATATTGCTTCAGGAAACATGGGACAAAATTTAAGTTAATGAGCATAGGGGCGATAGATGAATGATCCTTAGTGCTAGTAAGGACATGGGTATTTTGGATGACTTCAAGTTTACAAAGAGTGGAATATTGGAGGCCAGCCAGAGTCTGTTGAGCTGTGCAGGTTTATAGGTAACAGAGAAATTGATGAGCTTTTCAGTAGATGATCTGAGGCAGGGATCCTATTACCAGACTAGAAATAGATGATGGCATATATTCTTAGTGATGGCATGGATATGTGGTTAGAAGCTTGTCTTAGAGTTTGGTTTTGGACCAAGGTTGTGAACAGTCTAGTTCAGCCTCAGGCAGTTGCAAATTCGATTAGGCAGTCTGAAACTTTGCAACAGTATAGGAGTGAAAAGAGTTAGTCAGCATACATTACAGGAGGAGTGCAGGAGGAGGCCATTTGGCCCATTTACTGGTCTCCAAATGCACATCATGATTTAGTGCCATTCTCCTGCCTTTTTCCTGTAATTCTGCATGATATTCGTATTCAAATAATCATTTAATGCTGTCTTGAATTCCTTGATTTAACCTATCTTTGCCACACGTGTAGGCAATGAATTCCAGACCTGAACCTGTGTGAAAAGCGCAAATTACTGTGCTCCCTCATTTTTGATCCTTTTATGAGCGATAATAATTTCTCCCCGTCCAGCCCCTCATGATCTTTAGACCCTAAGGGGCAATTTAACATGGCCAATCCATCTAAGTTGCACAGCTTTGGTGTGGGAAGAAACTGGACCACCTGGAGGAAACCCATGCAGACACAGTGAGAATGTGCAACCTTCACATTGACAGTCAGCCAAGATTGGAATTAAACTCGGGCTCCTGGTTCTGTGAAGCAGCCATGCTAACCACTGTGCCACCGTGTTGTCATTTATAACTTGAAGCCATAACAAGTTGCCCTCAAAGTTTTTTTCAGAGGCCATTTGGCCTGCCACATCCATGCCAGCTTGCTGCAAAACCAGGTCAACGAGCCCTACTCCACTGTCCTTAGTCTGTGACCTTGCAAATTTTTAACTTAAGGTTCTTGGCTTTCAAAAGGGACTAAACAAGATTAAATGTGCCTCTACAATGTTTCAGACAATGCATTTCCAGATCCTAACCACTAATTGCGTATAGGCATTAATCACAGGTACAAGTCTTTCTTCATGTTGCTGTTGATTTTTTTTTTCCTTTCACCTTAAATTTGTTCATCTGCTTGTCAATCCTTTTTGCATTGCAAACAATTTTGCTCCATCCACCTTACTATACCCTTTCAGATTAAATGCAGTTTTGATTGTTTAATGGAAGTCCATGCTTTCTGCATTGACCTCTGCCTCAACTGTTACTTTTTCAATAGACCACAGTGAGAGCAGAGCCAAGTGACGTCCAGTTCTCCGTGATGAAGACAGATGAACGGGCATCAGTGGGAGAAAGCACGGTGAGTTTCCAATAAAAAACTATGTAAGTATTTTTTAAACAGATTGATAACTCAGAAAGCAACTAACAAGACAGTTCCTTGTTATGAAGTTGTGCCTTTAAGAAGGTATATTGAGACCACCAAGGCTTATTTAAGTTAGAGAGGTTCTTCTCCTCCACTGGAAATGTGATTGGGGTGATTTCTGGAAGTGGATTCATTAACAAGTTAATGCTTTTTGTGGCACTTGGGCATCTGTCCCATGGAATGCAAAGAAAATGAAGGTGGCACTTTGACAATCCACCTTGGGATAGATTATTCCATTAACCCTGCCTATTTATCATGGCTAATCTACTATCATGCCAGCCTGTGAGGAAAGAGAATGAGAACAAAGAACAGTACAACAGGAGCAGGCTATTTGGCCCACCAAGCCTATAGCGACATATAACATCTTTTTAAACTAAAGACCTTTTGCCTCTATGTGGCCCATATCTCTCTATTCCCTGTCTATTCATGAATCTATCAAGATGCCTCTTAAACATTGCTGTTGTATCTGCTTCTACCACATTCTCTGGCAGTGATGTCCAGGCTCTTACCATCCTCTGTGTAAAAATACTTGACTTTCGTATTCCTTTAAACTTTCCCCTTTTACTTTAAACCAGTGTCCCCTCGTAATTGACATTTCTGACTTGGGAAAAAGACTCCAGCTATCTGTTTGATCCATGCCTCTCATAATTTTGTAAACTTCTATCAGATTGCCCCTCAGCCTGTGACTTCAAGTGAAAACAAATCAAATTTGCCCAATCTCTCCTCATAGCTAATACCCTCCAAACCAGACAACATCCTGGTAAACTTTTTCTGTACCCTCTCCAAAGCCTCTACATTATTCTGGTAGTAGGAGGAACAGAATTGTACACAATATTCCAAATATGGCCTAACTAGTGTAGTATACAGCTGCAACGTGACTTGCCGATTTTTATACTGTATACCCAGACCGATGAAGGCAAGCATGCCATATACCACCTTGATCACCTTATCCAGTTGTGTTTCCACTTTCAGGGAACCGTAGATCTGTACTCCTAGATCCCTTGTGTGCTAATGCTTCTAAGGGTTCTGCCATTTACTGTATACTTCCTGCATTTCCTGCATTAGACCTTTCAAAATGTACCCTTAATAATAGTTTCTAACATTTTCTCTTTGATAGATGTCTATAATTTCCTGCTTTCTGTCTTCCTCCCTTCTGAAATAAAGAAGTTACATTCACTATTTTCCAATATTATTGAACTTGCCCTGATTTTGAAATATTAAAACCAATGCATCAGCTATTTCACTAGTCACTTCTTTTAAACCCTTGAAAAAAATCCATCTGGATCCAGAGACTTGTCAACCCGCAACTACATAATTTGCTCAATACCACTTCCCTGGTGATTGAGTTGCTTCCTCCCTTCCATTTCCTGATTGACAGCTGTTTATGGGATGTTACTTACATCACGATAGTGAAGACTGAGATAAAATACTTTTTCAATTAATCTACCTTCACATTATTTTCTCTTATAAATTCCCCAGACTCACTTTATATAGGACCAAACTCACTTTTAAAATTTTCTTTATAAAATATCTATGATATTCTTCCAATTCATTTTTATATTTCAAATTAATTTTCTATCATACTGTGATATTTTCCTCCTTATCAATCTTTTAGTCATTTTTTGCAGTTTTTATAGTCTGATCAATCTTCTGACATGCACCCATCTTTGCACAATTGTGTGCTTTTTTTTAAGTTTGACATTGTCCTTAACTTTTTTAGTTAATCACAAATGATGGGTCCTCCCTTTGAATTTTTCTTTCTTATTCTAATGTTTCTACTCTATGTATACTGAAATATCCCCTTAAATGCCTGCCACTGCATCTCTATTGATCTATCCCTTAACCTAATTTGCTAGTTCACTTTAGATAACTGTACTTTCATGAGCTCATAATTATCTATATTTAAATATAAGATACTAGTCTTGGAACTACACTTCTCTCTCTCATTGAATGTAAAATTTAATTATATTATGATCACTGCTATCTAAGGGTGCCTTTATTATGAAATCATCACACCTATCCTATCTTGTTGCATAATACCAGGTCTAGTATAGCTCTCTGGTTGGTTCCAGAACTAAGAAACTATCTCAGAAACATTCTTGGAACTCCTCATCCAGGCTATCTTTTTGCCCACCTATTTTTCCTATATGTAGATTAAAAGCCCCCATATTTATTGTCGTATCTTTCTATCAAGCTCCTATACTCTATAATATGGGGGATTTAATCTACATACAGTCCTCTTGGAGTAGAAAGCAAACCTGATTTACCCTGCCTTGTCTGCATTATATAACAAATTTTAAAAGAATCCCCATGATTTTGGAATACTTGTTCTAAAAATATATTTAAAATTTTCACAAAACATACTCTAATAAAGTTATGTGGTTATAACTTGTCATCTTTTCGGCCTTTTTACTAGGTGAGTGCAATTGTAGGCAAGAAAACACTCTTCCTGTTTAATTTGAGTGACCCTGATAACCCTATTGAGTTGGCATTCCAGCAACGATATGGCAGTATCATATCATATAGATGGTGAGTTTATGTTAAGTTTATTTCTAAATAAATCATAAAATTTAATTTTATTCAAGTTTGATTCTGATTGTTTTCACCTGAGGAGATAGGCTGGAATCTAGGAATTCAGCAAGTCCTGCCTGCATTTTATCTTTTAGCACTGACCTTGATCTTGTATTTTACTGTTATCATTTTAATTAAAGTTAAAATTTATTTATCAGCGTCACAAGTAATCTTACATTAACATGCAGTGAAGTTACTTTGAAAATCCCCTAGTCGCCACACGCCAGCGCCTATAAAGGTACACTGAGGGAGAATTTAGCAAGGCCAATGCATCTAACCAACTCACCTTTGGACTATGGAGGAAACCAGAGCACATGGTGGAAACCCACATAGATACGGGGAGAACGTGCAGACTCCATTCAGATAGTGTCCCAAACCAGAAATCAATCCTAGGTCCCTGGCGCTGCGAGGCAGCCGTGCTAACCACCGTGCTGCCGTGCTAACAACCGTGCTGCCTAAACCGTTAGCACCGTGCTAACAACCGTGCTGCCTAACCATAAATATGAACATAAAAAAGTGTTTGATATAGAGAACAAAGCTTATTGACACTTCTTCTAGAATATGCCAGGCATTTAAATAGTGCCTCAGAAATGCTGTGGTGTGCAAATAATATTCATCAGTTTTCAATTAATGCTTATTGTTTGCATTTTTGTCTTATTTATAGCATGACTCTGCAGCTTTTTTTTTGTTTCAGGTATGGGGATGGGTACATCATGATTGGCTTTTCCCAAGGCTATTTTGTAGTAATTTCTACTCATATCCGTGAGATTGGCCAGGAATTGTTCCAAGCTCACAATCATAAAGACAGTCTGACAAGTATCGCCATCTCACAGTCCCTGAACAAAGCTGCTTCCTGTGGAGACAATTGGTATGTAGTAGTGTAACTCTCCTTAATATTTCAACCTATCATTTTCGTACTGCAAACTTCCAACTAAATTAATAGCACTTTAATACCAAGGAAGCCAAGTCTGAAAATGTTTGAGCCTTGTTTACATTTTTGTCTTTGGAAAATAGGAATGAATTTGAAAAATATTTCCTAGTTATTTTTATAACTAGTGAAATGTCTCAAATACTGAGCATAGAATAGGCCTTCCCGATGTCATTTTTCAACAGTGGTTCAGTATTACTATTCACATTTTGTTCATTATTAATCAAAAACCTGTGTGCATTTTGAAATACTACAGAATTCTCCAATTAAAGAACTTTTGATATTTATGACTGTGGCAACCACTGCAGAAAGATTAGAAATCCAGACCGGGCGCCTTGACAGAGGGCGGAATTGAGAAGTGGAATTGGTCCAAAATCCAATATAATGCCGACCAATTATTTGTCCCCATTCGCTATCTGGTCAGACTACCTGAAGGTGCTGTGAGTTTTTTGTGGTGAAGGAAATAGAAAGATAAAAGGAATGGTTTCTTTGCAAAATGCCTCCCTATTTCTCTGTTAAAGATGTTAGTCACAACCTTATAATAAATATCTTATTTTTGGTACAATTTCAACCTCATGTGACCTGCCATTTTATCTATACCCCTCTCTGGTGTTCTGTGAAATGGGAAACATGTATCAACCTTGCATCCTTCAAGAGCAATTCCATTAATTTTAATAATCAGACTTATATTAACCATGTCTATCTTTGGAAAACCTACTTTGATTGTAAGTTCTCCATACTGTGCAAATAGATACTCCCTTAGAACCTGGCTAATGAAAAACGTTAACTAGCATTTCGAGATTTATAATTTTGTAGAGTAGGTATGCAAAAAACATCCAAATAAAAGTAGAATTTGTAATTCACAGTAGAACAACTTCATTAACTGGTACCTGATAAAAAATTCATGTCTTTTTTTTGGTGGTTTTTCTTTGCTCTGGTGTAGCCTCAGTGCTTCTTGAACCTGTTTAAAGCCAGAATCTGTATTATTCTGAGAGCTTAGCCTGAATTTCTTCCAAAAGTAATTTGGAAAAGAGTGAAAATTAAGAATACATTTTTAAATAGTTGTTTGGTGGTATGTATGTACACTTTGAGTATTCCTGAAAAAAGAAACATGTTGAAGTTTTTGCCTTGCCCTCAACAGGGCACTTTACAATAATACCGATATGAAGGAAATTTATACCATATGAGAGGAAAGTGCCTGATTGGTTGGCAAGTAGATTCTGATTGCTAGACATGTTGCCATGGAGGATGTACCAGATGTTAGCAGCCATGCATTTTTTGAAACTTAAATCAGGCAGTTTGACCTTCATTGGTCAAAGCTTTGCCTGAGGCATGAGGAAGCAAATGGCTGTCATTTATTTGTTTAGCTGAACAGGCGCAATGTGTGCACAAGTCTTTTTTTTCAGCAATTATAACAGTTTAATGGGAAAGGAGAATATGCTTCTAATGCACTTGGTGTGTAATGCTCCTTCTATTCCGAACTTTGATGCAGGAATCTTATCGCGATTACATTCATACGACTGGACAAAGTAGCTGTTCAAAAAAATGAATTTTTTTTTAATTTCAGAAATGACCAGATGTATATATAAATTTTTTTATCTTTTTTCTTGTAATCTTCAGTAGAACACACTACAGCTTTTTAAAAATGTTTTCAAACTTTTTTTTACAAAATTATAATAAAGAAACTTGCTTTTCTTATTGAATATAATGTCTTTTCTGATGTAATAATCCTACTACATTTTCATGATCAGCATTAAGATCCATGATCTGTCCGAACTGAAGGAGATGTATGCTATTATAAACTTGGATGATGAAACTAAAGGTAATTTCTTTTTTAAAAATTGTGTATGTAAAACCTAGCAATTATAACACATGAACATTGGCTCGCTTTTGAGATACTTCAAGATGAGCTGAGGCTGAGGAGGTGTCATATAAATACATGTTGGTATGTGAGGAAAAATAAGAACTGCCAGATTAAAGTACCTTTCACAGATATATTTCTGTCATTATGACTGCCAGGCTGTTTATCTAGACTGGAAAAGCAGTCCTAACCTGGATCATGAGAAGCTGTTTATCAAAGGTAATTGGGTTTGGATGAGTGGCGAAGTTGGTGGTTGGATTAGTGACACTGAAGGAGCTGATGGATAGGGAGTGCAGGCAGGAAGCATATATGGAAACACAAGAGAAGGTGCAACCAAGAATGGGATTGTAGCTGACCGAGGAGTAGTGATGGCTAAGAATGGGCTTGCTGCTGCCACTGGCTTTGCAATAGATGATTTACAACAAATTTATACATACCAGAATTGAGGAGGGGTAGAAGGTGGAAATTCTTTTAATCTTAAAAAAGTACTAAAATTAAAACTTCTAACATACAAAGTAGATCATTTGCTCCCCAAGCATGCTCCATCAGTCAACAAGGTCATAACTGACTGCATTTATTTTGGGTCCTGCATCTACTCCTGATAACTGTATTTTTGTTAGGCAAGACAATCAATCTACCTCTGTCTTGAAAAATATTGAATTACGTGCTTCCATAAAGAGTTCTGAAGTCACACAACTCTCCAAGGGAAAAACACTCCCCCTATCTGTGTGCTATAAAGGCGATTCCTAATGCCCTCTGATTCTGGACTTGCCCAGAAGATGAAATATCCATTTTACGCTCATTGTGTTAAGACAGTTCAGGATCTTCTATACTTCAATCAAGTCACCCATCACTGTTCTAAACTCCAGTGGAAAAGAGCCCAGTCCATTCAATTTGTCCAATCTATCTTGGTAAGACAACGCACTCAATCCGGTTATCAATCTAGTAAACCTTCTCTGAACCACCTCCAATACATTTACACCTTTCCTTAAATAAGAAAATCTGAAAAACCAAGTACTGTATGTCCACAGGTTTTCCCCTTTATCCACAGTTCATGTTACTCCTCCAAAATACTCCAAAAAATCAGTTTAACATAATTCTCCTTTCACAAACACTGCTGATTCTCCCTGATACCCTGAGTTTTTTGAAGCGCCCAGCTATAACCTCCTTAATGACTGATTTTAACAACTTCCCATGACAAATGTTATGTTTTCTGTTTTCTGCTTTCTCCCCTTCTTGAATAAAGGGGTTATATTTGCTACTTTTCAGTCTGATGGAAGCTTTTCAGAGTCTAGCAAATTTTGAAAAACAAACACCAGTACATTTACTGGTGATGTAAGAGCTTTGACAAAGGATCGACTGGACTCAAAACATTAGCTCCTTTCTCTCTTTACAGATGCTGCCAGACCTACTGAGATTTTCCAGCATTTTCTCTTTTGGTTTCAGATTCCAGCATCTGCAATAATATGCTTTTATCCAGTATATCTGCTATTTTTTTTAAGACCTGATGATGGAATCATCAAAACCTAGCTATTTGCTTAACAAAATATGCCTAACAGGAAACACCACAGAGGGATTTCCAGGTGGGATTTTCTGGTCCTGCTGACACTGCACCGTGCTGCAGTTTTCCTACTAGTATGGAGTATAGTCAATGGGAAATCCCATTCACAGAACCAGAAGATTCTGCCACCAGTGAATGGTGCACCATCTCTCGCCTTGAGAAACATGCTGCAGAGAGGCCAGAAAATTCCCCCCCTCACCCCAGATTTGTGGCAAGTGGAATATTTTAAGTGCACTGAAATATCAAATCTGCTTAAATAGTGCCTTTAGCTATAGATATGTGACTGAATGTGTATTTGGAACTCTTCAAAGTGATATAAGACGTGAAGTGACAGCCCTTAGATGCTGACTTAACAAGAAATCATTTTGAGGTAACATCCAAAGTGATGAAAGAAGGTAACACTCAAGTGAGGAGTGTAGGACATATATTCTGAATTGAATATATGATTGGTTATATTTATATTCAGGAAATTAATTAAAACCAAATGTGTTTTGAATTAGTATTTATGCATTGTATTTAAGTTTCAAATGCAATATCATTAATGTTTTAATATCAAACTTTTAGGTCTGGATCGGCTATCTTGGACAGATGATGGACAGTTGCTCGCTGTTTCTACACAACGAGGAACGCTGCATGTTTTCCTTACAAAACTTCCAGTTCTTGGAAATACATGTGGAACTCGCATAGCTTTCCTAACTTCTCTGCTGGAGGTCACAGTGATGAATCACATTGAGGGGGTATAAAATTACCTTAAAGTTTAGTTTTTTTTCAAATTGGTTGACTAGTTATGAAACTGATTATTTACAGTTTACAAACTTCTATCATTTGCAATATCAAGACTGATTGTTAGTGCTGTTTGTTCCCAGCAGCCCAATTCTCTGAGTTCAAAATAAAACATCTATAAAAAGTGATGAAAAAAGAATTTAGTTGGAATGGGAATGCTCTGCATCTTATATGGAATTTCATTGCTGATTCAACTGAGTCTTTTTAATAGCAGTTTGCATTTAGTGTTATCTGTTGAAGCAATTAGTGACCACTTCTGGTCTAATGTATTTTTAAAAGACTAAATTAATTATCTGCTTATTCCGTCTGCAGCTAGAAATCTTTCCTTGAACCATTGAAAGACTTTGCAAATTAGTTGAACTATGCAAGATGCTTGAGATATAAAAATAAACAAAGCTGTTAGAAATATACAAAAAGTCTGTCAGTGGCTGTAAAGAAAAAGTGATCATCAGAACTGGCTTATAAATTGCCAAGTAAAATGTAAACTTAGGCAATCAGTTGAACTGCAGATGATTAGATTTTTACTGCTGTTAATGATTAACACATAAATTTTGATGTTTAAAGAATTGGTAAGATCATTGAGCTCTCAGGAGAGCAACCAGTAGTTAGTGGAACATGATGTATTTATGGGTTTCTGAATTTAATTGTGACCATAATCAATAATGACTCATTCGTGTTGCCTGCTTTGGGTTCTTTGTCAAAAATATTCCATAGCATTAGATGGAAAGAAGAAAGAATGTTTGTCACTTAGTATACATGGAGAATGCCATTAAATAACATCTACCATTGAATGGATGTTTGTTATTCCTTATTGTGAATTACTTGTCATGCTTAGAGTCAAAAAGAAAGGAAATATTGCTACATGCTGTCCTTGTGGAGTGGAATGAAGTAAACATAGTTTCATTAGAGAAAATGTAGTTCATGGCAAGCCTATTAATTTGTATTTTGTATTTATTTTCTTACAGGAACCACAAATCACAGTTTCTGTTGAGGTAGAACCTAACTTTATCGCTGTTGGCCCATATCATGTAGCTATTGGAATGAATAATCGAGCCTGGTTTTACGCTCTTGGAGAAAATCGTAAGTTCAAATGAATGCTTTGCATATATGTCAGCAATTAACTAAATGTTTCAAAGAATTTACTTTACTGCATTTAACAGAATGAAGAGAAACTTAAATATAAGTGAGAATGTCATAAATTATAATGGCAAATTTGCCACACTGCTCAGGCTTTAAGAGGTTTTAGTTTTTCTGAATTTGTCTCATTGCTGCTCTGAAAAATTTGGGCAGTATTTTTCACATGATTTTAGATAAGTTGATATAGATCCAAATCAGAGGATAGACCAGGCATTTAAATGTCTCAACTCAACTTAGTAGTGTTTATGACAAATTTAGAAGAAAACTTAAAATATCTGACATATAGTTTCTATAATGGCAAAAGACTATTTTCTCTAAGAAGAAAGCGACATTCTAGTGAAGAGGAACTCCTATATATACAAAAAAGACAGTTATGAAGAAAGAGCTCTAACACTGTAGCTGTTTGGAAACTGAGTAACACTGACAACCCTCTGTTTTTCACAAATACTTTATAACCATGAGCATTTAGCTACTGGTACTGCCCTAACCTATGTCTCATCTCTGTTCATATTATTACTCATAGGAATTAGTATTTTTATTCTCAAATAAAAAATTTTTAATCTCAAATTTTATTCTTAAAACTTTGTGCTTTAACATACATAACTCCAATCTCTGTCCATTTGGCAATCTTATTTCTTTTGACGCTAAATTAGGAAAAGAGTAAGTAGTGCAGATGGGAGTGAGAAATTGCAAAGACGCATAGACTAAGTGAGGGAGCAATCCTGGGTAAATGAACATTGATGTGAGCAGATGTGAAGCTATTCATTTTGGATTCAAAAAAATAAGCAGAGAACTTGGTACATATTGAGAACCTAAGGAATGTAAAAGAGCAAAGAGATTTGGAAGTGCATGTGCACAAACCATTGGGAGCCAGCTGCAAAAAGCAATCAAAAGGCTGATGGAATTTTTTTTATCTTAACGGGGCTGGAATAAATAGTGGGAGAAGTGATGCTTTAGTTGTTTAGGGCCTTTGTCAAACATTATTGGGACAAGCTTTTTTAGCTTTGGACACCAGACTTCAGGGGGAAACAAAGTGGGATACCATCTTAGAAGGAGGGAAATATGCCTCAAAAGACACAGTTTCCCCCTCGTCCCCACCCCCCGCCTGCTTGAAGAAGGCACCCACTCTTTTTTTCTTTTAGCCCAAGCTGTCAAAGTTGTGCACTGGCCGCCCTCTTTCCACCTTCTGCACATATTATTGGAGTGGAGATGGAATGAGGTCCTATGTAGCTGAAAACTGGCACCTTAAGGGCCTCAATAGGCTAAGAACAGGTTGGCTGCCTCTGCCTTACCATCTTTTTGAGTTTTCTGCCTGAAGGTAGGTCTGATCCACGAGCCCTGATTTCCACCCTGACTAGGAGAAGCTGGCTTTCAAATGGCATTGAGAATCAGTGATGGAGGGAAGGAGGGAGTGATTAAGATGGCTTGCCTGGGAATGGTTTTTTTAGAGCAGGATGTTGAGGAATTGGCTCGGGAACAGGCTATTTTAAATCTAGTATTTTGTAACAAGAAAAGACTAATCAATGATCTTGTAAAAAAATCTTTAGAGCTGAATGACCTTACCGTGATAGAATTTTCCATTATGTTTGAAAGTTCAATAGGAAGCCGGTTGTTAAATTTGACAAAAGGAATTTATGATAGTATAAGGGACAAATTGGCTGAGGTGGATTGGGAAAAGATATGACAGTATACAGGCAGTGAATAATCATTAAACAATTATTGCACAGTTTACAGCTACTATATATTCCTTCAAGGCACAAAGAAGTAAGTCAACTGTGGCTAACAAAGGAAATTAAGAGTTGTATAATATGGAGGGGAGGGTCTCTGTTCGTGCCCTGATTCTCTTAAAAACTTAAGAAAATTTAGAATTAAATTCACAAAGGCAATATTTTTCTATTTTAAGTTGTAACTAAAAATTATTTTAAAATATAAAAGACACACAAGACAAACAAAACATTAATCTTGGCAGTAGGAGGCCTTCAAATGGTCAAGTAGCTCCAAATCAGTGCTAAAGACCCTCTGAAGATTTGAGACACTTAGCGAAAATCCATTGCAATTATACTTTTCTGATGTCTAAGATACCCCTCATAATTAGCTTAAACTTGATTTCATTTCACATTAACATGTCAGTTCAAAACGTGACATTTGCTTTGATCTTTCACTTGCTAACCCAAAAACTAGAAAGCCATCTCCTAACACAGTTAACTTCCTTGTTGCTATGTCTCTCTAAGAATGCTATCATTTAAATACCTTTCCTACTAGCACTTCGCCAAGTCAACTAGCCGTATCAGTCCTGAGCCCTTGACTGGACAATTTTACTTATGTCTAGACAATAGGGTCCTTCAATGTTTCATTAAATGTTTCAGCATTTGTTCTGAGTTTGAAATTCTACTGACTAAATGGCTTTTGGTTATGAACTTTTGAACTTTTATAGTCCCCACAATGTTTATATCTATTGACTGTAGTGAACATTTCATTGTTTAATCATATTAATATCTTATTATCATTCAATATAAGTGTAGATACTTAACACTAAAATCATCTTTCATTCCTTTTAATAGTGTTTAACATTCATAAGTGTAACATTATCTTGTTAGACGCAAATCATTTTAGCTCTTTCCATGCCAACTGTTATTAAACCTAAGAATCTGCCTTTGACTCTGCTTATTCATCCAGAATCTCCTTCCTCAAACAAGATTAAAGAAAAGGTCAGTAAAGTTGCCAGAAATGGTAGTACACCTGAGGATTCAGAAGATTTTAGAATACAACAAAAGAGGACCAAGAAGCTGATAGAGGGAGAATAGAATGTGAATTTAAACTAGCAAAACGTATAAAAATGAATTGTAAAAGCTCCAATAGGTATGTAAAAGGAAACGAGGTTAAGACAAATGTGGGTCCACTTTAGGCAGAGTCAAGAGAATTTATAATGGAGAATATAGAAATGGCAGAGAAGTTAACTAATTAATTTGTGCCTATTTCACAGTAAATCTCCCAGAATTGAAGATCCAAGAAACTAGGGAGAATGTAAAGTTGAAGGACATTAGTATTAGTAAGAAGATTGTATTGGTGAAACTAATGCAACTGCATATTGATAAATCCGCAGGACCTAATATTACATCCCAAAGTGTTTAAAGAGGTAACAGAGAGGTAGTGGATGCATTGGTGATCATCTTCCAAAATTCTATGGATTCTGGAACACTTCCTGCAGATTGGAAGGTAGCAAGTATCACCCACTATTTAAGAAGGGAGAGAGAGAAAAAGGGAAACTATAGACCTATTAACCTATCATGAGTAGCATCATAGAATCCCTACTGTGCAGAAGGAAACCATTCAGCCCATCAAGTCTGCACCAACCAAATCCCACCTAGGCTCTATCTACACTTAATTACCTTGCTGATCCCTCTAACATGCGAGGCACTAAGGGTCTAATCAACCTAACCTGTACATCATTGTATTATGGGTGGAAACCAGAGCACCCGGAAGAATCCCATGAATGTGCAAACTCCACATAGACAGTGACCCAAGCCAGAAATTGAACCAGGTGCTAACTGTTGTGCCAACGTGCTGCCTGTAATAGTAGGGAGAATGTTGGAATCTGTTGTAATGATCTGATTAGGCACAGTCAGCAGGGATTTATGAATGGCAAACCTCTGACCAAACATCATCCAGACAGGAAACATTGGATTTTCTCTTGTTGGATACCTGCCACTTGAGTGCTGCAAATGTTATTTGCTACTTATCACCCCAAGGCTGCATGCTGTCTAAGTCTTCTGCAAATGGACACCAACTACTTCCATATCTGAGGAGTCAGAAATATTGAGCATTGTACAGTCATGAGTGAACATTTCCACTGTTGATAGAACGAAGGTCATTGATGGAGCAGCTGAAGATGTTTAAACATAGGGTGTTATTGCAATGATGACCTGGAACTAGAAGACTAGTTTTCATCAACCATAGCCGTCTTCCTTTGTACTAGGTTTTTCCCTGATTCTTTGATTTCAATTTTGCTCCTTGATGCCACATTCTGCAAATGCTGACTCATCTCATCTCATCTCTTTAATTCAGCTCATTGTGTCAATGTTTTGACCAAAGCTATAATTAGAAAAGGAGACAAGTGACCCTGAAATGGAATATTCATTTTATTGCAAAGTTGCTGATTGGTTTACTATTTTTTTTTTCCTTTTTAGGAGTGGAGAAGTTAAAAGACATGGAATACTTGGGTACAGTTACTAGTATGTGTTTGAATTCTGATTATGCAGCAGTGCTGTTTGAGGGAAGAGTTCAGCTACATATGGTAAATATGCTACATGGTCCAAATTTTGTATTTTCTTTCCAATCACTAGTAAATGATCTTTTAACTCTGTTTTTCACTTATACAAAAGTTAGTTTCATCAAACTGGAAAAAGTAACACACCTCAGATCTATGAATAGCATCTCTCTGACACAAGTGTTGGAAATAATTTTTAGCTAATTGTATGTCAGATATGTACAAAATTAAATTGTCATGCTTGAGTGTCTAGATTCACACCAATCAAGTTTCTGTTTGCATAATATGAAGTGCATACTTTTTTTTGCCAGAAAAATGTGACCCAACTTTCACAAGACCAGAACACCAATATAAACTTTGAAAGAATTCATTTCTTTTAGCGCAAATGGATCAATTTATATAATTTTTTTTAAAATTAAGTTTGGCAGGATTTTAAGTGAATTTTATGTTTATGCAATTATTCGTGAACCTGAAAAAGAAGACTTTTTCGTAAAGCTTCAACAAAATTGAATTTTCAACAATATTCAAATGCTTCACTACTGAACGACTTTCGTGAACAATTTGTACATTCTCGCTGCTTATGAACTAATTGAAACTGATGAGTACAAGACAAGAAACTTCTGCAACATGTCTCTCTTTTAGATAATTTTATTTCTGGTTTTGATTTATTAGTTCTATTTCAAGTGTTTCTTATCATTTGTTTCTAGTTCACCTTTATTTTTGCTGTATTTATTTGCTGGAGTAGTAAATAAAAGTCATCTACATTGATACTTAGCACTGAACCGGAAAAATATGAAATTAAAGTAATGATTAATGAAAGCCCACAATCATATTTATAAGCCTAAACATCCCAAAAATGGATTGTTTATCTAAAAAACATAAGTATAAATGTGTATCTGCATTTAACTGGAAGCATTTTTCCATTAGCTGATAGTTTGAAATCAGAGGAATGCAACAGTCAACACTTTGTCCACTTCTTAAAAATTTGATTATTATCACAGATTGGAAAACAGCGAAAAGTATTGTTTCTCGTATATTATAAAGTCAAAACATTCTGTTCATAGAGTACATAGGGGATAAGAAAAGGATAAGGTGCAGAATATAGTGTTCAGTTGCAGGTAGGATGAAAAGAAAGATCAGCTTAATATATGGTAGGACCATTTAGAAGTCTGATGACAGCAAAGAATAAGCTGTTCTTGAATCTGTGTTTTCGGATTCTTATATCTTTTTCCTGATGGAAAAGGGTGGAAGAGAGTATACCAAGGGTGTGTAAAGTCCTAGATAATATTGGTTGCCTTCTTGAGGCAGCAGGAAGTATAGATGGAGTCATTGGATGTGAAGCTGGTTTGCGTGATGGACTGGGCTATACTCACAACTCTTTAGAGTTTTTTGCCGTCTTGATCAGAGCAAGCACCATACCAAACTGTGATACATCCGAAAAATGCTTTCTATGGTGCATCTGTAAATATTAGTGAGAGTCATAATGGACATGCCAAATTTCCTTAACCTTCTAAGAAAATAGAGGCGCTGGTGGTCTTTCTTAACTATAGTGTTGGCATGGAGAGACCAGAACCCTAGATTGTTGGTGATCTGAACACCTAGAAACTTAAAGCTGTTGACCAACTCCACTTCTTCACCATTGATGTACGTAGGAGCATGTCCTCTACTACGTTTCCTGAAGTCAATGACTGTCTCCTTCATTTTACTGACATTGATTGTTGTCATTGCACCATTTCACTAGGTTCTCTATCTCTTTTCTGTACTCTGTCTCATCATTTTTTGAGATTCAATCCACCTCATTGGTGTCATCTGCAAACTTGAAAATGGAGTTGAAGTGGAATTTGGCCACGCAGCCATAAGCCATAAATGTGCAAGGGGCAGTGTTCATAGCCTAGCAGGGCACTGGTGTTGAGAATAATCCGGGAGAAGGTGTTGTTACCTATCTTTACTGATTGTGATCTATGGATTAGGAAGTCAATCCAGTTGCAGAGGGAGGAGCAGAGCCCTAGACCATGAAGTTTGAAGATGAGATTTGCTGGAATAATGATGTTGAAGGCTGTGATGTTAAAACGTCACAACACGCAACATAAGTACAAAACTGTGATGACAGCACTGATCTTACCATACAATTACCAATTGATGCAAAAAAATTAAATTTCAAACTGGAAGGGTTTTACCTGTATGATTTACGTATAATGCTATAGTTCTTAGGTTTAGCCTCACAAATTATTTTAGTCCATCTTCTCTGAGATAATACATTCTGACTAACTCTAAAGCCTAATGATTTTGTTTTCTAATTTGCAGATCAGTTCCAACTCAATTTTATGCACCCAGTTATTCAACAACTATAATGCGGGTTGTTCGGAAAGTGTAGTTTACTGAAATCGGCTGATCAATAAATATTTATTTAGTTTAAAGTTGACATTTATCAGATCTAATGTATGCACATATTTGTACATATGCCATATATTTATTTAGCAATTTAAGTTTGTGATTAATGTTGTACAGTGAAATATTAGTACACAAATGCTTAGTTAATTTGTCTGAAATATTTTTGACTTCAGTTTATTTCATTTATTTTAAAGTAGCACATATTAGAAAAAAATAATTTATTAAGCACATCGTTCTTCTTTCCCAGTGTAATTTCAAGACCATTTTTTTGGATTCTAGTTTCCTGTGGTATCTCACTGATTAACACATCGGCATTAAATTTCTTTATGCATAATTTTAATGCAATTATTAAATATGTTTGTTTTATAAAAACAAATGTTATGCAAACATTAGCGATAACTAATGGAATCATTAGAAAGGCTCACTATCAGTGCCCTTTTAAAAAAACAACTAGAAATATTTTATTGAATTTAAAAATCTATGGAATATATGTTCAGACACTAGCATATAATTTGCATCCCTGTATGTTTCGTATTACTTGATTGTTTCATATCATGATCAACTTTATAAAATTGCTGTCACCATGTTGAGCTTTAGTTTCCTAATCATTTTATTACAGCAGTCCTTCATTCTTTCTCCTAAAATCACTAAGTCAATTGATGCTATGATCATCTGTATGACACAAACATATCTCTGATTTGTCATTGTGGATCATATGGCATTGTCCTCACATTCATAGTTCTCCAGTATGTTGGGTTTCTTCACTTGAACACAGAACATTATCAGGGAAACAAATAGAGGTCTTCAAAATTAGGAAAGTTTTCAAGAGGGTAAATAGTAGCAAATTGTCTCCATTAGTAAATCATTAAAATGAAGCACAAATGCAGTATTTGACTAGATGATTTTTCACAAAAGGCAGCTATTGTGGCAGAAATTGGAACATCATGTTAAATGGAATTGGTTATGTATTGGAAAGAAAGAACTCCAAAGAGCATGAGGACAGTGAACTGGAAGTAGTTTCTGTAGTTGAAGAGCTCACACTAGAGTATAGGTAATAGGCTGAATGTGTTGTGATTTCTGTAATAGAACAATAAATGAGTTAATTATGCATGTAATTTACACCAAATATATTCTAAAATCTGTTTACTAATTCTCATTAAGATCCATTTATTTCAAAATGAAATGCACTGTTCTGAACATTTCAGTATCTAAATTCTGTGTTCAGCATGCTACTACTTGAAGGTAGGAATAAAGAAATTAAGAATGGCTGTTGTCATTTTTGTGACTTTCATCGTTATGTACTTGCACCTCTGAACAATGCTGCACCTGAGCTTATTTGCAGAGGGAGGAATGCAGATGAAATGAGCTGGAGAATTGAAAATAATAGATCAGAAATTTGTACCTAAAATAAGTGCTAGGAAGTTTGATTTCTGATCTCCCCCAGGTTGAAAACAGGCAACTTTTATGTGTCCAAGGTACTCATCTGATATAATTGTGAGGTGCTTTGCACATGGAAGTAAGTCGAAGAACGCTGAGTAAAATTGATTTATAAATGGATAAACCCTTAAATGAACCACTGAATGTCACTGAAGTAATGGCATAAAAATGATTTAGATGTTTGCTCCTGTAGAGCCAGGATTACTCTTTTTGGTTCCACAAAAATACTGAGTTTGGATTCGCATTGCCCCACTGTGTGCAGGTCTGCATTTTACAAGCCTTAACTGGTGAACTGTTTTGGGATGCCCAAATAGCATCTGCAGCTCACTTGTTTTATCAATGAGGCCCAATCCTCAATTTGGTTTGTCCCCTTGCTGATGTCATCAGGCATATATTCAAATTGCATTGCTTATTTCACACTGAAAACTTGTGCAGATTGAATTTCATCATCAGTATTGTTTATACTACATCTTATATATCTTCCATATTAGACATATGTACCTTATTCTTGGTGATTTACTAACTAGTGTGAACCAATAATTGGTAAACAGTTAAGGACAGCATGTTATTGTCTGTCAGTAGGAATGTTCAAGTGCGGGCTTGGAATTAGACACACTTGGAATTTTCACTAACTTTAAATTCAGAATCTCCCAATCAAATTCCAGAATCTCCTGTTCAAACCCTCAACAGGCAAATGGGAAAACAATTTATAATTACCAATTTGGAAAATGGAAAATATCTAAAATGCCCACAGGAAATAAGGGACATTAAATATTGTTATATCTGCTTGCCATTTTTAAAAATAGCTCCTCGTTGCCCTCTATTGGTAAAACTGTGGTGTTCATGATCAGTGCATTTAAGGGCTTTGGATTTGAAGAACACTCCCCATCTGTGATGCAAGGTTTCCAATTTAATTACATTGTTTATGTTTGAAGTAGATACAAGCATTCATTTCCCCTGCAAATGACATGTGAGTAATGTATTCATTTTACTGTCCCAGTGATGAGTGGACCCCATTTGGAGACATGTCCAGGAGAAGATTTGTTTGTGGACCAAAACAGAGATTCAGAAAATGATGATTTCACCAGAGGCCTTTTGTTACACTTTTTGTATCAGCCAGAAGGCCTTAGAGCTAAATGTCATTAATGCAGTTGTAGATTTTTCAGCTCTTCAATTGATTTTTCAGTGGATTGCTGTTCCATTTCCAGAGGCAAAATCCTGTCAAGGACTTTGATTAATGAACCCAAAAATAGTAACTCGCTTAGCTCAGATGGACTTCATTTTGGCTTGCATCCAGATGGATTTACAATCAAAATTGTCCTTTTTATCACAGAAAGTGAGCCATTAGCACATTGAGCTTCTGTTAGAAAAAAAATTAATGTGTTTCAGAATTCCAGAGAATTTAATTATTTGTGTTATATCAACATCTTTTAATGAGGAGCTGATCAATATTTGTGAAAGAGGAAAAATAAGGGTTAGACCAGAGTGGAGAAAAAAATCAATGATTGAATAATCACATATGGGTGGAGTAGACTTGATGACCAGATCAAGTCACTCGGTTTGTTGTAAACTACTATTAATTTCAAATAAATTTGTGACTTGACATAGATCCCATGTTCTGCCCAAACGTTCATGTTAGTATTGTTGGAGAGTGTTTTCAATTCATTGACACAAATGTAGCTTTCGTATAGCCAGAGAATCAGTTGGTTTACTTGGGAAGGGTATTATGACCCCTTCTGATTTGGTTGCAGATTGAAATGGAAGGCATTGAAGCCCAAGAGGAAAGAGAGACCCGCCTTTTTCCAGGACGTGATGACAAATGCAGAGTCACATGCCACGCACTTACTGCTGATTTCTTGGTCTATGGAACAGATGTAAGTGTCACATTAAGAAACAGTAGAGGAGCTATTACATCACTTTGTATATTTTATAGGCCACTAAAGTGTGGGAAAGAATAGAGGAGCAAATTCCAAGGGGAATTACTTAGATGAATGAACTACTGTGCACTGAAAATGGGAGACTAATTACCTAAATGTTAAATGGGATAGTGGATTGTGTTAGGGGCAAAGAGGAGGAGAAATTTCTGAGGATTTCAAGAGAATTTGATTTGTATTTTTCTTGTCAACTAAGAAGAAGATATTGCAGGATCTAATCCTAAGGATTAAAGCGAGTCACGTGGAGAACTTCATTAAAATGTAAACTGCAGGTAACATTATTTAGATGGTGCCTTTCATGACTTTGGAACAATCTACTGTTTTACAGACAGTGAAGTACTTTTTGACTTGTAACCATGGCTATAATGTAGAAAACGTTGCAGCCGATTTGCACGCAGCAAGCTCCCACAACAGTAATGTTATATGGCCAGACAATTTTTGTTGTGATATTAATTGAGAGATAACTATTGGTGAGGGCAACTCCACTGCTCTTAGTTGAAGTGGTGTCATGGGTTTTTCATATCTATCCAAGATGTCTATCAGAGAGAACCTTGATTTAATTTCTCAACTGAAATTCAACACCTGTGACAGTATAGCATACCCTCACTACTGCACTGGAGTTTCAGACGAAATTTTTGTGCTCAAGTGTCTGAAATGAAAGTTGAACTCCCAACATTTTAATTCAGAGAATCCTGCTCAGTAAACAGCATTGATACAATGGAGGAGCAACTTAGGAATAGTG
This sequence comes from Sphyrna mokarran, assembly GCA_024679065.1. NCBI lineage: Eukaryota > Metazoa > Chordata > Chondrichthyes > Carcharhiniformes > Carcharhinidae > Sphyrna > Sphyrna mokarran. The sequence continues at coordinate 87,716,555 of JAGIQG010000001.1, read as the reverse complement.
ATTATAGTATCATGGATTTAGATGAATTATGGAAACAGGCAAGAGAGATATAGAATTAAAATGTCTAACTGGAGTAGGATTAATTTCAGGGAATTGAGGAGGAATCGGATGGCAGAAACATATTGGAGTATTAGGTGGCCTTCAAAGAGGAGATGGTGTGGGAACAGTGTAGGTACCATGATAATACAAAGGAGAAGCAACTTGAGCATCAAAGGTACATTAGAAAAATGAAAAAGAAATGAGAGGAACAAAGAGTCAGAATGAAAATAGACTGGTAGGTAACAGAAAAAATCCAAAGGCTTCTATTAACATTAACAGTTAATGAGTTGACAGAGGAGCAGTGGGACAATTCGAGACTAAAATTGAGATCTACTGTAGAGGCAGATGTGGTTGACATAGTAAATGAGTACTTTATTTCAAAAAAGCTGGCACAGACTTGTGCCATATGGCTTCTCTCTGTACTACATCATTTATGATCCAGGATTCAATGTAATGAAATTTGAATTAAATTCATTAATCTGGCTTATTCCACAACAAAACACTAAATAGAATTTGGTTGGCTTGGTATAGTACAAAAGGAAGCTGGATGAGTTCATAGTAAAAGCTGATAGTGCATGCAAAAAGTAAGTGAGTAATTGGGTGATGTTCCTCATGTTCTCAAGACCACTCTAATTTTATGGTCTACCACAGACAAGGTGATCTGCCTATCTCCTATTCTTGTGGTTTCCAGCACTTCCTTCTGTTTTCATCTCTTGTTAAAATAAAAACTCCCCCAGCCACTTAAAGAGGAGATAGTTTGGGGACAATTGCTGGGCACTTTCTAAACCTCACCTGGCTCAGAAACCGATGGAACTAGAGGTCAAACCTTCTCAGCGCCAGTCCCACAAAAGTGGAGCATTGGAGCTTAAAGGAGGTCGATGGGACCCAGGGATACTAGGGTTTTGTTTTGATATTTGCTTCATGCAAATTTGCACAGGGAACTTGGGGTACAAAGAATTTCCATCCAGCTAAGTCATGGCTCTATGGCACCCAAGATCCCCAGCCAAAATCCCAATTTCATTTGTAATATCAGCTCCATGAAAAAGATTTTTTAAATTCTCTGCTGAAGTAGAGTTAATTTCCTATTAGACAAGTTGCAGATTAGCACTGCTTTTCTCACCCACTCTTTCACCCTCCCTTCTGTGGAAAATGTCTCAAAATACACACAGATGGTATGTGTGGTGATTATTATTTAAGTGCGGTGTAAGTAATTCTGACCACAGGGACTCCAGTGGAATCAGGACTGGCCCTTTATAGTCTACCACATTTTTACCATGAATGTAGGGCCATGGATTTTTGTTTCTCCTCCCTTTTCAATTTATCATAGAATTATAGAAATCCTGCAGTGCCGAAAGAAGCCATTTGGCCCATCGAATCTTCAGCGACCATAATCCCACCCACGTCCCTCCCCCAATATCCCTACATATTTACCTGCTTATCCCTCTAACCTATGCATCTCAGGACACAAAGGGGCAATTTCTAGCATGGCCAATCAACCTAACCTGCACATCTTTGAACATATTCATGTAAAATATAGTAATATAAAATTACCAGTGAATTTGCATTGAGAGAATTGACAATATTTCCATGACTTTCTTGTTCAGATTGGCATCATCCAATGTTTCTATATCGAGGATTGGCAGTATGTGAATGAATATCGCCATTCAGTCAGTATCCGTAAAGTTTTCCCAGATCCCAGCGGAACCAGAATGGTATTCATCGATGACAAAAGTGATGGGTTTGTCTACTGTCCAGTAAGTAATACTGTTTGCAGTGTCATCAAGCATCATAACGTTATTGTACTGTGTTTCAGTTCTCATTTTCATGAAGTAAAACAAAGATAAATCTCTTAAGTGTCATGGCAATAATAGTTCATTAAGTAAAGTTAGAAATTCCTCATGTTTTCAATTCCCTGTGTTAAAATGATGACCCTGTCTTCTAAACTGGGGAGGTTGAGAATTGTTGCAATTATACAGGGCCTTGGTGACCCACACCTAGGACATTGTATGCAATTTTGGTCTCTTTTTCTGAGGAAGGATGTTCTTGCTCTTGAGAGAGTGCAGCAAAGGTTACCAGGTTGATTCTGGGGATGGTGGGATTATGTATGAGGAGAAATTGACTAGGCTAGGATTGTTTTCACTGGAGTTCGTACGAATAGGGGAGAATCTCACAGAGACTTATAAAATTCTAACAGGACTAGACAGGGTAGATACAGGGAGGATATTCCTGAGGGTGGATGAGTCCAGGAGCAGAATCCTCACTGTCTAAGGATTGAGGGTAAACCATTTAGGATAGAGATGAAGAGACATTGCTTTACCCAAAGAGTGGTGAGTCTGTGGAATTCATTACCACAAGAAATAATTGATGGCAAAACATTGAATGTATTCAAGAGGTGGCTAGAAATGGCACTTGGGGCAAATGGGATCAAAGATTATGGGGAGAAAGCAGGATTAGGCTGTTGAATTGGACAATCAGTCGTCATTGTAATGAATAGCAGAGCAGGCTCGAAGGGCCCAACAGCCTCCTCCTGCTCTATCTTCTATGTTTCTTTCTGGTCACCTTACTATCGGAAGGACGTGGAGACTCTGGAAAGAGTGCAGAGGAGGTTTACTAGGATGCTGCCTGGTACGGAAGGTCTGAGTTATGAGGAGAGATTAGGCAAATTGGGACTGTTTTCCTTAGAAAGACGTAGACTTAGAGGAGATCTGATAGAGGTGTACAAGATTTTGAAGGGATAGATAGAGTAAACAGGGTTAAGCTTTTTCCTAGGATGGACTCAAATAGCACGAGGGGTCACGGGCTTAGGGTGAGGGGGGTAAGGTATAATTTGGATGCTAGAGGGAGTTTTTTCACACAGAGGGTGGTGGGGGTATGGAATGCGCTGCCAAGTAAAGTGGTGGAGGCAGGCACTCTGGAGTTATTTAAGAAATACTTAGATGGGCACATGAACAGAATGGGAATGGAGGGGTATAGAAAACTGATTTAAAATAGGGATCATGAGCCTTGGGAGTCCCTGGGAAGTGTGTAAATAGATGATGATATTAATGTACTTGTTTTTATCCTACAGGTGCTTTGGTCCACCTTGTTGTCTAATGAGGGGCATACATGCGATGGGTCGTGAGAGGACTTCCCTTGGATCTTTTTCGAGAGTATCCTACTGCTTCACATCGTTAGTGTATGCTTGACCTGGACCATCTGATGGGCAACACGACAGTGCAGTGACTATAGCTGTGCTGTGCAGATACATGGATTTGGGCCTGTGTCTGTGGGAGTTTGCGCATTCTCCCCGTGCTTGCGTGGGTTTTCTCCGGGAGCTCCGGTTTCCTCCCACATCCCAAAGATGTGCTCTTAGGCTAATTGGCAAAACAAATTCTCCCTAAATTGTCTCAAATTTGGTTTTTAATCCATAGATCTATAAACATGGACAGGGATCGCGTGTAGAAGTGGGAACATCGAGGTGGCAGCGCGGGCTCGTTGGGCCGAAGGGCCTGTTTCCCGTGCTATTTTGTTCTTTGTTCTTTCATAGTATTTTGACTGGGCTCTCATTATTTACAGTACAGGTTATTGTAAATTTATGGAAAAGTGTTCCAAGGTTTAAATATGTTTGTGTGATGTGTATGTTTTTAAGTTTGAACAATTTTTGTTTCTTGTTAACCTTGTTCTTTTAAAGGTGAATGATACTGTACATGAGATCCCAAACTTTCCCACAACTGTGAGAAGCATTCTCTGGGAACACTTTACAATGGATAAAGGAGTCTTTATTGCTTATGATGATGACAAAGTGTATACTTACGTTTTTCACAAGGACACAATTCAAGGTAGCGTAATCAAGTGTGATTAAGTTGTTATGCTGTGCTTCTGTTCTCCTTTTTGTCAGGAATAAAATGTGTATTTTAAAATGTATTTAGGAATCTCAGTGAGGAAAATATAATGAAACAATGACTTTTCCAAATTAACATAAGTAAAAGGAATAGCAGTAGACCATTTGGCCCTTTAAACTTGTTCAGGGAATCAACAAAATCATGACTGATCATGTACCTCAAGTATATCTCCCTGTCATATTACCGGATGGGTGATTCCCATAATGTCCAAAAATCTGTTGAACTCTAAATTTAGTATACTTTCCTTAATTCTGAAGTACAGAACATCAAAGGATCACAACCCTTTGAGTAAAGCATTTTTTTCTCATTTCAGTTCAAATTGCCAACCCCTGTTCTGAGACTGTGACCCCATGTCCTAAACTTCTCCATTGGGGCAGCATCCTCTCTGTCAAGCCTCATAAGAATTTTATGTATTGCCAGGAGAGCACCCCTCATTTTTCAAGAAAATATAGACCAAGTCTACTCCGTCTCTCCTCATGTGACAATTCCATCATCTGAGGAATTAGTCAGATGCTCCCTCCAAGACAGATCTACTTTTCCTTCACTAGGGAAACCAAAACTGTGGACAATAAAATGTGATATTCTTTCTCATTGTATCTCTCCCTACCATTACTACTAATTAAGTTACCTTGAGAGAGTTGAGTTTTTTTCTGTCCTCTTGGTATCCCAATGAATATTACCCCATGATGTATAAGGTACTCTGCCTTAGTCTCTTTTCTTCCTTTAGTCCCTACAACAATTCTTTTTTCCTTTACTTCTGCCGGGGTTTTCTGGCTGCGCAGAAGCTCCACTCCTTCTGGCAGCTGCTGCTGGCATGGCCTCCTGTCGCGGGGGGCCAGGTATTACTCGCTTGGGGGGAGAAGGAGCTTTCAGTGCCAGCTGCGGTTACCTTGGGTTGGAGATTGGCGGCCTTGGAGACAGAACAGTTCTTTCTAATATGCCCCACCTCCTTACAGGCATGGCACCGCACACCGTCCGCGGACCAGAAGATCTGGTAGGTAGTGCCCTCAAAAGGGATGCTGAAACCTCCCTCCAAGCACTCCTCCCTGGCACTAGAAGGAGTACACGTGGCTGAGGGTAGAGTCTGTCAGGCCGAGCGAGATCGGCACCACCTCGGACCTGATCTCCCTCAGTAGATGGAGATGGGGGAGAAGGAGCTCTGCAGAATGAAAGGCGGGATGTTGGAGATTACTAATCTATGTGCAGTGGCGTCTAGGGGCTCCACCGCCAAGAACGTACAATAATTTTTTAATACTGTCATTTGGGGAAAGAGTTCTTCATTGTTGATGTAAAAGTTATGCAGTAGTTGTATTTAGTAGTTAGCCAAGGAGTAAGTTTCGTGTCTGATTTTCTTCACTCTTCTGGGTATATTTCCTTCGCATGTCCGAGCCACAAGTTTTCATATAGACATTGAAATTTTAGAACAGAAGATCATTTAGCTTTCAAGTCTGCGCTGAAGACCAGTTGTGGCCCCAGTTTGTGCAATCTCATTTTGCTTTTCAATTCCCACCTTTGTTGCTTTTCTTCAGGTAATTAGGAAGCACCCTTTTGAATACTGTATTTGATTTATTACTGATCATCAATCATAAGATGTTAAGAGTAGGAGTATCCAGCTATTCAGTAAGATTATGCCTGATTTAATTATGCCATTAATGCCATTTTCTTGACTCCCTTGTCAATCAAAAAGCTATGTTAGCCTTGAACGTATTCAATAATCTAGCCATCAAGCCTTTTCTTCTAACTTAAGATGAGAGCTGATAAGTGGTAAAGATCATAACCTTTTCTCTTCAATTTATCGATGAGTAGACATTATTTGTATCCTCTCAGTTCGAGAGAGTTACCTGACTCCTGATACTGCCTTGGTGAGGAGGAGGTGCATATGAGGCTTAAGTCAGAGGGACACAGAGATCTGAAAAGAGTTGTGCAGTGTATTATAGTGATAGGAAGAGGTGAAAAATTGAAGGGAACTTAATATGAAGATTAGGTCAAGAACAGAAAAGAAAAAGAAAGACTTGCATTTACATAGAGCCTTTCAGGATATGTAAAGTATTTTACAGCCTATGAAGTTGTCAGAAACACAGCAGCCAATTTGTGCACAGCAAGCTTCCACAGAAAAACTTGCACAATGATCAGATAATCTACTTTGTGATGTTGATAAATATTGGGCAAGCAGCAGGAAGTGCCTCTCCTTATGCTGCTTCAAGATAAAATCTTTTACATTCACCTGAGAGAGGAAATAGGGTCTCTGGCTAATGTTACACTCAAAGGACAACAAAGCAATACTTCAATACTGCAATGGGAATGTAACCCTAGATATTTGTGTTTAAATCCTGGTTGAATTCTCAACCTCTGAGTTAGAGGCAAGATTGCTGTCACTGAGGAAGAACTAACACTGTAGTCAAATGGACTTGGTTTGGAATACGATATGGGAAACAGAGTTTTGAATTAGCTGATGTTGATATAAGGTGGAGAATATCCAGGACTGTATTAGAATTGTCAAGTTTGAATTTGAAAAGGGCATGGATGGTGATGTCAGCAGCAGATGGACTGAGGCATGGCTGAAAACAAGTGATATAATAGAGTTTGAAACAGGTGGCCTTTGTGATGGAGATTATGTGGGATTCAGGGATGAATAGAATGTCTCAGGCTGAACCAGACTATTCTTGGCAATGGTAAGTGAGGGGAATGGAATTAGTGACAAGGTTAAGAATGGCAGATGATACTTCAGTTTTTCTCATGTTTTATAGGACGAAATTCAGGCTTGTTTAAAAGTGGATACTGAGGCAAGTAGCCTGACAACACAGTCATACTGGAGAGGTTGAGAGATGTAGAGATGAGTATCATTGGATTCATATCAGAGCTGACCCATTTCTGTGGATGATAGTGTCTGAATGAGGAAGAGGAGGGGACCAAAGATGCATTCTTGTGGGATATTTAGGTGCAAGGGTATGACACAAAGACGTTGCTGGAGGTGATGAAGAAAGACAGTGTACAGAAGTCACGTACTCAGAAGCTATTTGTGTTGTGCTATGCCAATTACCTAATTAGAGATATTTAAATATGGAGTTGCAAGAAAGCTGGACGTAGGATTACAAAGGCTACAACACAGTCAAAAATTGGAGAGGAAAGGTAGAACTACCTCGATATAAACGATATAAAATACATTTAATTTCTTGATTTTTTTTTAAAATCTGTCTATCCAATAGACCTTATTACCAGTCATTTGCACTAAGCAGTTATCATTTAAAGTATATTTCATTATTTAACCCATTAAAAAAATTGTACCTAATATGCTTTCCTGCGTCTTCATTTGGTGCAGCAATCCATTTCTTATCATATTGCTTAATTTACAGGTTCCAAAGTCATGCTGGCAGGTGGTACTAAACTTCCATTTTCTCACAAGCCACTGTTGTTGTATAATGGAGAGCTAACATGTCAGACGCAGAGTGGGAAAATCAGCACTATTCTTTTAAGCACACACTCTTTTCTGGCTGGTTTAAAGGATCTTGGACCTAATGATCTACAGCCAATGTTGACCCAGTGTTTAATGCTGAAAAGGTGAAATATATTTTGGAATTAATTTAGAAATATTGAAATGTGCTAACTGTGTAAATATCAACAAATTGATTTCACAATAAGTTGTATGAATTTTGAAATGCTACTTTTAATTCTTTGATTAAGAAAGTTCATCCATTTTATTATCTACTATTAACTCCCCATTTTAACTCTCTAGAAGACCAACTTATTTCTTTCCCTTTAAAATACCTGTAGAAACTCTTGCTATTTACTTTTATATTTCTAGCTAGCTTCTTGTTGTACATTTCATTATCCTTTTAGTGATTCTCTGCCATCTTTTTGAATTTTGATCAATCATCTGATCCGCTATTCATTTTTGTGCAGTTTTCCTTAGTTTGATGTCTTCCTATCATGAATAGAGGGCTCTTTACTTAGAATTTTTCATAATGGAGACACATTTACTAGGGTTTTTCAGAAGAGAATTGGATAATTATTCAAAGTGAAAGCTTGCACGTCAACAGGAAAAGAGACACAGATTTGGACAAGAGCTCACATGGACATGATGGATTGAATTGTTTCCTGTGCTGTAACCAATCTGTGATTCTCAACCAGGCTTGTCCAAAGTATGTCCCACAAGCCGCCCCTCTGTGTACCCCAGCATCAGTTTTTCAAAATCCTGGTAAAAGAAATGACTTTCAGTGGAAGATTCTTTATGGAGCTGTTCCTCCAATCAGGCTATTTGTCTCTCATTTTTGCCCCTGATAGGCAGACTAGTGAGCCCATCAGTAGCAAATTAGGGAGAGAAAGTGCCTGATTGAACTGTGACATTGGTCTGTTTGCTGAGCGCTGCATGGCCAAGGGAAGTGAAGCAAAGAAGAAGCTAGAATCTACGCACCTACATCTGGCTTTTAGCCCTGAGTCAAGTCCTGGGAAGGGTGAAGGGCATCATGGCCACAGCAAAGGACCTGGGGAAGAGATGGCACCATGGTGAATGTGTGTGATGGTATGTGAGTCAGGTACATTGAGCAGGTAGAGCCTGTGATTATCTCTGCCGTGCAACAGACCCAGAGACAGTGTAACTGGCTGGCTTCAAGGAATTAAGATGTGCCTGTGTTGCAACCATATGTGAATTGAATTTGTGGCTATATGATTTTATACTTTAATTTTTTTTTAATTAATTCATGGGATGTGGGCATTGCTGGCTAAGCCAGCATTTATTGTCCATCCTAATTCATCTTGAAAAAGTGATGGTGTAGTATCTTCTTGAACTGCATTTGTCCATGTGTTTCAGAAACATCTACAGGAAAGGAAAGGGAAATGTGACAAATATGAATATTCCAAATGTGGAAATCTTACTGCAGTATCAGCCACAAGTGTCACAGATTATCATAACTGTTGACACAATTCATGGAAATGTAAAGGATGTTTACAGGCAACTCAACATATGAAATTCTTACTTTTTAAGGCTATTCTTAGTCCAGGCACACTTAATTTAATGTAGCTCCCTGTTGCTCCCCTGGCTGTGTGCATCACAGAGCCTACATTCAAGATGCCCCTGGACTCTGTAGCTTGGTACTAGCACAGTAAGAAGTCTCACAACACCAGGTTAAAGTCCAATAGATTTGTTTGGTAGCACTAGCTTTCAGATCACTGCTCCTTCATCAGGTGAGTGACAGTTCTGTTCACAAACAGGGCATATAAAGACACAAACTCAATTTACAAAATAATGGTTGGAATGCGAGTCTTTACAGATAACCAAGTCTTAAAGGTACAGAGGACGTGAGTGGAGAGAGGGCTAAGCACAAGTTAAAGAGATGTATATTGACAGCCAGGACAGTTAGTGAGATTCTGCAAGCCCAGGCAAGTCATGCGGGTTACAAATAGTGTGACATGAACCCAAAATCCTGGTTGAGACCATCCTCGTGTGTGTGGAACTTGGCTAACAATATCTGCTCAGTGATTCTGCGTTGTTGTATGTCGTAAAGGCCACCTTGGAGAACGGTTATCCGAAGATCAGAGGCTGAATGCCCATGACTCTTGAAGTGTTCCCCAACAGGAAGAGAACATTCCATTCCTGCCTGGTGATTGTCGAGCGGTGTTCATTCATCCATTGTTGTAGATCTGCATGGTCTCTCCAATGTACCATGCCTCTGGATATCCTTTCCTGCAGCGTATCAGGTAGACAACATTGGCGAAGTTGCAAGTGTATGTACTGTGTACCTCATGGATGATGTTCTCAGCTGAGATGATGGCATCTGTGTCAATGATCTGGCATGTCTTGCAGAAGTTGAGTGATGTCATGGTCACTGTTCTCCTGAAGGCTGGGTAGTTTGCTGTGGACAACAGTCTCTTTGAGGTTGTGCAGTTGTTTGAAGGCAAGAAGTGGGAGTGTGGGGATGGCCTTGGCGAGATGTTCATCTTCATTGATGACATGTTGAAGGCTCTGGAGAAGGTGTTGTAGCTTCTCTGCTCCGGGGAAGTACTGGACGATAGAAGTACTCTGTCCGTCATGTCCTGTATTTGTCTTCTGAAGAGATTGGTGCGGTTTTTCATTGTGGCGCGTCGGAATTGTCAATCGATGAGTCGAGAGCCATGTTCTATTCTTATGAGGGCATCTTTCAGCACCTGGAAGTGTCTGCTGCAATCCTCCTCATCTGAGCAGATCCTGTATTTATGGAGGGCTTGTCCAGAGGGGGTAGCTTCTTTAACATTTTTAGGGTGGAAGTTGGAGAACCGGAGAAGTTCCGCACACATGAGGACAGCCTCAGCCAGGATCTTGTGTTCATGTCACACTATTTGTAACCCCAATGACTTGGCTGAGCTTGCAGAATTTCAGTAATTCAGTTACAATACACATCTCTTTAATCTGTGCTTAACCCTCTCTCCAGTGACATGGTACATATCTTTAAGACTTGATTACCTGTAAAGACTCACATTCCAACCATTATTTTGTAAATTGAGTTTGTGTCTTTATGTGCCCTGTTTGTGAACAGAAGTCCCACTCATCTGATGAAGGAACAGCACTCTGATAGCTTGTACCTTGTAAATAAACCTACCAAATAAATCTATTGACTTTAACCTGGTTGTGAGACTTCTTACTATGCTTACCCCAGTTCAATACCAGTATCTCACAGCTTGGTACTAGACCATAGAATGTATTTGCACTTAAAGTCCAAACTATTCTGAATTCATATTACTGGTAACTTTTCTTGTGACTCTTGCAGGTTTAGTGAAGCATGGGATGTGTGCAAAATACTGAGTGATCCTTCAGCATGGACTGAGTTCGCTCGTGCTTGCCTCCATCACATGGACGTGGAGTTTGCAATCCGGGTGTATCGTATGATTGGAAATGTTGGAATGGTAATTTCACTGGAGCAGATCAAGGTTGGTCCTAATGAGGATGATTGAAAATATCTTTATCAATTACTATTAAATAAAAGAAGAATAAACACATCATGGGTACATTTATCTGCTAAATTATATATTATTTCTTCTAATGTCTTCATTAAAATAGTTTACAGAAAGGCCTCAATGTTGCCCAAAATCCTGGGCTTGAAGTTGATATTTCTGGCCAGAGCTGTGACTGTACAGTAAATTTGGATTGTACAGTCCAAGTATATTTGTTACATCTAATTTCCTCAGAAAAGTCATAACCATTTAGTCAGCTGTACCAAGCACCTTATGCCAAATAAATTTGAAGTATAAGAAGATGCATTTCAAAAGCTTATTTGAGGTCATATATATATATTGAGTTTTTCTTTAAATGTTTGTGTGACAGTGAGGTGAAAGTAGCTATGTTAACTTTAGACGTTATTTTTGTTGTGTGTTCTATAGATTTCGGAAAATGTATTAAACTGAGAGAGCATCTCTATTTGTGCTAATGTTCTGTTTTCAAAAAACAGTGAATTATGAACCCTATTAATTATTTCACACTTTGTTTTGTTGACAATTAGAAATGGCCATTGTCAATCACTTACTGTGAGATGGGCTGTAATTACAAACATATAAGACAGAAAGGCAATTTTATCCCTTATTCGAATTAGATTTTCAATGTTGCATTTTGGAAAGGAGCATACACAAATCAGAAGTTAAGGCAATGAAGAGGGAGAACGTGAGTGAATTGAGAGACAGTCAGAAGTGCAGAGAATGTCAGACAATTCCATTCTTTATTCTAGTTTGACTTTTCTTCAAGTTTGAGGTTTTGAAGGAAATATATAGGAAAGGAGGGAGTTGATGAGATGGCTTCAAGCATCTCGTGTCTAATTTTGGGAAAAATGAGTAGGACTGGGGTTACCACAAATGGAAGGTTAAAGGACAGGTAAATAACATTGAAACAACAGGATGATAGTACAAAAGTAAAACATAATGTGCCATGAGAAGGGTGAGCAGCTGGTAGGAAAAGTAGGGATGGGGGAGAAAGGCAATCATCAAACACCACATTTTTCCTTCCAAATGTAGCTCAGAGAGATTGATGGTTCCTTTCTCCATCGGGACAAAAATCATGTCACATCTCACCTGAAAGGGATAAAAGACAAGCCATTGGCAGAAGAGTGTAAATGCTGTGTGACAATTTTGCATAAGCTTTGAAATAAGAATTTATAATAGTGGTGTAAGAGTAAAAATGTTTGATTTTTAAGTTGGGAACAAATTGCTAAAGTGACTGGCAAGTTTATAATCTGTAATTGATCAATGGTTTGTAATATGGTTCCACGTGTAGTACTCACCAGCACTCGATTAATTATCAAAGAACAGTTAGAGAAGGTGAAAAAATAAAATACTGCAGATATTGGAAATCTGAAATAGAACAGAAAATGCTTGAAAACTCAGCAGGTCTTGTGGCATCTGTAGGGAGAAAAACGGTTAATGTTTCGGAAGTCCGTATGATTTCTTTCAGCCAAATGGACTTGAAACTTAACTCTACTTCTTTCTCCCACAGATGTTGCCAAATCTTCTGAGTTTTTCCAGCATTTTCCGTTGTTAAAGAAATATATTTTATATCATGATTAGTTACATATTCATATTGGATGTAATAGTGGTATTATATTTCTATGAAACTGCAATGCATTTTCTGAAACAACTTTCAGCATTTTGTCAAAAACTTTCATCCCAAGCTTTCTCCAGAAACACAGTAAGCACTGATTAAAAGGAGAATATAGTTAGTGCAATGCACCACTCTGATGACTTTCTCTGAATACAAACATGTCCACTTAACTATCATGACCTTAGCTTGGTTGAGCAGTAACTTATCCAACATTCGCAGACCATCTCCTTCAAGTGTTACAGATTTTTGGTAATTGCCAATTATCAGTGCAATCATTGCATACAGTAAAACAACTACTATTGGAACAGTTGATGATTAAAGGGAAAAGTGGATGTGTGATTTGCAATCATGTTCCTACTATCTAGCAACTTGCAGCAGTGCAGCAAAAAATACACCACAAACTTTCTTCTCAACCCTATGTACCAATTGGTTACATCAAAATATCCACTAGTTCTTTGCAGCGTTACAGGTAAGCATTCTTTATTTGAACACTGCTGCATCGTTTTCCAAAAATACAATATATTTCAATGCAGTGTCTTTCATACTTCAGGGCATTGAAGACCACAACCTACTAGCTGGACATCTTGCAATGTTTACAAATGATTTCAATCTGGCACAGGATCTGTACCTGGCTTCCAGTTGTCCAATTGCTGCATTAGAGGTAAGAAGCTGAATTTATTTTAACAAGCATCCTTTGATCTTTCAACAAAGGATGTTTGCATTTTTCAGGGGATGGTGATTCATTCATTTGTTGTACTGTTTAGAATATTTGTTTTACTTTGCAGAAGACAGGATATCTCTCAGTGTTGGCAAACATGAGAATAAAGCGGTTTAAAATTGTAGCTAAAAAATTATGCATTTAGTTGTTTCTTTTTAAGTCACAAAGATCAATAAAAGCAAAATACTGCAGATGCTGAAAATTTGAAATTAAAAATCCAGAAAATGCTGGATAAAACCAGCAGGTCTGGCAGCAAATGTGGAGAGAGAAACAGTTAACGTTTAGGATCTAAATGATCCTTCTACAAGACTGAAGAAAGGTAGGAATGTACAGAATCTAAAATACAGAATACAGAAATTTGTCAATATCTTCAATTCAGCCTCACCTCTTCCACCCTCCCCTTTCAACTATGTAATTCTGTATATTTCTGCCTTTCTTTAGTTCAGTAGAAGGATCATTTAGTTCTGTAATGTTATACTGCCAAAGCTGTTTATCCATCATTTTCTGTTTTCTCTAAGGTCAATAGTTTGTTAATAGTCAAAATGTGTTATTAGTAAAGCAGCAACAATTTGAAGACTTTAACATATTGTACCATATTAACATATGAGTTTATACTTTGATGCTACGTGCTATGTAAGATGTCTTCCTATAGCTGATGTATGCTTCGTGTATACAGTCTCACTGACCTACATTGCTGTCCAATATCTGAGTGTTTCAAATTTAAAATTCTAATTGTTATGTTTAAAACTCCTCATTGCCTGACCATCAAACCCTCAATTCCTTTGATATTGGCTTATTCGGTCTATCTCCCCTTTAACTCCTGGTTACTGGCAGTTATGCCTTTATTTACCTTGCCTTGCAATTTATAATTTATTTAATCAAGTCCATAGCCCCGCCATCACTTTTCACTTCTTTAAAATCCAATCGTTTGTTCTGACTTTTAGTCACCTCTTCTAATATATTGCTTAGCATATACTTTTTTTTAATTGCTCCTCTTGGAGTGCTTTGGAATATTTTTCTAAAAAGTTTAAAGTTTATTTATTAGTCACAAGTAAGGCTTACATTAACAACGCAATGAAGTTATTGTGAAATTCCCCTAGTCATCACACTCTGGCGCCTGTTTGGGTCAATGCCCCTAATTAGCACATCTTTCAGAACATGGGAGGAAAATGGAGCACCTGGATGAAATACACACAGACACAGGGAGAATGTGCAAACTCTACACAGACAGTGATGCAAGCTAGAAATCAAACCCAAGCCCCTGGCGCTGTGAGGCAGCAGTGCTAACCACTGTGCCGCCCATGTTAGGCTGCCCAAGGAGGGAGCTTCTTAGGAAGGAGCTTTCCCAGAAGGTTGAACTATGTCCAAGCTAGTCTTATTATGCTGTTTGTTCCTGTTTTCCAATCTAATTTTAAAGATGTTAAAGCAAAATATCTTTTGAAAAAATCAATTAACTAGAATTGATTTTTTTATTTTGTACTGCTCTGAAAACAAAAAAGCTGTGTTAGAAGGATAATGGCTAGGAAGAATTTATTTGTTTATAAGTTTCTCATTGTCTGTAGGCTATGTTTCTAAAGAAGGATTAAAAAATGGAAATCAATATTATATGCTAAATGGAATTTCAAGGTGCTAGTTGGCTATAATTATCATGTCCAGGGACAGATTTTTGCTCTCTCAGGAAATCAAAGATTTGGAAGTTGGGGCAGGAAAATGTCCAACATCAGCAGTGGCCGAATTGAATGATAGAGCAAGCTTGAGGATCCATAGAGTCTCCCCTTACTCCTATTTCGTGTTCTCATTTACTTAGGAGAACACTGATCATGTGCCTCCCAAATATATTCCCATGGTGACACCATTTTGAGGCATGAAAATTATCATGACTCCAGTATGTGAACCATGATGGGGTGATCGTGCAGTGGGCTGGGGGGAGGACACGTCTGGGAGGGGGGTGGCAGTGTGGCGGAGAGAAAATGAAGGCTTGTGAGAGTGGAAGGGATGTTTACACTGTTGAGTTTTTGAAACAAAATCATTTACCTTTTCACTGGCTTTTTTGGGACCTGGAATTAGGCCACATCCATCATTGGAAAAGAATTGCTAGGATTTAAAAGGGCATTTAAAAGGATAACCGTTAACACTCAGGCCAAGCTGCATGCCAGCCATTGCTGGCCTGGAGTTCGCAATCCCAAAATCTTGTTTTACAATCCCACTGGGGGTTATAATCCATAGTTTGGGAGGCCTTCTTTGTCTCCTTTTAAAATATTTATTTTCTTTGTTCATGAGTTCTAGTTCTTGAGTGATGTTTTACTTTTATCCTACAGATGCGAAGGGATCTACAACATTGGGACAGTGCTCTGCAATTAGCTAAACGGCTGGCTCCTGATCAGATTCCGTTTATCTCCAAAGAATATGCTATTCAATTAGAGTTCACGTATGCATAAAAAAATGGGACTCTCATATTTGATATGCCAAGTTACTATACAGTCTACTTTTATTCAGTCACTTTATGCAATCACATGCTAACTTTTTCTGTCTATTTATGCCACTTAATTTGAATTACTAGGTCATAGAAATAGTAAAAATCATCATAGAATCCCTACAATGCAGAAGGAGGCCATTTGGTCCATCGAGTCTGCAGCGACAACAATCCCATCCAGGCCTTATCCCCGTCACCCCACATATTTTACCCGCTAATCCCTCTAACCTACACATCCTGGGACATTAAGGGATAATTTATCATGGCCAATCAATCTACCCCACACATTTTGGACAGTGGGAGGAAACTGGAGGACCCGGGAGAAATGCACGCAGACACGGGGAGAATGTTAAACTCCATACAGATAGTGATCTAAGCTGAGAGTCAAACCCTGGTTCCGGGGCTTGTGAGGCAGCAGTGCTAATCACTAACCATGCCACTATCATTTGAATTTCTTTGAGCAAAAAGTTACTTTGAATTAGCATCCAAGTATGAAATATGAGATTTTTTTGATACAGAATTTGAGACTTCAAAAGGATTAGCGTTTTTAATCTTTTTAATTTTTGCAGTTATTGAAACTAACTATTTCTCTGTCTTGTCTTTCTTGTTGAGATGAATGTTCATCTTTTTTATATTCTGGTACTAGAATTTATCATATTGTTTTATTGTTTTTGATCATTTCCAACAGAAGCACTATTTTTTATATATAATGTTTACATACGTAGAACACCCTCTTCTACCACAAACATTTTGCATGTATGCGCATCTAGGTTTTGTGTCAGTTCTCCAGTATAAATGTACTCATTAGCTATAAAAATCAATGTTTTTTTTAAAATCACTAACTAAGCACATGATCTCATCCACATTTCCATGAGTTATATTTGAGATTGATGATAAAACATATCAATTTTTGTATCTGTTATGTTAACCAATATATGTTTTTCAGAGGAGACTATGTGAATGCATTGGCACATTATGAAAAAGGCATGACCGGAGACAATAAGGCAAGATATTTTCAGATTAAGTTGTCCCACTTAATGGATCATAACAAAAGCATTATGTAATTGCAACAATAAACTTCATGCACGAATATTATATAGCTTCAGGAATAATCTCATACAATTTGAAACCTAGGATCTCATTCAGTCTTTAAAACATTTAATATTAAACCAGATTTTATAATCAATGTATAATTGTCCTAAATGATTGGTTTTGCTGTTTAGCTTTGTGTGTGTGTGTGCGTGTGTGCGCGTGTGTGTGTGAGTCAGGTGTGGCTCACTGGTTAGCCCAATCGCCTGTGAGCCTAAATAGTTCAAGTCCCTTTCCAGAGTTTTAAGCACCAAAATCTAACTCCAGTGCAGTGCTGGACATGTGTTGCACTGTTGGAGGTATTACCTTTTGAATACAATGTTTAAGAATGGTATCATCTACTTGCTCAGATTATTTTGCACTATTTTGGAGAGCTCCTTCCAGATAGAGCTTCACACACACTTATGGAACATAGTGTATTTAGTAATAATAGTAACACTGATCCTGGTGATCAGCTCCAGCACTATTTGATGCCTCTGTTCTTTGTTCTCTCTTTACTCTTTTTCTCTCTCATTCTTTCTCTCTCTTCTCTTCTTCCTCCACAGAACATTTGGGCTTGGTCTTATGCACCAAATTTCTCTATTCCAGGGCAGAGGAGATACAATTCCACCTTCTCACAGCTTAGCCTCCTCAATACTGTTGCACTAGTGTGACTTAAACATCTCATAGTGAATAATTGCTGTAGATATGATTATAATTTGTTCTCACGAGATCACTCACTTCTATCTCTCTCAGTTTACCGGTCTTCTCCCTGCCTGACTCCCACTGGGATTTCCTATCTCAAGCTCTTCGTGCCAGTGTCCCAAACTCAAATGATCATTCATTTTCTGAACAACAGAATTTAATAAGTCTATCTAATTAGTTTGCAGGTGCTGATTTTTTTCTGTAATGCTCTTTTTTGTATAGTACCTCGACCATGATGATGCTTGCTTAGCTGGAATTGCAAGGATGTCAATACGGATGGGGGACATTCGGCGTGGAGTCAACCAGGCAATCAGACATGTCAGCAGAGTTCTGAAGAAAGACTGTGGTGTTATTCTGGAAAGTATGAAGGTATAAGATGATCTCTGGATTAATCAATGGATAAGTGGAGCCACAGTGCCAGGATACTCAACTAGCAGCAATGATAATAGATTGATCAAGACAGACTGTGGTAAATGCATTAATATTGGAACCCTCATTTCTCCTCACAAGGACTCATTTTAAAGAGAGAGGGGTAGAAATGCAACTTGAGTACTGACATAGAACAGGTAATATTGGCTTTCCTATTGTATGCAACATCTGATATTCAATTCCTTTGACTGCAGTGGAACTGAATATCAGATGTTGTGTTTAATGACCTATTGGATATTGTCTGTTTTTCCTCACTGCCCAAGAAGCATGTCTATCTCAATATGTTTACTAAGTGGAGATAGTAAGTGCCAAGAATTTTGTTACTCTCTGCTATGTTTGATAAAGTTGGTTAGTTTAGTGGTAGCATTGATGCCTCTCAGCCACAGGACTGCAGATTTAAATTCAACCAAGAAAGTCTACTTCTATTTAATAATATTATTAGGTGTATGGAAACAAGGGTCAAATTTGTTGGGGCCTAGTGTGTATCACAAAGTCTTCTGAAAAAAACAAGATAAAATGTGTAAAAGTATGTGCAGAATGTCATGTGTGCTTTTAAATAAGTAATTTTCTTGATCTAACTAACACCTATGAGATCGAATCTTCAATTAGAAAGTATATATTGGCCAGTAACAATATCTGCCTTCCTGATATCAGTGCCTTTGAAAAGGTAATATTTATTAAGCACCTATAGTGTATCTCATGCATACTGCTATTTATTGAAAATAAGTCTATATATGAACAGATACACAACAAAGTCCTGATGTATGCAAATTATCATTAATTCATAATTTTATTCAAGTGATGTGACTTATGTAGAGGTTTAGTTATTATCATAAGAACCACATACTTTCCTTGAATAAGTAACTTCAACAGAACAGAAAACTAATTGCTATTAAGATTGTGCTAATACATTGCATTGCCAACTGCAAAGTAATTTAAGGTATGTTTTATGAGTAAGCACTCCCAATGTAGAGTTACAAGTAGTGGGAGTAGATATCAGGAACTTGGGCACTGAGATCAGTGGTAGATTTCTTCTATCCACAAGCAATGCACTCAGAGCACTAATTTATAAAGTCGACTTTGTTGTGTATCTGTTCATATATAGACTTATTTTCAATAAATAGCAGTATGCATGAGATACACTATATAGGTGCTTAATAAATATTACCTTTTCAAAGAATGTTATTGTGTAAGGTGATACTTATATTAGTGATTTTGTTTAAAATCTGTTGATGAAATAACCCTTGATATGAAATTCTTATGTGGTCCCACTAAGGAATTATTTGAAAGGTACAGATGTTTTGAAGGGAACCAGCTAAAAGTAGTTATCACATTATTGGGACTGATATTTTTGAAGAGTAATTGCAGGCTTTTTTCCTTTTGATTTCTGTGTTTTTGCAAATAGTTATTGGAGATGTCAAGTTATGGAGTACGTATCCTGTGGACAGTATCTTAAAACAGCCCAGTCCATTGACATCAAAGTTGTTGATGTTCTTGTTCTCTATAGCACCCTGTTTTCACTATGAAATATTTAACACAGGACTCCGCCCAGGAATCCTATAGAAAATCATTTTTTACAATAAAGAGTATAATTTTTTTAAGAAATTATCATTTTTGTAGTAGTACGTAATTGCAGCATCTAGTACTTCCACAATATAATTCTCTAAAATAATGGAGCAAAGTTAACTATAAGTATAAACTAAATCCAGAATCATTAAAATCTGTCACAATTGGTTTTCTAAACTGCAATCTTGTTAATGTTTGTTTTACTCACAGCAATTCTCTGAAGCTGCTCAGTTGTATGAGAAAGGACAGTACTATGACAAAGCAGCATCTGTTTACATCCGTTGTAAAAACTGGTAAAGAAATATTTACTGATGTATCTTTTCTTAAAAAAAAAGGAACGTATTGTGCATTACAATCCATGCCTAATAACATTTCCCATGGTTGACACTTGGCTCATATGCAAACTTTTCTTATTGTGGAAACATATACTTGGAAAAAAATCCTGTTCCTTTTTGTGATTTTGTAGTTTCTTTTCACTATAAAACACTAATCTATTCAGAAAGGGAATATTTATTTTAATTTAGTGTATCAAGGATTTCATGTTTTTACAGTGGAACAAATCAGTCAGATAATGGGAATAACATTTAGCCCTTCTCTCCCTCCTCCATTCTCTTCTAGCACCTTGTCCTGCTCAGTTCAGTAATGAGAATATTACAAACATTTCAATATTTTCATTACAGGGACTAAATTATTTTAAAACTATAAGTATTGGTCATGCAGTGCTTGAGTACAATTACATATGGTTTGGAATAAAGCAGACAGTCAGAAGCATTTTTTAGGGTTACCACCCTTTAGTGAAATTTGAACCGTGGCCTTAAGTATAAGAAGTTATATTGAAGGTCAGCCATGATCTAATTGAATAAGAATGTAAGAAATGGTGGTTCAGATTTGAAAGGCTAAATTTGATTCTTTGTCATTATTATTGTCACATTTATTAATATACAATGAAAAGCATAACATTCATAGAGAAGGAAACGAGAGAGTGGACAATGCAGTGTTTTAGTCATAGCTAAGGTATAGAAAAAGACTACTTACTGTAAGGTAGGTAGGTCCATTCAAAAGTCTGACAGCAGCAGGGAAGAAGCTATTCTTGAATTGGCTGGTACGTGACTTCGGACTTTTGTATTTTTTTCCCCAACAGAAGAAGGTGAAAGAGAGAATATCCGGGATGCGTGGGATCTTTGATTATGCTGGCTGCTTTTCCCAGGCAGCGGCAAGTGTAGACAGAGTCAATGGATGGGAGGCTGATCTGTGTGATAGATTGAGCTTCATTCATGACCCTTCATAGTTTTGTGCGATCTTGGACAGAGTAGAGGCCAAACCAACCAGAAAAAATACTTTTCGTGGTGCATCTGTAAAAGTTGGTGAGAGTTGTAGCAGACATACCAGATTTCCTTACTCCTGTTTCTGTGTTCCTAAATGAAAAGAATGCAAGGATTTATTCATTGTGTTCGTGAGCCTGAGAGAACCTATAACTTTTGTTTTGATTATATGGTCCCTGTGACAATTATGACCTTTCCATTTTGCCCCTCAGTGTGTTAAAATGGCTAATTACAAGTTACATGTATTCTTGCTTATTAAATTTTTAAAAAATCATATCGTGAATAAAGCATGTATCACAAACTCTTACAAATTGATTTGTCTTGTTTTTATAAATATTTAAATATCAAACAGCTTGCTGTGTCAGTTGGCTTTATGCATTATTTAATTTATAAATTATTCTAACAAGCAGTTTTAGTCAGTATACATTGATCTTCCCAACTATTTCCCTGTCTGGAAGCCACAGGAGAATCTGATGTGTTCCACACATAGTAAAGGATGATTAGAGATTAACTGTGAAACTTAGGCATGTTATTCCATACATAATGCATAAAGCCACAAATTCCCATTTATTGTAAATTCAATTTGTTTATGAAAACTGGTTTTGAGCAACAAACTCTGGCATATTGGGAGAGGGCTCAAAGTTTAACGGTAACTTCATTTGTGAAAATGTAATAAATTTACATTGATTTTTTAATAAAGATTAGAACACAAAAGCATGTAATGCCAGGTTGGTAGATCAAACCTGTAGTAGATTTTTTTAAAAACTCCAACATTTTCATATTGTATTGCATAAATATTTATTGTTTTTTCGTCCTTCTGCTTAAAATCATATCTGTCAGATACAGCCATCTTAACAATCTCTTTCTTTATGTAACCCAGGGCAAAAGTTGGAGAGCTTCTCCCTCATGTAACATCCCCCAAAATACATCTACAGTATGCAAAGGCAAAGGAAGCCGATGGAAGGTACAATCTCACCCAATTGGAATATAATTACTGTAGGTCATTGGAAGGTAGGATTAAGAGTAGATATGTCAATCTGTTCTGCATTTCAACCATATCATCACTGATCTGTACCTCAACTCTTATCTATTCACTATCAATTTTATCTCTCTATGTTCTTGCCTAACAAAATCTGTCTTGGAAGTTCCAATTGACCCAGTCTCCACATCCTTACTGAGAGAAAGTTCCAGCTTTCAAGTACCTTTTGTGTGAAAAAGTGCTGCCTCATTTCACTTCTTTACAGCTTAAGTCTAATTTTAAGATTGTGCCCCTTATTTTGAATTCCCATACCAGAGGAAATAGTTTCTCTGATCTGTTCTATCAAATTTCTTTATCATGTTAAGCACCTTGATTGGATCCCCCTCATCCTTTTAAACTCTAAATCGAAATCAAGTTTATGCAATCTGACTCGTAAATGCACTCAACCACTTCTTGATATTGTAGGATGGGAGTTGATTTGGCTAAAATTAATACTAATATTTTAATTTCCAGTATTCATTTTTTGAGCTAGTTGCCAAAGTTAATGTATCTTGATTTGAGGAATTTATTATTAAACTGCTTTCTTTGGGATTCAATTCTAGATATAAGGAAGCTGCAATGGCTTATGAAAATGCAAAAGATTGGGACAATATGATTCGAATTCAGTTGGATCATCTCAGTAATCCAGAAGAAGCTGTTCGTATCATTAGAGAAACCCAGTCAATTGATGGAGCCAAAATGGTAGCCAGGTAACAGGCTTGTTTAATCAGTTATAATTAGTTTGCAAATTTTCTAGGATTGTTGTATTGCAGTAGATTTTTTAAAAATGAATTGGATTTATTCATGAACATCACACTAGTTGCTGCATATAAAAAACTAAGTATGATCTTGTCTCACTCTCTCAGTCAAAGCAATTTGACCTTGACAATGCAGAACTTGCATGCAGTCTCAATACCTCAGTGTAATACTGAGGAATTAATGCATTGTCCAAGATTTATATCAGAGTTTAAATGAAGCCCTGTCCATCTGTTCAGTTGGATGTAAAGATTTCATAGCAGTATTCAAATTTTCCTGGTTTCCTGGTCAACATTTTTTCCTCAGCCAGCACTATCAAAACAGATTAATTAGGCATTATTTAATTTGTTATTTATGTTGTTTCAAATTAACTGTGACATTTGCTGACAGAACCAGTCCCTATATTTGAAAAGTAATTAATTGTGGACATCCTGAGAATGTGAAATAGGCTGGTTTATTTTTTCATTTCAAGTTGGTTTTAATTTGCATTTGTTGACCAAATGCTGTGTTGTATGAACACTTTAAAATACCAACCCTTAGTGAACAAAAACTTAGGCTTCCTTAAGATAAGACTACTGTATTATTCATGAATTAAGTCTAATATTAATTTTGATTTTTGATTTGACTTATTTTTGTTACATGTATTAGTATACAGTGAAAAGTATTGTTTCTTGTGTGGTGCACAGACAAAGCATACCATTTATAGAGAAGGAAAGGACTGCAGAATGTAGCATTACAGTCATAGCTAGGGCGTAGAGAAAAATCAATTTAATGCAAGACTGGTTCATTCAAAAATTTGATGGCAGCAGGGAAGAAGCTGTTCTTGAATCGGTATATCTGTGTCCCGATGGAAGAAAATGTCCGGGGTGCGTGGTGTGCTAGTTCTTCTAAAAAGGATGTTTTTCTTTCTTTTTAGGTTCTTCCTGCACCTTGGTGACTACGGCTCTGCTATCCAGTTCCTAGTGATGTCCAAATGTAATGATGAAGCCTTTCAGCTTGCACAGCAACATAATCAAATGGAAGTCTATGCTGACATTATTGGTAAGCCCCTATTCAGGAGAAGAGCTGGATTGAAAATAAACATTTACACCACAAGTGCAAATTTAGGATTTGCATTTAAAGTATTTTTCCAGGTAACTTGGTTTTTTGATCAAAGAAACAATATTGAATCAGAATTGTGTCAAACAAAGCAAAAAGAAAGACATTTTTTCTTGATGGTTGTATGAGTTTTTATTTCAAAATAATTGAAGGATGCAAATAAGAATACAAGTAAATTTAATACTAATTGTACCGAGGCACACGTTTAAAGTCCATTGCCCAAGTAAAGCAAAGTAATATTTCTGATGTAGTAATAAAGTTTTCTTTTCCCTCAGACCATTTTTAATTTTGTTTACCATTTGAGGCATCCTATTTTGCTTCCATCTTCTTTCTCACAAATTCCTCATGTATGCCACCTGAACCCAAGTGCTGTCCGATAGTTCCCCTTTACCTGAAGTTCACACATGAACTTTCAGCAAGACTTGTTGGATTCAGTTAGGAGCAGAAATCTTGATCAATTTTATTCACCGTAGTGTAGGAATCTGATGTCTCAAATTTGGTCAGACAGCACTGATTGAAGATGGAATCTAGGACTAATTCGATCTTCATTGCTCAGCTATTCACCATGTCTGCCAACTCAATAGTTTTCCATTTCCTCGGCAAGTTTTTTTTAAAAGTTCCTCCTTTCTCTCCTAGAATGTAACAAAATATTGTTAGTTTAACTTAGATTCTAGTGTATAAGGTTACATTTGCTTCTCTGCAGGTTCTGATGCCAATAATGAAGACTATCAGAGTATTGCATTATACTTTGAAGGTGAAAAGAAACATTTCCTGGCTGGAAGGTTCTTCATGCTTTGTGGCCAGTATACACGAGTAAGTACCTGAAAACTTATTTAACTTCCCTTTCCAAGGTCAATGTATTTGAGATAGGTGCAACGAATGGAGAGATAAATTGATAAGTTTGTTGTAGTTATAAATGGTTGTTTCAGAGGATGCACGAAATTTAGACCCTATCTTTGGGAGAGCTGCAATCACCGTTGGATTGCCGCCCGGTTCAAATTTTTCCATGTCTTTTCTTGCAATATTGCATCCAGGACCTGACATTGACCTCTATAGCTGTCCGCTCCCACTCTCTTGCTACCTTGGCCTAGATCTTTCATCCCTTAGGGAATCGAACGCAAAATATTCCCAGATGATACAGTGGGAAACACATTGGAAGTCCCCACATAGGATTGGATGGGAATTATCTGGGAAGTTTTAACTTCTGATGAGCAATTATGCTGCACCTGGAACCATCCAAAACAGAGACTTCAGGTAGTTCCACCTCTCTCAGCAAAATAGCATCCAGGAAAGATTAGAAGGATTAGAACACTTCAAATTCCAAAGTATCTATGGAACTGACCCCTCTCTGACCTCCCACGCAGGAGGGATATGTTCAGGAGAGTACCAAATGCATTGTGCACCAAAATGCTGGCTTTGTTATCTGACCTGCGAGAAAGTTTGCTATCACCATCAGGTGAGCATGGAGATGTCCGGTTCCAGTTTGATACAGAACGTTGGGAAGAGCTTTCTCTATTTGCAATCTCTGCTCCATTTCCCAGCCATAATACAGACCTAAAGCCACTGTTGCCATCCCTAATTGTTCTAGCTTGTGTGTGGGCAGGTCACGTATTCCTCCATCCCTCCTGTGAGAATCCATGACGACCAATCCAGCAGCTGAATACAAAAGACTCCTGAAATGCTTCAGGGTAATTCCAATTTGAAAAGGGCCCATCTTGTAATCCCACACCAGATCTTTAAAAAGTGATAAACAAATACATATATAGAATTGAATGGTTCAGATTTGGAACTGGCAGCTTATCGGCTAGCTTGCCGTGTGACAGCAGGATAGAGTATTTTCCAAGCCTTCCTGCATATAGTGAACATACCTACATTTGAAAAGATTAGACACTACTTACTTTTTTGATATATTTTGTTTAACAGGCATTGAAACATTTCTTGAAGTGCCCAATATCTGAAGATGGCCAAGCTATTGAGATGGCCATTGAAGCGGTAAGCCTATTATGATGGCCTGTTATAACTAAAGATAAATCAAAGATTATTCTTTAACATTCTAGAGAACAGCAATCCTTTGAAGTTGCAGTAACTATTTTGCAACCAGATGGGAAGAGCTTAATTTTCAGTGTGGAAGAAGAAATCCATAACTTCACTAAAACATTAGTGAAGTATTAGTGTTAACTAGCAATTTAAGGTTAAACAGGTGTCCAATATATAGCAGTAACAGGGGTTGTGCCAGTCAGAATATCAGAGATCTGATCCTGGTAAATTATCCATCATTATACATTATTATCCAGATTGGTTACTGGGTGATAAATTACTTCATCTTCCCACTTCCAACCAGTGTTTGGGAAGTGAAGTGACTCCCTCGTGAAAGTATAATTCTGAGAAAGTCTCCGGGAATAGAAGAAGATCTTACTGTCCTTTAACAAATGTGTCATCAACCTGTGACAGATCTATCCTTATCACAACTAGGATCAACAAATTCAATAACGATTAAAAATGCCTTCCCATACTTTTTCTGCATTCAACATATAACCCATCAGATCCTTGATACAGCAATTCCAACAAAAATTTCAAATTTCTCCAGGGGAGCAAAAAAAGGAAGTTTCATCTCATAAATTGCAGGGTAACTATATTCTGGAAGATAGTGATTTACACAGGCAGGCTGAAAATGTAATTCCATTCACAGTTAAGATCTCATTCCTTTAAGATAAGAGGACAATTCAGCTGTGGAATTTCTCAAGGCTATATTTTGGTTACTTTTGCCAAAATGCATTCAAAACTTTACTAGAACAAAAGGCGCAATGTGAGCTGCCATTCTACAGCAAGTGTAGAGCTGAGGCAAAGTGTTCTGTTGATCTGTTTCCCTACCTTTAATGCAGTCAACAGTGCTTTCTTGAGAATGAGGTGAGAGAGTTTATTCTCCAAGATATTTTCCATTTATACAATAACTGAATGAAAACTTAGAAAGGCAAGGTTTCCCTCCTCCAAAAAAAAAACAAAATATTTCTCTGTATATTTCATTATTTCTCCTCCGTATGCCAAGCACTCCGGACATTTTCTCTTCCACCTTCTGCCTTCAAGAAAAAGATACAAAAGCCTGAGGTCACATATCAACTGACTCAAGAACTGCTTCTTTCCTGCTGCTGTCAAACTTCTGAATTGGCCTTACCTCATATTAAGTTAATCTTTCTCTGCACCCTCACTATGACTGTAACACTACATTCTCCACTTTCTCATTTCTTTCTTTATGAATTGCATGTTTTGTCTGTATTGTGTACGAGAAACAATACTTTTCACTGAATGCTAATACATGTGACAATAAATAAAATCAAATCAAAAAGACCAAAACAAAGCATAAATGTGTCCCCAATGTTACTGCATCTTAAGGGATCACCAGTTTGTTCCTTATCCTAACAGAAGATTGTGCTTGCTTCTGCAGTATGAGGATGGTACTCTTTTAAGTATATAGAAGACTGCAGAATTGGTGAGTTTTTTAAAGTTGTGTTTTCACTTTTGCAAGGTTGGACAAGCCAAGGATGACATGCTCACTAGTCAGCTCATAGATTATCTAATGGGTGAGAGCGATGGAATGCCCAAGGTAACTCTAATCCAGAACTAGTATGCTAGATGTTCTATTATTTATTTTGCATGCTACATTATGTACTTAATTATATATTGATATACTTCTTAATAAGATTGTAATTATCAAAATAATTCCTTTGTAATTTAACATTTTAAACCTGAGAATTCTGGAATAGTTGTTTGATAATCAGGACAGTGAGGGCAAATCAGTATTTTCCAAATTATGAATTGATTCTTTAAGCACAAATAGTGTAAAATAACAAAGTCCTGTATTTCTTCCATCAGTTAGTCAATTTCAAAAATGTCAAGCTTGAGCACTGTGTGGAGGGTTGTCAAGCCTTTGATGTCCAAGTAAATATATTTAGCATATTTTTTGATTTGCTTTAATGAAACCAATTCAATCATCAAACTTACAGACTGAAAAAGACTATTTAAGGATTTTATGTGCAGTTATCAAACATTAAATGACTGAAATACACAAATTTGCATTTAAAATTCAATGCTGTATTTTTATCCAATTTTTCTGTATGCTCACCTTGTCAATATAGGAAGCAAAGTATCTTTTCCGACTGTACATGGCATTGAAGCAATATCGAGAAGCAGCGAGAACAGCCATAATCATCGCCAGAGAAGAACAATCAGCAGGTATAATTATGCAAGAGAAAAAAGCTGTATCTTTTTCTGTTTGAGAGCAAACCTTTATAGAATAACTTAGAAAAATGATTTCAACAGCTCATTGTTACAAAATGCTGTTCTTAAAAACTATTTTCCACTGTTACAACACTAATATACTTATCATCATTCTGGAATAACCCTAACAGAGTTAACCTTTTAATTGGCAAATGTTATAATTCAGGTCAGAAACTAGATCATAAGTTTTTCAATTTGAATTTGGCTAGGAGAAGCATGAGCTGTTTCACTTCAGGCGTGATTCAAGTGACCCACTAGGGAGCTTTTTTAAATAAAGTTTATTTAAGAATACAATTAACATATAGCTATAACTTTTACCAATTACAAATCAAAAAAATGATATTGTATAAACCTTAACAACTATATAGCTTGTTCCAACCAAACAAACCTTCTTAAAATACACTCCTTCCACAGGTTTAACACAAGAAAAACTGCTTATGTGATACTGGAGCTTAGTTCTTTGGTTGGAGAATTGAAAGTCAGATTTCTCAGCCTTGTAACCTCTTACAGACCTTGAGGTAGCGATAATGCCATTGCCAGCCTTTAGCTTTTAGCCAGCTTAGCATGTGCAAGAAACAGAACTCTCACTCCAGGAAGACAAGGAGACTTGCTTCCAGCTAGCCAGCAGAATCTATAATACCCAGAAAAGAGAAAGAAAACCTGCCTGCAAATTGAAAACCAGAACAAAGAACAAAACAGCATGGGAAACAAGCCCTTCAGCCCAACGAGGCCGTGCCGCCAACCCGATGTTCCCACCTCTACCCGTGATCCCTGTCTATGTTTATAGATCTATGGATTAAAAAACAAATTTGAGACAATTTAGGGAGAATTTGTTTTGCCAGTTAGCCTAAGAGCACATTTTTGGGATGTGGGAGGAAACCGGAGCACCCAGAGAAAACCCACGCAAGCACGGGGAGAGTGCACAAACTCCCACAGACAAAGGCCCAAATCCATGTATCTGCACAGCGATATTCACTGAGTTGTCGTGTTGCCCATCAAATGGTCCAGGTCAAGTGTACACTAACGACGTGAAGCACAAGAAAAATCTCGAAAAAATCCGAAAGCAGCCCTCTCACGACCCATCGCGTGTATGCCCCTTGTTAGACAACAAGGTGGACCAAAGCACCTGTAGGATAAAAACAAGTACATCAGTATCATCATCTATTTACACACTCCCCAGGGACCCCCAAGGCTCATGATCCCTATTTTAAATCAATTTTCTATACCCCTCCAATTCCATTCTGTTCATGTGCCCATCTAAGTATTTCTTAAATAACTCCAGAGTGCCTGCCTCCACCACTTTACTTGGCAGCGCATTCCATACCCCACCACCCTCTGTGAGAAAAAACTCCCTCTAGCATCCAAATTATACCTTACCTCCCTCACCCTAAGCCCGTGACCCCTCGTGCTATTTGAGTCCATCCTAGGAAAAAGCTTAACCCTGTTTACTCTATCTATACCCCTCATAATCTTGTACATCTCTATTAGATCTCCTCTAAGTCTACGTCTTTCTAAGGAAAACAGTCCCAATTTGCCTAACCTCTCCTCATAACTCAGACCTTGCATACCAGGCAACATCCTGGTAAACCTCCTCTGCATTCTCTCCAAAGTCTCCACGTCCTTCCAGTAATAAGGCGACCAGAACTGGACACAGTCTTCCAAATGAGATCTAAAAAACATTTTATACAACTGCAACATTAAAGGCCACCTCTTGTACTCTATACGCCTTCCTATAAAGGCTAGCATACCATATGCTTTCTTCACAACCTTCTCCACCTGCTCTGCCACCTTCAGAGACTTGTGCACCTGCGCCCCCAAGTCCCCCTGCATTTCTATACTCTTAATAGGTCTACCCTTTATCATATACTTCCCCCTACATTCTTTCTCCCGAAATGCATCACCTCGCATTTATCCGGATTGAATTCCATCTGCCATCTATTTGCCCAAGCAATCAGCCTATCTATATCCTGCTGCATCGCCTGACAATGCTCCTCCCTATCCGCAAGCCCAGCTATCTTTGTATCGTCTGCAAACTTGTTGATCACTCCACTTACTCCCTCTTCCAAGTCATTTATATATATTACAAATAGAAGAGGTCCCAGTACCAAGCCCTGCGGCATACCACTAGTGACCAACTTCCAGCTAGAAAAACACCCTTCCACTATTACTCTGTCTCCTATTACCAAGCCAGTTACTTATCTATCTAGCTACCTGTCCTTGTATCCCATTAGCCTTGAGTTTCTCAACTAACCTCCCATGAGGGACTTTGTCAAATGCCTTACTGAAATCCATATAGATGACATCAACGGCTTGCCCTTTGTCGACCATTTTCATCACCTCCTCAAAAAATTCTACCAGATTCGTAAGGCACAACCTCCTGTTAACAAAGCCATGCTGCATATCCCTAATCAGATCGCAATGTTCTAAGTGCCTATACATCCTATCTCTAAGAATCCCCTCCAACAGCTTCCCTACCACTGACGTCAAACTCACCAGCCTACAATTTCCAGGGTTATCCCTACTACCCTTTTTAAACAACGGTACAACATTAGCTATTCTGCAGTCCTCTGGGACCTCACTAATGTCCAAAGAAGAGACAAAGATTTGCATCAAAGGCCCAGCAATTTCACCTCAGCTTCTGACTCTGAACCAAAACTGAAAGTGAATCCTTGGATCCTTCATTGGAGATGCCACCTGACTTTGATTGTCAATCAATCTAACAATTTAAAAGATCATATAAACCCAGACACTGCATGAAGCCCAGAGTAAAAATAAAGTAAATCACATTTAAACAACTGAAGCAGCAATGAAATGACTTCTAAGCAGGCAGCTGGTGTCACAATGAAAGAAACCGGCTTACAAACTGATGAGAACATAATTTTTTAAAAAATCCTTGAAATACAATAGGTTCGTACAAGATTCATATGACTATTGACAAAAGCTAAGTGCTGCAAATCAAGTTTAACTCTATATCTTATTCCCAACACAATTCCTATGTACAGACATCAGAAATGGTATACAAAGTAATCTGGGATTGTACATACTGGCTTGGTAACACAGTGGTTAGCATTGCTGCTTCACAACTCCAGGGATCTGGGTTCAATTCCCAGATTGGGTCACTGGCTGTGTGAAGTTTGCACATTCTCCTCATGTCTGCGTGGATTTCCTTCAGGTGCTCCGGTTCCCTCCCATAGCCCAAAGATATGTGTGATAGGTTGATTGGCCATGCTAAAATTGCCCCTTAGTCTCCTGAAATGTGTAGATCAGAGGGACTAGTGGGTAAATGTGTAGGGATATGGGGGTAGGGCCTGGGTGGGATTATGGTCAGTGCAAATTAAATGGGTCAAATGGCCTCTTTCTACACTATAGCGTGACTATGATCTATGATATTTTGTCAATAATAGATCTGTTTATTGTTTTTAAATTTCTATTTTGCCTACACACAGTTTATAATTATTTCAGAATGAACAAATATTAGTTGCACAGTGAGATATAATTTTTAATGAATTGCTCTTGTAAGATATATTGTGAGAAGACAATTAATATATCATATAATTGACTAAATTACCAAACAAGTTTTGATGTATAATCATTCACAATGAGCTGTTGAAATGAATCCATATAATTTGATTCTGTGTATGAATAGATTAAACTGTCAAGCCTGAAGTTGCCTTTGGAAACTCTGCTGATTGAAAATGCTTTGCAGGAGGAGAATAGTTTTATGTTCTCGACCCAGCTAAAGTCTTTGAGGAATTGTTAGGAGATCTTCCATTATTTTCAATTTCAAGCATTCACAGCTGTTTTGTTTCAATCTTATCTATTGAAAATTGATCTACAGATAATCAGATTGCAAGTGACCAGTTCTAGTGGCCCAGGTTTCCTTAAACAGAATTCTAAAACCCCAGAAAATTTCATGTCTGCCATAGATGAATGGCCTAACAAGCTAGTCATACTCTAATTACCAAAGAGTAAACTGCAAAATTCAATATATATGACAGAAATTGAGAAGGCAACGAGATTTGCTGCATATTTTGCTTTGTTGCAGGAAACTACAGGAATGCCCATGATGTGCTATTTAGTATGTATACAGAACTCAAAACACAGAAAATCAAAATTCCATCCGAAATGGTAACAAACCTTATGATTCTACACAGCTACATTCTGGTGAAGGTACGAAACTAAAGCTGTTCATGTATCCCAATGGGATGGATGTTTTAAGTGCTTGGTGAGCATTGTACTACATGTTTTCTGAGCGTTCGTAGTTTGAAATATTCAACTCTTAATAGTCAACTCTTAACTGGTGTGTTGTAATGTCCTTCATGCATATATACCACTCTCTGAATATAAAAAGCTTTTATGAGCTATCAATGGAAAAGTACTACCAATTGTAGCAAGGTAATTCCCCTCCACTTCACTACATGTGCAAATAGAACATTTCTGTTTCATTATAACTTTAAAATGTCCACATATCAAAGTCATTGGAAATGAGAATAAGGAAGATGAATGATGATTTATCCAATACCATCCATTTTATATCACCAACATTCGTATCGAATCCTTTGTCTGAATTGGAGTGATGGAATTTTTTGTAATTCTTCAAAGACAGAAAAGGAAAACTGTTGAACCAATCAGCTTCCTGTGCACCTTGGTGGGCAAGATTTGAAGAGATTAGTTAGGTGTTCATTTACTTAAGCAGGTTGATTAGTAAAATGGTTTACAGCAAAGGAGATGGTTGTTCTACTTCAAGGGAAGCATGACTAGAATTAAACTATTAGCAGGAATTATTTAGATTTACAAATGCAAGGAGCTTATGAACTTCGTTGAATTGTCTAAATCGTAAGGACAATCACTGCCTTCACCAGGACCCTCCCTTCCACTAGCCTATCCAACCAGACTTCTTTTAAAGCTTCCTCCTGCCCTAGCTGTGAATTCAAATCTTTCTCTAATTTCTCTGCTATCTCTCCTCATGCACAAATGAAAAGTGGAGCTTGTTCAAGGAATAAATACTGCATGTCCTTGATAGGTATATCCCTGTCGGACAGGCAGGAAATGGCCGAGTGAGGGAACCATGGCTCACAGAGGAGGTTGAATGTCTTGTCAAGAGGGAAAAGGAAGTGTGTGTAAGGATGAGAAAACAAGGTTCAGTTGGATTACAAGGGTTACAAGGTAATTAGGAATGAGTTAAAAAAAAAAGGGTTTACAAGAGCCAGGAGAGGGCATGAGAAGTCTTTGGCAGGTCAGATCAAGGAAAACCCCAAGGCTTTTTACTCTTATGTGAGAAATAAAAGAATGATCAGGGTGAGTCAAGGATAGTAGTGGGAACTTGTGCAGAGAGTCAAAAGAGATAGGTGAGGCATTGAATGAATACTTTTCTTCAGCGTTCACTAAGGAGAAGGGCCATGTTTTTGAGAATGAGAGTGTGATACAGACTGATAGGAAGTAGATGTTCTGAAGGAAGATGTATTAGCAATTTTGAAAAATCTGTGGGTCGATAAGTCCCCTGGCCAGAGGGGATACATCGTAGGATACTTTGGAAGGCAAGAGATGAGATTGCGGAGCGGCAAGCTTTGATCTTTGGGTCCTCACTGTCCATAGGGATTATGCCAGAGGATGGGAGAGTGGCAAATGTTGTTCCTCTCTTCAAGAAAGGAAATTATAGGCCAATTAGTTTTACTTTGGCTGTCGGTAAATTAATGGAAAAGGTCCTGAGGAATAGCATTTATGATCACTTGGAAAGATGCAGCTTGGTCAGGGATAGTCAGCATGGTTTCGTGAGGGGTAAGTCTTGCTTCAGAAATTTGATTGAATTCTTTGAGGAGTGTGTAGACAAAGGTAGAGAAGTTGATGTTGTATACATGGATTTTAGTAAGGTGTTTGTTAAGGTTCCCCATGCTAGGTTCATGAAGAAAGTAAGGAGATGTGGGATAGAAGGAAGTTTGGCCAATTGGATGAGTAACTGGCTATCTCATAGAAAGAAGTCTCACAATACCAGGTTAAAGTCTGACAAGTTTATTTGATAGTAAACCCACTAGTTTTTGGGGTCTGCCCTTTCGTCAGGTGAGTCGACAATCATCAGGCAAGACTGTTCCCTTCCTGTTCCACTTCAGTGGTCATAAGCATTCGGCCTCTGATCTACGGGTATACGTTCTCAAAGGTGGCCTTCACGACAGATGACAACGCAGAGTCGCTGAGCAGAAACTGATAGCCAAGTTCCACACACATGAGAATGGCCTCACCTGGAATCTTGGGTTCATATCGCACTATCTGTAACCCCCGTGACTTGCCTGGGCTTGCAACATCTCACTTACTGACCTGTCTGAAGCCAATACACATCTCTTTAACATATGCTTAATGATATCTCCACTCACATTGTCTGCACCTTTAAGAATTGATTAGCTGTAAAGACTCATGTTCTAACCAGTATTCTGTAAACTGTGTGTGCCTTTATATTCTCTGTTTATGACCAGAACTCTCCATTCACCTGACAAAGGGGCAGCCCCAAAAGTTAGTGGGTTTACTATCAAATAACTTTGTTAGACTTTAATCTGGTGACGTGAGACTTCTTAGTGTGTTTACCCCAGTCCAACGCCACAATCTCCACATCATATCTCATAGAAGATATGATGGTGGTGGTGGTGGTGGAGGGAAAATTTTCAGACTGGAAGCCAGTTACCAGCGATGTTCCACAGGGATCAGTGCTGGATCCTCTGCTATTTGTGATTTTTTATCAATGACTTGAGAGAGGGATCTGAAGGGTGGGTTAGTAAATTTGCTGATGACACCAAGATTGGTGGAGTAGCGGATTAGGTGGAGGGCTCTTGTAGGCTGCAAAGACACATTGATAGGATGTAGGGCAGGATCGAAAAGTGGCAGATGGAATTTAACCCTATCAAGTGCGAGGTGATTAATTTTGGTAGAACAAATTTGAATGCAAATTACAGGGTCAACAGCAGGGTTCTGAGGAATGTGAAGGAACAGAGAGATCTTGGGGTTCATATCCACAGATCTCTTAAGGTTGCCACTCAAGTGAATAGAGCCGCGAAGAAGACTTGCAGTATGTTAGCGTTTATTAACAGAGAGTTTGAGTTTAAGAATCATGGGGTTATGCTGCACCTATACAGCACCTTGCTGAAACCACATTTGGAATATTGTGCGAAGTTCTGATCATCTCACTATAAGAAGGATGTGGAAGCATTGGAAAGAATCCAGAGGAGATTTACCAGCTAGCTGCCTAGTTTGGAGGGTAAGTCTTATGAGGAAAGGTTGAGGGAGCTGGGGCTTTTCTCTTTAAAGCAGAGGAGGATGAGAGGTGACTTAATAGAAGTTTATAAGATGATGAGGAGGATAGATAGAGTGGACGTTCAGAGACTTTTCTTCGGGTGGATGTAGCTGTTACTAGGAGGCATAACTAGAAGGTTCATGGTGAGAAATATAGGAGGGTTGTCTGAGGTAAATTCTTTATTCAGAGAGTGGTTGGTGTGTGGAATGCACTGTCTGCTGTGATAGTGGAGTCGGACATTTTGGGAAATTTCAAAAGGTAATTGGATAAGTACGTGGAACACACCAGAATAATAGCGAGTGGGATAGCTTGATCTTGAGTTCGGACATAGCTCGGCACAACATCGAGGGCCAAAGGGCCTGTACTGTGCTGTACTGTTCTATGTTCTATGCCCTCCCTAAGCTCATCTTCCGTCAAGAATCCACAACCTGTTCCCCTTGATCATGTTCCCAGCTTCTCAAATTCTCACCTTAGCCAGCAGTTTAAATCATTCTCTCTCTAATGCTATTATCCTCTCAAAAAAAAGTCTTGCACCTATCATTCTTGCAAACTACTGCCCATCACCAACCCTCTCTAAAAGTCTTTGAACCTGTTATTCTCTCCCAGATCCATTCCCAACTTCCCATGAATTTCATATTTGAATCCCTGCAGTCAGGCTTCCACCCTTGCCAGAATACTGGAATGGTTCTTATAGGATATTATTTGTGTCTTTGATGTGATTGCGACAAAGTTAAACTTTCCCTCATCATCCTTCTCAACTTGTATGCAGCCTTTGATACAATTGATGACACCATCCTCCTCTAATATCATCCATATGGCTGAAATTGTTCTCACTGGGTTCCATTCTTACCAATTTAATCATAGCCAGATTTGCAATGACTTCTCTTCCTATACCAGTGTTGTCCAAGGATTTATCATTGATCTCCTGCTATTTCTCATCTACTTGTTGTTCCTCAGTAATATCATATGAAGGCACAGTGTTACTT
Organism: Sphyrna mokarran; assembly: GCA_024679065.1. Classification (NCBI taxonomy): domain Eukaryota; kingdom Metazoa; phylum Chordata; class Chondrichthyes; order Carcharhiniformes; family Carcharhinidae; genus Sphyrna; species Sphyrna mokarran. Next base: position 87,680,385 of record JAGIQG010000001.1, on the reverse strand, counting down.
TTCACATGCATACCAATGCTCTCAGTTCAAACTTATCATCACCTCTCTTGACTCTTCACTGTTTATCTGACATTCAGTACTAGATTGGCAGAAATTTCCTCTAATTAAATATTGGGAAGACTGAAGCATTGTTTTCAGTCCCCACTCCAAACTCCATTCCCAGCTGCCAACTTTGTTCTTATCCCTGACAACATTTGAGAATAAGCCAGTCTGTTTGTAGATTTAATGCTGCATGTGATCTCGAGATGAGCCTCCAATGTCTTATTAGTACCATCACTAAGACCACCTATTTTCACATCTGTAACATTGCCCAACTTTGTCTCAGCTCCTCTGCAGCTGAAACTCTTATTCATGCTTTTGTTAACTCTAGACTTGCCTATTTCAGTGCACTGTTGCCTGGTGCCCCACTTTGCACTGTCTGTAAATTTGAAGTCATCCAAGACTTTGCTGCTTGTATCTTAACTTGCAGCAAGTCCCATTCTCTATCAGCCCTGCACTCACTGATTTAATTATCACCTGATGAAGCCACAGCTTGATTTTAAAATTTTAATCCTTGACTTCTTGCTCCTATCTCTGAAATCTCCTCCAGCCCCACAATTCTCTGAGACATCTGCACTCAACTAATTTTGATTACTTGAGCATCCCAAATCTTAATTACTCCTCTGTTGGTAGCGATGCCTTCAGTTACCTATGCTCTAAGCTCTGGAGTACCCTACTTACCTCTCTCTGCCTCACTTCCTCACTTTCCCTCTTTAAGATACTCCTTTAAATCTATCTCTTAATAGAGGGATTGAGTTTAGGAGTCGGGAGATAATGCTGCAACCTTATATGACCCTTGTCAGACCCCACTTGGAGTACTGTGCGCAATTCTGGTCGCCTCACTATAGGAAGGATGTGGAAGCTATTGAAAGGGTGCAGAGGAGATTTACAAGGATGTTGCCTGGATTGGGGGGCATGCTTTATGAAGATAGGTTGAGAGAGCTAGGTCTCTTCTCCCTGGAGAGTCGAAGGTTGAGAGGCAACCTGATAGAGGTTTATAAGATGTTGAGAGGAATAGATAGAGTGGATTCTTGGAGGCTATTTCCCAGGGCTGAAATGGTCACTACGAGAGGACACAGGTTTAAGGTGCTGGGGGGAAAGTACAGAGGAGATGTTAGAGGTAAGTTTTTCACTCAGAGGGTGGTGAGTGAATGGAATCGGCTGCCGTCTGTGGTGATAGAGGCGAACTCGCTGAGGTCTTTTAAGAGACTTCTGGATGAGCACATGGGATTTAATGGGATTGGGAGTTACAGATAGTTCTGTGGCCTGGTAGGTATAGATATGATTGGCACAACTTGTGGGCTGAAGGGCCTGTTTGTGCTGTAGTGTTCTATGTTCTATGTTCTTTGGTCATCTGACATAACATATCTTTATGTAGTTCAGTGTCACACTTTGATTTATAATGCTTCTGTGAAGCACCTTGGGATGTTTCATCAAGGTGCTTTATAAATATATGTTGTTTTGTTTCTATTTTATTAATTGAAGATTTATTTTCTCTTTATAGACTCACGTAAAGCGTGGAGACCATATGAAAGGAGCAAGGATGCTCATTCGAGTTGCAAACAACATCAGCAAGTTTCCATCTCGTAAGTATCTTGTGTGAATAAATTATCAAAGGAATGGATGAAGTTTCTAGTACCTGATATTTAATATAAATCACATCTCAAAAATTACAATTAGGACTGGAAGTGAATCCTGTGGAACAAAGTTTTTGATTTGAACTTGTACACTTGAGAACTAATTTTGTTGTATATTTAAACAATATTTAATTTTTAGATCACAAATTTTGTTCTAGAACTCAATGAGGTCCTTAAATATGCAGCATATTTGTCTTGAATTTCCTTGGCTACATAAAAACACAACAGTTCCAACTGCTTGGATATCACTGGTTCTAAGAACAGTGACAAATGTGAATCCTTAGAGGGACCAACTTTTTCCTCACTTTCCTCAGGATATCTTTACTTTGTGGGTAGCGGAGAAAAACTAGACCAAACACACAGAAAATATTGATCTACGAACAGAAAAGACCACATTAAATGAGGGGTTAGAAAATGCAAGGTAGACTTTGAGATTGTTAATTCAGCAATTTTGCCTCCCCTGCAACAGACCATTCTCCATGTTTAGCTAAAATCAAACACCTTCAGGCACGAGTCATTCAACAGGGTGTACATTTGGCTGCTGACTCCAAAACCAGGCAAGTGATCCTGGCCTTTATAACAATTTAGTTGAAAGCACTTCTCCTTTGCTTTGTCTTTCCTAAGTGATAAGAGAATGCCAGTGTGTGTGATCACACAAAACAAGGCATCCTCTTAGCTACTTGCTTCCTAAAGATGACCAAAGGCTTGCCCTTAGAACTCTAGGAACAACATGGAAAGCATTTGTTTCTTTTGCAAAGCACTTTAAATTTTCATATAAATACAGTTTAGTAGCTCCATAATTACAAAGCAGCTACAATAATTTCAAAAGTTGTTTTTACCTTCTAGGATGTTTATTGCTCATATTTACTTTTTTTTGTCAGATATTGTGCCCATTCTGACATCAACAGTAATTGAATGTCACCGAGCAGGGTTGAGGAACTCTGCCTTTAGCTTTGCTGCTATGCTGATGAGACCTGAGTACAGAAACAATATTGATGTTAAGTACAAAAAGAAGATAGAGGCTATGGTTAGGTAAGCATCAGCTTCAAGTGTCACTTGGAAATTTTTCAAATGTTCTCATGTTTATGGTGCATCTTCTAGTGTCAAATAGTAGTCCTTGGTATAATGCATCTTGTTTAAAAATTCAGATTAAACATTCACGCAAGACAGGCATCACTGTGTTATCCTAAACTATATAGACAGAGAAGATGCTAGACTTGATACCTCGTCTTCTCTGCATTACTGATCTTGGAAGCAGTAGTGAAGGTACTGCAGTTAGCTTCAGTATCAGTAGACTTGGAAGGAGTTTAAAGACATTCCAAACATCACTTTAGATCTATTTCTATTAAAACCATACACCTACACACAAATCAGTCCAAGGCTCTGAAATCTGGTTCCATAAAGCCACTGATACAAAAAACCTAAAGATCATAAATGGTGCAGGTTACACATCAGGCCACTTACAAATCAGTGCCCCAAGCTGGAATGATGAGTGCCATGTGTGCGCCAGAAGCTTCAACAGATCTCATCTCTCTCCTAGCCTCTAATATTATGTAGTGCCAATACATGAGCTAATATCTGAAAGTACTTCTTTCTGATGTCTGGCATTGCTCTTCCCACTTTTTCTCCTGGGGCTACTATATCCAGCTAAGTAATAGTTTTGAGATTTTCGAGAGCATAAAATCTGAAGATGGGTTGGGGGCATTACTTTGGTATAAAGCAAGAGGTAATTGTCATACCGACTGCAGCTTGCACTTGATGCTGTAGAGGAAGATGAGGGTAAAGTGGGAATTGAGAAGGGGCACAAAGCAAGAATATATTACCATGAATTCTCTGTCAACTGGTTGCTACAGGCTATGTTGCAGTCAGTCCCTGATTGCAGTACCATTTCCTGTTATGCTTGGGATAAAGCCCATCCTGTGCCGCTTCTGCTTTGCTATCTTCTTATATGGGCAACCTTGTACAATTGGCAACCTTGTCTGATAAGGGAGAGGACAGAATATATATGAATGTGTTTGAATAATGTGCATGGTCATAGCTAATTCTCTGATATGAGAAGTGGATGTGAAACTGGCATTGTTGAAAGATGTGCACAGGTTAGGTAGAGAATCTGATTGTTACCTAGGAATCCTGAGTCTGGGATCTGCTGCTTGATGATTGATCCAGGCAGAATGTTGGAATGCTGCTCTTGCAAGATGTGGGAAGTCAGGAGGCCCTCCCACGCCCCTGACGATGACTCCTGCAGGAGGTGCATCCAGCTGCAGTTCCTAACAAATTACGTTAGGGAACTGGAGCAGGAGCTGGATGACCTCTGGATCATTCAGGGGAATGAAGAGTTTATAGATATTTGCGTCGTCCATGGAAACGGGAGAGGTTCTGGAGGATTGGAGGATTGCGGATGTGGTTCCTATCTTTAAGAAAGGGAGCAGGGATAGTCCAGGAAATTACCGACCGGTGAGTCTGACTTCAGTGGTTGGTAAGCTGATGGAGAGGCTTCTGAGGGATAAGATATATGAACATTTGGAGAAGTTTGGACTGATTAGAAATAGTCAGCATGCTTTTGTCAAGGGCAGATCATGCCTTACGAGCCTAGTTGAGTTCTTCGAAAATGTGACTGAACACATTGACGAAGGAAAGGCGGTGGACGTAGTGTACATGGACTTTAGCAAGGCGTTTGATAAGGTCCCCCATACAAGGCTTCTGGAGAAGGTGAGAGGGCATGGGATCCAAGGGGCTTTGGCCTCGTGGATCCAGAACTGGCTTGCCGGCAGAAGGCAGAGAGTGGTTGTGGATGGGTCTTGTTCTGCATGGAGGTCAGTAACCAGTGGAGTGTCCCAGGGATCTGTTCTGGGACCCCTGCTGTTTGTCATTTTCATAAATGACCTGGATGAGGAAGTGGAGGGATGGGTCAGTAAGTTTGCCGACGATACAAAGGTCAGTGGTATTGTGGATGGTCTGGAGGGATGCCAAAAGTTGCAGCGGGACATAGACAGGATGCAAGACTGGGCGGACAAGTGGCAGATGGACTTCAATGCGGATAAATGTGTAGTGGTCCATTTTGGCAGGAATAATGGGATGAAGGAGTACAATATAAGGGGTAGGAGTCTTAGCTGTGTTGTAGAGCAGAAGGATCTCGGGGTGCAGGTCCATAGGACTCTTAAATCGGCCTCAGGTGGAGGAAGTGGTCAAGAAAGCGTACGGTGTTCTGGCCTTCATTAATCGAGGAATAGAGTTTAGGAGTCAGGAGGTAATGATGCAGCTCTATAAGACTCCTGTCAGACCCCACTTGGAGTATTGTGCACAGGTCTGGTCGCCTCACTATAGGAAGGATGTAGAGGCTATTGAGAGAGTTCAGAGGAGATTTACAAGGATGCTGCATGGATTGGGAGGCAGGCCTTATGAAGATAGGTTGAGGGAGCTGGGACTCTTCTCACTGGAGAGACGTAGGTTGAGAGGCGACCTGATAGAGGTTTATAAAATGTTGAGAGGAATAGATAGGGTGGACTCTCAGAGACTATTTCCCCGAGCTGAAATGGTCACTACGAGAGGACACCGATTTAAGGTGCAGGGAAGCAAATACAAAGGAGATGTCAGGGGTAGGTTTTTCACTCAGAGGGTGGTGAGTGAATGGAACCGACTGCCGTTGGAGGTTGTTGATGCAAACTCACTGGGGTCTTTTAAGAGACTTCTGGATGAGTATATGGAAAAGAATAGGATAGGGGGTTATAGGTAGGTCTGTGGATTGGTAGATGTGATCAGCGCAACTCGTGGGCCGAAGGGCCTGTTTGTGCTGTATTGTTCTTTGTTCTATGTTCTATGATAGTAGCTTCAGAGAGGTAGTTACGCCAAAGACACAGAGCACAAGTAATTGGGTTACTTTCAAGCGAGCGAGGGGGAAAGGGCAGGCAGAGCAGGGCTCCCCTGTGACCATTCCCCTCCACAATAGGTATACTGCTTTGGATACTATTATGGAGGATGCCTTACTGGGAAAAGCTGCAGCAATTGGATCTAGCACTGAGTCTGGTTCTGCAATGGAGAAGGGAGAGGGGCAAAAGAAGAGAGCAGTAGTGATAGAGGATTCGATAGTCAGAGATACAGACAGGAGGTTCTGTGATCGTGACAGAGACTCTCGGATGGTTTGTTACTTCCCGGGTGCCAGGGTCAGGAATGACTCTGATCGCATGCACAGCATTCTGAAGTGAGAGAGTGATCAGCCAAATGTCATGGTACACACTGGTACCAATGACATAGTAAAGTGTAGAGGTCCTGAAGAGTGAGTAAAGAGAACTTGGACGGAAGTTAAAAAGCAGGACCCCAAGGGTAGTAATCTCAGCTTGCTACCTGTGCCACGTGCCAGTGAGAGTAAGAGTAGGATGCTTAGGCAAATGTAGGGGGCAGGGTTTCAGATTTCTAGATCATTGGGACCTCTTCTGGAGCAGGTGGGGCCTGTACAAGAGAGATGGGTTAGATCTAAACTGCAAGGGGACCAATATACTTGCAGGGAGGTTTGCTAGTGTTATTGGGGAGGGTTTAAATTAGATTTGCTGAGGGATGAAAACCAGAGTGCCAGAACAGATAGTGGAGCGGGAGTGAAAATAAATTATGTTAATAGTTCATGCAAAATCACAAATAGAGGGATTGTGTGTGGATGTAATAATCTTCTGAGGTGTGTCTGTTTTGATGCCAGGAGTATTGTGGTGAAGGCAGATGAGTTGAGGGCATGGATTGACACATGGAATTATGATATTATAGCCATTAGTGAAACTTGGCTACAGGAGGGGCAGGACTGGGAGCTCAATGTTCCAGGGTTCCAATGTTTCAGAAATGATAGAGGCAGAGGGATGAAGGTTGGGGTGGGGTGGAATATTGCAGCAGTGCTCAGGCACACAGCTTAGAGGGCTTGCCTACCGAGGTCATATGGGTGGAGCTGAGAAACAGGAAACGTGTGACCACATTAATGGAGCTGTATTGTATTATAGACCACTCAATAGTCTGCAGAGAGATAGCAGACACCTGCTGGAAACATAAAGTTGTGACAGTAGGGGATTTTAATTTTCCACATATAGATTAGGACTCCCATAGTGTTAAAGGTCTAGAGTTTGTAAAATGTATTCAGGAAAATTTTCTAAATCAATATTTAAAAGAACCAACTAGAGAGGATGCAACATTAGATCTCCTATTAGGAAATGAGTTAGGACAAGTGATGGAAGTGTGTGTAGGGGAACACTTTAGTTCCAGTGATCATAACACCATTAGTTTCAACTTGATCATGGATAAAGATAGGTCTGATCCTTGGGTTGAGGTTCTAAAGTGGAAAAAAGCCAAATTTGAAGAAATGAGAAAGGAAATAAAAAACGTGGATTGGGACAGGCTGTTCTCTGGCAATGATATGATTGGTAAGTGGGAGGCCTTCAAAGGATTTTGAGAGTGCAGTGTTTATATGTTCCTGTCAGGATTAAAGGCAAAGTGAATAAAAATAAGGAACCTTGGGTCTCGAGAGATATTGAAACTCTGATAAAGAACAAAGAACAACACAGCACGGGAAACAGGCCCTTCGGCCCAACGAGCCCGCGCTGCCATCTTAACGTCTTTATGACATAACCATGACTTTAGGCTATGCCTAAGGAGAGATAAATTACATGTATAGGCAACAGGGAACAAATAAGATGCTTAAGGAGTATAAAAATTGCAAGAAACTATTTAAGAAGGAAATCAGGGGGGCTAGAAGAAGACATGAGGTTGCTTTGGCCATCAAGGTGAAGGATAATCCTAAGAGCTTCTATAGGTATATTAAGAGCAAAAAGATAGTAAGGGATAAAATTGGTCCTTTTGGAGATCAGAGTGGTCGACTTTATACAGATCAAAAGAAATGGGGAAGATATTAAATGGATTTTTTGCTTCTGTATTTAGTCTGCATGGAGTCTACAGAAATAAGGCAAACAAATAGGGAGGTCATGGAATCTGTACAGATTAAAGGGGAGGAGATGCTTGCTGTCTTGAGGCAAATCAGAGTAGATAAATCCTCAGGTCCAGACAGGATATTCCCTCGGACCTTGAAGGAGACTAGTGTTGAACTTGCAGGGGCCCTGGCAGATATATTTAAAATATTGGTATCCACGGGTGAGGTGCCAGACGATTGGAGGATAGCTCATGTTGTTCTTATGTTTAAAAAAGAGTCTAAAAATAATCCAGGAAATTGTAGTCTGGTACGTTTGACATCAGTGGTAGATAAATTATTGGAAGGAGTACTAAAAAATAAGATCTACAAATACTTCAATGTTCAGGGACTTATTAGGGAGAGTCAACATGGCTTTGTGCGTGGTAGGTCATGTTTAATCAATCTATTAGAGTTTTTTGGGAGGTTACCAGGAAAGTGGATGAAGGGAAGGCAGTGGATGTTGTCTATGTGGACTTTAGTAAGGCCTTTGACAAGGTTCCGCATGGGAGGTTAGTTAGGAAAGTTCAGTCGCTAGGTATACATAGAGAGGTAATAAATTGGATTAGACATTGGCTCAATGGAAGAAGCCAGCAAGTGGTAGTGGAGGATTACTTCTCTGAGTGGAGGCCTGTGACTAGTGGTGTGCACAATAAGAAGTCTGACAACACTAGGTTTAAGTCCAACTGATTTATTTGATAGTAAACTCATAAGCTTTCGAGGTTTCCCTCTTCGTAACGTGAATGAAGAGTTCTGGCCTCAGAGCATAAAGCAGCACAGACAGTTTACAAGTTACTGATTAGAGTGCGATGCCAAATTTAAAGTATTGTGTGCAGATTTGGTCACCTAATTACAGAAAGGATATTAATAAGGTTGAAAGATTGCAGAGAAGGTTTACAGGGACGTTGCTGGGATTTGAGAAACAGAGTTAGAGAGAAAGGTTGAATAGGTTACGACTTTATTTCCTGGAGTGTAGAAGAACGAGGGGAGATTTGATAGAGGTGTATAAGATTTTGATGGGTATATAGTGAATGCAAGTAGGCTTCTTCACTGAGGGTAGGGGAGTAAAAAATCAGAGGACATGGGTTAAGAGTGAAAGGAGAAAAGTTTAAAGGGAATATTAGGGGGAGGGCTTCTTCATGCAGAGAGTGATGGGAGTGTGGAACGAGCTGCCAGATAAAGTGGTAAATGCGGGTTCACTTTTAATATTTAAGAAAAACTTGGATGGGCTCATGCATGAAAAGGGTGTGGAGGACTATGGTTCAAGTACAGATCAGTGAGACCAGGCAAAAAAATGGTTCAGCACAGACAAGAAGGGCCAAAAGGCCTGTTTCTTTTATTTTCTATAGTTCTATGGAGTGGTAAATGCGGGCTCACTTCTAACATTTAAGAAAAATTTGGACAGGTACATGAATGAGAGGGGTGTGGAAGGATATGGTTCAGGTGTAGGTCAGTGGGACTAGGCAGAAAAATGGTTCGGCACACAGCCAAGAAGGACCAAAAGGCCTGTTTCTGTGCTGTAATGTTCTATAGTCCTATGAATGATGAGAATGTCATATATTGATTGGCACAGAAGTGGCACAATGGGAATGAGGTATCATGTAAAGAATGACCATGCTTCTGAGGTAATCATTTCTTCTACCACTATGCAGCTCCTCAAGGCCAGACTTTGGGTGTTAATCTCCCTGGCTACCTACTCCTATTCCCTTTGAGGAGTTCCTGTGAAAACATGGCATCCCTTCTGCAATATCATGTGAACCTCCCTGCACCCCAAACTCGCTTCAATAATTGCCAATAAGTGGGTAGGCACAACATCAGTGTTCCACTGAGCCAGTGTTATTAGTGGTGTTCATATTTTCTGACTGTTTGTATTGTTATTTGCAGATCCAAGTGGAAAAGGTTTAGTAAATCTGCTAAATTATGTATTGGTCAAATACATACATGAAATGTGAATCATCTGCTAGTCTTATAGCTTAGTGGCAAGTTGCCTATTTTTGAACGGTAAACTCTGTTCTGGTCTATTTGACCATTGCAAACATACACAAGGTTACTGAAACCTGGTAATTCATGAAAATTGAGTGCACTGTTTTTTCAAAACATGCCTTTCTGTGAACAACACCAAAGAACTTCTAATATTTGTGAGTGTTGAGTAGTATATATATTATATATATCTGAAGTGACATTATTTATGAAGAGAAACTTTGAATGGGACTGAGGGAATGTGGAAGGAAGTGGATGGAGATATAGGGAAGAAAGAGACCTTGTTGTGGGAGCAAAAATAAATTATTTTGTTGTAGTATTATAAAAGTTTGCAATGAAAAATTAATTGATGATTTTCACCAGGCGCCCGGATCAATCAGAAGTAGAAGAATTTACCTCGCCATGTCCATATTGTGCTTTTCAGTTGCCAGAATGCGAGTTGCTCTGTTCAGGTTGTAAAAACAACCTACCTTACTGTATTGTTACCGTGAGTATCCAGATATGGCTGCACTATTTTCGATTGTAATGGAGAACAAAATTCAAAATTGCTTTTCAAATTAAAATAAAACGTTAACCTGTAAGATGATCCCTCTTCAGTATTAATGATAGGCAGCAGACCACATGGTGAACGTTCACCATTATAGTTTCAGAAACTTTGTCCTTCATACAAGTTCAACATTAAAGTAGAAATTGATTCCAGGAACGAGAACTTACTGCCTTCTACTGCCTCTAGACAATTCTTTTGAACTGCTAATATTTATTGTGTGTATTCCTGTTTATTTACACATTTGCATTTGATTCTGCCTTTTACTGCAGTTATTGATTACTTTGCTTTTATCTCATGTAGACATTTCTGGCTAACCTGTTTCATGTCCACCAACCTCTTTCTGAAATGGGCAGTAGGGTGGCACAGAGAACCAGGTTTAATTCCAACTTTGGGTGAATGTGTGGAGTCTCCCTGTGGCTGCATAGGTTTCCTCCTGTTTCCTCCCACAATCCAAAGATATGCAAGTTAGGTGGATTGACCATGCTAAACTGCCACTTAATGTTCCATGATGTGGAGATTAGCAGAGTAAATTTGTGGGGTTGCAAGGATAGAACCAGAGTAAGAAAGATGTTCTGTTGAAGAATTGGTGGGCTGATTGGCCTTCTCCACTATAGGGATTGTATGAAATTAGCCACACTAAAATGCATCATTTGTCAAAGATCAGCCTGCAGTTTTCTATCTCTCAGGAGGCTGCTTGTTGCCTCCCGTGATAGAGCAGCTGAAAGGCTGCAAGCTATTATGTACAGTACTGTAGGAGTCAGATTTAATTTATTATTTATAATTGTACAAAGTGTGGTTTTGTTATACGCTTTAATCTACCAAACAGAAGTATAGGGATGTGTTGGTGTACAGTTTTTCAAATTAATACCTGTTTGAAAAGCTGAAATCCAAAACTACTTGGAGAAATGCCCCATTTGTTAATTTTCACGTCATTTTTCAGCCTCAGGTTTTACTATTTTCTGAAAAACATATGCCTGGATATCACAATGTTTTTCAAATTAAAATGGAGATGTAATCTGATTTTCATCACAAGTTGGCTGGACTGTTACACAACTGCTATTTTGTACCTAACTTAGAGCAGTGATTCCCACCCAGCGTGCTATAACACATTGCCCTTCCACTCCTCTTTCCACTTCAAAACAAATAGTTTTTTTGTGAAACAATATTCAAGGAAAAAAAATTCTTTATAATGGACTATTTATTTCAGTGAAGAGTTAGCATTAAATTGTAATAAGGAACAGAAATGTTAAATGAGCCCATGCATATCACAGTTTTCATAATAAAGTAGCAAAGTGCAGATCTGAAATTTATTTCACCAGGGCCGCCACATGGTGAAGGATGACTGGACAGTTTGCCCCCACTGTGATTTTCCTGGCTTATACTCAGAATTCAAAATGTAAGTAGAAAGCATTCAAAAAATAATTTTCTCCACTATGTAGAATTTCATAAGTTGTAGTACTAGCAATTTTTGAGATATAGTTTATTTGAACATTAGAAAAAGCACAAAAATGCATTCATCACTAAATTAAAGACTTCTTTGATATCTTTATAGTCTGCTAACCACAGAGAAGGCTTGTCCTATGTGCTCAGAAAAGCTGAGTGCAGAGCAGCTGTCAATTGTTGATCCTGCACCATACCTACAGACAGATGAAGCTGATTAGTGCAAAATGTCGAATGGAGATGTAATGCATAAGGTACAAGATTTTAAAAATACACTTGTGTATGTGGTGAATAAGTGATTGATTGTATCACCATCAGGTACTTAAAGTTTAGTAGTATTGCCAAAGTTTAAAACTTAAATCAAAAACTCTCTCAACTAAATGATCATGGAAACAAATCAGAGAATAATACAAGGACTGTTTACCCCCTGCATAGTTACTAAATACAGAAGGAAAATGCTTTCAGTAAATATTAGCAATTGCCAGATACAAGAATATTAAAAATTAATTTTAAACATATTTAAAATCTAATTCAAAAGCAGTAGCCCACTTGCTGATATAATTCAGTGCTTGTAGAGTTGTATGGTCTTCAGCTAACTTCAGGGGCATATCTGGTTGATGTTTGACCATGTACAAATACTGAACACTTAAGGATTGATAACTGATCCTTTTTAAAATTCTTTTAATAGTAACTTCCAGATACTCCTAGGGTATCGCTAAATAATGTTCATAAAATATGTATTGGTTAGCATATTGTTTAAAAGTGTGGTGATCAAAAGTGGACAGCTGTGCCTTAAGTAGAGCTTTATGTCCTGCCACCTTCTGAAAGTGCATCTTTAGACCTTCTGGTTCAGCAATATTCTTTACAACTGTGCCAATAAATATGTACTGCTGCTCCCTATTTCTTCAGCCAAAATGTTTGACCTCACATTAAATTTTAGCTGTCCATTCTGCTAGCTTATTTGTATCAGGTTGCAGTCAGTTGTTATCATCCTCACTATTTGTCATATTGCCAAGTTTGATATTCTGTACATGTCAAAATGCAAGTGACCTATATATCACAAAAAGTATTGGTCCAAGCATTGTTGCCCAAGAGTCAATAGATACCAGTCTGAAAACAAATCACAGCTCGTTGCCCGTTAGCCAATACTGACCTTCTAGTCAATAAATAGTAAACTTTGTTAACCAACCTATTTGACACTTTATCAAATGCTTTAAATTCTATATAGATAACAACCACCACATCACGTCATCAAAACATTCAATTAGTATAGCATGATCTACCTTTACAAATCCAAGCTATTATCCTTATTAACTCAAATCTCTCCAGGTTTTCATTCATGTTTTCCCTAATTATCCTAAAACTTTACTTATTCTTGATGTTAAACTAACTGGTCTGTGTTTGTTAGGATTTCTTGAAGAAGAGTGTCTGCATACTTAGTACACTCCATTACTCTGGCACCTTCCTCATGGCTAGGGAAGATAATGTTACATTTTCTTACATCTCTGGCCAGACTTCCTGGAACCTGGCATGCAAGCCAACCTGACCAGGTGATTTATCCATTGCTTCTACCAATATTTTGTCAGATTGCTTTTCCTCAGAAACCTAACAAAGCTTTTCCTGCACCTCTAAATATATATTTTGTTGTTCCCAAGAGGACCCATCCCTTCTCTTGCTACCCATTTACATGCCAGATGATTTTATTTTACTAATCACTTTGTCGGTCGTATTTTCCTTATGAGAACCAGGTCAAAGACATTGGGTTAAGGAGGGAAATGAAGAATTCACCCGATAGACATCATACACCTTTCATTTGTTCCATCATTATCGCATCCCTTAAACATGTCTTCCTTAAAGATCATCCATTGTCTCTTACAATTCTTCTTGTCAGTTTTTGGTTCCATTTTACCTTGATTAGACCGATCCCTTTTCATCACATTGAAATGAGTTCTATTCCAACCTAGACATTTTAAAAAAATTCTTTTTTCCATTATTAAAATATATGTTATAATGATCATCCTTAACCAAGTGTTGCCCCAGAAACTTTGCCATCCTTATTTCCTAGCACCAAATTCAGCAGTGACTCCTTTCTGGTTGAGCCCAAATCATATTTGGGGGAGGCAGTGCCACGGTGATAATGTCACTGGACTAGTAATCCAGACGCCCAGGTCACTGTGGGAATTGCTGGAATTTAAATTCAATTAATAAATTTGGAATCAAAAGCTTCTCTCAATGATACGGACAATAAAACTACTGTCGATTGTCATAAAAGTCCATCCAATCAGAGGAGGCAATTTGTTGTCCTTACCTAGCAGTTTACAGCCCAGGGATGCCTTTAATGTTTAATTATTTGTTTTTCAGAGTCAACATCCTATATCCGTTGTTTGTACCACAGGAGCAGCTTTTTATGTGCATCTACATTCCAAACACAGTTCCTTTTTAAATTGATGGTCAAATTGTAAATACTGTTCTTTGAAAAGAAACAAATTAAATTTATTACATATTAAAATTTATTATGAACTCTAATCTGTTTAATGATGTCCTTAAATCAGTTACGTAAATATTGCAATATAGAGAGCTAATTCAATTTTCACCAGTATACTGTCTCTAAGCAGCACAAATAGACAACTGCAATCTCTTGTAATATTCCTGAATTATACTTAGAACAATTACTGTATGACATATTTGATTTTGAAAGCATCTCCTTTGAATGTATCAAATTTAGTTTAATGGAAGGTGCAAGCTACATTAACATGTTGGGAAGGAACTTGCGGACCTGACTATAAATGTGAGTGACATCTCGCTAACTTTATAAAAGACGATTTAAAAATTTAATGCCCTAAATTTGACCAAGGCCATAAGAAACTGATGCCATATTTTGAAGGTATTCAGAGTAGAGAACAACAATTTTATCCAAATTTGATTGTGTCCAAAGGAAATTCGGCATGTCAGCTACGACTCTCATCAAACTTTTACAGATGAGGCATAGAAAGCAGTCTCTCTGGTTGTATCACAGCTTGGTATGGCTTTTGTTCTACCCAAGACGAGGAACTACAAAAAGTTGTGAATGTAGCCCAAGCCTCACAAACTAGCCTCCCAGCCATTGACTCCACCTGCACTTCCCACTGCCTCGGCAAAGCAGCCAGTATAATTAAGGATCCCATGCATCCTGGACATTCATTCTTCCACCTTCTGTCAATAAAAAGATACAAATCTGAGGTCATATACCAACTGACTCAAAACAGTTTCTTCCCTGCTGCTGTCAAGACTTTTGAATGGACTTACCTTGTATTAAGTTGATTTTTCTTTACACCTTAGCTATGATTGTAACACTACATTCCTTCCCTAGGAATTTTTTTTTTGATCGACATAGCACACAACAGTGCTTTTCACTGTTATGCTGTGTGACAATAATAAATTAAATCAAATCTTTAATGGGGAATGATACAATTCCAACTAACTGCAATATTCAAAATACAATCTTTGGGAACAGCTGAATTTTCACAAGCTCTGACACTACTCATCCTTTAATTTATATTGATTCACAACCTATAAACATCTAATCCTGGAGTGTATACGCCATGTTATAGTCCTAAAGATTCTAGTTAGGTTTGGATGACAGGAATCTAGTTAAAGTCAAGAAAATCCTCATTTGAGCCAAACGGTCAGAGACAGCAAGGGTGGGCTTTGTTCAAAGCAGAAGCTTTGCTGGAGAGTGGGCTCACATTTTGACAATAGTATAGGCAATGAGATGATGACTGCTGTTGTGAGTTAAGTTGTGGATGACAGTCTCAGCTCCTTGGCACAAATCATTGGTCCTCATATTGATGAGCAATATCAAGGTAGTGGAAATAAAATGGATGAAGCGGACCAAAGAATCCTGTTAGCTGAGAGGATAATTTCTATAGTGTGGAATCCCCTTTACACCTTGGAAATCCTGCTGCCTGGAATATTGAATATCATGGTTAATTAAGGGAGATGGGGGCCAGAGGGATGGTCATGCACCTGATTTAAGCACAGCTGAAGATAAATTTTTGGCTCAATTTAAGAACTGGCTGCCATGCTTTCCTAATCTCAATTTGAAGGTGGGAATGTTTCAAGTTTGAAGAGACATACCGTATCCAGATTTTAAGATCTGAGGTCAGTTATATACCCCAATCCTGATCTTGCATTGTCTTGACCTCGGTGTTCATCACAAAATTCTAGAGGTGGCCAGACACAGTAGACCCATATCAACTGTCAAATCCTAGGTGTCTCTGTCAGCACTTCTGGGCAACAGTGCAACAGAGATACAGAGAACTCAGTGAAACTGCTTGGATCCTTGATATTGCTTGACAATCCTCTCAAGGCTTTGGCTTTTTCAACCTCCACAGATGGCTCTATTAGCCTGCACTTCTTCATTAATCCTAAACTACTCCAATCGTGATTATAAACCTGATTTTGTGATGTTGTCTTTTATCCTGAAAAGGCTTTTCAATATATGAGTACTGAGGGTATGTTATCTATTATTCTTTCAAAGGCACGGATATCCCTTTATTTGTAATGAAATTCATCCACCAGCATGCTCTGGCACACAAATGAGGGAGGCCTTAGCTCAGGGAGTGGATGGCTGGTTCATGATGCAGAGTAATGCCAACAGTGTGGGTTCAATTCTCAGCCTTGCTCTGAGATCATCATACCTCAAGTGTGGTGTGCCTCAGGTTAAAATTAGTACTAGTCAGTTGTCCACCCCAAAGTGCAGCCGATAGTCAGCTGGAATGATGGTGACTTTACCTATTAGTTTAGAGTGTTCCAATTTACATTCAATCTGACTCGTACCATATGGTACCAGAGAGGTGGGATGGGGAAGCCATCCTGCTTCTCAATAAAATCTAGTGTTACTAATAGAGATAGTTTCTTTGTTTATAGACTGACAGGCAAGGAAAACCCCTCTATGGAAGTAGTGTTGTTGCACTTTTTTTTTAATACTTTTGTTATTTGGGGTTATTTTGTTGGTCTTCTGTCAAAATACAGACAGATTACGTATCCTAAAAAAGATTGGGTTTTATTGTCCAGCATAGCTGAAACTGGGGAAAATATTTAACAGTACACACCTGAGCATGGTTGAAGAATCTTTGGTTGTTTAGTCTTTCTTGGGTTGATTGCTTGTATTTTCCTTGGCTGTGTCGCTTGTCACTTTGACTCCTGGAATAGACAGAGGAAAATATCCTTTGCTGAGGTATCCTGACTCTGGGTGTCTGGACAACTTTGTCTGCTGCTCAGGTTTTCTTGAGCAGAAAATGGATGAGAACCTGAATGGTGAGGGCTGAATGACATCTCTAATGTGACTGTTAAGTTTGCTTTGTTTGAAGCCTAGGGTGGCATGAGTACTGCTGGCCTGTCCACTCTTTTCAAACTGCTTTTTATCCTAAGGTTAATGCTGTAGTTACTTTAGTTTCATCCCAACATTCCCCTCTCTGCGGTTTCCTTTCGTTATCTGGGTAAGTGGGATGTTGATATGCAAAAAAAGTGAGGGAATAGTACTAAATCCAGTCTGGAAAATATAATAAAGAGTATAAGGAAAAATCTAAGCAATGGGAATCACACCATTGAGATCAAAAAAATTAACAGGTGACAACTGGAGGGAAAACATTGATTATTCTCAATAACAGCAAAAGTCAAAGTCCAGAATGAATGTACCCCACTAAAACTAACCCATAATGAATAAAAAAGCCAAAAGTTAGACATACCTTAAGGCAAAAACGAAGAGGATAGGAATAAGTTAAAAACAGAGCTATAAAATTAAACAAAAATGAAAATACAGTATTCTACAAACAAGAAATCACAATAGATAGTAGCAGAAGTAATATTTTAAATTCATTTATGGGATGTGTGCATCACTGGCTATCCAACATCTATGACCCATCCTTAATTGTCCTTGAGAAAAGTTGGTAGCAAACGATTTCTTGAACCACTACAATTCCACTGGTGTAGGTACATCCATAAGAGAGGGTGCTGCAGGATTTTGATCAAATAATAATAATATAGGAATGATACGTTTTCAAATCATGATGATGAGTGTACCTATCGTAATTGCTTTGACAGGGATACTAACAAGATGAGCAATACATTCAGAGATAGAAAAAGATTTTAAATCATTTAGGAACAGTCAGAGGAAGTTTGATAAACAAGAGGATGAAATCCCTCAGTCCAGATGTATTGCAGATAAACAACTTACAACCTAGGGAAGAGATATCAAAAGCACTGTTACACATATATAAATTTATTAGAAAACAGTGCCAAAGAGAGAGTTAGCTAATTGATTCCTATATTTAAAGAGATACAACAAGTCCAGAGAATTATATGAGTTAGTAAATACGATTTCAAATTTTGCAGAAACCAAATTAAATGGTGTAATTAAAACAGAATTATGATCAAATACAATAAGACAAATACAATGGTAATAAGCAAAATAACTCAAGTGTGAGGTGATCCATTTTGGTAGGAAGACTAAGGAAGCCACATATTGCTTGGAGGGTGGCATGGGGGTGTCTAAATAGGGTAGAATGATCTGCAGATATAGATACACAAGTCACTGAAGGCAGTGATGCCGAAAAATAAAACATTAAAAAGACAGTGCCATTCATTTTAAGAGATAGAATTAAAAAACAAAGGTTAAGCTTGTACAGAACCTTGGTTAGACACAAGTGGAATACAGTGCACAGTTCTGATCTGTATATTTTAGAAAGGGATTAAGAGGCAAAAAGGATGTTACCAGAATAGAAAGGTTATACCTATTAAGGATGAAAAAATAGATGGACTTTTTTTTCTAGATAAAAGACTGAGGGAAAACCAGAGAGATGTTTCAGCTGCTAATAGGGTAGATATAAAGAAGCTACCACTTGAACCATAAACACACGGCAATCACTAATATATCCAATAGGGAATTCAGGAGCAATATCTTTACTGAGAAAGTGGATCTCACTATCAGAAGGAATTGTTGAAGCAATTGGCTGAGATGTATTTAAGAGAAAGCTATATAAGCACAAAAGATGTATTGCTGAGGTTTAGATGAAGGAAACTTGTATGGAAAACAAGCCACATGGACATGTTGGACTATACGCCCCGTTTCTGTGCTATAAACAGAAACTAAATAAGACCATTTTATTTATTTCTCCAATTGAGACACTATCATTTTAAACTCCAGTTATAAATCTAGCCATGAAATAAACTTTAAATTGCTGCTCAAATCTTAGGTACACAAATGTCTGTTCTATATATTTTGGGTGTTAGTTGCTCATTGTCCCAGTTTTGTTCTTTTATAAATTAATTTAAAATCATTATCTTAATTTTTTATATTGTTTTATATAATATCCTGATTGCCTCTTCAGTTTATTGCATTTTTAAAATTCCATGTTGTATACATTGTAATGTCTAGACTAATTACTTCAAGACTAATGCTCATCCAAAGTCAGTGATTTTGAATAAATATTCTGAATGCTTTACATTTTTGTTCTGTTCACATAGTTATCCTAAAGAGCTTCTCTTAGTTATTTTATTACTACCATTTCAAAATGAATCTTTCATAATTTAGATTTCTATAAATCGCTTTATCAGAAAGAAATCCAACCATTAGACAATCTTCCACAGGAATGAGTTCCATCTTTCTTCACAAGACAGGTATTCATGGCTTGAAATCACAGTGTATGGTATTACTAACACATCTGCCATTTTAAAATAGCAAAATTTTAGATTTTCAAGTCCTATTCCAGGATAGAGACTAGTGACTTATTAAAGCAATTCTGTGTTGTCAGAAGTGATTTTCTTCAGATGGGACATTAATTCAAGATCTTATGTACCTGCTCCACTTAAGTTAAAAGGTCCTATGCAAGTAAGCTCTCCTGTTTAACAAACACCATAAAAATATTAACTGGTTATTTGCAGTTAAAGAATTTAGAAACGCTTATGGGATTTGATAAGGCACTAAATAAATGGAAGTCTTAATTTATCTTTCATAACACATTTGCTAGTAATATTGCAACCTCAGAAGGGAACTGTATCTTAAACTTTGATGGAGATGACTTCTTGGCTAAATGGACCTATTTTTGGAAAACTAGTTCCTTTTGTTGATACATCAAGAGATTAAAGCAGATTTTATTGCTTATCTAGGATTACTCCCAATCACGTCAGCAGCTGAAATGGGAAGCAATGGCAAGGCAACAAACTTCTGTCATGGCTAAATAACCTTCATCATGATCAACTGCTGTAATAGCTTGATCCTCCACATCCCCAATTCAACTGCAGTGAATGCTGTACAAAAGCAATTTGCACCAAACTCCTAACAGCAGAGGATTTGCAGAAACCATGGCACAATTTTCAGCTGCCATCTCTGGCTGCAAGTTTTAGAGCATTTAGAGCAACAATAAAAGCCGTTTTCATGCAGCAACTTGCTTTGACTCACTGGAGGAAGCAACAGAAATATTCCATGAATCAAGCATTTACCATGTTATACAATAGAGAAAAGCAAGCAACCCTGACTGAATGAAACCTTGAGAATCCAATATTGATGGTATCAATGTTCTGCAAAATTTAGTATGCAGCAATGCCTGCAGAGTTAATGATTATGCTTCCTTGATCACTCCAGGATGTGTTTATAGAACAGTGTTGCATACACTTCCATTATGCACAGAAAGCCCTTTGTGAATCGGTGGAAAAAAAATGTATTCTTGAGTTAACAACTTCACTCTAATTAGGAGCAATTCGACATTTTCAGTTTCTGTAGTAACAACATACTTTTTATAGCCTCAAAAATATAAAGTGCAAGAACTGTGGGTTTAAATCATTGGTGGGGGGGGGGGGGGGGGAAATGATGGTACCAGGTAACACAACTTTACCACATTGATATTATTATGGCCATAAAGGGGCAGCCTAGCTCCAAGCAAGGCCTTAGTAAGAACATGATCAATGTTTGTACAAATTTTGGTACATTGATTTCAAACCTGCAAGGAATAGACCAGCTAATCCATAACATCATTCTCAGTAGTTTCCAGTTACGTCTGCACAGGAAAGTAACACAGAAATCACCTTCCTGGTGCAGATGAGACTGCAAAATTTATTCAAAAGAAACTTGCATCACTTATTAATGTACAGCTTCAAAAAAATACCTAAAGGGTAGTTTTTTTTCGCATTGCATATATACAGTGAATAGTTCGCACACAGCTCTACTTCAGGTGAGTAAAGACAGTAAATAAAAAATTAAAGTATCCAAAGGAAACTGCATTCAGACATGAATTGTCATATTGCGCAGCAGACATCGAGTCTGGTTTCTGCAGTGTTGTTTTTTTCTCAGCAGAGCAACAGCTAGTTAAAAAGCAGCCGATTTCTGGACAATATCATTTTGTTGCCTTTTGTTTCCCCTTATCTTTTCTTCCTTTTTGCTGTGCTATTTTTTCTTCCACTCTGCCCTTTGCTTTATGCTTCTTTGGCTAAAAAGGAAATACAATTTACAAAGAATTAACCAAAAAAAATTACACCACAGAGATATCCAACCACCCAAATCTATTTCTTCCCAAAGGAAGTTCTACATAACACTCCCTGTTTGCGTAAGGGCAGCAAGAAAGCTGCAGAACCTTTGTCTATTCCTGTATCTTCACTATTCACTCTTGGTTCATTGTCCTGCAGGCAACTCTGTACCCACAGAATCCTACAACATCAGGTAAGTCCTAAACGTTTTTCAACTCAAGTTATTGAAAGACATTGTAAACCCACCTTCCATAGATCTGCTCAGACTCATTATTCCTTGCAGGAATAGGTCTGTACCTAACCCTTTGGCTAATTAATATAGTGAACTGTTCACAGTCATACTCAGGATATCACAGTTTCTTCCCATGTTTTGTTTTTATATTTCATAGGCCCCATGTCAGTGGAGCAGCTCCCACCATGCATGGCTGGATGTAACTTAGTTCAATAGTTTTCTTTTGACCAAAAAGGTCAAGTTCAAAGACCTCAATATGAGAAACTATAATTGAGAAGAGACTCAATACATTGGTACAATTATCATTGGAAACTAATTTAAAAAGTCTCACCAAAAAAACAGTGAAGGAATAAATCTTGAAGCAATAAATTGCTGAGGTTTGGATTGCTTTGCCATAGGGAGTGGTTGAAACAGATTTTTTTCTTTTAAGAGAAAGACAGATAAGTAGAAATAATTTCTGAGAGAACAGGACTGTTTTTGGATTGCTCTACCAAAGAGCTACAGAGACAACAGGATAAATTACTTTGTTTAATGTTGCAAACTTCAATGGTTAGAAGTGTGGAGTCTAGCCGTCTGAGAATATTATTTTTAAATGCAGTTTAGCTGCACGTGCCAATTGTCATTGACAATTCATACAAAATACCAAACTGCTCTTATTTCAATAGGAGATATACACTTATCCCTAAATTCTCAGCTAGGTACAATCCTCAACTCATTACGCTAATCCACAAGTTATAACTCAATCAGCTATTATTCCCGGGAAGTTCTGTTTGATGCTTGATTGTCATGAATAATTTGTAGCTGAGTTGAGAACTTAGGAATAAAGTGGTCATCTTTCTCTTTCATCTTTCTCTCACAGTACCATTGATCTTCCACACACATCCCTCGTTACAAAGCAACTTCATTTAGTTCCTCAAAACTAAACACCAAGCAGTCCCAGATAGACTTCTTCAGCCAACATTCTGCTTTAAATCAGTTTAATCAGCAAGATGCCTCACGTGTTTTTTTTTTAAAATCAAAATTAGATCATACCTTAATCATTCCATCCAATTCCAGATTATCCTCTGTTTCCTCTGATTGTACATCCTCTGTATGTAATCCATCATTGAGCTCAGAGTCCAGTGAAGATCCAGCTGCACTTCCACGTTTCAATTTCTTTACATCTTGCAGTGTATAGGGAGTCAAATGTGTCTCTCTGTTATAAGTTCGAGTAAATGCAGCTTTCACCTAACGAGAGGTGGAAGAAGGTTTGAGATGCTGTAAATAATCTAGACAAATAAGTATAATAGAGTATTGGATCTATTGCAGTTGAGAAGTTTTGTAACACTGGGTTTGTGCCACAAATGAATTTTGTTTAGACTTGGATTTGCATTCAAGTTCAATTCCACTTGAACCAGAATGCAATAAAATAGGATTCAAGTTACCTTAGGATCTAGCTTGGAGAAAGGATCAGGTCGATCTCCCCAGCTGCTGATCTCCATGATACAATCCACATCCTCTTTCATTAGATAATATGCATCCATCGTTTCAACTGCCTCTTGAACACCATTTGTTCCCTTAAGTGTCAGAGGCTGTACCAGGGTGTCTCGCAGATAAGGAAGATAATCCAAGTTTATAGCCCGCTTACTGGCTTGTGTTCTTTTGAGTTTAAAACACAAGTATAGATGTGAGAGGTTGGACAAAATTCAACAAATAGACAACAAATTAGAAACCATATTCATCTAAATTTGGTGTTGTTATCGAGTCAATATTCTTCCCAGGCTGATCAGATCATGATTTTAACTAGGCGTGGACTATGCACACCATTCAGCAAGATGCAAATCAGACTAGAAAACACCAAGCACTGAGCTGACCAACACTTGAACATGCATCACTCTTAATGAAGCTGTGCATTTGTCCACTTTCAATTGGCTTGCCCCCACTCAAAGTACTGACTCAATGCTAACTGCACTATTACACTGTTTGGCTGGTAACAAACCCAAGTTGCTTTATTTTTTAAGTATGCAAACCTAAACCCTAAGCACTGATGAGCTATCCCGCCACCAATGGATCACACAAATCACAAGCCATTTTGAACTGCTGCGCACACACATCCTTTTTCTAGCAGACATGGCCCCTACCTCACCATCCCCTTCCAAAGCTAGAGATACCAGGGCCAATTGCAATGCTGTCACTTCAAATTCAAGGTATTCAGCTAACTCAGCAATGATTGGAGATTGAATATGGACTTGCATAGCCCAATATCAAATTTCCTGAAAGTTTCTAGGAAATTCTTACAGTCAGTCATCTGTTTTAAAAAGAGACCTATATTAGTGGTATAAATAGCAACTCTGCTGAAATTCCAGCTCCATACCTTAGGCACATGTGCTTGGTAAGTTCTTGCACTATGCGATCGTGCTTGCCAGTGGATGAAAATTTTCCCAACCAACTTGGGAAACTTGGAAACTGCGACATATATCCCCTCATCAACTCACCAGGAATCACACTGGCATAAATGGCCTGCAAAGCAAGACAAGTGATTTCAATGGTCTGCAGAAATTCACTTAAACTTTTGTTATATTTTCACCATCATTCTTAATTCATTAGACATCCTACCAATTCTGTATTCCACTGGTTCATGACCTGGAGTTTAGAATGCCATTGCCATTAGAATTGTCAATGCTATAAGAGAGATAATTTGGGAAAGGCACTTTCTTTTCCTGTTCTCCCTTATCACATTTTGTTTCATTACATCCACTCTCAGCTGAAGCTCTCATAATTGACAAACACACCAACAAACAAAAAGCATACTGCCTCATTATTTCAGTCAAAAACATATTTAGAGATCCAGGGCTCTTCTTACACATTTGTTCTTTAAAATCTCATTTTCAAATCTGCAACCAATCCTTCAATTTAGTAATTTCTTACTCTTTAAATTGTTTGATCTATTTGTTTTTGGGCCACCATCTATATGCAGTAATCGTTCTGCTTTCAGTTTTTTCATATTTGTGAAATCAGAGTTTCTGCATAGATATTGATATGATATAGATATGATTCCTACAATCAAGGAAGCCAGAATTATGGCGGCACCTTGGCTGTAGCAGGCATCCCAACATTACAAGAATACACTTTCTCTATTTCATCAGCCATATAATCAAAAAAACAAGTTTGACCAAACAATATTAAATGATTAATTTTTGAACTTATTTTTAGTGCAACAATTACGTAGGCAATTTAAATACAGACCTTATAAGCAACAGTCAGGGAAAGAAAGATTGAAGTTTCCTTGTACAAAATAGGTCTAATCAAGCCAAATAGGTAAAATCGCAGCTAAATTTCAATCTTTATCTGCAGCCAAGTCAGGAAGTAAGAACTGCTGAAATGAAAGATTTATTTACAGACCTGTATTGATTTAGACAAATGCACGTGGGCCCCTTCATTTATTTCTATTTATGGTTAAATTGTAAATCAGTCAAAACTTAACTTGAAAGAAGTGAAATAAGTGCAAACCAGCACTTACGCAGAATATCCCAGAGGAGTAATTATTCCATACAGGCACCCGTTTAATGTACAGAAAAAACATCTAATATGTACAGAGCAAGCTTCCACAAGCAGCAAATGAGATAATGAGCTGATCTATTTTTGGGATGTTTGTTGGGGAGAAATGCTGGCCAGGAGACTGGAAAAACTCCTTGCGTTTATTTGAAAAACTGCACGAGTTTATTTAAACTCATTCCAATTATTCAAGTACATGTTAACATCTCAGCGAAGAACAATTAATTTCTTGTTGCAGTATTCCTTCAGCAAGCATCTGATCACATGATAAATTAATACCCTAGCGTGAGGCTTGAACTCATTTCTTTTTCATTATGTTCAGTGGGGTAAAACTGACATTTGGCATCAAATATTAGTTTATTAGTTACTTGGCAAGTAGCCTACAACTTGTGAAACAAAGTTTATTTCATACATTTCAAGTGAAGCACATTTTATATTCAACAACAGGTTTACAAAGTAACAGAAAAATATAAGAGAAACCACTCAACAACTCTCACCAGCACTGACCTGAGTAGGGAGCATGTTCCACATCTGCAGAGAACGAATTCGCTTATCAACAAGGTCCCCATCACAGATACTTTCTGCTGTCTTACTCAGAAGCATGAGGTGCTTCTTCATGTTTGCTCTAAAACATAAGCATAGACCAGCTACTAATAGCGTCAAGTGAAGCAAGATTCAGTAAAGGGCAACAAATGCACGAGGTAGTGAGAAAGGATAAATAAGAACAGCCAGGTCAAGTCAGCAGCTGTCTAACCCATAGGATACAAGTATTTAGACACAATCCAGTGTCTAATCCAAACCAGTGTTCAACATTGTGGTTTTACAGTGCATTCTGTGCAAAATGTATAGCAATTAATAGGAAATTTAACAAAGATTAGTTATTCACCTCACAACCCTCTGCCCAATTCCCTGAAGAACATGTTTGCTATGTTGTGGAAAAGTCCAAGTTGTAACACTCTATTTTTTCAGCTATTGTTATTCCAATCCCTCGCTACATAGCGTTCTAAACAGGATGATAAGATCCTGGAGGACTGTGCGTTATATAAATACATTAGTGATGTATAAACTTTATATATACAATTCTGTCCAGATGTGTATCTTCATCATGGTAAAGTGATTCAGGGGCCTATTAAAATCTCACTCATGCATTTCTTAAAACGTTTTAGAAATAATTAGATGGTGCTCAGGTAAAGATCCATCAGACTGTTTCTGCTGTATAACTGCCATTTGCATCATTCTATTGGTCTAGTGTTGAATCATCCAGATTTAATCTTTGTCTGCAGTTGAAAGGTCTCATTGCCAAATTACTTCAAGTCAAGAGATAATCAATTGGTTGTATTATTAAATCCAGAACTCCATATTCCTGGATTGTTTGGATTTTACTTTTTAATTCATTTAACTTCAGACAAATAATTAATGGTATCACCAGCTGAGGGAACACATGCACCCCAGCCTCACAGGACAAAGTTTTTACACAGAAACACAAAATTTAAGATGGGCAGCATGGTGGCACAATGGTTAGCACTGCTGCCTCACTGTGCCAGGGACCCAGGTTCAATTCCCAGCTTGGATCACTGTTTGTGTGGAGTTTGCATATTCTCGCCATTTGTGTGGATTTCCTCCCACACTCCAAAGATGTGTGGGATAAGTGGACTGGCCAGGATAAATTGCTCCTTAATGTCAGGGGTCTAAGTAGGGTAAATGCATGGGATTACGGCGATTGAGTCTGCTCCATCCAGATTCTATGAGCCAAATGGCCTTCCTCAGCACTGTATGATTCTATGAAATGTGTAATGAAATGTGAAATGAGTTCTTACCACCCCAATCCAACGCCGGCATCTGTACATCTATGAAATATGCCATAAAAGATGTTACACACAAGTAAAACAAGGAGACACAGTCACAACGTACCCAGCAGCTGCTGGCTTCACATGCAGGTAGTTTTCTTGCACAAAAAGTGGTCCTATTGAGTAATCATGAAAGAAGAGGTCTGATTTGTCTATAAGACTCATGTGGGCAGCTTCCTCCCCAGCAGCAAACACTTTTCTCACAACATCAAAGGGACCCTGGAATCAGGAGATTAACTTTTTTGTAAGCACTGTTTCTACAGATTTTTCAGTACAAGCAAAATAGTACATTTATCTAATGGAATATCCAAAGGGATTTACTTTATACTTATCAAAGTCCAAGCCTTATTCAGAATAATAGGATTACCACCTATCACCTACACTGATTTAATGCAATAACTATACCAAGCAACACAGAACAGTGCGATTTTTCCAAAAGATCTATTTTTCTATTTAAATCCTGCTTGCCTTTTGCAAAATTTCCAGCATGTACTTCATACTGAAAGCACTACATGGGGAATTCCAGCTTTTAACATCAATAAAACATCAATAAATTAGACTCACCAGATTATAAACGAACAAGAACAAATATGCTCAATCACTGCTATAATACAAATTTATGAATGTTGGTGCGAAGCCCAAAACTTGATAAATAATTCTATTTCGATAATAAGTGCAACAACAAGAAACAAAATATTGTCTAAATGACAGCCTCACTAGTTTAATATCTTTCTTGGTCTTGCTGCCATTTTCTTTTGCTTGATCGTAAGTTAAAGTCTTGTTTTCCGCACTCCACATACTGAGATTGTGCAGAATCTGGAAAATTAAAGACAAAAATTACAAAGTAAGTCAGAGTATACGAACACTGCAAGGTTCTTGCTGGATTTGTAGATATAGTTTACACTATAAGAAAACCAAACAGGTCATAGGCTACATTTCAAAATTAAAATAGCGTTCTGATGTGGTTCATGGATGCCATTGGCTAGGCAGCATTTACTGCCCATCCCTAGTTGCCCTTAAGGTGCTGGTGAGCTGCCTTCTTGAATCGCTGCAATCCATGTTCTGTGGGTTGGCCCACAATGCCATCAGGGAGGAATTCCAAGATTTTGAGCCAGTGACTGCGATGGTATGGCAATATATTTCCAAATCAGGATGGTGAGTGGCTTCAATGGGAACTTGCAGGGGTAGTGCTCCCATGTATCTGCTACCCTTGCCCTAGATGAAAGTGGTCATGGGTTTGGAAGGTGCTGCTTAAGGATCTTAAATTGAATGCTACAGTGCATATTGTAGATAGTACACACTGCCTCTACTGAGGGTCATGGTGGAGGGAGTGGATGCTTGTAGATGTGGTGCTAATCAAGCAGGCTGTTTTGTCCTGGTTGATAAGACCATAAGACATAGGAGCAGAATTAGACCACTCAGACCATCGGTTCTGCTCTGCCATTCAATCATGGCTAACTTTTCTCATCCCCATTCTCCTGCCTTTTCCACATAACGCTCGATCCCCTTATTAATCAAGAACCTATCTCTGTCTCAAAGACACTCAATGACCTGATCTCCACAGCCTTCAGATACAAAGAGTTCAGATTCACCACTCTCTGGCTGAAGAAACTCCTCCTCATCTGTTTTAAATGATCATTTCTTTAGCCTGAGGTTGTCCCCTCTAGTTCTAGTTTTCTCTAGCAGTGGAAACAACATCTCCATACGTAGGCCTCACAGTATCCTGCAAGTAGTTTCAATAAGATTCCCCTTCATCTTTCTAAACTCCAACAAGTACAGACCCAGAGTCTTCAACCGTTCCTCATAACAAGCTCTTCATTCCAGGCATCATTCTTGTGAACCTCCTCTGGACTCTTTCCAAGGCCAACACATCCTTACTTAGATACAGGGCTCAAAACTGCTCACAGTACTCCAAATGGGGTCTGACCAGAGCCTTACATAGCCTCAGAAGTACATCCCTGTTTTTATATTCTAGCCCTCTCAACATGAATGCTAACATTACATTTGCATTCCTAACTGCCAAATGAACATACACATTAGCCTTAAGAGAATCTTGAACAATACTCCCAAGTCCCTTTGTGTTTCTGACTTCCTACGCATTTTCCCATTTAGAAAATAGCCTATGCCTTCATTCTTCCTTCCAAAGTGCCCAATCTCATACTTTCCCACGCTGTATTCCATTTGCCACTTTTGTCCATTCTCCTAATCTGTCTAAGTCCTTCTGTAGCACCCACTTCCTCAATACTCCCTGTCCCTCTACATATCTTTGTATCATCTGCAAACGTAGAACATAGAAAGACAACAGCACAAACAGGCCCTTCGGCCCACAAGTTGTGCAGATGATATCCATACCTATTAGGCTTACCTATAACCCTCAATTCTATTAAGTTACATGTACTCATCCAGAAGTCTCTTAAAAGATCCAATCAAATTTGCCTCCACTACCACTGACAGCAGCTGATTCCACTCACCCACCACCCTCTGAAAAACTTACCCATAGACATTTCCTCTGTACCTACTCCCCAGCACCTTAAACCTGTGTCCTCTCGTAGCAAGCATTCCAGCCCTTGGAAAAAGTTTTGAGAACTCACTATCTACACCTCCCAACATCTTATACACTTCTATCAGGTCACCTCTCATCCTTTGTCTCTCTAAGGAGAAAAAAAATCGAACTCCCTCATAAGGCATGCCACCCAATCCAGGCAACATCCTTGTAAATCTCCTCTCACCCTTTCAATAACTTCCACATCCCTCCTGTAATGAGGCGACCAGAACTGAGCACATATTCCAAGTGGGGTCTGACCAGGATCCTATAAAGCTGCAACATTATCTCCTTACTCCTAAACTCAATCCCTCAATTGACGAAGGCCAGTACACCATATGCCTTCTTAACCATACCCTCCACCTGCGAGGCTGATTTAAGAGTCCTATAGACCAGGACCCCAAGGTCCTTCTGATCCTTTACACTGCTAAGAGTCTTATTCTTGATATATTGCTCCATCCCATTTGACCTGCCAAAATGGACCACTACATATTTATCTGGGGTGAAGTCCATCTGCCACTTCTCCGCCCAGCCTTGCATCCTATCGATGTCACGCTGCAACCTCTGACATCTCTCCAAACTGTTTACAACACCAACCTTCGTGTCATCAGCAAACTTACCAACCCATCCCTCCGCTTCCTCATTGAGGTCATTTATGAAAATGACAAACAGCAAGGGTCCCAGAACAGATCCCAGGGGCACTCCACTGGTGACCAACCTCCATGCCAAAAAAGACCCATCTCTCTGCCTTTTGCAGGCAAGAAAACTTAACAGTGCCTTCAGTTCTCCCCTCCAAATCGTTAATGTATATTGTGAAAAGTTGTGATCCCAGCAATGATGCGAGAAACACTACTAGTCATCGACTGCCTTCTTGAGGAAGACCCCTTTAGCCCCACTCTCTGCCTTCTGCCAGTCAACCAATCCTCTATCCATGTCAGAGTTTTAACCTTAACACCATGGGCACTTAACTTATTTAACAGTCTCCTCTGTGGCACCTAGTCAAAAACCTTAGGAAATCTAAATAAATCACATCCACTGCTTCTCCCTTATCTAACTTCGTTATCTCCTCAAAGAGCTCTAACAGATTTGTCAGACATGACCTCCCCTTGAGAAAGTCATACTGATTCATAAACTGCCATCTCGTCTTTAATAATGTACTTTAAAATCTTGCCAATGACTGTAATTAGACTAACCAGCCTATAATTTCTCATCTGATGCCTTCCTTCCTCCTTAAACAATGGTTTACATTCACTACTTTAGTCCTCTGGTACTCTCCCTGCATCCTGCAATTCCTAAAAGATCATCACCAATGCCTCCACAATTTCCTCAGCTATCTCTTTAGAACCTTGGGGTGTAGTCCATCCGGTCCAGGTGATTTATCCAACTTCAGACCTTTCAGTTTTCCCAGAACCTTCTTCTTAGTCTTGGCCACTACACTCACCTGTGCCCCCCAACTCTCCTGAAGCTCTGGCATCCCACTGGTGTCTTCCAACGTGGAGACTGATACAAAGTAACTATTCAGTTCCTGTACCATTGCTTTGCTTCCTATTATTACTTCTCTAGCCTTATTTTCCAGTGATCCAAAAGTTATTTTTGCCTCTCTCTTACCTTTTATATATTGAAAAAACCTATTTTCTTTTATATTACTAGCTAGCTTATACTTATATTTCATCTTCTCCCTCCTTATTGCTTTTTTAGTTGCCCTCTGCTTGCTTTTAAAGGCTTCCCACTATTCCTTGCACTTTGTACATTTTTGCTTTTATGCTGTCCTCAACTTCCCTCGTCAGCCATGGATGCTTCATCCTCCTCTTGTCACGTTTCCTCCTCCTTGGGATGAATTTCTGTTGTGTCTCATGAATAACTCTCAAGAACTCCTGCCAGTGCTGTTCCACTGTCTTTCCTGCTAGGCTTCCTTTCTAATCAACTCTGACCAGCTCTTCCTTCATGTCTTTGTAGTTACACGTAGTAGAACGTGGAACATAGAACATTACAGCGCAGTACAGGCCCTTTGGCCCTCGATGTTGTGCCGAACAGTGGAACCAATCTAATGATCCTCTAATCTAAACTATTCCAACGTTATCCATATGCCTATCCAGTGACCATTTGAATGTCCTTAAAGTTGGTGAATCCACAACTGCTGCAGGCAGGGCATTCCACACTCTTACTACCCTCTGAGTAAAGAGCCTAGCTCTGATATCCATCTATAATTACCACCCCTCAATTTAAAGCCACGTCCACTCGTGTTAGCCATCACCATCCGACGCAAAAGGCTTTCACTGTCCACTCTATCTAACCCTCTGATCACCTTATATGTCTCAATTAGGTCACCTCTTAACACCTTCTCTCTAACGAAAA
Organism: Sphyrna mokarran; assembly: GCA_024679065.1. NCBI lineage: Eukaryota > Metazoa > Chordata > Chondrichthyes > Carcharhiniformes > Carcharhinidae > Sphyrna > Sphyrna mokarran. Next base: position 87,648,796 of record JAGIQG010000001.1, on the reverse strand, counting down.
TAACCTCAAGTCCCTCAGCCTTTCCTCATAAGACCTTCCCACCGTACCAGGCAACATCCTAGTAAACCTCCTCTGCACTCTTTCCAATGTTGCCACATCTTTTTCATAATACTAATAAGTAGTGCCAAGCTTCTTGAATGTTGCTGGAGTTCCACCCATCCAGACAGGTGGACAGTATTCCATCACACTCCTGACTTGTGGATGGTGGATAGGCTTTGGGGATTCAGGTAGTGAGCTACTCGCCATAGTATTCCTGGCCTTTAACTTGCTCTTGTAGCCACATAAACTGTGTTTACGTGGCGAGGCCAATTGAATTTCTGGTCAATGATAACCCCAAAGATTTTGACAGTAGGAGATTTGGTGACGATGGTAGCATTGAAAGTAGTCTGCCTTGGAGACCTACATAAGTTGCATACAACAGAAAATCAGGGAAGTAAATTGATTGAAGTTTATGCTCTGCCCAATAGCATTAAAACAAGAAATCTACACTGTTAGAGAAGAGATCTGATGTCCAAGTACACAAATCACTAAAGTTGACAATTAGGTACAAAAAAAATCAAAAAGGCTAATATTATTTATTGATAGTTGAAATAAAAAGGAGACAAAATTAAGATCTAGTTGATGAGAGCTCTTTTGGAATACTGCATCAGTTTTGAGCATCATAACTCAAGATAGTTAATAATGACCTTGGTTGGCACAGATTCATTAGAAAGCTATCGGAGCTTGAAGAATTAAATTGTGGGGACAGATTGCATAAACTCGGTTTGTATTCCCTTGAGCAAAGATGATGGTTGATCTGATCAAGGTGTTTAAATTGCAGCAATTTGATGGGATAGATACAGAGAAACTATTTTCTCTGGTGAAGGAATCTCTAGAAAAATGGGACACAAATTCATTATTAATGTTAGGCTAAGAAAGAAGTCTCACAACACCAGATTAAAGTCCAATAGGTTTATTTGGAATCACGAGCTTTAGGAGCTCGTGTGAGCAGCACTCCAGAAGCTTGTGATTCCAAATTCATCTGTTGGATTTTAATCTGGCATTGAGACTTCTTACTGTGCCCAGCCCAGTCCAACACCAGTATCTCCACATCAAGGCTATCTGGGAATGAAATCAGGCAATTCTCCCTCCCAAAAAGTGCTTCCAAGACCAAGCTTGGCAGATATTTTATTAGATATAGCTATCAAAGGTTACAGAGCAAAGATGGGTAAATGGAGTTGAGACAAATTCAGCATGATCCAACACGTGCAAAACTTGTTCAAGAGTCTGCATACGTTCTACTTTTGCTCCTAATAATATTTGCACAAGCTAATTCAATGATCCTCAGTCCTGTGACCCCAGCTTTTTTTTTAAAGAGGGGACCCTGCCTTTGCTTTAAACTTCTCAGTATTTTATTTCTTTCCATTTTCAATTAGTTCTGGGAATAATATACAAGGTGAGGTAATAGCAACTACTAAAACAGCAAGATGCACCTTGTATTAGGCTGTTAAACAAAACAAGATCAAAAAGGACGCAGACAATAATTAGTAACATTGATTCAAGTTGAGTAAAAGATGTTCAAATTGAGGTGATGAGGACATACCTGTAAAACCAGGTGGTCTGTAACCTATCATTTAACATTTAGAATCTCACAAATACAAATATGTCATTAATTTCTAGTGCTGTGCCAAAGTTTTAGTTCACTAACCTGTCTGATATCCTGATTAGCTGCAAGTATAATTTCATTCATAGCTGGTGGGGGAATCTTCAAGCCTTCTTTAAAAGCAACTGTCATCATTGCACCCTGAAAAAAAAAGCAGCTTACAGAAGTTAGCAGAGGCTCAAATGTTTTAACATTGCTGCAGAAATGACACAGACTGTAGCAATTACTATTTTCATATTGCTTATTGTTGTGTTTGTAGACAGTGATAACTGCAAGTTGCTATAAAGTAACTATTCTATGAAATATAATGCTGCTGTAGTCTATAACTTAAGACAACTGCTAAATCAACCAGACCTAGGCAGTCTATCGAATACATTGCTAACTAGTTCCCAATGCTCAATTCACTCAGTATTGCACCCAAGCATGAATGAGTGGCAGAAGTTACATCCAGTCTTCCTGCCAACATGGCAAGAAGGAACAAAACATCTGAAGAATGGGAGTGAGGGTGACTTTGGAAGCATAACTTATACAAAAGAATCAATATTTGGGTGGATAAATAATCTGAGTCATAGTTGACATGGATGACACTCCATGTCATTCAGTTCAACCAATACACAAATTTAAACAACTAGGAAACCACGCAGTAGCAAAAACAGTCATTTGACACAACAACAACAGACAACTATTCAAATCCCACCTTGATTTGTTCTACTCGAGGCCGCTGGAAGCGGAGGTCAAAGCAGTAATTGACCAAAGAGCGGATCTTGGGATGATTTCGGTCATTACACATACAGATTATAGGAATCTTGGTTCGTTTAATGAGAGAAATCAGTTCCTGAAAAAGATTAAAAATACATCCAACATTTACAACCAAGTTCCTTTTAATGTAATTACAGCAGGCACTCTGAACTGGCCCTATGACATAATGAGACCAAGAGGAGAGAAAGAAATCACAACCAGGAGAGACAATGATATAGTCATAATGTCACTAGGCCAGCAATCCAGAGGTTCAGGTTAATCCTCTAGGTGTAAGAAAATGCTGTTTCAACAGTCAACATGTCGCCTAGTTTCAAAGTGTGGAGATGCTGGTGTTGGACTCGGGTGGATACAGTAAGAAGTCCAACAAGTGAATATGGTAGCACAAACTTTCAGAGTGCTGCTCCTTCATCAGGTGAGTCCAATTGAGTTTCAAAACGATCAATTCACCTATTATATCCTATTTAACTGTAATCAGTGTAGGACACTATTACTATGTGATTGCCTCTTTGTACCTTGTTGCATCACTACTGGACAAGTGAATAATGCCACATTGCAAAGTTCTGTTTGGAGTAACGCTCCAAAAGCTAGTGGCGTTTGCTACCAGATAAAACTGTTGGACTTTAAAGTGGTGTCGAGAGACTTCTTACAGCATGGTTTACTTGCAGACTATTATCATGAACTTAGTTCTGGTCAAAGACAGCCCAACCCAGCAATTAATGCTCTTCAGTTTTGAGCTCACTACCAAAAAAGCCCACTGCATGAAGAGAATAGCTGTGGACTTCAAGCCTTCAGTCTTACATCCTAAATTAGTTCAATCTTTTAATATGTATGCCTTAAAAAGCAGTCACTTCATCTACTGTTTTAATTTTGTAAGTTCAAAAACCAAGTTGTAGTTAGTTGTGCAAGTAGTTTTTTTCTTGTTGCTCATGAAAATGCACCAATTAAATGTATCAAGTGCATCTTGATACCTTGGCTGGAGTTCTCCAGTCTCATGTCCTACTAACAGCAAGAATGAAGAATTTGGCACTCAGCAGATCTCCTTTCACAGCAGCAGATCTGGAGAATGCCATCTACACACAAGGTTGAAGAATTTCAGCCCTTATCTTTATACACTAATTTTATACATGCTTTCTGTATATTTTGCAATTTCTGTATTAGCTTTAGGGCTGTTTGTCACTTTGCTATTTTTAAAATCAACTTGTACCAATCATCAAGTCACCCTAGATATCAACAGCTAAGCAGCTTTTTCAGTGAAAACATTGATAAGCACCTGTCTTAATGAATTCTACAGGACATGACTTTTTTTTTAATTACTTCATGGGATGTGGGCATTGCTGACAAAGTCAGCATTTTTGCTCACCCTTACTGCCTTTAAACAGAGTTTAAAGTTTTCCCAAAGGTAGTGTAATCTATAAGTAGAAAGCACAGGTTTAAGGTGAGAGGGAAGATACAAAGGTGTCCAGATGAGCATTTTTTTTTTTCCACAGAGGGTGGTGAGTGTCTGGAATGAACTGCCAGAAACAGTTATAGAGGCGGGTACAATTTTGTCTTGTAAAAGCATTTAAACAGTTATATGGGTAGGATGGGCATAGAGGGATATGGGCCAAATGTGGGCAACTGGGACTAGCTAATGGTAAAAACGTGGACGGCATGGAGAAGCTGGACTGAAAGGCCTGTTTCCATGGTGTAAACCTCTGAGTGGCTTGCTAGGCCAGTTCAGTGTCAAACACATTGATGTGGGTCTGGAGTCACATGCAGTCCACGTAAGGATTGAAGATTTTCCTTCCTAAAAGGATATCAGTGAACCAGCTGGGTTTTTAACAGTGATAATTGTTACGGTCACCATTACTTAGACAAGCTTTCAATTCCAGACTTAAACGTATAATGAGAGGAGCAGTCGGCCACTCGAGCCTGCTTTGTCATTCAATAAGATCGTGGCAAATGTGATTGCAACTTCTGTCTATTCCAATAACCTTTCACCCTCTTGTTAATCAAGAATCTATCTAGCTCTATATTAAGTATATTCAAAGACTCTCGAACTGAAGACAGTGGAAGCAGGCAGAGTCAACCCTCTGGGGAAAAGATTTCTTCTCATCTCCAGCTTAAATGACCAACTGTTATTTTTTTTTGAAAGGATGACCCGTTATTCTGGATTCTATGGCAAGAGGAAACATCCTCTCCCCAGCACATCTTTGGAGCACCCCTTGATTACACTGCTCTGGAGCTCAGATGTTACTACCCAATATTTTATTGTTCGAAACAACATCCTACAACTACAATGATAAACAGCAGTTCCTGCTTTAACAACCATCAAGCACTTATATGTAAGCAAGATGTGATAGTTCGTTTAGTGTTCCCTGGCTAGATTTTATTTAAACAAATAAGCTTCTACACTAAATGAAACAGTCAAACTGTTACCTGTATCCCACCCCTGTCCTCATTGCCAGCCATCCCGTCCACCTCATCCATGATCAGTAGATGTTTGGTGCTTACAGGTGAAGCCCCTGAAATTTAAAAAAAAAAATCACAAATAAAGAAGAAAGTCTTGTCAAACTGAACAGCTGTGTACTGGCAAAACTAATCTGGACCCACTACACACAAGCACCTACCAGAGTAGAATCCTTTGATGCTGGTGTTGTTCAGTGACTCTGCTACCACTTCCTTCAGTGAGTTTTTGCTGCGAGTGTCACTGGCATTAAGTTCAACATAGCTGTATCCCAGGTCCTTACAGAAACAAAAATACAACCCGTCGTCAATATTGCTTTAAGAAAATGAGATATAGGAAATAACAATGAAGGATTAAGGCTCCTTTGAAGGACATCAAATTCATATAATAGAAAGGTTAGGCAAATAAAGGAACAAGGGAACTGGGGTTAGGTGACATCAAACTTGGAACTGTGGGGTAGGAGATTTGTTTAAAAAGTGAAGAAATTGAGAGGAATCAAGTTCCTCTACTCAGATGCAAATGACTAACTGATGCATTCGATGAGTGCAAGAATTATATTAACTTGAACAACTTACATTTGTAATAGTATCATTTATATAAAGAAAAGTTCATGTTTGACAGAGGCGTTACAAAACAATGACAACAAGCTACATGAGATATTAGTCAAAGAGGTAGATCCCAAGGAGTCTTAAAGGAGGAAAGCGAGGCACAGAGGCGTAACAAGGGTATTTCAGAATTTGGGGCCTATGCACCTGAAGGCACAGCAACCAATGGTAATTAAAATCATACAAGTGACCTGAATAAGATAATTTTGTGGCTGGCGGAAGTTTGGGGGTGGTGGGGGAAAAGATATGGAAAGGTTTCAAAACAAGGATGAGAATTTTAAAATTAGGATGTTGCTTAATCAGTGCTAATATTGGTGAGTGAGCATAAGGGTGATCAGGGAATGGATCTGATGTAAGTTAAGATACGGGAAGTGGCTTGGATGACCTCAAGTTTATGTAAGGTAGAATATAAGAAACCAGCAAGGAGTGTGCTGGAATAGTCAAGTCTAGAGGTAACAAAGGCAGGAATGAAGGTTTCAGCAGCAGATGAGTCAAGATACAGGCAATGTTGATTGTCTATGCTAAATTGACCCTAGCGTCACCAGGATTAGTGGGGTAAATACGTGGAGTTACGGGAATAGAGTCTGGGTGGAATTGTGGTCAGCGCAGACATAATGAGCCAAATGGCCTCCTTCTGCACTGTAGGGATTCTGCAATTCCTAATATTTAATTGGAGTCTGCTATCCAGTACTGGAGTTGGATATATAGTGTGATAAATAAAGTAAAAGTGGATGAGTTGAAAGGGGTGGTGGTCAGGCAGAGCTTGCTGTCATCAAGGTAGATCTGAAAACTAGTGTTGTGCATTCAGTTGATATCACCAAAGGACAGCATGTGGATAAGAAACAGGATGGGATAAGAAGTGATCCTTGAAGACCCGAGGTAGCAGAACAGGTGCAGCGACAGAAACCATTGCAAGTGATTCTCAAGCTACTTCCATTATAGCAATTCAATTCATTGTCAGACATTTCCTGAAATGAGAGTCCAGAGAGATGTTTTGCAAAGTTTGCATTTAGTTTGGATGGATGTATTCAGTGTCCAATTAGTTGATTATTATTCTCTGAATACGAAAAGCAGTTTCACTTGTGGTTTCAGAACTAGTCTTTCAAATTCTTCTCTACTCTTGAGGAGATCTCATTAATTGTTTAATATGATAGGTTTGGATAAAGTAAATAAAAAGGGTCAACAGCTGGAGCGCAGAGATTTCAGAAACTGATGAACTGGAAGTAACATGAGGAAAAATATTCTTTTACCCAACAACTGAGACTGCATTACCTGACAGGACAGTGATATAGATTCACTGGGAATCTTCAATGGGAAATTGGGATAAACATTTGGGGAAAATATTACCTTCGCCTATAGACAAAGACTTAAAAATGGTATTCGTTTAGATCGTTCTTTTTCAGCTGGCGTAGACTTGATGGGCTGGAAGTTCTTCTCTGTTCAGTAAATTTGCTATGTTTCTAATCTCGAGTGCAGTATGATTTGCAAACTAGAAGATTATTGAATGTAGAATTCTGTTCAATGGTTCCACTGAGTGCTGATTGGAAGATTGCACAATCTATTTGTAAATATACATCAATACTTCTATATTTTCTCTACTATGCCTGTCTGTTCAGTGCTTGAAATCATCCATTAAATATGATACACTGCTGAGTGTGCGGGGCAGGGGAGACGGTGTGACAGGTCATAATTGAACATAAAAGCGCTGAGATAATTTGAGATTGTGACGTGTGTTTCAGCTTGAAGATTAATTGCACTTAATGTTGATAACATTAATCCATTGCTGCAATTACAATGCTGACAGGAAGCTGCAGCATTGATTGTGGTCAGTCATTCAGTATCTTCCTTTATACTGCCTGGTGGAGACTACTATGGCTTTTCTCAGGAGAGTTCTGGGCACTCAGGCAATTGCAGCTTTTATTCTAGTAATGAAGAATGCAAGCAACAAGATCAGTGCTGTAAAAATAAATGAACTGCAGGGGCTTTAGAAGTGAAGGCTAATTGGCACTTTCTAAATCATAGCTGGAATGAGTAATGAGAGATGACTTGCTATCAAGTTGTATCTTTGAGATTTATAACAAAATAATGCTGTTACTGCAAACTGCAAAGCCTGTATTATAAATGCACCACATGTTAATCATGGAAGGGAAAGGCACTTTATTCTAGTGCTGATGTGCTCTTACCTTACAGACTAGAGTGGCTGTGGTTGTTTTACCAACACCAGGAGGACCAGAGAGCAAAGCAGCTTTGAAACCTGAACCATCGTCCTTCCCACCAAATTTAGCAAATTTTGCTGTACAAAGAGACATTTAAAAAAGTAACTGCACACTACATATTATACAGCCAAAACCGTGCAGTTTATTCCTAAGAGAAAACATACAAAGTCTATTTTTGTACATTGTAAGTGACCTTGAGATTCCCTTGCTAGTAATTATTTGGTGATTTCTGCTTTGACTGAACTCAAAGAACCAGCTGGCAAAAGAACCAGAGGGGAGATTGGCAGAATTTTTATTAAGCAGCAAGTTTTGCTGGATCGGCATTTCCTGAAAAATTGCTGGAAGCAGATTCAACAATTTTCAAAAATGAGTTTAAAGTATCATTTAGAGGGCTATTGGGAAAGAGAAATGGGAGTAAGATTGATTAAATAACCCCTAAGGAGCCAGTGCAGACATGATGGACTGAATGGCCTCCTTCTGTGCTGTTGAATGTTACACATGCCTATCATGAATCAATGTACATTGTTAGCTAAAATTAAGCTTCTGTATTGAGAAAAACCGTGTGAAAAAGATTAGATTCTGATGCCAGCTGGAATCCATGAAACTAAAAATAAAAATATTTCTGATAGAGAAATAAAATTGATTTAGAGGGAAAAATGATTAGATGATTGTATTGTTAAAAACATGTGACAATTATGCTCACGAGAAATAGAAGGATTGCTAAAACTTCAAAGGCAGTTTAAAAAGGAAGAGGAGGAGAGGTCAGGTCTTGATTTTATGATTCAATAATTATGTCACGTGAACAGAAGACCATAAATCATAGGAGCAGAATTAGGCCACTCAGCCCATTGTGTCTGCTCCACCATTCAATCATGGCTGATATTATTCTCACCCCCATAACCCCTGGTCCCTTTATTAATCAAGGATCTAGCTATCTCTCTCCTAAAGAGGCTCAATGATCTGGCTTCCACAGCCTTCTATGGCAGAGAGTGCCAAAGATTCACCACTCTCTGGGTGAAATTCCTCCTCATTTCTGTAAGCTAGAGGAATAGCATCTCATCTTCTGGCTAGGCACTTTACAGCCTTCTGGTCTCAACATTGAATTCAACAAGTGACAAGCAGAGTATAAAAGTCAGTAAAGAACGAATGAATGCTTTCACCCAACAAGTCTCAACACCTCTCCAGTCACTCATGGCAATCACAGAAGTGTAACACACCTGACCCTTTATTCTTCTATGCAAGGTCCAAAACATTCATTCCAGATTAAGCAGTGTTTCACTTGCACCTCTTTCAATTTATGGTATTGCACTGGCTGCTTCCAACGTGGCCTCCCTTATATTGGAGAGACCAAGTGTAGACTGGGTGATCACTTTGTTGAGCACCTTCGGTCTACGTGCAATCAGGACCCTGACCTTCCGGTTGCTTGTCATTTTAACACTCGATCCTGCTCCCATGCCCATGTCTGTCCTTGGCTTTCTGCAATGTTCCAGTGAAGCTCAATGCAAATGGGAGGAACAGCATCTCACCTTCCAGTCAGGCACTTTACAGCCTTCAGTCTCAACATTGAATTTAACAACTTCAGATGATTTGCTGTACCCTAACTCAGCTCCCTTTGGTTTCATTCTATTTCATTTAATTTTTAATCCGTACTCTACTTTTTCTTTATTGTCTTTCTTCATTTTTCTTACCCCCCCCAACTCCCTCATCTTTTCGCCCTTCCCCCCAATTCCCCTTCTCTACGTTCTACCACTTCTGTGCCATTTGGCCAATCACACCCTTTATTCTCTTTGTGGACATCTATTAACAGAAACCAGGGGAAAAGACTTATGACTCATCTTTCATTCCCTCAATCTGCAGTATAAATATCTCTCACTTTCTATCCCTTTAAGCTTTGACAAAGGTCATCTGAACTCGAAATGTCAGATTTTTTGTCTCTTTACAGATGCTGCCAGACCTGCTGAGCATTTTCTTTTTTTGGCTTCAGATTCCAGCATCCGCAGTAATTTGCTTTTTTCCAACAACTCAAATGGGAGGCCCGGAAAGGCCACAGTACAGAAGAGCTGACAGATTGATCATGCATAAGGACACAGGTTCTCTGAGAAAGGGATATATTCAGCCTTCTGATATTAAACGATAAGTAAACTTGGAAGAAACCAGAGTCTCAATCTCACTCTATTTACAGGTCAGACCAAAATGAGACAAACATCCAGACAACACAAAAGCAAAATCCTGCTGATGCGAGAAATGACAGAAAAATGCTGGAAATACTCAATAGGTCTGGCAGCATCTACGGAGAATGAATCTGAATTAAATTTTACTTGTAAATTATCCAAACCCTAGAAAAAGTTTATATTTTTCTTTCTTTCTCCACAGATGCTGCCAGACCTGTTGAGTACTTTCAGCACTTTTCATTTCAAACACCCAAATGAATTTGACAGTGACTTGAGTCATGTAATACACATCAACAGGTCAAAACAGGCTAGTTATAATGGGATAACAACTGTACAGGAAACGTGTAGATTGTGGAACAGAACATCCAGAGTGGCAGGAGGGACTGCTACACATTTTGTCAGTTTACTGCAATTCCATTCACTGGTTTGCAGATTGAAGGCAAAGATCCAGGTAGTATAGAAAAGTGGGAGAGTCCTGAAGAACATTCTGAGAAGAGGTACAGCTAATGAGAATTTTCCTGCGCGTTGTTCCTCTCTCCCTACCACCTACCATCTTAAGTAGAGAAGGCAAGCAGTTTCATATGTAAAATAGCTCCTCAAGAAAGAGGAGGCTACTACCCTCCATTCAGCTGCTTCAAGCAAACTTAGAACAAAAAGACACGTAAACAGCTGTACTTTGACCGTGGATGATTTAGTCTAGGTTTTTAAAGGTAACGGTAATGTCGTCCTAGTCCCAGATGACTATAGGCTGTTTTCCCCTTTCAGCAGGACAGGGACAGCTGACGAGTGGTGATTTAACCCGAGGAACATCATACCTCAGGTGTGAGGCCAGGTTGAGAAGGCTCACCTTCATGAATAACCTCAGCTGATACCAGAATTGAACCTACATTGTTGATATTGCTCCGCATCGACCCACAGTTTAAGTGGACAGAAAGCATCAATGCAGGTACATTAACTGCAGGATTCAGATCAAGAATCAGAAGAATGCACCAGTGAAGAACACAGGATAAGTAACAAGGTGCAAGTGGAGTTGGCAGAGAAGCAGAAACTGTCTGGAGGTCAACTGAATGACCCCCTTCAGATTCCTCTATCCTAAAAGAGATTGAAGATTTTCTTGGAAATAACCCAAACAGGATCCAGTATCCCTACAAGCTTATTCTATCTGAATCCACAAAGCATAGAAATGGGTAGAACTATATCCTGATGTGGGGTCTCAATGTAATGCTGTACTACACCAGGCTGAGCTATTTTGTGTGCATGTGCGTGTGTGTAGGTGGAAATACATTTGATTTTACAACCCATGAATCAAACAAAATGTTCATCCTTGCAACCATCATTCCCCACCTGCATGATCTCGCCCCCCTCTCTCTATGATCACCTGCAGCTTGACAATCCTCCAAGACCTCTGCATTCCTCCAATTATGGCCTGTATGCATTCCCAATTTCTCACCTACCAATGGCAGCCAAACCTTCACCCAAACATATCGCTCCTCCTTCAAAAGGCCCTTTAAAATCTAACTCAAATAAGCTTTAGCCACTCCTGCATTGTGAAGAAAGCTTTGTAACGTTTTACTAAGGTTCCACCTCAATACAAGCACATGCATACAAATACATGACATGAGAATATTTATTACAGAAATTTGTTTGTGCAGATACAATGTACAGATATATTTCTTCATCGCTGTTATCTTTTCTACTGTCAAGTAACTGCAAAGATTTGAATTGTCCCATCTTCAAAAACAGGACAGACTGCACAACACCAAATATTAACCAACTCTGACTGAACAGATATTGCATCAATATGTCATTCTCACCTACAGGTTTGCTGTCGCCAGAGTTGTTCACATGCCACTTTTTTAACCAACGGACCAACTTATTTGCACAGCTCTGCTCCCCTTGTTGTCCTATAATATTCTTCAGTGCTGTGGGTTTGTACTTGTCCACCCACAGCAAACTCTGTTCTTCCTTCGCTAAAGTCCGAGTCTGAGGTTCACACTTCGGTGAGAGCTGACTGGTAGAAGGTTCTGCTTTGAACGAAATACTCCTCTTCGTACATCTCAAAGATTCTCCAGTCTCAGGGCTGTTCTTTTTACCTTCAATATGTCTCTTTGACGTTGGTGAAATTTTCTTGCTGTGTTCGCCTTTCTCTGCAACCTCTCCAGCTTCTCTTGCACTCGATTTTTTGACCTGCAATTTTAAAAATGAAAATAAAATTTGTCTGTATAAAGTCAAAACAATTTAAATTAACACATGATACTTTGAAGAAGTCTTTTTGCACCATTTGAATAGAAGTGCTTATTAACTTAAATAGAATCAAAAAATAATTCGTTGTACAAAAATGACAGTATTTCACACCAATTAAATGCTTTTGAAATGCCACCATTGTGACAGCCAATTTACCCATTCCAAGGTTGCTACAAACAATTGAAATATCTATTCATAACTGGTACCTAGCATGATTCAGCTCATTTGTGATAAAGATCCTAGAATGCATTAAAAATAGGCAGCTGTAAATACCATCAAACTTTGTATTGTTAAATTTTATGGCTGAGCTGTCTAATAAATTTGGACATGCCCCAATGTGCATTTGTTTCCTCTGGTAGCAGATTTACATCAAGCTTAGGATGTTGCAAACCTGAAATGTACTTAAAAATCTTAATTAAAATGTGTCTGAATCTCAACTTAAATCAAAAAGGTCATGTCTCATCAAAAAACTGTAACCAGCCTAATTTCAAATTACCAAGTAGCAATATTAAAAGGGGAACACATTTGGTGAACGTGAGCAACTTTCTGGTTGGTATGAAAAGGTTAAACAGCACAGTGATATAGTGGTTAGCACTGCTGCCTCACAGCACCAGGGACACGGGTTCAATTCCGACCTTAGATGACTATGTGGAGTTTGCATGTTCTCCCTGCGTCTGTGTGGGTTTCCTTCAGGTGTCCCAGTTTCCTCCCATAGCGAAAAGATCTGCAGGTTAGATGGATTGCCAAGCTAAATTGCCCCTTAATGCCCCAAGATATCCAGACTAAATGGATTAGCCATGGTAAATGCGTGAGGTTATGGGGATGGGCCTGGGTAAGGTACTCTATCAGACAGTCGGTGCAGCCTCAATGGGCTGAATAGCCTTCTGTACTATAGGAATTTTGTGATGACACAGGACACATCACCGTGACTACAACTGCACTTGTTTGGATGGGAGATACATGTATGCTTGATTCCCACAAACATACAATCAAAATTCCAAAGTATTGACAACTAAAGGTCTTATTCCAGGACTGTGAACAATTAAAAGATCTTAATATGCTTCAGGATTATTCTTCCCACAAAAATTTCTCATGCAGCCAAAACAAAAAGGGTCTGATTATCCAATCTAGACTAGAACGTGTGGAGGTAAATTGTTTGGGCCAGATAAAAAGGGAAAAAAAATTAGCAAATAGCCAGTTTTTCCACATGATCGCTTTCAGAATGCTTATGGTGTGAAAGAGAATGTAGCAACATGGATGGAAAAAGGTTGATAGATGGGGAAGTTAATTAGAACGAACAGACGCAATTCAAATTGGAAATCGTTTCTCAGAGTATCTTGATAACTTAGGCTTGATATGGAGAGACAATTTTAACATTTGTTGGCAAAAAACAGAAGTAGCAATGACAAACAGCGAAGCTGATAATAGTAAAAGACTTTAAAAAGATGGCAGGTTAACAGAATGGGTAAACAGATGGCAGCGATAATTTAATATTGATAAGGAGGTATCACTTTTGCAGAAAGTAACCAAGAATAGGATACACACTTAATGCAAGGCAACTGTGTACAACCTTGTTTCCTCTTTCAGCCAATTTCTCGAATCATCACCAAAGCACTCCACCTAAGTCAACTGTGTGGACCATTGCTTATGTGACATTGAATCAAAATCTTCACTGAAATCCCTTTGTCCACAAGATGCTAATTGCTCAAAGAGCTCAAAGAAATTCATCAGAAACTATGTCTCTCCCATTAATCAATGCTGACTTTTTCCTGAAGTTTATATTTTTCTTGCTGGTTCACCATTTGGGTTCTCTCATGACCCCAAAGTGAATTTGAGGCAACTGGCCTGTCCCAGCAGACAATAAATTTTCAGACCCCTTTAATAGAAATTAAAAGCTTTAAATTAGACACAGGATGAAAATATAAGAACCAAAACATTCTGGAAAAATGTTTTTTTAAATATAAGCTTAAAATATCTAACTTCAAAAATCCCGGAATTAATCATATAACAGCAGTCAGAGAACAGAGACATTTTCAGGATCAAATCCATAGGATCAGAATCTCAAAAGTGCAGATTTGGTCCATCACGTCTGCACAGACTCTCCAAAAGAGCATCTTACCCAGGCTCATCCCCCACCTAATCCTCGTACTTCCACACATTTCCCATAGCTAATCCACATAACCTGTACACTTTGGAATATTAAGGGGCAATTTAGCATGGCCAATCCACCTAACCCATACATCTTAGGACTGCGGGAGGAGACCAGAGCACTCAGAGGAAATTCACACAGACAGTGAGAGAATGTGCAAACTCCACACAGTCACCTGAGGCCAGAATTAAACCCGAGTCCCCTGGGCTGTGAGGCAGTGGTACTAGCCAACATGCCACTGATCTGAAAATCCAGCTGCACCTGATTGAACAAGATTCAACTTTTTACAGATTTCCAATAGCGCTGCGGAGGTTGGTAAAATACAAGAGTACAAAAGGATTTCAGCGATTGCAGACACTGACGAGAAGCTATAGCACAGCCCAAGTGACAAATTGCAACTTTAGGATTTTTGAGCTGAACTACATATAGCTGATATCTGGAAGTTGTGATCATTTTCAGAGGGGTAATGTTAGCAAACACACAGTTTGCCTTAACCCTTTGCACAAAATAAAGCCCAATATTTGAAGGAATAAAACGGCCAGAGCCAATGGGCATGGGGGGTGCGAAGAGCAGCAACATCAGAACGAACCTGCAATCTACTTAGTTCCAATTAAAAATGTTATTTCCTCAACTACTCATTTATTTTAATTACACCATTAGGTAAGTGTCTTGGGATATAAACTATTGTTGAATATAACTTGCATAACCATGATTTATTAGGCTAATCCACTCATGGTATACAGATCAAATCAAGTCTCCTGTAAGACAGAAGAGAGTAAATGGCATAGACTCTATATTAGTACACTGGCCATATAACAGAGTGTTAACTGTGTTCAATAAGGGACGTAAAGTTAAGATCTCACAGAAAATAATGTGGATATTAACCTCAAACTTACCACCATAACAGAAGTAAACAACCATCAATTATTTTAATAAAAAAGGGTATAACATACTGACTAACTCATGGCTCTGTTGGATTTTGAACTGTGGCAGGACGTAAAAGCGAGAGCATTATTTTATCTCTTTAAAAACTGACCTCAGCTTCAGCTGCAATCTCATACTTGGATTTCTTTCCTGGCATTCTACGGATTAAATCCAGGAGTCCATCTTCATCAATTTGTTTTGTTCCGAGACTCTCTGCCTAAAAAGTTTTTCAAAAAGTAAATATAATGAAGCTTAATTTCAACAAATACAACTTTCAGAAAGATCAATGGAATAAACTGCAGGTCAGCAAATGTCAAGATAGAAGTTTGAAAATATTACAAACATCTGATCTCTAACGCATTAGAATATTACTTTACAGTCTTGCAATGGCAATATCAGAAGAGTTATCTTTAACACTACAGAATCAGCAGCACTTGTACAACAGACTGGTATCACTGTCACTCCACTTTTAAGAGGGTGTGCACACTGCTCAAACACATGACAAATACTCACTTTGTCCAGTTTTGCTCGTCCGCCTTCTCGACCAGTCACCAAGTAATTTGTTTTTTTGCTCACATTTCCTGTCAGCTTCCCTCCGTGGCGTTCAATTAAAGACTTAGCATCATCACGTTCCATGGACTCCAGAACTCCTGTAATAACGAACGAAAGTCCTTCCAAGCAGTTCTCAGCTCCCTTAACAATAAGAATGTGAAGAATCATTCTAATCAGAAAGTCATCATTCTTTGAACAAGAAACTTTTGATGTTTGACAGGACATGACAGCGCGAGACACAGGTTTAGAAGCTAGAGGTGAAAGAAATGCTTATCAAGAGATGAGTTTTCTCTAACGTTCTTTGTAGGAGTGAAAGAATAGTATTAGCAAAGTCTACCCATATATATGGCCAATAGATGGAGATGGCCTTATAGCTTTAAGAGTTGATGAAAGGAAGAGAAAGTGATTGACAGAAACTGTTAAATGTTTCTTCAAAGAACAGCTTTAGCAGCAGAAATCATGAGAAACTGATTTGAGCATACTGGAGACACAATCAGTACATGAAGAAAGATTAAACCAAAATGATAAGAATTGCTACAAGTTGATTTGACTTGAGAGGCAAAGAAAAAGAGTAAGCAACAAGTCTTTCATTCATCCACTGAAGAAACAATGTAATAATTCAAGCAATGCAAAAACAATGAAGGTTATTACATTAAATTTACAGCCCTGAAACAAGCCATTCAGCCCAACCAGATCATTCAAATATTAATGCACGATTTGAGCCTCTGCACAGGAACAATGAAATCTGATCTTATCTAACCTCAATGTAAAGAAATTGTTCCAGTAAAAGACTGAAAAGGATTGAAAGACAAGCACAGTGAAGTTCTTCAGAGATCTTCATGAAGTGCAACAACAGACAAGTCATAACATCCTATGTATCTATTACAGTTCTTTGTAAAACAGCATCTTCACAACTCCTGACCACCAAAAATCTCAATATAAATACTGACTCTGTTAGCCATTGACCAATGGCAGGTAATGAATGTTATGTGCTGAGGTGGACATCAGCACAAATGTCTCTCTCTCTCTGCCCATCGACACTAATCCCCGATCAGTAGCACAAAAGTATTTCATTTTCAGCTTACATATATGCCCAAAGAAAACTTGGAATTAAAACCAAACCAAAGAAACAAAGTAGATTCCAGTTTCACTGATCTCATAGCAGCGACTGGAGAATAGGATGAGGAAACGATAGCGGATTGAAGACTTAGAAAACTTTCCGAAGACACCAGAGGACCAAAAGGTAAATGGAAGGGACTTAAAACAATTGCTATCAGGAGAAAGATGCTGGAAAAACTATTGGACTATTGGTGTCCCAGGACTAAATGGCCTGCAACCAAGAATCTTAAAGTGAGTACCTGCAGAAATACAGAAGCATTGGGTCACAACCTTCCAAAAACCTTAGATTCTGGAAGATCTCAGTGAGAAATATCTAATGCAACACCTTTATTCAAGAAAGGAGGGAGATAGAAAGCATGAAACATCAGGTCAGTTACCCCCAAATCTGTAATAGGAAATCACTAGATCTTTTTTTAAATTCATTTATGGGATGTGGGTGTCATTGGTTAGGGTAGCAGCACTTTTTGCCTATCCATAGTTACCCTTCAGAAGGCAGTGATGAGCTGCTTTCTTGAACCACTGCAGTCTAAGTGTAGGCTCAGCCACAGGAAGGAAATCCAAGACTCTGATCCAGCACCAGTAAAGGAATGGCAATGTATTTCTAAGTCAGGATGGTGTGAGACTTGAAAAACATCCAGGTGACAGTGTTCCCAGTATCTGTCCTTTTAGATGGGAGTGGTAATGTATTTTGAATGAGATTGGAGTAAAATATTTAGAAAACAGCAACTGGGCAGATTGAAAATAGCCTTGTGAAAGGGAAATAATGCTTAACTAATTTAATAGAAGTTGCAAGCAAGGTGGATAATAGGCAACCAGTAGATGGGGTGTATTTTGGATTTTCAAAAGTTTTTGATAGGAAGCTACATCAAAGGTTATTACACAAGTAAAAGGAACATGGTATAAAGATAATATATTAGTATAGATAAAGGATTAGTTAACTCACAGAAAGCTGCGAGTAGAGAGATAAATCATTGCCTAAATCGTTTTTAGGCAAACAAACTAACTAGTGGATCAGTGCTAGAGCCTCAATTACTTACAATCTACATCAATGATTTGGATGAAGGGCCTGAACGTATGCTAACTAAATTTGCTGATGACACCAAGATATGGAGAAAAACAGGGGATTTTAACAGTAACTTCATTGCAATGTTAATGTAAGCCTACTTCTGACAATAAAAATATGTAAATAATTGTCAAGGGGCTGTAGAGAGTCTGTAAAGGGACACAGGTTAAATAATTGGACAAAAATTTGGCAGATGAAGCACATCATAGGAAAGTATGAACTGTCCACTTTGGGAGGAAGAATGGAAAGGCAGTACACTATTTAAATGGACAGAAATTGCAGAACTCAGTGGTACGGAAGGATCTGGTGTCCAAGTACATAAATCACAACAGTAAGTGACAGTACAGCAAATTAAATGTTGGTGTTTATTGCACAGGGAATGGAAAAGAAATATAGGGATGTTTTACTGTTGCTGTAAAGCATTGGTGAGACCACATCTGGAATGGTCATTTGGTTTCCTTATCTGAAAAAAGATAAAATTGCATTAAAATTGTAACTGCATATAATTATAATTGTACATGGGATCGGGGGTTATAGATAGGTCTACGGCTGGGTAGGTTTTGATGTGTTCGGCACAACTTGTGGGCCGAAGAGCCTGTTTGTGCTGTAGTGTTCTATGTTAAAAGCAGTTCGGAGAAAATTTATTCGATCATTTCTGAGGTGAGGAGCTTATTCTATGAAGAAAGGTTGAACAAATTGGGTCTATATTCATTAGAGATGAGAATAATGAGAGATGATCTTACTGAAACATTTTGGATTGGGAGAGGATTCAACAGGGTGAATACCAGCACGTTTCCACTTGGGGGAAGACCAGGACCAGACGATAATTTAACTATAAGAGGTCTCCCTTTTAAGATCGAGATGAGGAGAATTTTTTTCTCTTAGTTTGTGGAATTGGTTTCTACAGAGAGAATTGGAGGCTGCGTCATTAAATTTATTCAAGGCCAAGTTAAATGGATTTTTGATAAGACAAGGGAGTCAAGGATTATGGGGGACATCAGGATACTGAAACTCAGATTGCAACCAAATCTTACTGAAGGACAGGTTCTTAAGTGCTTTGTTCCCTAATTCATCTTAAATTGTTTCCCCTCCATGGATTTCACATCATTTCAAGACAACTCAACCTGTTCCTAACAAATAATTGATACAGATGCAGCGTTACCTCTTTTCAAGAAAGAAACTTGTCACTCCCACTTAAAAGTTTAGACATCTTACTGCAGTTATGCAGAGCCTTGGTGAGGCCACACCTTCAGTACTGTGTGCAGTTTTCTTCTTTGTCTGAGGAATGACATTCTTGCCATTGAGAGAGTCCAGCAAAGGTTCACTCGGCTGATTTCCGGAATGGCAGGAGTGACATTATGAAGAAAGACTGGATCGATTGGGCTTATACTCACTGGAATTTAGACTGGGGGGGGGGGGGTCCTGATTGGATTGGACATGCTTGATATGGGAAGAACATTCCTAATGTTAGGGAAGTCCAGAACCATGGGTCACAGTCTAAGAATTCTTCATTCTCTAGTCTCCTAACAAACCTCTTCAATTATACTGTCCATTTTGTGCCATCTGCATCATGAAATTATGCTAAACAAAATCAAAGTATCTTTCCATTGAACATAGAAAAGCGAACTAAAGGGACATTTAATGATTCCCGTAAGATTACACTTTAGTCAGCATAATATTCAATGTGTTTGAACGTCACAAATAGCACAATAAAATCCAACTGCAGAAAACAGCAAATGACTGTTATATGCTTAAAAAATAACCTCTCATTTTGGTTGAATATATATAGATGACAATAAAAAACTGTGCAATAAACTTTAAACTATTTTCTAATTCATACATTATGCTGATTACCATAAAAGAATACTACAGCATTCATTGGCTTTCAATTATATTAGTTTCATTGAAGTTATAAAATGAGCTTATCAATTTATAACTACAAATATATTTGATTTGCTTGTTTCTGTATATTTCTATCAACTTACCTGAGGGATTTCTTTAGACCCCAGAGCTCGAGGGCCATCACGATTCAGGAAGCTACGATAGGCCAGGTAATTCTGACGCTTCTTTTCAGCATTCTCTGAGTTCTTGGACTACAGAAACAAAGATGCAAACAGCGCTCTCTCAGCAGCTGCCATCAAATGACAAAGCTACCCCAGAAGAACCACTCTGACCTAAACTGCATACATTTCTGTTTAATGTGTACTGTAGTTATGTAAAGTAGGATCAATGTATAGTCACATTAAGACTGTAGTGATCCTAGCTGCAAAATAAAACTGTACTAAAGTGCACTTAGTATTACTGAACTGTTTATATTCTTTCAGCCTCACAAAATCCAGTCAGCCCCATTTTACTGGTTTAGTGAAGAATAGTCTAAATATTTTCTCTTCAAAGTACTCGTCTAATATGAATATGTATTCACATTTATCCCTGGATTCCTTGCACTTCTACATGTAAACCATATCAAAACTGTGATCCATAAAAACATGGAGTCAATCCTCGAGTTACAACTCCTCTCAATGAGTGGCACGTAAAGGAAGTTATGACACAGCCCTGCTCTTCAGGTCAAGGCAAAACAGATTAACATTTTTGTAACTGTTTTCCCACATTGAAACAATGACTGGAGCAAGTTGAGCAGGTAGGTCTTTGAATGAGAAATATTTCTTTCCCCTTTCATTTGAAGGGTACTACATAATAACGTCACCCACCGTGCATCAGACCCAAAATACAGCAAATGTGACCAAACTTCCTACCTCAGGTTTATTTGGGGATATTTTCTCCTTTTTGCTTGGAGACATTTTCTCTTTGTTTGGGGAGACAGTTTTCTCTTTGTCTGGAGAACTCTTTGAAGATCCATTTTTCTCATCTTTCCTTGGTGAAATTCTCTTCTCACGGGTTGGTCTTGTTGGACTGTTCTCTGTCACTCGTATCAATTCTCCTTTACGTTTCAAAGCAGCCAGTTTTGTACTCGCTTTGACTGGAGATGTTTTACTAAATGACCTTTCCACTTTAGTGCTGGAAGATTCAGACGAATGTTGAGATAAAGTTCTCACAGTCTGCGATTTGCTACCTACTAATTTTTCAGAGCTGTTTTTCACATTGTTGTCAGTTTCATTCAACATCTTCGCTGAAAATTAAGACAGAAATTGATTTGTGAAGTCTCCTTTAATTTACGCTGAGGATTCCATGGAATGGAGCCAGTTGGGGATTCAAAATTAATAGTAAGTTTCCCAAGCATAACTAAAGAGTAAAGCTCTCTCTGCCTCAGGAGTGACCAACCACTTCACTTTCTGTACACTCAGTGCTTACTGTGGAACTCCATAGGAAATAAATATAAACTTACACCACAAAACATCAGAATCAACTGTTTATTGGAAGTGACACTGTGCACAATATTAATCTTTACATGATAGGAAATTATTAAAGCTCAAAACAGGATCCACCAAAATGCTGGCTGAAAGAAGAACGATGGACTGCCAATTGTAAAGTGGTAGGGACAGGATATACACATACACTGTGCTGTGGGAAGAGAACAAGGCAATAGGATTCATTTTGGATTTCTATAGCAAAGGGCTGGTACAGCACAATGTGCCAAATGAAATCCTGGTTTGTGGAATTCAACTTCCATACTGATTTTTAAGAAAAAAGTTTATTTGCTGCCTTTGTTATTTCAGATGGTTCCATAAATTTTTATGGAACTCAACGAGGAGCAAAAGTGTTTTAAAGTGTGACTTGACCTTTTCAAAGTGTCTGACAAAAATACATCCCATTGAAAAAGCAAGACAGGCCCATCCCTAGCTCACTCAGCAAGTTAAGGATTAGAAGACAAAACTTACAATGTTGCAAAACAAAAGCAGTTGCGTGTCTGAAGATTTGGGTGTGTTTTAGAAACCAACAGGAACCACCAAAAAAATTGATGTGCTTGCCTTCAGAGTAGAAGACGCAAGTTTCACATCAGCAATAGACAGCAACTTCACCATTAAGTGAGGAAATTGTCAGTGAAAAATTATTGGAGAACTTTAAAAAGACTAAAATCTGAAATTCCCAGCACCTAATGGCCTACTCCCTAGGGATCTAAAAGCGATAGCTGCAAAAAAAAGGATGTGCTAACAACGATTTTCCAAAATTCCTTAGACTTACGAACGAAACACAGAAGTCTTGCGACAATTGTACAGGATTATTGGTCGGAAGTTGGCAACTGTTACAATACTTTTTATGAAAGGAGAAAGAGAACAACGTACCTCAAGCCAGTTAGCCTCGCGTCAGTTGCTGGCAAAATGCTGTAAATTATCAAGTCTTAATGCACTTAGAAAATGATCAGAATAACATGCTTGTATTAAAGGGAAATTCTGCGAGACAAATTTATTAAGAGGATGTAACTAGTGGAGTAGAGCAAGGGGAACCAGTAGATATAGTACACCAAGACTTCAGAAGGCATTATATATGGTGCCACAGAATGGACTAATAGTCAAGTTTGGAGCAACACAGTAGCATGGGGTGAAGGATCAGTTAACTGATAGCATAGAATAGGCATAAATGGGGCTTTTTCAAATCAGCAAGCAATGAATAATGGAGTGCCACAAAAATCAATGCTGGGACATCAGTTCTTTACAGTCCATATTAAAGACACAGAAGAGACAAAGTAATATGTGAATAAACTGAGGAGGACAGAGGCCACAGATATATTAACCTGAGTGAACAACTAGATGGTAGATGTGAGTAAAATATAGAGAAATGTGAAATTAGTAATTTTGATCATAAGATTTGAAAGTAGAATTTTTTAAAAAGATGTGAAACGAGTGTTGATGAGACTTATTGTATGCTCAGATAGGAAACACAATGTTAGCACGTAGGTGCAGTAAACACTTAGCGTGGCAAATGAGATGTTGGCCCATGTGGAGTACAAAAATACAGATGTCTTGTGACAATTGTACAGGACTTTGGTGAGACATCAAAAATACCACTGTGTAGTTCCAGTCCCCACATTTTGGAAGTTTTATAAACCCCACAAGGATAAACTTGCACTGCAGATAGTACAGTTAAGATTTACTAAATTGGTGTAGTTACCCAGGAAATACTGCACTGACAACCGACAAACCTCTTTTCCGCCCCCTCCCACCCTATGCAGCTGGCACCCTGCTTATTATTTACTCTGCCACCTTATCCACTCACTGTCCTCCCCCACACTCATTCAGTAACGCACCAAAGCCATTTACATCTCCCAGACCCTTTTACTGCATTAGTGAATGAAGATTTACCAAAATACAGCAGATAGCTCCATAAACAGGTGTGGCTTGGATTCCCCCAACTATCCTACACTACGAGGACAACTATACGACAAGTACACTGCCTATTTCTGAAGAGGTTCAGTTTGGAAATCCAGGTCAGAAAAGTGGAAGTCCACCTTAATGCAAGAAAAAAGGAACAGGTGGGATTCTGGCAGTTACTGCTGCTCTTCAGGAATATTCAGCACATTAACTCATTCTTTTTCCATAAATGCTATTTGATCAGAGGATTTCCAGCATTTACTTTGGAATTCTGTCTGTTCATTTTGTTCTGTATCTTTGTGTTGTGTATTGCCATTCCGAGTTCTCTTCCCATTGTCTCGCCCTTCCTCACATTAATTTTCACCTTCTAACTGCTTTTTCATTCCACTAATCAATGTTTTCTTCAAGTTTTTTTTTAAAAAAGATTTGCCAAAGCTCCTATTTACTTTGTGTGTCATCAACAAATCCCAGCATGACATTGGCTGCCTGCATCCAAGTTCAAAGCATCTGAATTATCAACAAAAGTAAACCTTTTGGATTCCAACCATTTTCTCCAGAATAACCAAAATCCATTGCTGAACTTACTTCAATGTTTGGCAACTACATTTTGTTCAGAATGCTATCCTTCCTTTCACACACTTCAGTTACGTAACCTGTCCAATATTTATTGCACAGAGCCTCAAATGATGATGATTAAAAAAAAAAATCTACTTTCAAAACAGTCATCAGCCAAAGTCAATTTAAAACGTCCTTAACCTCATTTCCAGAACGGGTAAAGAGATTACAGTGGCATTAAAGGCAACTTATTCACTTTTAAAATGACAAAAAAAAAATTAAAATAAGGCATCGTTTGTAAAAAAAGAGGGGAAATCACCAAATACATAAAGCAACCTTTAGCATCATTTAACAATGTCCCAGAATTAAGGTTTGCTGCAGCATACTCCAAAATCAAAGAACTGACCCAGACAGCTTGGAATTCCATGGAATCAACAGCTTATTAACGATTAAACAGCCTTAGCATTCGACCTTCAGGTCTGTGGGAAGCACGTAATAACATTTTTTTTTTAAATGTGCATTTACCAGAATGATCTGTTGCCTGTTCCTCTGTTTTTCTGGGTTCAGCCTTTACAACCAAGGATAAAGACAGTTCCTGACCTTCAGAACCAGTGCGTGCCTGAAAAAGAATTGGAACAAAGTGAATTTTAAGGAATAATCAGGGAATATGTTATAAAAGCCTTCATTTGGATATTGGTTTGAAAAAAATATACTGCACTTTCAAAAAAATAAAGCTCCAAAAGGCTTGATGCCATCTTTAAGCTTCACACCTGCTCACCTGACATTTACATTCCTTGTTGAGCTACTGTTCTACTTATAGCCACATAGACAAAATCAAACACTACCAGCATCTGACAGGGGTTCCTGACAGCATTCAGCAATAGAAATTTAGGCCGCGGTTCTCCCAAAACAGTTTTAAATGTTGAATTTGCAGAAAAAGTGGTGTAAATCACATTGGGTTTTTTCCAATGCTTCTTCAGACAAGAATCTCCCACACTCTGTGACTTCTACATTGTGCAATCAGGAACATCATTAAAAGCTCAAGGGGCGAGGCCTATTCATGCCAGAGTCTGACAATTCTGAAACTCTGCGCATGCATAGTGGCCCCGATCTGCTAGCCTGCAGTTCACTGGCCAGTCTGGAGCCCCCCAGAGTGCTGCCCCTGACCCCCACAACCCGATCATAGCCACCCTTCCATCCATTCACGGGCCAGGCTTGAACCCCCATCCCAGACCACACACCAGTCTCCAGGCACATGCCCCCTCCCCCAAGCTGCCCTGACCGCTGGCCTCCTGCCCACTCCTGCCAGTCATGATGGCAGAATGGCAATGGGAACCCTCATCCCAGGGATCACCTCCCTAAGCCCTGCTCCCCTTCGCACTACCCCATGCCTGATGGGCAGTGCCAAGGTGCCCCCAGGCATGTGCACTTGGCCCCCAGACAATGCCAAGGGACACAGTCTGGCATTGCCAGAGGACACAGGGCAAAAGGATACTATCCCATCTCTTGAGGGGCCCCAATTGTGCCCCCTTCACTCCAGCAAAGTTAGGAGTTAGTCTGAACCCCGCTGGAGTGAAATATTCCTGTCAGGGCAGGAGAAGCTTGCGGGCCTGGAGAATTCAGTGGTGGCCCACTAATTAGGTTTAACTTACATTAGAAGTAAATTTAAATCATTTACCTGGTGTTCCCTCCAGTTTCCAGTGTGGCTAAGACACTACCAGATATGACAGCGCTGGGAGACGTACACACAAATTGGTGAACATGCAATTTTCCAGGTTCGCTGCTCTAAAAGTTAGCGTGGTGGGATGGGAGAATCGCCCCCATAGACTTTGATTTTCCTCCTTTCTAGCCATGGGCTACTCATACAGCAATGAGAAACACGTGTTCAAGCCACCCAACCTTTAGCGGTTCATGGTAGCAGCTCAACACCACCTTCACGTGGGCAACTAGGGATGAGCAATAATTGCTGGCCTAGCCAGTAACACCTACATGCCCATGAGCAAAAGGAAAAACAAAAATTTCCAAGAGTTACAAGCTCAACGATGTTTGCTCTGGAGATCTGACTCTCCAGGATACCACATCAAAAATGATGCCACGTTAAACACACTTTCCTTGCTTAAAATTACCATTGCCAAACAGATTTCAAAATGCCGTCCTTTTGCTGCTTGTTGCAAATTTGACATTTTCCAGTTAAGTACCACAGTGGAAAAAAACTCTTTTGTAAATCAGTTTTATTGCTTTAGCTTAAAATGTTTCATTTTCGAATTTCAAAAGTTACCTTTTTGCTTTTTGGCAGCTCATCCAACATGGCCAATGTTTTAGCAAAGCTCTCATCCTCATGAAGCTGCCTCTCGAGCTGCAGGAAGTAGTCAAGGATTATTTTTAAGTGGGCAAAAGCATCATTGGTGTGAGATTATTTACAAACATTTTTGCCATTGGGTGAACAACTACATATTAGGTGTCAATCAACTTGGGGGATAATGATTTGCAAAGGGAAAACCTGCATGAAAAAGTGGTAGGAGAGTGGCACAATCCAGGGGAAATGAAGGCACTATCCCAACCAGTTTCCGTTGACAATAGGAAGACTTCGGACAATAAAAATGAAAATAGCTATGCCGAAGCAAATAATATTTCCTGACAAGTATTGGCACTGTATTATATTAAAGAGGTGATTTCGTTAAAAGCCTTATTTGCCCCCATAAGATGGTAGTTTCACATTTCAAGATACTTTAAAATCATTCGAGGAACCTCAAGTTACATAGGCAATGAATACAAGGCGATATTCACCAAGTTAACTTAAAAATTCAAGTAAATTACCAACATTTTTGGCAATGTGTATAAAGATTCACCTGGGCATTTATATTTACTATATGAATTACATAAAAGTGTCACGATCAAAGATATACAGCCTTTTGGCCCAATTCATCCATGCCAACTAGGTTTCCTAAACTGAATTAGTCCCACTTGCCTGCGTTTAGCCAATATCCCTCTAAATCTTTCCAATCTACATACCTGTCCAAACATATAGAGAAGGAAGCCATTTGGCTCATCGGGCTTGCAGTGACAACAATAGCATCCTGACTCTATTCCCAGTACGGTGCATATTTACCCTGTTAATTTCTCCGACACTAAGGGACAATTTAGCATGGTCAATCAACCTAATCTGCACATCTTTGGACTGCAAGAGGAAACTGGAGCACGTGAAGGAAAACCATGCAGACGTGAGAAGAAAATGCAAACTCCATACGGTTACTAGAGGCTGGAATTGAATTCAGATCTCAGGCACTGAGGCTGCTAACCTTGTGCCACCTTGCTGCCCCTGTGGATTAATTCTAAAAGACAAGATATTTCATCAAAAACCTGCATCTTCTCTTTAAATGCATAGCAAGTCTTTCAGTTTTTGTTACCTCAGCATCCTCCTCAAGCTGCAGCTGGCGAGCGAGTTCCTCATCGTCTATTGTGGAATCGGCACTGCCTGAAGGCTAAGATGGGAAGAATAAAGTTAAACAATTTTATTTTTCTCAAATTGTTGGCTCCTCACAAGTACATTGTTCTGCACACATTCACTAAGCCAACTTCTTCACCTAAATGGACATCAACCACCCAAGTGTGAGCAGTGCATACTATCTGGGTATTCAATTCCTAGGGCATCAGGACAGAGCTGTCATGTCCTCACACATAAGCACCTTTAGCAGCCACAACCAATTTTGCCTCCCCGATGCAGAAATGTTGCAGTCAATTGCAACACTGTTGCTGGTACGTCAGCTAAGATCAGCTATTCCACACAGGTCAAACCCTAAAATTGAAACATTTCTGGTATGGCTTTCTGAGGCAATGACATTGTCCCCAACCTACTCTTTTAAAAAAATGTAGTAATTCTTTTCATGATTAAATGGGCAAAAGCATCACCAAGTGTACAAATCTATACAAAATAGACGCAGATTTAATTTCCAGGGGAAATTTAGCATATAACCTGTCAGAAAATAAGTGAGCAGCCCACCATTGTCAACAGGATTTCCTGTTGAATGTATCCCTCCACCATGAAACCCACGGCAGAGGTGGTGTGAACAGCGCTGAGTGAAATTGACTTGAGGATTCCAGAAATGTGCATCAATCATCTTCACTATGGCTCAAACAACGACCCTTATGAGCAGCAATAATCTAAACAGTTGCATTTTCCGGCACCAAACAGAACCAAGTTAAATAGTAAAGACAGGGATTGCAAACATCAAGTATTTTTTTCATTCTTGTTGCTTTCCTTTTGCGAGCCACCGGTTCTTTTTATTTGTACATGAATAAAGCAGATCATGGCCTAAGGAGGTCAATTGGGTGGGACCCAGCGAGTGAAGTTCAAAACCCAATTGGTTTTTTATTAATCGACTTCAATGCTATAACCAGCTTCCAGATCCTTGGAAAGAGGAAGATCCAGATATCCAAATGAGATGCTTTATACAATCAAATAGCATCTTAAGATGCAGTTTTTAAACTCAAATGAAGGATGGCTACCAAAAAGGTCAAAGTTTCAGGAGAGGAAAATAAAGTGGCGGAGGACACGAAGACAGATTTAAAAGTTCATAAGCGTTCAAATCATACTGACTTTATGAAAATAAGCAACTGCAAGGAGGGGAAAGTAAGGAGTTCAGAGTTACACCTGTGAAAATTCTAATGTGGGTAGTTCCCTCCAAAACATTGATAATCTAAACACAGTTGCACTTCCCACCTCCAAAGTTAAACAATAAAGACAGGGATTGTAAACATATATTTAAAAATCCTTACTGCTTTTCTTTTGCTAGCCACCAGTTTTTTATTTGATCTCTGCACACTGCTCGTGCCAAAGTAATCAAGCACTGAAGTGCTGGTGAATTTCACTGGACTTGCTGGTTTAGGCTGTGGCGATTTGACCTGCGATTTACTGTCCACGGACTTTCCAGAGCCTGATGTTCCAGGGTGGCTACCGTTCTCTCTGGATTTTTGGATTATCTTCCTATTATGCAGAAAATCATCCTCTTCATCTTGAGATGCCAAGGAAAGGGGAGAGAAAAAAAAAAACAAGTAATTAACAATAAGCATTATCAATGTCCTAAGGTTGAGCAGTACCAAGCATCAGATAACAGTGCACATGAATGCTGCTTTTGAAAATATATTTTCAAATACAACCAATATCTCACACTGCAAAATATCTGATCCCTGTAAACGTAGGGGATATAACACGTTTTTCAGAGATTTCTCAATAAATCTCCCATAAAGCTTTAACGCTCAGCATAGATAGATTTGAAAGATATTTAACCTAGCCAAGTTTCAATGGCTTTACTAATACACAATGCAGTGAGAAGATAAAATTAAAAAGTACTCTGTATATACTAAAAATACTAGCTAAGTGATAGAATTTTAAAAATAGTTATTTCATGGGATAAGGATGTTGCTGACTTGACCAGCATTTATTGTCTATTCCTAACTGTCTTGACAACTGAATAGTTTTCTAGGCCATTTCAGAGAGCAATTAACAGTCACCCACATTGCTGTGTATCTAAAGTGGTAGTGAGCTGCCTTCCTGAATGACCACAATCCATAAAGTGTAAGTACATCCACTGCAGTTAAGAAGGAAGCACCAAGATTTTGAGTCAGCGATAGAAAAGGAACCACAATATATTTCAAAGTCAGGATGGTGTGAGGCTTGGAAAGGAACTTGTAGGTGATAGTGTTCCTGTGCATCTGCTGCCATTGTCTTCTTAGGTGGCAGAGGTTATGGTTTGGAAGGTGCCATCGGTGTGTTGCTGCAGTGCATCTGCATCTTTTAGATGGTACATACTGCATCACCGAGTGCCAGTGGTGTAGGAAGTGCCAATCAAGTGGGCTGTTTTACCCAGGATGTTGAATTTGATGTTTTGAAGTTGCACTCATCCAGACAAGTGGACAGAATTCTATCAGACTACCATCTTGCAGTTGGTGGACAGGCTTTCAGAAGGGACATTACAGGGAGTTCCCAGGCTTTGACCTGCTCTTGTAGTCACAGTATTTTTATGGTTGATTGTGAGGGACAAAGCAATGGTAATACCATTGAACGTCAAGACAAAATAGTTAGATTCTCTCTTGTTGGAGATGGTCATTGCCTGGCACTTGTGTGACGAACTTTACTTGCTATTTATAAGCCATAGCGTGAATGTTGGCCAGGTCTTACTGAGTACAGACATGAACAACTTCAGTATCTGAAGAGTCACGAATGTTGAACATTGTTCAAAATTAACTTATATTTCTTCTTAGTTCACTGCCCACAATATAACATCCTGTGATAAAAACAAAAAGCACTGGAAAAACCGAGCGGATCTTACAGTATGTGGCCAGAGAAACAGAGGTAACGTTTTGAGTATAGAACTTGTCTTCAGAACTCCAGTAGCTGCTTGTACACTAGGAAATCACAAAGAAAGGGTGATCTGCTAAACACCATGTTCAGTCCACAAGTGCAAAATGTCTTTTGGTCCCTTGTCATTTAACTCTCCATTTCACTACCACTGACCATTGTATTCTTGGCCTCCTACACTGTTCCAAAATGAAACTCTATGCAAGCTTAGGGAAAAGCATCTCATTTTTCTCATCAGCCTTAACAATGAAGTGAAAACTTTAGATCGAATACCACTCCAATTTCTCAGGCAGTCGTAGAAGGCAGACTCTGCCATCACCTCCTACACTGTTCCAATGAAGTTCAAAACAAGTTTGAGGAATAGCACCATACCATTTTGATCAAGCACTTTGCAGAACTAAACGTGGAGTTGAACGATTTCAGATCATAACTACTGCCCCCATTCATTTCCCTCCCAAACACCAACTGTGGATCACAATTCTGCCAAATCCATTTGCTCTTCCTCTAGACCCATCTCTTATTTTGGTATTTGTCCTAGTTCCACTACCTTTCGTCTTTTGTTATTTAATATCTTGTGTATTCCTCCTTGTTTACCAGAAATAATTTCCATCTACTTTTCCCTGCATACATACTTGGTTAGTTCTGTTACATTACTAACTTTTTCCAGTTTGATAAATCACTGACCTGAAACGTTAACGGATTTGTCTCCCCAGATGCTGCCTTACCAGCTGAATATTTCTTACAATCAAATGCTGCTTTGCAATCAGATCAATTGTTTGAACCAGACAGCATTTTTGCTGGGCTCTGAATGTATTGCTGTCGTCTCACTCAGCTGTCACAAAACATCATTCACTTGCATCATCTAGAAACAGCACAAGCAAGGATTTCACAACAACAAGCCTACACAATTCTAATTCTTCCCCCATTAATCTGACCATCCCCTCCAGTTACATTGTATTTCCAAATACGAAAGTTATAAAACAGGTTTCCACTACTATAAAACACTCATCTAGGCCTGTTTAAACCAACACTCTCCCAGTTAGCCTCCCATCCTCCACAAACATGACCTCATCCAAAATTCAGTAGTTAGCATTGCAGCCTCACAGCAACTATGGAATCAGGTTCCAACTTCAGGCGGCTGTCTATGTGGAGTTTGCACATTCTCCCTGCAACTGTTTGGGTTTCCTCCAGATGCACTGGTTTCCTCCCACAGTTCAAAGATATGCAGTTCAGTGGATCAAATTGTTGCTGTGTGTCAGGATTATTAGCAGGGTAAATATCGGGTTTACGGGGATAAGGCCTGAGTAGAATTGTTGTTTGTATGGGCTGGATGGGTCAAATGGCCTTCGTCTGAACTACAGGGATTTCATGATATCCTAACTCTCAAGTCCCATTCAATAAACACACATCCCCTCACTAGAACATAAGATAGTATTCAAGCCTACCTTTTTCAAATCTCTCTCTCCAATATTTTGTTGGAGGTGACAGAGACTTGAGATCCAAGCCAAATTCTAGGCAAAACATATGGTGCTGAATAGCAACATTTTAAACTTGCTCTTCAAGGTAGCCTCCCATTTCACATCTCTGCTTCTCCCAGATCTCCAGATGGGGGAAAAATTTAACAGATCTTTTGCAAATACTTATATCCGTGTCTGCTTTTGTATGCTACCCTCAAACAAAATCAGATTTCTAGAAATAATTTACACCACTACTCAGATTACATGGTTTCAACTTCAATTAATTGTAGCGCAAAAAACTGGGGCAGGAAAAACCTGGCATTTCCTGGATAACTGGCATGTCCTAAGAAAGTCCAAATTTGAAATAAATGCAATGAGGTAATTGGATAACAGGTTCTCCTTGAATGTCTGGACTTTTTTTTTGAAAACATCCATTACAGTAACGATGACGCTGAAATTCAAGGAAGATATCATGCTTATCATGGCAACATTTATCTTTGACAGGTTTTGCAATGCCTACTCATACAATATACTGGTGAAATACACTAAGCCCTAGTTTTATCTGGCTGGCTCAAAGACTAACTCCAAGTGTCAAGGTCAAAATCATATGTTAATACCTCTTAAAACACGGTGGCAGCAGAACAAAGGTAAGGCATTGCACAACTGAAATAAGTGATAATATCAAGTGTCAGAGTTCAAGGATTCTCTTTTACTGTGTTCTGAAATTTCTGGGCAAAGGTCACAGTGTGAATCATTTCCATTTACTACATCTGCCCTCACCGATTCTCACTCACAGGATTGGGCTGTTTTCCACAATTTTAGTTTTAATCTCAAAAATTATAAATTTTTGCTGAGTTGTCTCTTCTATAAATTATAAAATTGCTGCCGAGTTGTCTCTAGAAGTCCTTTTATTGCTACTTAATGGAGTTTGTTTATTTTTACTTTGGGATCTTTTATGGCCCTACATTGTTCACAGCACAGTCATGTGTTTTGGATGGTTTTTTTCCCTTACTAGTGAGTTTAAGGTTTCATTTTCTGTTGGTTGTTGATAGAGTTTAGAAGAGAATGGACATCAGACTGAAACCAGTGTCTGTCTGTCTCTCTCTTTCTCCACGCCCCCCCGGTGTCTTGGGAAGCTGTTCTGACTTCAAACTGTTCTGAGTGTATATCAAGAGAACAGCAGCATTCAGCCAAAGGACTCAGTTCCAGTATCACATGATCATTAGTCTTTGCTGTGTTAAGGGTTTTGTTTATGGGATTGGAACATCTTATTTGTTAAGGGTTATATATATTATCATGCTGCTTTGCTTGTAATTGATGAAAGTCATCACTAATATTCTTACTATATATGTTAACTATATTTTTAAATAAAGTTTGTTTGATAAAAGTTCCCTACTGGATCATTTGAATCATATCTGAATTGAAATATATCATGTTTATCCCAGCCAAATTCAAGGTGCAAAACTTATGATTCACGTGGACTCCATGAAAACACTTGAGTTTCTGACATGAACCACATCAATAAGCATTATCCCAACATCCAGATCAAATTAATAACTTTCAAATTTAGTTTACACTCCTTGGTCAAAGGCATGATGGATTGTGAAAATCTCTTTCTGCAGTCAGCAAAGCGGAAGAGGCTATAGATCCTCTGCAAGCTACCAGGCAGAATGCAGGAGGTGGACAGTCTCTGGCCGAAGAGATGCATCCTGTGACACTCTAAACTCTGGAAGTTTTTTCCACAGTGTGAGACTAGGAGAAGAAGTTGCTGCATGGGGTTTTTCTGCTGATAACCAGTTCTGGAGTTCTCTGGGTACTTTCTATCAATAGTCACTTAATATTATGGCTCAATGAAACAGAGGGATGCAAGTCCAGTGGAAAGAGTAAATGAGCTGTTTCTTATGAACACAGTAATCATATGGAGTGTTGTAACATACGTGCATATGGGTTATCAGCCACATTAAAACATTAATAAAGATTATCTTTTCTGTAGCTTAGAGTGTTAGTTGCCTGTTTGGTAACATATAGCTTTCCTCAGCTCTGAAAAGGAATCCTTTCAAACTTGGAATGTTAGCACTATTTCTCTTACCACAGATGCTGCCAGATCTCGGATTTTTCTGCACATTGATTTTATTTCAGATTTCCAGCATCCACATTTTGATATAGAGCTTGTTTTAATAAAAGTCTTAATTTGAAATCTTGTTGTGCAATTCTTTTAAGTGTGTCACTGGAAATTCAAATACTTTTTAAAAGATATCAGTTTCTACAAGGATCGTAATGGGAGGCACACATCCAAAGTTTTTGGCATAAGCACATTCAACCTAAATCTCAAATTACTAAGGTAATTGTATCCCAAAATGTGCAAAGGAAAGTTGCCTAATTTGCACCTGAATGCTAGCACCGTTTATAAGTGCTTCCAGTGTTCATGGAACAATAGCTCAGCAGAATTTATTACCTATGGAAAGGGAGCAGGGAATATTTGACAGTAAGGAAATACTGTTTAAAGACAAGCTCTCATGAGATGCAGCATAAAGCAAATGTTTACAGTAAAATAGATCTAGCTGGTGTCAAGTGCATAGCTAAATATACATCAGTGCATAAAAACAAAACAATGTCTACAATCATATCAGAAAGATGCCAAACCCAGTCAGAGGAGGACAACATGACATGGCCTACTATATTTGGTCACATTCATAGCGCAAACTGTTTGCACCAACTTTTGTGCGTCCTGCATGTCTTCCAGTGCTGATACTATTCATACTTGTATTCAACAACCCTAGTACTATACTCTGTGGTATTGGAACAGGAATGGCACCTTGCTTATATTTTGCAGTCCTTCTTGCAACAATTATGTAATTTAATGTTACGTGGAGGGTGTGGAAAGTCTGCAGAGAGATCTGGATAGACTGAGTGAGTGGGCAGATGAAGTATAATGTTAGCAAATGTGAGGTTATCCACTTTGGTAGAAATAATAGTAGGAGGGATTATTATTTAAAAGGCAAAAAGCTGCAGCATGTTACGGTGCAGAGGGACCTGGGGGTCCTTGTGCACGAATCACAAAAACCCAGTCTGCAGGTGCAGCAGGTGATCAAGAAGGCGAATGGAATGTTGGCCTTTATAGCAAGGGGGATAGAATATAAAAGTAGGGAGGTCTTGCTGCAACTGTACTAGGTACTGGTGAGGCCGCAGCAGGAGTATTTGTGCAGTTTTGGTCGCCACACTTGTGGAAGAATATATTAGCCTTGGAGGGAGTGAGAGAAGGTTCACAACCCTCAGAGATGACAGGGTTAGCCTATGAAGAGAGATTGAATAAACTGGGTCTGTACACTTGGAATTTAGAAGGCTGAGGGGGGATCTTACAGAGACATAAGATAATGAAGGGGATAGATAGGGTAGAGGTAAAGAGATTCTTCCCACTTAGAAACGGTAGCAGGACTAGAGGGCACAGCCTCAAAATGGGTGGGGGGTGATGGTGGTGCAGTTTAGATCTGAGTTGAGGAGGAACTTCTTCACTCAAGGGTGGTGAATCTCTGGAATTCTCTGCCCGTTGAAGTGGTGGGAGCTACCTTGCTAAATATATTTAAGTCACAGGTAGATAGGTTTCTGATAGACAAGGGAATTAAGGGTTATGGGGACAAAGCAGGAAACTGGAACTGACCCACTTCAGATCAGCCATGATCTTACTGAATGGCGGGCAGACTCAAAGGGTTAGATGGCCTACTCCTGCTCTTATTTCTTATGTTCTTATGCTAAATTAAAGCAACACCACCATTCAACAAAATCTGTGAAACATACATTAGATCAGGTGGTGGCCATGCTCAAATCATAATTACAAAATGTTGATTATTTTTAAGAAAAGCAGGGAGCCACAAAAGGCTCTTTTAACTCATCATGCCTAATCTCTATAATGCTATACACAGCTACCTGTGTCATTGCCTCCACATAACCATCCAAATGTGAAAAAGGGTAATCAGCCAAGTTTTGCATAAAAGACATAACAGCCTTTTCAACAACCGCCAAATATTTACTGAATAACATAGCAGCAATTCCCAATCATGTAGGCCCAAATCCTTCACAACAACTCAGACAGTTACTCATGCAACTTTTCAAAAAAATTCAATGGATGAACACTGACTCTGATGCAAGATCCTCCTGTCTTCTCTGTAGCTACTCCCACCAGGACATCTGACGTCATGATGTGTCACTCTCATTTGTCTTACACCATCTTCATGCACCCACTGTAATTCATCTCAACTACTCAGTGATGTCCACCATCCAACTACATCAACATTAGTCCCTCTTTCTGCTGCAAGAGATCTCTGTAGCTTTCCAGCTGTGATCAAATGTCAAAATACTGAAATTTACCATGGATGCAAGTCCTTTATTATCATAAACTGAAAAGAAAATCCTATTCTGGCCAATTATGACCAATTATTTTGAATTTAATTTGAACCACAGCCATCAGTCCCACCATAAAGTCACCTTCCAACGCTGTTCTCTAACTTGCTGGTGTGGGTTAACAATGTTAAAAACTGCACGACACTCAGCACGACTCCCAAACAGCTAATTAATCTTCTGCATAACCACTGGCACTTGTGTAAGTTATTCCTAAACTACAATGAAAGTGCTTTCCTCCTAATAATTCTTATGAACAGTTCCACCAGAAATGTTATTTGTAGTTCCTTTCCCCCTTTTGTTACAATGTTAAGAATCAAATGACTTCCCTAATTCAACTGGAATGACAAAGTAGCAGTCTCAGAATAATTTCATTGCTTAATATTATTTCTGCCTCCGCTAAGATTTATCCACATAATTAACTTTGAGCGACAAGTGAAATGACAAGAATCTCAAAATAAACCATTTCGGCTCTAAATTTTTTTGGATAAACTGGACCATAGTGTTAAACATTTAAACTGCATACCAATATTTCAGCGTTTGAAGGAGTGGTAAATTTCTATTGCAACATTATTTAGCAGTACCACACAATCAACTTAAATAAAATATTTGAGTCCAATTAATCATTGGAGTGGATTACCAGCAAGTCCCTGGCCTTGCCATGTTAGATATTGAAACGCAAACAAAAGGTTGTTGACGTATTTCCATAGCAGGTACAGCTAATCAGAAATAAAACTACGTTGCAGCCAACTGATAAACCAAATACAATGTGTAGACTGGCACTTACTTTACACAAAGCCTAAGCACTTAATGCATGTTCACTGACTCATAAAACCCCTTAGCTCAGAAACGGAAATCAATTTAAAGTGCTGTAACACACTGTAACCTGTATTGACAAACTATTGTTCTTAGATTATTGTAAACCTGTTGTACATCACTCATTCTGCACTATTATCACTTATTTTGAAAGCTACAAACTTTATAATTAGGTCTGTGAATGGCAGCTAATATTTCAAATGCATTTAATCCTAGCCTGCTCAGCTGCTCACTGTTTTCACCAGATGTGCTGGGTGTGTTTTTTTTTAATAAAGTACAGATATTTTTAGAAAGAGAGCATTTAGTTCAATATACCTATTCCTTTGGGTTAATTTCAAACTGTGCTTTTTACCGTCTCACCATTTCCCCAAATTCACTTTTGCTCTAGAAAAGAAATCCACTTATCTCCTAAAAGCATTTGTTGCTTTAAACTCCCTTTTACCCTGAATCCTGCTGCCCAGGTTTTGCCATAGGGCTTCCTCACCAATTTACAAGTGCACATGGTGGGGAGCCATGGTGGGGATGCAGGTGCAGCTTAATCCAAGTGACAATGTGTATTATTACATACAAAACACCCAGAGCAGGGGGAGTCTTTTTCCCTGCTCAGCATAAGAATTAAACAAATAAATTACAAAATCACTACTGATAATTTGTCAAATTTCTGTTGATACAAGAATAGTGTCGGGTCTGAAAATTTATTAGCATCAATCCATTGCTTTCGTGGGGTCAGAGAAATAAACTGGCTCCTCGAGCCTTCTCTGCCATTCAATAAGATCATGGCTGTACCTTTTCATGGACTCAGCTCCAATTATCCGCACCATAACCCTTAATTCCTTTACTGTTCAAACATTTATCTATATTGTCTTAAAAACATTCAATGAGGTAGTTTCACTGGGCAGGGAATTCCACAGATTCACAATACTTTGTGTGAAAATGTTTCTCCTCAATTCACTCCTAAATCTGTTTCCCCTTATTTTGAGGCTACGCCCCCTTGTTCTAATTTCACCTGCCAGTGAAAACAACTTCCCTGCTTGTATCTTACCTATTCCTTTCATAATCTTAAATATTTCTACAAGATCTCCCCTCATTCTTCTGAATTCCAATAAGTAAAGCCCCAATCTACTCAGTCTCTCCTCATAAGCCAACTCTCTCAACTCCAGAATCAACCTAGCAAATCTCCTCTGCACTCCCTCTGCAAGTATATCCTTTCTCAAGTAAGGAGACCAAAACTGTATATAGTACTCCAGCTGTGGCCTCACCAGCACCTTATCCAGCTGCAACATAACCTCGCTGTTTTTAAATTTCATCCCTCTAGCAATAAAGGACAAAATTCTATTTGCTTTAATTACCTGCTGCATCCATAAACCAACTCCTTGAGATTCCTGCACAAGGCCACTCAGGTCACTCCATACAGCAGCATGCTGCAATTTTTTACCATTTAAATAATAGCCCATTTTGCAGTTATTCCTACCAAAATGGATTTACCAATATTATACTCCATCTCCCAGACCCTCACCCATTCACTTAGATTACCTATATTCCTTTGCAGACTTTCAGCTTCCACCTATCTTGGGGTCATCTGCGAATTTTGACACATTACACTACAATTCCAAATCATTTATGTCAATCATAAACAATTGTGGTCCCTATATGATCCCTGAGGCATACCACTAGTCACTGATCATTAACCAGAAAAACACCCATTTACCCTCACTCTATGCTTTTTGTTAATCAATCCTCTATCCGTGCTAATACATTATCCATAATACCCGTGCATCTTTATTTTAAATAAGTCTTTGGCGTGGCATCTGGTCAAATGCCTTCTGGAAATCCAGATACAAGACATCCACAGGTTCCCCACTGTTCACTGTACATGTAATGTTCTCAAAGAATTCCACCAAATTAGTCAAACATGACCTTCCCTTCATGAACCCATGCTGCATCTTACAACAGGACAATTTATATCCTGATGTTTCGCCATTTCTTTCTTGATGACAGATTCAAGCATTTTCCCTAGTATAAAAGTTAAGCTAACCAGCTTACAGTTACCTGCCTTTTGTCTACCTCCTTTTTTAAACAGTGGCATCATATTTGCTGCTTTCCAATCTTCAGGTACCACCCCAGAGTCCAGCAAATTTTGATAAATTACCACTAGTGCATTTGCTATTCCTCCCGCCATCTCTTTCATACCAATATCAGGACTAGGAGACTCGTCAACTTTTAACCTCATTAACTTGCCCAACATTACCTCTTTCGTATTAATAATAGTTTCTAGGTTCTCACCTGCCATAGTTTTCCTGTCATCAATTTTTGGCATTTTTAAGTCACTCAAAGGTAGACAAGGGAATGCCTACAGACACTGCTTCTAAGAATTTCCAGGAAGTATTTTTTTAAAAAAATCAAATATAAAGATGATTTGCAAAAACGGAAATAATGAATTGAAAATAGCTTTTTGGCTTGGCAAGCTGCACAGTGAAAATGCGAATAAAGGCATTCAGATCAACATAATTTGTTGAGTTGGGTTACCCAAGAGTTGGGTCTGGGGCCTTAGCTTTTCACCATTTTTATTAACAACTTAGATTCACAACTCCAAGTCTTTCATATAAATTTATGGATAACACTAAAATGGGAAGGACCATAAATAGTGCAACTGGAATCTATGAAAACACAAAGAAATATAATTAACTTAAACAAATGAATAGAACTGTCAGGTGGAACCATTCACTCCAACTCAAGAACGCTAAAACTAACTAGAAATTGAAGAAGAGACTCGGAATTTCAAGACATTACTCACTTAAAGCTAGTGAGCCAATACAAAAAGCAATAAAAAGCTAACAGCATATTGGCCTTTATCACAAGAACCCTTGAATAGAAGGAAGTTATTTTTCAGCTGTAGAGCTTCAGTCAGATCTCATTTAGAATACTACGTTGTTTAGGCACTGGACTTCATGAAGGATATCTGGTCTTGAAGGGGTTAAAATTCTAATTTTTAATTCTCCAATTCCTAAAAAGCAGTTTAAAATGCACCACAAATGCGAAATGAAACTCAGCTTGTAAACAAACAAAATACAGAATATTGGCAGAAACATGAAAAGTTACTGTGCAACAACAAAAAGCCATTGGTCAGAGATGGCAAAAAAAAAAACTTCAGTCAGAAGCATGTTGAAAAGAGTTACAAGTTCAAGGCAGCAGGTACCATTGTTGGCACAGATAC
This sequence comes from Sphyrna mokarran, assembly GCA_024679065.1. NCBI lineage: Eukaryota > Metazoa > Chordata > Chondrichthyes > Carcharhiniformes > Carcharhinidae > Sphyrna > Sphyrna mokarran. The sequence goes on along the minus strand of JAGIQG010000001.1, from coordinate 87,608,844 downwards.
TGCACAAACATAGTCCTCCCAGCTGTCTAAGCATTGTCAGCTATCAGGCTGACATTCAAACTTCTTTAGTGATTTATTTTCCATGACAAATGGACTACACCAATTTATAGTTTGAAAGTTCTGAAATCAAGTTAAAAATACTGACAAAATGAGCTAAAATTTACTGGCCAAAATCAATGACCAGGCATTACAAAGAATGAGTGAACCAGGCAGAGTGTCATAGTGCTAAAGAACTGAGAACCACACATAGGAACACAGATCAAATTTGTTTCTTACCAGTTTCAGATACGACAGTAACAGTCTCTGGTTTAGGCAGCTTTGTAGATTTGGAAGATGAGGAACCTTTCTTAGGCTTCTTATCCGGAGGGGCCTCTTCTGATTCAGAATCTGCAGTACAGTAACACAGATGGTTAAAAACACAAATTTCCTTCTGGATATCAAATCTTGTGCCAATACAAATCTATTCAAAAAGAGCTGGAATAAATAGCTTGCACTGCAGCCCAGTGTTTAACCACACTGTGGAGTGTTGTACTGAAAATCACATCTCTGGTCCTTGGTAGCAGGAGTTATCTGATCTGGGGATGGGGAACAGAGGAGAGAACACAATTGCCATCACAGAATACTGCAACACAGGAACACGCTTTTCCATTCTTGTGTTCTGTTGCCCATCACTGCAACAGTGATGGAAGAAGGATGGTAAAGCCAGGGATCTCATCTCTGGCAGATACTGAGTCAGTGACATCTTCAGTAATCAAATTACCTGCCAACCAAAAATATGAGAGAGCTACTTCTACTATGGAATTGTATCTTAGCTGCAGTCCACAACTTCAGATGGAAATCACGAAAGACAAATCAACTCACTATACTTGAACAAAGAACAAAACAGCATGAGAAACAGGCCCTATGGCCCAACGAGCCCGTGCCACCACCTCAACGTTCCCACTTCTACCCATGATCCCTGTTTATGTTTATAGAACTATGCATTGGAACCAAATTTGCGAGACAATTTAGGGAGAATTTGTTTTGCCAAAAAGCATAAGAGCACATCTTTGGGGTGTGGGAGGAAACCGGAGCACCCGGAGAAAACCCACACAAGCACGGGGAGAATGCACAAACTCCCACAGACACAGGCCCAAATCCATGTGTCTGCACAACACACTGATGGTCACTGAGCTGTCGTGTTGCCCATCAACTGGTCCAGTTCAAGCGTACCCTAACGACATGAAGCACTAGGCTACTCTCTGTCTAGGCTAATGACTGGCCCGTTTCACAAGTTATTTTATTTGTTCTGATAATATGGTCGGCTCATTCAGTATTTACTGCTCTGAGTAGCAATAATCAATTCATTTATGTGGGACAAGGATCAGCTGTAGAATGGACCAGATAGGGACTTTAGTGGGAGTTGGGCTTTAATGACAATCCAGCAATTTCAACTCTTGTGAACCTTTATCATCATTATTCACAATTGTTTTTGTCACAAAATATTTACCTTCATGAAAATATTAATATATTAACAAGATATGCAAACAATTATCAATAAACTGAAAAACGTACATGAAAATGATCCCGTATGGTCTGAAGTCAGCAGACCCAAGTGCTAATCTGAATATTTTCAGAATGACAGCAACAAAATACCAAGTGTATAATAACAGACAGAAAAATCTAGAAATGCTTAGTTAATCTGGCAGCATCCGTGGAGAGACAAACAGAATTAATGTTTTGGACTGATTGCCTTTCATCAGAATTGATAGAAAGGTTAACTTGTTTCTCCCACCACAGATGCTCCCAGACCTGAGTATTCCAGTTTTTATATTTCCAACATCTGTACTATTTACAAATCAGCTCCTGGTTGCTTTTAACAAGTAGATTATACTATTTATAATTTAAATAGTATTGCAGGGAGATGAAATGATTTTCTCCAAACCGCCCCCTCCTACAATGTAGAGCAGATAACCAAATTATTCCCAAGTGCCTGCAATTATCTACCGTTCCAGAGGAGGCAGTGCCAAAATGGTAACGTCACTGAACGAGCAATCTAGAGGTTAAATGATCTGGGGACGCAAGTTCAAATCCCACCACTATAGCTATTAGCAAATCTGTGGTCTCATTTTATTTGACAATAAAAATGTTTCACTGATGTCCTTTAGAAAAGGAATTTTACCATCCTTGCCTGGTCTGGTCTATATGTAACTTCAGACCCATCAGCAACACAGTTGACTCTTAAATGCCTCCAGATAGCTTAGCAAGCCATTCAGTTGCTACACTAAAGTCAATGAGAAATTAAACAAGACAGAAAACTGAGTATATACTCTGTCCACTTTATTAATATCTGGGGGCTTGTGCTAAAATTGGACAAGTTGCCCCACACTCTCAGAATCATACATTACAGATCATGTCCCAAACAACATCACCATCCCTGGGTATGTCCAGAGTCGCTGAGCAGAGACTGATAGCCAAGTTCCGCACACACAAGGACAGTCTTAACAGGGATCTTGGCTTCATGTCACACTATCAGTAACCCCCATGACTTGCCTGGGTTAGCAAAAAACCTCACTTACTGTGCTGTCTGGAGACAATACACATCCCTCTAACCAATGCTTCACTCACATTGTTAGCCATTTTAACACTTGAATAGCAGGTTAGATGTAAGGATTCGCATTCTAATCAGCAATCTGTGACTGTCTGTGCTGATACGTGTGCTATTGCAGACCAGAACACTGCATTTGCCTGACGAAGACGAAAAGTCGAAAGCTCGCAGATTTACTATCAAATAAATCGGTTGGATTTAAAATTGGTGTTGCCAGATTCTTACTGAGTTTACCCCAGTCCAACACCTGCATCTCTACATTATGTCCAGACCCAGCAAAGGCGGCTGCATGGTGATACAAAGTCAGGAGGGAATTATCTTGCGAGTCCTCAACACTGACCGCAGATCCATGAAGTCTCACGTCAACAAGTCAAACATGGGCAAGAAAACCTCCTGCTGCTTACCACGTACTGTCCTCACCCTCCCCACTGCTCAGATGAATCAGTATTCCTCCATGTTGAGCATCATTTGCACAGAGAGCAGCAAAGGCACAGAATATACTATGGCGGGGGGGTCTTTAGAGTCTTTCACCAAGACGGACTTGGTAGCACCACTAATTTGATTTTATAATTGTGCTAGTTAGTGCACTTTACAACCTGTAGCTCAGTAAATTGTTCATTGCTCCATGATAGTTATATTACTAGTGTTGTTCATTCTTACCAGATGCACAAATATCTGAAAACTAAATGAAAAAGTAGATTTTTAATAATCGCTGTTGGTAGTTCACATAATCTACTTTGAATTTTTCTTTCTCTAATCACAATGTAGTTAAAATACCAATGGGCATCATACAGGTAACAAAAGAGCAGGGGAAAAATATTGGTTGGACCCAGGTTTGGGAGACAGAATAAGAAAATGATAGGCAGAGCATCTGGAGAATTGCGACAGTGAAGTCCCACCTTCACACTGGGGATATCCACTATTGTGTTGTGTGGCATTACCACTGTGCTAAATGGGATAGATTTCAAACAGACCTGGCAACTCATAACTGAACATTCATAAGATGCTATGGGCCATCAGCAGCAGGATTGTATTCCACCCCAATACGTAACTTCAGGAGTTACAGCATTCAGTAGGGGCGGCTGAAGGACTTCACTGGTGCATTCTGGGAGTAGTCAGACAAGCGACATCTACCAAGTGGGAAGATGATCGTGTCAAGGAGTGGTAAGCCCAAAACACTGATGTAGTGTTTTCCTCCTGCCCTCCTCCTCTAACTGAAAAAAAAAGGCCACTGAGAAAAGTAAAAGTATTATAAATTTTTTCATGTAATTGGCGCTCGAAATGTCGGTCAGTGGGGTTAAGTGTTGCACTTGAGATGTGGGAGATCCATGATTCTTCCAGCACTTTGGACAATGAAATCTGCAGAAGTGCACCCAATTACAGATCGCATGGAGCATGAAGGAGGCAGAAAGTATCATAGATAGAAGCTCTAAAGACATGGTCACACTATAGGTAGACAGGCAGACAGATGGGCAACTGCCAGAAGGGGCAGGCAATCAGTGCAGAAATCCCCCGAGATCATTCGCCCCCACTAACAAACATATCATTTTGGATACAGTTGGGGAAGATAGGCTATCAGGGGATACCAGCAGCAGCAGCCAAAGCAGTGGTAGCACAGCTGGCTGTGTTGTTAAGCAGGAAGAGACAAAAAGAACTAGAGCAATACTTATAGGGGACTCTATAGTTAAGGGTGCAGTTGGGGGTTCTGTGTATGTGAAAGAGACTGCAGAAATGGTATGGTGCCTCCCTGGTGCCACAGTCCAGGATGTCTCTGAACAGGCAGAAAGTATTTTGAAAGGAGATGGGCAACAGCCGGAGGTCATGGTACAATGTTGGGGGTTCACTAATAGGCCATCCCACTGCCAACGGGAGACTGAGGAACATATGCAGGTAGATTTTGGCAAGATGTAAAAGTAACAGGGTTGTGGTGGGAGACTTTAATTTCCCCTATATTGACTGGAATTCACTTAGTGCTAGAAGCATGGATGGCGCAGAGTTTATAAGGAGCATCCAGGAGGGCTTCTTGAAACAGCATGCAGGTAGTTCAACTAGGGAAGGGGCCATATTGGACCTTATTAAGGAATGAGCTTGGCCAGGTGGTTGATGTTTCAGTAGCGGAACACTTCAGGAACAACCACCACAATTCAGTAAGCTTTAAGGTACTAATGGATGAAGACAAGAATAGTCCTCAACTTAAGATGCTAAATTTGAGGGGGTAATTACAAAGTATTCGGCAGGAATTGAAGAATGTAGATTCGGGCAGATGTTTGAGGGCAAATCAACATGTGGCATGTGGAAGACTTTCAAGTGTAAGTTGATAGCAATTCAGGACTGGCACATTTCTGTAAGGATGAAGTGTAAGTATGGCAAGCTTTGGGAACTGTGGATAATGATATTGTGAGCTCAGTCAAAGAGAGAAAGGAAGAATTGTCAAAGTGTGGAATACAAAGAAAGTAGAAAGAAACTTAAGCAAGGAGTAAGGAGAGCTAAAAGGGGACACCAAAACACATTGGTCAGCAGGATTAAGCAAAATCCCATATATAATAAGCAAGAGGATAGCCAGGGAGAGATTTGGCCCACTCAAGGATAGGGGAGGGAATCTATGCATGAAGCATTAAATTAATACTTTGCATGAGTACTCAAAGAGAAGGATTTGGTAGATGATGAGGCTGAGAAAGGATGTGTACATAGTTTGAGTCACGTTGAGATCAAAAAGGATGGTATTGGGGTTCTTAAAAAAGTTCCCAGGGTCTGATGGGATCTACCCCAGAATACTGAGAGAGGCAAGGGAGGAAATAGCTGGGGCCTCAACAGAAGTCTTTGTATCCTCACTGCCTACGAGGGATGTTCCAGAGGATTGGAGAATAGTCAATGTTGTTCCTTTGTTTAAGAAGGATAACAAGAATAATCCAGGTAATTACAGGCTGGTGAGCCTTACATCAGTGGTAGGGAAACTATTGGAGAGGAGTCTTCAAGACAGGATTTATTTCCCCTTGAAAATAAGTTTACGTATTCGTGAGAGACAACATGGTTTTGTGAAGAGATCCTGCCTCATGAATTTGATCGAGTTTTTTGAGGAAGTGATGAAGATGACTCATGAGGGTAGGGCAGTGAATGTTGTCTACATGGACTTCAGTAAGGCCTTTGACAAGGTCTCTCATGGCAGACTGGTGCAGAACGTGAAGTCGCATGGGATCAGGGGTGAGCTACAAGGTGAATACAAAACTGGCTCGGTCAAAGAAGACAGAGGGTAGCAGTGGAAGAGTGCATTTCTAAATGGAGGGCTGTGATAAGTGGTGTTCCTCAGGGATCAGAGCTGGAACCTTTGCTGTTTGTAACATATTGATAAACGATTTGGAGGAAAAAGGTAACTGAATTGATTAATAAGGTTGCAGATGACACAAAGGTTGATGGATAGTGATGAGGACTACCAGAGAACACAGCAGGATATAGATCAGTTGGGGACCTGGGCAGAGAGATGGCAGATGGAGTTTAATCCAGACAAATGAGAGGTAATGCATTTTTGGAAAGTCTAATATAAATAAAAAATGTACAGTAGAACCCTTAAGAGTATTGATAGGCAAAAGGATCTGAGAGATGTGATCCCCAGAAGCATAGGGGGTTTTAGTTAAGTCGGGCAGCATGTTTGATGCAGGGTTGGAAAGCCAAAGGACCTGTTTCTGTGCTGTAATTTTCTTTGTTATTTGTTCATTGCCCAACATGACCCACTCTACTATTATCAAGATGGGGAAACCAGATTCAAAGAAGAGTGCAGAAAAACAGGACAGGTGCAGCATCAGGCATACGGGGAGAAGCAGGTACTGCTGAGTCCTGAGCATCAAAAATATTAGCCTTCAGCCAATTTTATTCACTGTACGAGATACCATAAATTAGCTGAAAGCACTGGATACTGTAAAGGCTTTGGATCCTGACAAAATTCCAACAATAGTACTGAAGATTTGCCCTCCAGAACTAGCCATGCTATTCCCGTACAGCAATAACACTGACAATCTCACCTAGCAATGTGGAAAATTACAAAATGCATGACAAATCCAACCCAGCTAATTACCATCCCATTAGTCTACTCTTGACCTTCAGCAAACTTGGGTGTCTTTGGCATTTACTCAGCAATAATTGCATACTTACATTTCAGTTTTGTTAGGGTCCTCGATGCCATGCTCTGTCAATTGCTGCCTTGATGTCAAGAGCAGTCACTCTCACTTCCAAGTTCAGCTATTGTAGCCCAGAGTTGGAACAAGGCTGGAATGGGATCAGGAACAGTGACACAGAATCCTAACTAACGGCACAGCTAGTTCTGGAGCAGAAGTCATCTTTGTATGATTGCCAGGATGTTGACAGGGCTACAACCCAAGTAAAAGTGCTCAAACCATAACCTCAAGGCTAAAAAGCCAGAAGAAACAAATTTCAGCAATTTAAGTCATGTGACGAGCCCCTTCCTCATCAATACATTTACAGCCTTTTAATAAAACCATGCACACCAGGAAATTCTCTGGCTCAAGATCCCATCTGTGAGAAGTTGGGGAGGGAGGAGGAATAGCTGCCTTCAGTCACAATAATCATACGGACATGACAACAGGCCTCAACATTCCAATGTTGGAGGGAGTAAATTCAGTCAGCAGCCCCACTCCCAGTACCCAACCATTAACACCTGCCAAAAGTTAAGACATCTGAATGTCTGCTGAAGGCAAGTATTGCAGGTTCAGCTGCGAAGGTTATGACTTATCTCCACTGATGCTTCTAATGAAAACTCCCCCGAGAGTAATAGTCACATAGACAAGATATCAAACAGCAACCAATGTCAATGAAGCGGCAATGCTGGTGTTGGACTGGGATGGACAAGGTGAGAGGTCACATGACACCAGGTTATAGTCCAAAAGGTTTATCTGAAATGGTGATTTCAAACAAACCTGTTGGACTATAAATTGCTGTCATGTGACTTCTCACCAACATCAAAGAAAAAAAACACGTACAGGAGGATGAAAAATTGAAGAGACCAGCTCTTTTCCACATAGCTCATTCTACATTGATTATACATCATAAAGAAGATAGTTTCTACAAAAAGCTTTACCTGAATCATAAATAATGTGTTTTTTCTTGTGCACTGGCTTTTGTTTTCCTGATATTAAATTGGCTGAACCCTTTCCCTGAAAACACAAAGAAAACAAAGTGTAAGTTTTTCACCCAGAGGATCAGTGAGTGGAATCAGCTGCCGTCGGTGGTGATAGAGGCAAACTCACTGGGGTCTTTTAAGAGACTTCTGGATGAGTACATGGGATTTAATGGGATTGAGAGTTATAGACAGACTTGATAGGTATGGATACGACTGGTGCAACTTGTGGGCCAAAGGGTCTGTTTGTGCTTAGTATTCTATGTACCATTAAATCAATGTTGGCTAGTCCTGTCTATGATGCTCTGTCTTTGATGCAAGTGGATGATCCTTGCATTTATTTTACTAAAGCATTAGGACAGCAAAATATTTAATCTCAAAACGGGCATAAGGTAACAGACCTTGACATCAGTTTTCTTCTTCGCATCTGAAGCTCCCTTGCCAGTATTTTTAGTTCGGTTCTTTTCCAAAGACTCAGTTCCAGGTTTTTTCCCAGCAGAAACCCCACCAAAGAATCTTCTGATGTCCTATTTATAGAAATGGTAAAATTCTCTCAAAAATTCATCTTTGATCAGAAAGACAATTATATTTCCATCATAGAAGCATGCACAGATGTCATGCGTGAACATAGGCTTATTGGGCCAAAGGGTCAGGTCCTGTGCAGAACTATTTTTGGTTCATAGGCAGGCGCCACAAAATTCAGAATGGGCTAACATATGCAAATTAAGGTCAGTCATGGGCAAATCATAGATACACAGTGTCAAGAAATCAGAGTTACAGATGAACATTAAAAACTGACTTTTCAGCTCTACTGTAAATAGTATAAATCTGGAAAATCATTTCTAACAAGATTGAAAGAATACGCCAAGAGATGACTTCAAATTAGCAAAAAACAGATAAATTAATCACAATGCTTGCCACACAAGGACATCAAAAGAACCCACAAGTTACTAGAGATGAAATCTGTGAAAGCATTTTAGAAAAACATTAGATGTTACAGTTAGAGTACAGGATCTTTCTGGAACTGCAAGGCCAAACAGCCCAATTTTACAACTTATTTAGGACAAAAATAACAGCTAGCACGTTTCACAGAATAAGCCTTAAGATCTGAATGGTTCTTCCATTTATTTTCATGTCAATTATTTCTGCTCTCTTCCAAAAGTTTTAATTCCTCACTGAGCAGTGGTTTCACAGTTGCAGGTCACAGTTCCATCCATCAGAACTGGAAAATCATGCAGTAACAGCAAACACTCCTACCATCAGCCAACCCTAATCTGATCCTCGAACATCAGCACACACAACACTTCCAAGAGGAACTGCTTCCTAGCAACATTCCCCTCTGCAAATCAGAGACTCCATTTTTAATGTTGCTGCCAGCATCTCAGCCAAGGTGAGATGACTGCTCCAGCCATGTCATGGTATAGTGTAATCATGCCTATGTGGATGGGCACTAGCATGAGGCCAATTCCCTGCCCTTTCATCACAGCTCCGTAAATGTTTTCGAATCCTTCTGCCATGAAAACATTCTCCAAAATTTTGAACACTTCTATCAAACATCTAGCATTTTGTGCTCTAAAAACAAGACCAGTCTCTCCACATAATGAAGCCACTCTTCCGTGGTACCACTCTATTAATTCTTTCCTGCACCCTTCAATTTTTTTCCAAATAAGATGCCCAGCTGAGGTCTGACCATTTCAAACCTGAATCCTGTGCAATGTGTATTTAGCTTCCCATTGCGTTAAACATCAAAAAGGAGCAACTCATTCACTCAAAGGGAACAGGCACAATTTAGCTTTTTCCAGAAAAGAAAAAGCATGTGAAAAGATTGTGACATTTTCAGGTGTAGTGGTCAAATACATGTTACTTTTGACATGTACATATCTCTAACTTTTGAATGACGTCTCTCAAATAACAAAGGTTCGAGCTTAATGACCCTTTTCAGTTAGGGCTGCATTAGACATCAGCCTGGACTTTGGCAGTCACGTTCTAATAAAATGAGATGATGCTGCCATCACCACAGTTGCTGAGATTCACTTCAGGATATTGTTTTCTCTGGCAGATGTTGCTCCTCCACAATTGGGGTGTCAATCCCTTGGGACTAGTTAATAAAATGGCATTCACCAATATGGGGGAATAAAGTAGGGAGTAGAAAAAAAAACAAACTTTTTTTTTGCTGGACCACAATAAGATAACTACATCAGCAACTGTCTTTTCTCAGTTTTGCACATTTTCACCATGCGATTTCCTGTGACGAGTTTAGAGATCAAAATAATTCACATGGTATATGATATGTGAGGCCAAGTGGAATCACAAGACATCTGAAAAATACAAGAAAAAGGTGTGGGGAAAGAAAGCAAATTTGAATGTGAAGATTATAAAAATGCCAGCAAAGATAACTCTTCACTTCCTTGAGCTCAACAAAACCACATCCTTTAGAGAAATTTCGCCAAGGCAAGTAATGGGAAAAATTTCCAGGATCCTGCCACTTCCAAGTTCTTCGTGGTACATCCTATTGACCGAACATACCTTGCTCAACTCAAACAAAAGGAGAATTACAAATTGCTGGATCTGACAAAATAGCTCACTGGCCGAACAGAGGGAAAACTTTGCCCTATTTCTGAAGAAAGCAATCAAACCTGCATTATAACACTAAATCAATCACTGCAAGTGATTAAAGTCAGCATTAAAAAATTTGCATTTACATAGCAATTTAAAATGTAGGAAAATATCCAAATAGGACCCAGTATTGAATAACATTTGGCATTTTGTATTAGGAAAGGTGACCAAAAGCTTGATCAGAATGGTAGGTTTGAAAGGGTGGCTTAAGGAAGGACAGAAGGGTAGAGTGAATTGTTTAGGGAGGAAATTCCAGAGCTTAGACACAGCATTCATAGCTATCAAAGAAAATCCAGGATCCAGAAGTGGACAGAATTAGAAGAAAATAATAATATCAGGATGAGAACCTGAATGAAGTTGCAGAAAAGGAAGGGATGAGGCCAGAGAGATTTGAACAAGGATAAAAATTTAAATGAGACACTGCTGGACCAACAGCCAATGAAAGTCAACAAGTACAGGGGTGTTGGGTAAATGGGACTGGGTACAAGTTAGAATTTGGATGAGCTCGAATTTCCACAGCAGAGGTGGGAATTTGGTCAGAAAAGCACTGGAGTCACCAGATATATTGTTTTCCTGTTTCCCTTGCAAGGGTAAATGGAAGTGGGATTGAGGCTACAATCTAATCAGACATGATCTTATGGAAGGGCAGAGCAAATTCAAGAGCTACAGTAGCCTACTCCTGCTTCTAATTCATATGTTTCTATGTACATATACAGAAAACCTGAGAAACTACTTTCCAAAAATTCAACACCAACAATTACCACAGTAATATGTGCATAACAAATCATTCCCTATAAAACCGCAAGAAAATAACATCATGCAACAAATCGTAAATCTATTCTCCAGTTACACACCAAGTTTAAAAATGATTGAGCTCTCTTACAAGTGGCAACAAACTGCAACTGATTCTACTGCCTTGAGTATTCACAGAGGACAATATATCCAAAAATAATTTTGATATACAAAAGATGAACAGTTCAATATTTAAGCCTTGTTATATTCCCAATTTCCTCACCAATGTTTTATATAAATTATACTCTTATTCCACACACCCGTAAATGACACGAGGCATGTATATGACAAGTTTCCAACAACATTGTTGTGAAATTAACAGCTGAAATACTCTGACTAAACTAGGAACTCACCACACAGACAAGGATGAAGCTCAAAGCATGCATAAACCCATGACTGCATTATATTTCACAAAGAAACTAAATCCAACCTTCAAAAGCTGAACCAAAGGCATTTTAAGTAAACTCATTCTAACATGTTAATGGGATACAATAGTAATTCACTGCAATGAACAGAAGTCCAGTCAAATCATATGGTCCACATGTCAACATTTTAGAAGAGACAAAATCCCAAAGAGACAAGCAGTCAGTTCAGAGCCTGCACTTAGCAACAGTTGTTTGAACTAACTGGCTTGGAAGTTACTCACAATAAAAGACAAGTCCAGACTTGAAGAAAGTACTGAATGGGAAACAGCATCACGTTTTAGAAAAAGAGGACAAGGCACTCAGATGCAACTTACTAAGGTACAAAGTGCAGTATTTAATTTCAGTATTACTGAGGTGTCTGGTGGAATACTGGGAGGGTATCTGACTGAAGAATGGACGATTGTAATCTGCTTTTGTAAATCAAGTTGAACTTAAAGGTGAAACAAGAAAACCGTGGCATTAAGATTTTCATTTAGTTCAGCTTCGTAATTAAAAAGAGTCCAGTACTTCCATAAAACTAGAAACAGAACCAAGAAAGTACACAACAGAAAGTTGATAGCCTAGTGAATACTTATCAAGTTACAGGCCTGTACAGTCTAAGATAATCACAGGCTCAATTCTCAGCGTTTTCTGATTTAGATAAGACAGCAGGAAGATGTTTCAAACTTCATTTGCTCATGATTTCGGCCCCGTAACTCCTACCAAAACCATATGTACAGATTATCAGACGAAGAATAACTCAATTCCAGTGCTCAGTCTAATCATTTTCAGGGCACTCAAATGAATAAAAGACACTTAGGCAAGATGTAAGAGGGTAACTACTGCTGGTATAAGCATGAGCCAACTTACTGGCAATACCAAGAGCAAGACAGAAACTGAGCTCAGTTACTACTCCTGGCCCAATTGCACTACTTCACTGATGTGTTCAATGAAGATTTCTTAGAGAATCTGGTCATCTGTTACTCCTATACAATCATGCTCCACATTTCTGTGAATCTCAACTCCATACATTTCCAAGTCAGATGGTGAATGGTTTGGAGGGGAATTTCCAGGTGGAGCTGTTCCCATGTCTCTGCTGTCCTTCTAGATGGTTGCCTTTGTGTATTTGGAAGATGCTGTCCAAGAAACTCGTGAGTTTCTGCAGTGCATCTTGTGGATGGTACACATGGTTGCTGCTGTCCGTCAGGATTGGACATTTAGAGGAGTGGTGGCAGTCCACCGACTGTCTTGTCCTGAATAGTGTTGAGCTTTGAGTGTTGTTGGAGCTGCACTCTTCCAGGCAAGCAACATAACATTTGTGCAGCTACTGCAGTTCAAGGTTTCTAATCATTACACACATTGCACTTAGGCACACAGAAAATGTGTTCAGTGAAGAACACTATAATACATCTTTAAAGCAGCTTGTGGTCTCAATAAAAACAAGAGGCAGTACAAAACTAGCAGAGATCAGCAAAGACAACCACATCTTCAAAACCAAGTTCTAATCTACTCAAACTGATACTTGATGCAATATGCCCAAAATACATTAGCCCACTTCATTCTTCCAGTAATAGTTGATACTGATTCTTTCCCACCATCTCAGAAAAGCAGTCAACATAATCAAGCACTCTTCACATCCCAGACATAGTCTCTTTTACCTCTCTCCATCAGAGTAAAGTTACAAAAGTCTGAGGTCACGTACCAACTGATGCAAGAACAACTTCTTCCCTGTTGTCCTCATCTTCTGAATAGATCTATCTTTTATTAAGTTGATCTTTCACTACATTCTTGCTACAACTACACCACTACATTCTGGACCTTCTCTATGAATGGTATACTTTTTCAGTATAGTATGCATGAAACAATACTTTTCATTGTACCCTAATACACATGACAATAACATATCAAATCAAAAAAGGTGGACCATACCATGCACTTCAGTCTTATACTTGTGGCACAGGTCTCACATCTTAACATTTTTTTTTATTTTTTCCATCACAGCAAGCACATCTCCTGCAGTATATTCATCTCCACATCAACCCCAAGTTCCACATCTGCCCATGTTACTTATGACATGCAAACCTGAGCAGTCCCTTAATAAAGAACAGTTAAGGGACATTCACACATTTATCCAACTCCTCAGCCCAACAGAAAGTATAAAAGCCCATAGGACTTCTACTCCAGAAGTGATTTCCTCAGATATTCTTAATCTCATGGAATTCATTTCCCTTCTTCACACATCATCTGGGCCTGAGAGAGAAATGTGACAGGTGCAAACCAACAGGCCACACTCACTAAAATGAATCACTTTTACCAGATCAATGCAATATAACAGTGGTTAACACTGCTGCCTCACAGTGCCATGGACCCAGGTTCACTTTCCATCTTAGGTCACTGTGTGGGGGGTCTGGATATTCTCCCATGTCTGCACGAGTTTCCTCCCACAGTCCAAAAATGTGCAGGTTAGGTTGACTGGCCATGTAAAATTGCCTCTTAGTGTCAGGGGATAAGCAGAGTAAATATACGAGTTACAGGGACAGGCCCTGGGTGGGATTGTGTCAGTGCAGGCTCGATGGGCCAAATGGCCTCCTTCTGCACTGCAGAGATTCCACGGTGATGAACTGTACACCCTGTGGGTTTTGTAAACGACTACAGCCAAAGGGTCACTGACCAAATCATGATTCGCTGCCCCCGACCCACAGGACAGTAAACATCTCCCCCTGGGAGCCTTTTACCATTCCCACCGAAAAACGGGCCTGCCTGGAGGTTCAGGCAGCGGTTCCAGGTCGGAGAGCCGACGGGCGGAGAACCGAGCCGCGCAGCCCGACCCCAACCTCCCACCAGGGGGGAAAGAGGCGGAACCCGGAGCTGGCCGCAACCCAGGAGGAGGGCGACGGCCCGGGGCCCAGGCGGCCGGAGCCGCAGCGGCGGGGGGACAGTCAGCCCCCAGGACCCTCTCCCTGTCAGAGCAGCGGGACACTCGGGCCCGGGGCGGCTCTCTCACCATGTCTCTCCCCCGGCCTCTCCGCCGCTACATTTGGCGCCAACAATTTCAACGCGCAGGCGTGCGGCGCACAGTGATGAGGTCAGTCAGGCAGGGACCCGGATGGAGCGGGCCGAGAGAGAGGGGGAGGGGGAGGGTGAGGGGCGGTGGGGGGGCGGCGGTGGAGGGGAGGGGCGGGGCGGTGGGGCGGTGGAGGGGAGGGGCGGTGGGGGGGGCGGGCGGTGGGGGGGCGGGGCGGTGGCTGTTTGATTGACAGCTGCAGAATCCCTGGGAAAGTGGGTCAATGCGCTGAGCTGTCCGCTGCTCTGTGTAGCTGCGTTGGGCCGATCCGGGGCAGGCACTTGACCGTCCCGGAAACGTCCGCATCGTGATTTATGTTCGCGAAGGTATTTTGAGATGTGGCACTGAGAAGAAACGAACCAGCTGAAGTAAAAGTGACGCTGGGTTTTTTTTTTGGCGCAGCACGCGCAATTTCTTCACAGATGTCTCACCCACCCCAGCAGTTTGCTGACACAAGGGACCGGCCGAGTTAAAGCGGCTCCCATTTCGTGGCTGAGCATTGCAGCTTCCAGACTCAAATATACCGTCAGAAAGCATCACGGACATCAACGATTTCTGTGCTTTCACTTCAGTTTGTGGTAATCGTGAATCATTATGTTTCAAAAGGAGGACTGGATAATAAATGTTGGTCTAGCCAGCAATGCCCACATCCCACTAAATCATCTTGTTTACATCAAAAGACCAGGAGTAGGCCATTTTGCCACTCAGTGCAGTTCTGGCCATCATGCAAGGAGATCATTGCTGCTTGACAACCTAATTCCATTAACCCACCCATGCTACCTTTAGATGATGAGAATAAATCTCAGCTTCAAAATTTACAATTTCCTAAATCAATGCTATTTGCAAGAGAAATTTCAAACTTCCCCAATCCTACTTACACTTCTGCAAAGTCTGGCCGTAATTTTTAGACAAAGTTCCCTAGATTCCCCTTGTGGAAGGCAGTAAGATGCATAGTAGTATTATTGCTGGACTAATCCAGAGACTCGCAGTTTGAGGACCCAAATTTGAATCCTTCCATGGCAGATGAATTTTGAATTCAATTAAAATTTGGAACTAAATTCTAATGAAGACCACGAACCCATTGTTGATTGTTGTAAAAACCCAACTGGTCACTAATGTCCTTTAGGGAAGAAAATTTGTCATCCATATCTGATCTACAGATCCACAGTAATGTGGTTGACTCGCAAATGTTCTCGGAAATGAACAATAAATGCTGGCCCAGCCAGTAATCATGATGTAGAGATGCCAGCGTTGGACTGGGGTAAACTCAGTAAGAGGCCTGACAACACCAATTTTAAATCCAACCAATTTATTTGATAGTAAACTTGCTAGCTTTCGGCGTTTGTGCCTTTGTCAGGCGAATGAGGTGTTCTGGTCTCCAAAAGCGCACATATCAGCACAGACAGTTTACAGATTGCTGATTAGAATGTGAATCCTTACACCTAACCTGCTATTCAAGTCTTAAAGTGGCTAACAATGTGGGTGGAAGGAACACTGAGCACAGGTTAGAGAGATGTGTATTGTCTCCAGACAGCACAGTAAGTGAGGTTTTTTGCTAACCCAGGCAAGTCATGGGGGTTACTGATAGTGTGACATGCCCACATCACATGAACACATCATATGTAATGCCCACATCACATGAACAAATAAAAAAATCCAGCAGAAGTAGTTTCCCTTTATCTATCCTGTCAATCAAATCACCCTGAAACTTACTAAATTGCAGGGAATGCAATCCTGTATGTATAATGCTGGCCCAGCTAGCAACACCTGAATCCCACACTTGAATAAAAAAAAACTCTTCATAATTTAATGCTGGAGTCTAGTCTAGGTATCATTTTAGCAAATCTGTATTGCACTGTCTCAAAATGTGATATAAGAATTTCAGGTTGAAAAGTTTTGCAAGTTCCGCACACATGAGGACAGCCTCAACAGGGATCTTGGGTTCATGTCACACTATTTGTAACCCCCACCATTTGCCTGGGCTTGCAAAATCTCACTAACTGTCCTGGCTGGAGACAATCTCTTTAACACTCTCTCCACTCACATTGTCTGTACCTTGAAGACTTGATTACCTGTAAAGACACACAGTCCGACCATTATTTTGTAAATTGAGTTTGTGTCTTTATAAGCCTTGTTTGTGAACAGAACTCCCACTCACTTGATGAAAGAGCAGCATTCTGATAGCTTGTGGCTTGTGCTACCAAATAAACCTGTTGAACTTTAATCTAGCGTTGTGAGACTTCTTACTATGCTTACTCCAGTCTAATGCCAGCATCTACACGTTAAAAGAAAAGTTTTCCTTACATTGTTTTAAAAAAGCTGTTCCAATCAGTAAAAATTAGCTTAGAATAAAAAGGATGTAAATAAACTGACACATTTTTGTTGTTGTAAGATGGGGTATATTAAAGCAAGTTGTAGGAAGCTGAATGGAAAGTCAGTATCATAATAGGAAAGCTCAAGGAATATTTATAAAAGGCTGCAATAGAAATTCACTGGCAATCTATTCATCTGCTAACTCACCCACATGCCACCCTACTAGGAGGCACAGTGGGTGGGCAGCATGGTGGCACAATGGTTAGCACTGCCAGGAACTTGGGTTTGATTCCCAGCTTGGATCACTGTCTGTGTGGAGTTGGCATGTTCTCCCATATCTGTGAAGTTTCCTCCAGGTGATCCGGTTTCCTCCCACAATCCAAAGATGCACAGAGTAGATGCATTGACCGTGCTAAATTCTCCCTCGGTGTACCCAAACAGGCGACTAGTAGATTTTCTCAGTAACTTCATTGCAGTGTTAATGTAAGCTTATTTGTGACTAATAAATAAACTTACTTAATTTACCTACCTGCCTACCTACCTTATCCTGGTTACCAAGTTACCAGTCTACCAACATACCCACCTGCCACTCTACCCACCTGCCAGACTACCCACATACCCATATACCACCTCACCCCTTGCCACCCTTCTCATGTAAAAGTCCAAAAGGTTTATTTGGTAGTAAACACCACCAGCTTTCAGAGCGCTGCTCTTTCGTCAGAGTGGGGAGCTCTGATCACAAATAGGGCCTATGCGCTGTTTATAAAACCCCATGCCCTGTTTGTGATCAGAACTCCCTACTTACCTGACGAAAGAGCAGCGCTCCTAAAGCTAGTTGTGTTTACTACCAAATAAACCTATTGGACTTTAAGCTGGTGTTGTGAGACTTCTTACTGTGTTTACCCCAGTCCAACACTGGCATCTCCACATCATAAACCTTCTCATGTACCAGCATAACTGTTTGCCATCTTTCCCACCTTCACCCTTACCCAACTGCCATTTTATCCATCTGCTCTCATCAACCTGTCATCCTACCCATTTACCTCAGCCACCTACCTGTGTAGCATTCTTCTCATTCATTATGATGGCACTTTTCAAGGAATGGAGACCCAGCAAGAAATATGGAGCAGCATCGAGGTGTGAAAAAGTTCCAGTGGAATGGCAATCCGACAATGATTTCTGCCTTATGGAAAGTGCAGGCCTGTGTTACAATGTATTAAAGTTCAAAGGTCACTCCAGTGGTATCATGAGGTGACAAGTAGCAGCCCCAGAATAATAATACTCCTTGGTGTTATTTCTATCTCCACTAAGATTTATTCCCAAAATTTACTTTTCCAGTCTAAAGACTGACACAAACTAAATTAAGTTCTGCTAATGTTGTGGTAAACATTATAAAGCTCATAATGTTAAATATTTAAACTGCGTACAAATATTTGACACTTTGAGAGATTTGTCTTGCAGCATTGCTTATCAGTATCATATAACAACTTAAACAAAATATTTGAGTCTAATTAATCGATGGAGAGGGTCACCAGTGAATCCCTGGCCTTGCCACATTAGATACTGAAACACAAACAAAAAGCTGCTGATGTATTCCACAGCAGGTACAGCTAATCAGAAATAAAACTGCAACTGATAAACCAAGTACAATGTGTAGATTGGCACCTACTTTAGACAAAAAACAAGCCTAAACTTCAATATATTTTTACTGAAATAAAACCCCTAGCTCTGGGAGAGAATTTAAAATTTAAAATTGTTTGCTCTGTGACACTTTTAACCGTGCTCCTGAATCACAGCTTCCCAATAATGGAAGGTCGAATTTATCAATAACGAGGCTCCAACATTCCTATAAACATTTGTAGCAAAGGCCTTGTACTGAAAAGCTCAAGGTCGCAGTTCACTCAAATCAGTTTAATGTCTATTGACAAACTACTGTTCTTAGATAATTGTAGATCAACCTGCGCTCAGTGCTTTCTTTTACAAATTGTTTATTTTGAGAATTTTTTAATTGGATCTCTAAATAAAAGAATACCCAAAATTTCAAATACATCTGATCTAAGTTTAATTTAAATCTAAGCATCCCAAAAAAAGAAAGAAGGCCACAATTCTCCCAAATTGAGACAAAGTACCCACAGCAGCAGCTTCTATCAGGTGGGGTTCTCCCAGCTGATAGACGCTAATTTATTCCTATCGGGCAACCCACTGACCAGACCCGCTGTACCAAGATCGGGCTGCCATTTTTAAAAGGTGACCCGATTTCCACGCTTGTTTCCCTCCCCATCACCCCTCCAACCCACCCACGCCCCCAGAAAATTAAATGGTACCTCCCTAATAATGACTAGGACAGCACCATCCACCTCTCACTAAAGAATGGCATCCTGCACAACCACCACCCCCCGCTCACACACACACACAAGACTGACTCTCCCCTATACTATGCCGACATGAGGGTGACCCAACCCAACAACCTCCTGTGTGCCCTCTCAGACACCCCACTAAACAGCATCCCCCCCTCAGACCCCCAACTCAACTCCCCTCAGGCCTTCTAATCAGTCCCTTCCTCCAAAGACACCCAACTCAGCCTCCCTCCGAATCTCCCCATCAATCCCCCTCTCCCACAGACCACCACTCAGCCTCCCTTCAAGCCACTAACCTTTCCTAAAGAGCACTAATGAAGCAGATGGGTTTTTACAACATTCGACAATGGTTTCATGGTCACCATTCAACTTTTAATTCCAGATCATTATTCAGTTCAAATTTCATAATCTGACACGGTGGGATTTGAACCTGAGTCCCCAGATCATTACTCTGAGTCTCTGGAATATGAGTCCAGGACAATAACATAATGCCACTGCCTCCCTGGATCTGAACAATTAACTCTGCAGTGACTCACCCACCTTTAGATTCATGACTGGTAAAGGATGGCATGCAGCAGGTGAGGTAAGTCTTCCTGATGGATTTGGACTGAGAAGCAGCTGCTTTTTCATGGATGGGTCACAGGAGAGAAGCCATCAATTTTGTCTGTGCGAGGGGGATCAGTGCATGGTTGACCAAGGGAGGAAAGTTGCATTGTAGCAGACATATGGGGCATTGTGGGGGAACAAGGATGACCAATATCCAATTGTGGGGAGATCCACATTTATAGAGGGAAGGTCAATGGTGAAGTCCTGAGTTAAGGATGGGGGAGGTGCAGGGCGAGAAGTATGGACGGACGTTTGGTAAGGATGGATGGCAGGTCGAAGGTAAAAGGGGCAGATCGATGGTGAAGGGAGCAGCTTTTGGGTGAAATGGTGAGCAGTTTGAAGGTCATTGAAGGAGTGAAGGTCAAAGGTGACCAAGAGAGGGTGCACTGTGAAGGCATCAAACTCCAGGATCTAGAAATTAAGCTGTGACAATGAAAGAGGCTTCCAAAGATAAGGTTGAGGATGGAGATGTTCAGGTTGGGATACATGGAGACTAGGGTGTGGCTGATGGAAAGTACAGTGTTTTCAATTTGTCAAAAGTTCTCAAATCAGGCCAAAAAGACCATGTTGACCAGGTCTTTGCCTGCCTTATATACACAGATCACCTCAAGCAGACAAGATGGGTAATGTACTTTCAGTGTTTGTTTTAGCTCTAGTGCAGTAGAACTGCAAATGACAGAGAATGGCCCAGGGCCAGATACTGCAGATAGTCAAGGCAGCTCAAGATGCTGACAACCGAGGCCAGTGAGATGCTGAGCAATAATGTGTGACAGAATATATCACTGGTCTGTAAACCTTAAAATATCAGAGAGGTAGTGTCAGAGGTAGCAATTATGTCAAGAGATTCTAATACTCACCTCTGTCAGCTGCTTCAGGATGACCTAAGTTCCTGTGGACTGGGAAGTAATTCATTGGCAGTACATTAAAAGTCACCATAGCATCAGGGAAGTGAGGATCGCCTTTATTAGAAGAGCCAATGGATTAGTCTAATTCATTATAGAATCCAAAAGCTGGGCAGCCCAGGCTGTGTGTTTCGTTACTGTTGCTGGATTTCCAAAGATACACGGGCCATCTTAACTGAATGGACATTGAACTGTGAGCTCCCTTAAAACAGCCAACAGCCATCGTATACCAAAAGGGCTTTCACTCTGTCAATGTGCAGCTGGTTTGTGATGACGACAAATGAGCCCTGCAGCTGTGCTCACTTCTGAGGGAGCTCTCATGACTCTTACAGCCTCAATCACACTCACTGCCACAACTGTTTGTCCTCCTCAGCAACTGCACAAATGGATTTTTGAGTGATAAGGAATATCTGTAGAAAACTGGCTTGTGAAATCTGTTCAGAACCCACATTGCCCAGCACAAGAGAATTATACTGCCCACACACACACACACACACACACACCTTCGCCATCCCCATGCCTCAACAAAGTCAACAATAGAACTGACCATCGGTCTGCTGAAGATGAGATTCCACTGTCTGGATGACTCTGGTGGAGAGCTGTGTTACATGTACACAGAGCTGCTCTCTCCAGGACAGGTGAAGGGAGCAATTAATAAACCATACAGAATCCTATGCTTTATCACAAGGGAAATAGAGTACAGGAGGATGGAGGTTATGCTGAATTTGAATAGGAGATTAGTTACACTTCAGGTGGAGTATTGTGTTCTGTTGTGGGTGCCACATTTTTGGAGGACGTGAATACACTGAAAAAGTTTACAAAATAGTTCCAGGAATGAGAGGTATGCAATTGTGAAGATAGATTGGAGAAGCTGGGGTTGTTCTCCTTAGAGAGCTGAAGACTAAGAGGAGATTTGCTCGAGATGTTCAATATCACAAGGGGACTGGACAGAGTAGATAAGAAGAAACTGTTCCTGCTCATTGAAGGATCAAGAATGAGGGAGCACAGATTTAAAGTGATTTGCAAAAGTAGCAAATACACAGCGAATGGTTCAGGTCTAGGATATACAGCCTGGAAGTGTGGTGGTGGGAAGTTCAATCAAGGCATTCAGGAGGACATTAGATGATTTCTTGAATAGAAGCAATATGCACTATTAAGGGGCAAAGGCAGGAGAATAACTCGAAACCATAACACTCGTTTTGAGAATCAGTGCAGACGTGATGGACCAAATGGCCTCCTTCTGCACCAGAACAATTCTATGATTCTGAAACTCAAGAATGATTGTGGTCTCCTTCCCCAGCAAAGATTTGAGGAATTTGCAGATGGGGAGATGAAGCAGCTTAAGCCTTCCTCCACCAAGGAAGAAAGGAAAAGCCTGATGACTCTGAGAGAATGCATAGTGTGGTGACAGCTGCAGATGCCAGGGTGATGGAGGAATGCACTGGACAAGCCTGTGCTATCTTAATTGAAAGTCAATTTCAAAAAGAATTGCAGAGACCTGTTGAGCTCCTTTTCAATAAATGTCAAGGTAGAAATGTCAGTAGATTCAACACCCTTTTTCCAGACCAACCTACATTCCCACAATCTCTGGCCCTTGGCATGAGCAAGTGCTTATTTGGAAAGAATATTGGAAAAGAAGAAGGCCATTTTTAAGTGATGGATGCATCACTGATTCGACCACCATTTATTGCCCATTCCTGACCGTGCTTCACTGAAAAGCTTGCTCGGCCATTTCAGAGGACATTTTAAGAGTCAATTACATTGCTGTGGATCTGGAGTCAGACGGAGGCCAGACCAGGTAAATAGGCAGATTTCCTGCCCTAACAGACATTTTAAAATGATAAACCAGAAAGCATTTCGTGACAATCGGCAAGTGTTTCATGGTCACCCTCCGACTTTTTAATTCCAAAGTTTAAGCTCCTTGAGCCTGCTACGCCATTCAGCTAGATCAAACCTGATTTTCTACTCAAATCCATTTTCTTGCACTATCTCCCATCCCTTTATGTCTTTAACATCTAGAAATCTATCAATTTCCGCCTTGAACATACTCAATGACAGAGCTTCTATAGCCCTCTGGGGTAGAGAATTCCAAAGATTCAACATCCTCTGAGTGAAAAAACTCTTCCTCGTCTCTGTCCTCAATGGCCTACTTCTTATTCAGGAAATTGCACATGATTCAGTGACATATGCACCAAATGTTGGCAATGCCTTGTGAGGAACTCTATGCATTCACCTGAATCATTTAGGCGATAGCGAGAGTGATAAGCAGCTCAGCACTATTTGTTGGTTTGCCAGAGAGGTTTCGAACCTCTAACTACAAAAAGAAAAAAAATTGTCTAAAATAGAAACCTGCATTATCAGGATACTCAGAGGTGCCGGTATTTCCAAGGCCAGGCAATGAATGGTTGTTTCCATAGGCCCGCATCAGCATCATTGATAATCAATTAAGTGCCATGCTCTTAAATGCAGCCAGTTTGTATAACACCCAACATAGTGACCATTAAACACATGTGAATAAAGTGATCCAATACATATATTTAGACATGACTTATGATATCCATAAAATAAATAGATACCAGTGCCACCTTTGTGGAATTTTTAACCTTAGACAAAGAAAAGTACAGCACAGCAACAGGCCTTTCAGTCCTCCAAACCTGTGCGATTATGCTTCTTAACCCCAGGCTTGAGCGCAAGGTGGAGACCTCAAATGCCTGAGATGATCTTGGCTACCATCCTTGGGTGATTAAAACCAGAGTGCTCAGGTCTGCAAGGAGTCTCCTGCACAAGTGTGAATCATCCTCTTTGGCCTTAGCACTGGAGATGATAGGAACACGGACAGAGGGGAGGAGGTATGGCAGTGCACCTTTGGAGCACCCTGAAATAGTACCTCAGACAGTTTGTGATGGCACCCCTTGAATCCAGGAGGAGAAGGGACATCCAGATGGAAATCAAGGTGTCTCCTCCCACTGTGTATTGCCCCTGGTCAGAGTCAATAAAATCAGGTGTTTCATTTAAATTTTTTCATGAGATGTAGGCGTCCCCAGCAGGACCAGCATTTGTTGCCCACCCAACTGAATGGTTTTCTAGATCATTTCAAAGGGTAGAAATAAGACATTACTGGTGAACGATTGATTTTTTTCAAACTGGGAGGAGATACCCCAGAGTCAGTACTATTATAATTTATTTTTGATATAGCTCATGGCCTGGACTTGGCTACAAAGCCCAGGAGGGAAAATCAGTAAACAGGAAAATAAGAATACCAGTCTGAGATGTTTTTCCCTTTTGGGAAGGTATAATTTAAAATAAATACTTGAAAGGAAAAAGTTGACAATGACATGAGGAAAGCGCACATAAGAGGGATAATGGGAAAGCTCATCAAAAACTGGTACATGCATGATTGGCAGAGTGGCCTCCTACTAAACAGAATCATCTATAGTTGAGGTATCTAAAACAAGAGAAAATGGATATAAACATAAAAATAAGGGGATTTAGGATAGAAAAGAGAAAAAAAATATTCAAAGTATTATGAGATTGTGAAATACATGAGCAGAGTTAACAACTGAGACAAACAATGTGTCAGTGAATGTCCTCAGGGTTTCTGCTGCAGCGTTGACAGCTCTGTTTATACATGTAACTACATCAATAGATGATTCCACTGCAGTTTCTTCATTTTCCAGCTGACATAGTATTTGATTAACTATTTGATGATGCAGTGCCAACGATGAACCCAATTCAGCCAACATCCTTTAATTGATTTATTTTTGTCATACGTATTAGTATACAATGAAAAGTATTGTTTCTTGCACGCTATACAGACAAAACATACTATACATAGAGAAGGAAAGAGACAGTGCAAAGTCAAAGCTGGGGTGTAGAGAAAGATCAACTTAATACGAGATAGGTCGATTCAAAAGTCTGATGGCAGCATCAGACCTTAGACTTTTGTGACTTTATCCTAATGGAAGAAGGTGGATGGGAGTATGCCTTGGGTGTGTGGGTTACTTGATTACGCTGGCTGCTTTTTCAAGGCAGTGGAAAGTGTAGATAGAGTCAGTGGATGGGAAGCTGGTCTGTGTGATGGACTGGGCTTCATTCACAAACACATTTTGGCAGAAGATACTATTGAATCATGAGATCAGGAGGAGTAACTGATTATTTTCTCTTGCATTGTCCAATATGCCATGAATAATAGTAACACATCAGCGGAGCACAAAATAGATCTGGCACAGAACCATATTGAATAATATATAAATCTATCTACTCATTAACTAGGACAGCTATAAAATACTAGATATTACAGGGACTCGTGCACAAAGCAAGGCCACCTACTTATAAGTACAGTCAACCTTGCCCTGTTTGAGGGTTCTGGCCTTGACCTGTGATTCATCAACATTCAGTCCTCCTATTCTCACCCAGGTTGTTATTGATCAAAATGGTGCTATGTAGACAGCAACCAATCAGACTGCAAAACACAATCATCACATTACGGAACCTCCCTTAACCAGACAGAAGGTTATATTTGGCTCAATAAAGTTCCAGCTCAAAGTTACATTTTCAATTACACTGCAAGTGAGCACATCGGTGAATTAAGGTAAATCAAGCTGATTTTAACCACGGTTGAGTGATTTGTGGATAAATTTTGATTTCAAGCCAAATTTTTCTGCTCAGCAACAGAAGAGATTGTGCTCCATTTTCCCAGCCCACTGCTTGAGTAGCACAATGGGCTGGGAAATGTATGCAGGAAGGCTCGAACGGGGTTTGTAATCAGCACCCAGCCAATCGTAATGTTCCCAGGCCACGTTTTAATGGAGTAATCAGCCTTACACCAGGAAACAGGACGAGGCTGATTATGATATGGCAATTAATATTTCCATGTCATTAGCAACCACTGAACGGTACTATCTGGGCTTGCTAATGTTTTCCATCCCAGCGGGAGATTCCCACCAGCAAGGATTAAAGCTGATTCCTACCAAAAGCGGTATGACCTCGTTGGTGGTGGCACAGGCCATTGAGGGCCCCTGGGAGTATGTGGGTGGGGAATGGCCCTAGGTAGTGCCAACCTGGCACCCTGGCACTGTCCACTGGAAACCAGGCTGTGCTAAGAGTGGGACCTAAGGGGATGGGTCCAGATGAGGGGCAGGCTGATCAGTGGTGGTGGGGGATGGGGAGATGGACAATAAGGGCTATCTGTGGGGATATGGGGGGACCACGTGGAAGATATCTGGCCAGCCTACAGGAGGGGTTGGGCTGACCATGAGGGGAGAGGCAGATCAGGACTGGCCATGGGTGGGAGTTGGGCTGACCATGCGGTAGATGGCAATCAAGGCTGGGTTCAGGGGATGTGTCGGGGCCGATGATCGGGGTGAGGGGTGTTAGGGGCCGACAATCGGGGGATGGCTGGGGAAATCATCATGAGGCCAATGATCAAGAGGCCAATGATGGGGAGAGGGCTACTCTGCACATGCCAATCTCCCTGTTGAGAGACTGGATCAGTGCACTGATACCGGCCTCTCAGGCAGGATTAGGTCCTGGCATTCCCCACCTGCATGAATTTCCCAGTGGACTTTGAGCCAGAAATTGACCTGACTAAGTACACCCAAAACATGAGTGGAAAAATATTTTCCCACCCATTGGGCACTTAGTTTTTTTTTTGGGGGGGGGGGGAATCACCCCCACTATTTTTACACCTGAGCTCTAAATGCCACATTCTGACTTTTCACCCATTGAAAAGTCAGCCTGAAGGCCTCCTGCCAAGAAGAGATGTCTGAGAGATCTGCTACTGCTTCATTCTGTAAAGAGGGGGCTGGATTGTGCCAAGGGAGGTTTCTTACTTTTTTGTGAGGTTGAGAAAACACTCCTACTCTTCATAAAGGCATATGATAAAGGAGCAGGCCCTTGAATCTGCTCCACAATAGCTAATCTCATCTTGGCCTCAATTCCACTTTCCTGCTGAGAACAGTTGATTTGTTCAAGAGTCTGTCTACTTCAACCTTCAATGACTCCAATGCCTCTGCTTTCATGATCCTCTGATAGAAGAAATCTCTTCTCATTTCCATCTTAAATGAGTGATCCCTGATCCTGAAACTTTGTTCCCTAATACTGAATTTCCCCCATGAGGGGAAACATTGGGTGGGATTTTACGGTTTCACTCATTTCGAAACCATAACAATCCACCTGAGGTCAACAAAGGCAATTTTTTAGCCTGCCTTGAACATTAAATGAATTTTTTTGAGCTTCTCAAAGAGCTTTTGAAAAGTTTATAATATTGTGCCCAGGGAAGACCAGCTTTCTAATGCAACAAACCTACATTGACTTCACTACCATAATGATAGAGTGGCGCAGAAACCAATTCACTAATGAAGTTAAAGATGTCAAATATTATTCCATTCCATTATTCCACTATTCCATTGAAAATGAATGTAGCTGATATAAAGGAAACCTTGTCAGACATAAACCACATCAAAATCAGAAGCAAAATTGTGGGCTTTATAGGATCAAAACAGCCCCTTTTTGGACCAACTTGTCCATGCTGCCCTTTTTTTTAATCACTAAGCTAATCCCAATTGCCCACATTTGGCCCATATCCCTCTATACCCATCTTGCTCATGTAACTGTCTAAAACTTTTTAAAAGACAAAATTGTACCCGTCTCTACTACTACGTCTGGCAGCTTATTCAAGACACTCACCACTTCTGGATCCTTTTCACCTGTGAAAAAATTACCCCTCTGGACTTTTTGTATCTCTCCCTTCTCACTTTAAAACTAAAGTTAAATTTAAGACTAAATTTTAGACTCCCATACTTTTTGATGTTAACTATCTAACTGATCTATCCCCTCATTATTTTATAGATCTCTATAAGGTCACCACTATGCTCCAGAAAAAAAAGTCTTAGTCTATCCAGCCTCTCCTTATAACTCAAATCATCAGGTCTGGTAATATTCTAATAAGTCTTTTCTGCACTCTTTCTACTTAATAATATTCTTTCTATAATAGAGTGACCAGAACTGTGCACAGTATTTCATGTGTGGCCTTACCAATGTCTTATACAATTCCAACTCCTGTGTTCAATGGTCTGATCAGCGAAACCAAGCATGCTGAATGCCTTCTTCACCACTCTGTCCACCTGTGACTCCACTTTCAAGGTGTTATGAACCTGTACCCTGAGATCCTTTTGCTCTGTAACTCTCCCCAATGCCCTATCGTTATCTGAGTAAGTACTACCTTGGCTCAACCTACCAAAATGTATTATCTCGCATTTATTTAAATTAAACTCTAGCATTTATCAGCCCACTGGCCCAATTGATCAAGATCCCATTGCAATCTTAAATAACCTCCTTCACTTCCATTATGCCATCAATCTTGGTGTCATCTGCAAACTTACTAACCATACCTCCTAAATTTTCATAGAACATAGAACATTACAGCGCAGAACAGGCCCTTCGGCCTTCGATGTTGCGCCGACCAATTAGGAAAAAGCAATGACCCTCTAACCTAAACCATTCCCTTTTCGTCCATAAACTTATCTACTAACCTCTTAAACGCCACCAAACTTGGCGCATCTACAACTGCCGCAGGCAGGGCATTCCATACCCTTACCACCCTCTGGGTAAAGAACCTACCTCTGACATCCGTCCTATAACTACCACCCCTTAATTTAAAGCTATGTCCCCTCGTGCTAGCTTTCTCCATCCTAGGAAAAAGGCTATCACTGTCCACCCTATCTAAACCTCTAATCATCTTATATGTTTCAATAAGGTCTCCTCTTTGCCACCTTCTTTCTAACGAAATCATTCCAAATCATTAATATAAATCACAAATAAGAATGGACACAGCACCAATCCCTGAGACACATTGCTGGTCACAGTTTGAAAAGCAACCCTCTATACCCACCCTCTGTCTTCTGTCATCAAGCCAATTTTGTATCCATTTGGTGACCTCACTGTGGATCCTGTGAGATTTAACCTTATGCAACAACCTACTATGCAGTACCTTGTCAAAGGCCTTGCTGAAGTCCATGTAGACAACATCATCTGCGCTGCTTTCAAGTACCTTCTTGATTACCACTCAAAAAGCTCAATCAAATTTGTGAGACATGATATTCCACTAACAAATCCATGCTGACTGTCCCTAATCAATTCTTGCCTTTCTAAGTGCCTGTAGAGCCGGTCTCTCAAATACCTTCCAACAAATTACCTATTGTAGATATGAGACTCAGTGGCCTGTAGTTCCCAGGCTTTTCCCTGCAGCCCTTTTTAAACAAAGGCACAACATTTGCTATCTCCAATCTTCAGGTACCTCACCTGTTGCTGTTGATGATTCAAATATCTTTGCTAAGAGACCCGCAATTTTCTTCCTAGCCTCCCACAGCATCCTGGGATAAATTTCATGAGGTCCTGGGGATTTATCTACTTTGATGTGCTTTTAGACTTCCAGCACCTCCTTCTCTGTTACATATACACTCCTCAAGGCATCTCTCTTTATTTCCCAAGTTCCCTAACATCCATGCTTTTCTCAACAGTAAATACTGATGAGAAACATTAGTTTAGGATCTCATCCATCTCTTGTGGATCTGCACATAGAAGACCCTGTTGATCCTTAAGAGGCCCTACTCTCTCCCCAGTTACTCTTTCACCCTTTATGTATTTGTAGAAGCTCTTTGGATTGTCCTTTGCCTTATCAGTCAAAGCAACCTCATGTCTGCTTTTTGCCCTCCAGATTTCTCTCTCAACTCTATTCCTATACCCTCTATCCTCTTCAAGGGATCCTTAGCACAGAAATTGAAAAGTACAATATTGCTGTTTTTACTCTCTTGGGGAACCATTTACTTCAAAGAATTAATGATATCAGCAAATCACTACAAAACATTGAAACAACTTTGTTGAATGCTGCAAATTTGTTAGCCTCAGTTAAAAGTTATGCTACAGAATTTCAAAATAATTATATCTTGGTGGAAGCAAATGCACTAGCAGTAACAAAATATACAGTTCCTCTGATGATGAGAAGTGTACAAGATGCAAGAAGTTATTTTTCAATAATGTTTGAGACAATTAAATCAATTTAAAAGGGAAAGAGGAGATCATTGTTGAGATTATCAATATTGTTTGTGAAACAATAATTAGAGATAGGCAATGAATGCTGGCCAACAACATCCACCTCTCATGAATAAATAAATAGAAAAAATCCCCTTATTATATTAGATCCTGTCTTCTTTCTCATATTCTTGCAGCAACTCATACTATTTATCTTTATATTTCTTGCTAACTTATTCTCATAATGTATTTTGTCCTTATTTCTTTTTTGAGATCTTTTGCTGGTTTCTAAAGTTTTCCTAATATTTTATATTCAGATATGGGTACACAAAGTTAAGTCACAGCTCATCTTTGTATAGATTGGACAAATCTAATTATCCACTCAGCTTTGCAATGTTGTATGCCTTTTCCTTCAATTTGATAGCATCCGTAACTTCCTTTGTTGGCCATGAATGGTTCAGCCTTCCTGTAGAATATTTCTTTTCCAATGGATAATATCTTTGTTGAGAATTATAAAATGTCTCCACAAGTGTCTGCTGCTGCATATCTACCATTTCACTTTTTAATCTATTTTCCCAATGTTTTTTAGTCAATTCTATCTTTATATCTTTATAATTGCCTTTCAGATCCAAGTTCCTCACTTTTAACCTAAATATGAAATGCTAACATATTATGATCACTCTTGCTTAGACATCATATACCATGAAATCATTAATGTATTCTGTCTCATTATCAGATCTAAAGCAGTCTGTTCCCTAATTAGTTCTGCAATGTGTTATTGCAAGAAACTGTCCCGAATACATTCTATCAATTTGTTCTCAAGGCTTTCTTAATCTTGTCCAATCTATATGAAGATTAAAATCACCCATGACTATTGGACACAAGGATATAAAATCACAATTTATGAATCTATCTCATGGGCTCCTTCTGCCCCATTTCCAACCAAATTGTGGGTTGACCTAGCAGTAAATCAACTGCTGTTTCCCTCCCAGTCTCCATGTAGATGGGTTCCTATGTTGTGATTAAGACTTGGGGAAAACCCTACCAGCTTTGGGTGGATAGTTTGCTGCCTGATCAGAAGACCCAATAAAAACCAAAACATATCAAATTCTAGTGGCTTCTGAAATAAGGACCAAAAGAGTTGGAAAAACTCAGCAGGTTAGGCAGCGTCTGGAGAGAGAAACAAAGTTAAAATTGAAGGTTGATAATCTCTCATCTCTACATAGGAAAGACAGTAGACCATATAACCCCCCTATATCTGTTCCACTATTCAATGAGATGAATGGCGGATCTGTGAATTAACTCCATCTACCTACATTTGCCCCCACATCACCTCATATTTTTGGCTAACAGAGGTCTACCAGTCTCAAATTTAAATTGTTGTTGCGTCTATTACTGTTTGCGAAAGGGGGTTCCAAACTTCCACCACTGTTTGTGTGAAGTGCTTCCTAATTTTACTTTTGAAAGGTCCATGTTTTTGACTAATGTTCCTAGTCCCTAGACTCTCCAGTTAGCAGCAATAGCTTCTCCCAATCTATCCCAGCTGTTCCCCTTAATATCTTGAAAATTAGAGCAATCCACTATTTAACCTAATATATTCCAGGGAATACAACTCTAGTTTGTTTAATCTCTCTTCAAATTGTAACTCTTGGAGTCTAAGCATCATGTTAATAGATCTTCCTTCAAAGCCAATATATTCTTTACAGTGGTTAACATTGCTGCCTCAAAGCACCGGAGACCCAGGTTCGATTTCCAGCTTGGATCACTAGCTGTTTGAATGTTCTCCTGTGTCTGTGTGGGTGCTCCGGTTTTCTCCCACAGTGTGAAAGATGTGTTGGTTATGTGCATTGGCCATGCTAAATTCTTCCTCTGTGTACCTAAACAGACACTGGAGTGTGGCAACTTGGGGATTTTCACGTAACTTCATTGCAGTGTTAATGTAAGCCTATTTGTGACACTAATACAGTAAATAAACTTTAAAGATGTGTTGTCCAGAAATGCTCATAATACTTCAGATGGGGTTCAAAATCAACCGTTTGTATAACTGAAGCATGACTTCTATTTCTTCGTAATCTGCTGTTCTAGATTTAATGGCCAGCATTTTATTCACCTCCTCATTTATTTTCTCTAGTTTGGCAGACTTTAGATCTCTCAGGATTTTGTTTTCACTTGGTGGACTGGTTAAAATCATCCAAAACCCGAAGTTCAGTGAGACGTAGGGATATTGTACATTAGGAAGCCAATTTTCTATACCCCAATTACAGACAGAATTATCATCTGGTGGGTAATTTTAAACTCAATACAGATGTAAATATTCAACATATGAAAATTATTCCATACAAAAGATATTATTCTACAATATGCAGTAGAAAACCATCTATTCTACTTTTATTACAGTGAAAAGAGTCTCCAAAATCTATTTTGTATTAATCCATCCCTTCATTTCATCAGCAAATATAATTTATAAAATAAATATTTTTCATTGTCTGTAGAACAACTGTCAGCCTCTTCAATAAGTGATTAACACAGCCTTGAGTTACAGGGTAACTATGCTACAATGTTTACTGTTGCTTTAAGCGCAGGAAATTTTTGTCTGGTGTTTTTTTAAATACCTGTTTTCTCTTTCAGCAAATTGTGAAGCAGAGATTAGACATGAAAACAATTCTGATTAAAACCATAGAAAAGAATGGAATTTACGAGCTCACCAAATACAGAGAACTCTAAGTCAATATTTCGTACCAACAGTAGCAAGTACATCACATAGCAAATGACTGCAAATTAAATCAAAGGTAGATTATTGGACTGGGTTAACTTTGGGTGTGTTGCTCTCTAATTCAGTTATTCAGTTACCTCAAATACATTGTGAAGTTTCAAATTTAAAACTAAAAAAAACCCCAAATTCATAAAAGGAACCTGAACAATGGCACAATGACAGGTGGATGGTAAACCTTCACTTTGTGGTGTAACACATTGTTTCATGACTTGTTATTATATTTGATCTTGGATGCATGAGCCCAGATTGCCTCTTATTGCCCATCCATAGTTGCCCTGAGAAGATAGTCATTGGTCTTGTCCTTGAACTGCTGTAACAGTGCATGCACATAAATCATTAGGTCAGGAATTTAAGATGTTACCCCAGTATGATGAAGGAACTATGATACATTTCCAAATAAGGATGACACAAGGGGAACTTGACAACAATAATTTTCCAACAGTATGGTAAAGATCATATTAGGCAGGGTGGATACTAACGAAACAACCTCAGTGATACAGAATTTTGCCACTATCGAGCAAACACAAACTTTGCAGCCACAATAGACCAGACTCGGCTTTTGAAGTTTTAAATTGGGCTTTGTTCATGCTCAGCAAGATAGTCTGCCTTCTGCAAGCTGGTGTACAGAATTGTTTAGTGACACATGATATGAAAAATTATAACTTTGCTTATTGTACAATAGATTTGCATTTACCAATCACAATATACATTTGTTCTGAAGTTATTGATATCCAATTACAAATAATAGCACTGATTACTTCATTTATGTCAAGTGGATATAGTTAACCAGTTACAGCCTCTGTATGCTTGTTTAATTATAATGATTAATTAGAAATAAGTTATGCCTGCATGGCTACACCATCCAAATATTCACACCTGCTGCTATGGCTACCACCATGTGGTTATTAGAATTCTCATTCTTATCACTTGGTTAGCTTGTTTGTGCTACACATCTGTAGTACAATGGGTGCTGTATTGAAACATCTTCACAGCAGCTTGCCAGGGAACTGTATTATACTTAATTCATAGATGAATTCTAGTGCATTCAATGATTTTTAATCCCTTCACTTAGTGTAATGAAACAGTAGATCATGTAGTTTACACTGGACTGTAACTATAATGTACTATTGATGAAAGTGATGAAAACTGAATTCAGTGCTGATGTGCAGAATCAAGTAAAATGGTGGTGCTTTGGATGGTGTAGAGCTGCTTAAATGTCATTGCAGCTGTGTCCATCCAGGTTTCTGCTGGAAACCTCTGCCAATGTGAATAACCTTAGTGTTGAATTCATGCAAATTTGCAGATCTATCAATTGTTCAAAGAGACACAACAATATGACAAATTATGTCCCTGTTATTAATAAGGGTGTACAGTGGTAGCGGAGTTTCAGTTAGAAAATTTAGATTCATCACATGTTGTGCCAAATTTTACAAGAATGATTCTAAGTGTTCAGCTAGTGAAAAGTAGGGAGAATTCCTAATCCATGTTTTGGGCAAATTTTCACAAGCAATCTTATGAACTAAGACATTGAAAAAATGGTCTAGACCATTTCTCGTTTCTATGCTGTGGGCTAGGCTTAATTCACCAGCCAACTTGCAGAGAGAGCTATTGATTATGCGCAGTCCTCTGATTTGATTTGATTCGATTTAATATTGTCACATGTATTAGCATACAGTGAAAAGTATCTTACGTGTTATACAGACAAAGCATACTATTCACTGAGAAGGACACAAGAGAATGCAGAATGTAGCGTTACAGTCATAGATAGGGTGTAGAGACAGATCAACTTAATGCAAAGTCAGTATATTCAAAAGTCTGACAGCAGAAGCTGTTTTGAGTTGGTTGGTACCTCAGAATTTTGTATCTTTTTGCGTGGGGTCCTGAATTATGCTAGCTGCTTTGCCAAGGCAGTGGGAAGTAGAGATAAAATCAATGGTTAGGAAGCTGGTTTGCCTGATGGACTAGGCTACATTCATGATCTTTTGTAGCTCCTTGCCATCTTTGGCAGAGCAGGAGCCATACCAAGCTGTGATTCAACCAGAAAGAATGCTTTCTATGGTGCATCTATATAAGTTGGTAACAGTCGTAACCGACATGCCAAATTTGTGACTGCACGTGTGCAATAGCAACTGTAGAGACAGCTATTGCGCATGTGCAGACTTATGATTCTGCACATGTGCAATTTTTACAGCAGGGGGCTGACAGACAGAAAAAGAGCTGTAAGGCCCCTATTTTTGCAGGCTGCTTCAGAAACACCTCCCCCACACAATCATAGGGCCTGCAGCTGATCATGAGCCCCACACTGCACAGGCATGCGGCCCTCATCATGTCCCCCCCCACTGTCCAGACCGGTTGTATCACCCTCACCCCTCTGATCCGATCACCTGCAGAGTGGCAGTAGAGCCCCATCACCCTCGATTTGATCGTGATGCAGACTGGTATTAGGCCTCCTCCCTCTGTGATCTGATCATGATGCCAGGCCATACCCCCTTCAGGCCCCATCCCCAGAACTCCCTGTAGGCCTGCCCATTGTATGCCCTACCCTCTGGCAAAGAATAGTGTCAAAGTGTCAGTATGGCATAGCCAGTCTGACACTGTCCATGATGCACCCTCCTTTCCCCTGGTCATCCCAGGAGACTTCAATAGGCTCTGATTTCACTGGCAAGGCCAACATGACTGTTCCCCCTTCGTAGGGAAGAGATGTTTTCCTTGCTGGAGAGAACATCTTCCAGCTAGGCCATAAAGGAAAGTATGCCCAGACAATACAGCATCAGGCTTGCTAAACAGATATAACTGAACATTAAAATGAATTTGAATAAA
This sequence comes from Sphyrna mokarran, assembly GCA_024679065.1. Taxonomy (NCBI): domain Eukaryota; kingdom Metazoa; phylum Chordata; class Chondrichthyes; order Carcharhiniformes; family Carcharhinidae; genus Sphyrna; species Sphyrna mokarran. Next base: position 87,573,452 of record JAGIQG010000001.1, on the reverse strand, counting down.
TTATTCAGCCTCTCGCCCTTTTTTGGCGAGAATCAGCCTTTCACTGGAAATTTGGTTCTCATAAGATCATGGGAGCTGAGAAATCGGGTGTGATCCTGATTTTTTGGTTCTCACTCCGTCCATCAATGGGTGGGGTGAGCTAGTAAAATTGTGTCTGCGTGGGTTCCCTTTGGTGCTCTGCTTTCCTCCCACAGTTTGAAAGATATGCGGGATAGGTGCATTACTATGCTAAATTCTCACTCAGTGTACCTGGACAGGAGTGTGGCAACTGAGAGATTTTCACAGGAACTTCATTGCAATGTTGAAGTAAGTCTACTTGTGACACTAATAAATAAGCTTAAAAAGAAACTGTGCATGGATATTTCTGCTGTTAGCCACAATGGATGCTATCTTGGCTGGAGCTGACATAGGGAGTATAAGCTGAACATGCCAGCAGATTATCAACTAGGATATGACATTGTAGTTGAACATGGGTTCAACAGCAGGAAGGAAACACTGCCAGCTCTTTCTAAAGGGATCATCAATCATTTTCAGATGAGGTGCTGATTAATTTCTACTGAGTTTACTGTGTTTGGTGGTTAGCATTGTTATTTAAAGTTGTCGAAATATTTTTAGTGAAAAAAAATCTGTTAATATGAAAAAAACTTTCAAAATGTGCCCATAAGGGCCATTGCCTCTCAGAAAACGAATGCAATTTGAAGAGACTTCCAGATCTAGAGCAAATGTTGGAATCTCAAAGTTTTGCCATGTGCTGTGGCCAATGTTGATCGATGGACCCTGACTTTAAGGATTCTGTATGTGCCTTCATTCCCAGACATGGGAGCAGTAGTTTGCAGTCGTTGGCTATGACTATGAAAGTTTTATGCATCTAATCCCTTCCAGGATGAGAAAGGCAATAATTGCAAAGCTTGCACTTTGATCTCCACTGCCACGTAAGGGAGGTGCCTGAGGTTCTGTATTCCATGAAAGATGAGAATGGATATCAAGCTCCTAGCAAAGACTGGTGCCAGATTGGTTTCTGACTCCTCCATGCTCCTTTCTGGCCGGTCTTCCAATGCACCAAGCACGTCAGTATCATATTCATCAACCTGCTTCAGTTGAACATCCTTCAAGTCCTCAACTGAGTCCTCTACAGTAGAACGGTCTTGTGATCTTGCCCTTCAGTGAACTGGCATCCATGGTACCTGTGCTTCCGACCCTGGCTGCAGGTCACTCCTGCCCAATATCTTACCACATGTAGATCCTACCTCTCGGCTATTTGCTAAAGCACTTCCTGTGCCAGTATCAGAACTGATAGGTGTAAATATGAGATTGAGTGGCAGTGTTTCTTTCTCATCAATCTCTTCTTCCTCTTCAACTTTTCACTCTGGCAACTCTATGTGACCTTTCTACTCTGCAACTCTAAAAAGAGGGTATAGTATTGGTAAGGAGAGGGATGGAGAGGAAGTATAGGGTGCATATTTACAGAATCTCAACTTGAAAATAGCAAGTTCACACAATCTCAACTTAAAAACATTGTGGAATGAAGGCCAAGTGGATGTGAGGAAAAGATTATGAATAAAAGGGTCCATTATTTTCAATGGCTTCATCTCCATCACTGTTTACAGTCTCAGTCATGGCTGCTTAAATGGTAGTTTGTGCAATAAGATCCCTTCCAAATTCCTCTTCTTACAGCGGCTATCTAAATTCTTCTAAACAGAATTGGCTGCAACCTCTCATTCACTATTTCTTCCTTTTGGACTCTCTCAGCTGTGCCTATTTCACAGACACTTTTCGATTCATTACTGTACTCCCATGGGGCACTAGATTTTTGAACAAATTTTTGTGAACCAGAATCACTCCAAAGGTCAATGCAATGTTGAGTTCCTTCTGCTTTAGGTTGTTTTTTCACAACTGAATCTGCCTCCTTAAAAGATTTGTAGAGGTTCAAAGATGCAACCCACAATGACAATTAAAGCATTCACGGATACCACTCAGTAATTTTGTGATAACTTCCCAATGTTGGAGTTCAATAATTTGAGAGTTTAATGTGGAACTCTCATACTTCATCTCCCTTATATTCAGTTGCAATCTCCATTGTCTATGCATGAGAATATCTCAGTCCTTGTTTTGGAGCAAACTCAGGTAACAACAAATAACTCTGCTCTTCCTATAGAAATTGGCAGTCATCTTAAACCTGGTAACTAGGACCAAGAGGCAGAAGCTATTAATCCACAGCCTATGTATGTGGGAAGTTTCTATTGTGCATCCAATCAAACTGGATCTGACTGAAGTCAAAGGTCAGCATTTACAGCTGGTGCATATCTGTATGGTTAGTGTGTGAGTCATATCACCACTTACAAATTGTAATAATTGTCTCAACGTTGGCTGAAGAGATGTGCCAACACTGCTGAGAGGCACCAATATTCAAATCATCTTTTCATTCTGACAACATGGAGAGATACATTATAACCCAGTCATCAAAGTAACTTTCCACGTATTCTGTACAACTTCTGCTCTCGCCAACCTCTGACAGGCCAAGTAAACAAATTTCCACCAAAGTTGCAACAAACACCATTGGAGGAATCTGGAGGAAATTCACCCCCATGGTGAATTCACAAATAAAGAGCAGAAAATGTTTTAGGATCTTGTATATTCTCAGATGGTTCATATAATTCAGATTTTGATCAATTTATATTTTGACTTTATCGTGTTCAGGCATGTATGGAAATTCTTATTCTGAGCAAAAAATTAACTGTATTTTCCAAATGGGCTTTTTGCTGTTTCTACTTTGTAATTTCTTATGATTCCTGGATCCTAGGTTGAAGTGCAGGAGCCTTGGTCCTATCTAATGTAAAAAGAATCCTTGAGGAGACAGTGACCTTGGATTTTAATGCCCAGGGAGTAGCTATCAGTATAGTTCAAAGTGCAAGGTTATTTTGTTTCCATATTGAGTGATTTCTTTGCTCTGTTACAGATCTTCTGTTTGATACTTTGTACTACACATGGGAGAAAATATCCATCATCTGTTAATAAATAGCTACGATTTTCAAAAACTAACAAAAATGTCATCAGGATTATTGTTTAAAATTCTATATGAACATTTTCATTGCAAACTGAGCTTATGTCCGTTTAATAGAAGAAACCTGCAATATTTTCAGTATGGTTAAGAAATGCATACTTGAACTTTTTTCCAAGCTACCAGATAATAATATAAGATTAAGATTGTTAATTTGAAAATTATAGAGTTAGTTCAATTGACTGGGACTGGTTTGTGACGCGGTAAAGTCGCCATGGATGCAGAAGACCGTAGGCTAGCTGGTGGTGATCTAACCTGACAATCACTACATCTCCAGCAAGGGGCAAGGCTGAAAAGATGAGGCTGCTTTGAGTAGCTTCAGCAGCACAGGAATTGAACCCATGCTGTTGTCATCACTGTGCATCATGAACCAGCTGTCCAACTAACTGAGCTAACTAATTAACCAGCATGTCCAACATACTATGCAGTAGGATTCCCAAGGACTGAAGGTTAGCCTCCACCAAGAAAATTGCAGTCCTGACCAAAAGGGCCCCCCTCCCCCCCCACACTCCCTCTGCCCTAACGACCATTCCTCAGACAATTGTAATGACAATTACAGAGGAGTATAAGTTCAACATAAGGGGGGAAAGGTTCAGTGGAGATTTGCGGGGAAGTTTTTTACACAGAAGGTGGTGGGCGTATGGAATGCACTGCCAAGTGTGGTGGTTGAGGCAATTACATTAGCCACATTTAAGACTTATCTTTGATAGACATATGAACAAACGGGGAATAGAGGGATATGAACTAGATAGATAAAAGTGATCTGCACAGGCTTGGAGGGCCGAAGGGCTTGTTCCTGTGTTGAACTATTCTTTCTTCTTTGTTCTATCCTGCAGTTCATTAATGTGGACAACAATGATCTATGCCAGAGAGCCAAGATCGCTATCCACAACCTCACCCAAGAAGGCAGCCATTATCCCAATGTCCATAACACTACCAAACATGAGACTGTCCACCACTACTGTGAACAAGGCCCTATACAAGGGATGCATTTGAGCTTAGCGGCTGAGGGAGGCAGACTCCGACTGCTCTGGAGAAATGAGGACCCTCCAAATCCTGCTTGGCTCCCCATCGGCAAAACATCAACCAGGATCTTCCAAGAACACAGCACAGAACACACGCTCCAAAGTCTAATAATTACGGGTTGTGCATCAGGATAATCAAAAAGATCAAAAGATGAGCAGCATCAGAACTTGCAAAACTCAGCCATTCCTGAGCTTACGTCATGTGACCCCCTTTGAATATTTTAAGGCAGAGGTGGATAGATTCTTTGCGAGCAAGGGGGTAATAGGTCATCAAGAATAGGTGAAGTGCAAATTTAAAATCACTATCAGATCAGCCATCTTATTAACTGGTGGAATGGGCTCGAAGGGCTGAATGCCTACTACTTCCCTTGCTCAAATTTTGTATGTAAACTCTGATTTCAATTATCTATTCTAACCTCTATTTTTCTTCTTCTACTCCTACACAGCAATAAGAACAATCCAGCTCTACAATGTAGTATAATCCCTGCTGATACCCACCCTGCCAAGCACCAGCTTAAATTCATCCATCCAAGGGGTAATAAAGTTATGTAGTAGACTCAGACCTAGTTAAATGAGAAATTAGACAAGATAAATCTGTGGCCTTAAATATACATGGTTAAAACAATCTGGGTATGTGAAAACATAACATGATATTCAATCTTCTCAGCTATTATCACATCTTTAATATTGACCAATTGAACAATTAACCTGCAACCTTGTCTTCAGAAACTTTTGGACTTTTAATACTAAGGAATTCTCTCATGAAGCACAAAATCCTTTGCTTTCTGGTGTACTCCAGCTAAAACATTTGCAGGAGTGCAGCAAATGGGCAAAGATAACACAGCAGTTTCCAATGCTTTTGATGAAGGCAAAGCCTCTGCCCATCAGAAGAACTGATGTGTAGAGGATGCAGCTGGAGATGTGTACCCTTTATATTGGAACAATTGGATGCTGCTATGCCAAGAGGAAAGTGGCAACTTCAATGGCAATTATGAAGTCAAAATTGAGCTCCTTTGTAAGGAAGCTGAGAGAAGGTGCATGATGTTTTCCTGACATTTCACATTACTTTTCCAACTATCATTATCAAGTCAAAATTTATTTTTTCTATTTATTTCTGTTTGTTCCTTATATTCTTTCTCTCTCTTCCTCTCTCCACTCCTCACTCATTTTTATGTAATATTATTAATTTCAATATATCTTCAATCATCTGCCACTGACAATGCAGCTCTTACCCAGCTCTGTGGTTACAACAGAGGCTGAAGCAGGGGAAGAACATCCTTACTGAAGCATTGACCTCATATACTGTTTCTCATTGTGGTTTAGGTAGGAGAATTGGTTCCTGAACATCCTTGATGGATATAGTCTCCTGCTGAGATTCCCCTGTCCCATTCTTCCTCTCTCTAGCAGTAGCTTGCCCTGTTCTGCATACCCTCTAATCATTTCCCAAGTCATGCTGTATTCCATGGGGAATGCTTATCACTGCGCCCATGAGTGGGAGTAATTGGCTCGTACAAGAGATTTTACATCAGGAAAATATTCTTTCAGCACCTGCTACACCTCTCCCTACAGAAATTTGCAACTTGAAACAACTATGGAAAGCATTAAACGCTTGTACAATCATAGCAACAGCCACTAACTAACCTGTAAGTAGTTGATGATTCCTTTAAACAGCATTGTTGAGGGTGGGGGGTGAGGGGCATCTTTCCTACTGTTGGATGCATATTCAGCTGTGCGAGGTTAGGGAGGATATTAGCTGAAATGCTGAGCCCTAAAACTGATACCACTCTAGTGAAATAGCATTGATTGATGTGATGATCTGTCTATTCTGAATGTTTCAGGTGGATGTTCACTACATGCAAGTTAATGTCCTTGCCATAATGCAATCCAAAATAGTCCATCTCAGTAGTGCACGTGTGCATTACGAATGCTATTTGGAAGCTCTAAGGACATGATAGTGTCTCACAGATAAGCATTATTGAGCTATTTTATTGCCTTTTAAATTTTATTGATTCTGGCTTTTTATTAAATAATGTTTGTGTTGGATTTTCTTTGTCTTTGTCCTTATGATGCGCAGGAAACTCGAACATCTGTGTGTTTAAATAATTTCCTGATGGCTGAAAGCCAACAACATGCGTGATGCTGTTAAACATCTGACCTATTCCCCACATTGTAATGACCGCTTTGAAATGATTACTATTTTGTCTAGATATTGATCATTGAGACAGCCATCCTGAAGGACAAAGGCATTGTATGGCAGTTAATAGTTTAATTCTCAGATAATACTCATTGTAAATAATAGGTCTGTTTAACCACTTCAGACTCCCTCATGTCCTTAAGAGTGAATTTCCTGGTTTGTCTTTTGCCTGTCTTCATTTTGCGATTTCACTCTATAGATTCCCCCCACTCTAATTCCTTGTCTGTTCACTTTTCTAGGCTCCATCAGCATCTACTCCACCATTTATGATTTCTTTGTTTTATTTTGTGGTGGGTGTTGCAATCGAATATTATAGGAACAGGAGCCAGCCCTGGCTGTCAGCTCCCCACTAAGGCTTGCAGAAAATGTTGCCATCAATGGTTTCTTCTTATCTCCTTCACCATCACTTATGCTTACCTTCTTCCATGGTGTTCCCTATTCCTTTGTATTCCCATTATACTCTGACTTTCCAATCACCCTCTCACTCCCATCACTGTCCTTTCTTATTCTCTATCCAACAAATCATTCAACCCTTGTATTCACCTCTTCCTGTCATGTTGTAACTCAACTCACCCTTAATTTTTCATTCATTTCATCTTTATTCCTACAAGTCACTTAAACATAGAACATAGAACATTACAGCGCAGAACAGGCCCTTCGGCCTTCGATGTTGCGCTGACCAATTAGGAAAAAGCAATGACCCTCTAACCTAAATAATTCCCTTTTCATCCATAAACTTATCTACTAACTTCTTAAACGCCACCAAACTTGGTGCATCTACAACTGCAGCAGGCAGGGCATTCCATACCCTTACCACCCTCTGGATAAAGAACCTACCTCTGACATCCATCCTATAACTACCACCCTTAATTTAAAGCTATCCCTCATGCTAGCTTTCTCCATCCTAGGAAAAAGGCTATCACTGTCCACCCTATCTAAACCTCTAATCATCTTATATGTTTCGATAAGGTCTCCTCTTAGCCGCCTCCTTTCTAACGAAAAAAACCTCAAATCCCTCAGCCTCTCTTCATAAGACCTGCCCTCCATACCAGGCAACATCCTGGTAAACCTCCTCTGTACCCTCTCCAATGCCTCAACATCTTTCTTATAATGTGGAGACCAGAACTGCACACAATACTCCAAGTGCGGCCGCACTAGAGTTTTGTACAGTTGCAACATGACGTTGCGGATCCGAAATTCAATCCCCCTACCAATAAAAGCTAAGACTCCATATGCCTTCTTAACAACCTTATCGACTTGATTGCCAAATTTCAGGGATCTATGCACATACACACCAAGATCCCTCTGTTCATCAACACTATTGAGAGTCCTACCATTAGCCCTATACTCTACACATTTGTTATTCCTGCCAAAGTGAATTACCTCACACTTTTCCACATTAAACTCCATTTGCCACCTCTCGGCCAGCTCTGCAACTTGTCCAAGTCTCTCTGCAAACTATAACACCCCTCTTCACTATCTACCACTCCACCGACTTTAGTGTCATCTGCAAATTTACTAATCCATCTTCAATACCCTCATCCAGATCATTTATAAAAATTACAAACAGCAGGGGCCCCAAAACAGACCCCTGAGGTACACCACTTGTAAACGAACTCCACGATGAATATCTCCCATCAACCACCACCCTCTGTCTTCTATCTGCTAGCCAATTCCTAATCCAATTAGCTAAATCACCCTCAATCCCATACATCTGCATTTTCTGCAGAAGCCTTCCATGGGGCACCTTATTGAACGCCTTACTAAAGTCCATATATACCACACCAACTGCCTTATCCCCATCCACCTCTTTGGTCACTTTTTCAAAAAACTCAATAAGGTTAGTAAGGCACGTCCTACCCTTCACAAAACCATGCTGACTATCCCCAATCAATTCGTTTCTCTCTAAATAACTATAAGTGCTATCCCTAATAATTCTTTCCAATACTTTGCCCACAACAGAAGTAAGACTCACCGGCCTATAATTCCCAGGAAAGTCTCTATTCCCCTTCTTGAACAATGGGACCACATTTGCTATCCTCCAGTCTTCCGGCACTATACCCGTAACCAATGACAACCTGAAGATCAGAGCCAGAGGCTCTGCAATTGCCTCTCTCGCCTCCTAGAGAATCCTAGGGTAAATCCCGTCCGGCCCAGGGGACTTAATCTAACTTCAAACCCTCAAGAATATCCAGCACATCCTCCTTATCTACTTCAATACTTTCCAGTTTACACCCCTGTATCCCAGTGTTCTCCACAACTACATTTACATCTCCCTGCGTGAATACCGAAGAGAAGTATTTGTTCAGTGCCTCTCCAATCTCTTCAGGCTCCACGCACAACTTCCCACTGCTGTCTGTGACTAGCCCTAATCTTGCCCTCACCAATCTTCTATTTTTAACATATCTAAAGATATGTTAAGAATTAACAAATTAAGAAAGATATTTTTCTGCAGTAAAAGCTTACTGCAGAAGACAGATTGGTGTTGGGCGTGGTATATTAGCATGGGCAGAGAATTAACTAGCTAACAATAAACAGAGAGTCAAAATAAATGGGATATTTACAGATTAGCAAACTGTAGATACTGGAGTCGCATAGGGATCAGTGCTGAGGCCTCAACTATTTCTGATCTATTCTATTACAGATGAAGGAACTGATAGCAAGTTCGCTGATGCTATAAAGATAGATAGGAAGGCAAGTTATGAGGAGGATACAAAAAGTTTGCAAACAGATGTAGGTAGGTTAAGTGAATGGGAAAATTTTGGAGGGTAGATTATAATGCGGGAAAATGTGAGGTTGTCAACATTGACAGAAAGAATAGAAAAGTGAAATTATATTCAAATTGAGAGAAATTCTGGATGCTGCAGTATAGACAGATCTGGCTGTCCTTGTACATGAATCTCAAAGAATTGGCATGCATGTATTGCGAGTAATTTGGAAGATAAATGAAATTCATCGAGGGCCGAAGGGCCTGTACTGCACTGTAATGTTCTATGTTGACTTAGATTAAAAGGGGAATTATAAAGATAAAGAAGTCTTACTAAATTGTACAGGACATTGATGAGTGCACACCTGAAGTATTGTATATTGCTCTGGCATCCTTACTTAGGGAATTATTGGACATTGGAAACTGTTCAGATAAGGTTCACTTGGCTGTTTGCTGGAATTAAGAGGTTGCCTTATGAGGAAAAGACTGAGCAAATTGAGTCAATATTCATTTGAATTTAAAAGAATGAGAGGTAACCTTATTGGAATATATCTGAATCTGAGGTGGCATGACTGGATAGATGTTGAGAGGATGGGGAATCTAGAACTTGGGGCTGAAGTTCAAAAATAAAGAATTTCCCATTTTAGGAAATTCTCCTCTCAAGTAATCATTAGTTTCTGGAATTCCTTTGTCCTGAGAGCAGTGGGGGCTGGGTCATTAAATATATTCAATGCTAAGTTAGGCAATGAAGTTATGTGTTATGGCGGACACACAGGAAAGTGAAGATGAGCTATGAACTTATATTGCAAGGCAAAGCAAGCTGGATGGCCTGCTCCTGCCTATCATTTGAGTTCTTATGATCTTGGTCCCACAAAGATTGATGTTGAGACCTTTGCAAAAATGCTCCATAATAAACTATTGAATAAAGTCAGAGAATGTGGAGTCAAGGGACAAGTGGCAAAATGAATAGCCAATTCATTTCAGAATAGAGAATAGAAGTAAAATGTAGTTGTTTGGAGTAGCAGAAGCTGGGAAGTTGTTTTCCATAAAGATCAGTGATGGGATTATTGTTGTTCATACATTTATATAAATGATTTGGACTTTGAAATCAAAATTAAAAGTTCTAAATTGGAAGATGCGACTGAATTGAGGGTATAATCAACACGGAGGAGGACCGCAATGAACTTTAGAGAATATACTTACATAATGAGCAAATAATTGGCAAATGAACTTCAACACAGATAAATGTGAGATAGTACATTTTAGTAGGAAGGATAAAGAGGTCATTTGTTACATGGAAGATTCTAGTCTAACTGAAGTAAAGGAACTAAGGGCTTTATTTTATGCACCCCCACCCTTCCCCCCATTCTACTGTGTGAGTTTTAGTGGGAGGGTGATGTGCAAGTAAAATGCAAGGGTGGCAAGCCTTCCAGCGTGTCGTCACCATAATATGGTGGTAGGCAGGCACCAAAAACATCAACCTATCATTTTTCAGTAAATAATTAACAAGCAATTGAATTTATGACCAAAACATTTGACTTGTATTTCACGCTACACATGCCATAAAACAGTTTCCATGGGCAGGCAAGAGGGCGTGTGCAGGTTATTTTAAAAAAATATATTGGAAAGGTGGAAAGTGGGGGCAATATCATTTTGGAGGAATGTTCTTTGTATATTAGGGGCAACTCCCCACCTCTCCCACCGCCCCCCACTCTAACTCCCCACCACCACACATCCCTCTATCTTATACACCACCCCATCCTGCTCCTTCCCATCCCACCTCCACAAGATGTTATCAATTCTTTGTGACTTCCTGACCAATAAAACACACAAGCACCCAGTCCCCTCCACAACACCCATTTGCCCCCTCCTTAAGCTATCTGATCTCTCCCGACTGAAAAAGTCTTGATTTACAAGGCTCCTATATCCATCTTCCCTTTTTCATGCAATGCACCACCGGACACTAACTTCCAGTCACTAACTCAGCCTTTGTCATCACGCTCTGTCCCCTACAACTGAGCCAATTTTGAATCCACTTGATCAAATTATCCCCTATCCCGTGTGCATTTACCTTTTCTACCAGTCTCCCATGTGGGACCTTGTCAAAAGCATTGCTGAAATCCACATAAACTTAGGGGTAGGGCTTTGGGGAGAGTTATAGGACAGAGATATATAGAGGTACAAGTTCACAGCTCCTTGAAAGCGGAGTCACAGGTGCACAGAGTAGTGAAGAAGGTATTCAACATGCTTAGTTTCATTGATCAGAACATTGAATGTTGGAGTTGGGATGTCTTATTAAAGGTGTACAAGACATTGGTATACTGTGTACAGTTCTAGCCACATTGTTATAGAAAGGATATTATTAAACTAGAATGAGTGCAGTAAAGATTTATTTTGATGCTATCAGGATTTGATGGTTTGAGTTATATGGAGAGGTTGGATAATTGGGACATTTTCCCAGGTGCATTGGAGGTTTAGGGGTGATCTTATAGCGGATCCTAAAAAATAAGGGGTATAGATGAGGCTAATAGTACCTTTTTTCCCAAAGGTAGGGGAGTCAAAAACTAAACAGCATATATTTAATGTGAGAAGGGAGAGATACAAAAGATTCCAGAGGGCAATGTTTTCACACAGAGCGTGGTGAGTGTCTGGAATGAGCTGTCAGAGATAGTTGTAAAGACAGGTACAATATTATCATCTGAAAAGCATTTAGACAGTTACATGGATGAGATTAGTATGGAGGGATATGGGCCAAATGCAGACAATTGGGACTAGCTTAATGGCAAAAATGAGTTGTCAGAGGTAGTTGTAAAGACAGGTACAATATTATTTTCTGAAAAGCATTTAGACAGTTACATGTGTGAGGTTAACATGGAGAGATATGGGCCAAATACGAGCAATTGGGACTAGCTTAATGGCAAAAATTGGATGGCATGGACAAGTTGGTCTGAAGAGGCTATTTCCATGCTGCAAACCTCTATGACTCTATGACAATGACTAGACTCTATGACAATGATTAACTTCTATGACTACATCGACTGCACTACCGTCATCTACAAACCTGGTCACCTTTTCAAAAAATTCAATCGAATTTATCTCCCTCTGACCAAGCACACTGACTATTCCTGATCAAGCTTTCCCTCTCCAAATGGAAATAGATTCTTCTTCATAAGTTTCTCCAATAGTTTCTCCACCACTGGCATGAGACTCACTCAGTTCCCTGGTTTATCTCGACAACCCTTCTTAAATAGTGGAACCACATTGCCTGTTCTCCAGTTGTCTGGAACCTCCCCCCTGGGCAGAGAGGAATTAAAAAGTTGGGTCAGAGCCCCTGCAATTTCCTCCCTTGCCTCCCACAATTCATCTGGACCTGGAGATGAATCCACATTTAATCCTGCCAACAACTCCAATACCTTATCTTTCCCAATATCAATTTGCTAACAATCTGTTCCAGTTTTCCAACTCTTGCAAAAATTTAAGCCAGTTTTTCAATGGTTTGTTTAGATGTCATATATCTCATGATAACAAATCTGGCCACTTTTAATGTGTATCAGTTATGACTGAGAACATGTAATCGTCAAACGGACTAGCAACATCTGTGTACAATCATTGCTATTTCATTTTAGGTCACTCCCAGGTGTGTAAAGGAGATAACGGTGGAATTGTGCACAGGATTGAGATTCACCCAATTTTTCTTCAATCTGAGCATCTAGACATTGCCACCAAAAATAATTATGTGCTAACTCCATCTTCCAAACTATACCAGGCTGTCTTTTCTGTAATTGTAGAAGAACTCTTCCATGCAAAGTAGGAGGAATAATCCCTTGGATTCTCCACAATAGACATTCACCTTAAATGGTCATCTCAAGCTTTTCTGACACATGTAGTTTCAAATCAGGATGTGTACAACGCATTCCTTTCAAATCTATTTCCATCGGCTTCCCCATCATGGAATCATTCTGGTATGCCTCTGAACTTCAGAAGCAGTCACAAGCAAATTACCTGTTAGCGAAAAATAAAGAACATCAGCAAAACTAGTTGGTGACATCTGCTCAATAAGTAAAGATAAACATAATAATACAAAGAACAAAGAACAAAGAACAACACAGCACGGGAAACAGGCCCTTCGGCCCAACGAGCCCGCGCCGCTTTCTTAACGTCTTTATGACATAACCATGGCCTTAGGCTATGCCTATTGTGGAAGATTTCCATATAGGGACCAATATAGGGACAATTTGTTACCCAATCAGCCTAAGAGCACATTTTTGGGATGTGGGAGGAAACCAGAGCACCCGGAGAAAACCCATGCAACCACGGGGAGAACGCGCAAATTCCCGCAAACACAGGCCCAAATCCATGTGTCTGCACAGCAACAGCGATAGTCTCTGAGCTGTCATGTTGCCCATCAGATGGTCCAGTTTAAGCATACACTAACGACGTGAAGCACTAGGCAACTCCTGAAGCAACATCCAAGAGCAGCCCTCGCACGACCTGCCGAGTGCATGCACCTTGTTGGTCAAGGTGGACCGAATTGCCTGTGGAAACAAATAAGACAGTAAACATGAGAAAAACTCAGGGATAGACATCCCTGAGACAAAACTAAAAGATATTCTAATACTATTTGGTCGTCCCAAAGCTCCCGATATTTAGACAGTCCTACTATATCCCTCTATCCGCAGACCGCTCATGTGGCTGTCCAAGAGACCCTTAAACAGCCCCAGCGTGCCTGCTCCCACCACCTTACTCAGCAGTGCATTCCACACCCCCACTATCCTTTGTGTGAAAAACTGCCCTCTAATATTCATCTTATACATAGCCCCCCTCACCTAAGCCTGTGACCCCTCGTTCTATCCATTTCTAATGGTGGAAAAAGCTTACCACCATTTACTCTATCTATACCCTTCTTAATCTTATATACCTCTAATAGATCCCTTCTCAGCCGACGTCTTTCAAGAGAAAACAACCCCAGTGTGTTTAATCTTTCCTTGTAAGACAGCCCTTCCATACCAGGCAGCATCCTGGTAAATCTCCTCTGCACTCTCCCCAGGGCCTCTACATCCTTCCGGTAGTACGGCGACCAGAACTGGACGCAGTACTCCAAGTGAGGCCTAACCAACGTTCTATACACTTGCAACATCAAACTCCTACTCTTGTATTCTATACCCCTTCCTATGAAGGCTAACATACCATACGCTTTCTTTATCACTTTCTCCACCTGTACTGACACCTTCAGAGACTTGTGAACCTGCACCCCCAGGTCTCTCTGCGTCTCTATACTCCGGATAGTTTTACCTTTTATCCTATAACTCCCCTCTACATTATTCCGGCCAAAATGCATCACCTCGCATTTATCCGGATTAAATTCCATTTGCCATCTATCTGCCCAATCTACTAGCCTATCTATGTCCTGTTGTATTGCCTGGCACTGCTCCTCAGTCCCCGCCAATCCAAGCATCTTAGTGTCATCAGCAAATTTGCTGATCACACCACCTACCCCCTCTTCCAAGTCATTTATATAAACCACAAATAGAAGAGGTCCTAGTACTGAGCCCTGTGGCACACCACTAGTGACAGACCTCCAGTTGGAAAAAGAGCCTTCCACTACTACCCGCTGTCTCCTCCTCCCAAGCCAGTTCTCAACCCATCTACATACCTGGCCCTGTATCCCATGCGCCTTCACCTTTTCTATCAACCTACCATGAGGAACCTTGTCAAACGCCTTACTGAAATCCATGTAGACGACATCAACAGCTTGTCATAATGCAATCATTATGACAACTGCAATCATAATGCAGTAGTGTTAGCATGGCATTCTGATTGATGATACTTTATATCATAAGAGTGTGCAGATAAGATCAGTGATCATCTTTGCAATCAGTTAGCAACTATGCCTTTACACAGACCAAAAATAATAGTTAAAAGCTGATGATCAGTCAATAGTGTGAAATGATGACCATGTAAATACTGATGAAACCTTTGTATGCCAAAGATTATACTCAATGCTTCTTTTTCTAGCTGAGCCTTTGGTTAGATTCAACACTAGTTTTTTAAAAAATTTTATTCATTCGTGGGACACGGGTATCGCTGCCTTTCTGCAGGTATTATCCATTTCTAGTGGCTGTGGCTCTGAAGTCACATGTAAGGTAGCAAATTTCGTTCCCTAAGGAACATTAGTGAACAGATGGGTTTTGTGACACTCAACAATGGTTTCACAGTCATCAGTAGATTCTCCTCAGTAGTCAGAGTATACAAAGCAAAAGCTATTGGTTGTTTATCTCCCAAACGCATAATACTTGAAACTACTGCTGCTGCTCTGTAAGGTAAAATATGGCAAGCAACTGGTAATAGTAGCCTGAGATTAAAATGAACCAATACTTCAGACTTCTACAAAGTATTTTTGACATCCTTGTATGCTTTCTCACATACTGTCCAGTCCAGTCCCATGACTGTTTCACACATAGTAAATTATACAATGGCTTCAATATTTTAGCTAAGTTAGGAACAAATTTGCCATAATAATTTACTATCCAAAAAAGTACCTCAATTGTGACACATTCATCAGATGTGGTGCTTCTAGAATAGCTCCCATCTTTTTAGGTGATTAATGTAGCCTATATTATCAATAAGATGACCTAAATACTGAACTGACATTTGGAAAAAGTCACATTTTTCTTTCTTGTTACCCCCCAGACCATGTGCATGAATCAGAGGTGAACTTATAATGAAACACTCATTGCCTTATTTGTATTTCTTGAGCCTGTCAGCAATCAATGCACAACAATAACATTGGGCTTTGACTGGTGGAGGTCCCTTAGAAAGGGAAAACACTGCAAGATCATTGAGAGTTTGGTGACTGTGGGGGAGAAAGCAGCAGTAACCAGGATCTTTAAAAATATTTTCAAAACAGCAGCAATCCAGGTTTCTTAAAATACTGAGGAGGCCAGATAGCTAGGCAAGCAGCCTGAGTCAACAGCAATATCATAAGCTTACTTTGAGAGGTACGAGCTTGTGAGGACCAAACAAGGAGAGCAAGTGTTGACCAGCAGTCACTGAGAGGACTCTTGACCCCCCATAGCAGGGCTGGGAAAGGTCAGTGGGCAACCTAAGTATTAAAAAAGGCAAGCCAATTTCTGTCCAGGGCCAAGGTATAAGGAGACCAGAACAGTCTGATCCAACAGTGAGTTTGCCTCAGGTGCAAGGATTGAGGAGGAGGCGTCAGCAGTCATCAAGGGGACCTGCGGGGCAACTTGACCAGGCCAGCTGCAAGGCTAAGAGGGCTGGTGGGCAATTAGCTGAGGACGAGCTGAGGAAGTCAGCCAGGCAGCAGGCAAAGCAGTCAATGAATGAGCCAAGACATTTGCTGAGGTTGTTATCAAACAAAGGTGAGGTGTGAAAACTGAGGAGATCATCGGGGAAGGCAGTGGGGTGACTCGACCAAACCAGCAGAGGAGAGCTGGGCTATGAGCTAAAGGCAAGGTGAGGAGAACAGATAGCCAGGCCATCAGCCGGTGGGCCATCAGAACAACAAGGTCATTGAGTGAGCAGGGGCAACTTGTCCTCTAACCAGGGCTGGGCAACTGAGGGCAAGGCCGAGGCTATACAATAGCCAAATAGAGAGCCAGCATTATAGCAAGGTCATCAAGTGAGTAGGGGAATTTGGATCCCGAGCTGAGGAAGGTAAAAAAGTCTGTTCTTTCAGAAACTTTATTTGTTAAAATAACAAAAGATCAGTGAATGTGAAGTGTTGCTATCAATCTGGCAGCCAAAAACAGACAGCTGAAGGTGGGGCAAGAGAATGAAGCTAGGCAAAAAGATAATTTGTCATCTTAGAACATAGAACACTATATCACAAACAGGCCCTTTGGCCCACAAGTTGCGCCGATCATATCCATACCTACACCGATCATATCCGTATCTAGTTTATCTTACTTTGAAAGGTTGAATACTGAGCAGTGCACAAACTGCACATTCATCCTCATCCACCAAAGTATGGGTGAATTATCTGACAACTTCAACTTACTGATTTCTGGAGATACCACATCGTCTGAAAAAGTCAAACAAGAAAGAATGGTCTCTGAAATGGGAATAGAGTTACAAGATACTGCTCAAGCTCATTCTCCTGCAGCTGAAGTGAGGAAAGGCATCTTCCCTGAAAACATTGCCTCATGAGCAAACTCCGTTCCACTGAGTACAATTGAATATTTTGTATTAAATAGACCAGAGAGTATAGCTCATATGGAAAATTTGAGAAAAGAGTTTGATATTGGAAGCTGAAAGCAATTTAGAAGTCTTGATGAGTCTCATTTTCTGAGGGTGAAGAAAACTGGCATGACTGAGAGAAGAAATCCGTTGATTTTTTTCAGAAACCTCTAAGGCAGTTTACTGTTACATTTGCAAATTATTTCCTGACCCTAGTAATGGGAAAGGTACTGAACTTTTTCTGGTTCATTCTGTCCTGCAGTGGGGCCACTGACATGAATTAAAGTGAATGGAAGGAAACTCTTGGGGGTTTGCGTGGTATTTCTGTGATATGTTTCTGGTAGGCACATTTTCAGGCCAGCAATAAAAATCTGTGTAAAAGGTATCAGTAAAAGAACTGTGCGAGAATCACACAGAGATCTTGGAAACAAAGACCAAAGGGGGAGAGGAAAGGGAGAAGAGAGAAAAATTAAAACAGAATCAATAAATGAAAAGATTTGGGCTGTGTGATGCAGATACCGGTTCTAAGACCTACACCCTATGTGTTAGTTCAAATGCATGGGTCCAAAGAGTGACTATGCATGGAGTATAATTAGTCACCCACCATGATGATAGTCAATTCAGGTGTTTCCAGCATTATAGAAAAGGTGAACAGCTGAGAATTCTCCTTGTTACACAGAAACCTACCCATCTCTGCTAATTAGTCCCATTGATTCCAGCAGAGTCAGTGCTAGGGGACACTGGCAGATGCAATCCGGTATATCTGCCAGGATTGTGGCTTGTGCATTTTTCAAAGTCCATGATGGGAATGGAAGAGAAGGAAAAATACAGAGAGTACAACACAAAAAAGAATGGATAATGAGGGAAATGAAAAGAAATAGTTGCAGGACATTTGATTTTGTTTGCACAAGACATCAAGGGAAATCAATTATTGTGTGTGTAAGGAGAGATTTGAGAGATAATGTATAATGTGCTACATAGTACAACACTATCATTTCACAAGCTGTACCGTGGAGCTCCACTAATGCAGATAGATTGATAGAGAGATAGGTAACTAGATAGACACACAGATATTAGTTCATTATATGTGGATTATATTACATGACATACATGTTTTCCAGTATTATTATATATCTTGAAGATGATGAATTCTGACACAGACCTATCCGATGTGCTGCTTCACTGACAATATTTAAACAGCCATAGCTAGAAGTCCAGAAGCAGCTAATCATTGACAGAGATCAGATATAACCACGCACTTAAACTAGTGGTTGGTTCACTTTTAACGGAGAAAGATTACTGCATTTCGGTGTTATTTTTAAAACAATGAATTGACTCAGATCTGTTTAGGGATCTACACACACACAATGACTGAGTGTAGATTCAGGAGACGTTTCATAGCTCTCTTTTTGCTTTTTATTGGAGCAAATGTTACTGTTCAAGGAGATCCTGGGGCAGGAAAAGTTGTCTGGGAAAGCAAACGGAGCCGCAATTATCTTAAGAAAAGTGAGCTCTTCTTGTATGATACCTTTCCTGGAAACTTCATGTGGGGTGTGGGAACTTCTGCATTTCAGGTTGAAGGAGGTTGGAAGAAGGATGGAAAAGGACCTTCTGTCTGGGATCACTTTACCCACACGGAATACTTCAGATTCAACAATGCAACTGCAGATGTCTCCAGTAACAGCTATACCTTCTTAGACAAGGACCTGGTGGCTCTGGAATTCTTGGGAGTCACTTCTTACCTTTTCTCCATCTCCTGGCCCCGGCTATTTCCAAATGGAATAGCGGGGTCTGTCAACAACAAGGGGTTTCAGTACTACAATACACTTATCGACTCCTTGATCGAGAGAAAAATAACTCCCATTGTCACTCTCTACCACTGGGATCTGCCTTTAGCTTTGCAAGAACAATTCGGAGGCTGGAGCAGTGAGGCAATGATTGAGATATTTAATGAATACGCTAAGTTCTGCTTTCAGGCGTTTGGGGATCGTGTCAAATATTGGATCACCATCTATAATCCTTTCCTAACAGCCTGGCATGGATACAAAACAGGGAAATATCCCCCTGGACAGAAAGATAACTCAGCAGCAATGTATACTGTCGGCCACAACTTGATTAAGGTAAAAAAAAATCACTTTTATTTCACATTACAGAAATGTTTCTCCTGTAAAGAAAAGGTGATTACATTTTCACAAAACTGAATGACACGTTATTGAAATTTTGGAAACATGCAGCCTTGATTTTTGGGAATATTAATTTGTTAACGGATCATTAATTATGGAGGGAAACCGATATTCTCCTGTTTTTATAACAAATGCAGAAAGTGCGGGAAATAACTAGCATGTCTGGCAGTATCAATGGGTAGAGAAATAGAGTTAATGGGCAGGATTGTCTACAGCATTTTGCTTGCACGTCCCCTTGCTGGAGGACCTGTACGGGGTAAGGGGAGGTTGAGGGAAGTGTCTTTGGCGAGAGCAGAAGATCCTGCCGGCAGAAAGGGCCAGAAAATCCCACTCAACAGTTCGAGTCAAATATGACTTCTTCAAAACACCTTGCGGTTTCCCGTTTTCGCAGCATTGTGCCTTTTATTCGCCGGCTTCTCATGGAAGGAGGATTTTACCCTGAATAATGTTTCTGTAACTGTTGAGTTGTTGTCTTATCTCTGCTTTTAATTACCTCAATCTTCTTCATAGTGCATGAAAGGTTTCGTCTCAAAGGTTGAAAGATTGCTTTTCCCCTCCCTCAACTTCTCACCGTGCTTAAGTCACTATATAAAAACAAGCTGTCGTTGGAGAGGCGGCCTGTTTCCAGATTAACATTAATGTTGTGTAAAATGTTTCAAAAATTTTCTTGCATAACTTTTAATTTGAATAGGAAGTACCAAATAAATCCTTCATTATTTATAATTTGCCCTCACAATGTTTTTTTTTCTAAAAGCAATCTATGGAGTAGATTCTAAAGTATCTAAGTACATTGTAACTATAGCAAGGATATCCTTTTTTTTATCATACTCCATTTAATTATGTAACCTGCAATCCCATTAGTCAACTCTGACAGTTGTATACCATAAAATGTGCCACGAGTCCAGTTCAGTTGCTACCCCTTAATGTCCCAGGATGTGTAGGTTAGAGGGATTAACAGGGTAAATGTATAGGGTTGTGAGGCTAGGACCTGGGGATGGGATTGTTGACGGTGCAGACTTGACGGCTCGAATGGCCTCCTTCTGCACTGTAGGGTCTCTATGATATTCTATGATGAAGTCAAATATACACTAGTACCTTACGATGGAGTACCCTGGGAACATTAACTCCAATTTTGGAAGGCAATACAGCTGTGGGTGTTTTCCATTTAATAATTTTCTTTGATAATTGAGTATAGAGAGATTTTACTCCAGCCAGGGATAGAGGGAGTGTGAATTTGCAAAGGTTCGTTGACCTCAGGTGGGATTTTCCAGTTTTGGGTGAATGCGGCTGGAAAGTCCCACCCGTGGTGTTTTTCAGCAACACATTAACAAGTTGTGAGAATGGACATTCCTGTTTAAGTTTGTCGGAAGGTTATCTTCTCACTTTTTCTGGGGTAAATTTTTAAGGCATCGAGAATTGACCAAGTACCCCCTTTTTTATGGGATTTCCCAGTAATTGAGCCCATTGTCCTGTGTCCTGGATTGTATGCATTTGGGGAACCATGTTTCATGTAATTTGAGGTTTAAATCAGTGACCCATCTTCTCCTGTTTTCATCCCCTCACAGCTTTGAAAGCCCACCCTGCTCATAAAGCATCCTGCTTTCTCATAAATAAGATTAAAAAAGGAGTGCTCCTTATTTTTCATCACAATATTTGATCATCCCAGCACGCTTTAGTGTGAAATAAATCATTATTTCTGCATTGTTTGTTTGGGAAAATTGAAAGTGCTTAGTACTTGGGGATTGGAAGCAGCTGTTGAAACTTGCAGGAAATTATATTTTAGGTTTTGAAGTTAAAAAGATAAAAAAAACAGCATTCACCCAAACTCAGGTTCAGCTTATCTGCGATTTTATTAATTTCAGCTGAATAATTACTGCCTATTCTTGCCCACAATCCCAAAACAAAATTAAAACCAGGGAAAATCCATAATAATTCCTGTAGAAGATCAGTAAAACCATCACAAAAATTCATGTCTCAAAGTGTTTAGGTGATGTAGAAATCTGTTGCTTCTTCAAGTCAGTTATAGAGAATTCTGCTGAGTATGGGACTGAACCATATACCATATTTCTCAAGATGCTGTTATTGAAAGACACTGAGAAGGCAGCAGGAGATAAATTAGATGAGGTGATTGAAGGTACAATTGTAAGCACAATGTTGGGCAGGTGGTGAGAGGGATGGCAAGGATCAGTTTTGCAAATAAAGAATGAACAAACTTGCTTTTATGTAACATCTTATCAAGCATTAAGGACTGCCAAAGTACTTTTCACCCAATGGATTAATTTTTGAAGTGCAGCCATGTTGTCGGAAGTCATGGAAAGATCCCATAAATAGCAAACTAAAAGGGGTAAAACTCCAAATGCAAAACATCTGAAATAAAGGGAAACAGTTGGAGATATACAGGGGCATCCAGCATCCGAACAGAGAATAAAACAGGTTGTGATGCTTCAGGTATATAATCTTGCTGTGAATCCCCAACAGTTTTTCTATTATGTCCTGCAAATCAGAAGAATACGATTTAAATGGTTTATTTTTGTGGTGATGGTTATAGAAATGTCTGCCAATATCCAGAGAACTTCATGCTCTTCTTCCCCAGATTCCATAAAATTTCTGTATATCTAAGTAAAAATCAGCTGAAGTATCAGTTTAAAATCTCATCTCAACTATAGCATCTGTGTGAAAGTAATTCTCCCTTGGTGGTATGTTTTTGGCCTGAATTATATTTTCAAGTACTAGAATATGACTTAAATCCATCTAATTCAAAGCTAGCAGTGCTACCAGTGACACTATGAAGGAGAGTTCCAGTACTCAGGAAGTGGTATCTGAGGTGCCCTCATCAACAGAATAAGTGAAGGGGAACCAAAGTAGACCAGCATCAGAAGAACAGAGCATGTGTGCTGGAATGTAGGATTGGAGGAGTGCAGGAATAGGGAAGAAAGGAGGTATGGAGGGATTTGACACAGGAATGAGGAAAGAAAGAATCAAGATTCAATTTCCAGTCCATGTTGAATTAACTAATCTTGCCCTCAATATCCTGTACTCAATAACCTACCCCTTTAATTTAATGTTCTGAGAATGGGAGTATCACTGAAAGCATCACATTTAGTGCCCATTCCAAGTTCCTATGAGAAAGTGCTACTGAGCTTTCTCATTGAATTGCTGCAGTCTTTGTGCAATGAACCTACGATAGAGCAGTAGAGAAATCTAGGACATTAATTTAGCAAACATGAAAAACTGATGATATGCAGCTACCTAAGGATGATGTATGATGTAGATGGAACTTACAGTTGATAGGATTTCTGTGATATTGCTGTTTTTGTCTCTCTGTGATAAAGTAAGAAGTCTCACTTTTACTCCAGTCCAATGCTGGCATCTCCACATCAGTGATAGAGGCCAGAGGAAAAAGAGTGAAATATTGTTGAAATAACTGTGATGATTTGCTGCTGAATATTCTATAGATCACACTTATGGCAATCAGAAATTAAGTTCATTCCTGTATGGTGTTTGAGTTTCTTTGATGCTATTGTGGCTACACATATCCAAGAGAGTGCCATATTCCGTCAAACCTCTGACTTGAGCCTTATGGATGGCTGAGAGGTTATAAGGATCAACCAATGAGCCATATGTCACAGAGAAGCCATGCTGTTGATATTATTGATCCAGTTCAACTTCTGATCACTGGAGACATCTGGGACTTTTGTGCCACTGAATGGGTGACTTCAATAGAAAGTAAAGTTGGACTGCAGATTAAACATGAAACATAAATCTTGACAAATTTTCAGGGCAAATTTGGGTCAAATTACCACCTATCCTGACCTATCATTTATGTTCCTGTCTTTAATTCACATAGCAAATTAGCTGTGATCAACTGACCCAATACAGACCAAGGGAATTTTTACAGTAGCCTGATTGCAGTATTAATGTAAGCCTATTTGTGACTAATAAATAAACTTTAAACTTTAAACCTAGGACACTCCCCTCTACCTCAATACAGACCAGGAATTTACCTGAGAACTAGTCATTGCATACCTGTTTACTTGCCCTCCACCCCCATAAAAAAAAGCCACCTTTTGGATTAATTCTACCTTTAATTGTAAAAATACGTCAAACAACTTAAATATATTTCTGCCACTACACCTTAAAGCAGCGAATACACAAAGAATTTAAGTTAGATTGCAGCCATTATTCTCAGCCCATATGGTGCTGTCAAAACACTGCTGCAAATAGATAGAAAGAGAAAAACCTTCTGGTGTTTTTACTGAAGATCCACATGGAAAAATAAGATATTTTCCATTATCTCTTGAGTTCACTTGCACACTCATTTTCAACCTATTGCTTTTCATTCTTGGAATATCCAGTAACAGTGAAATCTATTGGGATGGCTAAGAGGTTGTGCCAAAAATATGCGCTTGTATGTAACAACAGGTATTCAGTAATGCTAAATAAATTTTACCAATTGAACTGTTTTCAACTTCAGTGGTCCTTTTAATTTGAACAGCAGTACTGCACCACCTAGTGACCAGGCATAGAAAAATTTTTGAAATAGCTGGCAGTGATTCTCCCAATGTGATCCACAATGTTTCTGACAGGTCACGGTGGGAGATGGGCCTTGAACAGGGATTTGCATATGCACCAGGAATGTATGTGCATCTCCCAGAGCCGGCAAACATTCACCGGTCAGATCACACTGGAAACTGGAGAGAAGGCAGCTAAGTAATTTGGATATTTTTTTTAATATGTTTTAAATATATTTTAAAATTAACTACCAGGAACATTCCTGTCCCAATTCAACCTCTCACCCCGCCAAGAGTATTTCATTCTGATGAGGTTTAGACTAGCTCATCATGTTTGGGGAAACTAGCGGAAAACCCCGCCTAAATGAGAGGGGCCAGTCAGGGCCTCCCGGGGGTCAGGCAGCGGGGAAGGATGCCCCCTCGGCATGGGCATCCTGGCAGTTCTAGCCTGTCCTCTCTGGTACTGCCCAGAGGCAAAGTGCTCATTCCCAAGGGACACCTTGGCACTGCTCACCATGCATCAAGCAGTGCCAAGGGAGTGGGGCCTGGTGTGGGCAGGATCACAAGGCAATTGGTGCATGTGGGGAGGTCCTGCTGCCGCTCTTTAGACAGGTTTTGGTTGGGCTGGAGGGAGGGTAGCAATTAGGGCAGGCTGGAGGGCGTCTGTCAGGGGTGGGAGGGCCTGCTTCAGGACAGAGGTGTCTAACCCCAGCGGGGTCTGCCAGTCTGAGGGGGATGTGGGGATTGCCGCTGCTGGGGGCTGTACATCATGGCCTCTGGGTGGGGGAGGGGCTTGTCAGTGTTGGCCTAGGAACTCTTGTGAGGGTCGTGACTGGGCTGTGAAATGGGGGGAATGGGGGGAGGTGACCGGTGGACAGAAGGGCAGCATTACAGGATCCCGGGCTGGCCAGCAAACAGGGAGTCTGACAGATCGGGGCCATTGCACATGTGCAGATTTCCAGAACTGTCAGATTCCAGTGCAAAAAGACCCCACCACTCCCTCTGAGTTTTTAATCATATTCACGACTGGGAC
Organism: Sphyrna mokarran; assembly: GCA_024679065.1. Classification (NCBI taxonomy): domain Eukaryota; kingdom Metazoa; phylum Chordata; class Chondrichthyes; order Carcharhiniformes; family Carcharhinidae; genus Sphyrna; species Sphyrna mokarran. The sequence continues at coordinate 87,548,542 of JAGIQG010000001.1, read as the reverse complement.
CTCTGCAGTGCACAGAGTGTGGAGATTCGTCTGAGAAGCTGAACTGACAAAACAGTCAGGATCCAGAATAGTTTTCCTGCCAATTCAGAGCTTTTGGAAGAATCATGGTCAGCATTCCTAGAAGTTTCAGTCAGAAGTCTCACAACACCAGGTTAAAGTCCAACAGGTTCATTTGGAATCACAAGCTTTTGGAGCGCTGCTCCTTCATCAGGTGAGTCACCTGATGTGCCTACCCCAGTCCAATGCCGGCATCTCCGCATCATAAAAGTTTCATTGCAGTGTTCAACTCAAAAGTTACTGTAATAGCTCTGGTTTACCAATTAGGGAAATAATAACTGTAATATTTATCATTTTACAGCCTGTGTTGTCAGTCAGATTCCTGGGTTGAATTTGCTAGGCAATCTGAACTTGTTTGGGTGATCCCTCACCCTGGTCTCTGATTGCTGATCTAAGTTATGCAACCCTCTCTGAAGTTCACTTCTCAAAGGGTACAAACACCTTATCTCTCCCCCTCTCAGTCTTTTCTTGAATTTAAAGTAATTAATTTCTTCAGTACCTAGCAATTATAACTTTTAACACATAAATCAGTCCATCATAAATGAAGTCTTTCAGGTGGTTTCCAATTTCTAGTGTCAGGGGTATTTTCACAGCGATGCTTTCTGCAGAAATCATTATACCAGGTATCCCCCTCAAATATTGGTAACTCAGCTTCATTGGGTTCCATGTGGACGACAGACTCACCTGTCTCAGGTTGATATATACCTCACCACTTGGATAGCCAACATCATTTCCTGCTGGCAATATGGTGTCAGTACTGGCTGCTGGGACAACCCTCATCTTCTTGGATTCCAGACAAGTTTTCCTTGTGCATCTACTTCAAAAGATACATGATCTGTTTCTGACATTACAACTCCGAGGACCAACTTGAGCTGCTTTCAAAATTTCTGACATACGCAGCTTCATCTACTGAAAATTGCCTTGCTGATTTGACGATATCATAATTTTTCTTCTAACCGCATCAACAGGCCTCTACCTTCCCTGGCCAATTTAGAAACGCCAGGCTTAATCCAATCCTAAGATGCCAATCCATCAATAATTCCACTGGCGACACTTATGCAGTAGAATGTGGAGTGGTCCTATAGCCCAGAAGGAATTGCGTTCTCTAGAGTTGCCCCTGAACTGCTTCATAAGGCCCACCTTGAACGTTTGGACTGCTTGTTCAGCCAATCCATTGAATGCTTGTTGATAAGGTACAGGCCTGATGTGCTTGATACCATTTGTGGAGGTAAAATTTTGAAATTCAACACTGAAAGACATGCTAATTAGGTACATTGACCATGCAAAATTCTCCCTCAGTGTATTCGAGCAGACAATGGAGTATGGCAACTAGGGGATTTTCATAGCATTTCATAGCATTAACTTACAAGTAAATTAATGTAAGCTTACTTGTGACTAATAAATAAACTTTTTTTAAAGACATGATAACCTGCTACCCAAGCAAGGCAGGGGCTGCCATAAAACCCCAGTGATCTCAGTTCATGGGACATGGTGGGTTAGACTTGTCAATGAGGATCTGATTTTTTCACACTTGGATAATCATGCCAGCCAATACCTTAATGGATAGGATGGTTCTGTCTACAGACAGGAGGTTTTGGCTTGTGCTAGTGAGTGGATGATATTCCAGCCTTAATCCTTTCCACGCTTTAGTTCCCTAAACCTTATATTTTTGGCTAAACTTCATCTGAATGCTCAGAACTTGGGAGCAATGGATGTGCCCCTAAACATGGAGAGGATGTTCCATGATCAAACATTATGACTTTAGGTATCCAATGAGCCGAAAAATGTTGACGCAATTTCTTAACTGTAGAATTTGACATCAAAGACTTCAATTCAGACACTTACATTCACTTTGAATGAGCATCGACCAGTAGCAAAAACATTGTGCCCATAAACAGCTCAACATAATCTACATGAACTTGTATCCACATTCCAATAGTGCAATGGGCTGTACTTTTGTTGCAACTGGCATTGTTCATAGTGCTTCACTAGACTCTTAATGTTGGCATCAATGCCAGGCTATCAAATATAACTCCTGATGAGCATCTTCATCACTGATATACCTGAATAGGCACTATGTAGTTCAGCCAATTGCAAAACCCTCCTGGTACAAGGAGAACTACACTTATTCTTAAAGTATGATGCCGTCTATGCAACTTAATTCATCCTTTCATATATAATATGGCTTAATCTCTCTTCAGAGTGGCTCCAAATTCACAGTGCTCTGTGATCTGTCTCAGCTTGGTAATATATTTGCAATGGTCTCCCCGGTGGCTCTGCCCATTGAACTAAACTTAAACTATTGCAGGATGACTAAAAGCTTTGGATGATAATGTGTCTTCACCAACTATACAATATAACTACAATACTGAGATTTTGCAGCTGGGCAACCATAAGCGTGTTAGGATGATTCCCTCACCCAGGTCCATGATTGGTTACCAGGCAATGTGACCCTCTCTGCAGTTTGACCTTAAAGGAGACAAACAGCATGATCATGACTACTAATTATATTCTTCTCTGAAAAAAGGATAAAAATACTAGAAATTCAGAGCAGATCAACAAACATCTGAAAAGGAAAGGCTAGTGAAATTTTTAACAAGCGTTAAAAATCAGGTAGAAAGGCTGTCATAAGGAATATATTCTTCTGATGTTTAATGCTTGTTAATCTTGCATTGAAAAATTTCACCAGTCTTTCCTTTTTAGATGTTTGTTGATCTGCTCTGAATTTCTAGTATTTTTATCCTTTTTATTTCAGTCACTAACTGGTTATCCTTCAGTGGTGGGCCAAGTGGGGTCCCAGTGAACATGAAGGTTAGAACTAAGTAAATTGCCTGTAGCAGATGGATGGCACAGTGGTTAACACTGCTGCCTCACAGTGCCAAGGATCTGGGTTCAATTCCTGGCTTGGGTCATTTTCTGTGTGAGTTTGTACGTTCTCCCTGTGGCTGTGTGGATTTCTTCCCACAGTCTGAAAGACATGCTGGTTAGGTACATTGGCAATGCAAAATTCTCCCTCAGTGTAACTGAGCAGACAATGGAGTGTGGCAACTAGGGGATTTTCATAGTAATTTCATTGCAGTGTTAATGTAAGCTACCCAAAAGCAGGTCTGATTCACAGCACCACAATTAGGGCACAGAGGCATGTTCTAAATCCACCTCAGCTGGAACGGGGATCGAAACCCTTGCTATCATCATGAATTTGATCCACTCAAGCCAACTGGCCCTCCTACCAGGAGTTTCTGTGCAATGTACACTTTTTCTGGAGCTATGAATTGTGATGGTCGAGATTCTAATTTTGTGCCATCACATGACTGGCCAGGAATCACTCCCACTCTTATCTCCTACCATTTAGATTTCTCATTCACAAGGAATGTCACTGGGGGTAGGCAGGAATGTAGGTTTGAAGTTGTGATCTTACTGAGGCTCAAAGAACTGAGTGGCCTGCTTTTCCTTTTAATATGTATGTTCATATGTTTGTACGTTCATTGGCATGTATTGGAAGGATTTAACAGTTGATGCTCAGCCGGTTTGGCTGCGTTATGAATGCAGAATCCTTGGTCATTATGTTCTGTGTGGGAATGACCCTGGAGCATCTGGCCAATGCATTACATAATCTCCACCTGAGGAATGTATAAACGAAACAAAATTGAAGCTAAGAAAACAAATAATAAAACAAAGGTTCAGAGTTTAGTTTTTATCAGAAGTAACTTGGATAAGAATCAACTAAACTCATTAGAATTGAATGGATGGATTTGAATGTTAAAATGCCATGGACAGCAAGCTGGAGCCAGTTGCATACTGCAATATTCCTATTCGACTATCATGTCGCACCTTTAGTACAATTAAAACAAGGCCACTTAAATGTTGACAAGACAATAGTATGTTGCACTGTTGTAATTCAGAATTCAGGAAATTCCTGACGGTTCAGTAAAAGAAGCTTCTCTTCGATGAGGAGTGGAGGCAAAGGGGCCAAACTTTTCTGGCTGTTCACTCTCCACCAAAGCTGCAAGCAAGGATGGAGAATTTGGTGCTCAGTCAAATCTACGTTCACTGTAGCAGAACCAGAGAATTCCATTGGCATGAATGGTCAGAAAATTCTGGCTGTGGACTTGAAGCACTCAAGCTTAATCATTTCTACAGGCATCAGCTGAAAACAACATCAAAGTTTCATATGTACATTGACAACATTGAGCACTATCTCACCATTATTCCTCTTGACCTTTCTCCTGTTTCAGATTTGTCACACTGTTAGTATGACGTCCAGTACTGGATAAGTGAAAATTTCCTGCAACTAAATATTGGGAAGACCAAAGCCACAGTTTTTTGACATAACCTCCATTTCCAAGCCACTGATTTCAGCTCTCATTCTGGCTGCGGTCTAAAGCTGAAGCAGATTGTTTGCAACTTGCTTTCCTTTTTGATCTTAATGAACTTCTGACCTCATATCTGTTATCTTACCAAAGTTGCCTACTTCCATCTACAAAACATCAATTCACTGTACCCCAGCCTCAGCTTATCTGCTGCTGAAATCGCTATCCAGGCCTTTATTAAGCTTAATTTCCACCATTCCAATACCCTCTAAATTTAAAATTTATTTATTAGTCATAAGTAAAGCTTACATTAACAGTGCAATGAAGATACTGTGAAATTCTCGGCCTCCATCTTGTACCCTTTATACACTTGAGCTTACACAAAATTCTTCTGTTAGTGTGCTATTTCTTGCCATGTCCCAATATACCCATCACCCCTGTGCTCAATCACCTACATTAGCTTCCAGTCTGGCAAATGGTTTTAAAACTATCATCATTTTCAGATCCCTCCAAGGTGTCATGCCTCCCTATCTCTATAACGTCCTCTAGCTTTATAACCCTCCAAGATCTCTGCACTCCTCCTATTCAGATCTCTTGTACATACTAAATTTCATTGCTCCACATGTACGAAGCTACCTAAGCTCTGGAATTCCTTCCTTTTCTTTTCTAAGACTTCCTTAAAACTATCTTTTGACCAAGTTTTTAGTCACATGTCCTAATGTGACTTGATGTGAAATTTTTATGCAAGCACTCTTGTGCAGTGCCATGGAATGTTTTATTACATTGAAGGCACCATATACGTATAAGTTGTTGTGGCTAAGTTAGCTGATCTCAGCTGCGGCAGTATGAAATCTCTGAAGTGCCATTTGCTCCTGATCTAGAGAGGTTTTCTGACCACTAATAAAGGTCAGAACATAAGAACATAAGAAATAGGAGCAGGAGTAGGCCATCCAGTCCCTCGAGCCTCCCCCAGAATTCAATAAGATCATGGCTGATCTGTAATGGTTCAGTACCACTTTCCTGCTTTCTCCCCGTAACCCTTAATTCCCTTGTCAATCAAAACCTGTCCACTCTTGATTTGAATATATTCAGTGAGGAAGCTTCCACCACCTCATCAGGCAGAGAATTCCAAAGATTCACCACCCTTTGCGTGAAGAAACTCCTCCACAACTCTGATCTGAACCACTCCCCCCTAATCTTGAGGCTGTGCCCTCTAGTCCTGCTATCTTTGCTAAGCAGGAAGAGTCTCTCAACCTCTACCCTATCCATTCCCTTCATTATCTTATATGTCTCTATAAAGATCCTTTCTCAGCATTCTAAACTCTAAAGAGTACAAACCTAGCCTATTTAGTCTCTCCTTATAATCCAATGCCCTCATCTCCGGTATCAGCCTAGTAAACCTTCTCTGCACCCCCTCCAAGGCCAATATATCCTTCCTCGAAAACTGCACACAGTACTCCAGCTGTGGCCTCACCAGCACCCTATACAACTGCAACAGAACCTCCCTACTTTTATATTCTATCCCCCTAGCTATAAAGGCCAACATTGCATTCGCCTTCTTAATCACCTGCTGCACCTGCAGACTGTGTTTTTGTGATTCGTGCACAAGGACCCCCAGGTCCCTCTGCACTGTCGCATGCTGCAGCTTTTCGCCATTTAAATAGTAATCCTTCCTATCATTATTCTTACCAAAGTGGATAACCTCACACTTGCTAACATTATACTCCATCTGCCCACTCACTCAACCTATCCAGATCCCTCTGCAGGCTTTCCATACCTTCCACGCAATTTGCTTTTCCACTCATCTTCATGTCATCAGCAAATTTCGTCACCCTACACTCAGCCCCTTCCTTCAGATCATCTATGTAAATAGTAAATAGTTGAGGCCCCAGCACCGAACCCTGGGGCACTCCACTAGTCACCAGCTGCCAATCAGAATAGCATCCATTAATACCTACCCTCTGCTTCCTATTAGACAACCATTCCTCTACCCAGTTTAACACTCTACCCCCGACTCCCTGCACCCTAACATTCTGCAGCAATCTTTTGTGAGGCACCTTATCAAACGCTTTTTCGGAAATCCAAAAACACCACATCCACCGGTTCCTCTCTATCTACCGCACTAGTCACTTCCTCATAGAACTCCAATAAATTCGTCAAGCATGACTTCCCCTTAACGAATCCATGCTGCGTCTGCCTGATCAAACAGTTTGTATCCAGGTGCCTCGTAATTTCTGCTTTGACTACAGATTCAAGCATTTTTCCTACTACAGACGTTAAACTAACCGGCCTATAATTCCCTGCCTTCTGTCTGCTACCTTTTTTAAACAGCAACGTAACATTAGCCGTTTTCCAATCTTCCGGCACTTTCCCAGAATCCAGTGAATTCTGAAAGATAATTACCAGGGCATCCGCTATCACCTCTGCCAAAAGAAAGGTAAAGTCATCATAGTCCCAGATGACCATAGGCTGTTCTCCCCCTCTAAGGTGATTTAACTTGAGGATCACCATACCTCAAGCAAGGGGTCACATTGAGAAAAGAAGCCTTCATGGATAACATCAGCCAGTACGGGGGTTGAATCAGCCAAACTGAGCTAACTGACTCACTAACCACTAGTAATACCCAGGCAGATGCTTAATGGAGACTTGACTATCTTCCACAATTAAATACTTTGTTAGCATCTGGAGTTAAATTTTCCCTTTGTTCATTTTACCAGTAGATGTTCATCTGGCTAGCACGATATCACCATGTCCAATTTTCCTCAGATATCTTCATTAAATATTATTAATATCCACTAAAGGAAGCCTCCCTCTGGTTAGGAAGTACCAAAATTGAATATTTTTGCATAATTGAAGCAACTGCAGTGACTTGAACCCTGTTATTTGATGTGTTGTTGGCTAAAATCTGGAAGGGAAATCTATTTGACCCTAAAGGAAGAAGGCCCGTAAAAGGGTTTGACTATGAAAATTCAACATCCACTGACAGGATTTTATCCCCTGAGCCTTCTCATCTCTCACATAGGAACAGCGTAAGCTTGAGAGAAATGCCATTGTTTTTGGAACAGCACAAGCCAGCACCATTTCCCATCCCAGAAAAGAAATGGGCCAAAATTTTCTATCTCTGTTTGCAGCTGGGATTTTCCAGTGCTGGTGAAAGTGAGTGAAGTTTTTGCTGGAATGCCAAATTTTCTATTCTCATTTGCAACAGGTTCTGCCATGGGTGAGACTGCAGAATCCCACCAATTGTTTTTGTAATTAATGAATTTGTCAACAAAGGGGAAAGGGAATAGCAAACATTAAGGAAATGTCAGAAAATACAAATACATAAAAATATAAATTTATCAAGAGATCTAGTGGGAGGACACAAGGATACTGTGGTTCTCAATTTATTATGTTCCTGATTTGATACAGAAAAAATATGGTTATTTGGCTCATGCCTCTATCCTCACTAACTCCCTATCAATTCCAAATATCGGATGAGCCCTGGAATACAAACCAGGAACTAAACTGAGAAACACATTGACCTCTCACCTTTTTGCTGCTTCTATTGCTGATTTTATATTTGTATATTTTATCTCATTTCTCCTTTGTCCTCTGTATGTTTGATAATAATCTACAGGAGTCCATGAACTTGTACCCTAGCACCAGAAAGAGAGGCAAGCGCTGGAGAGAATAAAGAGAATCCAAAAGATAATATTGCCAGACTGTCAGGTTTCACTCATCAGGAGTAATTGTCACTCAGTGTTTTTATAATGTTTGCAAGGACTGATCCCACAAGCCAGCTCCCCCAGCGGAGAGTAGAATTCTCAGAGAGTCACACACTAGAATGGTGAGCTTGCAGCTTGTGACTTCCCAAGGTGTTAGGATTACTGATTGTAGAATCCTAAAATGATTACAGTTCAGGAGAACGGTTTGTGCTCCCTGCATTGCCTTTCTGCCACTCCCCTGGCTTTCCCTATAGCCCTGCATGTTTTCCCTCTTTAGACAAATTATGCAATTCTGTTTCTAAAGCCATGATTGAGTCTGCTTCCACCACACTCTGAGGCAGCGCATTCCAGATCCCAAACACTCACTGTGGGAAGAAACTTTTCTTCATGTCACTGTTGCTTCTTTTGTTGATCACCTTAAATCTGTACCCTCAGGTTCTCGATCCTTCTACAGCTGGGAACAGATTCTCCCACCCTTTCTATTCTGTCCACACTCCCCGTGATTTTGAACACATCCATCAAATCTCCTCTCACTCTTGCTTCTCTGAGGAGAACAGCTCATATTTTCTAATCAACATAACTGAAGCTCCTCAGCCTTGGACTATTCTTCTAATTTTTTCCTGCACCTTCTCCATACTCTCACATTCTTCCTACAATCATATGATTGCCACTATAATTTTCAGGATGGATATTTGCATAGTGGCATTTATTTGTGACGATACTGTACACTGCCCTAAGAATAACCATGGGTTGGATTTCAAGGGTGGACCGGGTGTGGTAGGGCGGTGGGGTGGGAGTGGGGGCTGCGCTGTGTGTGTGCAGGTGTCCGTGTATGAGCTGAACTGATCGTTCTCCTGGAAAGAAAGTCCATCCAGACCAGAAACACTTTTAAGAAACTTGCCCCTCAGTGATAACACATAAAACAGACAGGGTGAGGGTTGAGCTGCTCCGTCTCAGTGCACCCTTGAGAACTGCTGGCCAACCTAATGGGCCAGCAGCACTCGCAGTCCCAGCAGTGCCAGAGTTCATTAATGGCTGCTGCTGGGACTTTAAAGAGACACCTTGAAGAATATCATGACTACCAGAGACTGGTAAATCCCAGGCTTTTAGGATTCGGGTGGGGAAGAAATCAGAAAACCTAGGGAGGGCAAGTGAGGAGGAACAAAAGATAGGGGCGGGGGGAGTGGTTGTGTGCAACAGGGCACTCTCTCCATTGATGAGCCTCTCCTTTCTTCCCACCTTTCCAGAAAACCATTTTCAAAAATGGCCTTTGCATCCTGGTCAGCCTGTCACTGCCCAGTGTTACATGGCAGTGGAGGCCAATGAGGTTCTTAATTGCCCCTTAATTGGGCAGTTTAAGGCCTCAGTAGGCCTAGGGGTGGGCAGCCTAATCAGTGCCAGACTCACATCTCTTCACTTTCATGTTCTGGGAAACAGGTCAGGGTGGGGCGAGAAGGTGGTGGGCTAGTCACCTGACATACATTTTGTGCTCCCTCACTGAAAACACACCTGGTGGAAGACCATAAAACATAGTCCCATAGCTCTATGCATTTAAAAGAAGCTTTGGATCTCAGGTCACATAAGCTACTATTAGAAGCTCAATGCTATATTGTTTTCTTCTTGCAGGCACATGCAACAGTCTGGCACACTTATGACATCCAATTTCGCAGCATGCAGAAAGGTTTTGTGTCCATAGTGTTGGGCTCCCATTGGATTGAACCAAAGAATAACAGCTTCAACTGTAAGCACTTCCAGTCGTCCATGGACATGGTACTTGGGTGGTTTGCCAAACCAATCTTTGTGGATGGTGACTACCCTGACAGCTTGAAAATACAAATCAATCCTCCTTTACCTGTGTTCACTGAAAAGGAAAAGAGCTTCATCAATGGAACTGCAGATTTCTTTGCCTTTTCTTTTGGTCCAAATATCTTTCGATCACTGCAACACATTCTCAAACTTGGGAATCGCATGTCTCTGCATCTTGGGCAGGTCCTGACCTGGATTAAGCTGGAATACAACAACCCCAGGATCTTGATTGCAGAGAATGGATGGTTTTCTAATAGCAATGATAAAACAGAAGACACCATTGCCATTTACCTTATGAAAAAATTCATAAATGAGTTGTTGAAAGGTGAGAATATTTCAATGTTAACATCTCTATATCCAAAAATCCATAGATTACCATGTAATTTTCACCTCTAAACTTAGAAAAATTAAAAATAGAAGCAGGAGTAGGCTACTCAGCCTCTTGACCCTGTTCTGTCATTCATTATGATCATGGCTGATCACCCACTCAATAGCCTGATCTTGCTTTTCTCTCCATACCTAACAAGTTTGACATGAAAACCCAAATCTTCTAACATGATTATTAAGACAGTAATTATTACTTAATCCAGCTTCATTATTTGAACAGTCATCTGCTTCATGACCTTACTACTTCTGATTTACGATCAAAGCAAAATTATAACTATAAATACTGCTCAAGTATATTACTGTAATAGAAGCAAAATCCTGCAGTTGCTGAAGAACTGAATTAAAAACAGGAACTGCTGGAAAACCTCATCAGGACTGTTAACAGGGTTAATATTTTGAATCCAATATGATTCTCTTCAGAACTGAAGAGACAGAAGAGTGTGATGGGTTTTAAGCTATTGTGAGAAGGAGAAGTAGCAGAAAAAGAAGGGGTCAGCGATGAGTTAGAGGGTCGGGGAGATTAATTGACAACAGATCATAGAGTCAAAGGCAAAAGGACTGGTAATGGTAGAATAAAATAAAGAAATAATTGATCCAGTGCAGATGTGACAAGCTTAATAAGGTCATCACTACTTTGTTGTGGAAATAGGTTGAAATGTTACTCAGACCTTTATACAAATTCATCTTCACAGTATATTCTGGGATCATATAATGAGCAAAAGTGGGAGTGAAGAATGTAATGAGTGAATTAATGCATTATCTTTCCATTTCTGGGGATAGCTCTTCACTATATGCATTTTTTGTGAAATATGTTTGTGCAGATTTAACCCAATTTCTAATGGCCTACTCCATATAGCTGGATCACATTTGGCATTATCACTGGGAGGAATAAGGATGGTTACTGTGAGAAATGTTGAAGATACATTACTGTAATTCACCCACCGTCACCAAATTCCACTATCATTCACTATCACCCACTCCCCATTTTCACTCTCACCAATTTCACAATTTCACCATTGCACATTTGTAATTCTCACTATCACTCTTTCTAATCTATCTAATGTTCAGTCCCTGTTTCCTCGACCACACACTGTTTACTCAGATTTTAATACAAATTGTTCTAATCAGCAAAGGAATTAGACGGAAGTTCGAGGCTTTCCTGAACAACAGAAATTTGGAGCTTCTGTGACTTTGTTGCACCTCCTAAAATTAGCATGATAAGAGGATTTTTCAGCCAAAAGCGGTGACTAAAATAAAAGTTGTGATTATCCCCAATTTCTCTTCAGTGACTTAACTGATTACAGGTGTGGGGATAGACTGAGAATATCACAGCTGGTAGATAGGATCCTTGAGCTAGCTTCAATGTCTCTCGGTAGAGAATGAAAATTGGTCAGTGTCCCAATCCAGTACATTAACTTCTGTTGCAACTGCATGTATTTAAGTTTGGGATGAGGACAGTATCATGTACAGTTTTATTAACTCTTACAAACATACAAATTAGGGGCAGGAGTAGGTCACTTTGAGCCTGCTCCATCATTCAATAAGATTGTGGTTGATGTGATTTTAACCTCAACTTCATATCCCTGTTTACTCTCGATAACCTTCTACCCCTTGCTTATGAAGAATCTATCCAGCAGCACAGTAGCACAGTGGTTAGCACTGCTGCTTTGCAGCTCCAGGGACTTGGGCTTGATTCCTGGCTTGGGTCATTATCTGTGTCTGTGTGGAGTTTGCATGTTCTCCTTATGTCTGCGTGGGTTTCCTCTGGGTGCTCTGGTTTCCTCCCACAGTCCAAAAATGTGCAGGTTAGGTTGACCCTTAGTGTTCTGAGATGCATAGATTATAGGGATTAGCAGATAAAATGTAGGATTATGGGGGTAGGGCCTGGATGGGATTGTGGTCGGTGCAGGCTCGATGGGCCAAATGGCCTCTTTCTGCACTGTAGGGTTTCTATGATTCTATGATACCTCTGTCTTAAAAACATTCAAAAACTCTGCTTCTACTACCTGAATAACTTCCTAACACTCACTATTGCACAGAAATAAATACCATTTGCACAAGGCATCAAAGAGTGCCTGGCACTTTCCAAACCTATACTCCAGAAGCCAATCAATGCCTTCATGTGACCAGCGTGAAAAATAGAAAAAGAAAATTGAAAACTGTCCTCCCACACACGAAGAAAGTTTGTACATTAAAAAATATCTTTTAATGCCTTTTGATCATTAATTTGTTCTTTTTTCATTCCGGTTAGCTATTCGTTTTAATGGAGTCAACGTGTTTGGATACACTGCCTGGTCCCTGTTGGATGGCTTTGAATGGCAGTTTAACTATAATATTAGAAGGGGCTTGTTTTATGTGGATTTCAGCAGTAAGAACAAGTCCAGGATTGCAAAATCTTCTGCATCATTCTATAAACAGATTATAAAACAAAATGGTTTTCCAAAGACAGAGGTCACCCAGATGGTGAATGGACAGTTTGCATGTAACTTCGCCTGGGGAATTGCTGAAACAGTGCTGCCGGTAAGAGATCTGTCTCTGAATTACATGGTCATTTTCAATTTCAGATTGCCAGCATGAATCCTTCCCAATGACATTTTGAAATCAGGATTATACATCTGTTAGCTACAATGTTAGAGCAGTATATCCAAAACTAGAAGCCTCCTTTTCACTTTTTTCTTTGGTTTCAGGTAAACAATGTGTTTCTGTCACCTGAATTTGTTGATAACAACCTTTACATTTGGAACTGCAGTGGAGATCAGAAACTATACAAAGTCAAAGGAGTGACTATGTTGCCTCGTCCACTTAAGTGCACTGATTTCAGCAACTTCAAGCAACAAGTAGCATTGGTGAGGAAGATGAATGTGACTCACTACAGCTTTGCCTTCAGGTGGGCCAAGATTCTACCCCAGGCTAATCTGTCCAGTGTAAACAGAAGCATTCTAAGTTACTACCGATGTATCATCAGCGAACTGTTAAAACTGAATATTTCCAGCACCGTCATTTTGTACCACCCAACATCTGACGATATTGACTTACCCACACAACTGCTGAATGCAGGAGGGTGGCTCAATCGGCAGACTGCCGTTGCTTTCAATGAATATGCAAAATTATGCTTTCAAGAATTTGGTGATTTGGTCAAATTATGGCTGACTATGAATGAACCAAACATAAACGTTCAGAGAAACACTGACATCTACAGGGCAGCACACAACATGATCTTTGCTCATGCCCTAGTCTGGCATACCTATAATAGAGACTACAGAAGTAAGTACCATGGTCTTGTGTCTCTGACATTGCGAGCTGACTGGGCAGAACGAGCAAATCCTTTCTTGGAATCTCACCAGAAAGCAGCTGAAAGGCTCCTGCAATTCCAAATAGCCTGGTTTGCAGATGCCATTTTCAAAACTGGAGATTATCCACATAAAATGAGGGAATATATCCTCTCTAAGAACGAAAAACATCTCTCCAATTCCTTCTTACCATACTTCACTGAGGAAGAAAAACAGATGATTAAGGGAACTGCTGACTTTTTTGCTATCAGTCATTTTACCACAAGACTTATCTTACACAAACCCAAAAATCAGACCAAGTATGAAATGGATCATGATGGAAGTTTGCTGAGAGATGTAACATTGCTGACATTCCCATCCCCTTCTAATTCCTTCTTCCCTTTTCCCTCTTACCGCCAAGCTCATCCTGAGATGGCAGTCGTACCATGGGGGATACGTAAAGTCCTACAATGGATCAAATTTCACTATGGAAATATGGACATTTATATCATGGCAAATGGAATTTGGGACAGTTCTACTGTCAGTGATGAACTTCGAATATATTATCATAAAAATTATATTAATGAGGTTTTGAAAGGTGAGTGTTAGTATTTATATACATAGACTGGCATGGTAGCACAGTGGTTAGCACCACTACTTTACAGCTCCAGGGACCTGGGTTTGATTCATGGCTCAGGTCACTATCTGTGTGGAGGGCCTCTTTCTGCACTGTAAGGTCCTATGATTTATGATCTATGATAATTTACATCCCAGAGAACTTAAGGAAATGGCTGTAGAAAAGTGGATGCATTGGTGGTCATTTTCCAAGATTCTATAGTCACTGCAGATTGGAGGGTAGCAAATGTCACTCAGAAAAGGAGGTAGAGAGATATCAGGGAATGTTAAACCAATAAGCTTAACATCAGTAGTGGGGAAAATTCTCGAGTCCATTATCAAGGATTTTATTGTGGAGCATTTAGAAAGCAGGATCAGAGAGAGTCAGCATGGATTTATATAGGGGAAATCATGCTTGACAAATCTGTTGGAGCTCTTTGAAAATGAAACCAGTAGAGTTGACAAGGGAGGGACCAGTCAATGTGGTAAATTTGGACTTTCAGAAAGCATTTGACTAAGTCCTGCAAAGAGATTATTGTGCGTAGGATTGGGGCAAGTGTATTGAGACGAAACAAAGGGTTGGAATTAATGGGTGCTTTTCAAATTGACAGGCAGTAACTGGTGGGATGCCACAGGTATTGGAACCCCAGCTATTTACAATGTATATTAATGGTTTGTACGAGGGGCAAAATGTAACATGTTTAGGGTGGCATGGTAGCACAGTGGTTAGCACTGCTGCTTCATAGCTTGAGTTTCCTCTGGGTACTCCAGTTTCCTCCCACAGTCCAAAGATGTGCGGGTTAGGTTGATTGGCCATGCTAAGAAATTGCCCCTTCGTGTCTAGGGATGTGTAGGTTAGAGGGATTAGTGGATATAATATATGAGGGGAGGGCCTGGGTGGGATTGTGTTTTGTGCAGACTCGATGGGCCGAAGAGCCTCTTTCTGCACTGTAGGGTTCTATGAAATCTCAAAGTTTGCAGATGATACTCAAGCTGGGTGGACGGTGAACTGTGGCGAGGATACAAAGATCCTTCAGAATGATCTGAACAGGTTGGGTAGTGGGCTAATCATTGGTAAATGCAGTATAATTTTGATAAGTATGAGGTTATTCACTTTGGAAGCAAAAACAAGAAGGTAGATTACTATCTGAATGGCTGTAAATTGGGAGAGGGGAGTATGTGGCAGGACCCTGGAGGTCTTTGTGTACCAGTCACGAAGGTAAGCACGCAGGTGCAGCAGGCACTAAAGAAGGCAAATGGCCTTCATTGTCAGAGGTTTCGAGAACAGGAGCAAGATGTGTTGTTGCAATTATACAGGACCTTGGTGAGGCCACACCAAGAATATTATGTGCAGTTTTGGTCTCCTTTCCTGAGGAAGGATGTTCTTGCTCTCAAGGGACTGCAGCGAAGGTTTACCAGGCTAATTCCAGGGATGGCAGGACTGATTTATGAGGAAAAATTGACTAGGTTAGGATTGTTTTCACTGGAGTTCAGATGAATGAGAGGCGATCTCATAGAGACTTATAAACTTCTAGCAGCATTTGGCAGGGTAGATACAGGGAGGATATTCTCAATAGTGAGGAAGTCCAAAATCAGCTATCACAGGTCTGAGGATTTCGGAAAGACCGTTTAGGACAAAGGTAAGAAGACATTTCTTCACCCTAAGATTGGTAAGCCTATGGAATTCATTATCACAGGAAGTAGTTGATGACAAAACATTGAATGTATTCAAGGGACGGCTGGATATAGCACATGGGGCAAATGAGATCAAAAGTTATGGGGAAAACGCAGGATTAGGCTATTGAGTTGGATGATCAGCCAATGAGTACGTTAAAAGAATTCACAGCCTCATATGGATTTGTCCATGCCATTGGCATTCATTGTGATTGTAATGAATGTAAAGCCATGATTGTAATGAATGACAGGGCAGGCTCAAAGGGCAAATGGCCTCCTTCTGCTACATCTTCTATGTTTCATGCCCTCTTCCTTCTTCTCTTCTTTAAAGGACAAGTACTATATCTGTTTCCCGAATTTACCAGAATGGATGTTCTTTCCTGGGGGGGTTTGAGTCCTACATGTGGCCCTTCAAATGCTGCTAGACAGGAGAAGTTCACCAGTCAGGTTGTCATCTGGCTTGGCAGTCAGCTGGATTGTGTAGATAAACGCTTCCATGAGATAGGAGTTTACTTCTGTATGACAGCCAGTGCAAGTCTGTTCCCTTTCACTGTACTGTGTTGCATTTGAATGAAGGTAGGACCATGGATGTGACATCTGTTCAACTTTTTGTTCCTAATGAGCTTGGTCTCCTGATTGGAGATGTAATACATTGTATGTCTTGTGATGTTTGTCATAGTTTCACATTTGGCTGGAATGATATTCTGTAGCAGAGTAATTTAGCTCCAAAGTATTAATTCTGTTTTTCTCCAGAGATGTCACCAGACCAGCTGAGTTTATCCAGCATCTTCTGTTTTTATTTAGAGTTCCAGCATTTGCACTATTTTGCTTTTACATATTTATACATCTTTCTCCCTCACTTGTTCAAGCCACCAACTTGTATATTCAATATGAGTGTGAGTGGGAGACAGTAGGGAGTTAAGATGTCAGTCTCTTTCCCAGCAGAAGTGCACATGCAGCTAAACCATTTTGGAACAGAGTTGAACATTTGCTCAGAAGTGCAAGTTGGATATCATTCTTCTTTAGTAAGGTTTTCACAGTATGTACTCTCTTTTGACTTTACCATTGGATTGAAGGTATCTTGGAGAGCCAATGGCATGGACAAATCCATATGAGGCTGTGAATTCTTTTAACGTACTCATTGGCAAGAAATTACAAGGTCTAGGATTCCATGTGTTGCAAATGTTTCCTTCACAGATATAACCACTGCTTCAGAAGTATTACCCTGCAGTAGCTTGACTGTTATCCATCTGGAAGAATAGTCTACCCTGATCAAGAATATCTTATCCCTGTTTGAAAATGCCCGTCTTAACACATTCCCTTGGTTCTGAAGGGAAGGAAGATGACATTAATGCTGGTTTTGCCTCCTAACAATGAATAGGACAAGTAATACAACTTGACATCATCTAATCCAATGATTTTGAGAGATGTGATCACAAAAAGAATACTTTTCTCTGGCTCAACATTTTGTGATGATGCCAAAATGTTTTTGGTGTGATTATTGTCCTATGTTGAGTGTCAGAATTCTCAAATGATCAATCTCTCATCAGAGATGAATAAATCATTAACTCCACCAAGATGGTGTCCTCTCTGTTCATGAGAATGGGATTTTGTGGCACAAGTGCTGGCTCTCGTTTGATGCAGTACTCTCTGACCTGACCACACTCTTCGTCAGATTTCTGTGCATCTCTGATTTTTCAGTCATGATGTAGAGATGCCAGCATTGGACTGGGGTAAACTCAGTAAAGTTTGACAACACCAATTTTAAATCCAACCAATTTATTTGATAGTAAATCCACGAGCTTTTGGCCTTTGTGGCCTTCGTCAGGCGAAGGCCACAAAGGCTGAAAGCTCATGGATTTACTATCAAATAAATCGGTTGGATTTAAAATTGGTGTTGTCAAGCTTTACTTAATTCAGTCACTAATTGTTGCAAGTAGAGTTGTGGTTGCTGTCAATGCAAAGGTTTTTACCTCTTCAACAAGGAGTATATTACTTTTGGTACCTTGCAACTGGGATAAGAGACAAATAATCTGTTGTTTTCTCCTGCTTTCCTGAAACATACTCGATCTTCGCATCAAACCTCTCATCCTCTGTCTGAATTGTTGTACTCTTGGAGTCCTTTCTGTTCATTTCTCAGAACAAAAGGCTTGTGGTGTGATACTCTCTTGAAGTGGAGACAAAAATGTAATCTGTGAGCTTCTCTCAAGCCCAAGCTCATGCTTCTTTATTTATGACTGCAATTCTCTGTTCTGTCTCTGTCAGTTCATGGGTTGAAAATTAAACTAGTCTATGCTTTCCATCCATCTGTATCTAAGTGACTATTGCACCAAGATGTCATCTGTACATCCTCCCAACACATACCACATTATACTGACCTGTTCATGGCTCACTTTCACCGCAAAGCCCAACAAGGTTTGATATCTAGAAAATCTCTGATACCAGTTTAACCGTGCTTCTGTTAGTTAGGGCGTATGACTTTCTCAAATGTTTCCAGTAAGGGTAGAGACTTTTCCATAGCTGTTCTTTCATACCACCCATATGGTGTTCTTGGTATTATCTGTCTAATGCAAAATGTATATTTAATCTGCAGAGGGATATAAAACAAAATTTGAACATAACTGACTGCTGAGGATAGTGATCATTTGCAGAACAATACACAGAAGGAACTGAGGAGGGGAGGAAAGGGAAGAACACTGGAAAAATAATTTTGCAAAATCATTCAGATGATGGAGGAAGTTTGGTTTAATAGTTCTGCTCCAGATTTGGTTTCAGTGTGGTTGATTAAATGTAAACAATTATTTGTGCAGTTGGTGTTTAAAATAGATTTTGATTTACTCTTCAAATTAACTTTCAAAGAAAAAATTTTCCAGAATTGCAAAATGAATGTTTCTCAGTAACTTATGGTCTGGCAATGAACCATGAGCAGGTTGATCTCACAGCCCATCCTTACTCTATGATGAGTTAATAACCAGAAGAGGGATTGTTAGCAATTAATTTTTGCAGGAAACAATTCTTACAGGAGATTAAATGAAGAAGTGGGCTCAGAAGTAATTTCCCCTTCTTCCATAGTAAAATATTGGCTTGACTTTCTTAAAGGAAAAGTGAGAATTTGGGCTAGATTGTAGTATGCTATGGACAACAGGTAGAATTGTATTCTCGTGTGGGTCACTGTTTTCAGAACAATGATTACCAGACTGCAAATCCACTGTAAAGACCAGCACTACCAAATCCAGTAATGCCCTCAGCCGAAGTTGACACTAACACTTCTTTCCAGTATTAGTCATTGGACAACAGGGATTGACTTTCTTACTCTAACTCGGGGACATTGAGACTGATTCTAACAAAACCACATGTCTTGCTGGGATCAGTAAACCCAATGCTGACTTAGGAGTCAAACTGGGATTTTCCTGCTCTCCATGCCTCAGTATCACAAAGCAGGGTATTTACCAACAAACTTTAAAGGTAGCAGAAACTGAAATTTAAATGAACATTATTGATATCTTCCTCTTACATTGATTGCCAAGTCTTGGTTGACCTTTGGCAGGAAGTGAGGACAATGGGAGTTCTCCTGTCTGAAGGTGAAGGTTGAAAGAAAAATGAAGGCAAGTCAACTCAGTGCTACTTTTGCAAATTCTGTAAAGTCTGGTTACAGACTGGCATTACTAGAAGGTTGCAGCACCTATTCTATCAGGGAATAATGTTTGGGTTGGAGAGAAAAGTAATATTAAAATGTGAGAATGTGATTTACATTTTAAGAAATAAATATTCATTTTTGTCCACAGCACATCTACTAGACAAAGTCAATGTCAGAGGATACTATGCTTTGAAATTAAAGGACACAAATGAACTGCCATTGAGATTGCTTGATGTGTCTGAACCAAAGACTTCGGTCGAGTTTTACAATAAACTAATCAGTGCCAATGGTTTTCCTTTGGGAATGTCAAGAAAACAATGCCCCAAGGAGGACAGACCAAGACACTGCCCCATGTGTCAACTTATAAAAGAGGAAAAAATATTTATATTCTTTGGATTCTGTCTTCTGCTCACCACTGTACTTCTCGCTTCAATTATTTTCATACACAAGAGAAAGCAAAGAAAACCATACTGAGTCAAATACCTACAACTTCACAAAAGACTGCCAAAAGGCTTGATGCTCCAATTCATATCATTGTATGTGTGGCCTGTACATTTAGTTTAGATACCATTTTTCATTACTAGATTTCCAATGCACGAAAAGGGAAATGACATCATTATAACATATTTCCATAAAGAAAAGACCACATTAACAGTTAAAGGATGTGTGTTATCAATGTCAGTTGGTAGATTACAGTTTTGTTTTGTTTCTGAAGTGGACAGGACATGAACAGCAGTTATATTCATATGAAGCAAACATTATAGCAACATGATGTGATTAGACAACAAGCAATGATCATCTAATCTATCCAGTTTAGCAGTTGAAACTGCTGAAGGTAGTTGTGAGATTCACTTGCAAAGCTGGTTGTCATCTGAACTCACTCACTTTACTTCAGAGAACATTTAGTTTTTTTTTTACAGATCTTTGATGTCAAATGCCAATAAGAAACACATATTAGTATATTTTCCTTTGTGGGCGAAGTTAAAGAGAAATTATTTTATTATTTTGAATGCTTCATTCAATGGGAATATTTCTACATATATGTGTATTTCTACATAGATATTTCAGTAATGTCATTTTTTTAAAATGGACTCTGTTTTAAGGCTGACGTATTTCTCAATGTGAAGTAACATAATTTATTATATTATTAAATGTTCAGTGTAATAAGTATTTTATCATTCTGTTTTATATTCATATCTTTTTGACACCTCATTTAATCATTTTAAAATCCATTTTCCTTCCTTTCCTAAAGGGTTCGAGATGGGTGCAGTTCTATGATTAGCAACTGGTGCCTAGCTTTACTAAAATGGGCTAGTTAGCTAATCACTGCCAAGATGAGAATAGTAAGAAGTCTCACAGCACCAGGTTAAAGTCTAACAAGTTTAATTGGTAGCATCAGCTTTCGGAGCACTGCTCCTTCATCGCGTGAGTGGAGAGTTGGGTTCACAAACAGGGCAAATATAGACACAGATTCAATTACAAGATAATGGGTTGGAATACGAATCTTTACAAGGTAATCAAGCCTTTACACATACAGACAATGTGAATGGAGAGAGGGTTAAGCATAGTTTAAAGAGCCTGTGTCAATATGCATGATCTTCTTGGAAGTTGTCTCTACCTGAGCCGGCAGAATGGATGGAATGTGAAGTAGCTGTGGTACTGCGTGATGCAAGACTGCAAATCTCACTTTATAGACTAAATGAGGGAGAATGGCCATATTACCTATGGAACCTATTTCATTCCAATTCAATTCCCACACCTAGAGGCCTAGTAAGGCATACTTTTGTCTGTTTTCAAAGCTAATGATTCCTGGAATAAGGTCACTAATCTGTCACCAGAGGCTTATACTTTGAGGGGTGCCTTGCACATCAAACATGGCTGACTAGCAGTTTCTTCCACTCTTACCTCCTATCTTTAAGGTGGTAGAAGGTTTTGATTTAATTTATTATTGTCACATGTATTAACATACAGTGAAAAGTATTTTTTCTTGGCCTATAGAAAGCATAAGGTTCATTGAAAAGGAAACGATAGAGTGCAGAATGTAGTGTTACAGTCATATCTAGGGTGTAGAGAAAGATCAACTTAATGTGGGGTAAGTTCATCCAAAAGTCTGACAGCAGCAGGGAAGGAGCTGTTTTTGGATCGGTTGGTACATGACCTCAGACTTCTGTCTCTTTTTCCCGAAGGAAGAAGGTGGAAGAGAGATGTACGGAGTGCATGGGGGCCTTCATGTTGGCTATTTTGTTGAGGCAACAGGTAGAGTAGACAGAGTCAATGGATGGCAGGCTGATTTGCGTGATGGATTGGACTACATTCATGACCTTTTGTAGTTCCTTATAGTCTTGGGCAGTGCCAGAAACATACCAAGCACAAACATAAGTCAGATTTTCTGATAAATCTGAAGATTTAGCGAACAAAGGGCTCAGTTAAGGTGAGGCTACAGGATGCTTGTGGTTATTATGAAACAGCTGTTGCCATACAGGAATGAGGAAGGGGAAGACCACAGACTAATCTGAGCTCCTCACGCAAACAACTACCTCATGCATCCTTCTGGGACTCTGTGTGAATTGATGTCAAAGTACTTCAAGGTGACCCTGCTGCTTGTCCCACAAACAGATTTGTAAATGGCACAATGATGTGGGGTGTATGAAACAAACTCCCAGTTTATTCCTGAACTTTGAAGTGTGGACTCAGACCAAAGTCTGACAAGCAGGTGCCTGGTCCTGAATTACTTTTATTGAAATTTAAATTAGACTCAGTAGAAGACTGCAATTCACCCTTATTCCTGTTTGGTAACATCTGTATCTTAATGTTTCATACTTGCAAAACAAAGTTCACATACCTTCTTGAAAATTTCCTCAAATTACAATAGCAATTTATGGTGTCATAAAATATGCAAATATCCTTTGCAGCATTGGTTGCTGTCATGTTTGACTGATTTCTTTCTGTTCCTATATATTTTCTCTCCTCTGTGTCAGCAGTGACTCAGTTGGTAGCACTCTTGCTTCTAACTCTAAAAGTTGTAGGTTTGAATCCCATTTTAGGACCTGAGCACAAAATCAAGGCAGACATTCCTGTGGAATTCTAAGGGAGTGGAGGAATCACTTTTTGAATTTGATTTATTATTGTCAAATATATTAACATAGTGAAAAGTATTGTTTCTTGCATGCTATATTTGGTTCAGAAAGAAGGAAACAAGAGAGTACAGAATATAGTGTTACAGTCATTGCTAGAGTGTAAAGAAAGATCAACTTAATGCAAGATAAGTCCATTTGAAAGTCTGACAGTAACAGGGAAGAAGCTGTTCTTGAGTCGGTTGGTATATGACCTCATATTTCTGTATCTTACAATGGAAGAAAGTGGAAGAGAAAATGTCCAGGATACATAAGGTCCTTAATTATGCTGGCGGCTTTGCCGAGGCAATGGGAAGTGTAGACAGAGCCAATGAATGGGAGATTGGTTTACGTGATGGATCAGGCTACGTTTATGACCGCTTGTAGTTCCTTGGAGTCCTGGGCACAGCAGGAACCATACCAAGCTGTGATACAACCAGAAAGAATGCTTTCTAAGGTGCATCTGTAAAAGTTGGTGAGAGTTGTATGTGTCATGCCAAATCTTCTTAGTCTTCTGAGGAAGTAGAGGTGTTGGTGGACTTTCTTAACCTGGTGTTGGCATGGAGGGGACCAGGATAGATTGTTGGTGATTGGGACCTAAAAACTTGAAGCTCTTGACCCTTTCTTACATCATTTCCGTCGATGTAAGCCAGGGGCATGGTCTCCTTTATGCTTCCTGAAATCGATGACAAACTCCTTCATTTTGTTGACATTGAGGGAGAGTTATTGTTGCCACCGCATCAGTTCACCAGATTCTCTATTTCATTCCTGTACTCTGTCTCATTGTTTGAGATCCAACCCACTACAGTGGTGGTCAGCAAACTTGAAAATCGAATTGGAGAGGAATTTGGCCACACAATCATAGATGAGTAAGGAGTTGGGGGTTGAGAACACAGACTTGTGAGGGACCGATATTGAGGATGATTGTGGAGGTGGTGTTATTGCCTATCTTATCAATTACACAGATCCTTACTTGAGAGTACAGGAATCCTTTCTTGCAGCTATCAGGTAGACAATGTTGGCCGAGTTGCAAGAGTTTGTACCATGTACCTGGTGGATGGTGTTCTCACGTGAGATGTAAGTGATCCAGCTCATTTTGCAGAGATTGCTATGGCAGGGTGGTCACTAATCTCTTGAGGTTGTACAGTTGTTTGAAGGCAAGAAGTGTGGGGACAGCCTTGGTGAGATGCTTGTCTTTAGCAATGACATGTCGAAGGCTCCGGAGGAGATGTTGTAGCTTCTCCACTCTGATGAAGTACTGGATGACAAAGGGTACTCTGGCTTGTGTCCCATGTTTGTCTTCTGAGGAGGTTGGTGCCATTTTTCACTGTGGCACGTCAGAACTGTTGATCGATGAGTCAAATGCCATACCCTGTTCTTGAGGGTATCTTATGACTCCACTATCTCAGTGCACAGTGCATTCCATACCCCAACCACTCTCTGAATAAAGAATCTACCTCAGACATCCCTCCTCTATCTCCCACCATGAACCTTAAAATTATGCCCCTAGTAACAGCTATATCCACCCAAAGAAATAGTCCCTGAATATCCACTCTATTCCTTTCATCATCTTACAAACTTCTATTAAGTCACCTCTCACTCTCCTCTGCTCTAAAAAGAAAACCCCAACTCCCTCAATCTTTCCTCATAAGACCTACTCTTCAAACTAGGCAGCATCTAATGCTTCCACATCCTTCTTATAGTGAGATGATCAGAACTAAACATAATATTCTAAATATGGTCTCACCAAGGTCCTGTATAGTTGTAACATAATCCCATGACTCAAACTCAAACCCCAGTTACTAAACACTCACACCCTATAGGCCTTCTTTACGGTTCTATCCTCTCGAGTGGCAACCTTCAGAGATCTGTAGATATGAACCCCAAGATCTCTCTGTTCCTCCACATTCCTCAGAACGCTGCCATTGACCCTGTAATCTGCATTCAAGTTTGTTCTACCAAAATTAATCACCTCGCACTTATCAGGGTTAAACTCCATCTGCCACTTCTCAGCTCTGCATTTTGTCAATGTCTCTTTGTAGCCTACAAGAGCCCTCCACCTCATCCATTACTCCACCAATCTTGGTGTCATCAGCAAATTTACTAACCCACTCTTCAGCCCACTTTTCCAAATCACTAATAAAAAAAATCACAAATAGTAGTGGACCCCACACGGTTCCCTATGGAACACCGCTGGTAACTGGCCTCCAGTCTGAAAATTTTCCCTCCACCATCATCTTTTGTTTTCTATGAAATAGCCAATTACTTATCCAATCAGCCAAATTTCCTTCTGTCCCGCACCGCCTTACTTTCTTCATGAGCCTACCATGGGGAACCTTATCAAATGCCTTACTAAAATACATGTACACGACATCAACTGCTCTACCTTTGTCTACACACTTAGTACCTCCTTAAAGAAATCACATTTGTGTGAGGCAAGACAACCTTCACGGATTAAGCTGCATCCTGAATTAAGCTGCATCTTTCCAAATGGTCATAAATCCTATCCCTCAGGACCTTTTCCATTAACTTACTTACTGCTATTGATATTCACCTCTTCCACTTTTTTTTTAGTCCCTGGGAGCAAGTTGCTGTCTTTTTGTGCTCAGTTTCCTTGTTCTGCTGAGGTTCGTAAACCATAAGACAAAATTGGGATGAGTTATGTGCGCAAACCACAGTAGCAATCTCACTCTGCCATTTCCATGAACTGATATGAATTCTCCTAGAGCCAGCACACCATTTTCTGTAGTAATGTGATTGTATTTTTTTTACTCTTTATTTTAAAACCACCAACCACTGATGTAAGACTAACTGGCTAGGGTCATTGCTACTTCCTTTCTTGAAGAGGAACAACATTTGCCATTTTCCATTCCTCTGGCACAATCTCCGTGAAGTGAGAACCCAAAGATCAAAGCTAAAGGCTCCATAATCTCATTCCTTGCCTCAAAATTTTCTAGAATGTATCCCATCTGGCCCAGGACTTATTGACCCTCAGGTTTTTCAAAATTGCTAATGCATCTTCCCTCAGAATATCTTCCTCCTCCATTCTATCAGCCTTTATCACAAATTCATCCTCACCATGAGTCCAAAGGAAGAAAATGTCAATATATCAGTTGAAGACCCTGTGCGATAAAGAAGTCTTGTTCAAACCTGTGCATGAGGATGTTGGCATATTGAGGTGCAAATTTGGTCCTTATGGCTGTTCCATGTATCTGGATGAAGAATTGGTTAAAAGTGAAGACGTTGTGATTCAGGATGAAGCAGACGATTTGTAAAATTGCATCTGGAAACTGGCAGTTGTCAGTGTTGAGTACTGAACCGATGCGATACATTGATGACATTTTCTTCCTTTGAACTCATGGTGAACAATCACTGAAATAACTAAATGATGACATCAACAAGTTCCATCCCACCATCAGACTCACCATGGGCTACTCTCCAGAATCAGTTGCATTCTTGAACACACATCTCCATTAAGGAGTCACCTCAGCATTTCACTGTATTGCAAGCCCATAGATAACTTCACGATGCTCCACTTCTCCAGCTTCCACCCTGAATACATTAAAGCTACCCACTAAGGACAAGCCCTCTGTTTACAGAGGATCTGCTCAGATGAGATGGATTCGCAACAGGTGCCCCCAGGTGCTGAAAGATACCCTCATAAGAACAGGATATGGTGCTTAACTCATCCATCGACAGTTCTGATGTGTCACAGCAAAAAAAACACACCAAGCTCCTCAGAAGACAAACACAGTACGTGGTAGACAAAGTACTCAATATCCAGTACTTCCTCAGAGCAGAGAAGCTGCGACATCTCCTCTGGAGCCTTCAATGTGTCATTGATGAAGACAAACATCTAGCCAAGGCCATCCCCTCACCCCCACAACTTCAAACAGATTGTCTGCAGTAAACTACCCAGCCTTCAGAACAGTGACCACAACACCACACAACCCTGCCACAGCAATCACTGCAAAATGTGCCTGATTATTGACATGGAAGCCATCATCTCATGTGAGAACACTATCCACTTGGTACATACTCTTACAACTTGGCCAATGTTGTCTACCTGATAGGCTGTAGTTAAGGATGTCCCGCCACATGGTACATTGGGGAGACTATGCAGACAATGGACAAATGCACACAGTAACAGGCAAAACTGTTCTGTTGGGAAACACTTCAGCAGTCGTGGACATTCAGCCTCTGAACTTCAGGTAAGCATTCTCCAAGGCGGACTTCATGACACAACAGCAGTCACCAAGCAGAGGTTGATAGCCAAGTTTTGCACACAAAGATAGCCTCAACCGGGATCTCAGGTTCATGTGACAGTCTGTAACCCCCACAATTTGCCCAAGCTTGCAAAAATTTCATTAACTGTCTTGTCTGGAGACAATACACATCTCTTTAACCTATGCTTAATGCTCTCTCCACTCATTGTCTGTATCTTGAAGACTTGATTAGCTTTAAAGTATTAGCATTTCAATCATTATTCTGCATACTGAGTTTGTGCCTTTATATGCCCTGCTTGGGAAAAATCTCCCACTCATCCAACAAAGGAGCACTCTGAAAGTTAGTGGTGTTAGCTACCAAATAAACCTGTTGGGCTTTTTCCTGGTGTTGAAACTTCTTACTAAGGGCCTGTTCTGCACTGTAATGTTCTATGTTCTAAACTCACCAGCCAATGAAATATTTTCAGAGCATCTATTCCCTCAAACCTCAGGAAATTTATATTTCAATTTCACTTAAGTCCTCAGAATATAGAATTCATCCTCACATCCCTTTAGTACAATCCCCTCATGCCAGGAACAATTTAATTAACTATGCAATACACACCTTCAAATGAAAAGATTCCTTCACTAGTATGCATTGAAATTTTATAGCCAGTACTACTACAATCCTCCCTTACTCTTCAGTATCTTCAAATAAATCCATTCTGACCCTGGTGACTGACAAGTACAGTATAACATCACCTCTTAATTTTAAGTCTTTTCAATGTCTTAATTGTATCCTCTTTCACCATGACTTTAGAAGCATCAATTCTTTGATTAGCAGCATCCCAATAACACCTTCTGCCTCCACATGCAAACGTTTTAATCCCTAATTAGCCCTACCACTCCTCTTACTGAGTTTATGTCTGTGCAGGTCTTTTGGATTCTCTTTTGTTAGCTGTCAGTCTCTTCATACATATTTCCTTTCTCACCTTCCCTTCATTACAGAATAGATTCTATATAATAGTTTCTTTATTCAGTCTGGTTTTCACTTTATCAAGCTGACCTGTCATTTGCATCCTTTTCCTACTGCACCTAAGAGCTCTGACTTTGCTTGCTGCAGCATTTGCACTTTTTAAACAGAAGAGACTATCTGCCAGGGGAAACCATCCCAACTATGTGTGTACACCTTAATTTAATGCTTTTTACTTGGCATTAACTTTGAATGATCATTCCAAAATTTGTTTTGTCAGCCCCTCTGGAAAAAAATGAAATCACATGAAAAGGATACAAGCCTACTTTATAGCAGCAGCATTAGCAAATTACCACACAAGGACATTGGTCTTGCCTTCTCAGAACCATTCCTAATGTCCAACTCTAAAGTCCTCCCTTTCCAGCTTCTCTACCCAACTTTCTATGCTCATTATGTGTACCAAATGTAATCAAAAGATTACAATCTTTACAAATACTGTTTGCTAGTCTTCTTCCTGATGCCCCAAAATGTTATCATTGTCAGAGATGAGCAGACTGATTATTCATCTTCCCATGTCAAGAGGGCTTTGCAACTGCTCAGTGACATCCTTGACCTTTACACCAAGGAGGCAACAAGGCATCATGTATTAGCAGCCACAGGATTTCCCCATCACCAAACTTCCTCCTGCAGAGCCATACATGGTGTTGTGGGCTTGTTTTTGACTGCACTCCACAGTCAAAGACCATCATTCAATCGGTATTAATGGAATGCTGTCCAAACATTTAAAATCCAAAAAGCAGCTAAAGACAAAGAAAATAAAACAACAAGACTCTTCAGTCCATAAAATTTATTAATGGTTTGAGAGTAGAGTTATTCAGCAAACTGTGGAACCACAGTGGTCTTTTCGCTCACATAGATGCCATCCAGGAATTTACGAATATCCTTCTTTTTCACTGTTGTTGCTTGTTGAATGAGAGCAGCTAAGAGAAGACAAACTACAAGTTAGAAATATCTAAGCTCAGTAAAACAGCAAGGTGATGCTGAAGCTTCAATTTTTTTTTTTTTACAACATTCTCTATAGCCTTGGAAAAGCAAATTTTTAAAAATTTAGAAGGAAAAAACAATTGTTTCTATTAAGCACAAAACTACTAAAATAGCTTTTGAACAGAAAAAAGCACTTGCATTCTACAGCTAGAAAATTACCCACCTAATATTACCACATTTATATTGTTAAATTTGTGGAATAAACATTTTAATTTCCACCAATGACCATTAATGGCATTTCTTTTCAGCTCCCCCTAGCTGGTTTCATTATACAGAATGTAGTCAAATTTATAAATCATACTAGCTACTTTACTGAAATTCCCACATCAAGATTCTCAAAAGATTGAGAGAATCTATTTTCCACTTTGCTTACAAGGATTGCATGATCTGGAAAACAGAATTTTTCAACTTATGGATTGATTAAACAAGACAACAGTATTATTTTGTGAAAACTCAAGACAACAAATTTCAAGACTATGTTGGAACCTATACCTGATCATTTCACAAATAAGTCAATATTTAGTGACATCAAAAATTAAGGAACTATTTGCTCCACTATTCATACTTTTGCATCACCTTGCTTTTTAATTGAACTCTAAAGCTTTGTCATTAGAGATTTATAAGTAAAAACTTAATATTTGCCACATGCTCTGGAAAGGAGGATGCTTCCTACACGTCTGCTCCAGTGGAGAAGACAAGGCACTGCTAACCTTTAATCCATTATGTCTATGCTGAGGTGTCAACAACTGCACCCTTCTCAGAGACGTAAATACCATCCAAGAATTTTCGGATATCCTTGTTTTTGACTGTTGTTGCCTGTTGAATCAGGGCAGCTAGAAAATAAATAACCCATGCAGGAAAATTAACCCAAAAGATGCATCATGCAAACAGGAGCTGAAAAGGGAAACTAAAGACAGCACAAATCATACTGCAATTGCAAGAAGCTCTTAAGTTGCCAATTAGAAACATTAGGTAGTCAATGACAACTTAAGAGTTTAGCCAAAATAAGCAACTTTAAAAATTAAGTTAAGCCAATTAAAATCAGTTGAAGATTTCACAATTTCGACAACAGGATAACCAGAAAACTAGCATTAAAGAAAGAGAGGGGGTGAGCAATACTGTATTGGTTTAAGTTTTGAATCACCACATCAAGATTTCACCTTCCAGCATCATCTATAAGGCTTGGTGATGGATTGAGAAAGCAAAACAACAAAACAGAAGCCAGTGAGCAATGTACATCACTGCCATATCTATCAACATAAATGTGCCATGATAGACTAAGTATGCAAAGTAGGAAACACTTTCTAATAAAGGATAGAGAAACCAAAGCAAGTTTTAAAAAGGTTATGGTATGGTAAAGAAACTACATCAGGTGCAAGACTATTCAAATGAGCTGGTAAACTCAGCTAGGAAAAGAGCTGGGAAAAGAATAGAGGAGAACTAGGATATCAGATACTTCTTTGAGGAATGCAGATTATACATCATTACTATCCTTGAGGATGTATCAAATTTGCATTAAACACTCAAGTGCTGAAGTTCTTCAGTATTTCCTCAGAGAATCATCCAATCTTAATTATTAATCTGAAGATTTGTGTACTAAAAGAAAATTGAAAAATTTGAGAAAGAAAATTGATTCTAATCAAAGTTACTGAAGACATGAATGAATTCCTGAAGCAGCTAAAGGCTAGCCTCTGGATTAGATCAGAAGATAGAGCAACTGATCTGATCACTGAGCTTCACCTCAAATCATGATAAAGGAGACAACTAATTTTACAGGCAGTCAAAACCCAGGACATTTCACTGATGAAACAATTTGCTGCATTAGCAGTCTTCACAAATTTTGCCTTCAACTGCATAAAGGGGAAGCACCATACTTATACCCATTGGTTCCATGTCTACAAGTTACCTGAAAGGTAGGAATAGAAGTTATTAATACATCAAGTAACAATTTTTCCACTCGCTTCTAGAGCTGCAAGAATTGCAATACGTCAATAGAACTACCATTTGAGGAAGCAAATTGAAATTTAAACACATTGAGGAAAATTAAAATGAGACTTTTTGGGGAAATAGATGGAAAAGCACAGCAGTCAGCATAACTCAAGGGAGCTATGCTCAATTACAAAATAGAATAGAAAAGGAAAAATATAAAGCAGAAGAACTATCAGTGAAGAGAGCTCCCAAAGCCTCGAGTTCTCAGTTTTAAAATATTCTTTCATGGATTGGAGGCATCATAGCCATAGTGTCAGCATTTTATGCTGGAACAGAGCTCCTTGCTGAGCCACTGCAGGTCAGTTAAGAATCAGCCACATTGCTATAAATGTTAGCAGACAGAGGAGGACATTGAACAATGCACTGATAAGAATCATTTTAGAACTCATGTGCTGCCAACCACCTTAGTCAAGCAAGGTAATTGTGGCAAGATTTTTTAAGACTGTAGAAATTGGATAAAAATTATGGTTCAATAGGTGATTTTAAAAAAGATAAGTTAACCAAGTTGAGTTTTAAAAAACATTTGAACTGACATGATGAAAAAAGTAGGGCTGAGATCATGAAGGGGCAGGCCATAGAGATAGCACAGAAACAATTTATGAAATAGAGGCAAAATATAATTAATAAGCTTTTACTTCAAGTATTCCTTTTCCCTATACAAATGTTCACAGCGACATCACCTGCATCCATGAAAAGTTATGACTTTTCACTCTTGCTAGTTAGTTTATAAAAAGAGGGTCAAGGAGTCAGTCACCAATATACTTCCAGTTCTATTCCAAGTTTTTCAATGGTTTGGCAGTCCAACTTGACTGTAGAATACTAACCAGAATTTGACACAAGTTCAATGTCGTTTCCCTCAAGGACAAGCTCATCCTTCTGTGCCTGGGAAACTATACATGAAACACCTGATTCAAAAAGAAAGGAACAGGGAGAGGTTACAAAGGTTACCTTTCTCCATAAAAATGTTCGCAGAAATTAATGCTTGCTTCACTCACCTGGCTTCATACGAACTCTACGAATATATTTTTCTCCCAGGAAGTTACGGATTTCTACCAGAGATCCTGTTTCCTGAACAACCACGTTAATGGGGAAATGAGCATACACTGATCTCATCTTGTAACGGAAACCCTAGGTTTGAAAAACAGAAAAAAGTCAGGACATGCTTTAGACATTCAGCCCAATACTGTTGAAATGACTTACTTCAAACTATTTGCTCATCAGGATTTAAAATGGATGATTTTTTTTATTTTGAAAAACATTTTAGCTATGACATCAATGACGCTCCAAATTTGGGGAAGTTTAGGAAAATCTTCACTGTAGTATTCCAAGTTGAAGTTACAGTTGGAGCAAAACACTAAACACTGAATCAACCTGATACATTAACCATTTCTCTCCCCATAGATGCTGCCAAACATTGTTCTTATTTAGGTTTTTTTTGGGTCTGGAATCAGGTTTCAGGATCATGAAGGCTAATGGAAACTCTGTTAATGGAGTATACCTATACACACAAACATGAAGATACAAGGCTGATGTTAAGCTAGCAACAATTACAATATTAGTCTCTGGTTTATGCAAAAGGAAGAAATTAAGAGTACTGTTTCTATTAGCCTTATAGTATGGGGCAGATGGACTGGGACAAGTCACCATATGCCTATAGGAACAAAAATTTGACACTCTGGCCAGAATTATTATACAAATTCTCATTTGGTCAAGGTACTAGAGACACCTAATGCCCAGGGAAATGTACTGGAGCAAGAACACAACTTCAGCATGTGGCATAAAATTTCAAAGACGAGTCATGCAATCAAGTTTATAAATTACTTACTACAGTGACACCCTTGATCATGTTCTGCACGTGACTGCAGATTGTCCGTACCGTGGCCAACTCTTTTCTGTTGCCCCACCATTTGTCAACTCGAAGCTTGGAAAGGGAAAACAATGTTACTAATAGTTTCATAAACACGTCAAAAATCAAAATTCACACTATTGCTGGATTGAGAAAGTATGATCCAATTCGTAAACTAATTTACAGGACAGTGACAGCATTCTAGGCTTTAGATACACCAGATATCACCTTGTTTTTAACACATTACTATTACAAAACTAAGGCCATAACAGTATATTCTGCCACAGATACTGGAAAATATTGAATTATAAAATCTAATAATCAATCTTAACTATACGCCTACAGACGTAGAATGAAGATAAAGATTGGGAATGGCAGTAGTTGCAGATTTCAGGGAAATACTGAAAACGTACGCAAGCTGATGACGATATGGGGCGACCAGGGAGTGTTTGGATTGTTAAAATACAAACTAGTGTGGTAATCTGTCAATCCCAAAATCACAGCACTGGCGACCAGAGTTAAACTGGGTTATTTTGTTGCACATAATTCCTCAAAAGTTAACAACATATTTTTGCATTGTGAAAACTGGTCATTCAAGTCACTGGGA
The DNA here is from genome assembly GCA_024679065.1 of Sphyrna mokarran. NCBI lineage: Eukaryota > Metazoa > Chordata > Chondrichthyes > Carcharhiniformes > Carcharhinidae > Sphyrna > Sphyrna mokarran. The sequence goes on along the minus strand of JAGIQG010000001.1, from coordinate 87,515,303 downwards.
ATCTTGTCCAAAATTGGTCCATCATCTTTGGCATATTAAACAAGCATGACATGATCTTAGATACCCCAACATTACCAATCAATAAATGCCAAAACAAATTAAAAATAATGGGTCACCAGAAGTGCAAATACACATGTACAGAATTAATTCTGTACATGAAAATACAAGGAATATCGCTGTATCTTCACCCTAATTTCACTTTTAAAGTGATCAATAAAATCAGGACATTAAATTATGTTACATAACTCTGCAATATTGAAAGATAATTAGCCTGTGCTGAAAACTTCACTCATGACAAACACTACTTACTTGTCAAAGGCCATGAACTAAAATGATAGATATGAATAAAACATCCAATTCAGACACCAGAATTATGCAAGAGATGCTGGTCTGTGACCCTTACTGAGCTGAAGCCACAGTAAATAGGTACTGCAAAATAGCATTTCAGAGTTTTGGTTCTATTTTATTGGCCACCCAGCAGCATGGTAGCACAGTGGTTAGCAGTGCTGCCTCTCAGCACTAGCTCTGTGGTACAATTCCCAGCTTGGGTCAATGTCTATACAGAGTCTATATGTTCTCCCAGTGTTTGCATGGGTTTCCCCCCAGTCCAAGACATGCTGGTTAGGTACAATCGCCATGCTAAATTCTCCTTCAGGTGTACTCAAACAGTGGCAACTAGTGAATTTGCACAGTAACTTCATTGCAATGTCAACATCACAAATAGGCCTGCATTAAGTAAACTTTAGAAATAAATACACACTGAACAAAGTCAAAGTCAGAGTAGAAGACAGTCCACCTAGAGCAGGTTTTGGTCAATTATTCCTTTGCCAAACTAGTAATGCTCCTCTCCCCACAGCCTCCCATTAATCAGGTAACCCAGCAGCATCCTTTTCTACTTATTCATTCCAATATCTCTTTCAACATTCTATCCATAAAACAAATTTGCACTTTTGATACAAGTTATATGTTTGCCAAAACCATCTACTTTACTTTCTCTGTATTTCCCCAAAAGCATCTGAAAACTCAAGTTTTGCTTCTTTCCATTCCACAATTTGTGATATGTTGCTTATCCATCTCCTGAAGGCTTCAACATTGTTTGATTGTTGAAAATACGTGGTGGTTTTACCCAAAAGGAGGTTAACTAATTGCATTAGCATAGGATGCCAAACATACAAGGCAAATTGGGACCTATGAAACTGCCAGATAATGGTTGCCATGTCAGCAGCTAAAAAGCAGTTTTGCACTCAAACTGATTTAAATATAGTCTATTGCCAAGCCAAACATTTATTAAAAGAAAGACACTAGAAACTTGGCAGTGATAGCACACATTTCAGAATAAAGTTATGTTCAAATGACAAGTGCATAATTTAAGCTGGTAATACTGAGGAAGCTGCTATATTGTTTTACGTACAATCTTCATTGTGTCACAAAGAACCAGTGTTAATGGAAAGAAAACATAAGAAACTCATGGCATAACTCTAACTAACATTTGCTTCTTAATCTTCCCGTTTGTTACTGTGATTTAGAAGTGTTTTGAGGTAATACCACAAGCGTTTTCTTTATAGAAGAACCCTCAGACAATTACAAGTGGGAACTGCCCAATAAATTTCAATGAACAAAGAACTTTATGCCCTGAAGAGTCCCACAGACTAAGCACTGCATGGGTGCATGTTTTAAGGCCAAAACAGTAACCAAACTGCAGACACCAAGATCCTACAAATAGCAATGAGAGGAATGACTAGCTAACCTATTTGCATGGGAGCATGGATGGATGCTTGCTTGCTGCTAGAACGTTAGAACCAACTGCTCCTATGTGCCCACGGTATAGATTTAACATGTGAAAATCTGGCTCACCAACATTTCAACATTGAACTATCCGCATTCTGAACAGTCATCATAGAGTCTGTGTTCAGAAGCACATGAACAGATCTCTTCCCATGCAAGAACATACTCTGAACAAATCAAGCTGAACACTGAAGGAGACATACCAAAGTTTCAAAATCTTGCAAAACAATCAATTTCACCAAATCTTTAATAAATACACAAATGTCTTACCTTCTTTTTCTTGGTGCCAAGAAGGCTGAGTTCCAAGTTAATGTGGTTAAATTCCCTGCGCAATGTTCCTCGAGGCCCCTTTACAATGACAGTGCGGCCTTTCAAAGTCACCTCAACTGTAAACAAGGAACAATGTTAGTGACAACACAAAACTCAACAATTGATTATGAAGCCTTGATTTTACAAAGTTAGAGGAAGATAACTGTACCATTGTCAGGAATGTCAACAATCTGGCTACTGAGAATGGTCTTCATTCTGAGAAGAAAAAATTGGTTTAACATGAGAAGGTAATACCTTAATTACCAAGTAAACTTACAAACCAGCAGCTATCACAAAATAGCACTCAATTGTGATAGACATCACAAAAAACATCTAACAAAACATTTTAATTATTATTTCCAACAGAAGTGCAGTACTAAGAACACTGACTTTGGATCAGATATTAAATCAAGGCAAACTTGTTTATATAGTACTTTTCATTGGGCTCCAAAATACAGCCAATTGCAAGTGAAGTCATTGTTGCCATGTAGGAAATGTAGCAACTAATTTGCATATAGTAAAAATCAATCTGTTTTAATAACGTTTGATGAAACTAACATTGCCCAGGAGTTCATGAATAATTCTTTTACTCAAAACAGTGCCTCGGGATCTGTTACATCTACTCGAGTTTTGTCTCAAATTTTAGTGTTTCATTCAAGAGAAGCCAACAACACAGCCTGTGCTCTCTAGAATAAGACTCCTACAGCCTTCACAGATGTGAACCCCATGGGATGATGGGGAGATTTGTACCAATTAACACCGAACCAAAGTCTTTGCTGGCACTAACTCTTCATTGTACACTAATTGGCTACATACTCCTTAGAATACGACAATAACGATTTCAAAAACATTTCATTCCCTGTGGTACATCCACTGGAAGGTTCCACACAACGTCTACAATGGCAATACAGCACCTTGTACGTTTGGGTGAACTGACATTGAGTCTGAAAGCAGATGAGCATTGCCCTAGAAGTTTGGGAAAGCAGTGCCTCCAAATGCATTAATACAATTTTGAGTCAGAGTAGAAGCTACACAGACACCAGTGTGACGAGACACGGATCAGGACGGGACGACTTGCTGTCGGCACATAAACCCTGGCATTCAGAGTCACAGCCAAGGTGCGGTCGGTCTGACACTCACGCAGTATCAGTCCCTCTGCCCGTTCTAACGACACGGACTGCCACCCGGCCTCAGGCGTAAGCTACCAAATCTACCTCCGGGCCTGAAACGAAGGACCGCTCGTCAGCCCACCACAAAACTCTCCAAATTAATCCGTATCCATCAAAGGAACTCCGGCAATACCACCCTGAGCCGCGGCCAGAGGAGGCCCGTTGCCCGTTACCGCCGCCTACGGCCTGGCATACACCGACAAGGAACCGATGGAAGCGGATTCCCCCAGAGTCGCCCTTTTCCCGTCCCCTCACCTCGCTCAAGATGGAGGAAAGGAAGTCACTACACCCTCCGCCCAGACTTGTAACGGAACGTCCTGCGTCACCATGAAACGTTATCACGCACAGCACGCTCCAGGATATCACTTCCGGCCGATTTCTCGCGTTCCCGCCCATTCATAACTAACCCTGCTGGAGCACGTGGGTTTACTGAGTTACTGTACTAACTCCCTGCTCTCTTTTCGGCTAATTCATTACTTATGCAAACAGTTCACGTGACAGATTTCAAAATAAATATTTCTTCTTTTGGTTAATTTATTTCCTAAAACTTTCTGAGTTTTAACAAGAATAAATTAGATCCAAAGGAATTGTTAGACCCACATATTTATTTTGTTAGGGTACCAGTTCAGAAACATCAAGGTGCATAGTGGAGTCAGGCAAAAGCCCAACAATTTTCTATTTTTGCATTAGTGTGAGGATAACCACAGACATGATTCTACCAACAAACCAGGAAGAGTTTAATCAAAGCAAATTTTATTTAATAACATAGTTTACCTACAATGAATGAATTATCTTAACAAGGAACTTAGGAATTGGGAACATAAATAGGCAAATTCAGCCCTTGAACCTGCTCTGCTAATCAATAAGATCATGGCTGATCTTTCCCTGGTCTCAAATCCACCTTCTCACCTGTTCCACATATCCCTCTTTCCATTTTAATTAGAAATATGTTCTATCATAACCTTTCACAATTGAATATGTAAACAGGACAAGATACAAGCCTTAACAGCCAATATGTTGCTATGAGTTTCAATTCAAGCAATATTCCTCTTATAGACTTAAACCCTCTCTATAAAATTAGTTAACACAACACAGGTATATTTGCCTATGACTTAGTTTAGGAGCTCTGGAGCTTTCAAGAAGATAGAGACTGCCTTCTTCTGGCAGTCCAGGCAGCAACTCCTTATAAAATAAAATTGAAACCTTTTCCTGCAAGCTTAGGTCCTTCTATTAATCACATGACTCCATCTCTGTTTATCAATCTGATCAAAAATCTACTCTGAAATCCAAGGGGAACCCAAGAAAAAAATAAATGCATTAGCTCTGCTTAAAGACTCTATGTTTGAACTGAGTACATTTCTTGTGTTCCCAACTCTTAATTTAAATGGTTTCCTGGACAAATTGGCACCTTGCAAAATAGATCTAAATTTAAACATTCCCCATACATGAAATATGATAAAAAATATATTTCTTAAAGGCACTGTATCATCACACTTCCTCCCTTAAAATATGAACCAATAGGATGAAAAAGATGGCTTCATTTTTCAAAACTTCTGGTTTTCACACTTTTAGTCCTCTATAATATATGTAGGTACATTTTATTAGATCTAAGCATACAAATATAACAATAATATAGTCCAATTCAGTCTCTTCCAACATTGAACATTCCATCCTTCTTTCATCAAAGTTGTGATAAAGCATTTGCAATCACATTATCCCTTCCTGCTTTTCTCAGCTCACTGCTATTGTTCAGCTGCTTCTTCTTTCTTACAGAAGCTTCCTTTTATTTTCAATCTTGTTTTGATTCTGAATCTGAAATCGAGCCTGATTCCATTGTTATGATTATAAATCAATTCTATTATAAACTGGATAGATTTGAAAGAGACAAAGAGTGCATTACTCAAAAGGTGGAAAATAATTGTCCTTCCTCCTTCTCTCCTTCTGTCCAAAAAAGTCGTTTTGAACTTGAAATATTAATTCTTTTTGTCTCTCCGAAGAAGCTACCAGACTCTGAGTTTTTTTCAGCATTTTCTCTTTTTACTATGTTAGACCAATTGGACTAGATTCTGGCAGCAAAGACCATAAAATTCAGCTCCTCGTGCTACAGTAATGTGGTTCATATTCTGGCAATTACTGTTGAATATACCATGGCCCTGCACATCTATGTGCCAATGGTGGTATTATCTCCTAACTATTGTGTGCATACAATGCTCCAGATCAGTGCCTGCCCCTGTGCCAGATTTTGAGTCCAATGTATAAATGAGGCCTAGCTTAACTTCAGGAGAGTATTTTCACATGGTTTCTTAGTTTTCAATGGATCTTCATACATTTTGACTTTTGATTTTGATTGTGATTTATTATTGTCACATTTTAACATACAGTGAAAAGTATTTTTCCTTATGTGTTGTATAGACAAAACATACCATTCATAGAGAAGGAAGTGAGACAGTACAAACTGTAGTGTTACAGTCATAGCTAGGGCTTGGAGAAAGATCAACGTAATGTAAAGTAAGTCCATTCAAAGGTCTAACAGCAGCAGGGAAAGAGCTGTTCTTGAATCGGTTGGTACGTGGCCTCAGGTTTTTGTATCTTTTTTCGGAAGGAAGAAAATGGAAGAGAGAATGTCCAGGGTTCATGGGGTCCTTAATTATGCTGGCTGCTTTGCCAAGGCAGCAAGAAGTATAGACAGAGTCAGTGGATGGGAGGCCTGTTAAGCTTCTGGGTTAATTTCACAGAAAGTAGATTACATGCAATGAGAAAAGAAGACAGAAAGAATTAGAGTTGCAGAAAGTGAGAATGAATGTACAAACAAAAATACAGAAAAACAGTTTACTCTTCCAAAGCACTCACATGTGCACAGAAAAATCATAGAGCAGTGAGCAAAGAGTAAACATCAAAGAGGAAGATGAAAATGGTGAAGAAGAGTTGGCGGGGAAAAGGCCAGAATTGCCGCAAAAGGGAATGTGAGATGATGGAAGCAAATGGTGAAACATGTAACTACCAATATTCCACATAAGGTGCAAGGCAGAGTAGGCTGGTATTGAAAGAGGGAATGCCTGTGTCCAGAGATGTTTAGAGCTAGGAGTAGAGATTGTGCAGTCAGTAATTTAATAGAAGATAGCACAAGGGAAGATGAGATTCCTATTAGTTATTTATATTGGTTAATTTCGTATAGCTGATGTTTATGGCTAATGGTTAGATTTTTGTCTATGCCTCTTTAATTAATTTTTAATTATTAATTTTTAATGTTGTTCTGCTCCGTCATAATAACACCCATACTATTTTAAATGCTTTATCCTGGATGAAATTACTTGCTAAATCAAGTAAAATTTCCATCCCTTAATGCGTTTGTGGTAATGAAACACTGCTATTCCTCAAATAGCTGTTTAACTCCTTTATAGGATTTGGGCACCACTAGCAACTAGCAGTTGGGCACCATTTGATGCCCAACCCCAAGCATGAAGCCATTTCAGATAGCAGTTAAAGAAAACCAGATAGCTATGGATCTGGAATCAAATGTAGTTCAGAACAGGTAAGATTGGCAGATTTCCTTCCTTAAAGAACATTTGTGAACCAGAAGTATTTTTATATAATTGATGTAGCTTCATAGTCACCAATACTGAGGCTAGTTTCAATTTTAAAATTATTCCAGGTGGCTGAAATAACTCCTCAAAAGCTGGTACCCTTCACAAGATTCCCCTTATTTACAAAATTATCTCCACTCCTAAAAGTACATCAGATACAAACTCAGAACCCAGAATGCCAGCAGACCTGACACTCACCATTGTATGCACAGGTGTGACTCTGTGATTAGGCAGGTAATCATTATTTCAATCAGGGAACTTATACTCCAAAGTGTCACCTCATTGGTCTCATTGAGATCATCACAGTGGTACTTAATGTCTCCAGATATTGAGTCTGGCCCTTTGTATTACTAGTCCAGTGGCACCACTGCACCACCATGTTCTCATTTTTTAATTACCTATATGTCAAGTGCCTGCAACTCTAAAATAAAATCTTGTGGTTGCAAAACCTTAGCTGTCCTGTTATGAAAAGTCAAGCCAAGCTTTTTCACTTCTCTTTGCATCAATGTAAAACATTACAGAACACTAACTGAAATTATCTTAGAAAAAATTCAATGAACTGTATAACAAGTTGTTACATTCCATCCATTGACACTTCCTGCTGCCTGGGAAAAGTAGCCAGCAAAACCAAGGACTCCACACACCCCGGTCCTACTCTTTTCCACCTTCCTGTCTCGGGAAAAGGATACAAAAGTCTGAGGTAACCTACCAATCGACTCAACAACACCTTCTTCCCTGATGCCATCAGACTTTTGAATGGACCGACTTTGTATTGAGTTGATCTTTCTCTGCACCTTAGCTATGGCTGTGACACTATATTCTGCACTTTCTCCTTTCCTTCTGTATGTACGATATGCTTCGCCTGTATAGTGCTCAAGAAACAATACTTTTCAGTGTACACCAGTACGTGTGACAGTAATAAATCAAAAATCAAAGTAATCAAGTGTCCAAAGCCCAGACTAGTTGGGTCACGGAAGGTAATGGGTGGAGGAGCCAGCTGCTGAGACCAGGGGGTGGCGCTGTCAGTGGAGTTGCTGGCGGTGTTACTGAGGCCGACATGAAGCTGCTGCGAGCGGCCCGCGGATCAGCTGCTGGCGGCCGGCTGATACAGGTGAGCCAGACACCGGGGATAACACCGGGACTAGAGCCTCTGCGGGCTACCGGTCACAGTAACTGAAAGAAGAAGAAGAAGAAGGAGGAGGGAATATAAACGAGGCCGAGTTTTTGGCGACGTGTCTGGCGGTTGAACTTTGACTTCGTTCTGTTATCGGTTGCTGTGGGCGCGCGCGGCGTTTCCCAAACCGTGTCCGCAAAAAGAGAAACGGCAAAGAGTGATATAACTGGAAACCAAAGTCACATCTAACACTGTGAGGAGATTGTAGTCCCAATTAATTAATTAATTAATTATTGCTTGACCCAGTGGGAGGGTATCTGTTACTGAGGTAAGTACCATCCAGGGGACTCCATCACCATATCTGCCACATATCCCACAACCTTCTGTCACTAAAGCAGTAAAAATTTATGTAACAAATGTTGAGAGCTTTAGGCTTAAAAAAAAGTCAGTGATAAGTTGACGATTGCGATTAGTTTACATTCTCTCCTCCAAAAACAGTATTTATGAACGGCAAGTTGGAATGGATTTGGAGAGGCTGCCTGCAGGCTAATTCAGCCCTTTAAAATTTTCCTCTGGTGAGTCATCCAGCAGAAGCTTGGCTGGCTGCATTTGAGTTTAGTGACAGGTGAGTCTAAATAGCCCAGTGCTGTCTGTAACATCACCACCAGTCATTATTCAACGAAACCTGGGAGTCCCTGTGTGTATCCGTTGCTGAAAGCGCACAGGTACAGTGGGCAGTAAAGAAGGCAAATAGCACGTTGGCCTTCATAGTGAGAGGATTTGAGTATAGGGATAGGGATGTTTTACTGCAATTATACAGGGCGTTGTTGAGCCCACATGTGAAGTCTGTATGCAGTTTTGGTGTCCTTATCTGAGGAATGGTGTCCATGCTATGCAGAGTGTACAGTGAAGTTTTAACAAGGCTGATTCCTGGGATGGCAGGTCTGCTGTTTGAGGAGAGACTAAGTCACGGTTAGGATTATATGCACTGGAGTTTAGAAGAGAGAAGTTGACAATTTAAAAAGAGCTGTGTGTTTAAAATGATGAACTCTCCCTTTGGTAAGGGTTACAAGAATGTTGTGAGGGTTCCTTCTACCATTCTTTCAGACAGTGAGTCCATAGAGCCTTATAAAACTTTAACAGGGTTGACAGGGTAGATTCAGAAAGAATATTCCCAATGTTGGGGGAGTCCAGAACTAGGGGGTTATAGTTTGAGGGTATGAAATAAATCTTTTAGAACTGAGGTCAGAAGAAATGTCTTCACCCAGAGAGTGATGCATGGGTGGAATTCACTACAGAATGTAGTTGAGGCTAAAATGTTTGATTTCAAGAACTAGATATAGTTTTTGAGGGATAAAGGGATCAAGTTATATGGGAGGAAAGAGGGATCAGCCGTGACTAAGATGAATGATGGAGCAAGCTTGAAGGGCCAAATGATTCACTAGTTTCTATGTTTCAATGCTAAACCTATATGGACTTCCACTAGTGGAAAGATCGAGAAGTGAATGTTATGCAAGAGTGCAATTCTGCAAAATTGTTTCGGCTGGGTGTTACTTCTGCTACTTTGAAACTGTGAATTTTGGAAATTAGTTGACAATTTAAAAGGAGCTGTGCATCTAAAATGATAAACTCTCCCTTTGGTAAGGCTTACAAGAATGTTGTGAGGATTCCCTCTTTCGAACAGTGAGTTCCACATTCCCACCACCTCTGGGTGAAAGAGTTTTTCCTCAAAATCTCCCTGAATGTCCTGCCTTTTAACACAAATCTATGACCCTGGTTTATTGACTCCTCTGCTGAGGAGAAAGGTTTCTTCCTAACTACATCCCTGATAATTTTGTATATCCCAATAGCCTTCTCTGCTCTAAGTAGACAATCCCAGGCTATCCAGCCTCTCTCTATAGTTGAAATGCTGCAGCCCAGGCAACCATCTGGTGAATCTCCTCTGCACCCTTTCTCCAATGGAAAAGTACTCTCCATCTACATGACATAATAAAAGCCCTTCATTGTCATTTGCCTTGCTTTCTAACATTGAGCTAATCTATTATAACTGACTACTGTGGGTGAGGACTGTTGCAAGCATCAATCACGATACAAGCAGGATAACAGGAGGCCTTTCTGGAATAAACCAATATTAGTTTTATCCCTTTGTTGTGACTGATTAGTGCTAATCATCGTGACTATCCTTTTTAGCCAAAGCTCCTTACACAAGTACAAATTCTTACTGCTTCAGTGTCAGGGGGTTATGATTTTTGTGGCTGGGGTAGTACTGATAGAGGTGGCATTTGTCCCAGTGAACTTCACTTTGCAGGACCTGTTTCTGGTATCATTGCTGATATCCATTACCTACCACAAGCTCAGCCCCATATTGGCATTGATAGGGTCATGTTGATGCCTGTGTACTGGATTACTGTTGCAAGCAGTAACACCTGCAACAATATCTTACAACGTACTGCAGCAGGGCATGGCCTCAATTGGTCAAAAGGGCCTGAGTGATAGAAGGCTCCAACTTCTCCATCTCTCAGCTTAGCTAGCAAGCCGCCTGGAGCTTTATTCCTAGTATCTCGTGACTATCGTTCCTCCAACCAAAGTATTCCTTTGTTACTGACTATACACATTTCCCTTTAGCAAATAAGAGATTTAGACATACACAATATCTTTTCACTTGGGTGCCTGCACATTTAACTGCTGATTTGCGTCTATGAGAAGCAGACAATGCCGCAATCTGTTTCAAACATTACAATAACTGTGATATAGCAAAGTGAAATGATGGAAGAAGTGTGAAATTATGGAAGAGAGATGGTGTGGGTTACGTTCATTTAATCTTGTGATCCTGAGTGTAGTGAAGGTGAATCACACTCCCCAGTAGTGTTTTAGTATCTATATGGGCATCTTAACCAAGCTGGTGGATTCAGTAAAACATTTCCAATATTGGACAGCTATTCGTAGGGTGATGGAAGCTCGCTACAGGTATATCTCTTTCTTGACCATGATTCTTACTTATATAAAGCAAAATACTGCAGATATTGGAATCTGAAACAAAAACAGTTGACCCATCCTGACTTTCAACATTGGCTCTATTTTCTCTCCACCGATGCTATCAGCCCTGCTGAGTGTCTCCAGCTTTTTCTGTTTAGATTCTTACTTGTATTTGACTCTGTCAACTAGCTCTTTTCCTTTTTCCAAACTTTCATGCAAATCCAGACCGACGTAATTCAGAAACTGCACAAGCAGTCAACATTGTACATCCTCAAATAACAAATTTCAAACATTTTTTATTATGAGATTCTTTTGCAATTCATGGATAGGCAAGGAAGATCTCAGAATAGGATAGCAGATTATAAATTGATTTCTAAAGACTTTTCAGTAGAAGTGGATTAAACTGTTGTCCCATTATTTGTGGTGATTCTGAAGTGCTATGATTTCTTCAGAATGTTGGAAAAATTGCATCTGAAGATGAGGTGATAACAATGACCAAAGAAAAAGCAATAACAATTGATCAAAATTTGCAATACCAAATGACTAAAAACAAAGAAATATTGCAAATGATGGAAATTGCAATTAAAAACAGAAAATACCGGACATCTCAGCAATCTGGCAGCATCTGTGGAGGAAGAAACATTATATGACTCTTCAAAACTGACAGCATTTATGTTTCGAGTCCCTGTGTCTCTTCAGAACTCTTAAACAAGAGTAGCACGGGCTCAAAATTTAACTCTGCTTCAATCTCCACAGATACTACCAGATCTGTTGAGCTTTTTTGCATTTTTTTGTTTTTATTTCTTATTAGTAAGGTATGACAAATGTGGATAGTCCTACAGATTGGCTTAATTGAGCCTCTGACCAGGGGAATATAGAAGATCTTTGCAGAATTTCTCCTTAGAAAATGTAATGGGTTGAGTGAAGTGAATTACACATAATTTGGTGGGTTTGATAACCTATGGAATGGTTTGTACTCTATTTGCTTGAATCGTGCTGTGTAATGTGTAAAGTCAGAATTCTACCACCCCGCCCACCCTGGAATTGGGGCAGGCAAGGGGTAGACAATGGAAATGTCTTTGACCTCAGGTAGAAATTTGCAGTATCACTCGAGCAAGGCTGTAAAATCCTCCCCATGTCTATGCTGTATAACTTTGGTACATCAAGACAACCTTTAGATCTTTAAAATCTGGAACCTTTCTTATTTGTATGGCATATTTCAGGCCTCTGTTCGTCTCGCCTATAGCCATCTGAGGTCTTTCAGTGCACTGCCAGATGAAAAGAAGCAATTCCTTAAAGAGGGGCCTGACCTGCAGGAGTTTATATCTGGTGAACTGTCAGACAAGAAATCATGGGAAGAATATAAGGGCAACCTGAAGCGTCAAAAAGGAGAAAGGTACAATTTTGAGCATCTTTTGAACAAGCATTAGAAAAAGTGTAAATACAAGTGTGGGAAATTCTGGAAACACTCAGTGAGTCAATCACCTCCAGTAGAGAAAAGAAAGATCAATTGATGTTTTCGTACAGACTCTTCCTCAAAACTGAAAAACAAACCAACAGTCCAGATTTTTTGGCTGTAGATAACAAGTGAGGATATTGGCACTTGCCATTATTAATGTAAATATTTATAGCAACTTGCAATGTACTTAAGTACAAAAATCATTAAGGTCCACTTGAATTGTTCCATTTCTGCAGAGGATTCATTATAATAATATCTCATTGAGAAACTCACCATTGGAATGTGTTTTGTATTTCCTCACTGAATATACACTAGACGTGCCAGAAAAAGTTACTTTGTCCACTTTAGTGTAAGTGAATTTTTAATGGAATGAATGGTTTATTTACTGCTGCTAAGTGTGCTGTCTACCAGTGAGTCATAGAATCCCAATAATGCAGCCTCCAGCCCATTGAATCTGCACTGGGAGAGTATCTTACCCAAGCGCTCTTCCCAACCCTATCGCCATAACTCCGCACATTTTGCATGGCTATCCATCTAATCACATCTTTGGACTGTCGGGTGAAACTAGAGCGCCCAGAGGAAATCCAGGAAGGCACATGGAAAGTGTGCAAACTCCACTCTGTCACACAAGGCTGCCATGCAGAAATTAACTTTTACCAGTTACACTTTGTTTAGACTCTGGACTGCTCATTAAGAATGCTTCAATTAGAATGGCTAAAGAGGTACACTATTGCTTGCCCAATTCACACAGCTCCCAGATTTCTTGTAAGGGCACATGTTGAAATAGATTTCTAATCACTTCATTGCAGGAGTCTGCAGAAAGTCTGTGGGCAATGATTGACTAGTACTTTTGCTTCACCACTGACAACAAAATCTGGGCTAATATGGATGAACTCCAATTAAGAAATAGAAAAAGATGGGGTGGCATTGTGGCGGCACACAGTGATCACACACAAAGGAAAAGATGTACAACAATGAACAAAAAGTATAGCACAGGAACAGGCCCTTTGCCCTCTAAGCCTATGTGGATTGTGATGCCCTAATTAAAAAATTTTCTGTCCTTTCTCAATTTATATCCCTCTATTCCTTCCCCGTTCATATACCTATCCAGATATCTCTTAAAAGTCGCTAAAGTGTCTGCTTCCACCACCTCCTCTGGCAGCACGTACACAGGCTTCCACCACACTCTGCTTGAAAAACTTCCTCCCTCTCATACCTCCCTTAAACTTCCCCCTTTCATCTTGAATCTGTGCCCTCGTGTAATTGACACTTTAGCTCTTGGAAAACATCTCCAATTATGCACCACGTCTTTGCCTCTCATGAAGACAGAAGTAAACCATTCGGCCTCTTGAACATTTATTTTGCAATTTATTGAGATTGTGGCTGATTTCCAACTTAATATCATCCTCGTGTCTTGGCTGTATATTCTTTTATAACCTTAGCTAGCAAAAGTCTATTAATCTCAGATTTAAAATCAATTTGAGCTAGGATTTACTGCTTTTGTTTTGGGAACGTTTTCCACATATCTACCACCCCTTATGTGAAGAAGTGTTCCCTAAATTCTCTCTGCAATAGACTGGCTCTGAATGTAAGGTTTTCTCTCCTTGTCATCACTTTCCCCCACCAAATGACATCAAGTATAACTGCATGGAAATCTGCTCATTCACTCAATTTATGAAGATCTCTGGAATTTTATGCACCAATTACACTGCCCACAATACCAGAAATGTTTTTTTAAACAAATTTGGATACATGGCTCTCCATTAACTTCCCTTAAATCGCTAATGAGTATAATGAATAGTTGACACCCAGGCACAGATCTTTGTAGGACACCATAATCAAGATTTAAAAATCGACATTTTTGAACAGAAGTGCATACAGCTGCTCTCTAAAAATGCAACAAGTTTATTGACTGAGTAGCTGAGCTGTAGAAACCATAAAGATCCCAAGTCAAATCTTGTGCTGCATTGAGTTAGCTCATCAGAATAGGAAAAGTGGTTGGAGTGCTGCCATCAGCCTCAGTACTCCCAAACTAACTTGCTGTATTGTGCATTTGCAAAAAAGTGCCTGAAAAGAGATGCAGTGGATTTTGTTGAGGTTCGCCCTGAACAGCTCCGTGTTACATGATTCTATGGCTACTGTAGATGACACAAATATCAACTGCTGCTGGAATGCCAACATGACACTGACATTCTCTGTGGTTGCATGAAACTTGATGGTCTGTCCACAGAACTGCCCGTGACCTGAGAATTATAAACTGGTATGTTCCAAGGGCAATGGCTGTTTTGAGGGATGCACTGAAGCCTGGGGCAGCCAGCATAGATTCATTGGGGAAAGGCCACAATTTAGCGTACACCTGGACAGACACCTGTGTAAAATTCCTTGGGTCTCATATTTCAAGAAATAATTAATATAATGCAAGCTGCACTGTAAGTGGACTGTAGCATCCTAGATTTCCTTGTGCTGTATTCAACCAATTGATCTGTGAACTGATATGTAAACCATCACTTTTTAACTGTACATTAACTCAAAAGAATAAAGAGGAAAAATGCCCATGATTCCAGCTCCTGAATGCATTCTCCAGTCATTAATGTGGTTTACATAGTTTGGGTGGGTTTAGATTGATTCGGGCCATCTAAGTTTGTAGACATTTCCTTGTTTCTTGTGCAGCTGCTGTGCAATGGATAGGCATAGTCTTCATCAGTGACATGTGCGAAGAAACCATGCAGTAGAAGAAGCCTAATTGGAGAGTATCTGTGACAGCAGGGATCTCAATATTTAAAAAAAATTCTCTAGTTAATATCTTCCCCTAAATGACCTTGAAAATTGTTTGCCCCTAAAGAATACCCTCCCAAAACTTTTATTTTGCTATTTTCTTGTCTTAAACTGTGTAAACAAAATATGGGGGAATAAGTAAACTTTCTTGAACATCTGTCTGCGTGAGGCCTTAAGATTGGATGCAGGGAGTGTACACAATTGCTGCAGCATAGCTTTCCATTTTATCCTCTTGGCAGGAGAGCTCCAGACCATGGTTTGTGCGAGAGACCACATTTCAGTTTTTTTCTCACTTGAGAAAATTGGAAATAAAATGTACTAGAACAACATTAAACATGTATTTTTAAAAAGTAATTATTAAAAATGACCATTAAAAAGTATCAAGTAGCAGAATGAACCAATAAAGCTTTTTTTTGCTTTTTTTCTTAAGAAGCAGGGCTAAAAATAGAATTGTGGGCATTTTTCCTCTTTATTCTTTTGAGTTAATGTACAGTTAAAAAGTGATGGTTTACATATCAGTTCATAGATCAATTGGTTGAATACAGCACAAGGAAATCTAGGATGCTACAGTCCACTTACAGTGCAGCTTGCATTATATTAATTATTTCTTGAAATATGAGACCCAAGGAATTTTACACAGGTGTCTGTCCAGGTGTACGCTAAATTGTGGCCTTTCCCCAATGAATCTATGCTGGCTGCCCCAGGCTTCAGTGCATCCCTCAAAACAGCCATTGCCCTTGGAACATACCAGTTTATAATTCTCAGGTCACGGGCAGTTCTGTGGACAGACCATCAAGTTTCATGCAACCACAGAGAATGTCAGTGTCATGTTGGCATTCCAGCAGCAGTTGATATTTGTGTCATCTACAGTAGCCATAGAATCATGTAACACAGAGCTGTTCAGGACGAACCTCAACAAAATCCACTGCATCTCTTTTCAGGCACTTTTTTGCAAATGCACAATACAGCAAGTTAGTTTGGGAGTACTGAGGCTGATGGCAGCACTCCAACCACTTTTCCTAAACTGATGAGCTAACTCAATGCAGCACAAGATTTGACTTGGGATCTTTATGGTTTCCACAGCTCAGCTACTCAATCAATAAACTATTATTTCTTGAAATATGAGACCCAAGGAATTTTACACAGGTGTCTGTCCATGTGTACTCTAAATTGTGGCCTTTCTCCAATGAATCTATGCTGGCTGCCCCAGGCTTCACTGCATCCCTCAAAACAGGCTTAAATCTTGATCACTAGGGAAGGATTAGTGTTCGTGGCTGAGCTAAGGAATAATGTATAACTAACACTTTCTTTAGTGGCATACACTCATTAGTCTCAATGAGAATTCATGTGAAAGTGAGGGATGCAAGTGGATTGCCTTTCAGCCTGGATTTTCCTCCTTTCCTGGCCTGCTTTGTGGATAAGTTTTTGGAGATGGAGGAGAGGAAGGGAATGAGTGTGTCCAGATCACTCCCAGTCTCAGGGTTCTTGCTCTCATCCACTCACTTGCACAGACTCACTCAGTCCCTTCCTGAGAACTGGAAGTTTGGAGATTGTACTGCCAAGGAGAAATTCTGTTGGCTGTGATGGTGCCAAGATGAGCATCCTCACTCCACTCTGTCAGGAACTTCAGATGTCTCAGGCAGGCATTGTTGCTGCAACTGGTGTTCTTTGTGGCCTGCCTGGCTTGCTCCACCATCTTGACCTCTGCGTTTCTTTAAGGGGCCAGTACCTGTATGATAGAGCAAGAGGGAATGCAACCAAAGACTGAGAGTTCATGTTGTGAAAGTAAAAGAGAAACCATTTACCTTCACACTGCTCCCCCAGTGAAAGATTGTTTCTCTTCCAAATTTGCTGCCTTTAGGCTTTTAGCTGCAAAGGTGGGAGAGAAATGATCTATGATTGGCAGAACAGTTCCTGGCAGATCTTTCATTGATTTTGCCTGTATTTGAACAGTGAATCCATGAGCTGGATCAGAGGCTTGGCAGGCTGGAATGTGGCCCATGGGCTGTTTGTTAGACAAGTCTACTCCAGACAGAACTATTGCTATAGATTACAGATTGCCTCTGTCACAGTAGTGTAGAAGCACCACCACATGGTCCTTTGGAGAGTTCAGTGTTAAAGAGAATGAAATTTGTGCAATAATGCACTTTTGCACTATGTATTATATTTCTAGATTACGATTACCTCCATGGTTGAAGACTGAGATTCCTCTTGGAAAAAATTACAATAAATTGAAGAATACGCTTCGGAACTTGAATCTGCATACTGTGAGTACTTGCTGAGAGTCTTTCAGGCAGCCAATTTATAACAAGCATAGAACAGCTTGGTTGAAAACGCTTCATTATTTACAAAGTTTATGCAATGTAAATTTTGGGCCACTGGATGTCACTGGTCATTCCTCTCTCTAGACTCCTCTCCAGTTTCTCTCCTTGTGGTCTTAGGTAATTCTGTTGGTAAAGGAAATCCTCATTATCTCCAAACATGAAGACTAAACAACTAGCAGTTCATCTATTGGGACCATAATGACGAACCTTTATTCCTGCCTATTCCTAACACTATCACAGACACACTTACAGTACAGCAATCAACATATAGCAAGGGGAGCAGAGTATCTGAATGGTTTCTTTCTCTTCCTGCTCTCAAACTAATTATCTCACAGCACCAGGTTAAAGTCCAACAAGTTTATTTGGTATCACAAGTTTTGGAGTGCTGCTCCTTCAGGTGAATGAAGCAACACTTCGAAAGCTCATAATACCAGATAAACTGTTGGACTTTAACTTGGTGCGTGAGACTTCTTATTATTCTCATACCAGTCCAATGCCAGCATCTCATGCCAAACTAATTGGATATCCCTGTTTCATTCTGCGGATTAAGCCTGGAATCTTCCTACTCTTTCAAGCCATTATAATTTTTTATGCCTATCTTTCCTCTTTCAATCCTTGTATCTAATCAATAAGGAGGGGACCCAATTTGGACATATGTAGTAAAAGCAAGTGGGAGGGGAAATGAGACCAATCATTGGATGATTGTCTCTTTGATCTCTCTCTATTGTTGAGGAGATATCTGGGCTTCAGACTTAATTGGAAAAGAATGAATGGGTGAAGAGGAAATCAGCAGACTGGGAGATTGAATCTGAATTTGTTACATGGTACCACATTCTGTATATTACTCTAGCCTATTGAATGTTTTTTATTTATCACTGATTTTAGTGTTAGTTACGTTTGTGAAAGAGTTGTGCCTCTCGATGGCAGGGAGAAAAACTTATTAGAGTCATACCTAGCACAAAGAAAGATAGTTGTGGCTAGTCATTCATCTCATTTCCAGGACATCACTACTGGAGTTTTTCAGACTAATATCCTAGGCCCAACCATCTTTGACTGTTTCATCAATGACCTTCCTTCCATCATAAGATTAGAAGTAGAGGATGTTTGCTGCTGATTGTTTAATGTTCAGTGCCATTTGTAACTCCTACTAAGAGCATAGCTGATATTAAATGCTAAGTTATTCCAAATCCTAGAAGGGGATTTGGAATGCTTACTCTTAATTATCATTTAGTATAACGTGAGGAAGGATATTTGATTTATTACTGTCACATGTACTGGGATATAGTGAAAAGTATTGCTTCTTGCATACTATACAGGCAAAACATGCCATTCGTAGAGTCCATAGGGCAAAAGGAAAGAGATTGGATGTAAAATATGAAAACTAGGGAAGGATGTCCCAGATGTTTTTATGGTGATTTTAATTAAGTAGTAAAACTCAACAAAAAAAAGGCAATTAAAATCACACTTAACTACATTAATGGCTATATACAGTACCTTTAAATTTATTCAGTTCCAAATCCCTCTATTTCTGGAACCTCAGAACTAAACCTCCCCAAACATTATCCCATTGGTTTTAAAATTATAAGCAAAATCCACGTTTTTTTATTTTACCAATATCTTTTGGAGTTGCTTCTGGCTAAGGATAAACTAACTGCTTTCTCAATCAGGCTCTTCTCCAAACAGAGCTTGTTGGGATTGATACAGCTTCTTGCTGTGTAATCTGCAGTCTCAAAATATCATCCCTACATAGGCAAGTTTATCTTCTTCCTTTTGATCGCCCCTTATTTGAACTAACCTTTCCAGAAGTCATTATTTATTACATGAACTTACTTTTTACAATGTATGTTGAAATGCAAGCCACCTTTTCTTCTGAATTTTTACCATCCTTTCTTTAACTTTTAACACTATCTCCCATTGTTAACTACTTGTCTTAGATAAATATTTTCTTATAGTGTTTGGCTAATCGGCACATCAAAACGCTTACTTCCATCTACCTATTCTTTTAACAAGTTCCATTTGAAAATTGTTTATTCTTCTTTGATCATATAACCACCAGAACACATTCCCAATTATTGGATTTTTCATTTTAGTTTCCTAATACTCCCCAGATACCAAAGCAGTCCATGTCCAAATGTAGCAAACCTGAACAATATCTTGGCTTGGGCTGATAAGTGGCAAGTAACATTACTGCCACACAAGTGCTAGGTAATGACTATCACCAATAAGATAGAATCTAACCATCAACCCTTGGCATTCAAAGGCACTATCATTGCTGAACCCCACTATCAACATTTGAGAGTTACCATTGACCAAAAATTGAATAGGACTAGCCATATAAATACCTCGCTACAGGAGCAGATCAGAAGCTAGGATTCCTGCAGCAAGTAATTCATCTCCTGACTCCCAAAAGTCTGCCCACTATCTACAAGGCACAAATCAAGAGTGTGATGGCATATTCTGCATGTGCTGTTCTAACAACATTAAAAAGATGACAGTATCCAGGACAAAGCAGCCCGCTTGATTGGCATCCCATCCACAAACATTCATGCCCTCTACTACCATCAGATAGTGGAAGCAATGTGTGCCATCTACAAGATGCACTGCAAGAACTCACCAAGAGACAGCATCTTCTAAATCGATAATTACTACCATCTAAAAGGACAAGGGTAACAGACACTTAGGAACACTGCAATCCAGAAATTCCCTTTCAATACCCTCACCATTCTGACTTGGCAATATATCATTGATTCTTCAGTGTCACTGGGTCAAATTTCTAGAACCTCCTTCCTATTATTTCTGAGAATTACCTACACCACATGGACTGCAGCGATTCACAAAAACTGGTCACCATCACCTTTTCGAGGACAATTCAAAATAGACAATAATGCTGGCCTGGCCAGCGACACTCACATTCTAAGAATGAATTTTTAAAAGAAGTACGCACCTGTCCATCCAATTGAACTTCAAGGGAACAAAAACTAAATGATGGTAGTTTGAGTTCAGCAGTCGTGTACAGGAATCCATAGAGTTACCTTGGAGAAACAACTCAATTCATTACAACTGACAGATGCATGGAAACTAGGAAATCATTAAACCAAGATATTTTATGCAGAAGGCAAAATGGGCAATTTCAGACACACTGACTGTAAACATTATTTCCAAATCCTTGGATGTGTTCAGTTTGCATCAAACATTAAAATGCAATCATAGTAATTATAAAGACATGGCTTATCCAATTTTGTGAATTACTTAATTTTCTTTGCTGTTTATTTTTGACCAAATATAAGTAATCCTCACATGACAACCTATTGGTAAACTCTTTAACTTGAATATTCACTATTGTTCAATTGACTTTCAATCATGAGAATAGCATGGTCTGAGCCCTGGGTGCCACCAAGTTTTTGCCAACAGGAAGTGACTTTTCAAGGTTACTCACTTCTCAATTTTGTCACTGACTCAATCCAACCAGTGAATCTTAAAAGTTTGTTTGTCTTGAAAAACTTTGCAGGCTGGGATTTAAATCTAGGCAATATGAATGAGAGTCCATAATTGCTCATTGGATGTTGATTCACAAATACATGCTAAATATAGGGTTATTTAGTGAAATTTTTGTTTCTTAGGTATGTGAAGAGGCAAGGTGCCCAAATATTGGAGAATGCTGGGGAGGAGGAGAAAAAGGCACTGCTACAGCCACCATTATGGTAAGATGTGTAAACCATGTTTAAAAGTTGTGGCAGCTCTGAAATGCTTACTGGAATGAAATCACTGTTTTCTACATCCCTTCCTCCAAACCTTTCCAGATAGCAACACAGTTTCACACTGCATTCCATCAAGGTATCTCATAGATACCCTGTGTTGCTTGGCAAATTTGCAATGGACCATCATTGGGTAGCAGTAGAAGAGACCCTGCTCTCTGCTAGGCAATGTGGAAGAAGCTTTGAAAGAAGTGAAAATACAGTCAAGATCACAACTCAAGTATCTTTGTTGGGAATTTAATATTTCATCTTGGTAGTTTTCAGACTGCTTTAACTTCTAGGAATACATATTACAATCTTAACATTAGATAGATACATTACTCCAAACACAAATACAAACATGATTTATAAATAAATAGATGTTACACTTAATTGAAAAATGCAAGGTGTGCTCTGTAGTGGAACACTGCATTTGTGCCCTCAGTTATACTCATTTTTTTCCTTGGTTTTCTAATCTGTAAGTCTTGATTTTTAGTCCTGTGTTCTACTTTTAGCAATGTTGTTTGAAGTTTTTTATAGAGACCAATTTTTAAAATTCTTGAGAGATGATTATTATTGAAATTTGATGGCAAACTTCTGTATGCTTGTTTTGTTCCTATTTGCTTCATAGTAATTATAAAGACATGGTTCTCATTTCACCAGGTGGAACTAACTAATACTTTTACAATGTAGCATACATTTCGATGCCTCATCTATAAGAAAGACTACATAATGAGGGCATGTTACTCACATGTTGCTCAACCTTCACAGCAACATAGCCAAGTTTGATCCTGCCCTTGCCTGAGATTTATACACATGAACTTTCCAGCAGGATTAGTTTGCTTCCAGCAGGATCATAAATAGGGCCAGATCCATTTGCCAAATCTGCAAGCTTGATGTCAAAATAGGGCATATCAGAACTATCCCAGGCGATGGGGGCTATCCTGATTAGATCAATGTTTGTTATATATCATGTAAAGTCATGAATGGACCGAAGGTCACCACTTTTGTCCTGAAAAGTGCCAATTTATCTTGTTACCTTGTATGGTAAGACATATCAAAAATTTTGAGCAGTGAGTGAAGTTAGCCATTTTGTGTTGCTACAATGCATTAGAAACACGTGTAGTATTCTCTACTAATAGGGTACTTCCATCAAGCCAAAAGGGCATTTTGTCTATGACATGATGAGTAATATGGTATATGAATTTCAGAGCCGGTATGATGTCAGGTTTGTAGGCCAAATGTCTCAACAACTGGTGGATTGTATCAAACGGCATGTTGCTTTGGCTGTTTGCAACAGGTAAAGTACTGATCGTATAACATAAGTTCATGCTTGCAAAACTCAACATAGCCTCCAATGTTAGATGTAATGCTAAGATTGGCCAACACTTTATTAAATAATCTTGATTGTGTTAAGAATTACACTAAGCTCATTTAAAATGATCATTCATGCTCACAGTGTGGCTCATTAAATATGTTAGAAGCTACATATATTCTCACAGAGTCCAAACCTTTACACACAGAAAAAACATGTCCATATATTGCACCATTTTCATTCAAACAAAGGTTTGTGGGACAGCCATTTTATGCTGCATTCCCCGTGGCAATACTTTGGCTAATCGAACTCACCTGCTTGGTTTACATTTAAACAAAAGTTTGGCAGGTAACTCATTGATAGTAGCATTGCCATGGAGAATGGTTGGCAAGTGGACTCTGTTCCCTGATGCAATTGGTAACATCTTCTCATGCAACATAAATGGTTGTTCTGTTCCCTTTGAGATTTGTTATTCTTGTGAATCTGTCCTAATGAGTGCAAGATGAAAAGCTTTGACAGCATGTCTCTTCTTCAGGAATACTCAAATTCTATAAAATCACTTGCAGCAGAATGACTAGAAGACTGATATGAACTGATCCAAACATCCTCTTCCCAACTCTTAATAACTTTAAACTCTTAACAACTTAACTCTTTCAACTTCCCTCCTGTTTGTCACTTCCCGCCTCTACCTCACTACTTTGCTTACTCATCAGTACCCTCCTCAACATTGCTGTTCACTATCTCCCTTGCAGTCACTAGGAGCAAGTGCTGAGGAGAGGGACAGTGAAAGGGGATGGTGTTTCACTTGGGACTAAATACAGAGGCTACAGTTCTGGAAGTTTCTTGGGGAAAACTTATTTGAATTGAGTGAAAATTTATGTGAACTTATATGAATTTATTAAATGTTTTTATATGCTCAGCAAAATGTGGATGTATATTTTTAAGTGCTGTTTTGATATTCTTGAATAAATGGACAGATTCTGAAAATAAAAATTGCAAGTTAACCATATTTCTTCAATGTTTGTTTTGACCTTTGTGTTCTTTTAGTTAATGGGTGATACCTGCACAAGAGGCTGCAGGTTCTGTTCGATAAAAACCAGTCGAAACCCTCCACCATTAGATCCAGATGAACCATTCAATACAGCAAATGCAATAGCAGAGTGGAATCTTGACTATGTTGTATTGACTTCTGTGGATAGAGATGGTGAGCTGTGTGGAAATGATAATCACCAAAATAGTCAAATGGTGTTTTAAAAACACAAATTTATTGTTTCTTTTGTACAGGCTTCCTATTATAACATTGCAAAACCAAAAGTACAGGAGTGGCCTACTCCTGCTTCTAATTTGTATGTTTATACATCTGTTTGTATTTGTCTGTGTCTTGTTATGCATTCCTGAGAGACACCAATTTCTGTACTTGGACTGCTATAGCACTGGCTAAACCTCCTGACCTAAATGAGAAATATGTGGCATTAGCAGAATTAATGACAAGACCATAAATTCTGAGTAGCACTTTGTCATGTTTGCTGTGCGTGAAATTCCTTTAGCACATCAGACCTTTCAGTTAATGCCCAGCACTCAACTCCACGTTGCAGCCTCACATGTGCTGCGAGCCATGTGACAAGTCATCAACTAATATATTAAATAAAAATAGATTAGTATGCAGGAATTTACACTTTGCAAGTATTAAACATGTCACAGTGGTGCTGATTCCTGTGGATTTTTTCTCCATATGCATTTTCCTCAGATTTCAAAAATGTGAATCAGTAAATCTGACTTCTGAGGTCTATTATGAATTGTCTAAAATTAGTTTAATGATTTTGAAATTGATTAATTGAAATTTTGTCGTTACTCTTTTTGAAAGCCAGAAACTTATATATCAAAATGAGGTTCTGTCCGCCATTTCTTGTCACAGGGCATCCATGTAAATGTTGTCTCTTTAATGTTTTAGATGGACAAGACTGACAAAAATTTGTGGAATTCTAGATTGTCTTTTTTTATTTTGCTATTGTTTAATTAAACTCAGAATATTTTAGTGTAATAGAAGTAGGATTATGATGTAGAAAATTACTTTTAGTATGTGACTTTCCACTTTTCCACAGATCTCCCCGATGGTGGAGCAAAACACTTTGCAGCGACAGTGTCATACTTAAAAGAAAGGTGAGACATTTTCACTTAGTTGTAATTCTGACTCCTTATGATATCTTCTCCAGCCTGGTACTAGAAAAATGCTTTAAGGTTCAAAGATCAATATAAAGAAATGGAATAGTTTCTGCAAATCTTTCTGTCAGGAAATTGACCCATTGCAGTCATGATCGTGTCTCATTTTCAGTTTGGTGAATTTGGCCATATTCTAAAATATTTGTCCGTATGTTGTTTCTTTCAGTAATAGACATATACTATGTAGCTAATTAAAATATATTTATCTTCAGTTTTTAAGACGGTTTGTATAGTGGCTTATCCCTCCTAGATTTTCATTGCTGTAATTTACAGATCTTTGAAACCATTTAACCTTGCAATTGGTTTTGTAGACATTCGAAAATTATAGTGGAATGCCTGACCCCTGACTTCAGAGGTGACCTAAAAGCTGTTGAAACAGTCGCACTTTCAGGACTTGACGTATATGCACACAATGTGGAGACTGTCCGAGAACTGCAGAGGTATGAAAATGTGCATATTCATTCTAAATTATTTGATCAAAGTGCTTCTACCACCTTCACACCCTTCATTTATACATTTTATCTTCTTGTATGGCTTCCCATACTGTGCATTTAATTCTTTCTTGTAGTTGGAAAGCAAATGAACAAGACAGACTCCATCTACCAATTCCAATACCATTAATTACCTGAAAGTTCACAACATTACCCAGGGTTTCTTTCTATGGTTTGTTGATTGCGTATGCAAAGTTTGAGGACATAAGGACGTAAGAACAGAAGAACTAGGAGCAGGAGTATGAGTAGGCCATTTGGTCCATCTAGACTTCTCTGCCGTTCAATAAGATCATGGTTGATCTTTTCATGGACTCAGCTCCACCTACACGCCCACTCACCATAACCCTTAATTCCTTTACTGTTCAAAAATTTATCTATTCTTGACTTAAAAACATTCAATGGGGTAGCCTCAACTGCTTCACTGAGCAGAGAATTCCACACATTCACAACCTTTTGTGTGAAGAAGTTCCTCCTCAACTCAGTCTTAAATCAGCTCCCCCTTATGTTGAGGCTATGGCCCCTAGTTCTATTTCATCCACTAGTGGAAATGACTTTCCTACTTCTATCTTATCTATTCCCTTCATAATCTTATGCTCCTATAAGATCTCTCCTCATTCTTCTGAATTCCAATGAGTATATCCCCAGTCTACTCAGTCTGTCCTCATAAGCCAACCCTCTCAACTCTGGAATCAACCTAGTGAATCTCCTCTGCACCCCCTCCAGTGCCAGTATATCCTATTCTTTCTCAAGTATGGAGACCAAAACTATACACAGTACTCCAGATGTGGCCTCATCAGCAACCTATACAGCTGCAACATAACCTCACTATTTTTAAACCCGATCCCTCTAGCAATGAAGAAAAAAATCCCATTTGCCGCCTTAATTACATGCTGCACTTGCAAACTAACTCCTTGTGATTTTTGCATAAAGACACTCAGTTCCCTTTGCATAGGAGCATGTTGCAATTTTTTACCATTTAAATAATAGTCCATTTTGCTGTTATTCCTATCAGTATGGATGACCTCCCATTTACCAACATCGTACTCCATCTGCCAGACTCTTGCCCACTCACTTAGGTTATCTGTATCTGCTTATAGACTTTCAGGGTCCTCTGCACACTTTGCTGTGCTACTCACCTTTGTTCATCTGCGAATTTTGACACATTACACTTGGTCCCCAACTCCATCTATGTAAATCATAAACAATTGCGGTCCCAATACTGACCCTGAGGCACACCACTAGTCACCACTATACCACTGATAGACACCAGGCAAACACTCATTGCTCTTTTGCTTTTCAGTGAATTAAATTTTGAGTAGCATTTTCATTTTATTCCTTAATTAACCTAAAAGCAAGTCCTTTCCTGCTCTCAGTTACCTTTCTCCAAATGAATGGTTTTAGTTAAAAAAAATTCCTGGAAAAATGGATCACAGTTGAAATAATTTTAATGATTACTGATGTTTGAGATCATATTGTGTGATTAATCCTGTTGGTTCCTTTGTACCATTTGAATTATTTTACTTCTGTCATAGAATTAGAAGATATCAGAAGCACCTATATTTTGTTAGATGCTTCAAGTAATCATATCTGCTTCATTATTTTAATTATCTACACTAACAATGCATATGAGTTAGAAAGTTTGTCAGCACCTTCATAAGAATGGCATTCAAAGCAGCATTCCTTCAACAAAAAAGTGATCAAAGCTCACTTTAAGAGTGGGGGGTAAGAGGAGAACTGTTATATTGAACAGATCACAGGAAGTCGCAGGAAGGTAGAATATTATATGCAGCTTTGAATCCCTATTATGGACGGGACATTAAAACCATAGATGAATCTATTATGAACACATTATTGGTAGGATTTGACAGATTGTATACAGCAAGAATCTGCATTGGGTCTTGGATTTTTATCATATAAGTTAAAAATTAGGATGAAGGTTTGGAGAACTGTACATGTTTACAAATGACACACAAGTAAAAGACATGTTCAATTGGTAGCTGGAAACAGGAAGTTTCAACAGGGCGAAGATTTCCCACCCATTCAGTCTGTGGCAGATGAAGTTCATTATGGAATAGTATGAAGTCATTTACTTTGGACTCGAAGACAAATCATAAATCAGAAAATAGAAGCTGTGAAAGATCAAAGAGGGATTTTGATGTCTCCATACGCGGATCAGGAAAAGCTCGAATAGGTACAGAAAATAATTTTTAAAAAAGGTTAATCGAATGCTTTGATCAGAATAGAGTTGGATTCTGAAGTGATATTTGACTTGTGTAAAGTCTTGATTAGAACTATTTGGAATATCAGGTTTTTGTGGCTCCTGTGTCAAATTTTGGGGACAAAATACGTAAACTTATTTTTTTTAATCCCATGAGTTTAAGTGAATGAGGGCTATCTATTTGCAATTGTTACAATTTTACAGAATATATACAGAGAAACTGTTTCCTCTGGTGGAGGAATCCAGAACCGGGTATAATAAACTTAGAGTTCAGTCGTTTAGTGGCGAATCAAGAAACATTTTAGACAAATAAACTAGTGAAATTCTGGAACGTGTTCCTCCTAAAAGGTCATGAAATGTTCAAGACTGACAGCCTATGAACAACATGGTGAAGGTGGGTAAATATAGTTGAGGTACCTGGAAGCTATAGTATAATTGAATGATGGAAATAGACTTTAGGGACATAGAACATAGAACATAGAACAATACAGCACAGAACAGGCCCTTCGGCCTTCGATGTTGTGCCGACCAAAATAAAAAGCAATGCCCCTCCTAACTAAACCATTCCCTTCTCATCCATATACTTATCAACTAACCTCTTAAACGCCACCAAACTTGGCGCATCTACAACAGCTGCAGGCAGGGCATTCCACTCCCTAATCACTCTTTGAGTAAAGAACCTACCTCTGATATCCGTCCTATAACTCATACCCCTTAATTTAAAGCTGTGTCCCCTCGTGCTAGCTTTTTCCATCCTAGGAAAAAGGCTATCACTGTCCACCCTATCTAAACCTCTAATCATCTTATATGTTTCAATAAGATCCCCCCTTAGCCGCCTCCTTTCTAACGAAAACAACCTCAAATCCTTCAACCTCTCTTCATAGGACCTGCCCTCCATACCAGGCAACATCCTGGTAAACCTCCTCTGTACCCTCTCCAATGCCTCCACATCTTTCTTATAATGTGGCGACCAGAACTGCACACAATACTCCAAGTGCGGCCGCACTAGAGTTTTGTACAGCTGCAAAATTGCCTTTTGCACTGAATTGCCTTTTACTGTTTTAATTTTCCTATCATGACAGGGATGAAAAACATCTTCTGAAGTTCTCTGCCAAAAGCAAGAGCTCTGGTGTGGTAGGGAAGATTGCAGGTACACATCGCTACTGGAACAGGGAAATCAAATCCCAGTCTGAATCACACCAGGTGTCCAGTCAACTGTCTCTATCAGTTCACCAAAGAGCACGGGCCGCTGTGGCAACTTGCACTTTTGTACACAAACATTGTAACTATGGATAGTTATGATAGAGACTGCAATTTCTTTCCATCACATGGCTGATCAGAATTCTCTTCCACTCTTGCTGCTTGCCATTAGCTTATGCCAGAAGGATTTACAATTTGACAGTCGGCCTGTTTGGTCATCAAGTTGTGGATGGGATTGTATCCCAGAGCTTCTGGCACAGACAGGATACTACTCACTGCACCACTAGACCTTCCATTGGAATATTAAAGATATGAAGAGAGATTTATGATATCGGGAATGTTATATGAGGGCAGAAATTGCTTTATCAAGTTGTGGAGAGTTTTGATGTAGCAAATAAGGAAAGATGAAGTGACCTGGTTGGTGAGTTGGTAGCAAGAGATGATCCATTTAAAATTGTCACTAAGGGAGTGAAGAGAGAGATCAGGCAAAATTTCTTTCCATACAAGATTATTGAAGCACTGAATGCTTGTTCAGGGAATGCGCAAGGCAGAGACATTTGTCGCTTTAAAGGCAAATATAATAAATATTTGAAGCGGGGAAGATGTAAGATTATCTTAATTTCTCCCTGTTTTGACTTTGATTTTGACACTTTTGTTGATCGCTTTAGAACTGTTCGTGATCCTCGGGCAAAGTTTGACCAATCATTGAGTGTATTAAAACATGCAAAGAAGGCGAAACCTAGTCTTCTTTCAAAAACATCGATAATGTTGGGACTAGGTGAGACTGACGAACAGGTGCATGCAACTCTGAAAGGTGAGGGAGAACAAACCAGACAATTTTCAAAGAAAAGTGTGATGCTTTTCTGATTTTGCTTTAATATTTTTCAATTACATTACCTACTATTTATTATGTTGACATTTAAGATGCAAATATTCATGAATACTATAGTTGATCAACAATATGAAAATTAATTGGTGGTCCATAACTGTAAATTGATTTTAAAGTTATAGAATGTAACTTTGAAGCATTTTTCCTATGATTTGGATTTTTACCTTAAGTTGTAAGTAACAAGTTGAGCATTAAAGTCTTTTACATGTATATATCTGTATATATGCAGGTACATCAGTAGGAAGCTTTGAAACAGTTTTCTATTTATTTAATATTTTGTTCAGTACAGACTTAGACTTGGATCTGAAATTTTTAACGATCAAAAATATATTTTAAAACAACTTTATCTTTCAGTTTTTTAACATTGGAAGAACAAACCATTAGTATGCTCACTTTAATAAATGTTTACCATGATGGTTATACAGGAATTCTACCTGGTTGATACAATAAAGTAAGTCTCACAACATCAGGTTAAAGTTCAACAGGTTTATTTGGTAGCACAGGCCACTAGCTTTTGGAGCACTGTTCCTTCATCAGAGTGAGAGTTCTATTCACAAACAGGGCATATAAAGACACAAACTCAGTTTACAAAATAATGATTGGAATGCGAGTGTTTACAAATAATCAAGTCTTAAAGGTACAGACTAAAGTCTTAAAGGACTGACACAATAAACACTGATTTGTGCTTTAAAAGTTGGCAAATTAAGCAAGAAATTAAGACAAAGTTAGTAATTGTTTGCAATTATGAAGGAGGATTTCACTATAAGTGCGAAAGAGTTCAAAGATCATTTTCTTCATAATATCTCACAGAACTACGAGAGGCTGGTGTAGATTGTGTAACGTTGGGACAGTACATGCAACCGACAAAGCGACACCTAAAGGTAAGGTGATAAGGGGCTATATCTGTCTGGCATGCCTATTGCACACATTAGCATGAGATTTATAAGTTGTTTTGGCGTTCATTGTTAAGTTCCAGAAAACCAGTGAGGCAAGGATATTACTGGAACCAGTCTTTATTCAAGTGAAATCCCAGTTAATATCCTTCACTTGCATATAATTAAACACAATGTTTTACATAGTTAACACATGATTAATTTTGCAGAATCACAGAATTTTTTAAACATAGGAGGAGGATTTTCAACACATTGAATAATTCCCTTCGTGCCATTTTCCTCCCATCTCACTGTAACCTTGCACTTTATTCCTTTTCAAATAAGTCTACTCGGAGCATCATTACTGTAACATTATCTCCATGGACTCGATCAAGCAATCTTATTGTTATCCTGGAACACAACCTTTTCTCAAAAGTTTTATTTTGTGAGTTCTTATGCTGACCAGTTCTGTGGAGCAGTTAACATTTTTCACTGATAGCATCAGTAATTTCTAGGTTACTTGGCTAAACGTAAAGAAAAACTGTCTTGATTCAGTCAGAACATTATGCTTAAATTCCAGCTTTAGAAGCATGCACATTTCCTCCCAACCCTTTCATCTTGCCTATCACTCATCCCTGAGATTACAGTTCAGTGACAAACAGTGGTTGAGACAGCCCATGTTAATTTTAAACAAGAAACCCTTACAATCAGCAGATAGAGGATATTTTGTCTGAACAGACTATACGAGAATTAAAACACAAGTTCAAAAACGGAAAGACAGCATTTTTAATTTGTATTTGTAATTTGAAACAAATCAAGCAATGTATAGAAGTATTTGCTGTCACTTCTCCATATTTTCAAATCTTTATTGATTTCCCTTGACCAATGCTTACCAATCTATTGTGTGGGCCAAAGATTTTGACAAAAATAACTTGAAAAAGGGCAATTCCTGGGCATAATAAGTGACACTTTTAATGTTACAGTTTAAATGTTCCTTTAATCTTTGTTGATTTACATACACCTTCTGTAACTATTAAAACTAATCTTAAGTTTGTTCAAGAAGGAGAAACTACAAAGATGATATCATCTGTAGATTATAAACAAGAAATTCCAACATGACTGTCATATTTCTTTCCTTTTTGTTTAAATTGTGCCACATCATCTCTAAACATTGATACTGTAGCAGAAAGCCAACGTCAGATTTCTGTTTTTAAGCAAAGCAACACCCCCAGTGTAAACAAGTAAAATGAGTGAAGGTCCAATGATCATGTCAAACTGTGTAATTCTCTCCAAACGAAGCATACATTTACATGATGGAAAATATTTTATGAGGAAAATAATTATATTTGCTAATCCAAAATCTTTGATTTGTTGCCTAAATGACACAGATTTTTGGACCCTGTCACAGTTGAGATATTTCAAGTTTCCATATTGATTAGTCAGCACCTAAGAATTGCAAAAGTCATGGCATCTGAGAATGTAGCTCCATGAATAAAGTTCTCAGGTGCTCAATAATAAAAATTACAAGTTTTGAGCTATTTAAGATTTCAACTTGTTTATCAAAAATCCTCTGCTTGCCATACCAACTGTACCTCACAAAAGACAAATCCAGTAATAAGCAAATTCATTAACATTGAGTGTCTGTAAACAAAACATTTGTTCATCACTTAAGCACGTTTTTTTGTAATCATCATCCATTCCCTTCCCTTAGGTGGATGAGTACATCACTCCAGAGAAATTTAAATACTGGGAAAATGTGGGGAATGACCTTGGATTCCTGTACACAGCAAGTGGACCTCTGGTGCGGTCTTCATATAAAGCAGGTGAGGGACTAGCATTTTGTTGTACGCTTCTGTCACTGATAGCTCAAAATAAGGCAGACTTATTTAAAACACATGTATAGTCAATATTAATGTTTCTCTTGTAAATTATTGCACATCTTTAATAAATCCACTGCGGTCTTAGGCAATTCATGCTTAACAAAATTAGCATTGTTGAAACACATGAATTTCATCGAAAGGTGTGACAGGACTGGACAGATTGATTGCAGGAATAATATTTCTGAGGGTTGGAAAGTCTAAAACAAGGAGTCGGAGTCACAGTCCCAGTATGTGGGGTGGGCTAATTTAGGACTGAGTTGAGGAGAAAATTCTCCACCAAGGATAACGTGTGGAATTTATGTCACAGAAGGTGATGGAAGGTCAAATCACTGAATATATTTAAGAAAGAAATAGATTCCTAGTCTCAAAGCATCAAGGGGTGTGGGAAGAGGGTTGGGAGTATGTTGAAATTGAGGATCAGCCATGATCATATTGAACAGTGGAGCAGACTCGAAGGGTCTACTGACCCACTCCTTTTTTTTAATATTTCTAGCAGTAAATTCAGATATTGTTGTATTGAATGTTTTATTTGTACACTTGATGTTCAGCTAAATGAGAGAGAAACTTTATTCCATTCCACTCTGAAAATAATTTGCAGCTGAAATGTTAGTAGTAGCTCTCAAATGACTCAATGGGGGCAATTTTAACCCCCCAAAAATGGTCGGGTTTGAGTTAGCCAAGAGAATAAAAGTATCAACACACCTCCCAGCTCTCCCACTTCTGGTTTTAACAGAAGGAGGATGAGGAATGCAAGCAGTCAATCAGCTTCCAAAGGCAGTTTGGTAACTTAAGTATGATAGTGAGATTATGTGCCTCATTTTCACATATCATTTCAATTCTAACTCTAGATGGCCAATTTTTCTGTGCCACAGGATATCTGGCAGTCACTGGGATGTGAGGATTGCTGGAGGAAAATATCTTTAGGTTTATCTGGTAGAACCAGCATACCTGCCTAGTTAAAGCCACACCATCTTCCCTCCAAAACCAATTAATGTCCATTAAAATAGTATTATGTATGAAAACATGTCATCAATCTTTGTCCCTATTTATACAGATTGTAAAACAGGACTGTCCAGGTGGTTCTGAATTTGGAAAACCATGAACGCCATCTTTCTCGGACCTGAAATATTTGGTATTTAGGTGCTGTCTTGAGTCCACAAATGTTGTATATTCTTCTCCTCCTGCACCCCACCCCCCACAAAGTTTTATAAAATGCCACATGAAGGACAGAACGATTACCTATGTTTGTGTAAGATTGCTCATTGTCTCAAATTAAGTTTTATAACGGAATTCCTACTAATGTCTTGTTGATTAAAATTTACCTTTATAAAAATGATTTATCTTCTGAAGATGGGGTAACCATCACTACTATTGTAATTTTGATACTTCTCACTCAGATAATCCCTATTTCCTTTGACTAATTTTAGCAATTTTAAGCTGGTAGCAACGTAGCTCAGTGATGGAGCGTACGCATAAAACCCTTTGTTAAGTTTTGGTGTATCAAGTAGTGTTTACAGTCAGGAAGGCTGAGCAGTCTAAGGCACTTTGTTCTGGAGGCATTATTTGAATCCCACTTTTGAAATTTGGTATTTTCTACATACATTTTTTTTTAAGTTCTAGGTACTATTTGAACTTAAATTCTAATTGTATTAATTTGAGACTTCAACAATACAAGTAACAGGACACAATATGGTGAAGTCATGCAGGAAATTTTTTATAGGTTAGTACTTATCAAAACAGAGCAGGACTTGAGCCGACAACAGTTCTTGCTTTCCAGTTCATTTTTGGGCACAGGTTGACACTCAATCTCTGGGCTGTTTCTGTAACGTCTGCTTCCCTATGAACTTCAGTTTCAAATTTGTTGCATGACTTTGTCAGTGAAAGCTGTTGCTTATTAACTCTTTCCAACCCACAGTGTGATCAGTAATATTGCATTCTGATTGGCCAAAATGAAATGTTATTTTCCAGTTGGCTTAAGGAGTTTGTGATCAATCTGTAATTATTTTGAGAGTGATGGTCACCTATTGATTTCATTTTCATTGTTGCTCCCTGACCAGCTCTCTAATGTGTCAGTTACTTGTGGGACATCCATCTTAGAAGTTTGTTTTTGCTTCTTGCTAAGAAAAAAAAGGTTTATGATATCTTCCTTGCCCATTTATTTAGCACAGGGGAAATAGACATATCTTTATAAATCATACTTGGAGCACATCATCTCAGACTTGCTTAATTGGTGCAAGATTCTCATTAAATCAAACCCTTAACAACACTTAACTGTACAATGGCTTGTACAGTTTTGTACAAGCCATTTTCTGGTGATGTTTTTTTAACTCTGTAGTTACATGGAGTGAGTTTACTTTTAAAACAAAGGATACAGTGGTAAAATTGCTCAAACTTACTTATTTTAAGGTTACGAAGTGGATGGAACTTAGAAGTTGTATAGCGTGTATGTAGAAGTGAGAATGTTTTCAGTGTCTGCTTCATTTGAGATAAAACAACGTTTGATGTCTGAGAACATGGATTCATTGGTCCAAATGTCTAAATGATCTGTAGATATCAGTATGATCTGTAAATCTTCATTAAAGCAGGTGTTTATCAATGTGTTTTTGTTAGGAGAACTGCTTTGCCGCAGTGTGTTGTTGTATTTGTTAGTGCTTAGTATAAGTAAAAAATACAGAATAGCTTTACAAAATTTACAAAGCTATAGAAGTTACACAGATCTATATAAAATATAAAACAAAAGCAGTGCTTGAAACGATTAGTGTGCTAAATATAAGAACAATCCAAGATGGCATGGCACAGTGATACAGAGGTTAGCATTGTTGCTTCACAGCACCAAGGAACCAACCTTGAGTGATTGTGTGGAGATTGCAAGTCTGTAAGATGCTCTTTCGGAGCAAACTCAATGGATCAAATGGCCTCTTTCTGCACTGGAGGGATGCTGTGATTCTATGAACGTATTCCTGAATAATGAAAATTTAAAAAAAAAAGCTAATTACAGAACTTAATTCTAAATTTACAAAACCAAAAATTATTCATAGAATCTGCAGTACAGAAGGAGGTCATTTGGCTCACTGAACCTGCACCGATAATCCCACTCAGGTACCATCCTATCCCTATAAACCCACATATTTATACTATTGATTTCCTCTGTCATTAAGGGGCAATTTATCATTGCTAATTCACCTAACCTGCACATCTTTGGACTGTGGAAGGAAACTGAAGCACCCAAAGGAAACCCACACAGACACGGAGGGAATGTGCAAACTCCACACAGACAGTAATCTGAGGCTGATATTGAACCCGGGTCCCTGGCACTGTGCCATCCATATTGCATTGTGACAGAAAGTAATAACCTTTTCTTTTAAACATCACAAGTTAAACTGCACTAACGTAATGCACAGGGCTGAATGTTTTAATACGTTTTTCTTCGCACAATAGGTCTTTAAATTTAGAGGAAGGAGTTAATAATTTTGATTGAGAGGGAGCTGGATGATTTCACACCAGTAACTGTTCAACCTGTGTGATTTGCACCACTGGCTAAGGAGCTGTATACTTTTTATCCTTTGTCAAGTTCGATTATGACGTTAAGACCAAGTCATGTGATGAGCTGATGCCCCAGAAGTTAGCACAAAATTATATTGGGTTGACTAATGCTCATAACGAAACCACAAACTACTTGTAAATAATTATCAAAATTAAACTTTTGGGCTGAAAAGTCTCCTCTCTACCATTGTGACTCTATAATAGTAAAAATTCTTGTGCACTTCCTCTATTTCCACATTCCAAAATAGTATTCAAGTTATAAAATGGAAGTGGCATCAAAAAATCTCTTTCATGTTTAAAAATCATATTTCCAAACATTATCTGTAGAATTTTATTTAGTTTTCTACATCATCATCTGCCTGGAAAGTGTAATGCAATGAAAATCACAATACGATAAAAGTACTCTTGGAAACAACAGACATCTTCTACCTTACACCTTTCTTAGTGTTTTGGTGAGATTTTGTGGCTTTTCCCGATGATGGGGTCTTCTGGTCCCACTGTGATCAAACACCCCCCCCCCCCACCACCACTCCTCCACTATGGCAGTTTCCCCAGTGGAGGGGCTGGTGAGCCATGCAGATGGCCATTGACTTTGGCAGGACTGGAACACCCTGCCAGTGGCAAATAGCTCATCACCTCTGCAATTTATTTAGCGCTAGATTTATTGTGATCAGTAAAGATGGGAGGCAGTTAGGCTGATGTTAGTGTGTAACTATGACGTGTATCTATAATTTCCAAAACAAATCTTTATTTGACCCTAAATGAAGCTGTATTTATCTTGTTTTTTGTGTGCAAAGTCATACTGTACTGAGAATGAGGACTTACAGCAAAGATATTTGGCACTGAGCATGAGACACATCCTATCTGCAAAAGTGTTTTCAGCATTTCCTAGTGACATTTGCAGAGGCTCGAGGACAACTTATCTCTGGCCATTTCAACTAATGAGGAGAGTATTAGGAGAAAAATAAAAGTATGCAGATGAAGTTAAGGAAACAGACTCCTAACAAAATAACTTATTTTGTTTTTATTCAGGTGAATATTTCTTGAAGAAGCTACTTAAAGAAAGAACTGAGACAAGTTAAGATACTGTGAAAATGGTCAAATCTATAACATTGTATGCCAAGATGATGTTTTTGTATCTTCCTTCAAATATTGCGCCTAATTTTATTTTATTAATTTGTTTATGGGGTGTGAGAAAATTTGCTTTTTTTTGGATGTACATAGTTGCTTTGAGAAGGTATAGATGGATGGTATTGAACTAATGTAATCATTGTGGTGATAGTATTAGGTAGGGAATGTGGACATCAGACATCAACCCTTGCTGCTGTACAGTCTTTAAGAAAGACTTCATCAATTTAAATTTTATCAGGAATTTGGAAGGTGCATTCCATAAATATTTAGTGGAATTACAAAATATTGCATTTTTTGTGGAAATTGTACTTTGGAAACAAACCAGCTTATTTAATGATTAAATACAATGGCTGTTTGTACACTTGGGTCATTGTGCTAGAGTTCATCTTGTTTAATCACTTGCTGAGCATATCATTATTTTCTTGTGAAATAAATGGTTACAATGAAGGTGGAGGCCTTATGGTTTGTTTGTTTTGGCTGCATGTAAAAGCAAATCAGTTCGTCCCACTCTCCTGCCTTGTATGTTTTTTCTCTTCAAGTACTTACGCAATTCTCTTTCGAAAGCCATTATTGAATCTGCTTCCACCATATTCTAAGGCAATCGTAAACACTCTTTGCATAAAATGTTTTTCCTTACGTCGTCTCTGGTTCTTTAGACAATGACCTTAAATTAGTGTCACTTAACTCTCAACCCTTGCACCAAAGGGAGCAGTTTCTTCCTATCTACTTTGCCCAGACGCCATGTGATTTTGAACACCTCTATCAAATCTTCTCTCAGCCTTCACTTCTCTAAGAAGCACAACCTCAGATCCACGTAACTGATTTGTCATACCCAGAACCCATTCTATAAGTCTTTTCTAGACTCTGTCCGATGTATTTGTGTCCTTCCTACAGTGTGGTGCCCAGAATTGGACACAACACTTTGATTGAGTTGAAACTGTTTTTTAAAGGCTCACCGTAACTCCTTTGCTTTTATGCTGTATGCCTCTATTTATAAAATATGGGGTTCTGTATGTCTTACGCTGCTTTCAATGATTTGTCCCTCTGCTCCTATACCCTTCTATTAATCCTCTGTAAAATGGGTTAAAAGACTTGTGTACACTTTACAACGTTGCACTTGTGAAACAGTCAAGCTATTTAACTTGATGTGAGATTAATGCTCGTAAATGAAAATTGAATGCACCTTCAGCATTTGGTTTTAGGTGGAATGGCCAGAATATTCACATGCCTACTGTGAAACAGGAATGTGGTATTGTACTATACTCTTACTCTTAAGAAAAACATGTAAGGAAGTAAAAATAATATTAATAAAACTAAATACAACACAGCAGAATAAATGTGCAAGTTAATCATGCATCACAATCCTTATTTCATCTTCACCAGCTATCAAATTTAGCCTTTGTTCTTCTTCCCCCTCCTCTCCCTTACCCCCAATCATGTGTGTGAAATAATTATTGTGGTCCCAAATCCCCACCATACTTATAACAGTAAATACAGCTCTGTTTGCAGCCATTGGTGATACATTTTGAGATTTAAACTAATGGTTTGATTATACAAAATGAAATTCCTGACATGGAGGTTTAATTAACAAGAATACATATCAGGAATTTAGCCACGATTTTCTGTGCAAGGTTTTGATATGTTCTGCAAATGCATGGTTACCAGGAGCACAATTTCATAGTTTTTCCTAGTCTGAGATCTTGTATTCATAATAGATGGAAAATCATGGGAAATGTGTTTCTGGATTCCCAATATATGTTCCTGGTGGTGGAGGTCTCACTTTGGGATCATGATTTTGTAAAATTTGAGTGTATGTAAATCATAGGGTATCTTCCACATTAGAAGTCCCATGTTAGTATTTATCAGCAAGGTGTCCAGACTTTTTAAGCATTCTGATGAAAGGACATTGACCTGCAATGTTTTGTGTGCACATATCCTGCCTGCCTGGTGTATATTTTCTACTTTATTTCAGATTTCCAAAATTCACAGTATTTTTGCTTTTGCCTCAGTATAGAGATAGTTAAGGACAGACACTTCAGCGTGGCTGTACTTTGTTGTCTCATGAACTCATCAACCATGTTTAAATCAGGCAACACTATTAGAGCTCTCAAAATAATTTTCACTTCCCATTTCTTATGTTGCTCAAGATTGGTACTAGGAGGAATTATAAACCATCAATTTAATAAATTATTTAAAGTCTGAAATACATTCTAATATCAATAATGGTGATCATGAAATACTAGGTTTTTATAAAAACTCATTTGATTCAGTAATACTTTTAGGGAAGGCAAACTGTCATTTTTACCTTGTCTAGCCCATATTTGACTCCACATTGTCATTGATTCTTAAATACCTATGCAATGGTCTAATTATATTCAAGAAGGTGCAAACCACTGCTTTCTCAAAGGCAATTCCCAGCATCACACAGTATCCACAATACTTTGCTTTTATATTGTTAACCTGTTTTGCATTTGTGTGATTACACTAGTAGCCAGCACTTTTCCCAGTGATAAGATCATAGGTTGTATTCTGCTGTAGAAATTCCTTTATATGGGATATTTAGGCTTTTAGAATGAGCCAACTACAGTTGAAGAGCAAAATTGCTGGCTGTCTCAATTGGAGCATTATCTGATAAAACATCTTTAATC
Organism: Sphyrna mokarran; assembly: GCA_024679065.1. Lineage (NCBI taxonomy): Eukaryota > Metazoa > Chordata > Chondrichthyes > Carcharhiniformes > Carcharhinidae > Sphyrna > Sphyrna mokarran. The sequence continues at coordinate 87,475,667 of JAGIQG010000001.1, read as the reverse complement.
CGATCAATGTTAATTTGACGCATCAATTTAATGGATATCACAAGTGATTTTAATAAATTAAAAAGAATCCAATACTATCACACTAAATAGATTTTGTTTTAGGATGTTGTGTAAGAGAGCATTTGTGGAGTTCAGAGAGAGAGAGAGATGCTGAATATCTTCATGTTTTATATTTTTACAACAATAAAAAGCAGTGCTTGCAGAGCTTAATTGGATAGGCATTGGCACACATGTTAAAACTATTTATTTTTGTAATACTAGCTGATGAGATTATGATGGTAATACTGTTATCATTAACAATGGCCCTAGCCTAGGAAAAGATCAATCAATAAGGATTCCCATTGCTGAGCAATATTCTGACTCTTGCAAATGATCAATGGTGGACTTACATTGCCCTACATCTAAAAGGAAAATTCACTTGTAACTTTTTATTGAGTGTGCTTTAGCTTTTTTATTAAATTCCAATGTTTCGCAGATACGTTGTCATGGCTCAGTGATTTACTCCTTGGAATTTGCACATTGGACAAGACATGGTAAGAGACTGGAATCTGTGGAACTGTAATGCAGAGTGAAGTTAAAAACCCTCAGACAAGGAGAACAAAATAACTAAGACAAAAAAAACTTTTATAATTTCTATGATTTAAAATGGTGTCATTTATCCAATAAAGGCTTCATAGCTAACCCAAAATTTTAGAATACACTAATTCTAAAGACTTTAACAACAATAAGAATAGTTTTAGAATTATGTCTTTGTGTTCAAGCCAAATGGAAAAATGTTAACATTTATTTGGAACAAGACAATCAAAAATGTAAGTCATATTCTCAAGCATTGCATCACTGAAACTTGTTTTATTTATTATTACACAAGTTACCAACAAAGCTTTTTAATTGGTTAATCGAATTACAACGGAAATATTCAAGTGAATGCGTTTTCAGTCTTAGTGAGGATTATACTCCAAAAAATTTAATAATTGGATTTGGATGCATTGGTTGAAATGTTCTAACAAGATTCAAGGTTACAGTTAGTTGCTGTTAAAGAAATGAAAGTCAACTGTCATTGATTACTTTAGGGATACAGTGATATAATTTGGAATAGCCTCAGCATTCTTAGGTCTTCTAAGTGCATTTGCCAATTTTTTGCCAAATCATGAACATTATTGTGCTGTGAACACACAATACCAGTAACTGAATTGCCTGTCCAAAATTATTTCATACATACCAGCAAATTATACAATATGCATTTACGCAGATGGTCTCTTCTAGTAGGAACACTTTATATTAAATCACAGTTGCCTTAAGTTTTTATTTTTTTTTACACAGGGTGTGAGTATCACTAATTAGGTTAGCATTTATTGCCTAATCTTAATTGCTCCTGAGAAATGGTAGTGAGCAATTGCCATAAACTGCTGCAGTTTATGTAATTCAGGTACACCTACAATGCTGTATGGGAGGGAATTCCAAGATTTTGATCTAGTGAAGGTGAAGGAATGGCAACATTGTTACAAGTCAGAATGATGAGTGGTTGGAGGGGAACTTGCAGCTGGTAAGGTTCCCATGTATCTGTTGTCCTTGTCCTTGTAGCTCACAGGACTGAAAGATGCTATTGAAGGCGCTTTGAGTTGCTGTAGTGCATAGAGTAGATGGTACACATTGTTGCTACTGAGGTGGAGGGAATGAATCGTTAAGATGGTGCACAGGGTGCCAATCAAGCAGGCTGCTTTGTCTTGGATGGTGTCATACTTCTTGAGGTTTGTTGGAGCTGCACTCATCCAGGTAAGTGGTATTTTATCATCCTCCTGATTTATGCCTTGTAAATAGGCTTCGGAGAGTTATTCATCACAATTCTCAGCCTCTCACTTGTTCTTCTAATCATAGTATTCAGATGCTTGGTCCAATTCAGTTTCTGGTCAAGAATAAACCCCAGTATATTGATAGTGGGGGATTCAATAATTCAGTAATAAGGGGATTCAGAAATAAGGGGATTATTCAGTAATAAGGGGATTAGCCCTTATTAGCCCAAGCCTGAATGTTGTTTAGATCTTGTTGCATATGAATACTGAATATTTCAATGTTAGCAGATTCACAAATTGTGCTGAATACTAAGCAATTATCCGCCAACATCCCCACTGATTTTACAGTGCAAGGAAGGTCATTGACATAGCTGTGGAATGTGGTTGGCGTAGGACATTACCCTGAGGATTTCCTGTCTAATGTTCTGGAACTGAGATGATTGACCTCTAACAACCACAACTACTTCTATTGTATTAGGTATGATCCCAACCACCAAAGAGATTCTCTCTGGTTTCAGTTTTGCTAGGGCTCATAATTATCACACTTGGTCAAATACTACCTTTGATGTCAAAGGCAATCACTCTCATCTCAACTGAGTTTAGCTCTTTTGTCCACATTTGGACCAAGACTATAATTAAGTCACAAGCTGGTAGAACCCAAATTGAGTCATCAATGAGCAGATTACACCTTCCCTTATTTTGAAGATGATTGAGAATATAATGGATTTGACTTACTTACTGACCCTGCTTTTTGAGAATAAAACACATTATTTTAAAATCATGCCACAATTCCTCTAAATGTTTTCACAATGGATGAGGTTTCAAACTGAGTGTTATTTTGTCATCTCTATGATCATTACTAACAATAGCAAGAAGTTTGGGCTAATGCTTATACCTAAACGGCAACACGTAGAACAGCAATGAACTCGACCATGGTGCAATGTCTGGATTTATGATGGTTGAAATACTCATTGCAACTAGCTGAAAGCCCTTTGTAGTGGGGCGAAAGCTCTATGACCAGCTGCTGATATCAACAAATAGTAAATTCCTGTATGGTAAAGTCCCAGTTAAATGAAATAAATTTTTTTCAACCACAGATTCTATTTTCTTTTACTTATGGCTCTGTTTATGGTTGTTCAATAGCTCAAAGACAACTGTGATGTTTAGTTGATGGTACTGGGTTTGTCAGTACTTTTAGGCCATTTGTCAGGCATTCCCTGTGAAGCCTTAACTGGTATGTCTTGAGCCAATTGCAAGCAAATTGGTTAAAGAAGTTTTTGTAAATCTTTGTTTCTGTTCTTGTGGAAAATCCAGGATATTAATATCAGCAAAAGGAATATAATTGACTCAATTTTTTCTTCCTTTTCTCACAATTTGATGTTGAGTTGACACATCTTGAGTATGTTTGATCCAAGAATTCTACTTAGACTCATTCTTAAATCTACTTTTGCAGGACTGCTGCATGTCATTTGCCCTGGTAGAGTGGTGCGTAAGTCTATTCCTATCACGAATTGTCAGATCAGTCCCACTCCTTGCCTCTCAAAAATGTGTCGAGTATTTCACCACAGGCCAGAGGAAGAAGCATCTTCCTTCCCTTCTAATTAATAATTATGTCAACTTAAGACTTCTAGCTCAAAGTCCATATCAGCTATGCAGTAATCTTTTGGGTCATAACTATCAGTTAACATCATCTATCATAGTCAGTATCAATGTAATACAAGTTTAATCTATGGAAATTTCACCACTAGATTTTCTCCCAATGTGCAATGCAAATTTTGAAAGGGCTAAGCGTCTTCACAATTATTTTTAAATTTTATTAACAAAATGAAATTAATAATGGTTTAAATACTTTAAATTTAATGTGTAGTTAATTTTATTATGCAAATAATAGGCTAAATTGGTCATTGTGAAGCCAAGTCACGTGAGTCAGAAGAATTTCGAGTGGGATTATAGTAGCTGCTGAACGATTTGATTTCAGCAGTTCAAGGCAGTGCACTATCACCTTCTCAAGGGCAATTGGAGATGGGCAATAAATGCTGGCTGAGACATTCCATGACAGAATTTTAAAAAATAGCAACAGGAGTTATTACAACTGGCCTCAGAGCTACTTAACTAAGAAGGGGGAGAATACTCAGGGATACTGCTGCAAAACACACATAAATAGTGATTGGATAAAAGTGCATTTGATCTGTAGCATCAGCTAATAATTTGATACTTAAGGTCACAGAATAACCAACATCTACACACCACACTGGTGCAAATTAGTATCTTCAGAAAGGAGGGATAAAAATTAGAGAAAAGAAAATACTACCAATTATAATCAGTGGAAAATTGCAGATACTATCATTGTTTTATTAAAATAAATTACTTTAATTTTTTTTCTTTTCAAAGCCCTCTTTAAATTTAAACAATATTTATTTGTTGGGTGTAATTTCAAATTTAAAAAAAATATATGGCTAATATTTATCCAAATATCTACACCGAGACTTTCTTAAATGGAGGTTCTTGTAAACTAAATTTAGAAACTTCAGCTGTGGGTGTGAAGGGAATCCTCTGTTCAGTTATCTTCTTACCGATAGTCTCAACCTGGAAGCAAAAAGATTAAAAAACATTTCACATTAACAGAGAAGATTAAGGATGATGCGAATTCTGTTTTTCTGAGATTTGAATTTTTCCCAAGCCAATTAATAAATACACATTGACAAATATCAGAAGAATGGCTTTCCTATTGGAGGGAAAAATCCTTTCTTACCTGGAATCCCAGCTTTTGGAGTTTTGGATGCAGATCATCAAGCACACGCCTGCCATCGAAAATGAAAGCTGGTTTTAGCATTTTCGTATGAATGAGTTCGTAATTCAGCATCTGGGAAAACAAAAATACACAAACATTAGATGAAGACTCATTGAGGGTAATTTCTGAGTGTGCACTACAAGCAAGAGTCTCTTACACCAGCCAGGCATTTCCAGACTTTGTCGGTATGCTGCCTACAATTTCTTATCCATTTAAATAAACATTTCTTACTTCTCAATTTAATCATTTTGTTCCCATTTCTGTAGACATTCGCAGGCCAACGTGATGCCTGTGACCGATTTCCTAATTTTTACCATTTGTGCTGAATGCAGTGCGTTTATGACTTCTAAGATTGATCTTTTCTGAAAAAAAAGTTACTTTTTTAAACAATCTCACCTATATGAGCCAATTCAGAAAGGAATATATTGTATTCTATTCTTCAATGGAGTTGTGAATTATTACAAAACATACTTTCACTCGAGGACCAAGGAAATTTATTTCACATGATTGCATGCATTTTCCAGAAACACCTAATTTATTTTCTATATAATTCTTTCACTCATTCAATAGCAAGGACAGTCTGATTCTACTGTCTTTTATAAATTTAGAACTAACATGATTTACAAACTTGAACATTAACTTTTAAGCAAATATTTATCCGGCCATTAAAAAGTATTATAGGATCAGAAATTGACAGTTACTCAATGTTTCCAACTGCATCACTCTGAATAAATACATCTAGTTCTAATTCATCTTCCTCTTCCTCACATCCTTTAACATTTATATTTTTCAAACATTTATTCATTTCCCTTTTAAAAGTGGTTATTGATTCTACCTCTATTACAATTTCTAGAAACTCAACATGCATCTTCTTTTGACAATAATCATTGATTTACAACTATGGTAATCTACTCAGCACAATTTCCAGTATATATTTCTGGGAAGCAATGTAATAACATAACCTTATCCAAGAGCATCCTACTATATCAGCATAATATCTTACTATATCCCCTATTAGCATTCATGTAATCTGAGTGATCGTCAACTTACTACCAAGTTAGGGGCAAGTTGATGCTAGGAACTGAATTTATTCCATGTAAGATTTTTACAGCAGATAAACGTGGATCCCATTCACTCAATGAGTTTTAGGTTTTAATATAAATATAGGTCAGCATTTAATCCACTGCATCACACAGTTATATTTCGTATTTTACAGAATTTTACGACCCCTGCTGCCAATGGTCCTATCAAAGTCAATGGAGTTTTGAATGATTCACCACATTTTTCAGACTTGTCTCTGATCCATTATAAGGGATGTAATAACAGAGAATTTATAAATACGTAATATAATGAAGTAGAGTCAGCATGGCTATAAGAAGAAATCATGCTACAAATTAATTAGAATTTTTTGAAGTGGTAATGAGGAGGATAGATAAAGGGGAAACAATAGATATAATAAACTTGGATTTCCAAAAAGCACTTGATAACGTATCACACAAAAGGTTACTTATTAAGAGAACCGCCCATAGTGTTGGGGGTAGTGTAATTGCATGGAAAAGAGGATTTATTAAGTAATAAAAGACAAAGTTTTGACAAGAGGGGTATTTTCAAGATGGCAACCTATAACTTGTAGAGTGCCATAGGAATCAGTGCTGGGGCCACAATTATTTACAATATATATTAATGATTTGGATGAGGGAAGTAAATGTACTATTGCCAAGTCTATGGATTGTACAAAAATAAATGACACAAAGAGCCCACAAAGGAATATAGAGAGATTAAGTGATCAGGCAAAAATTTAGCAGATGGAATGTAACGTAGGAAATGCACTCTGGTAGGTAGAATAAAGGAGCTGACTATTGTTTAAATGGAGAAAGACCGCAGAAAAAGGATTTGGAGGTCCTCATGCATAAATTACAAAAAGCTAGCATGCAAGTTCAGCAGGTAATGGAGAAGGCAAATGGAATGTTGACCTTTATTTCAAAGGGGAGTAGTATAAAAATAAAGAAATCTTGCTAAAACAATACAAGGCATTAGTTCGACAACAACTGGAATACTGTAAACAGTATTGGCAATCGAGAGAAGGTTCACTAAATTGATCCCAGGTATGGAGGAATTTTCTTATAAGGAGAGGTTGAGGAGGTTGGTCCTGTATTCACTGGAGTTTAGAAGGATGAAAAGCAACCTTATTGAAACATAGGATTCTCCGGGGGTTTGACAGAGTAGATGTTGAGAGGTTAGTTCCTCTTGTGGGAGAATCTAGGACCAGAGAGATAATCTCAGAGTCATAGGTCATCCATTTAAAACAGAGATTAGGAGAAATTTCTTCACTCAGAAGGTAGTGAATCTGTGGGATTCTTTACTACAAAAGATCTGTACAAAATCATTTGTTAAGTATGTTCAAGGCTGCAACAGACAGATTTTTAATCAGTAAGGGAATCAACCATTATGGGGATACAGTAGAAAAGTGGAATTAAGGATTATCATAGATTAGCCATGATCTTATTGAATCGTGGATCAGACTTAATGGGCTAAATGGCCTACTATGACCTGCATTCTTATGGGGATGGGCTGTATAATTACATTCATCCATCATCATTGTGTTTTAAAAACTTGACTCAATTCCTAGTCTCTTATGGAGCTGTTATATTTATGCAGTTCATAGAAGATTTACCCAGAGTACTGCATATTTCCTCAGTCCTTTCCTTGTCTGGAGCAAATTCTAGAATGTTTACAATCCAGATGGAGCCATTTGGAACATAAGAACATAAGAAATAGGAGTAGGAGTTAAGAAATAAGAATAGGCGTCCAGTTCTGGTCGCCGTACTATCGGAAGGATGTGGAGTCCTTGGAGAGAGTGCAGAGGAGGTTTACCAGGATGCTGCCTGGTATGGAAGGACTGTCTTATGAGGAACAATTAAATAGACTGGGGTTGTTTTCCCTTGAAAGACGTCGGCTTAGAGGGGATCTCATAGAGGTGTATAAGATTATAAGGGGTATAGATAGAGTAAATGGAGGTAAACTTTTTCCACCTTCAGAAATGGATAGGACGAGGGGTCATGGCCTTAGGGTGAGGGGGGCTATGTATAAGACGAATATTAGAGGGCAGTTTTTCACACAAAGGGTAGTGGGGGTGTGGAATGCACTGCCGAGTAAGGTGGTGGGAGCAGGCACGCTGGGGCTGTTTAAGGGTCTCTTGGACAGCCACATGAGCGGTATGCAGATAGAGGGATATAGTAGGACTGTTTAACTATGGCTTTTTTTCCACAGGTAATTCGGTCCATACTTGACCAACAAGGAGCATGCATTCGGCAGGTGGTGCGAGGACAGCTCTTGGATGTTGATTCATGGGTTGCCTGGTGCTTCATGTCGTAAATGAGTGCTTTATCTGGACCATCTGAAGGGCACCATGACAGCTCAGAGACTATCGCTGTAGCTGTGCAGACACTTGGAATTGGGCCGGTGTCTGCGGGAGTTTGCGCGTTCTCCCCGTGGTTGCGTGGGTTTTCTCCGGGCACTCCGGTTTCCTCCCACAACCCAAAAATTCGCTCTTAGGCTGATTGGGAAACAAATTGCCCCTACATTGAGATTCTTCCATATTAGGAATAACCTAAAATTAGAATAGGATAATGGAATTGTTACTATATAGTTATGACGGCAGCACGGGCTCGTTGGGCCGAAGGGCCTCTTTCCCATGCTGTGTTGCTCTAAAAAAAAAAGGAGTAGGTCATCCAGCCCTTTGAGCCTGCCCTGCCATTCAATAAGATCATGGCTGATTTGTAGTGGTTCAGTACCACTTTCCCGCTTTCTCCCCGTAACCCTCAATTCCTTGTCAATCAAAAACCTATCCACTCTTGACTTGAACATATTCAGCGAGGAACCTCCACCACTTCATCAGGCAGAGAATTCCAAGGATTCACTACCCTTTGCATGAAGAAATTCCTCCTCAACTCTGATCTGAACCGCACTCCCCCCCCTAATCTTGAGGCTGTGCCCTCTAGTCCTGCTATCTTTGCTAAGCGGGAAGAGTCTCTCAACCTCTACAATATCCATCCCCTTCATTACCTTATACGTCTCTATAAGATCTCCTCTCAGCCTTCTAAACTCCAAGGAGTACAAACCTAGCCTATTTAGTCTCTCCTCATAATCCAATGCCCTCATCTCCAGTATCAGCCTAGTGAACCTTCTCTGCACCCCCTCCAAGGCCAATATATCCTTTCTCGAATGCGGCGACCAAAACTGCACACAGTACTCCAACTGCAGCCTCACCAGTACCCTATACAGCTGCAAAAGTACCTCCTTACTTTTATATTCTATCCCCCTGGCTATAAAGGCCAACATTGCATTCGCCTTCTTAATCACCTGCTGCACCTGCATACTGTGTTTTTGCGATTCATGCACAAGGGCCCCCAGGTCCCTCTGCACTGTCGCATGCTGCAGCTTTTCGCCATTTAAATAGTAATCCTTCCTACCATTATTCCTACCAAAGTGGATAACCTCACACTTGCTAACATTATACTTCATCTACCAGGTCCTTGCCCACTCACTCAACCTATCCAGATCCCTCTGCAGGCTTTCCACACCTTCCACGCAATTTGCTTTTCCACTCATCTTCATGTCATCAGCAAATTTCGTCATCCTGCACTCAGCCCCTTCCTCCAGATCATCTATGTAAATGGTAAACAGTTGAGGCCCCAGCACTGAACCCTGGGGCACTCCACTAGTCACCAGCTGCCAATCAGAATAGCACCCATTAATACCTACTCTCTGCTTCTTATTAGACAACCAATCCTCTATCCAGTCTAACACCCTACCCCTAACTCCCTGCACCCTAACCTTCTGCAGCAATCTTTTCTGAGGCACCTTATCAAACGCCTTTTGGAAATCCAAAAACACCACATCCACCGGTTCCTCTCTATCTACCGCACTAGTCACTTCCTCATAGAACTCCAATAAATTCGTTAAGCATGACTTCCCCTTAATGAATCTGTGTTGCGTCTACTTGATCAAACATTTTGTATCCAGGTGCCTTGTTATTTCTGCTTTGACGACAGATTCAAGCATTTTTCCGACTACAGACATTAAACTAACCGACCTATGATTCCCTGCCTTCTGTCTGTAGCTTTTTTGAACAGCTGCATAACATTAGCCGTTTTCCAATCTTCCGGCACTTTTCTGGAGTCCAGCGAATTTTGAAAGATAATTACTAGGGCATCTGCTATCACCTCTGCCATTTCCTTGAGAATCCTGGGATGCATTCCATCCGGTCTCGGGGATTTATCTGCACTCAGCCCGTTAGCCTATCAAGCACCACCTCTCTAGTGACTGTAATCTCATCAAGGACCTCATCTCCTAACATCCTTCTATCTTTAATTTTGGACAAGCTATTTATGTCCTCCTCTGTAAAGAGCAACACAAAAAACTTATTCAAGGTCTCCACAATATCCTTATCATCCACCATTAAACCACCCCCCTCATCCTCCAAGGGTCCAACATTAACTCTGGCCATCCTCCTATTCTTTACATATTTATAAAAACTTTTACTACCCTTTTTGATATTTTGAGCTAGTTTAGCCTCATATTCTATCTTTCCTTTTTTAATCACTTCTTTGCTGTTGTTTAAAACTTTCCCAATCCTCCGATCGCCCATTATCTTTAGCCGTTCTGAACGCCTCAGCTTTTGATTTAATACTCTCTTTAATTTCCCTGGAGAACCACGGTTGATTTTCCCTTCTCCTACAGTCCTCCTTCACCATCGGAATATATTTTTGCTGAGTACCAAAAAAGATCTCTTTAAAAATCCTCCACTTTTCCTCAGCCGTCCTACCAACCAACGTACTCCTCCAATCCACAGTCGACAATTCCTCTCTCATCCTATCATAGTCCCCTCTGTTCAAACATAGTACGCAGGTCCAGGATGCTACCACCTTATCCTCTATCTGCATCATAAATTCCTCTAGGAGCGAGTGAGGGATCACTCGCCCCTAGAGGATCCCTCACATGAATATCCCTAATTCTACCTGCCTTATTACATAGTACCAGATCCAAGGTGGCACGGTCTCTTGTTGGTTCTGTAAGATACTGTTCAAGGAACCCATCCCAACAGCATTCTAAAAACTCTTCCTCCAGCCCACTGTGTCCGACTTGTGTCGCCCAGTCAATATGCAGATTGAAATCTCCCATTACTAATGCCGTTCCGTTTCTGCACGCGTCTCCTATTTGTTTGTTTATAGCCCACTCCACTTCAAAATTGTTATTTGAGGGCCTATAGACCACAAATTTGGCCTGATGTGTCATTGCAAGAGCAATAAATCTTATACCACTTCCCTACCTTTTTCCCAAAGCCAAATATTTCCTCTTCAGATAATGATCCAATTCTCTTTTCAAAGCCATGATTGAATCTGTCTCCAGCACACCCAGTGCATTCTGCATGATTGCTGTGTGCAAGTTTTTCTTTCTGTTGCTTCTTTGGCCAGTCACCTAAAATTAGTGTCCTCTGGTTCTCAATTCTTCCACCAATGGGAACAGTTTCTCCCCATCTCCTCTAAACAAGCCCTTCGTGATTATGAATGCCTCAATCAAATCTTCTTTTAACTTTCTCTGAGACAGACAGTTCCCATCTTCTCCAGTCTCTCCACATCACTGAAGTTCCTCATGCCCAAAGACATTTTTGTGAATCTTTTCTTTGTCCTCACTAATGCCTTTGCATCCTTCCTAAAGTGTGGTGTCTAGAACAGGATACAATACTCCAATTGAGGCTGAACCATTGTTTTACACTGGTTTATCCCATCTTCCTTGCCTTTGTGGAATATATCCAATCAGATCTGTAACATTTTATTTCCAAAGCTTCTTAAAACATGTTTCCTGTGCAGGATAATCTGGTTATGTGTAAACAGGATCTGATTAGAAGCTCACCTTTCATAGGGTTTCCCCTTACCTTGAACTCATCCCACTCAGTGCAGATGACAATGGCGTGGGCTCCATCACAGGCTTCATACGCATCATTACAGATAGTGACCAAGCAAGGCACTGTGTTGGGAAAAGGTTGATCATAGTTATTGTAGCTATATCTTTACTGCTAGCTTAAATTTATATGGCCACTTCTCCACATTTCTATTCATTGCTTGAATTGTTAGTTTTAGAGTTTATTAAGAGAGCTAAAATGTTTGATATGAGCAAATTTAATGAAGTTTAGCTACATGCTTGAGCATGGTGATGATACAAGGTGTAGACTGGAAATGACTGAAAACTTCATATTTTCTGATAAATAATTAATGTCTGATACAGGAAAGCATGAAACAATCCAACATATCAAATGTGAAAACAAATTGATAACAGGTCGGGCTGGAGATTATTCTCTTATTTTAAGCAGGTAAACAACATCAGTAAAGCTAGGAATTTTGTAAAAGTGCATTAACAAAGTTGTTTAAAAATAATGAAATAATTTTCATCTTGCATCAATTTAAATTCACCTGTCACAAAGGAAGCACTTTTGAACTGCAATGTTTTCAGTTCAATGCAAAACTGTTTGCGTTAAATGAAATTCTACCCTCCTCCATCATCTGTGCCATTGAATGAAGATGTGTAAAGGACAAGCAATCATCCTCCACTCAGTTTTCTTTTGTAGTTACCACTGGCGAAACTTGATATGTTGGTTTTGCTTCTAGGAAACAGCCATGTTATCATTGTTTCTTCAGAGGTTCTGCTTATTTCCTGCTAAAGCTATTGTAGAAGGTAAAAAACATCTCTGATGAAATTCAGAGCAGGAACATGGAGATTTTTAGATGGTGTTTAATATGGTGCTGAACATCTGGATTGCTCCAAGTGCCACAAGCTAGTGAATATAGAATCCGTGGCTACGCAAGTGGTGCAGGAGAAAGAGCTTTAGATTCCTGGGACATTGGAACCAATTTTGGAGGATATGGACACAGTCCTGACAGGTTGCGCCTCCACAAAGCCAGGATCAATGTCCTTGTGGGGTGGTTTGCTGGTGCTGTTGCAGGAATTTAAATAAATTTGTTGGGGGTATGGAACCAAGATGTACCCATCAGAAAGGAGAAAAATGCTTCAAAATGGACTGGGAGAGCAGGCTAGCACTAAGAAATAAGAAATAAGTTACTAAGAAATAGTAACATTTTAGATGGGGTAATGGAATTGGAACATAGGAAATAGGAGCAAGAGTAGGCCATTCAGGCCCTCGTGCTGCTCTGCCTTTTAGTTAGATCATGGTTGATCTCCATTTTCCCAAACTATCCTCAAATCCTTTGATGTCTCTACCTTCTAGAAATTAATTAATCTCAGTCTTAATGCACTCAATGACTAAGCTTCCACAAACTATGGGATCAAGAATTCCAAAGATTAATCACACTCTGAGTGAAGAAATGCTTTTTAGCCTTAAATGGCTTTCCCCTTGTATTGAGATTGTACCTCCTGGTCCTGGAGACCCCAGCCAATGGAAACATCCTTCTGGCTTCTACCTTGTCAAGCCCTGTAAGAATTTTGTATGTTTCAGTGAGATTACCTCTCACTCTTCTAAACGCTATAGAATACATCCTCGTCTCATCTTAGGCTAATCCAGCCATCTCAGGAATCAGTCAGTGGAACAAAAGATCACCAATCTCTATGTAAAGTATAAACCTCCTTTGACCTGGCTCTAAAAAGGGCAGGATTGAGTCTTAAATATTCCTTCTAACAAACGGTTCAGGAAACATAGGGAAGATATGAACGTAGGAAAAGGAGAATATTACAGTGCTGAAGAGAGGATGTCCTGGAGGTATCAACTACAGAATCTGTATTGTTAGAGTTAAGAATCAATAAACGTGCCTTAATTTTACCTTACCAGAGTGCTTCTCTGAAGGCCATCAACTAATGGGAGAAATATAGAAGAACAAAATATACAAGCAAATTACAGAGGTTGAGAACCACAAAGCAATGATAATGGCCCAATTCAATAATCATAAGCTAAGCAATTTAGAAGGACAAGGGGAGCAAATACATGCAAACATGGCCGCTTGTAAATTCCCCTCCAAGTCACTCAACACCCTGACTTGGAGATATAATGCCATTCACTCTCTGTCACTGGTTCAAAATTCAGAAACTCCCTCCCTAACAGCATTGTAGACGTACTACACTGTATGGACTGCAGTGGTTCAAGGAGATAGTTCGCCACCTTTTCAACAGCAATTAGGGATGGGCAATAAATGCTGGCCTAGCCAGCAATGTCCACATCCCGTAAATTAATTTAAGGCTTTTTTTAAGTAACAAAAAGTTGGATAATAGTAATGCAAAGGAAGAGATGGCAAAGAGTTTCTACATTGTTTCAGGAGAATTTTTTTTTTAAATCGGTACATTTCTGGCCCAACAAGCCATTGGTGGATTTGGTTCTGGGAAGTGAGGTGAGTCAAGTGGATCAAGTGTCAGAAGAAGAGAGGAGCCAGTTTTAAATTAGTGGTTTAAATTATTTATGGAATAGGACAAGGAGTTAACAAGAGTGAAAGTATTTAATTGAAGCAGGGCCAATTTTGAAGGATGGTCTATGGATCTGTTGCAGGTAAATTAGAATCAAACGTTGACTGACAAAACTGTAATTGAACAATTGGTTGCATTTAAACAGTAGATGGTTCAGGTACAGGTAAGGTAGATACCTTTTGATGAAATCAGGCAATCAAAGCCAGAGCTTCCTAGATGACTGAAGAGATAAAGTAAGATGAAGCAGAGAAAGGATGTGTACAGCAGGTATCAAATTGGTATTACAAATAAGAACCAAGCTGAATTTTGGACTTTCAGAGCAGAAGTGAAAAAGGGAAATAATAAAGTAAAGAGACAGTACGGGAGCGTATAAGAAGAAACTGGTAGAACACAAGAAGGGAATGCGAAAGTCTTCTATAATATTTAAAAAGTACAAGGATAGTAAATAAGGGATAGGGCCAATTAGGGACTTGGGCATGACTGAGCTTAAATTAGTACTTTGCATCTGTCTTTACCAAGGAAGTAGATGCAACCAAAGTCATAACAGAAGTGGAGATAGTTGAGATACTGGATAGACTGAAACTTGATAAGAGAGGTATAGAAAGGCTGGCTAAACTTATGGATACGTCATCAGAACAGATGAAGAGACAGCTTCTGCCTGCCCCCGAGTGATGCCCATTTTGGTTCTCAATTTATACAGAAAACTGAACTTAGGAGTATGGAAAATGCAGCTTCTTTTAAATAAAAAAAAAATCATTTGAATCTCAATAGTATATACAAACAGAAAAGTGGAGAAAGAAAAGAAAATTTTTTTGTCTTTTATACCTTCATCAGAAGTATCCAGAGGGATATTGGGATGTGACAGATCCTTGACAATCTGCTCTTTAGGAACTTTGGGATCATAGATGTGAAGACTTGCACCTTCATCCAGTAGGTATTTGCTGATGTAAATACTGGAAGACTCTCTAAAATAAAACAAAATGACACAATTAGCAACTTAAAATTCTGCAGAATAAAAATGAATACATTTAAATTAAATTAAAGCAGTTAAAGGGAATTTTCACTAGGGTCGAGTTGTAGAAAGTTCAATCAATTGTTCTGAATCTCCAATTTAATAAGTAATATGCTTTAGAAGATAACTTACGTTAGGGTTAGGGTATGTTAAATATAGATACTTACATACCTAACTAAAAAACTGATAATCAAAGCTGAGCTAATTACTGTCCAAAGAGTACTCTAAGTGTATTTAATAACATCAGCGTTAGAAGCGAGAAAACTTAAACAATGGATCAGATTCTGTGAACGTTTGTTAGGGACATGAGATTTACAGTTATTTCAATAAGTTATCTAAATTATTCATGTAGTTGGCAGATCAAAGAAGTGAAAAACACCTTTCTAACCAAGAGAATTTGTTGGTTGTCCCAACAGATCTGGAAAGAGGGCCGTTAACTCAATTATTGATATAGGTCACAGAATCAAAAGGTTGTTTTGAACTTGAAAGATAATTGGTTTAAATTGCTGTTTGGCACATTTAAGATATGCCATATTGCGATGGAGATATGTTGCAGATATCAATCCTTTTGTGTAGGAGCGCATGTATGTGTTTTCTCACAAACACAAGCAAAGAGAAAACTACTAGCAGGGACAAAGGCTGGAACAAGGCAGTTTGTTATCTGTCAAAGCCAGAAGAAAGACAATATGGGCCATTAGGATTCAGGGACAGTTTGGACCTGGAGTCAGGAATTGTAAGAGGGGCCCATGTTTCCGAATGAAAAATCCAAGTGCACGAGGAATTGAAATTGTCGGATTTGCCTGGTAAGGCCAGTAGAAGAGATCAGTAGTGGAATCCTCACAGAGAGAAAATAATCTCTGGACGTCTAAGGTGCCAGACTATGAAACTGAAGAGAATTAAAGTTAATTCCTAAGAGCTGTGGCACACCTGGTTTTGGAGAAGTGAAAGAACCCTCAAGATTGTGAAACAAAATCCTTGTTTGAAACCAAAAAGAAACAAAGCAGAAGATATTTTTAGTTTAAATATTAAGAGTTAATGAAATACAGTACTAAATTTATTTAATTTTGTTCAGAAAAAGATTTTTTTCAAAAACTAATAGCATAATTTCTTTCAATTAGTAACCATGTGTTCATAGTTTGCCTCAAATTCAGGAACATTGGAGGCACTTTGCAGGATTTTGAATCCGCAGACTAAGACAGGTCTGCTGCAGTTTGCTAAAGATTAAGTGAGCAAGGTTTTACAGTGGCTTTTACTTTATTTATTGAAAAGATGAAACGGTCTTGTCAATTGTTGAAGCTTTTCTTGAGGGGGAAGATTTATTCCTGAAGGTTTTACTACAATTAATAAAGGTTAATTTAAAAGCAATAGCAGAAAGTCTTGAAATAGAGTTAAAAGTAGTTGTTACACAAACGTATGTAGTTGAGATATTGGCAACTTATTGGAGAAAAACTTGTGGAGGAAAAGCCAATATAGAGTCAGCACAGCTTGAGTTAGCTAGAGTTCAGTTGCAAATGACGCAACTTGAATTAAAATTCCAGAAGGGAGAAAGGAGTGAAAAAGAAATAAAAATCTTGGACTCAAAAGGAAAGAAAAGAAAGAAATATTAAGAAGCTCAAATTAGAAAGGGAAGGAAAGAAAGAGCGAAAGAAATAGAAATATGGAAGTTTTGAACTTGCATTCCAAAGAGAAACAATTGAAAGGGATAAGGGAAACCACGGAGAGCTTCAAAGGGACAAATTAAGGCACTCTGCAAGGCAGAGAGAAAGATTTTGTTTGCCTCCAGGTTTTGATTTCAGAAGAAAAAATTTGTCTTGTTCCCTAATTTAGTGAGGAAGGGGTTGAAAGGTATTTTATCTCCTTTGAAAAAATTGCTACTCAGCAGCTTGGCCATAATAGAAGTGGGCCATTCATTTATAAAGTATATACCTTGGAATCATAGAATCCTACAGTGCAGAAGGAGGCAATTCGGCCCAGCAGGTCTGCACCAACTACAATCCCATCCAGGTCCTAGCCCCAAAACCTCATGTTTTGGGAGGAGGAGACAGCGGGTAGTAGTGGAAGGCTCTTTTTCCAATTGGAGGTCAGTCACTAGTGGTGTGCCACAGGGCTCAGTACTAGGACCTCTTCTATTTGTGATTTATACAAATGACTTGGAAGAGGGGGTAGGTGGTCTGATCAGCAAATTTGTTGATGACACTAAGATGCTTGGATTGGCGGGTACTGAGGAGCAATGCCAGGCAATACAACAGGACATAGATAGGCTGGTAGACTGGGCAGATAGATGGCAAATGGAATTTAATCCGGATAAATGCGAGGTGATGCATTTTGGCCGGAATAATGTAGAGGGGAATTATAGGATAAAAGGTAAAACTATCTGGAGTATAGAGACGCAGAGAGACCTGAGGGTGCAGGTTCACAAGTCTCTGAAGGTGTCAGTACAGGTGGAGAAAGTGATAAAGAAAGCGCATGGTATGTTAGCCTTCATAGGAAGGGGTATAGAATACAAAAGTAGGAGTCTGATGTTACAAGTGTATAGAACGTTGGTTAGGCCTCACTTGGAGTACTGCGTCCAGTTCTGGTCGCCGTACTACCAGAAGGATGTGGAGTCCCTGGAGAGAGTGCAGAGGAGATTTACCAGGATGCTGCCTGGTATGGAAGGGCTGTCTTATGAGGAAAGATTGAACACATTGGGGTTGTTTTCCCTTGAAAGACGTCGGCTGAGAGGGGATCTAATAGAGGTATATAAGATTATAAGGGGTATAGATAGAGTAAAAGGTGGTAAGCTTTTTCCACCATTAGAAGTGGTAGAACGAGGGGTATTGGCCTTAGGGTGAGGGGGGGCTATGTATAAGACGAATATTAGAGGGCAGTTTTTCACACAAAGGGTAGTGGGGGTGTGGAATGCACTGCCGAGTAAGGTGGTGGGAGCAGGCACGCTAGAGTTGTTTAAGGGTCTCTTGGACAGCCACATGAGCAGTCTGCAGATAGAGGGATATAGGAGGACTGTTTAAATACTTTATTTGTTTCCACAGGCTATTCGGTCCACCTTGTTGACCAACAAAGCGCATGCATTCGGCAGGTCGTGCGAGGGCTGCTCTTGGATGTTACTTCAGGAGTGGCCTAGTGCTTCATATCGTTAGTGTATGCTTAAACTGGACCATCAGATGGGCAACATGACAGCTCAGAGACTATCGCTGTTGCTGTGCAGACACATGGATTTGGGCCTGTGTCTGCGGGAGTTTGCGCGTTCTCCCCGTGGTTGCGTGGGTTTTCTCCGGGTGCTCCGGTTTCCTCCCACATCCAAAAATGTGCTCTTAGGCTGATTGGGTAACAAATTGTCCCTATATTGGTCTCTATATGTCATTAAGACGTTAGGATGGTGGCGCGGGCTCGTTGGGCCGAAGGGCCTGTTTCCCGTGCTGTGTTGTTCTTTGTTCTTTGTTTTTACCCTAGCTAATCCCCCTGACACTGAGGGTCAATTTAGCATTTCCATTTAACGTAACCTGTACATCTTTGGACTGTCTGAGGAAACCAGAGTGCCCAGCACAACCTACATGGACATGGGGAGAGTAGTCCTTTTCTCTTTCAATTGTTTCTCTTTGGAGTTCAAGTTCAAATTTCCATATTCTATTTCTCTCGCTCTTTCTTTCCCTCCCTTTCTAATTTAAGCTTTTTAATATCCCTTTCTTTTCTTCCTCTTTTGAGTTCAAGATTTTCCATTTCTTTTTCTCTCCTTTTTCCTTTCTGGAATTTTAATTCAAGTTGCATCATTTGTAACTGAACCCTAGCTAGCTCAAGCTGTGCTCTCTATATGTCGGCCTTTTCCTCCACAAGTCTTCCTCCAATAAGTTGTCAATATCTCAACTACATATGTTTGCAGACTCCACACAGACAATGACACAAGCCAGGAATCGAATCCAGGTCCATGGCGCTGTGAGACAACAGTGCCAACCACTGTGCCATCATGCTGCCCTTAAAATATGAGTCAAAGGCTCTGATGACATCCTCTTAAGAGCTGTGTCCTTGTTCATCCTCTTGTCTGGTCACGTAAATAATAGGAAAAGTATTGGATGTCTATTCAAGTCTTATGCATGAAGAGTCTTCTGATTATGAAATGGCTAAGACTGTGGTGCTTAATGCACGAGTGGATTCCAGAAGCTCATAGGTTAAATTTTTGAACTTTGAGGAAAAGACAGACTCAAATATTTATGGAATTTACTAGGAGAAAGAAATGATAGCTCAGTCAATGAAGGCTTTTAAAAATGTGAAAGAAATGTTATTAAATGGAAGAATTTAAAAATAGTATTCTAGAGGGATCATGGGCCACAGAGCTTCTCCCCCATTTCCAGGCCTCTTCTCCCCACTTCATCCTTCTCACATTCTTTGGGTGTTCAGAATTGGGAACGATAGTCACAGTGAGATTGAACTGTTTCATATAGGTTGAGCAAAGCTTCTTTGCTTTTTGGAGTTTATGCCTCTATTTACAAGGCTGATTAGCAAACTAATATATCTGTACAATACACTTTATAACCATTGCCTTAACAGAACAATTGCATACAAACTAGTCATCCAAATTACCTAACCAGTGCTGTTTCTTTAAACCTGATCCTTTGAATCTTCCAGACAGCAACAACCAAAAGGCTTGAACTTCACAACCACCATAAATATCAATCCCTCTTTGATGTGATAAGAGAATATTTTGAATTAACAGTGTAATATTTTGTTGGCATGTGACACCTAGTTCTACTTCCAAGTTTAATGATGACAAAATCTTGAAGTAAATTAGCACATATCAGTTCACCTACAATAACGTGTTATTTCTTTCCACACTAATTGTTTCTAGTTCAATTATCTAACTCATTTCAAAATAATTAGATTTGAACTGCCCATATTCTCACTATTTCGAAACAAAAATAAATTGCCTCGCAATTGTGTGGCCCTGGGTTAGGACCTTCCTGACTGGTTTTTTAATGATTTGGCATGAGTGTGAGTCAATGTGACAGATTGTGAGTGTGATTTCTGAGACTGGGGGATAAGTGTGACACATACTCACACACCCCCTCCTCCTCCTCCCTTCTAAAAACCTATCCACAAACTAGGCCAAAACAGTTGCTAAGAACAATCCATGTATATCACACATATATAGCAAAGGTATTTGTCCTAATGGTCAAAACACAGAAAATGTTTTTATCAATTATATAGAAAGCTAGTCATTAAGAATCATAAAGACCTACTGAATAAATTAATAATGCAGGGATTATTAATATGATTTAAGGTCCATAGAAACATACAAACTAGGAGCAGAAATAGACCATTTAGCTCCTTAAGCCTGTTTCCTACTGCCCCATTTATCCTAACTCTCATTTTCCTATTTGTTGGCCAATCTTTTATCCAAACTAGTATATCATCCCTAACACCTGAACTTTTGTGTTGTTATCTTTTATGTAGTACCTTATTAAATGCGTTTTGGAAATCCAAATACACTACATCTACTGGTTCTCTTTTATCCACCCTCCTTGTTATATCCTCAAAGATGCTCAAAAGGATGTTGACTCTGCCTGATAGTATTTTGATTTTTCCAACTATCCTACTAAAATTTCCTTAATATAAATTTTAGCATTTTCTAATCGCTAACTGGTGTGTAGTTAGTTCCCTGCTTTCTTTCTCCCTCCTTTCTTGAGCAAAAACCACCAGTTGCATGGACATTCTTCAGTTCTACAACTGATTCCATAAGGTGCTCAGAATTAAATGTTCTTTTTATTAGACTTTGCCACATTGACTTCAGTTAAAGACAGAAATTCCTACTTAGTGGATACTATTTTGAGAATACAGTTGAAATATTTTACCACAGAAAATGTCATAAGAATTGTTTTCAGCATTACAGCACGATACATACAGCTATATATTATCACAGAAAAACTGAAGCACATCATAATTATAAAATTACCGGGTGTCTCCAGTGTCTTTTTTGAAAGCAAATCCTAAAAGAGCTATCTTTTTGCCTGTCACAGTATTGAAGAGGCAGCCAATAATGCGGGAAGCAAATCTCCTCCGCTGATATTCATTCATGTCAATCACCTAAAAGAAATCAAACTTTAAATGATAGAATGATCTAAGTATGATCTAGAAAAATATATCAGACATTCTTTCAGTGCTTTTGTTTTTATTTTTCAGGTGAATATTAGTTAATTAATACAACTTAACACAAAGCAACCAAGAAAAGATTTCATAAAATAAAATCCATTGATGCAGTGACATTAATTCAGTTTCTTTCATTTTACATTACATACAGCCACCTGCTGAATGTTTCCCTGAGCACAGTGAAGTCTGTACATCTTGCAGAATTAACCATGGAAAAAATTAATATGTAGCTGGTAGTTTCTCTAATCAAGAAAGGAGGGAGACAAAAGCAGGAAACTAACTATCAACTGACATCTGTCATTGGAATAATGCTAGAATCCATTACTAAATAAGTAATAGCAGGACATTTAGAAAACCACAGTACAATTGGGCAGAATCATCAAGGATACCTATTCTAATAAACAGGTGCTGACACTGTCCACTATGAATTTATTGAACTGAAATTAATGAAGAAATCAAAATCCTGAATAAGATATTTTGTTCATTGAATAATTTGTCAGTTGAAATTGTTGTTCATATCAAAAATAATTGCTGAGTGCCAAGTTCAGGATATAATTTCTGTGATGTATCTCAAGAATTTACCTGCTGCCAGTATTGTGCCACTTCAGGTAGGTTCAATGCTTCACATAAATACACCAGGTTCAGAACGTCTTTCTGGAAACAGCTCCCTCCAAATCCTGAAACAGAATAAAGGCATTGCCTAATAAAGGCACCTTTAGGTTTTGTAAAAGAAATAAAGATGGATCTTATACTATAAGGGCCTCGCACATAAAGGATTAATGTGGGATTCAGTGCAATATCTCCCACAAAGTGATGTAAGAGAACACATGGCCTTCACGTTAGGATCAGACAGAGTTAAATGTAGAAGCAAATATGGAGACAGCTCCTAGCTTGGACCTTTACTGTACTAGAGTACATAATTTCAAGTAGTTAATAAATACTTACTGTTCAACTATCTAAAACTACTTGAAGACCTACTGAACTATGCTCAACATCTTATAACAAATCTCTGCATTATAAAAACAAATTACTAACCAATGCTGGCTTTGAGAAATTTGCTTCCAATTCGCTGATCCATGCCTATAGCACGAGCTACCTCCTCAACATCAGCACCAGTTGCTTCACATAGAGCACTGATGGAGTTAATACTGCTGATTCGCTGAGCAAGAAATGCATTAGCAGCCTAATAATAAAAGAAAATAAATAAATAAATATGCTGATGAATGGCCATTGCATTCTGCCAAGTTACCAGAGATGATGCTGAGACTATACATTGTCATGGACAGGTTGTATACAGTTCTCATTGATGAAGCTTACAGGCCATCTAGTTCTGGAAATCCTACAGAGAAAGGAGGCTGATACACTACATCAGAGAAAGGACCTACAAAGACTTTTATGTTCTGGCTCTTCCTAGCCAAAAAGGGACCTTACTGAAAAAAGGAAAGAAACAATTTGCATTATTTTGTGCCCTTCATGTCCTTGGGATGTTTCAAAGTACTTCAAAAACAATAAATTACTTTGGAGTGTGGCTAATATTTTACTGGCATGTGCCAATGTTTCACAACAGAAACACAAATTCATTTTAAAGTTCTATTAGAAGCATAATGCAAACATTCTCATAAATTCCATTACCGTATTTAGCAAAGAGTATTGTATATATCAAAAAAAACCCCAAAATACTTCTTCATTTCAAAGAATGACGGCACTGTGGCACAGTGATTAGCTCTGCTGCCTCACAGCGCCAGGAATCTGCTACATTCCCAGCATGGGTCACTGTCTATGTGGAGTTTGCACATTCTCCCTGTGTCTGTGTGGATTTCCTCTGGGTGCTCCGGTTTCCTCCACAGTCTATAGATGTGTGGGTTAGGTTGATTGGCCATAATAAATTGCCTCTTAGTGTCCTCAAATACTTGGTTAGAGTGATTAAAGTGGCAAATATGTGGGGTTATGGGGATAGAAACTGGGTGGGATTGTAGTCAGTATAGACTTGATGGACTGAATGGTCTCCTTCTACACTGTAGAAATTCTATTCTATGAAATGAACATTTAATTGAATGAAATGACTGCAAGCTCTAGTGTAAACATTGCCACTTTACGCAGCAGTGTGACTTATATGTCAGTACAAGTTATAAAGTTTTTACCAAAATGAAATTGTAAATGAATGAAATTATATTCAAAAGGAATGATGTACAACAACAGAAACAACTTGGATATATACAGTACTTTTAGCATAATACACTTCACTGGACTGTTATCAGACAAAATTAGAAAATAGCTTATCATAAAATCTAAAGCAACGTACCAATTTGGAAAGCTCTGAGGACCACGTGTTAGTCGTGATGATTTTGTCTTTTGGTACCCAATGCTCATACACAGCACAGAGTGCCTGAATTGCTTCCTGACCCTCTGGTGTTTCATCTCCGCCAATCAGCACTCGATCTGGGTTCTTCAGATCATTAATAGCCGTTCCTTCAGCCAGAAATTCTGGATTTGATAGCACCTACATTGTAAATATATCCTTGGTCAGGTTCATTGCGAAATATGAAAGTCAACTGGCCAAAAAGTAGATGCGAGAGTGAGGATTGACTATATCGCATATTTGCACTATTAATATGCTTAATGCAGACAGGAAATAGCCCACTACCGCTGATGTATACATTAGTTAATTTTATATTGTTATTCAGTATTAAATAGATTGCAAGCCTCCTCTGAATACAAATACGCGCAATGATTCTTGAGTTGCTTGAATTTACCTGTAGAAACAAGTTTGGCTTTTTGTTTGAATGGAATATTCTACGAATGCTCTCAGCTGCTCGGACAGGCACAGTGCTCTTCTCTGTAACTATTTTATGTCCATTTGAGACTGCCACTATTCTCCGGGCACAGGATTCAATGTATCTCAAATCTGCAGCTCGACCTTTACCCATTCCATACGTTTTAGTAGGCGTGTTCACCTATTCAACATAAGCAGAACATTCATGGTTAGGACTTTTCCTGTAAGCAAAAAAAAAAAATGAAAGTCATTTGTTGAGTACTTTTCAGTCAATGGGGTATTTTTCAAGTGTGGTCATTATTGTAATGTAGGAAATTCGGCAGTCAATTTGCACACAGCAAGCTCTCACTAACAGCAATGTGAAAACTGTCTAGATAATCTGTTTTCTTTGTTATGCTGATTAAGAGAGGTAAATATTGTCCAGGATATTGGAAATAAGTCTCCTGCACATCTTCAAATAGTGCGCTGGGATCTTTTTTATCCACTAGGGAGAGGTAGACATCTCATCTGAAAAATACTATTTCTGGAGTAGTACTCCCTCAGTATCATACTGAAGTGCCAGACTTGATATTGTGCTGAAGTCTTGGGGTTGCAAATGAGCTTGGACCTTTTGGCTCAGAAGCAAGACTGCGACCTGAGCTACAGTCAACTCAGATCTATGAAAGTCAAGATATGCATAATCTTTCAATCAATCCTAACCTAACTAAAATGTTTCTTTCCTGTTTCTGACATATTTTACTTCAGTGTTTTATTTGATAATATCTTGTAGGATTATTAGGTGCCACATCTCAGCTTAGAGTTTTTATTTATTGTCTTTGTTTACTGTTGAAAAGAGAGTCATATCATTAAAGCTTTTTGACAAATGCAATACCAAATTTCAAATGTTCTCAACAATTTATACCACTAAATAAAAGAATACTGATTAGTTTTCAAGTTGGCTTGTATTGGCTGATGCGTTGCCATGAAGAAAGCAAAGTGAAACTATAGATTACGCAAGCTCCCATGCTTCAAAAAACGTGCAAAGCATGAACCCATTCCCTTTGTTTGCAGAAAACGAATCTCTGTGTAAAAATGTACTTCTAACAATTTAGTGTATTTTCCAACAATTGAATACTCCCATCAGTCCTAAAATATGTCCTGCCTACCAAACAATTGAGCAACATGTGTATAAATTTCAGCGTAAGTCTAATGCCAGCCATATAGGCCAGCAACTGGCTGATCAAATCAGACCGTATGCTCCTTTGGTTGTTCATAACAGGCAGAGTACAGACCACACTCAACCAACCCAAGTTTACAAAATGCAAGACAAAACATGTACCGTTAGATGTAATTCTGTTACATCTGTTAGATGCACTTGCTGAACAATCCTGAGTACACTAATAACTACACTAACAATCAATTTAAGATAATCTATAAGATAATTAGTCAAGCTCATAACGTGACTCATTTACCTTTGCTATAAACAACATATGCAGGGATTTCATTCTCTGCAAGTTAAAGGGATATGTCCAAACCTTGGTCATTTTTGAATTAGGCAGGAATATGGAGAGCTAAAGTTCTCCATTACTTTCTCCATATTGGCTAATTAAAGCTGACTTGCAAAAAAAATCAGTATGCTTTTTACCTGTGGCCTAATACATTCTCCCAAAAGAATAATCAATTTCCCTTTTTATTCCTACTTTTTCATCAAATGGAGTAGTACAGTGACATAGTAGTTAGTACTACTCCCTCACAGCGCCAGAGAGCTGGGTTCAATTCCCGACCTGGGTTACTGTCTGTGTGACGTCCGTACATTCTCCCTGTGCCTGTGTGGGTTTCCTCTGGGTGCTCCAGTTTCCAACTACAGTCTGAAGGACGTGCTGGTTAGGTGCATTGTCCATGCTAAATTCTCCCTCCGCTTACCTGAACAGGCGCCAGAGTTTTTCCACGGTGTTAATGTAAACCTTCTTGTGACACTAATAAATAAACTAACAAATATATTGTACTCCTGCATCTATAGTTTTCCCATGTCCTAGCATTATAATGGTAATAGAATGTTTGATTGACAGTACCACTTCTTCCTTTTTTCATACTTTTTTCTCCTAAATATTTTTCAATAAAAATGCTCTGGTGCCAGTTCAATGCTAATCCAAGCCACATATCAAAAAATGTTTTTTATTACCTATCCACAGCAATTAATTTGGGCCTATTGTTCACCAACTTTATTCATAACTCTATTCAGTTTCAGATGTACAAATCAAAGCTGCTTATTTATTTGAATTGCCTCACCCTTTTAAATCCCTCAGCCTCCTGATCTGATTATGTGACTTTGCTGTTTTTCTTTTGTATCTTTCCTAACCTTATCTGCTTTTTTTTAATGCTTCCTCCATCCTGCCTTATCCCACAGCACTTGTTACTCCATCAATGAGGTCACCGAAGGCCAGTGATCCTGTACAAATCACTTATGGTCCAGATTTTATCTCAATACCCCAAGAATTTGAGCCCTTTATTCCTATATCAACTTTCCAGTCGTGTTCTTTGTGCTGAATATTGCAATGACACCAGGAGTATATTTGAGATTTCTACTCTTAAGGTCCTGCTCCTAAATTTCCTAATTCCTGCAGGATCTCAGTTTTACTCATTCCCAATGTCATTTGTTCCCAATGTGAAATATAACTTCTAGATATTCTTCTACAAAAGCATATATATCTTTTCCTTTGACATTTTCCCTGCAATTTTATGGCCTTATTTATGGCTGCTCTCATCTCTGTTGTTGCTATTGTCACTGGTATTCAGTACTTGAATATCCGTTTAACATGCAACACTCTCAGGGAGCCACTCTGTCCTGACAGATATTGTCTCAGTTTCCTTCGTCACTAAGTTGCTCCGCTGATCAGGTAGCTGCATCCTGGAGTATGCGTACCATCTTAGTGATTTAACACCTCAGATATAACTTAATGCCAAATGCATCTCAAGGATGTACTCCCCCCAAGGCTGATGCTAAACTCTACTGAGCTTGCACAATCCACTGATCTTTCACTGCTCAAGGTCTCTACTGAGGTGAGAAAGGAACAACAGTATGGACTTCCATTCACAAATGTGATCTAGTGAACCTGCTAAAATGCAAAAGTGTTGTGAATGGGTGGCTGAGAATAGAATATGGATGAGGAATGATTCCCTCCATGATTACATTGCCAGCTAGCACTCAGTGAAAGAGTTTACACATGAATTGACTGTACAATTGCAAGAAAAATTACGTTCAGGAAATCAGTGGAGGATATCGAGTGAAAAAGTTACCGAAATAAATATAAGGTCAGCTTCTCGAATGGCAGCATCGATGTCAGTCAGAAAAAAAAGATTCTTTCCTCTGCATGACTCTACCACTTCCTTCAAATCAGGCTGAAAAAAAAGAAAACTATAATTGTACACTAACAGAATGACAAACACACAAAAGAGTTGTCAATAAAATGGATAAATATTTCAGTGATGAACCTCATAAATTGGAAGGGTATTTGAATTCCAGGCCTCTATTCTTGCATGGTTAATGTCTACAACTGAGACACAAATCTCAGGACACATGTGAGCAATAATACTGCATGTTGGCCCGCCAACATATCCTGCACCAATGCAGCAGATCTTCTTAATTTCAAACATGATATCTATGGAAAAAGATAAATAGAGTCAGTGTATACATTAGATTTTTTGATTCTGTAATTAGAAATGCTTCTTGAATCAGGAATTTACCATTGCCTGCAGCGCAGATGTTAACTAACTTTCCCCCATAAGTTTTCTCCTCCTAATAGTACTATGGGTGTAGCTACACCATGTGGACTATTTCGGTTCAAAAAGACAGCTCAGGGACAACTAGAGATGCACAACAAAGGCTGGCTAAGCCATCAATGCCCACGTTCAAAGAAAAAAAGTTTAGAAAGGCCTCCCCTAACAGAACCAAAATGCAAGGAAAAGTACAGAGCTCTCTTGTCCAGTGAACATGAAGCACATTCATAAACAAAAACAGGGATATTTTCTTCTTTTTGTTGCTACAAGATACCAGGATGTATTTGTAAAATCAAGACAAGGTTATAACAAACTGCTCATCTGACAATGCTTAAGACATGAGGTGGGAATTTAATATAAACTCTCGTTCTTCTGAACTCAAATGGTATATGCCCAACCCATTCAACCTTTCTTCATAGGATAAGCCTGTCATTCCAAGGAGAAGAATGAACCTTCTCTGAACTGCTTCCAATGGAATTATATCTTTGTTTTCAAATGAGGAGGGCATGATGGTGGCATAGTGGTTAGCACTGCTGCCTCATAACGCCAGGGACCTGAGTTCAATTCCAGCCTTGGGTCACCATGTGGAGTTTACATGTTCTCCCTGTGTCTGCATGGGTTTCCTCTGGGTGGTCCACTTTCCTCCCACAGTCCAAAGATGGGTTAGGTTGATTGGGAATGTGCTAAATTGACCCTAGTGTGGGGGGATTAGCCTGGTAAATATATGGGATTACAGGACTAGGGCTTGGGTAGGATTGTGATCTGTGCAGATTTGATGGCCTGAATAGCCTCCTTCTGCACTGAAGGGATGCCATTCGGGATTTACGAAGGAGACCAAAACTGTGCACAGTATTCCAGATATGGTGTCACCAAGGCCCTGCACAACTGCAATTAAGCTTCCCTACTTTTATATTCTATTCCTCTTGCAATACATTCAAACAAACTTCCTAATCAATTGCTGATTATCTTTCACGGGAACTTTCCAAAGGAAACCAGACATACATTTGAAGAAGACTCATTTGCAGATTATGATATTATGGGTAGCTCCTCAGCATTCTGTGATGCAAGATTCAAATAATTCGTGTCTGGGCGTGCACCACCCTCATCTATCAAAAAAAATCCATGATAACGGGTTATAATCGTTAAACCCAAACTCTGCCAAAAAAACCTATGAATTTCGAAAGACTTTAAAGGAGTGAAAGGTATCATAATTGAAGGTGGGCGGTATACTAAATTTAAAAGCGGGGGGAATGGGTTTGTTTGTAAAAGCAGATCATATTTTTAATGTAGGAAAAAGAAACAAACTTTCCTCCACTTATTTCCTGCAGAGGGATTGCGTGCACAGAGAGGAGCGCAGCCTGCTCCACTCCAGCAGCGGCCCCGATCTATTTACTAAAGATTCAGTAAAACTTCTTCGTGCACAGAGAATCTTACGTGTGGAAATACCAGGTTTGGAAAGTTGAGATTAACTTTTGCACAGACAACGCTTACCTTCTGTCAATTTCAAGCAACTGGGGGGAACTTACAAGTTCCTTACTCTCCAGTTTCACTCTCTCCCGAATGCCTCTTCCGTGCTTTACGGCGCTTGGTTGACTTGACCTGCTGCCGCTGCTCTATGAGAAATAACTGAGCAATCTGTAAAGCTCAGCCCACCCTTCTGACGTATAAGGAGATGGGCAGGCGGTAGGCCTCCAAGTTCAAGCTTGAACTAAGGTGGTAAACTCTAGGATACGAATGCCGTTTCATAATGTTTTATGACCTTGAACTAACCCAGGTTGTAAGAATGGTGAACATTAGTTCAATATATGGACTATTTTCTTTTACTCAGGTGTAGCCTTAACCCCACCTCCAATGCTGGAGAATATTCTTTCCAGCGATTCTATTAGTCTTTAGCGTTTTTCTAGCCAAAGATATTAAAGGATAAGGAATCAAGATAGGAAAATGGAATTAGGATACAGATTAGCCAAGATCTCAGTGAATAGTGGCTTGAGGGCTGAGTGGCCTATTCCTGTTCATCTATCTTGCCATAAAAATCCTTGAAAAAGTTACACCTTGTTGAATGATGTATTAAGTTCGTAGCTATTATTAAGTAGCCTCACTGGCTCTGAAAAGCTCACTTTATTTTGGGGAATTTCATAAAATACTTCTTAAATTATCCATTTTTTAAAGTTATTATTTCAGCTTGTTCCCAAAACCTCCACATACAGGCCCCATTCCCAGACAATTATTTCAGTCCCTATGCTATATTTAATTAAAAGTGAAAGTTTCAGTGCACTTTATTTTATGGTTTGCTCTCCATAAGAACATTTGGTGCTTATTCTGGTTAATGACCACTGCTGCTGGATGTTGGCAATCCCTCTGATTTGGTGCCAGATTGAATCATATTAGAAATGGGGAAATTTATGCCACAGGGATCAATAGATTTTTATATGCGTCCTTCTTCAAGGTTAGCAGTGCCTGTGGCTTTGCAAGAGACCATTATACCCAAGACACAAAACAGGATTTTTCAGTTCCACTGTGACACACTGGCTCACCGGCTCACCATTGGCAGGATCTTTCAGTCCTGCTGATGTCTACTGCATTTTGTGTGGCTCACCCATGCTGCCATTGGAGAACCTGCCACAAAGGGTGTCTTTGACAGGACCAGCTGTGGGAAGCACCAGAAAATCCTGCCCAGATGACAGCATATTCCCATTTTTAAGTTGTGTTTTTTTCACCATATTGATATGCTCATACCTGGAACTCTGGAAGCAGCCCCATGTATTGTTCAGGTGATTTTCTAGTAAGAAGTCTCACACCATTAAAGTCCAATAGGTTTATTTGATATCAGGTGAAGGAACAGCACTCCAAAAGTTTGTGATACTAAATAAGCCTGTTGGACTTTAACCTGGTGTTGTGAGACTTCTTACTGTGCCCATCCAACGCCAGCATCTCCACATCATGGTATATTTTTCTAGACATGTTCTGGACAGGCGTGTTTTGCCCCTCTGGTACCATAGAGAATTGTAAGTTAGATGAAAGGTTCCGTTCTAGTCTTCATCTGCATCCCATTAGTGAGATGCAAACCAGTTTCAAGTTGATCTCACAGGAAATTCACATCAGCATAAAACTGATTTTTAGACTCCTAGCAAATTTCTTTCCTACTTGAACCTTGAACCCTTGAACAGAGAATTCTGCCCATAGTCTTGGTCGGTTGAAACAAAAACTAGAGGATACTAATGTCAATCTATATTGAATTCTATAATTGCTTAAATCTTAATGTCATACTAGTGACAGTCACACTAATTTGGCCAAAAGAATTATAATTAAAATTACAGTGTGTTAAGATGGTTAACCTCCACAATTTTTGAAGTCAGAACTATGATGATTCATTTGAATGGAAAAAAATTGCTGAAATTCTATTGGAAAGAATGAATAGACACAAGTACTTAAATATTAGCTTAATAGTCATTACCAATAGGATGTTTGTGCTATATACTTATGAAATGCATTAAATGGTTTATTTCAAACAGTTCCTTCTTTTGCCATTCACTGCAAACAAAAATAAAACAAACTTCATTCTCTCTTTCTAACCGTTTAATATTGAACAAAAAGTGCATAGTAAAAGCCATCTCTTCCCATAATAAATTTTGAAGTCTTTAAAAGCCTTGAATAGCATTAATTACAGTACATTAGCAGAAATCAAGGGTCAAGCAATCATTTCACGTAAATCTTTAACATGACTATGACCTTTTGGCATGTTTAGAAATCTAATTTACATCATTTCAGCAAGAATAGTTCCTTCTGTAAGATCTGATAGCAATAAGATGCAATATTAGTTGTATTACTACAGTGTCCAACTTTCAATTTAGGACAAGTTCCCCCTTTTCCCATGCTTGGCCTCCACATCTTGTGTGGTTTAGAAAGTGGACAGTCAATTCTCCTGCTCCTGTTCCAAAACTAGGTATTATGAAAAGAGTAAGAGTGGCTTGTCTTCTAATTTTTACTTTCCTTGTGTAATAGCACCTAACTTGCACTTGGTTTCTGACTCCTATACCTATGTCGGAAAAATCAGAAGATACTCTGCAACCTGAATGCACTTTTTTTTGCTTTATAAAAATTAGTACATATATTATGCTATTTGGGTGCAATGACATAACTACCTTTCACATGTTATCACCTAGTAGTTCCAGTCCAACAAAGATTTCTAGGTAGCATATGGAGGTAGATGAAAGGGAGTCAGTCACAGACCTGAACCATGGAATGCATCAGAGATCAGTGGGATTAGTTGAATTTACAGCATCTTCCAGTAAATTAAGAGTTACAATAAAAACTAAAACCAAAATGAGATATTAGAAACAAAACTTCCTGGAAGTACAATGGCAATATAATTCTCTATATTAAACAAAACTGAAGTTTTGCTCCTTTGAGTAAAATGAGACAAATATTTGTCCATTAAATTTATAGAAAATATTAAAATTACAGATTTGTTTGATAACTGTATGTCATTTTAACAAATGGATTAAAAACCTTTACAAAAGAATGAATTATTTCCCCAGCACAAACTTAGATTGCACAATTGTGATTTATAAGTGCCTTTGGAACAAGGGAATGATGAGGCTTCAGATGAAGTTTGTTAGTTGAAGAGCAGATCCTTAAAGAAGTATCTTTAAAAAAAATTCAACTCCAAATATTTATCAGAACATGAAGCAATATTAATTTGGTGCGTTCAGTGGCATTGGTTGAATTCAGGGGACAAAACAAAAAAGTATAAATGGTTAGCATAGCATTTTCTTAGACAGTGACAAGATTTTGTCATCCTTGTAGTCTGGCTTCCACTTCCATATTGGTAAATTAGGAAATACATTTGATTTGTACATTATAATAAATGGAAACCAAGCATGACATTGAGAAATCAAAGTAGAAATCACATCTGCATTTAAATTCTTCCACTGAAACCATTGTGGATTACAATTTCATTTCAGGAAGATTCAAAAAAGTGTAAATTAATTGCTTAATTTCATAATTTTCTTCAACTGGAAAACTTGATCCTCAACCAAGATACAGGTTTCTTTCTGGTCAAAAGTTAGTGAATCCTCACCCACCCTATATAAAA
This sequence comes from Sphyrna mokarran, assembly GCA_024679065.1. Taxonomy (NCBI): domain Eukaryota; kingdom Metazoa; phylum Chordata; class Chondrichthyes; order Carcharhiniformes; family Carcharhinidae; genus Sphyrna; species Sphyrna mokarran. The sequence goes on along the minus strand of JAGIQG010000001.1, from coordinate 87,442,841 downwards.
AGAAGTCACTGCACCATGGATACAATGCTCGCTCTTAGGCAAGACATGAATTTTGCCTTTGATCCAGAATCTACTGCATTACCAAATTACATGTTTAAAATACTAAATGGATTTGAATTGCTGTAACGTAAACAGGAGGCCCACTATTAGAGGATTTTAAAATGCTGAAGGTACCCAATTATTACATGGAATTAATGATTGATTGTAAGCCCAGTATTGGCTGTGGATTATATCATTTATTGATTGTGAATCCAAATTTTCTTCAGAAAGGTTTACACTACACTTTTTGCCAATGTACTTCCGCACACATATCTCATCTTTTGTATCTTATTCATATAATACATAAAATAGTTGAGTTTTTCTGAATTTGTTGGGCCTTCAAACTGAGGAAGCAATAAATGATGTTGCATTTTTTTCCTCACATACGGCAATGTTATTATTAAATCAGCATCATTCTACACATCAATTGAACAATGGTAATTTCAACATCAGACATTTTAGTTTTTCCTCAATTTTATCCTCTTTCATTCACCCTCTGTTCCATCCCTGGGACATGTTCGTCTGGTTCGAATTACCCTCGAGTACACTGTCCAAATATTCATTAAGCACTGTTGAGTATTTTTACTAGCTGTTCAACCACCTGGAGCATTACAACTGAGTTCATTATCCTGACCCAATGCCAGAACTCATGAAGTTCATTTAACAACTGCAAAGTATAGACTTGCTTTTTCCTTAAAAAAAAGGATGCCATCCAATTGTTTCCACTCCCCTGCCAAAATCAATTATTGTGGATCATACCATGGACTTAACCTTGCACTTTGCTGCTCAGTATAGCTCAGATGTAGAGGCCATTTTAGAGCCATCAATATCACTGCCTATCAGAGGTGGTAGCCATATTGGTCATATTTTAAACTTGTGTATGAAATATTCAAATGTAAAAAAATTAGAGGAATCATGAACAGAAAGTAGGGAGAACCATGTTAATTAAGGCAATGGAACACATACAGTCTAACAAACTCCAGGCTGAAACTAAATTCAAGGACAAGTTTATTTTCTACCCATTTCCTGGGTCTAATGAGGCTGCACTACACTATCTGATAGGAATTCATGAGAGATTATTGGTCTCCTGATTCTCCCCAAGCACCTCCCACTCCTCCCTCACCCTTCCACCCACCTCCATGGGGAAACCCCAGTACCTCACAACAATAAGATTTAGATAACAGTCAAGTGAGAAATAGCAAACAAGTTAAGGATGTTACTGCTCCATACCCCATTGTATCTTGGTCTCAGACAGAAATGCCTTCAAAAGCAGCATTTCATATGTTCACAATTAAATAAATAATGAACAAAGACATTTTAACATCGAACTCAGGCAGTACTTCCTTCAATGAGAGATTTAAAAAAATAAAATTACATCTAAAAGATACTGGCAACAATCTTTTCATGCAACAGAATCATCGTGACTGTAATCACTTGAATCTGGTGTACGATCAGTTTACAGGGCTTAGCCAACATGCTATCATAATATATTAACGATCTTACGGTAGTGGAGTAGAATTGAAATGAGCCACTTTATCTTTCAATTGAATATTACAGATTGGCAGCAAATATAGAACAATATTGGCACTGGAATTGGACACAAGCATATAATGCATCCTAATGATTGAAGGATACTAATACATATTAAAAGGTAAATACACTTGTAACATATGTTGGCACCAGGATAAATTATACTGATCTCAGGATACCAGAATATTTAAATGAAGCATACTAATGAAACTAAGAAGGAATTTGGAACATACTGCATAGAAAACAAAAACAATAAAACTTTTGAAATATAACTGTTATGAAAGGTTTACTGAATAGCTCCCACAAAAAAAACTGTGGATAAGATCAACTAGCATGAAAAATTAAGGAACAACCAAGATTCTGTTTTAATTAGCAAGGTTCACCCCCTTTTCTACTCTGCACCACCATCCGCCTCATTATCACCCAAAAATTGGCACAAGCAAAACGTAATATAAACCTCTTTAGGACAATGTACACTTAATTTGTTTCGTCCTGCTTGTATTACGTGATGGTCCAGTACCAGGTACAGTGACAGCTGTGACACCTATCCCACTGTCCCTGCACAATGCAAGGTAAAAATAAACTTGCAGTGTTTTTATCTGGGTGAAAGCAGCAATTCATTGGGGATGCTGATCCAGATTTCACAGTTGTTTTTGGAAAAGGAAATGTTTTCATTATTTCTTTATACATACATATATATGTTTGATTTTTTAAGTGATACAATTAACTGTTCAACCATCTACAGAGAGAATATTAATCTTTAAGAAAATATTAGTAAAATATATAAGTAAAGAGTTTCGAGAATTATTCAGGCCACAGTCATTGGTTTGGTCATTGGTTTTTTTGACTGGTAGTTGCAAAATATGCATTGATTTAATCCACTGGAGGAGCAGGAGGATCTTGCCTTGGATTCTGGAAAATAAATTGAACTGCATTATTTTCAAATTTTTGACAATATTACTTCATTTCACTACTTTTCACAGTATATACTGTCAAGAGTTCAAATGGTTTCACAAGTACTTAAGAGTTAAATAAACTAAATCACTATGACCTACTGGGAACACACTTTATATCTGGCCACTAAAACACCGCTAAATAATAAAATGAAAAACGTATGACAAGTACTCCAAGATACCATATGTAGAGTTTAGACTTTTGAAGTAACACATATGACATCTGATTAATTGGAACAAATCTAGTTGCAGCAGTAACGAAGCAAAGAAACAAAACTAACTTAACAGGCCATTGCAATATTCCCATAGGAGAGTGGCAATATGATAGATCGAAATGCACATTAAAAAATGTCATATTCACACTGTTGTGGCCATCTGAAAGCAGCACTTGCCTTATTTAAACATGCAAAGAGATATCCTATGTGTGCAACATAACATATTTGACCAAATTTGGGTAAACTTCTCATTGGAGAGAAGAGTTTTTTTTCCTAAAATAAAGAAATAAAATACAAAATAAGTTTTTATTTATAGAGGGCCTTTCAGAATCACAAGATGTTCCAAAACCTGTTACAGCCAATTATGTATTTATCATTTTAATGCAAGAAAGACAGCAGCCAATTTACACTTGGCAAGATCCCACAACAGCAGTGTGATAACGTCCAGACAATGTTTTTGTGATGTTGATCAACAGATATTGTCCAGAACATTGGAGATAACTCCTCTACTCTTTTTTTGAAATAGTGTCATGGGATTTTTAACATCCAACCGAGAGCAAAGATGAGGTCTCAATTTAGTACCTGCTCAGGAAGACAGCACCTCTGACAGTGCAATTGTCCTTCCGTACTGCACTGAAGTGCCAGCCTAGATTTTTGTCCTCAAATTCTGGAGTAAGACTTGAACCTTTTGCCTCCAAAAGCACAATGCTTCTTCAAATCTGCCTGAATGTGCAGCCAGGAGGCAGAAATTTGATGAAGATGCAATTTTTAATGTTTCCATTCTTTAAAACTGCTGCCCCTCACTTCTTCCCTCCCAAATGATACCTCCACCTCCACAAATGGTTAACTGTTTCTTGGAGGCCTATTGATGACACAGGAGGATCAATATTACATGCTTTTCTTGCCCAATATTTTAGTTGATGTGTTTGTTGCCATCCCTTGCTTCATGTCTGTCACATATTTCAAAAAAAAATTTCAACATAAAGTTGCCATTGTGTACAGGCCACTTTTTCTTTGTTCAGTCAGAATCATCTTGGCTACTTCCAAGAAAACATGATACAGCTGTAGATTTAGGTAATGAGTGAAATGGCATATATATATATATATATATAAACCAACTTACATTCTGTGACCCATGTGACTTTCCACCTGTTTGATACCCTCTCAGACTAGAAGGTCTCATCAAGAATAACACAAGGGCAATGATCATCCAAGCCATCATAATCATAGACAGTGTCATTCCACCATCATGGGAAGTATTTGGTCCAGGTACTATAGACAGAACAGATCAAATTATTATACTACCAGACATAAAATGGGAATAATTTTATCTTCATCCACTGGGTGCAACATTAGTTTTATAGCTCATTCAATATTTTTGTAGATTGAAGTCAAAGAAGAGTAATGATATTGAGCAGGATGCATCTCACCTGTGGGTTTCCTCCCAATAAATTAAAACTACCATTTTTGAAGGAGATAAAGTGTCTATAAGAGCATTCATTTGATATCAATCCAGGTCTTTGTTGTTTACTAAAATAATGAAGGCATTTTATATGCAAAAGTTTGCTTATTTTACCTTTTAAGCTCTATCCTGCCAAACAGGTATTTGCAATTAGTTATACACAATACAAGTAAAAAATGAGTAGTAACAATTAATGTATTCAATGCAGATGTGGTGAATCCAGGGGATCCATTTAGCAAAATATTTCAAAGATATTTACCCCAAAGGTTAGTATGTTTTCTGACCAATGAAACCAACATATTTTACAGAACTTGTTTGAAAATATGGAAGCAAATGCAAAACTATTTAAACTTCCCAAGCTTTGACATCTACATATTCAATGATTAATTAGATTTTTTTTTAAACAAAGAAAAAGTCGAACTAGATTAAATATATTGGATTAAATCTGTTTTGGGAAAAGATATCTCAAGTAGTTTTTTTCCTTGAATTTGTGGTTTACTACCCGAATAAAGTTTCTGTTGCATAAGAGGCTAGCCTTTGAACAATAAAGCATCTGAGTAAACCATAATTAGGAAGCTTTAACAAAATACCTGAAACAACATTGGGATTACAAAGTTTGGTGATTGCTCCACAAATTATAGTAGCAAGTGACCTCAGTGCCAGCCTGTAAGGAGATGATGGCATAAAACTGAGGGTTACCTGGACAGTCAGCAGTAATCCTATTCTGGGGCTGAAGTTGTTTATAGAGTCTTCCTGAAGAAAATGGCACAGCTTTTCAACTACTTTTTTACTAAACCCAACACTTCAGAGACAGTGCTCCTCAGTTAGTGCCCAATGGCTGATCCTGAACTTGTAGTTACAATGGATACAAATAATATAACTCGAGTGAGTGCCAATCAGCAACCCTAGTATGATTGTCTTTGCACCACAATTTCTGTTGGTATTATACTAAACATGGGCGTCAATTCTGGACTTCAACAGTGAAGCAGCTTGATTAGCAACGAATGGCAAAACAGAAACAACTCCTGAATGAGGTTCACAATGCATTGCACAAAGTTTGCAATACAACACTTGGAACTATTATTAATAGCGCAGCAAAAAAAAAAAATGTTTTTCCTCGCACTGTGGTTCACAGCTGATGAGAATTCTTTTGAAACTTTGTGGGAACCAATATGTTAACAAGATTCCACAAGCAACACAAAGATGACAAGATTAAATAATTGACGCGAGAGGAAGACAAGTAAATGAACTACTCTTGAAGTGTAGTCACTAACATAAGAAAACACCGCAGCCAATATACCCACATAAAGTCCTACAAACAAGAAAAACCAAATAAACTGTCCTCCACAGTTCATCAAAATGATGCTAAAGAGCCTTCTCCGATAACCAATGGGCTGACTGGACATTTGTTTAACATCTCATTCAAAAGGCAGCACTTTCAATAGTGCATTAAAGCATTACTCTAGATCTTGTGCTCAAAATCTTGAATGGAACTTGAATCCACAACCTGTCTCAGTGTTGAGAGCACTACCACTGAAGTACGCTAAGATGCTCTTTAAAACTTACCTGTTTGATCAAGCTTTTGGAATTTTAACACATTCTTGTAAAGTGCTTGTGGACATTTTACTCCATCATTGAAAAATGATGAGCTAATTTCCAGTGCACGATCATGTAGAAAAGCATCATTTTAACTACTGTAGTCCATTATCCCATTCACAGCACATGCTGACTGCAAGTTTGAATTCGTGGATGCTGGTCTATCATGAAAACTGTCTTTTGCTTTACACACAAGTGATTGAAAGACTTACCAAACGGTAATAAGTCTTTCTTTATTCCTTTAATTTACAAATCAAAAGACATGGTTGGTAAAATAATGGCTTCTTTCTTAATTTTCAGCTGATAGATTGGTTGTGATAAAGGGACAATATTATGTTGATTTAAAATTCCAAATACAGTAAAATCTCAGTTATCCAGCACGCTCCAGGAATGGGAAATGCTGACTCATCAAACATCCTGATTAACTAAGATGCAAGACAAGTTCCACATTTACATCCAATTGCAAAGTAAATGTGGGTGTAGAGGTCTCGCAATTGGTGCAATATAGAGCATGAATGCAGTGTGTGGCGCCAAGAGAATATGGTGCTGAAGAACAATGGGAGACTGAGACTGAAGTGAGGGTAAACCATCTATTACATGTACAAGTACCGGTGAATTTGACAATTATTAGGGTTTGAGAGAGAGTGGGACTGACGGGGAACAAATGTTAGTGCTGATTTCTGCAGGATAAAACACATCTTCAGTCAAAAAACAGAACTAACAGATCCCATCCCAGAATTCCAATTACTAGAATGCTGGATAAAATAAATTTTACTGTATTAATTACTAAACTGTAGCTATGTAAATTTTAGAATTTGTTCACATGAATAATTGAAGGTCCATGACCTTTCATACTGCAAGCAAAATTTTTAATCCGCACACTGATATTTTGCAAAATTATTGATTAATCAATTTAAGTCAAAGCAGAACTTACGTTCTTGCAGACACTCGTTGTCTGTGCAGTAAGATTGTGACTGTCGCAGCTGAAATACAAGAGAAAAAACAAATTTCATATTTCTGTGAACCATAAGTCATTTATGAACTGGCTGAAAAAAGGAAGACACATTACCAAAGTTTTTGAATTTGCATTCATCAGGATACACAAGAATTGTATAACAATTTATACCAAAAGAAAGAGTAACGGTTGGTCAACAAATTGACTCTGACTGCTGGGTAATGTGTCAAAGGCAGAAGTCTCAAACACTCTTTTTAGAGATGGGGCCGGAATTTCACCGGTACACCCACCCCGATTCAAGAACCAGGTAAGGCATGGAGAGTGGCATTCTCCTCCATCGGAATTATAATGAACCTCGGGCAGACATTCTGGTAAAATTCCGCCCTGGGTATAAAAGTATATGATTTCTAGCAAGGGCAGATGAGCCACATTACGACTGATTATCTTAAGTTGGTCGTTAATGTAATTATTAGTGCACTCAGGATTGGGCAGCTACCCAAACGCAGAATCACATCTAAAAGATGACATTTTTCTTTGAGTTTTACAAATGCCTGTTGGTTGAGTACAGTTTGTACTCTGCCTATTAGGAACAACTGAAGGAACATACTGTTTGATTCAACCAAACAAATGTTGGAACATACAGACTGCATTCCTGGCATGACAGTGGCAATGAAATTCATTCACGGCATTGATCAATTATGTGGTCAGCAGAACATCTTTCTTTGGCTAACAGGAGCATCTTGCTTGTAGAAAACATGACTTGCGTAGTCACTGCATTATAGCAGCAACTGTGCAGATTACAGCGTGACCGCAGCAGTAGCCCCAAGCTTTAGTGCATCTCTTAGCACACACAGCTTATCGTAACAACATGCCAATCATCGACAGCCACGTTGGCCAACCTCAAGACACCAACCCACCAACAGTACACAAAAACCAATTTGTTGAATGCTCAGTGAATCGGCTTTTCGATGGGACTGGCTCCAAATTAGCCAGCAGTTATTTACTTAGTGGGTGGGTAAGTTTACAGCACATTTGGGTGGATATGTCAGCACTTTCCCAATTCCAGACTTGGGAACTAAAATGATAACTTCAGCAATTAGTTAAATCTTTTTAATGCTAAAAAATTAAAATATACATTAGTTGTTTTTTTAAAGTAAACATACTACACCTACTGGTATAATGCCATCGTGAAGTCCTTTTGTTTAATATTTGCATTGCTTATGCTACAATGTATCTGAAACAGGTTTATGTTTAATTTATAACTCCTTTGGTAAAAATGATGGCTATTACAACTGAAGCCAGCAGAAACCTACAAGGTACATTGTTTTGACCAAAACATTTTATCACTCCAATGATTGTGAAGTTTTTAAAAAAAAACTTATGTATGTCATTAATCCATTCAATTAAATGCCTTAGAATTCATAGTTTGGGCAGTTTTGTCTCTGGTGGGGCCAGAATTTAGTGCTGTACAGACGATATCACATCAATGGCCAGGAGTTGAACACTGGTCAACTGCTTGGAAGATAGCTGTACGCACCACTATAGCAGTTTATTTTCGTGATATTACTTAAATGCAAATGATTGAACAAAGCAAACCTGACATAACTGTTGCTTTGCACGTTCACCTTACAGTGAAATAAAGCAGCCTGATCGTTCTGATCACTGGCTCATCTAATTATAAATAACATACCAGAGAATTTGAAGAAATGCATATACAGGAGACACAAGTATCTGGTCCAAATTACAAAGCAACGTCACTATTACTTTTCCACATTATTAAATTCTCCAAGTCAACTCTCAAATAAGTAAGATACTCAAACTATTTAAAGGGAGTGACTGACAACCTGAAGTTGAGTAGACCGAAATTCTTAATACAAATTAATAGTTTTATTTGTTGAATAACTGATTAATTGAATAATATAACGTAATTTAGAAGAACTTTCAGGATGCATTTGAAAGGCTGGTCAGAAAAAAAAAAATCAAAGAAATACAGTACATGAATGCAAAGTAGGTTTAATGGAAAAGAGGAAGAATTATAGAGAAAGGTTGGAAGCGATGTTTCAAGGTCAATGATTTGAATTTCGATGTAGGGAAATGTATTAATAGTACAAAAGTAAGATTGATAAATAGAAGAAACAGTAGAAGACTAGCTGGCAGAATGGATAAGTTATGTCTTTCAACTATTTAATGTGGTTACGTGCAAATTAAACTTATTGGTAAAAGCATCAAGGGATATAAAGTAATGGCAGATAAATAGAGTCGAAGTACACATCTGCTGTGATTCAACTGAATGTGTTACAAATTGTAATATTTTAAATGAGGCTGAATTTTATGGGTTGAGTGTAATATTGCTGCCCCCACAATTATAAAGTTGGTTAGAAATGGAGTTTTCAAGTCAAAACATTAACTCTCCACAGATGTTGCCAGATCTGATGAGTATTTCCAGTCCTTTGTTTTTATCTCAACAGAATGATGCCAGGAATGGGAATGTGTAGTTGGAAACACTTGGGATTCTAGAACAAAGAGATTCAATATAGTCTTTTAAAATTAAGAAAAGTTTTGATATGCTTATGCTATTCACTCTTTTCACTTTGATTGTCAAGCCAAAGCATGATAGGACAGTGGTTAGCACTGCTGCTTCACAGCTCCAGGGACTGGCTTGGGTCACTGTCTGTGTGGGGTGTGCACATTCCCCTCGTGTCTGCGTGGGTTTCTCTGGATGCTCACGTTTCCTCCCACAGTCCAAAGATCTGCAGGTTAGGTTGATTGGCCATGTTAAAAGTGTCCCTTACTGTACTAGGGTGCTTAGGTTAGAGGGATTAGTGGGTAAATATGTAGGGATATAAGGGTACGGTCTGGGTGGGATTGTATTCGGTGCAGACTCGATGGGCTGAAGGGCCTCTTTCGCTACTATATGATTCTATGAGACTAGAGAGCAATACTCTATGAGAAGTCAGTCATCAGTTTAAAAACAACACTAAGAGCAGGGCTGTTGGAACATAAATTGCTTTGTCACAGGAAGTGGTCAAGGTATAGACCACACATTTTGTAGGGAAAATTGGATGAACATTTGAAGCAGAGGAATATAAAGTTATGGAGAGAGTGAAGAAGTGGAATAACTTTAGCCAAGAATCAACAAAAGCATCATGGACTAAAACAATATTCTTCTATGCTGTAACATTCTATAGTTCTATTAAAACATAAAAGAACAGATTAGTTCACAGCTTGAGTCACATTATGTCAGATTTAATGTAAGCTGTATTTAAAGACTGTGTGAAATATAATTTCTGCTTTGTCAACCATCAATAATCTGGTCTGTATTTTTTTGACTCTTAAGTGCTCCATTCTTAACAACATAAAATGAAATGGGTAAATTCCCATAAATATTGTGAAAGCATTGCTGTGAAATATTCCATAAGCTTTGCTCCACCATCATGTCCCATTGTTCTCTCATGTTTCTGACAGCATAAACCTATTGGTGGTCCTAATTTACAACTTTCTTGCGCCTTTGGTCAGTTTATACTGACAGGTAATTAGCTGTTTGCAATCAAGAAAGGGCAATGGTGGGGAGGAAGAGGCAAGGAAAAGGTAATTGCATGCAATGCCTTATCAGAGGATCAATTTACATACTTTTTGTCGTATTAAAAAGTGAATAATCCAGTTCATGTCTACAAACATGGATAATGCTACTCCTCTTTCAACTACTTGGAGAGTTGGATGGAATGTGGTAACAGGAGTAGGCCTTTCATTCCCTATTCCAGCATTAAATGAGCTTTTGTGACTGATTGATATCCCAACTCCATCCGTCCATTTTGGCTGCCACCCTTTAAAATTCTTACTTAGCATAATTCTAGTGATCAGGGATTGCTAATTATTAATTGAGCTGCTGCTTTTTGAGAGAAATAAATCCAGACTTTTAATCACTCTGTGAAGAACTATTTCCTCTTACAATATGAACCAGGTTTAATGTAATTTCTTCTCATAATTTTGTGGTTTCTCTTTTAAACATTGGAGTTACATTTTCAATTTCCTAACCCAAACAGACAATCCTGAAACTGTGTTCCTGAACTTGAATTCCTTCAAAAAGCTAATATATTCTGTCCAAATTGAAGTGTCTAGTACTGTGCAAAACACTCCAGTTGTGGTCAAGTTAGATTGAAGATAGGAAGGCTTGCCATACCTTCCCATCTTCCCTAGATTTAGCAGATATGAGAGGATAAAAAGTATGAAACAATAAAGGCTGAAAGGACAGTCCTAGATGCTGCAAGACTTGTTGATTTATTAGTGGTGGGTAAAATCAATAAATCAGGGAATGGGGTGAAAAGAGGCACTTGGAAAAGGTTGCGTTATTAACGTTAGCATAAATTTGTAAAAGGCAGATCATATACAATTAATCTAACTGAATACCTGATGAAGTATAAAGAAAATTGTTGAAGGGAATGCAATGGGTGTTGTCTATACGTATTCTAAGAAAGCACTTGACATAGTCCTATATAAAAGCCTGGTTAACAAAACTGAGCCTCATGGAATAGGAGGGATAGTGTCAGTTTTGATAAAATATTGATTTATCAACTTGTATTTAAACAGTATTCTTGGTATAGTGAAATGTTCCCAAGACATTTTATGGAGGCATTATGAAATAAAATGTAAAGCTGAACTTCGTTGAGAAGATATCAGGGCAAATGACCAAAAGCTTGGTCAAAAAGAAAAGTTTTAACGAGTGCCTGAAAGGATGGGGCAGAAAGATTTAGAGAGGATTTGGACAGAAAACATCATGTTATGATAAATGGTTATTTTTTCCAGAGTGCCACATGATAGATGACAATAGTGTTCCCCATGTGGTACTGCTAAGACTTCTTTTCATACACATAAGTGATTGGAAATTGGAATGCAAAGTAACATTACAAATTTTGCAGTGACAACAACATTTAAATTATGATAACAGTGAGGGTGATATCTCACCAACTGCAACAGCAGACAGATGGGAAGCCAAGTGGCAGGCATAATTTAATACAAAAGTGTGAAATCATACATTTTGGCAGAAGGAATGAGCAAAGGCTATATAGATTAAATGGCATAGTTCTAAAGAATGCAGAGGGATAGAAGGACTTTGGAATTCAGATGCATAGATCATTGAAGATGACAGAATATCAACATTTCAACCTTGCAAAAGCTATCAAAGTTAGAATTTCAATTTCTCCTTTTACGAATAGAGAAACTAAACTGAAAATCAGAACTGCAATTTTCTGATCAACATAACAGCACAGATATAGACACTCTTATTATTGCAAAAGAGTATAAACTCAATATGCTTTCAAACTCAATATTCAAAAATTGCTGTCAAGGTTGCTGTGCTCCCTGCTAGCTTTGCAAAAATTGCAACTTCCTGCTTAATGTTTCTCTACCCCCTAGCTACTGACTGTAACACCACATTCTACACTCACTCATTTCCTTATCTATGAGCAGTATGCTCTGTCTGTAAAGTGCTCAAGAAACAATACTTTTCTCTGAATGCTAATGCATATGACAATAATAATCAAATCAAAATTCACCACTGCAATGCATTGAATGGTGTCAAGTTGTTATACTTGCACAAGATTTGCTTGCAAACTAAACTCGCCACAAAAAGAATATTTTTGTTGACGTTTTTCATCTTGCACTCATCACAACCATGCAAGCTTGATGCTGAAATAGGGAATAAAGGCATCCTGCAAGATAATGGCTGCCCTGATCAGATCATTTCACGCAAAATCATGAACAGGCCCAAGGCCATCATCAGCCCTGAAAAGTGCCTATTCCACCTTAGATTATCTTGGAAGGGCAAGGTATCTCAAAACTTTGAGCAACAGGTGATGATAGCTGTTTCACTCCGCTACTATGCGACTGCAACACAAGGTATTTGCCACTAATGAGATGTTGCCAGCAAGCTAAAAAGACATTCTGCTTATCACACAAATGAGGAATGTGGTATATGAATTTTATCTTGTACATATCAGGTACATGCCAATGTGATGCCAGGTACTTGAAGTTGTATGTCTCAAAGACTAGTAATTGTATCAAACAGCATGTCACTTCTGCACTGTTCACAATAGGCAAGGTACAGACCATAGTTAACCAGCCTAGGTTTACGAAATTCAAACCAGTGTTCAACATTAGATGTGATTCCACAATCAGACAATATTTCTAACTAATTCTCAGTACGCTAAAAATTACACTGACAACCAATTTAAGAGTTTCAGTCAGGCTTACAGTGTGGCACATTTGAATATACTAGAAGCTATATGAATTTAAAAAAAACAGGGCCCTGTTCTTTGCACTCAAAGAACATGTGACTATTTCAGAAAAACAAAAAAAAATTAAAAGCCATTTTCGAAGTCATTTCTCAAGGCAATCAGAGTCAAGCTGCCTGTTTTAAATTTCAAACAATGGTAGATTGTCACAAACAATTGATATATTCGTCATAGGAAAATCTCAATTAATCAGAGTTCACTTGCAAACCAGTGCTCTCATTTCATAGTGTTTTCGTCCTTGGATTTGTATTCTTATGAATGCATTGATATGTACAAGATGAAAAGCTTTGAAAAATATCTCTTTCAGCAATGCTCAGGTTTGTACTACCAATTAGATTAAGTTGTATCCATTCCAGTTTAAGCACGTAAGATCCTAACTGCTTCTACTAAGTGTGGAATCTCATCCCGTCAGATTTTAATTGTTGTGTTTACAAATAAAATTAGTTTTTCTTTCTTAATGCAATCTTCCTTTCCCTCTCATTATTTCTCTTTTTGAACCTAATTTGATTTGATCTTTTCTTCCCACTTCCTTCTTAGTCCTTGCACAATTAGTTTCATAATTCTTCAATCAGATTGGCTGAGATACAGTTCACTCAGATGGATCCAGTTACCCTGACTGCAATATTATTAGTTCACATTTCCCCAGAGTCTGATGGGATATATCCAAGAATACTGAAATAAGCGAGAGGGGAAATTACTGGGACTTTGAGAGAAACCTTTGTATCTTCATTGGTTACAGGGGAGGTTCCAAAGGATTGGAGAATAACTAATGTTGTTCCTTTGTTTAAGGAGGATAGCAAGAATAATCCAGGTAAACATAAGCCGCTGAGCCTGACTGGAGAGAATTCTTCAAGACAAGATTTACTCCCACTTGAAAATAAGTGAACGTATTAATGAGAGACAACATGGTTTTGTGAAGCAAAGGTCATGCCTCACTAATTTGATCCGAGTTTTTCAAGAAAGTGATGAAGATGACTGATGAGGGTAGCGTAATGGATGTTGTCCACATGGACTTCAGTAAGGCCTTTGACAAAATCCCTCATGGCAGACTGGTGCAGAAAGTGAAGTCACGTGGGATCAGAGGTGAGCTGGCAAGGTGGATACAGAACTGGCTTGTTCATAGAAGAAGGAGGGTAGCAGTGGTAGGGTGCATTTTTGAATGGAGAGCTGTGACAAGTTTGTCAGGGATCAGTGCTGCGATCTTTACTTTTTGTAATATATATATAAATGATTTGGAGGAAAATGTAACCGGTTTGACACAAAGGTTGGTGGATTTGCAGATAGCGATGAGGACCATTAGAGGATACAGCAGGACATAGCTCAGGTGGAGATTTGGGCAGAGAGATGGCAGTCAGAGTTTAATCCAGACAAATGTGAGGTAATGCATTTTGGAAGGTTTAATATGGACAGGAAATATACAATAAATAGCAGAACCCTTAAGAGTTGATAGGCAAAGGGATCTGGGTACACCAGTATACAGGTCATTGAAAGTGGCATCGCAGGCTGAGATGGTAGTCAAGAAGGCATATGGTATGCTCGCCTTCATGGGCCAGGGTGCTGAGTTTAAAAATTGGCAAGTCACATTGCAGCTTTCTAGAACCTTAGTTAGGCTGCACTTGGAATTTAGTGTTCAATTCTGATTGCCATTTTACCAGAAGGGTGTGGAGGCTTTAGAGAAGATACAGAAAAGGACGTTGCCTGGTATGGAGGGTTTTAGCTATGAGAAGAGGTTGGAGAAACTTGGTTTGTTCTCACTGGAATGACGGAGGTTAAGGGACGACTTCATAGAAGTCTACAAGATTATGAAGGGCATGGACAGTCAGAAACATTTTCCCCAGGGCGGAAGAGTCAATTACTATGGGTATAGATTTAAGGTGCGAGGGGTGAGAGTTAAAGGAGATGTACAAGGCAAGTTTTTTTTTAAAAACACAGAGGGTAGTGGGTTCTTGGAGCTTGCTGCTTAGGGTGATAATGCAAGCAGTTACAATCATGACTTTAAGAGTCGTTAATACATTAATAGGATGGGAATAGAGGGGTATGGTCCTGGAAGGGTACAGCTTTAGTTCATTTACCTTCCGAATTGCATGCTGCACCTCCATGCTAACATTATGTTCCCCATGTGAGCACATTCCAGTCTCTTTGAACATCAATGCTTACAAGTTCCTCACTTATCAAGTAAAAATCTGCCTTTTTATTCGAACAGCTGAGATGAAAAACATTTTTTTTAAAATTTGAATGTTATTTTCACTGATTAATAAGTCAATAAGAGGGCATGAGCTCGGTTGGGATGAGAACGGAAGCATAAAAGGAGAGATTACAAAGGAATTTTTCATCAAATAGCTAAGACATAATTGATTACAAATAGCCATTGAGACACTGTGAAGCATGTTTAAAATGGGAATTTGATATTTTCATAGTATGAAGGCAAACTAAGGAATTGGAGAGTAAATATGTGAACTAGCATTGGCATAATAAATCAACTAGCCTTCTTCTGTTCCCTAATTTTGGTTCTGAAACAATTACGTTACCCACACTATATGCCTTTGGCAATCTCAAAAATAAAAATGAAGCTCCTTTCAAAGTTCAAATTCCTTATCACACTCTCAGAATGAGAATTTCCTTCCAGAAGGGTATTTTGATTGACTATGGGGTAGTTTCTGCAGGGACAAAAGCAGCCATCCCTCTGATGCTAATAGCCATCTGTATACAGCAATCTTTGCATTCATTTCATCTGGTAAAACCAGAATGAGCACAAGAATATTTTCCCTAACAAATAAGTTAGGCTCTCAGCCAAAAAAGGATTTGCCTTCAAAACAGGATCTACATTATATTTCCAGACCAAATCCTGAACTGAAAATTTTTCACTCTAATTACCTCTGCAGGTGACACGGTGGCACAGTGGTAACACTGCCGCCTCATAGCACCACGACACAGGTTCAATTCCCAGCTTGGGTCATTGTCTGTGTGGAGTTTGCACATTCTCCTGGTGTCTTTGAATGAGTTTCCTCTGGATGCTCCAGTTCTCTCCCACAGTCTAAAGATGTGTAAATTAGGTAAATTGGTCATGCTAAATACTCATTCAGTGTACCGAAACAGGCATCAGTGTGATAGAACATAGCACATCACAACACAGTACAGGCCGTTCAGCCCTCGATGTTGCGCTGACCAGTGGAACTAATCTAATGACCCTTTAACTTAAACTGTTATCCATATGCCTATCCACTGACCGTTTGAACACCCTTAAAGTTGGCGAGTCCACAACTGCTGCAGGCAGGGCATTCCATGCCCTTACTACCCTCCGAGTAAAGAACCTACCTCTGACATCCATCCTATAATGACCACCCCTTAATTTAAAGCTATGTTCCCTCATGTTAGCCAACACCATCCGAGGAAAAGGGCTCTCACCATCCACTCTATCTAACCCGCTGATCATCTTGTATGCCTCAATTAGGTCACCTCTTAACCTTCTTCTCTCTAATGAAAATAACTTCAAGTCCCTCAGCCTTTCCTCATAAGACCTTTCCACCATACCTGGTATCCTGGTAAACCTCCTCTGCACCCTTTCCAATGCCTCCACAACTTTCTTATAACGTGGTGACCAGAACTGTATGCAATACTTCAAGCATGACCGCACCAGAGTTTTGTACAGTTGCAATATGACCTCACGGCTCCGAAATTCAATCCCTCTACCCTATCAAAAAAAATCTTCACATCAACTCCCAATATGAAAGTTACCATATCAACTGGTCATTATTACAGTACTGTTAAGGGACCTTCTGGTGCAAATTGGGTGCTGTGTTCCCTAAATTACAACAGGGATGGAATGAACTTGGAGTATTTTATTGGTTGTAAATGACATTTGGATGTCCTCAGGTCATGGAAAAAAACTGTAAACACTTTATGTTTGGAAAATGTTTTGCACAAATGTACTTCGAGTGATTTATTGCTTGGACCACAAACCTCACGAGGGTTTCACTGATCTTTTTTGTAACTTCCATAGGAGACCATCAGAACCCACAGAAAAGAAATATGAATGGCCATATTCATTCCATCTGACGAAAGATCATTCTGACTCGAAAGGTTGACTCTATTTTCTCTCCACAGATGCTCTTAGATCTGCTGAGACTTTCCAGCATTTTCTGTTTTTGTTCATTCCACCACTGTTGTCACTCCCCCCAACCACAAGCACCACCAAAAGTTACCAAAATTACAACAGAAAACCAATAAAATCCCCATAGAACTTCAGCCCTGTGTTTTGATTACTTTGGCCCATTCAAAAAAATCTTCCATCTTTCTAATTGTACTATTGCAAATATTCTTAAATCAACTTAATGGGGATGAGGATTCCGATAAGATTACAATATGGAAAGAAAGAGATGGGAGAGATTGCATTTTTTTTTGTGGGGCACGTCTGAGTATTTTTTAAAACAAAACTAAATTTAACACGCCACGAATTTTCATTGACAGAATATGTATTGAGCAGGCATTTCAAATTGTATCAAGAACCCAGTAGCATGTATAGGTCAACCACTACGATGCATTACTAATATTGAGTATAAGCTCACAAATTCTTGCAGCTATCTCGACTACACCTCCTCATTCCTGTAAGGATTCCATTCCATTCTCCCAGTTTCTCTGTCTCCGTCGCATCTGTTCTGATTATGCTACCTTCCACAATGTTGCTTCTGAAAGGTCTTTATTTTTCCTCAGTCAAGGATTCCACCTGCCCCTCCCCTCCAAGTGTATTGTGCCTGACCCATTTCCTACACTTCTGACCTCACCCCTTCCCTTTCCCTCCCAGACCACATCATTTTCCTCACTTTTCACCCTGCCAACCTCTGAATTCATTCTCTGCCATCTCCATCAACTTGAGCATGATGCAATCACCAAACACATTTTCTCTTGACCCACCCTGTCAGCATTCTGAATGGACTGTTTCCTCTGGCACTCTGGTCCATTTCCCTATCACCCCTAGCAGTTGATCCCCTTCCCAGGGCACCTTTCCAAGCAATAACAGGAGGTTAACATCTGATCTTTTTTCCTTTGTACATTCTAACTCAACAGTAACATTAGTATTAAGGCACAAATGAAGCACTCCAGAAATTTTGCAGAATACTAACCCATCATGTTAAAATTCAGGAGCATTTGATTAGCCTACTATTGATCTCTTACTTCCTAGTCCTAACAGTTCACTAAACAATTGATTTAATTTTACTGAGTTAGGAAAAATCTTCCAGAATTCACTGCAGATTTACAAGGACGTATATCACAGGAACAAAGTTTTTACTCCAAACTGAAAAGAAACATGGAAAGTAATTAGCAACTTATAAGTTTCAGTTCATTTGCTTAAGCCTACATACATATATGTATACCCTGAGTTAAATTATTTCACCGCAGAACTATCATTATTTAATTAACTCCATCAGTTTGATTTCTTCCCTCTGCGGTTAAAGATTGTACAGAAGGCAATGTCAAACATTCAGTTACAAGTATATTTTTATTCTAGCACATTTGCTTATTTAGATCTCAATTGAAATAAAATGAAAAATCCAAATACAAACTGGGGGAACAACACCTCATGTTCTGATTAGACACTTTACAGCTTTCTGAACTCCACATTAAGTTCAACAACTTCAGATCAAGAACCCTGCTGTCCATTTTACATTTCCCCCCCACCACACCCTGCACCACTAAACCCTTAGTATCAGTCTGTATCTTGTTCTCATGTTTTGCTTTCAACAGTACTGACCTTTATTCTGTTATTAACGCCTATTCTGGTCCAAATTCTCTCTGTCTCTTATTTGGTTCTGGCAGTGGAAAATAAACTCTTTTTTAAACTGCAGATTATGGGGGAGGTGATGGCATAGTGATATTATTACTAGATGTTCTTGAGGGAAATAAATCTACTTTTCTACCTGGTCTGGCCTACATGTGACTCCAGAGCCACAGCAATGTGGTTGACTCTCAATCGTCCTCTGAAATAGCCTAGCAAGCCACTCAGTTGTATCTGCATTTCTCAAAGATAGTTCACCACTACCTTCTCAAGTGCAATTAGGGATGTGCAATAAATGTTAGCCACCAATGGCCATGTCCCATAAATGAATAAATAAAAAAATTAAATATTCAGAAACAGCATGTAACATGTAATCCTGATAGGCATGTTTAGATACAAGTGGAAAGAAGACTCCCCTGTTGTAAGCATTTAAAAAATTTATTTATGGGATGTAGGTGGTCACTGGCTGGTCCAGCACTTATTCCCCATTCCAAAGGGTTTTTGAAAGTTAATTACATCGCTGTGGATCTGGAGTCACATGTAGGCCAGACCAGGTAAGGATAACAGATTTCCATCCCTAAAGGACATTAGTGAACCAGATGGGTTTTAACAATAATTGACAATGGCTTCTTAGCCATAATTATACTCTTAATTCCAGATTTTTTTAATGAATTCAAATGTTGTCAATCTGCTTTAGTGAGATTTAAACCCAGATGTTGCCCTGGGTCTCTAGGTTACTAGTCCAGTGACAATATCGTATGTCACTATGTCCAATCACTCAATTTTTTGAGGCTGAAGGCAGTAGGCATGAAGCATGAGAGTGAGCGAGAGCAAGCGGGGCCCTATAAATGCCACAATGACAAAAGCAAGATAGTGCTATGCTGGAGAACTGAAAACAGAAAATGCTGGAAAAATGCTACAGATCTGGCAACATCTGTAGAGAAAGAGAAACAGAATTAACATTAGTTTCGAAAAAAGTCATATTGGACTTAGGGGAATGTTTTATGTCATTGAATAAAGGGGTGAAAGGCATATGCAGCAGAATGGAAAGTCATGGATAGGTTTAAGGGCAGAAGAGATTAAATGACAACAGTGTCAAAGAACACAAGACAATGGGAATGGTGAAGATAGCATAAAAGATCTTCTTTTAAATTTTGATCAATTGATAGTGTTGACATTGTGGAGATATTTCTAAGGAAATATATATCAGATGCCTATGGTCCAAATCTCACCCTCTAAAGAAATTTGAATGTTGCTTTTTTTTTATAGAAGCTTTCTTCAGAAAACTGCAAACTAGCAGGGCTATCTTATAGCAACATGTACGTTGGTCACGGACAACATTTATGACAGCCATGAAAGATTTGAGGCATGGGTCTTCACGACTAGTCGTCTTAATAAAAAGTGTGATATTTGGCATCATAGTGAAAGATGAAAGAAAGAAAAGGAAATCTAAAACAAAAATGTGCCACATGATAATAAAAACTGCATGACTATTTTAAAAATCTATTATCTACAATGCTATAGTATTCTTAAATGTGGATATCTTAAGTTCATTCATTAAGTGCCAGCTAGATAATACTTACACCTCCAAGTTAGAAGTTTGAGAGAGGGTTCAAGCCTCATTCCAGGAGGTATAGGCCAGACAGATACTCAAGAGGTAAAAGCAAAATACTGTGGATACTGGAGATCGGAATTAAAAACAGAAAGTGCTGGGAAAAACTCAGGAAGTCTGGCTGTATCTGTGGAAAGTTAACATTTCAAGTCCAATATGACTCTTCTTAAGAGTTAACTATTTTTCTCTCTCCACAGATCCTGCCAAACCTCCTCAGTTTTTTTCAGCATTTTCTATTTTTATTTCAGGCACCTACAGATATTGTTTTGCATATAGGTGCTAAACAGATACCAAGATATAGACGAATAAAAAGAAATACAAGATACTATCTGTAGAGGAATAAGGAGTTCTCCCAAATCTTGGCCAATATTCATCTCTTAGTCAACATTACCAAAACAAAAAATAATTGGTCATTCAGTAGCTAAAAATAAAGAATGCGCAAGGCTACACAAAGAAGGTGGCAGGACACTAGATGAGCTGTGTCAGCACAGACATAATGGCATAAATGACCTCCTTCTGTGCTGTAACCATTTTGTGATTCTGTTTCATTTTCTGTTCGTACGACTGCACTTTGAAAATTTAATTGCCACATTTGCCCCCGTAAGAGTGGTTACATTTCAAATTTAATAAATTGTGATAAGATTCTATACAAAACGAATGGGCATTATTTTAATTTTTTTTCAAAGTGCTGGCTCAGGTGAGAGAAGCAATGTGCTCCACTGCCAGCTTTTCCTGCCATATTTTGCAGCACTTTCAGAGAAAGAACGTTGGAGGTGCTGTCACATTGAAATAGGGTGTCCCAATCTCACAGCACTAAAGAAAAAAACCAAGCTCCCCTTGTATGAACATGGAGATCACTCACACCATTCCTTCCAGAAACAGGGCATGTCCCACTCCCCCCCCATCCCTCAGGAATGCATAATGTCTGTTATTATTGTGTATTAATGTGTGTATCCTTGGCTGGTTCTCTTCGCCTGGTTCATGTTGCTCCAGACTACTGTAGGCCTCGCTGACATGATGGGGGAATAACCAAATATTGGGAGACGATATAGTAGGAAAGTCTGTTAATGATATTGAAACATATTTAAATTAGGTTCCTGACCTTCCTGGGCATGAACTGTGTTATATCAATGATTGTGATAATCTCATCAGTGAAATTCTCATTTTCAGCTCCTTGTGAGGTTTTGTTACTCCTATCACACTTTGCACCCGCAGGAAACCAAGGGAAGACAAAATCCCGACCACTGTTTTCCTTTTTTAAATCCAGAGGAAAAATTGCATTAAGTTTTGACTTTAAATCTTCCAGCCATCCCTTTAAATTACAGAAGTTTATTTACTTAAATGATAATTAAAGGTTGCAATTTCTTACCAAGTTTATCAGCCTTCTCATTGCATGTTCATGTGAACAGATGCATTCACAAGGGTCAAAACCTCCTTCCGCCATGATAGGACAAGGTTCCTCCAGCTAGTCTCTAGTAATTAAGGCAATGAGAACAATTATAATAGAAACAATAAGAACGCAAGACCCACGATTCAGCCAATTAGTCACTTATAATTCCAAATAAATTTAATCTTAGCCTATTAGTGTACAAATCTTTCAGAATATTTAATCTTCATATATACTTTGTATTTCAAGAATATAATTAGATCTTTTAGGTAACCTGCTAACCCCAAGTGAAGCTGATGATTATCCCTTCCTGCCTGCCACAGAAATGCCTGCCTTTGGGTGGGACATGGACCATGCAAAGGTCCACTGACTTCAGGCCAATTTTTCCGGCTTTGGGGTGGGTGTGGCCAGAAAATCTCACCCTAAAAGTCTCATTCTGTTTGCACCCACCACTTCCATGAGTTAAGAGATGATGGAAGTCAGTATAACTGTCAATATGAAACTAGTTTTTTTATATACAAATTACAATGATTAATGTGACAGTGATACAATCTTTCTCAAATGAGAAAAATATTTAATGAGATACAAATAACAGACAGGTGACTTAAAAAATATTCATTATAATATTTTCTTTGCTGTGCACCTATTGATTTGCTGCAAATAGTGTATTCATCCTACTCATAAGAAAAAAAATAGAAAATAGAAAAGGAGTACCATTAAATAAATGAAGAGAGATTGCAGGACTTGGGTGTTTTGTCGCCTTATTTGAAAAAAGATACAATGACATTAGAAATAATTAAGAGAATGTTCATTCAATTCATTTGTGTGATGAGGAGCTTATGAAGAAAGGGTGAATAGATTGGGCCTGTACTCATTACACTTAGATGACTCAGAGGCAATGTTATTGAACCATGTACGACCCTGGGCCGATTTGATAGGTAGATACCAGGAGGATATTTCCTCTTGAAACACACACACAGGGTGCCAAGAATATATTTGACATATTTTTAAAAAATATAAAAATGGTGATGTAGACTGATTCAAGTGTAAACATTTCAGATTTTACTTGCAATACAACTGTGCAACTTCAATTTTTAATAAAATGATAGTGTGCTGTGTAGATTACATGGATTCATCCCATTTGCCGCAACAAACTCACGATGTTGCCAACATTAAGATTACTGTGCTATTCCTTCAATTTTGGTGAAAGTGAAATCAACCTGAAACATGAATACAATTTCCATCTCTGCAGATGCTGTCTGATCTGTTGAACGTTTCCAGCACTTCTGGTTTTTACTTTAGGTTTCCAGCAGCAGTTTTTGTTAAGACTGTTCATAGCAACTTATTTAATAAAAATTTTGAACACGTTTTTCCCCCTATTTGAGCAGATAATGCGACAAGTGTGTCAATTAAACCGTATTTTATAATTTATACTATAAAAAGAGAGGTAGCATGTCCTGTAGTCCAAGATTTGCAAAATTACATCACTCATTACTTGGCAAATTGCACATAGTTTAACACTGGAACAGATACAAGCATATTGACCAAGTTTCATAACAATTTAGGGGTGAAACCAATCTAAACTGATGAAAATAAGCTGATGTAAAATGGGTTGCTAATTGACTGAATTGGTTTCAATATAACTCCCCTCCCCCCAACATCCAAGGGCTCTGATGAAGAATCATCTAGACTTGAAATGTTGGCTCTGTTCGCACTCTCCACAGATGCCGTCAGATCTGCTGAGATTTTCCAGCATTTTCTGTTTAAGTCCAAGCAGAGGGGAAACTTGAAGTTAATAGCTTTGGTAAAGATCAAGTGTCAGATCAAGTCCAAGATGGGGTGCAATGCTTTATCTTGTCATATTGGATATTGTCTGTCTCTCTTTTGGAAGCCATAAACCAATTTCAATTGGATTTTGAATTTGGCTTTTGGAGCAAGCAAGGATTTGGGTTTGCCCAGTTCAGTCTGAGCATTAGCTTTGTAGCTTTAAGGACGGAATAAAATTTTAAAAAGTTAACTAGCTTTAGGGCTCCTTGGATTGTTGGCAGTAGTGGTGGTGGAAAGGGTTGGGGAGGGGGAAAAGAAGAGGGCAACTGGATGTCAGTGTTATTATTAATGCTAAAATGCTCCTCCACTGAGATACTGAACACTTGTCCAGCTTCTTTCTCCAGAGCCAGATCCAGCATTGCTTCATCACTTTTTGGACCTTCCACATATTGATACAAAAACTTCCCCTAAATAAATTTAAAGAAATCAGCTCCCTCTAAACTATGACTATCTGGTATCCAGAGACCAGTAACATTGTGAAAGAAATTTGATCATACATTTATTAATTGAATGAACACAAGATTTCATGTCTTAAACAAAAAAGAGTACTATTAACTTAACATTATATCTCATAACTTTTAATAGATTAAAACCCAAAATCTCAGCAACACATTCCTTGTTATACTTTTATTTCCACTCAGTTGTTCCCTATACTTTACAGTATCTTGAAGTTTCTTCCACCTCTCCTAAACCCAAACCAAGGTATACCATAATTCTAAGGAATTCACTTTGATTCTCTTCAACGTTCACGCTATTTGCTAAGGTATAAGATTTCTTGGGGTTCTTCCACCAGCATCAATTTAGACACAATCTCCAACTCTCTTTCAACACATGACTCTTATGGGCACCTCAGTTCAAGCCCCACTGCATTCTTGCTTACCAACATCAAATCAAAAACTCCTACTTCTGATAGTACTCTGCTACTGGTTCTGGCTGCTTTACACCTCTCGACCACTCTTCAGCTGTTTGTTTCTGTGAGAAATCAGATAAATGCAAAGCACACCATCCTGTAATCAATTCCCACGGAAAAGTGGCACACCTAGCATGTTCCAGAGATTTAACCTAATTACCTTCAATTCTTAAAACTTTGTTTGTTCTAGGAACCATACAAATAATTTAAACCCCCATTCTGGAATTTAATGCATTCCATCTCCACCATGATACTTTTTTTTGCACTAATGATGCACATTTAGTTTTGAATTTAAGCATATTAAACACACATACAACAATCTTTGATTTGTATTCACTTTAGGTTTGTTTACCAGCTTCTCAAACCAGGCATTTTCATTTATATATTTTAAAAAATCCTGAATTAAAAGTCATATTCCTGAAACATGGGGGATCATAAAATTAGATATTGGTAACAATAGCCTTTGGACACCAAATTTCCAGCAAAGTTTTCTCTTTTTATCCTTTGCATTGTCATCTTTGGAGTCCTCCAAGGATCTATATTGACATAAATTTCTATGCTGCCACTTCACAACATTGTCCACAGATGTAGGGATAGCTTCCATATGTACACCA
Source organism: Sphyrna mokarran (assembly GCA_024679065.1). Lineage (NCBI taxonomy): Eukaryota > Metazoa > Chordata > Chondrichthyes > Carcharhiniformes > Carcharhinidae > Sphyrna > Sphyrna mokarran. The sequence continues at coordinate 87,417,678 of JAGIQG010000001.1, read as the reverse complement.
TTGACATACATACTATGCTGAACCATCTCTCTCAACCCCACAGTGGCAGATGTCTCAGTGATATCAAGCCATGGAAGATTTCAATTTCTTCCAACTCAAATTCAAGACTGAAGTCATTACTTTGATGCCCTTGTCATAAATTTACTCCTTTGTGACTGACTTCATTCCCTTCTCCAAGCATTTGTTCACATTCGACCAAACTATTAAGTCAGGTAGCTTGTATACTGTAGAAAATTACTTCAATTTCATTCATCATCAAAAGTATCTAATTTTATTTCTGGGATTTTATCCATCTGTCTATATTTCCACTCCTCTTCTAGTGAAACCTTTATCTATGTTTGTTCTTGTTAATGCCAGACTGAATTATGTAATGTCTCCCTTGCTGTCATCCTCCATGAATACCTGTAATGCAGCTGCCCAAATTCTGTCCCACTTTCCCATACAATTGCCATGCCAACATTTTCATTTTTAATGGGACATAAATCACACTGGCCAGACTGTTTTATTTAATTGCCCATTGGCACTTGTCCTTCATGGTGAGCTGCCTTCTCAAACATGCACCAAACTGCAATGTTTGGTGAAATTGCTGTAAAGTAGGGAATTCTAGGACTTGGTCCTAGAAAATAACCTTTAACCATCACCCTGTCTCAAAGCCAATTTTGTAGCCAAAATGCCAAATTACCACGGATCCCATGGGCTGTTACTCACTTCATAAGTCTCCCATGTGGGACCTTATCAAAAGCCTTACCTGAAGTTCATCATAAACTGTACTGCCCTCATCTATTTTTTAACTCCTCAATCAAATTTTTAATCAGGCGAAACATTTTATTTCTCAAGCAACGTCACTAAAACAGGCTACCTGGTATTCATTTAATTTTATGTTGTGGGGTCTTGTGCAGATTATCGGCCATGCTTCCCTATATTACAACAGCAACTACACTTCAAAAAGTATTCTGCTAGCAGCAAATGCCATGTGATATTCCATGGTCATGAAAGACAAGTTGTCTTATTTTCTGTAAATGTAGGTATTTATCTCAACGTTATCTCAACATTGGAGCTGTTTTGCATAAAAATACAAGTTAAAAGAAGAAGTCGGCTCAGCACACTGAAGCTTTTCAGAACAGCTGCACGGTTATGCAAATTTTGGGGCATCTATTTATAAATTTACTTTCCTGTCGAAAGTACATTTGAATAAAAGTGAATGACTTTCACCAGATGTATTTCAAGTCTACTCTCTAAACATACTCGATGTTACTCTTTCTTAGTTATGTTAGTCCTTCGTACTGTGCTAGATCGGAGTTTTAAGTTCGTGAAATGGTGTAGAATTTAATACACGAAACAATATGGTAATTTAACTTCGCACATTGCTGAAGTAGAAATATGTTGACCGGCAGATACAAAAACACTCATGGTAAGAAAAACATTGTGCATTGATGGTCTCCACCAATATACAATACAGCAACACAGCCTTCGTGTAAAACATCGGTCTTTAATCAAGAGAACGGCGAACTGAGAAATCTATGAGACAAGCTTTAAAAAAAACTTATTTCATCAATTTTTAACAAGCAATACCAAATGCAGAGATAGTCTCAATGAGAAGAAACTGAGGTAACCGGTTAAAAATAAATAAAACCGGGCATCAACTTTAATGTCTTATCATAGATGACCTAATCGGATCCCGGAAATATGGTAACGTTTCTATTAACAGAAATATCTACAATAACATCCACATCAGACATCGATAAACTGGGATCCCTTCAGATGCGACCGGGGTTTGTTTTGAAAGCTCTTGCCTGCAGCACACATTCCTTTTCCTGAGTCGACCCGCTTTCCAACTGGATGCCCCACTTCCCCTCACTTGTGCCTCAAAGACAACGGGACGCCAGCATTGCAACATCTGTCAGAACGCTCCGGGCTCACATTCTTACCGGGCTCGCGCTCTCAGAATCGCCACCACAACCTGTCCTTTCTTCCCCCCCCCGCCTCGGGCTGCGCCTCCGCTCCACTGTTTTGATCCAGTACTAACAAGCACGTCACCAGAAGGGGGAGGAATAGGAGCCGGAGCCGGATTTACGCCGTCTCCCCTCCGACTCCTCCCGTGTGCGTGCGCGCTCACGCGCGAAAGCCATAGCAACGTCGCGGGGGAGGGGGGGGGGGGGGTCGCGGGGGGGGCGGGTCGTGCCTGCCTGATCAAACTCGCCACCATCTCTCGCACCAGCTGAATGCGGGTAGGGTGGCGGTAGTGATAAAGCTCACCGGAGTCAACACCTAATCCAAACTATCACTTCATAATGCCACCTAATAATGGAACTTGAGTGTAACGTACGGCAAAACAATTGTTCTTTCAGATATTTACGGCAGCGCTATTTGAATAGTTAAAAGAATGCAGAGGCCTCATGACGAGTACACTCCCTGCGACGCCTGCGGGGGGGGAGGGCTAAGCGCTCCACTGGCCTCGGACTGACACGTGTCTCTTTCCGGTTGGTGGCCTCGGGGCATGCTGGGAGCGGTGGCCGGTTTGCCGTTGGTGCGCGAGAGTGGTGGCGGCTGAAAGCGGAAGTGTTTGGAATGTTGGTGTGCTGGCCGGAAGTGTATGTAAGCGGGGGCGGGGTTAGTTGTGCGGTTCGAGTCTCAGCCTGTAGATTACTGATACTGTATTATCGGCCCCGAAAGACTAAAGTCGAAAGCTTGTAGATTTACTATGAAATAAATCGGTTGGATTCAAAATTGGTGTTGCCAGACTCTTACTGAGTTTACCCCAGTCCAACGGCGGCATCTCTACATCATATCGGCCCCTAGTGCAGGCTTCTGCAAATCGGCAGATGGTTCTGTATGTTGAGGAATTCTGCCCCGGGGAAGAAGCAAATTTACTGCTCAGCCCTACCCCATTGCTCGCCTGAAATTTCGGTGATTTGAGTTTTGGGGAGAAGAAATCCAGAATGGGAACCTGCCCAGTCAATGGAAAGACCTGTAGAAGACTAGCTAGTGTCCTTGTGAGTCTAACTGCGGTTGGACCAAGCCAATAAAAAGACCTAAAAGCCATTAATTCTTAAAATGTGAAAAGAAAAATAAATTAAGAACAAATTATCTCTTCAGATTAAAAAAAATCTGAATGCAATAACAGAACAGGTAGAATGTGAAACAGCGCAGGTTCAATTTCCATACTGACTCATGTTCATTAAGTTTTAGCAAAGGGTCATCTGGACTTGAAACATCAGCTTTTTTTCTGCCCTTATAGATGCTGCCAGACCGACTGATGTTTTCCAGCGTTTTCCCTTTGGATTGTTCATTAAGGCCCTAACTTCTCAACTTTGTCCCTTACCTGAGGTGTGGTGATCCTCAGGTTAAATCATCATCACCAGTCAGCTCTGCCCCCATTGCTCATCTGGGATTATGATGATTTAAAAGAATGTGAAAAAATTGCCAAGTTCTTTGAGAAAAGCAGTGGAATGTTCTAAAATGAACATGGAGTTTTTAAGATAATGGAAAAAAACCACACTGTTCATTCTCATTTGATCTAGAATCGTAGAATCTGTGTAGTGCGGAGGGTAACAAGTCTACACTGACTCTCTGACAGTGCCCCCACCCAAACCCTATTCCAATAACACTATTATTTACCTTGCTAATCCTCCCAACCTACACACCTTGGGACATTAAGGGGAATGTACTATGGCCAATCCACCTAACCTGCACATCTTTGGAGTGTTGGAGGAAACCCATGCAGGCATTGGGCACACATGCAAGTTCAACACGGGTAGTCACCCAAGGTCAGAATTGAACCCAGGTCTTTGGAGTTGTGAGGCAGCAGTGCTAACAACTGCACTGCTGTGCCAATTTCTCTAACTTACTACTCCAATCCATTTGTGCTGCCTCATTTGTTAACCTGGGTCAACAATATTCCAGTACTTCATCTGAGTTATAGATACATGCAATGAAAAATCAATGCCTCAATTTTTCTTGAATACCATTCATCACCTCCTGCATATCGGGTACTTTATGTAAAAACACAAAGCAGGAATAAACCATTTAGTCCTTCAAGCCTACTCCATCATTCAATAAGATCTTGGCTGATCTATCTCAATGCAATAGTCCCACTCTTGCCATTTTCTTGGTACCTTTAGTATTTAGACATCTATTGGTTTCCATCTTCAATATGTCAACTTGGCCTCTATTGTTTCCTTCTTCCAAACTAATTACCAACCCTTGTTACAATTCCACGTGCATTCATTATTGACAATAATCTTTTCATAGAATCTGTACCATGTAGTACAAGACCATTTGGCCATTGGGTCTGCACCAACTCTCCGACAGAGCATCTCACTCAGGCAAATCCACCCCCCCCCCCGCCCTTATTACTGTAACCTTTCATATCTATCCCACCAATCCCCCTAGTGTACACATCTTGGAATGCCAAGGTGAAATTTAGCATAGGCAACCTGCATATCTTTGGACAATGGGAGAAAACAGAGCACCTGGAGGAAACCCAACTTTTACAAATGCCTTGGAACATCATAGTGAGATATACCACCCATAGTCATAATACTTATGACTATACTTATTCACTCTCAGATCAAAAGTCCCCAACCAAAGTGTGCATGGATCAGTCCTGCTAAATTATTCTGCAAGTGCAGTGGTGTAAAATAATTAAAAGGGACTGCAATAAATGCCCATGTATTCCACAAATAAACTGGAGGGAGAATGTTGCTGAAAATTTTCAAAAAATTCAGCTAGATTAATCAGGTGTTATGTATCTTTCACAAATCTATACTTAATATTCATCCAAGTGATATTCCATTAACTTCCCCAAGGTGCTTGTTAAATTGGCAGGTATGTTTTCTAGTTTTTCCCTTCTGAATTGTTAAACAATGTAGTCACATTGGGGTTTTCCAATTGCAAGGTACAACTTTGAAATAATTTGCCTGCAATTTCCTCACTTTTAGTAGCTGGGGTGGAAATCTTCAGTTCATGGAGATTTGTCTACTTTAGGACCCATTTATTTCTTTACTTTTTTTATTTCTACTAAATTCAATGAGTTCCTTTCTTTGACAACTCATTAGAAGCTTGCAAATATATTTAGTTTTCCTTCTGGACAATTTTCTCCTTAGCAATTGTAAAATAACATAATTAAGGCAGCTAACAATATTGTGATATAACAATTTTCAGCAAGGAATGCTGGGACAGATTTATGTCCACAATTTTTCAAGAAAAAAAGTCTTGTGAGAATAGTAGCATAGTCACTGGACTGGTATTGCAGAGATTGGAATAATCTGGGAAATTTGAGTTCATTAAATTAAATCTGGAATAAAAAATAATCTCAGTAACAAATTGCTGTAATGGATCTAGTTCACGAATGTCCTACAAGGAAGGAAATACGCTATCCTTAACTTGTCTAATCTACATTTGATTCCATACCTACAGCAAGGTGATTAATCCTTAACTGCTATCTGAAATGGCCTTGTGATGTTCTCAGTTGCATTAAACTGTTATGGAAACATTAAATAAGTAGTATTTCCATTTCAACTAGATGAGTTACCAGCATCAGTTTCGGCACTGAATACAACGGAGGCACACCCTTCCTAGTGGAACATGCAAAAAATTCTCTTCACCAACATCTGCCTCTTGTGTCTGAATTGTGAGAACATCCCATAGGTTATTCAAACTCACAGAATCATACCTTATAGCCAATGTCCCAGACATCACCATCACTACCCCGAATATGTTTGGTCCATTGGAAGGACAGACTGACTGAAGATGGCACGTTAATGGTGTACAGTTCAGAGCATGTGGCTTTGTGAGTTTTCAGTATTGGCTCCAGATTCCGTAAAATCGCATGGAATCAGGTCAAACATGGTAAGGAAACCTGCTGATTACAATGTGCCAACATCCCTCAGCTCATGAATCAGTAACCATCCACATTGAAAAGAAGAGGCAAAGTGACGAAAGATGATTTTGACTGTATTAAGCAAGACTTACTATTAATACCCTGCTCATTGATGTTTAGTTTGAGTTCTGCCAAGACCACTCGGGGCCAAACCTTGTTAGAGCCCTGGTTCATGTGGACAAAAAAGCTTGGTTCAGAGGGCAGCCAGCACACAGAATGTCCTGTTCTAATGAAAGGCCATTGCCCTGAATCATTAAACCTGTTTCACTGCACATGCTGCCTGATCTGCTGGGTATTCCTAGTATTTTCTTATTTCAAATTTCCAGTATCTGCTGTATGTTGATGTATTAGGGAACAGAATCTGGGTGCATGACCTTATCCATTACCAAGAGTGATTTGATAGCACCACTACTAACTGAGTTTGCAGAATTCTAAAGTCTATATGTGCCAGATCGTGCTTGAGACAGGTGGTAAGGAAACCAATACAAGGAAAAATCCTTGCTGACTTTGTCCTTGTGGATCTAACTGTCAAAGGTGCATCTGTGTATAGTATTGGTAAAAGTGACTATCTCACATGCCTCTTGGAAACTAAATCGCTCCCCCACACTGAGGACACCCTCCACTATGTTGTTTTGTACTATCAAAGTTCTAAATGCAATACATTCAGAACAATATAGCAGCTCAATAATCCATGAGGTATTGTGGGAAATCAATAGAAACTGTGCTTTACTCAGCCATAATCTGTAACTCATGGCCCAGCATATTCCTCTTTCTACCATTACCATCAAGCCAAGTGACCTAAGTTCTGATAAAAGAACACCAACCTGAAAAGTTAACATTGTTTCTCGCTCTACAGATGCTGCTAGATCTGTTGAGTGCTGCATTTTCTGTTTTTATATTATTTAAGCCAAACAACCAATTCTGGCTCACTAAGGAGTGTACATAACGCCAGGAGCATCATGAGGCTGATCTAAAAATGAGGTGAAGTTACAACACAGGATTCTAGGCAAGCTAAACAATGGAAACAGCATGCTATAGAAAAAAACTAGGCAATCCCTGAACAAACAGATGAGATCAAAGCTCTGCAATTTTACCAAATGGAGTCATGAATGCTGTTGGCAATTAAATAACTAACAAAAGAAACAGATTTCACAAATATCCCTATTCTGAGAGTAGATCCTGTGCATATCAGTGCACAGCTAAGGCTGTAGCATTTGCAGCCATGTTCAGTCAGAAATGCCAGTAGATTATCCATTTTAACTTTATCCTGAAATCCCCACCATGCAGTCAATTTGATTCATTCGAGAAACATCTGTACATGCTGGCTACAGCTAAGGCTACAGGGCTACAGACTTGTTCTTCAGAACGAATCACAAACCATGCCAAGCTGTTCTAGTACAGCTACAAAATTGGTTTCTATCCAACTATGTGGAAAATAGCTCATTTAACTCATCCCAAGGTCTACTGTCGATCATCAGCAAAGTGATGGAAGGTGTTGACAATGCTATAAGCAGGACTTACTGCTCACTGATATTCAGTTTGGATTCTGCTGGGAGCACTTGAGACCAAACCTCATTACAATCTTGGTTTGCTTATCACTTCATTTAATGTTTTAAGTTTGAGTTGACTTCCAACTATGAGTGGAGACTAACTGCCCTTGACATCCTCACAGTATTTTACCATTGATGACATTGAGAAGCCTTTTTAAAATTTAAGTTAACAGGATTTCAGGAGAAAAACCTCTTCAATGGTTTGAGTCATACTTAACATAAAGTAAGCTGGCTATGGTTGTTGGGAAGGACATTAATTTTAACTGCAGAACATCACTGCAGGAATTCTTCAGAACAGTGTTCCGTGCCCAACTGTCTTTACCTCTGATTAATGACCCTCCCTTCACTGTAAAGTCAAAAATGAGGATGTTCGCTGATGATTCTGATTCGGTCTCATTCCTGAGCCCTGATAATGAAGCAATCTGTGCTTACATGCAGCAGGACCTGGAAAATACTCGGGTTTGGTTTGATAAGTGACAAGTAACATTTGTGCCACATCAGTACCAGACAATGTCAATCTCCACAAAAGCAAATTACTGCAGATGCTGGAATCTGAAACCAAAAGAGAAAATGCTGGAAAATCTCAGTAGATCCAGCATTTTGTCTTTTAATGTCAGTCTCCAACAAGGGAGAGTCTAACCCTGAGCTCCAACTATCAACGTTCTCTGAGTGGCAACATTGACCAGAAATTTAACTGGACCAGCATGTTAAATTTGTGGCTTCAAGAACATTATAGAGACAAAGGTCTGGTGTAGGTAACTCATCTCTAGATTCTCCAAAACTTATTCACCACCTACAAGATAGTAGTCAGGGAGTATGTTGGAATACGCTTCAATTGATTGAATGAATAAACATTCAAGAAGCACAACACCATCCAGGACAATTTAACCCACTTGATTGGCAACTCCAATGTACAGTGGTAACAGTGTATATCATCTGAGATGTGTACTGCAATAACATACTAATAATCTTTTGATAGCACCTTGCAACCTCTGCCACCAAGAAGAAATTGGGCAGTAAAACCATCTGCAAGCTTCCCTTCAAATCATACCATTTTGATTTAGAAACATAATGTTGTTTCTTCACTATTGCTGGATTAAAATTCAAAAAGGCACCTCACCATCACCTTTTCAAGAAAAATTTTACATTCCTAATTGATGTTATAACTAGACAGGAAGAGTCCAGAATGGAACTCTGGCTCAAAAGACCATAACTTCTACTTTATATAAAAAAAGAACCTGGAGGAACAGAGTCATAGGACTACTAATTAATTTTAAAAGCAAGAAAAAAAAGTACAAAACAAATGATTGGATTATGATATAATCCTTTACTTCCCCCTTAATTTAACAAATGCACATTTTAAGATTAACAGATATTACAGAGTATACTATAAACTACAAGGATCTCAGTAATGCAAAGTCCCTTTAAGCACACAGATTGACAGTGGTCAAGTATATACACTCTACTCTGAACCTCAAGTGAATTTTAATTGAATTTCTTCTCAGATTCCCTCCAAATTGTCACATGAGAGTTAACACAATTTAAAATCTTCTTTCACAATAATGCTTTATATCATTGGCTTGCCTTCTGAATTCCAGTTCAGGTTTTCCAAATTATTCTTTAAACCAAAACTTCTGCTCCAGTTTTAACAACAGATCCTGGATTTTCATATTCTCCATTAGGATTTTTTTGTCTTAATGCTGCACACAGTTTGCAATTACTTTAACTCTCAGTTCCCAGACTATTAAATAGCATCAAACTTCTCACTTTGAAGTCTGCTTTCCCACTTTAGCTCTGATTACCACAGCTGTCTCTTTCACTCACCACACTTTGTCTGCTTTTTCTTTTGAATTCTTCTCTGAACAATATCTTAGTCTCTGTTCTCTTCAGTTTGCTTAAGACATTCATTATGATCCAATTCTCTGGTTATCTGGACTGCATCTGGTTCTTTGGAAAGCCTGCTTCTTTGCAGCTATCTTGTTCCATCCTGCTTTTTCTTCTTACAGATTTGAGAGATGTTCACTCCTCATGAGACAGGTGACCAAAAGCTTACTCAAAAGAGATGGGTTTTAAAGAAGAAAAGAATCAGATCAGTGAGAAAATGGAAGTCCTCCACACTAATCTTTTCAGCATGCTCCTCAATGGCAACAGTGTCCTGTCTCCAACTGCAAATAAATTCAGATAATAACTAAAATTCAGAACTTTTCTACCTTAGAAGTTCCCCAATTGCCAAGCAAGCACAGCTACTTCTATTTATTCTTAATACCATAACCATTTCTAAGCATGATAGAGACACAGTTGGAAATGAAACCAATATCCCATACACACAAACACTTTTCTTCAGCATAAATCTAACAATGAGTGTTACCTTTCCAAACATGGAAGCATTACATTAAAACCATTTAATATTATACCTTATTTGTAATGTTTATCAATACAAATTCAGATCCCTTAAAACAACCTTTGTTTTCCTAATGTAATAAAGGATGGGAAATAATTACTGCCAATGCCAGTGATTCCCCCAAACCCATGAATGTGTGTGATTTTTAAAACTTCACCAAGCTATATGGGCAGAGTAGAAATCATGCGGAAGATGGATATTTATTTACAGCAAAATAGAATTAGAGATCCAAACACCCCGATGAACTGCTTTTGTTTAAGTTAATCCCATTGTGGATCTTCATTTCAATATAGGTACAGGTTGAAGAATTGAATGGAAACATTCCAGAAATGGTTAATATCAGTGGTTGTAAAATAAATAGATAGTTCTTCATGCAGCTTTTGCTTTGTTCAAAACTTATTTTTTTTAAAAATAATACTGCAACATATTGCTCTTGATACTTAACAGCAGAAATGTCCTTTACACGTAGTGTGTATGAGTGTTAAAAAATGGTGTTTATATAATGTCTTTATCTTAATAGAACATCGCAAGGTACTTCATGGGGGAATTGTAACATGTGACATAAGCCAACAAGGAGATATGAGACAGGTGACCAAAAGCTTACTCAAAAGAGATGGGTTTTAAAGAAGAAAAGAATCAGATCAGTGAGAAAATGGGAGTCCTCCACACTAATCTTTTCAGCATGCTCCTCAATGGCAATCTTTCGATACTTAGTGCAATGAAAGAACTTCCATATGAATCGCACTGGCTTGGTAGCTCCAGGCGTGTGGTTCGCCCAAAATGATCGCAGTTGTGTGTTGTTGAGCAGAGGCAGCTTTATTTAAAAACTAACAATGCACACACTGTCAGTCACACCAAGAAAATGGCTTCTAATTGAGCTGCTTCATGATTTATGGAGAGGAAGTTGAGATGTCTACTTGATGCTGTGGAGGAGAGGAGGCCATCTTCTTCCCCAGAGATAGTCAGTGGCTGACAATGAAATTTGGGAAGTGGTGGCAGTGGCTGTCAGTGCCTGTGCACTGGAATGGAGAATTGGGAATGTGCAGAAAGAAAATGAATGACTTCATTCGGGCAGCAAGGGTGAATGTCTAGTCCATCCTGCCACCAGCCCAATCAGTCTGGCATGTCTACATCCATGTCGATCCATTTACTGACACTGCACAGCTTACAGCACCAAAACCCCTAGCATTTCCATCCAATCCCTCTGGGACCCCCCAACACAACACTTGCCTTCCAAGGTACAGTCCAGTCTTAAGGCACCTGATTGTCCTCACCCCTGATACTTCGCACCCTTTCAGCCATCAGGATTTGAATCCCTCTTTCTGTCCCCAGAGGAGAAGATGATCCACATTTGCTAGGAGCAGGCAAAGCCCGGACGAGGGGTCCCTGAACTGCATATCCTCAGTGTGTTTGATGATTAAGCCATGGAGCTGTTGGGGGAGTCCGAAGAGAGAACCACGATCGACAGCCAAGTCAGGGTGCACCACAGTAATGAGGAGTCACAAAACCTTCATTAATACAACCTATCTCAAGAAAGTTGCAATCTTGTCCCTCCCTTGCACTTACCTATATGCCTTCTTTTGCAGTAGATAACCCTGATGAGACTGGGTGGCCACCTGCAATCCCCGCTGAGACTCTCGTCAACAGCTCGCAGGAAAGCTCCGACGACACTGCTGAGAAAATAATGCAACAATCAACAGATGCATCATATGGACCATTCTCCAGCACAGATACAGTCATCATGGTGGAACTTATTAATGCTGAGGCTTCTGGGGCACTTTGTGGTGAGCACCACACAGCTGTTGATGCACATCATGTGGAGTCATATGCTGAGCTGATGGGATCAGCTCTCCGGAAGCTGCTGGAGATGCAGATGTCGAGCTGGGGATTGCAGGAAGGGCCATTAGCAACATTCCAGCAACTGGAAGGCTGTTTAGAGAAGTCCCACAGCTTTCAGTTGCAGGAGGTGGCCTGGAGCAGAGAATGATTGCCAGAGGTGATAGGTCCAAGACATGGCCAAATCATTAAGGGCCATGGCTGAGGGCTTCAGAAGCATGCTTAACATACAGCGGGCCATGGATGTGGGCCTGAAGAGCTTGGCTCAAGAGAATACTTGCTGAGGGGCTCCAGAGCTTGACCAATATAAAATGACTGAAATTTTTAATTCCTCTCTGGCCACAGGGAAGATGTCAGAGGACTAGAGAACAACTAATATGGTTTTGCTATTTAAGAAGACTTGTAAAGATAAGCCAGGGAAGTACAGACCAATGAGTCTTATGTTAGTGTTAGGGAAACTATTGGAGAAAATTCTGAAGGAGAGCATCTATCTCCACTTGGAGAGGCAAGACTTGATCAGAAATAGTCAGCATGGCTTCATCAGAGGGAAGTCATGTCTACCAAATGCGATTGAATTTTTTGAGGGGTAACCAGGTTTGTAGATGAGATTAGTGTAGTTGATGTTTTTTTGGTTTTCAGCAAAATTTTTGACAAGGTCTCATATGGAGGACTTTTATAGAAGGCAAATGCATGTGTGATACAGGGTAATTTGATAAAGTGGAACCAAAATTGGGTTGGTTGTAGGAGATAAAGGCTGATACCAGAAGACTACTTCAGTGACTGGAAGCCAGTGTTCAGAGATCTGTGTTGGGCCCTTTATTATTCATCATTTATATAAATAACATTGATATCTATTAATAGATTTATAGAATTAGTAAGTTTATGATTGGCTGGGTAGTTAACAGTGAGGTCATGTGTCTTGGGCTACAAGAACATATGGATGGGATGGTCAAATGGGCAGATGAGTGGCAGATGGAATTTAACTCTGAAAAGTGTGAGGTGATAACTTTGGAAGGGGTAATTTGACAAGAAAGTATTCAATGAATGGTAGGATTCTATGATGTCCTGTGGAATGAAGGGAACTTGGCGTGTTTGTCCACGTACCTCTGAAAGTGGAAGGACATGTTGGTAGGGTGGTGAAAAAAACATATGGGACACTTATCTTTATTAATTGAGGCATAGATTACAAAAACAGACAAGTCATGTTGGAGTTGTATAGAATTTGAGTGAGGTCACTGCTCGAATACTGTGTGCAATTCTGGACGCCTTATTATCAGAAGGATATAATGCACTTGAGTGGGTGCAGAAAAGATTCACCAGGATGCTGCTTGGGATAAAACATTTAGAAGTTGGATAGGTTGAGGTTGTTTTTGTTGGAGTAGAGAAGACTGAGGGGCAACCTGATTGAAGTGTACAAGATTACGAGGGACATGAACAGAGTGGGGATAAAGAGTAGCTGTTCCCTTTAGTTGAAGGGTCCATCATGAAGGAAAAGAGGTTCAATGTGAGGGGCAGGAGATTTAGGAGGATGTGAGGAAAAACCTTTTTATCCAGAGGGTGGTGATGGTTTGGAATGTGTTACCCAGGGGGGTGGTAGAGGCAGGTTGTCTCACATCGTTTAAAATGTACCTGGATGAGCCTTGGTACATCATCACATTAAAGGGTATTATTGCTAGTAAATGGGATCTGGGGAGAGGTCAGGTGTTTTTCACATGTTGGTGCAGACTTGATGAGCCAAAGGAGCTCTTTTGAACGGTATGATTCAATGACAATTGCTGAAGGGTTCCAGAGTTTGGTCCAGACTCAGAAGTCTATTGCTAAGGGCTTGCACACCATGGGGAAGTCAAAGTTGTGCCTCCAGGACTGCCAGAGCAGGGTGATGCAGAGGTCTCTGGAGCTCACTTCAGGTGCCCCACTATTCCATAGAATGTCCCATGGGCCAATGGCCTCCCAAAAGAGAAGGAAGAGCTGGAGCCCATGCTGGAGCCGTCTAGCCCTTCCGAATTTCCCCTTCCTGATGCTGATGCATCTCAAGGGCAGCAAGCTGAATAGGGTGGCATATCCATTAGGGAGCTGCCATCCCCCCTTCCCCCACCAGGGAAAACTGCACAGACCACAGGGCATGGAACCCATGATGTGCATTCTGGGAGGCACCAAGATTTAGTGGTAGGACACTAAGTTAAGAAGTTGTAAAAAGCCATGTGTGAAGGCAAGCACAAGTTAGGGTTTTGCTAATTGTCAATTAGAAATTCACTATGATTGTACCTCGACCGCATGCATAGAGGCTTAGAGCATGAAAGGCCCTTCAGCTCTCTAAGTTCACAATCTCCAGTTCCCAGTACCTGTGCCAGATCTGTAATTGCTGTGGCATTCCAAGCATTTGTCCCAAGCAGTCTCAGCAGTGGCGAGGGGGCCATTGTATGCCCATATTGACAGACAACCTGGCCTGGCATCCTCAGCATCTGCTGGACCCAAGGAATGGCACTCCCAGCACCACTCTCCATCCCCAGGGTACTGGACAGGATGGTAGTGTTTCCAAACCTCATTCAGACATAGGCTTGGGCACCAGTGTGTAGTCAGAGAACAGGTATGAGTCAGACTTACATGCCACCAGGGCAGCATCACAATGTGCCACATAGCAAGTCATCATCACCCTCCTGCTTAGACTAGTAACTCAATAATACAACCAAACTGAGTCCATGGTGTGATGGCATTCATGTAACCCATGATGGATGGTGTTGACAAGGGGTAGTGGGGAGGGAGGAAGGTGATTGAAGGCTCCTGGGGCTAGTGGGCTGATGGGGATAGGAGTTGATAGACCTTACATCTCCAACTGAGAGAAGCTTGCGTTGGTGAACGCCTCCCTTGCAATCCTGCTTTGCCGGACACTTGCAGTGGCCTGTTCTCCGGCTTCTCCTTGGCCTTGTCCTTCACATCCTCCTCTGCAGTGTCTGCCTGGTCACTGTCCTCATCCTCTTGGAGTCTTCCTGCTATTGCCCCAGGTAGTGGAGAGCACAACTGATCACAATGTTGTTGGAGACTCTCAGGGGCTATAGCAGAGGGTCCCACCAGAAGATCCAGGCAGTGGAACTACATTTTTAAGAATCCAATGCACCACTTGACGATGGACTGGGTGGCAGCATGGGCCTCATTGTAGCAGATCTTCGTCTTGGTCTGGTACCTCCTCACTGGTGTCATAAGCCATGACCTTAGCAGATAGTTCTTGTCTCCCATGAGCCATCCTGGAAGCCTGGATTGTTTCTCAAAGATGCCACGGATGTCCAAAATCCACAGTGTGTTACATGGCGGCACGGAGAGCATACAGACAGCTATGACAGAATGCCCCTTGAGAACTCCTGAGGCACAGACATGAGTGCACCCACCAGGACGTCTGGTGTAGTGGTTTCCAGGTACGGCTTGCAGTTTAGATAGATAGTGCAAAAGCATCCTCATGACAATCACAAGATGGCTTCCCATTGTAGGGAGCACGGCAGAGTTCATGTAGTCTGAGTAATTATGTTAACACCTGCTAATATCCCATGAGTGGGGCAAAAACTGACAGTTTCAGCCTTGGATGACTGTCTTCCCATGTCTGCATGGGTTTCCTTCGACAGTCCGAAGATGTGTGGTTTAGATTTATTGGCCATGGTTGAGAATCTGGTTCTTGTTACTTTTAAAGGGGCCTGGGATGGAATGTCAACAGTCAGCCACAGAGCCTGCCCAGCAGACTGATGCATCATAACTGAGGTGGGGCTTCGATCTCATATACAACCCCTCAGAGGTCATTCAGCGGCCAGAGGCAATATGTGCTACAGGAACCCCAAGCCAGTAGCGACGTCTGACATGAGGACCCTCACACTAGCATGAGCCCCCCCTCCCCCAACCCCTGCACCCATGCAAGCTCTCCATCCTTCCCAGCACCAGGGCAGTGGCTGAGAATCTCCCCCTCCACCCTGGACATTGATGCACAGTGGTACTCACTTCCTATTTCCCCTTTGCTGCTCCACTACCTGAAGTACATTTTTATAGTGCAGTGATGATCTGTGCTGGCATGATGTCACACTGGTGAGGTGGGCAGCATTCATGAGAGGGATGATTGCGTGCCAAATTCACTTATGACATGAAATCTAATCAAATTTCTGCAAATAAGTTTTGCGATCATTTTGGCCACCAAGCTGTTCTGTCCATTATAAGGGAGCAAAGAAGATAGCAAACCATTTTGTGTCAGGCGCAATTTGGATTTTTAGCATCTCATGCTATTTTCCCAGCTTGTCAGGCTGTTCACCGGGAATGGCGAGGTGATAAGATTGTGCCCAATGGCTTTGGTCTTCCCAATATTTAATTAGGTGAAATTTCTGCTAATCCAGTACTGGATGTTGGCTAATAACCAGTGGAGGGATCAATAGAGATAGTGGTGTAGTTGAATTTGGTCTTGTCAGCATACATTCTGGCCTTTGAGAATCTGATCCATCATTAGTGAATCATAGAATCCCTAAAGAAAGCCATTCAGCCCATTGAGCCTGCACTGACAACAACCCATCTCGGCCTTATTCCCTTAACCCCATGTAGTTACCCTGCTAATCACCCTATCAGTGAGAGACAATTTACCATGGCCAATAAATCTAAACCACACATCTTCGGACTGTTGAAGGAAACCCATGCAGACATGGGAAGACAGTCATCCAAGGCTGAAACTGAACCCAGGTTCCTGGCATTGTGAGACAGCAGTGCTAACCACCCTGCCACAGTGCTGTCCAAAAACTAGGCCTTAGGCAGCCAGGACCCTGGAAACAGATGTGTTTTTGGAAATAGGACAGATTCATGGATAGATCCTTGGATAACACTAGAAGTAACCATAGAAGCAGGAAAATACATTACAGATGATTCTCTGGCTATGATTATAGATAAGATTGAAACCAGGCAAGTGTAGTTCTACCCAGCTTGACGACAGTAGCGAGATGTTTGAAGACAACAGTGTGGAATCATGTTAAAGACTACTGATAGGTTGAGAGGGGTGATGTGGGAATGGCTTAATTTTGCCCTTTTGTGATTTTAATATAAAAAAACCCCACTGCTTCCCATTTGGGTCACTTGAGTTATCTGTAAAACAGCTCAAGCTGTCTCCATAGTGACATTTTCTCTTAGCCATTTCAATAACATAATCTTTCCAAAACCAATGCAAGTAAATCCCTCTCTACTCCCAACCTTATAATAGTCCATCTTCACAATTTTTTTTAATGATCTTGATGCATGTAAAGAACTAGGAGTAGGTTATCTGGCCCCTTGCCCCTGCTCTGCCATTCAATGAGATCATGATTGATCTTTTTGTGGACTCAACTCCACTTACCCGCCCGCTCACCATAACCCTTAGTTCCTTTACTGTTCAAAACTTTATCTATCCTTGCCTTAAAAATATTCAATGGAATAGCCTCAACTGCTTCACTGGGCAGGGAATATGACAGATTCACAAGTTGAAAAGTTCCTTCTCAACTCAGTCATAAATCTGCTTCCCCTTATTTTGAGGCTATGCTGCCTAGTTCTGGTTTCACCCGCCAGTGGAAACAACTTCTTTGCTTCTATCTTATCTATTCCCTTAATAATCTTACAAGTTTCTATAAGATCTCCCCTCATTTTTCTGAATTCCAAAGAGTATAGCTTCAGTCTACTCAGTCTCTGAGCCAACCCTCTCAACTCCAGAATCACCCTAGTGAATCTCTCTGCACTCTCTCCAGTGCCAGTATATCCTTTCCCAAGTAAGGAGACCAAAATTGTACACAGTACTCCAGGTGTGGCCTCATTAGCACTTTATATAGCTGCACCATAATCTTGCTGTTTTTAAACTTCAGCAATGAAGGACAGAATTCCATTTGTCTTCTTCATTACCTGCTGCACTTGCAAACCAACTCCTTGAGATTCCTGCACAAAGACACCCAGGTCCTACTGCACAACAGCATGCTGCAATTTTTTACCATTTAAATAATCATCCATTTTGCTGTTATTCCTATCAAAATGGATGACCTTACATTTACCAACGTTGTACTCCATGCGCCAGACCCTTGTCCACTCACTTAGATTATCTGGATCCTTTTGCAGACTTTCAGCATCCTTTGCACACTTTGCTCTTCCACCCACCTTAGTGTCATCTGCGAATTTTGACACACTACACTTGATCCCCAACTCCAAATCATCTATGTCATACTTTTGTTCTGACAGCTTCATGCTTTTGTTCTGACACTTTGCACATGATTTGATAGCAAAGCAATGATCTCTTTATGTATTTGATGTTTGTTGTGATTCAGTGGTGGTGTTTTTGCCACTGAGTTGGAAGGTTGCAGGTTAATTTCCCACTTCAAGGACTTGATCACAAAGTCTAGTCATCCACGCATCACTATTTATGGGATCTCGGGTGAAAATTGCCTGCTGTATTTCCTGCAAGACATCTGTGACTACTCTTCACAAAAGTATCTAATTTATTGCTGTGTGCTTTGGAACTTCTGAAGGCTACCTGCCCCCGTTATCCTCCACAGATATGAAATTTTACAGGATTGAGTGGCCTGCCCTTTGGTTGATTTTTTGGAAAGTCTCAGAGGCAGATTTTCCTATGAAGATGGGGCTGACCTTTTGTCTTAAAGCAATTAAAACTGATCCCAGCATTAAATTACTGCCAGGCATCCATTGGGATCATGAGCGGGCTCCTTCCCCAACATTTTACTTGGGGCAGAGGGAACCATGGTGCCCTATATGATCCACCTCGTGTGTTTAAAATAAAGGAGTTTCTGGTAATTAACAATAAACTATTTCTTCAAATGGGAAGCTCCAAAAGAAAGGGGCATAGAAAAGGATAGAATATGTAGCACACACACAGGCAAGACAGCCCAACTCAACTGTGTTGCTGTTTATATTATACTCCAAGTCTCCTTCCATCAACTTCACTTCAGCATTACCAAATTACAATAGTGATATCACTTTAAAAGTACTCAGTAGCTATAGAGCACTTTGAAGCATTCTGAGATTGTGAAAGGCACTGCATAAATGTAAGTCTCTCAAGTCTTTCTTTCACAGCATATCTTTCTACTCCCTTTTTGTCATATTCATCTGGTTTCTATTTGAAAGCAGAGTTATTTATTTCAAATACTTCCTGTGGTAGCAAGTTTCACATTCCAGCAACAACAATATTCACACATATTAGCCTTTAACATTGTAATATCCCTTCACAGGAGTTCATCAGAAGAAATTTGAAACAAAGCCACAAAAGAAAATATTAGACACGATGATTGTACAAAGAGATAGATTTTTAGGGGCTTGTTAGAGATTTAGAGCTCAGAGTCTTGGCTGCTGAAGGCCTGGTCACTCACGGTGGAACAGACTCTCAAAGTCCAGAATTGGAGGAGTGTAGATATCTCAGAGGGTTTTAGGACTGGAGGAAATTACAAATATAGGGAGGCATGAGGCCATAGAGGGATTTGAACGTGAGGATGAGAATTTTTTAATTAAGATGTTGCTTGGTCAAGAGCCATCGTTAGTGAGCAAAGGGTAATGGGTGAAAGGGATTCAGTACAAGGAATAACATGGGCAGAGTTGTGAATGATTTAATTTGATTTGATTTATTATTGTCATGTATTAACATTAGTGAAAAGTATTGTTTCTTGCGCACTATACAGACAAAGCATACCATTTATAGAGAAGGAAATGAGAGAGTGCAGAAAGTAGTGTTACAGTCATAGCTAGGGTAAAGAGAAAGATCAACTTAATGCAAGGTAAGTTCATCCAGAAGTCTGACAGTAGCAGGGAAGAAGCTGTTTTTGAGTTGGTTGGTACGTGACCTCAGACTTTTGTACCCTTTTCCCGATGGAAGAAGGTGGAAGAGAGTATGTCTGAGTTGCTTGGGGTCCTTAATTATGCCAGTTGCTTTACTGAGGCAGTGGGAAGTGTAGACAGATGCAATGAATCGGAGGCTGGTTTGTGTGGATGAGACTACATTCACGATTTCTTGTAGTTTCTTGCGGTGTTGGACAGAATAGGAGTCATATCAAGCTGTGATACAACCGGAAAGAATGCTTTCTATGGTGCATCTGTAAAAGTTGGTGAGAGTTGTGGATGATGTACCAAGTTTCCTTAGTCTTTCTGAGAAAGTAAAGGTGTTGGTAAACTTTCTTAACTATACTGTTGGCATGGAAAGGGGGAAGATGTGACCAGGATAGGTTGTCGATGATTTGGACAACTAAAAACCTGAAGCTTTCCATCATTTTTACTTCATCCCCATTGATATAGACACAGACATGTTCTCCACTACATTTCCTGAAGTTGATGACAATCTCCCTCATTTTGTTGACATTAGGGAGAGATTATTGTTGTCATGCTAGTTCACCAGATTCTCTATCTCACTCCTGTAGTCTGTCATGTCATTATTTGAGATGTGATCGACTACTTTGGCGTCATCAGCAAATATGGAAATTGAGTTCGAGGGATATTTGGTCACATAATCATAGGGTACATAAGGGGTATAGTAGGGGGCTGACAACACAGCCTTGTGGGACACCAGTGTTGAGGATGATCGTGGAGGGGGTGTTGTTGCCTATCCTTATTGAATGTGGTCTATGGGTTAGGAAGTTCAGGATCCAGTTGCAAAGGAAGGAGACAAGGCCACGGAATTTGGAGACGATTTTGAGTAAATTAATTTCTCTTTATTTGCTAACTATATTTGTTAATATCTTATATTTATGCTCCCCATTTTCGATTTACCCACAACTGGAAATATTTCCTCTGTCCAACCCATTCATAGACCCCTATCAGATCATGTCTATGTCTATTCTAAAGAAAAATGTCCCAACCTATTCAACCTTTCCTGAAGTCTACAAGCTCATACTTCTGGGGCCATATTTGTAGATCTTTGTTATACTCTCCCAAGTGTTTTTACGTCCTTTTTATAGTATGGAGGTTGGAATTGAGTACAGTTCTAAGTGAGATCTGACCAGGATCATAAACATAACAATATAAATAGTAGTCCTTCAAATCTGTTCAGTCATTAATAAGACAATGGCTAATCCTCTACAACTCTGCCTTTTTCACTATCCTCACATCCCTTAATTCCCTTAATGTGTAAAAATTCTGTTGATCTCTGACTTGAAGATACTCAACAACTGAGCATCCACAGCTCTTTGCCTGATGAAATTTCTTCTCATCAGTCCTAAATCGCTGACCTTTGAAAATCTGATTCCCTATACCCAGCCAGAGAAATTTCCTTTTTACATCACCCTATCAAATTCAATTGGAATTTTATATGTTCCAATTGAATCAAGTCATTCTTCTGGCCTACTTAATCTTCCCTTATAGGACCATTTGTTGAATCTTTGTTGCATGCCCTCTAAAGCAAATTAGCCAAGGAAATCAAACTGTACCATTACTTCAGGTATGGTCTTACTAATGTCTTATATAATTGCAGTAAAACTTCTTACTGTTGTACTCTAGTGCCTTTGTAACAGAGGCTAAATACCATTTATTTTCCTAATTGCTTGCTGTAACTTTCATGTGCAAGAATTTCCCACATTCTTCTGAGTACCAGACTTTCTCTGTTTCACACAATTTAACAAATATCCTCTTTCTATTTTCCTACCAAAGTGATAACTTCACAGTTCACTATCTGCCAATGTGCTTACCCATTCATTTAACCCGTTGAATACCTTTGCAGCCCCTTTCCTCTCTGCTTACTTTCACATTTAATTTTGTATTGTCAGCAAACTTGGATATGTTAAACTTATCTAAGCCCTTGACACAATGTAAGTAGTTGAGATCACGCAGTAGTTACACCCTGCAAATCGAAACTGACCCATATGTTCCTACTCTGTTTTCCGACCATTAACCATCATCAATCCATCTAAGATAATATCTCTAATCCCATGAGCATAAATTTTGAAATAAATTTGTGTGGCACATTACCAAAAACTTCTTGAAAATCCACACTATATCCACTTACTTTTCATTTCATTACAATTCCAGTTACAACAGATTTGCTAAAAATGATTTCCCTTTCAGAAATTCTTGTTGATTCTGTCCAATCATATTATGATTTTTTAATTACTCTTTTATTACACACCTAATATGATATACAACTGCTATACAAAACTTTACCACTCTAGTATTCTGTACATAAGGAAAAATATTTATATGCTTTGTAGCAGTTTTTATTGTTTTTCTGACCTGTTATGTTACTTTTAATGTTTTGAGGACCCAATTTGGATTCTTATTTGCAAATGTGGGGGTAATGTTTCTATTTTTCCTTCCAAAATGCACCACCTCACAGTCATCTATGTTCACTTAATACTTAATTGTTTTGCCAGGAAGTTTTCTAGACATTAACCTTAAAACAAATATTGGTTGTTCAAGTGACGCCAGGAAGCACTTCTTCACAGAAAGAGTGGTAATCTGAATTTTTTCCAAAAACAACAACTTATATTGCAGCTTTTAATGGAATAAAACATCCCAAGTATTTCAAAGGAACGTTATAAGAAAAAAAAACACCTAGCCACATTAGGAGATATTTAGTCAGATGACCAACAGCTTAGTCAAAGAGTTAGGTTTTAAGGAGTGTTTGAAAGGAGGAAAGAAGCAGAAAGCCAGGAGTGTAAAGAGGGAATTTCAGCCATTATAGCCTATACAACTGAAGACGTAATAGAACTGAAGCGAGTAAATTTCAGATGCTCAAGATGCCAGAATTAAGTGAGAATACATATTTCAGATAATTAAGAAGAAATTAAAGTGGTAAGGAGGAATAAGGATATGGAGGGATTTGGAAAAAAATTATTTTAAGATCAAAACTTTGTTTGACCAAGAGCCAGTGTAGGTTAGTGATAACAGGGGTGATAGGTGAAGATGACTTAATTCAAGGACACAAGCTGCAAAATTTTTGATGACCTGAAGTTTACAGAGGGTAGAATATGGGAGACTACCTGCAGTACGGAGGAGATGGTGATGTAGAGGTAATGTCACTGGATGAACAATCCAGGCTAATGCACTGAGCACAGGGTTTCAAATTCAACCATGGCAGGTGGTGAAATTTGAACTAAATTAATTGCAATAAACTGAAATATAAAGTTGGCCTCAGTGAGGATAACCAAGAAATTCATTGATGGTCATAAAAAGCCACTTGTTTCACTAATGTGAACTGGTGTGCCAACAATAATCTCTCCCTCAACGTCAACAAAACAAAGGAGACTGTTATCAACTTCAGAAAGCTTAAAGGAGAACATGCCCCTGTCAACATCAACAGGGATGAAGTAGAAAGGATTGAGAGCTTCAGGTTTATAGGTGTCCAGATCATCAACAAACTGTTCTGGTCCCCCCATGTGGACAATATAATTAAGAAAGCCCACCAACACCTCTACTTTCTCAGAAGACTAAGGAAATTTGGCATATCACCAACTTTTAAAGATGCACCATAGAAAGCATTCTTTCTGGTTGTATCAGAACTTGGTATGGCTCCTGCTCTGTCCAACACCATGAGGAACTACAAAAGGTCGTGAATGTAGTCCCATCCACACAAACAAGCCTCCCATTCATTGAATCTGTCTACACTTCCTGCTGCCTTGGCAAAGCAGCCAGCATAATTAAGGATCCCATACACCCTGACATTCTCCCTTCCACCTTCTTCCGTTAGGTCATGTACTAACTGACTCAAGAACAGCTTCTTCCCTGCTACTGTCAGATTTTTGAATGGACTTACCTTGTATTAAGTTGATCTTTCTCTATATTCTATATGATTGTAATACTAGAATCATAGAGCCCTAGAGTGCAGAAGGAGGCCCTTCAATCCATCGAGTTTGTGCCAAACACAATCCCACTCAGGCCTCACATCCATATCCCTACGTATTTTACCCATAAATTCCTTTAATTTACACATCTCAGGACACTAAGGGGCAATCAACCTAACCGCACATCTTTGGGCTGTGGGAGGAAACTGGAGTATCCGGAGGAAACCTACGCAGACACTGACCTGAGCCAGGAATCGAACCCAGGTCCCTGGAGCTGTGAAACAGCAGTGTTAACCACTGTGCTACCATGCCTACATTCTGCACTTTTTCCTTTCCTTCTCTATGAACAGTATACATTGTATAGCATGCAACAAACAATACTTTTCTCTGTATGTTAATACATGTGACAATAATATGTCAAATCAAATCCCGAAAGTCCATTGGGGAAGGAAATCAACCATTCTTATGTGATATGGCCTACAGATTTGACTCCAGATCTGCAGCAACACGACTGACTCTGAAATGCCCTCTAAAATGACCAAGCAAACCACTCAGTTCAGGAGCAATTAGGAGTGGACAACAAAAGCTGGCTTTGCCAGCGATGCACATATTCCATGAAAATAAACAAGTGTGCTGAAATAGTCAAATCTGGAAGTACCAAAGGCATTACTGAGAGTTTGAGCAGCATATAAGATGAGACAGGGCAAAGTTATTTCATGTTACAAAGGTGGTTTTACTGATAGCACAATAATAGGTCTGGAAGACAAATTGATACCAACATTCCAAAAAGTCTTAGTCTCAGACAGTTCCCAGGGAGAAGGATGGAGTTGATAGTGAGGGAAGAAGTTAAAGCAGGAACCTAGGACAATGGTTTCAGTCTTCCCAATATTTAATTGTGAAAATTCTCCTTGTCCAAGTACAGGATGTCAGATAAGCAGTCTGATAATTTAGAAACAGTGAAGAAGTTCAGAGTGGTTGTGGTGAAGTAGATCTGAATGTCATCAGCATTCATGTGAAGACAATACTGAGCTTTTGGGATACTGTATCCCAGGGACATCATGGAAATTAGAAATAGGAGCGGGTCAAAAATAAATTCTGGACTGACACCAGGGGTAATGGTGCAAAGCAATATTGGAAAAGCAAGCCATTGCAAGTAATACTCTAGTTTCAATTAGATGCTGTGACTAAGACTGTATATAGTATATTTTTTATAAAATATTAAGAATATTTAAAGATTTTAAAAACTGAACAAAGACCTTTTAAAATGCTTGAAACTATGTCTGTACATGATCCCCCTAACAAAAGGAACTATCTGACAGTTGCAAAGAAAGTTATGTAATGTCCTAACTATGTTAGGAGTTATGGGTTTTAAACTAAGAGAAAAGGATGTGATTTACATATGTAGATTCAAAATAACTATAACAGATTTATTGCAGGAGCTGTTGCTTGTACAGAGTTTAAAATAAAACTAAAGCAGGAGCCTTTGAAACATCCCAAGACATCATCACCAAATCATGTGGTTGGATCTTAAAGCAATCATGCAACCAGCTAAATATATAACACTTACACCTTGTTACCTATTAAAAGATATGAACGACACAATGTGGGCTGCACAGGCCAAATTCAAATTTGAACTATACAAAAGTCATCTACATTTCATAACCCAGGATCGACCACTGGAATTGCCACACTTTACACCCATTTGCCTGCAGTTACTAGCTGTTAAGGGTCATATTCCAAAACTGGTATAAGGAAACAGGAAATAATGATCAGATTGTTCTGAAATTGTACAAGAATGCAGGATGTTCTTAGGAAGAAGATTAAATTTGAGGACATCTACAGAAAGATATCAATTGGACTAAATAAACATAAAGTACAATGTCATTCTTGAATGTACACTTAGCAGGCAGAACCAGAAGCAGCAGCGAATCCCAATCCCACCCAAATCCAATTAAAACTCACAATATTACATTGGCTGTCAATAAATTTTAAATACTTCTCATTTAGAAAGTAACTGAACTGACAGGCAATGGAAATTACATCTGAATTGATAGAGCAGGGCTGGCGCAGGCTGCAGAAGATTGTTTGTCAGAATAATGGTAGCAGCAGAGAGCCACAGCAGACAGGAGGGGAGTTCAGGTGACAGCAAATGCCCTGTTTCTGGGATGACTATGTCCAAGCTCTGGTGGAGGCAGTCACACAGAGGGACATCTACATGCAAAGGAATGGGAGGTGGAGGAAGCCCCCCCCACCTCACAAAGAAGACATGGACCGAAATGGCAGCAGAGATCAGTGGCCATGACCCCAGTAAGAATTGGATCCAATATTGAAAAAGATACAATGATTTTCTGTGTTTGGCTTGGGTGAGTAATGAGCAGGCATTGAACTGAATGGGGCACTGAAGAGGATGACCGTCTATGGTTGTATTCAAGTGTGTAGATCACACATGCATCAGTGCACCTCAAGGATGAAGAGATGACTCAGTAGTTTCTAGACTATCAAAGGTTCAGGTCTCCAAAGAGGTGGTAATACTCTTGAACCACTTGGGAGTGTGCAGAATGATATGGTGTTCAAGGTGAAGGTTCCAACACTCATTGGAGCTCTACACTGATTTGAGGAAAAATGGAACCACAAAGATCAGGAGCAATTTGCCACTGATGGTGAGGTGCCAAACCCCGCAACTAGTTATGAGCTGACAGCTCTGGAATTGAAGAGCGAACGAGACAGCAATACAGAGAGGCTTGTGTGTCTGAGGAAGGTAGGAAAGCGTTGGGCTGAAGCTTGAGACATTTAGGGTAAAGGTGACGAAGGTTGCTCCACAAGAACAATCTTATTTATGCACCAGGCAATGAGAAACCTCAATGCAACTAAGGCTAATCGCAAAGGTAAGGATGTACTGAGATGTTAACCTGCATAATATGGCTGGTGAATCTCACTCTTAGTTTACATTACTCAGATGAGTCGTCTTCAGAGTCAGCAAAGAGGCAGACAGCACTCCCTTGATAGCTGAGATTTCAAGAGTTGCATACAGGGTACACCATTTCCCAGCTTCAGCACAGATACATGCATACCATTGTCAGGAGAGTTGTTAGGGTACAGCAGTGAGTGAAGTTCACACTTGTTGGGGGAGGTAGTGGAGGTAGGGAGTGTCTAGGGTGCTGGTAATCAGAGGACTGCTGGGGACAAGGGCCATGCTGAGTCTGAGGGAGATGATGAACCTCTGGAGTTGTTTATAACACAGCAAATGCTTGGTGTTCAGCAGGATGGAGCAATCTGTCAGAGATGAGCACTGTGGTGTCTCTGAGATCGGCAAGTCTCATGGAGAGGCAGCTTCAGAAACATAATAATTAATAATTACATGTCACTGGGCTTATGCTTGGACCTGCAAACATTTTGGTTACATTATCATCTTACATACAGCTTGAGAATGCTCAATCTCTGAGCCTTCACTAGTTTTTTTTATCATTACTGAAATCAGTGTACAATGCAATGTTTGAAAAATAAACAGTTGTTAACATTTCAGCAAGAGGTTCAATAGCAATAGCAAATAACAGAAGTGAGCGGGCATCTTGCATGGTGCCCTGGGAGAAAGGGAAAAAGGCTGAATGCACATTGTTTATCTGACCAAGGCTAGAGGAGCAGAGTACAGTATTTTGATCCAGAAGATAAGCTTTGGGTCGAACCCGAATGTACTGAGGGGATAAAATAAATTATCTCATTCCACCCAATCAAACACTTTTTTAGCGTCCAATGAGATTAACATCTCTGATAGCTTGGAGGTGGCAGGCACATACATAATGTTGAACAGCTACCAAATATTCAAATATATATGTCTATTTTTAATGAATCCAGTCTGGTCAGGTGAGATGATAGAGGGCAGAATGTCCTCCAAGTGAATGGCCAGAATCTCAGCAATCAGTTTGAGATCCACATTCAGTAATAAGATCTGCAGATTTGCGGGTCCTTATTCTTTTTAAGGGTAAATAGAATTGTTGCTTCACTCAAAGTCTGCGGGAGAGAGCAGTTCTCATATGATTTATTGATTGTGCACAGTAACAGGGAGCCAACCTATCCATAATTTTTTTGTAGAACTCGATGGGGTATCTATCTGGTCCCAGACATTTCTCACTTGGCATAGTTCTGGCCACCTTAACAATTTCTTCAACGTAGATTGGTTTCTCCAATGCCACGCCCTCTGCCCTGTCCACCACAGGGAGATTCAGTGCCCCAAGGAACTCCTGAAAGTCTGCCTCATTGTGATACTCTCCGAGCTATAGAGAGTTGAATAAAAGCTCCTAAACAGTTCATTTATTCGCTGTGGATCAGTAGAGATCCCATTTGGAGTTTGTATTTGTGCAGAGAATTAGCACAGCTGATGAGCTGGTAGCTTGCTTGCCTTGTCCCCATGCTCATAGTGTGTATGCGTAGATTTGAACAGCATTCCTTCCGCTTGAAGTGAGGACAAGGTCTCAAACTTCACCTGTCGTAGTAAGTGTTCCTTATACACCTCTGGGGATGCAGCATCAGCTTGGACAATACACTCCAGCAATTCTGATAACCTCCTACTTCTCCGCTTTGCCTCGTGCGCTAAATAAGGTATGATCTGACCCCTTAAATAAACCTTCAATCTCTCCTGTAAGGTAGTTGCTAAGATTCTTGGAGCATCATTAAACTCTAAGAAATCACTGATCTGGGTTAACAGAAGTCTAACAAATTCACCATCAGAGAGCAGACCAGTATTAAATCGTCAAGGCATACAGGGCCCTACCCTCCTCTCCATTACCAAGTCCATTGTCAAAGGAGCATAGCCTGAGGTCACAATGTTTCGTAGGAGTATAAGCACACAGCCAGGAGAAAATTATTATCTACCAAAATGTAATCTATATGTGAGTATGTTTGGTGAACAGGTGAAGAAAAAGAATATTCCTTACTAGTGGAGTTAAGAAACCTCCATAGGTCTGCCACCATGAAAAGAGATTTAATAATTTCTACTGACTTGGAAGATGCTGTGGTTCTCGGGGAGGAGCAGTCAACCAACAGTTGAAATTTCCGCCTGGTATCAACCAATGTGAGTTCAAATCTGGAAGTAGTGCAAAAAATACCTGGAAAAAGTTTTCAAAGTCCCAGTTTGGGACATACACATTGGCTAATACCAGGTGTGTCCCATATAATTTACCTGTGACAATGACGTATCAGCCATTTGAGTCAGAAATGACATTGGTTACTACTAAGGATAAGGATTCAGGAAATGGATGGATATGTGGGGCTCGGATATTATAACAATTACTGAAACATGGCTAAGGGAGGGACAGATTGGCAGTTCAATGTTCCAGAATACAGATACGATAGGAAAGATAGAACAGGAGGTAAGAGAGAAGGAGAGTTGCACTTTTGATTAGGGAAAACATCATGTCAGTACTTAGAGGGAATACATCCCAGGGTTCGGCCACTGGGTAGAACTAAGAAATAAGAAGGGGAAAATCACTTTGATAGGTTTGTACTGTAGGCCCTCAAATAGTCGGTAGGAAATTGAGGAGCAAATATGGAACGAGATTCCAGATAGCTCCAAGCAAAATGGGGTGGTAATAGTATGGGATTTAACTTTCCCAACATTAACTGGGACTGTCATTGTATTAGAAGTTTGGATGGAAAGAAATTTGTTAAGTGTATTCAGGAAGAATTTCTCGTTCAATATGTGGACGGCCTGACTAGAGAGGAGGCAAAACATGACCTCCTCTTGGGAAATAAGGATGGGCAGATGACAGAAGTGTTAGTGAGAGATCACTTTGGGACAACTGATCATAATTCTATTCGTTTTAAGATAGCTATGGAGAATGATAGATCTGGCCCAAAAGTTAAAATGCTAAATTGGGGCAAGGTCAATTTTGATGGTATCAAGCAGGAACTTTCAAAAGTTAATTGGGGGAATAAGTAAGAAGGCAAAGGGACATCGGGTGAGTGCGAGGCTTTCAGAAGTGTGTTAACCAGGGTTCAGGTTAAGCACATTCCTCCTAAGAGTGAAGGGCAAGGCTGGATGAGTCAGGATATTGAGGCTCTGGTCAAAAAGAAGGAGTCAGGTGGCATGCATATG
Source organism: Sphyrna mokarran (assembly GCA_024679065.1). NCBI lineage: Eukaryota > Metazoa > Chordata > Chondrichthyes > Carcharhiniformes > Carcharhinidae > Sphyrna > Sphyrna mokarran. The sequence goes on along the minus strand of JAGIQG010000001.1, from coordinate 87,388,172 downwards.
CAGCTGGGATCAAGTGAAAAGTTTGCAGGGGGGGTGTATGAGTAGAGTTAAGGGAGAAATCAGGAGGGCAAAATGGGGACATGTGATTGTTTTGCCAGATAAGGCAAAGGAGAATACAAAGAAATTCTACAAATACATAAAGGGCAAAAGAGTAACAAGGGAGAGAATAGGGTCTCTTAAGGATCAACAAGGTTATCAATGTGCAGATCCAGAAGAGATGGGTGTGATCCTAAATGAATATTTCTCATCTATGTTTACTGTGGAGAAAAGCATGGATGTTAGGGAACTTAGAGAAATAAATAGTGATGTTTGGAGTTATGTACATATCACAGAGAGAGGTGCTGGAAGTCTTAAAGCACATAGATAGACAAATCCCTGGCACCTGATGAAGTATATCCCAAGATATTGCAGGAAGCTAGGGGGGGAAATTGTGGGTCCCCTAGCAGAGATATTTGAATCATCGATAGTCACAGGTGAGGTGGCTGAAGATTGGAGGGTGGCAAATATTGTGCTTTGTTTAAAAAGGGCCCCAGGGAAATGCCTGGGAACTACAGGCTAGTGAGCCTCATGTCTGTGGTGGATAAATTGTTGGAAGGTATTTTGAGAGATAGGCATTTAGAGACACAAGGACTGATTACGGACAGCCAGCATGGTTTTGTGAGTGCAAAATCAGGTCTCACAAATTTGATTGAGTTTTTTAAAGGGATAACCAAGAAGGTATATGAGAGCAGTGCAGTTGATGATATCTATCTGGACTTTAGCAAGACTTTTGACAAGGTTACCGCATAGTAGGTTGTTGCATAAGATTAAATCTCACAAGAACCAGGGTGAGGTAGCTAAATGGATACAAAATTGGCTTGATGACAGTATAAGAAGTTTCACAACATCCGGTTAAAGTCCAACAGATTTATTTGGTAGCCCAGGCCACTAGCTTTCGGAGTGTTGCTCCTTCATCATATAAGTGGGAGTTCTATTCATAAACAGGACATATAAAGACACAAACTCAATTTACAAAATAATGGTTGGAATGAGAGTCTTTACAGATAATCGAGTCTTAAAGGTACAAATAATGTGAGTGGAGAGAGCATTAAGCACAGGTTAAAGAGATGTGTATTGTCTCCAGCCAGGACAGTTAGTGAGATTTTGCAAATCCAGGCGAGTCGAGGGGGTTACACATTGTGTGACATGAACTCAAGATCCCAGTTGAGGCCGTCCTCATGTGTGGGGAACTTAGCTATCAGTCTCTGCTCAGGGAATCTGTGTTGTTATGTGTCATGAAGGCTACTTTGGAGAACAGAGATAAGAGGCCAAATGTCTGCGACCCCTGAAGCGTTCCCAACAGGAAGAGAACACTCTTGCCTAGTGACTGTTGAGCGATGTTCAATCATCCGTTATCATAGCGTCTATACGGTCTCCCCAATGTACCATGCCTCATGACATCCTTTCCTGCAGTGTATCAGGTAGATAATGTTGGCCAGTTGCAAGTATATGTACTGGTGGATGATGTTCTCACGTGAGATGATGACATCCATGTTGATGATCAGGCACTTCTTGCAGAGGTTGTTGTGGCAGATTTGTGTCACTGTTCTCCTGAAGGCTGGGTCGTTTGATGCGGAGAGTGGTTGGTTTGAGGTTGTGCGGTTGTTTAGAACATAGAACCCTATAGTGGAGAAAGAGGCCCTTCGGCCCATCGAGTCTGCACTGAACACAATCCCACCCTCATATCCCTACATATTATACCCACTAATCCCTCTAACCTATGCATCTCTGGACACTAAGGGGCATTTTCTTAGCATGGCCAATCAATCTAACCCGCACATCTTTGAAATGTGGGAGGAAACTGGAGTACCCATGCAGACACGAGGAGAATGTGCAAATTCCACACAGACAGTGACCTGAGCAGAGAGTCAAACCCAGGACCCTGAAGCTGTGAAACAGCAGTGCTAACCACTGTGCTACTGTGTCACTCCCGCCCCCCCTTCCCCCCCCCCCCCCCCCCCAGCCCTATTTGAAGGCAAGAAGTGGGAACAATCAGTGGATGAAGAACTGATTGTTGAAGATGAAGATACTATGGCACAGGATGAAGCAGATGAGTTATAAAATTGCATCTGGAGATTGGCAGTTTTCAGTGTTGAATACTGAGCCAGTTGCAGCAATGCCATTGTTGTGGAGAATGTCGAAACATCCATTGTGACGGGAATGCTCCTGGTTCAACTGCTCCATGTGTGCTGTGTTTCTGTAGAAAGTCCGTAGTGTCGTGACAAAAGCTGAGGGTTCTTTGTACAATGGGTTTCAGGATGCCCTCAATGTAGCTGGAGAGGTTCTTGCACAGGGACCCATTGCCCAATGCGATGGGATGGCCGGGTATGTTTGTCTTGTGTATCTTTGGGAGGCAGTAGAGATCTCCAATATGGGGAGTAATGACAGAAGCTAGAGGGTGGTTGTAGAGGGTGGTTTTTCAAACTGGAGGCCTATGATCGGCAGTATGCCTCAGGGATCTGTGCTGCGTCAATGTTATTTGTCATTTATATTAATGATTTGGATGAGAATATAGGAGATATGGTTAGTAAATTTGCAAATGATAGCAAGAATGGTGGCATAATGGACAGTGAAGAAAGTTATCTTTGGTTGCAACGGGATCTTGATCAATTGGGCCAGTAGGAGCTTAAGTTAGATAAATGTGAGGTAATGCATTTTGGTAGATTGACCCAGGGCAAGACTTACTCAGTTAATGGTAGGGTGTTGGAGAGAATTACAGAACAAAGACATCTGGGGTACATGTTCCTAGCTCCTTGAAAGTGGAGGCACAAGCGGACAGAGGGGTGTAGAAGGCATTCAGCTTGCTTGGTTGGTTTCATTGGTCAGAATATTGAATACAGGAGTTGGAATGTCTTGATGAAGTTGTACATTACAATGGTAAGGCCACATTTGGAATACTGTATACAGTTCTGGTCACCCTAAAGGATGTTATTAAACTGAAAGGAGTGCAGAAAAGATTTATTGGGATGCTACTGGGACTTGATGGTTTGAGGTATCAGGAGAGGCTAGATTGACTGGGACTTTTTTCTCTGGAGCGTAGAAGGCTGAGAGGTGATCTTATTGAAGTCTATAAAATAATGAGGGCATAGATTAGCTAGATAGTCAATATCTTTTCCCAAAGATAGGGGAATTTAAAACTCGAGGGCATAGGTTTAAGGTGAGGGGGAGTGATATAAAAGTGTCCAGAGAGGCAATTTTTTCACACAAAGTGTGGTGAGTGTCTGGAACAAGCTGCCAGAAGTAGCAGTAGAGGTGGGTACAATTTTGTCTTTTAAAAAGTATTCAGACAGTTACCTGGATAAGATGGATAGGGAGGGATATGGGCCAAATGCAGGCAATTTGGACTAACTTTCGGGTTTAAAAAAAAGGACAAGTTGATCTGAAGGGCCTGTTTCCATGCTGTAAACTTCTATGATTTGTAGATGAGGATTGCTGCCCCCTCCCTGCACCTTGATGTGAAAAGTTGAATGAAAGCATTGACTCCCCCGTCCTCTACAGAGCCTAAACTAGTCCACTGGCCTGAGGTGAAGAATTGCAATTTGGGTACTTAGTTGTCAAAGATGTTGAAATACCTTATCACACTTAACCGGATAATTAAATCCCGACATTCCAGCTAGTGAACTTGATTGCTCTGAGGTCGGAGTGTAAGGGCCTCCTAGCCATCATCACACATTCATAACAGTAATCCGGTATCCTTCCTGACTGGGGAATCTCCCCCAAACCACTAACATGGGCAGAGGCCACACCCCGGTGCCCTTACCCCAGCCTCTCCATTGGCTGCAGCGAAAGACTAATAGATTTTAAATGCTTCTCATTGGGTAAAGTAAATCTCAGTGTTCTATTTACCCCTGCAATCTTGCAGAATATAGAAGTATGGTCCATTCTGGTGAAGTGACATTTTTTATTCTGATGGACATAAATGTTCTCCAACAGAAAAATACAGAAATCTTTGCAGAATTTTTTGTTGATAGAGCGTACAATATTATTTGAAATTATTGAGAGAGAAAATGGAAAATAAATGCAATTTCTCCATCTAATGTTGTTGTGTGACCATAATTTTCCAACAGAGATACAAACTTCTGTTGTCTACCAATAAATTTCCAATGTCAGGCTGGCTCAGGTTATAAAGCATCAGAGTTGTAATCTGAAATTCTATGGTTTGGTTTGTAATTTGTACATTACATTATATTTGTAAATTTCAGTTATTTTTCTGTTTGATGTCTAATGGTCACATACTATTAAATAAGATATTTTATTCTTTAAAAATCACATTTACTCTGCAGTTCATAACATAAAATTTATGTGGTAATATTACTTCTACTTTGTTGAAAACAGAAAATACTGGAAATACTCAGCAGGTCAGACAGCAGGTGTGGAGAGATCAATTTCACACACTCCTGATCTCACTCTTCCCAAGGTCAGATTCCCTTTGTTCTCAACTTGCTCCTCATCAGTCTCTGTATTCAACTGCTTATCCTCCACTATTTCCAGTATCTCCAGCAAATCCTGTCTAAATCTTTAAAACTATGTCCCCAGTTATTGATCCTTTTGCTAAAGGGAAAATATCCTCCCTGTTCCAGAACAGCTACAAATACTGGCATCTATGTGGAAAATTGCCCAGGTATGTCCTGTACTCAGCAAACAGGTCAAATCCAACCCGGCCAATTACTGGTCTATTAGTCTATTCTTGATCATCAGTAAAGTGAGGAAAGGAGTCATCAACAGCGCTATCAAGTAGCACTTATTCAGCAATAATTCGCTTACAGCATGCACAGTTTGGGTCCCATCAGGATTACTCAGCTCCTGACTTCATTACAGCCTTGGTTTAAGCATAATCAAAAGAGCTTAACTCCGGAGCTGAAGTGAGGTATCTGCCCTTGATATCAAGGCGGCATTTCACCAAGTATAGTATCAAGGAGCATTAGCAAAATTGGAGTCAATGGGATTCCGTTGTAACTGTAAGAGTTTCTCAGGATAGTATCCTAAGCACAAGTATCTTCATCTGCTTCTTCAATAATCTTCCCTCCACTGTAAAGTCAGAAGTGACGATGATTGCTGATCACTGCACAATGTTCAGCATCATTTGTGACTTCATAGATACTGAAATAGTGTAAATGTTTAAATGCAGCTAGACTTGGATAAAATCCGGGTTGTTCTGACAAGTGACAAATATGATAACTCAGGAAGCTAACTGGAAGGAACAGTGTATATTTCTGAACACAAAATAAAGCTACGATTCCAAATACATTATAATTTCAGCAGTCTATTTATCAGCCTCTTCAAAATGGGTGCTACTGAAACTGGTTTAGATTTAAGTATTGACAGACTGACAGAATTGGTCCATTTTCTTATCAATAAAGTTGAGAAAGTGATCAATTCCCCATTAACTGTCACCTCTATTAAATGAACTACCAATCAATTTTGACACAAAACCATGGCAACCCTATTAACATGGTTGATAGTTGGCACCAGCCTTTTTTCTACAAAGGTTAATAACTTAGGAAGGACTGACTAAAAGAATTTAGTGTCTAAAATTGTAATAGTATTCTTTACCCAATTCTTTAAAATTGTAATAATATCCTTTATTCAATTCTTTAAAATTGTAATAATTTTCTTTAATATTCTCTATCTCATTCCAATAGACACACATATTTGCTTGAATGTTTTTGCACATTGATAAATTATTAAAACAAGCTGATATAATCATAAGGTCAACAGCAAATATACTTCATACAACAAAAAAAATTCATATTCTTGTACGTTAATTATACTGGTTAACTGAATCTGGTGAACTGGCAGAACAACAAAAATCTATTTCTCAATGTTAGCAAAATAAAGGAGAAAGTCATCAACTTCAGGAAGTGTAGTGGATGACATGCCCCTCTCTACATCAAGAGGGATGAAGTGGAAATGGTCGAGAGATTCAGGTTTCGAAGTGTCCAGATCAACAACAATCCGTCCTGGTCCCTCCATCCCAACATTACTGTTAAGAAAGCCCACCAAAGCTTCTACTTTCTCAGAAGCTAAGGAAATTTGGCCTGTGCGCTATGAGGAAGATCATGTCTCATCAACTTGATTGAATTTTTTGAAGAGGTGACAAAGATAATTGGTGGGGGAAGGACTGGAGATGTAGTTTACATGGACTTTAGTAAGGCATTTGACAAAATTTCCCAAATGCAGTCTGGTACAAAAACTAAAATCGCATGGGATTCGGGGTAGCTAGATATATACGGAACTGACTTGGTTATCGAAAACAGAGAGTATCAGTGAAAAGGTGTTTTCAGAATGGAAATCTGTAGCTTGTTGTGTTCTGCAAGGATCAGTCCTAGGACCTTTGTTGTTTGTGATCTGAGGAAGATATGGGTGGTCTGATTAGTGAAGTATGCGGATGACATGAAGATTGGTGGAGTTGCTGATAGTGCCAAGGATTGTCAGAGGATATAACAGGATATAGATAGATTGGAGACTTGGGCATACAAATGGCAGATGAAGTTTAATTTGGACAAATGTGAGGCGATGCATTTTGGAAAATCAAAAATAGGTGTGAATTGTACGTGTGAATACATCTAGGACGAGTGCCAAGCATTAACCATCTCCAAAGATAGGGTATCATACCTTGATATTCAAAGGCATTACTATTGCAAAATCTGTCCCCCCAGTCTCCATCAGCATTCTGGGGATTACTGTTGATCATAAATTAAATTGGATCAGCCATATAAATACTAGAGGTAGGAACAGATCAAAGTCATGGAATCCTGCGGCAAGTGTCTCTCCAAGGCCTACCTATCATCTGCAAAAAGAAACCTCACAACACCAGCTTAAAGTCCAACTTTAAGCTGATGTTATGAGATTTCTTTCTGTTTTACCCCAGTACAATGCCAGCATCTCTACATCATCATCTGCAAGGCACAAGTCAGGAGTGTGATGGAATACTCTCCTTCTTCCTGGGTGAATGCAGCTCCAACAACATCCAAGAAGCTTGACACCATCCAGAGCAAAGCGACCTGCTTGATTGCTATCCCTTCTACAAACATCCAATCGCTACAGCACTGACGAAGAGTGGCAGCAATGTGTACCAATTACAAGATGCAACTCACCAACATTCCTTGGGCAGTACTTTCCAAACCCATAACAACTAACATCTAGAAGGACAAGGGCAGTAGATATCTAGGAACACCACCACTTGAAGCTTCACCTCCAAGTCACTCACCATCTTGACTTGGATATATATTGCTGTTTCTTCACTATTGTTGGGTCAAAATTCTGGGACACCCTCCCTAACAGCACTTGGGTGTACCTACACCACAGGGATTGCAGTGGTTCAAGAAGGCAGCTCATCACTATCTTCTCAAGGGCAATAAGAGATGCGCAGGAAATGCTGGCCTAGACAGTGACAGCCATATTCCATAAAGGAATAACAGATTGGGAACCTTCATGGACATCCTTCAGGTCATGCCTCTCAGCAGCTTCATGAAGCTCAACAACCTTATTGTCCTACCATTTGTTTTTCATCTTTTTCACTGTGGCCTGAAGTATTAGTTTTGCTTGGTAGTTTCTGGCTTTTTTTGCTGGTGATTGCTTGTCAGCTGTGTATGATCTGCAAACATTAAACACTATTGGCTTGCTGTATATCTTGGTTGTTCTTGTTGAAATTGTTGGTGCTTTCATTTGACAAATTCACCGACTCCAGATGTTATACTATGTGTGACATACCTTAACATTTTTCAAGAACCTTAAATATCTCTGTTATCTTCAGAGATACCACCAAGCTTTATAGATTGTCCCTGTACATATGTTTTGGCCAAATCTTTTAGAATAGTTACATCGTTTCCTTTGTGAATTGACTCTATGTCATCATTCTTTAGTGTTATCTTCAAGGACATGACAGTTCTGTCAAGCCTAACCAGCATTCAGCACCTCCAAGCAACACTAGAGTGCATGTCCTCAAGGCCTCTATCATACAATAACGTATGACCTTATAGGGTATGTTAAATGAGCTATATAAAACAAAGTTGTTGTTGGCTCCATATTGAAAATGTCTCAATGAAGGAAGCTGACTAGGTAATAGTAGTAGTTTCCTAGCAAGCATGTATATTTTGTCTTTTTTCCATAAGTTAGAAATAATCATAAGTTAAACTCAAAATGCTGGAGCTTCATCGAGTGCACTTCTCTCAGTTTTGCACATGCTCATTATTACTCAGCACATGACTATCATGCAAGAGTCAATGTGACACCCTGGAATATAAATTTACATGACAATTAGTTCCTGGCTCTTTACAAATAATATAATATTGTATCACTTAAAGGGTCACATTTTGAGGATAAGGAGCAAACCTTTTAAGGACTAAGGTGAGGAGAAATTTCTTAACCCAGAAAGTGGTGAATGTATGGAATTCACTATCCCAGAAAGTAGTCGAGGCCAAAATATTCTGTAATTTCAAGAAATTAGAAATAGCTCTTGGGGCTAATGGGATCAAGATGTGGAGATGTGGCGGGATGAGAATATTGAATTTGTTGATCAGCCATAATCAAAATGAGTAGCGGTTTGATGGGCTGAATGGCTTTCTCTTGCTTCTATATTCTACGATTCTTGCTGGTCACTGAGGCATTATCTTGCTTGACAATGTTGTCAGATGCTTCCATCCTACAGCTCAGCATTTGCTTTCATCTCAGCTTCAGAATTGCAGATCGAGTGACAATAAGAAAAGGTTTGTGTCTTTGTCTCTTGCAATTTTGTTAGGGTTCTTGAGACATTTGGATTTTTTTCTATAAACTTGTGTTGTGATGATGTTGAACATTTGTTAAGTTCTCTTGATATGAATTGGGTTCTATTGTCCCTTGCACAATGAACAGATCTCATAACTGCAGAGCTGATTGTTGTAACTCTCAAATCTCTCTCCTTTTAAATATAAGGGGACTTTAAATAGAAGTCCGTAACTATGAGATACCATTCCTGATTGTGCATGAATAGTTTGGCTCCAATAATATGCCATATTAATGATGCTACTTCGGTAGATATCACTTCCTGGCACTTCTGGTCTACTTTGTATGTAGATATCATTCTTTTGATGTCTTTGTAGATGCTAATTCAGTACACAGCTGATCTGGCACTGAGCCTATATTTTTTCATTCCTATCTGGCCTACATGTATCTTCTGGGGAAGTTCTTCTGGCATGGCGACACAGTCGTTAGCTGCCTCACAGCTCCAAGGGTCGGGTTCAATTTCTAGCTTAGGTCATTATCTGCGTGAAGTTTGAATGTTCTCCCCGTGTCTGCATGGGTTTTTCTCTTGATGCTCCGGTTTCCTCCCTTAATTCATGTTGGTTAGGTAGATAGGCTATGCTAAATTGCCCTTAGTGTCCCAAAATGTGTAGATTAGTGGGGTAAGTATGTGGAGTTATGAGAATAGGGCCTGAGTAAGTGCAGACATGATGGGCAAAATGGACTCATTCTGTACTGTTGGAATTCTATGACCCCTTCAGCTTTGATGGTCTCATCTCCAACTTGACCCAGTCTTAGTGGTGCTATATTCTCTAGTTGATGGATCTTTATGCTTAACATGTTTACTGAGATAAGCCACAGCTCTTCACAATTGCACAGCTTCAGAGTGGCAGGACTATCTATTTCAGTGGGTAGGACATCTTCTTTGAGCATCCAAAGAGAAAATTTGGAAAATCTCAGCAAGTCTGGCAGCACCTATAAGAGCTGATGTTTTGAGTCCAGATGATCCTTTGTCAAAGCTAAAAGGCATACAAAGTGGGAGATATTTATACTTTAGCACGAGGGAATGAAAGATGAGTGATAGCCAAAAAACAAGGGAAAAGACTGCTAATGACAGTTCATAGAGAGAATAGATGTGACAAATGGCAAAGAAGCTGAAATCAGAAGGTGTGACAAATTAAGATATGGGAGGAGGGGGGAGATAGTGGGAGAGAGGTAAAATTGAGGAAAAAAGGGAAAGGAGAGGTAAAGAGGGAGAAAAGGTAAGGAAAAGGAGGGGGAATAAAATACTCCTTTGAGTATCCACTTGATTTGGATTGTTCCTACCTGTTGGATCTTAATCCACTGTATGCTATTCAAATTACGTTGCTAGGTTACAAAGCAATTTTCCTTGGATAATCATTTCTATGAAAAATCTTCTGATATAGTCTGAATCAAATGATACTTGTGCTCTAGTATCAAGCTTTGGATTTATGCTTGTGGTCTTATTTCTCACCCTCCTCCTGATCTGAATGTTGCCTCAATGCATTTTCTCTGAGAGCTGTCACATTCAACCACTTTATGCTATTCTACGGTTCCTACACCTATTGTGTCCTCAAACTCATCAACATTTTCCAAGGTGAAGTTTAAAATTTATTTATTGGTCACAAGTAAGGCTTACATTAACACTGCAATGAAATTACTATGAAATTCCCCTAGTTGTCACACTCTGATGCCTATTCGGGTCAACGTATCTAACTAGCACTTCTTTCAGACTGTGGGAGGAAATTGGAGCAAACCCATGAAGACATGGAGAACACATAGTGACCCAAGCTGGGAATCAAACCCAGGTCTCTGGCGCTGTGAGGCAGCAGTGCTAACCACTATGCTATGCCCAAGGTATGAATGTTTCGTTTCTTTTATTTCTCACTTATCCTGTTATACTGTCTGTCATGACTCAACCAGCTTTTTTCTTTGTTCTGCACATCCTTTCCCAATTCCACAAGTTCTGCAGTTTGATCCCTTTGTGGGACATTTCCTCTGTCTGTGAACTCATGTGGTTAACCACATCTCTTGCACATCGTTCTCTCTGTCTGGAATATATCATTTTATTGTTGTTTCAGTACATCAACCTTGCTGTCTTTCTCTTGACCGAATTGAAAATCAGTTATTGGGTGGTCAATATATTCATTTGCCTACCTTTGGCTTACTGTGGCAGTGGCTGCAAGTAACTTGTGTTATTGTGAGTTGTCCTTTCCAATTAAATCTTTCGTACTTCAGGAGATGTAGTGACCCATGAGCTTATCCAGTAACTCTTTAGTCCTTAAGTTTATATTTTCTGCTTATGTTTTTCAGTCTTATAAAATTGTCAATAGGCTCACTTATTTCCTGCCTCAGATCTTGAAATTCATATTGATAATTACAATGATTTGACTATGACTGGAGAATTTTTCAAATATTTTTCTGCTGTCGTCTTCCCTCAGCTCCCAGTTATTAAACAAATTTAACTGTTTCTCTTCTACCCACAAAAATATGTAGCTTATCCTTTCTTTGTTAATGCCTTTTAGAAAATTACCTTTTAAATTTATCAAAAACAACAATGTTATCAATGAATTCCCAATTCATCATGGGCTGCAGCTATGTGTTCATCGCTACAAATCAGTTTCATTTCGACTGACTCATGCAATCATTTTTCTCTTTCTTGCACTGATTTGCGTTGACCCTTGGGTACATTCAGCATTAATATAAAATGTTCGGGGTTTTTTTTTAACTGAGACACTCCACTGTGTTACGCATTCTGGGTTCTATTTTTAAAAAAAGGTGGAGCTTCATTGAGTGTATCTCTTTCGGTTCTGCTTGTAGTTGGTGGAGTATACAGTGTTGCACAGCATATGACTGCAGTGCAGCAGTGAATGTGCACCCCCAGGATGTTTATTCACACAACAATTAAAACTTAACTCTTTATGAATCTGACAATAATGTATAACTGTATTCTGACAGAGGTGGCAAAGGGGAAAAAGCACAGCAATAAGAATGTGATCATTATACTGACTTTTACGAGAATTGCAAAATAAAACATTATTTCTAGTTCAACAGCAATTTTATGATTTCTATCAATAAAATTACATAATATTCTATAAAATGTTTGTTTTATAAAATTATATAAATAAAATATTTATTTCCCTCAAATTCTGCAATTGCTGTTAGATCTATACACATTACAAACAGGAAAGTAGCACGTGTTGTTATATTTTCTGTTTAAAAATTGTCAGAAGGTCCCATGTTAAAACCAAAACCAGAAAAGTTCAGATATCAAATGGATATAATCAGTAGGAGAGGCCGAGGTAGAAAAAACGTCACTTTAATAGATTAGTTATCTGATCCCACACAAGACATGGTTGCATATACAATCCTACAGAAGTGTTTTACTCTCGATTTCAGGATCAATAACTCTACACCTGGAAATTAATTTATCCCACCAGTTAAGCTGGGTGGACAATTCAGAACAATCAACGAAGGGATCGAATTGGGTCGACAATGCTTCCGAGTGGAGCATTGTCTACTCACGAACACCCTCCACCAAGAGCCGAGGGGGTTGAGGGTGTGAAGATGGACGCGAGCGAGCAATGGCTACCGTCAAGATGCATATGGCCCCCACGATACGTAACAACATATCCTCCTCACTGAGCCGCAATAATACATCAACAGGTCGGGGAGGAATAAGCGGATGAGTATTATGACAGGTGGACTTGCTGGAGATGTCATTTGACACGGGTGAGGGCTTGGCCCTGTCCAGGTGTACACGGGGCTGTAGTGCTGTAGTGCGGCCTAAGTGTACTGAATGAAGGTTAAAGCCGAGCAGAGGCTTGCACCGCTGCAACGTCTGGCAGTCAGCGACCCAGTCGCGAGCCCGGCACTGCCACCCGCTCGCACGCGCTTCTCGCCGACCCGATTCGCCTGACGGAGCTGTGGGAGTGCGCCTGCGCGGAAGCGCCGCCATTTTGGCCGTGCTGATAGTCTGATGTTGTAAGGAAGGCTGAAGCCGAGGCCGAGCAGCGCGTCGCGAAATGGCCAATATCGCAGTGCAGCGAATTAAACGAGAGTTTAAAGAGGTTTTGAAGAGCGAAGAGGTGAGGCTCGACACCCGCCCCCTCCCCCGCCATTTCCCCTCTCCTAATTTGTTTATATCTTCTTTCCCTGGCTGACCGACCGACCGACCGCCAACAGGGGAGGGGAGGGGAGAGTATGGGGAGTTTCATGGTGATGGACACGGGACCGGGTGATGGACAGGCGCCTGAGGTGGTTTCAGGAAAGTCCGGGGAGCGGTTGCGCCTCTCACTACAGATCATTTTAAAAAAAATGCTTCAGACGTCGAATCTGCCGTTTAACAGAGTCATGTGGATGGCCGGGTAGAAGTGGTTGAAATACCGGATTTCAGGAGATCTAGGTGATGCCTTCAGCTCTCAGGTTGTTGCTAGGGTTGTAGGCGTGTAACGTTCTTCCACCGCCATACGAGATACCTCCACTTTGATTTAGTAAACGGGTATGTTTTGTGTGGTTGAGGTTATGCGTTGGGTAGGATTGGAATATATATTTTAACTAATGTCTTTCTGCTAATGTACATTCTTAGACTTTCCTTTGTTTAGAAGTAATAATATCAGATGACATCCAATGGTTGGATGATATCTGGTTTCACAATTGATATTTGATTATTTTACTGTGTTCGTATCTTTTTGATTTCAGACTCTCATTTTCTTCATATTTAACTTGTCTATTTTTTCTAGAAAAGAACGCAGTAATTTGACAGCATTTAGCAAAACAGTATAAAGTTATGGTGTTATTAATTTCTATTTCTCTAGTAGACACTGAAGTTAGTTAAAGTGTAGTTGTCACTGCTTATATTTAGATTTCAACTGACACTTAATTTTCTGAATATAGCAGTTTTTCATTTTTTAGGCAACTTATAAATCATTGGTCTTTTATTTTTGTGGAGTACTAATAGTTGTAATGGCATATAATCTTTTATAGTAATATAATTGTCTTCTGCTTGTACCACCACTTTGTATTGCACATCACTAAAAGTATATACCCTTAAAAGAAAACGTGAGCTTCCTTTATTTGCACTGTTAGAATTGCAGGATATCGTAAAGTGTTTCATAGTTTTATTACTTTTAAAGTACATTTACCAAGTGTGCATAACTAGTTCCCACAGTTAGGAAGGTAGTTGAACTGTGCTTTAGTGGTGTTGATTGTGGAGCAGTGCTCGAGATTGTGTTTGGAGAACTACCTGATTTTCTAAAAATTGTATCTTTGTTCATCTGAACAGCCAGCATGTCCTCATTTGAAGTAAAGCACCTCTGACAATACAGCATTCCTCAATACTATGCTGGGTTTCTGTATGGATTATGTCTCCCATGCTGTGGATAGGGCTTGCATTCAAGCTTTGCTTTCAAATTGAGAGTGCTATGTGAATGAGTCAGCATTAACACTTCTGTTACTTTTTGTCTTTTAAAGCCAAACTTTTTGCTTTCCCGCCAAAGAGTTGTACTTGAGTTTTGGACAACGTGCACTTCAAGGATTCATTCTGAATAGTAATGGCCCTTATCTTGTGAAAAGTTTCTGGGAGTACCCTTTATTATAACAACATCGGTGTTGCACTACTTACACCAAAACAAACATGATGCTCAATAAAAATCATTTGTTGAATTTCTGAAATATTTTATTCCATAAGCTCAAGAAATAGGAGCAAAATTAGGCCATTTAGCCCATTGACTCCGCTCTGCTAGATGATCGTGGCTGATATGCTCCGCATCTCCATTTTCCTTCCTTCTCTCTATAACCCTTCAACACGTTACCAATTAAAAATCTGTCCAACTTCTCAAATTTGCTCACTGTCCCAACATCCACCACACTTTGGGGTAGTGAATTCCACAGATACACAACCCTTTGGGAGAAGTAGTTTTTCCTCTACTTTGTTTTAAATTTGCTGCCTCTTACCCTAAGACTATAATCTCTTGTGATAGAATGCCCCACAAAAGGAAGCATCTGCTTTACGTCTACTTTATCCATACTATTTATCATTTTCTATACTTCAATTTGAACTCCTTTCATTCTTTTAAATTCCAGAGAGTATAGGCCTAAACTGTTCAATCTTTCTTCATACGGCAAACCCCTCATCTCTGGAGTCAATCTAATGAACCTCCTCTGAACTGCCTCCAATGCCACTCCATCTTTCCTCCAAAAGGGGACCAAAACTGTGCACTATTCCTGTGCAGCCTCATCAATGTCTTGTACAGTTGCAACAATACTTCTTAATCTTATATTCTATTCCTTTAGCTATAAATGCCAATGTTTGGTTGCTTTTTTCATTATCTGTTGCAACCACATGTTAATTTTTTTGTGACTCATGAACAAGGACACCCAGATCCTTCTGCACCAGAGCACCTGAAGACTGTCTCCATTTTCGGTTACAAGTGGTGTACCTCAGGGGTCTGTTTTGGGGCCCCTGCTGTTTGTAATTTTTATAAATGATCTGGATGAGGGTATTGAAGGATGGATTAGTAAGTGTGCAGATGACACTAAAGTCGGTGGAGTGGTAGATAGTGAAGAGGGGTGTTATAGTTTGCAGAGAGACTTGGACAAGTTGCAGAGCTGGGCCGAGAGGTGGCAAATGGAGTTTACTGTGGAAAAGTGTGAGGTAATGCACTTTGGCAGGAACAATAAATGTGTAGAGTATAGGGCTAATGGTAGGGCTCTTAATAGTGTTGAGGAACAGAAGGATCTTGGTGTATGTGTCAATAGATCCCTGAAATAGGCAGTCAAGTGGATAAAGTTGTTAAGAAGGCATATGGAGTCTTAGCTTTTATTGGCAGGGGGATTGAATTTAGGAGCCGCAGCATCATGTTGCAACTGTACAAAACGCTAGTGCGGCCGCACTTGGAGTATTGTGTGCAGTTCTGGTCCCCACATTATAAGAAAGATGTGGAGGCATTGGAGAGGGTACAGAGGAGGTTTACCAGGATGTTGCCTGGTATGGAGGCAGGTCTTATGAAGAGAGGCTGAGGGATTTGAGGTTGTTTTCGTTAGAGAGGAGGCGGCTAAGAGGAGACCTTATCGAAGCATATAAAATGATTAGAGGTTTAGATAGGGTGGACAGTGATAGCCTTTTTCCTAGGATGGAGAAAGCTAGCACGAGGGGACACAGCTTCAAATTAAGGGGTGATAGTTATAGGACAGATATCAGAGGTAGGTTCTTTACCCAGAGGGTGGTTCGGGAGTGGAATGCCCTGCCTGCGTCAGTTGTAGATGCGCCAAGTTTGGTGGCACTTAAGAGGTTAGTTGATAAGTATATGGAAGAGAAGGGGATGTTTTAGTTTGGAGGGTCATTGCTTTTTATAATGGTCGGCGCAACATCAAAGGCCGAAGGGCCTGTTCTGCGCTGTAATGTTCTATGTTCTATTTAGATAGTAAACTGCCTTCCCATTTTTCTGACTAGAATGCATGACTGCATATTCATCCATGTTAAACTCCATCTGCCACATTTTGGCCCATTTCTATATCCATTTGTAAGGTTCTTATTTTCTCATTGCAACTTACTGTCTCTCCTATTTTTGTGTCACGGTGTGATGTAGAGGTTTTTCATTCTGGATAGTAGTTTATGTGCAATAAATTGTGTACGTTAAAGTGATGAAGTATTTATGGCTATGTTTACTGAAACATTTGACGGTTATTTTGCACAGTAGGATTTTAATCTTTTGATACTTTGTTCTAAGTACATTCATTATGATCTGATATTTTTCTATTCATTCTTGGGACATGAACATTACCGGCAAGACCAGCATTTATTGCCCTTATCTAGTTGCCCTTGAGAAGCTCTTCTGCCTTGAACCTCTACGGTCCATGTGGTGTAGGTACGCCCACAGTGCAGATAGGGAGAGATTTCCACATTTTTGACCCAGCAACAGTGAAGGAACAGCAATATTCTTCCAAATCATAATGGTGTATGGCTTGGGCGAAACTTGCAGGTAGTGATGTTCCCATGCATCTGCTGCCCTTGTCTATTAAAGTGACAGTGGTTGCAGGTTTGGAAGTCAAAGGAGCCTGGGTGAGTTGATGCAGTACATCTTGTAGATAGTGTGCAGTGCTGTTAGTATGCACAGGTAATGGAGGGACTGAATATTTAAGGTAGTGGATGGGGTTCTAGTCTGTTTTGTCCTAGATTGCTTTGTGTGTTGGAACTGCACTCATCCAGACAAGTGGAAAGTATTCAGTTACTGTCTTCACTAATGTCATGTAGATGATGCAAAGACTTTGGGGAAACAGGAATTTTATTTATTTA
Source organism: Sphyrna mokarran (assembly GCA_024679065.1). Lineage (NCBI taxonomy): Eukaryota > Metazoa > Chordata > Chondrichthyes > Carcharhiniformes > Carcharhinidae > Sphyrna > Sphyrna mokarran. Next base: position 87,371,095 of record JAGIQG010000001.1, on the reverse strand, counting down.
GTGGATGCAAAGTCCCTAAGCCAGCAGTTTCTTCCATCTGCTCTGTTGAGTTTGGATAGGCCTCTCCTGCATCTGTGGATTGGACACTTCTTTATGGATGGCATGGTGACAGTAGTTAGCACTGCTGCCTCACAGTGCTGGATTCAACTCTGGCCTCTAATGACTCTGCAAACTCCACAGACGTTCTCCCCATGTCTGTATGGGTTTCCTCTGGGTGCTGTCCTCCTACAAAAATGTTCATCTTAGGTGGATTAGCCAGGTTAAATTGTCCCTTAGTTTCAAGGATTAATAATGTAAATGCGTGGAGTTATGGGATGGACTTGGATGGGATTCTTGTCGGTACAGGCTCGCTGGGCCAAATGGTTTACTTCTGTACTGTAGAAGTTCTGATATTTATGTTGTGTACAGTTTGCTCTCTGTCACAGGCAAGTAGGGGGCTGGCACTATTGTCCTTTCTGTGAAGGCCCAAGCAGGAGCCATGGCCGGTCCTGAACCTGTTGAGGATGGACCATTCTTTCCTTGGAAGCTTGAAACTGGCCAGCTGTTTGTTGTGTTGGGACCAGATACTTGTTTGTCATGTTCATTAATTCCCATTTATTTGTCCACATGGAATTTGCGTGGAGCAGTGATGTTTGCTAGATGGGGAACCAAGGGAATAGTGTTAAGCGTAGTGTTCTGGTAATAATATGCCTGGTAGCTTTCAGCTGGGTATTGTGTGTACATGTGAGAATGCGAGTGCTCAGGTTTGGAGGGTGGTGATAGCAGTACCCTATGTTGAGCTGGCTAGTGAGTCAATCAAGTTGTTTCTGGACCTGAATCTGGCTGTGGTTTTTAGGTCGACTTGGAAGGTCACTGTCCTATCTAGGATCACTAAGGTACGTTTGATTTGGGTGCTACTTTAATTTGTAGCCATTCAACAGATTTGAATTCTTTATTGGCTTTTGAGTTGTGGTTGGAATGAGCTGGATACTATCTTTGCAGGGTTTGGCTTGAGTTGCCATGTGTTGCAGCATTATTCAAGTTTTACCTAGTCTGTTTAAGGTCTGCTTGAGTTGTGAAGCAGAAACCATCAGTATGTATGAATTTTTGGGAGGCAATTTTGGAAGATGATTTGTCTACAAGTTGAACAGGGTTGGAGCCAGTACTGAGTCTTGGGAATCCATATGTACTTTTTGTCTGTCCAAGGTGAACTCTAAACCTTCAATTTTTTTTCAAGTGTTCCAAAGCTTTGAGTCATTTGAGGGAAGGCTAGGATCGATATTAAGAACTTACATGATTGGAGATTTGCACTGACGGATGAAGGGTTCAAGAATTTTGTATGGGACCGACGAGAGTACAGTAGCTAGTTGCAAGTATGCGTTTTTTTCAAGATTTTGGTGTGGTGCTAACTTTTGCTATCAGTCAATTCTTTAGAATTGTGCTGGAATTTATGACCATCGTGTAAAACCAGATTAGCCAGCCAAAAGCTCATGGCCTCAGGTCTTTCATAAATTCTTGCAAAATGTTGTGTTCTGTGGCCTTGCCACATTTCAAGCCCTGTAAGGCCTCTTTAAATTCTGCAGTTTCAAAGGGGATGGGATGATGTCTTTTCAGTGCTGCTAACGGTGTTCCTTTAATTTTTCCCACATTTTATTTGGTCTGACATTTTTGTACTATTAGATATTTTTTGTCTGTGGGGGCCTTAGTTATAGCAAGCTGGAGGTATAGTTGTGAGTAATTGAACAGAGATTTTGAGCAAGTGGCTTTTGGGCTGCTCCAAGATGATAGATTAGGCTCCAGCACTTCCTACTAGAGTGTGTGAAGTTTAGCCCTGTAATGGTTTTTTCCCAACTGATGCAGTGCAGAGCATTGAGTAACTCAATGAGATGGTCTCCTACCTTTGAGTAATAGGCTGAATTTGCCCTTTTTTGTGTACAGGACATACCTGGGCAATTTTCCACATTGTTGGGTAGATGCCAGTGAAACTGAAAGAGCTTGGCTAGAGAGTGACAAGTTCTGAAGCACAAGTCTTCAGTACTTTGTCGGAATGTTATCAGGACCCATTGCTTGTGCAGTATTTAGTGCCTCCAGCTGTTTCTTCAAATCACTGGATATTTACTGGAGACTAGTATGTGAGATGCTGAGGACTACTGGAGGAGGCTGAGATGGCTCATTCACTTGGCACTTCTGTGAATTCTTTAGCTTTATCTTTTGCACTGATGTGCTAGACTCAATAAATGAGATTGGGGATATTTGTGGAGCCGTTTCCTCCAGTGCATTGTTTAATTGTCCATCACCATTTGCGAGTGGAAGTGCCAGGGCTACAGAGCTTAGATCTATTCCCTATGCCATCTGGCTGAATGGAATTGTCCTTGTTGTTTGGGGTCATGTATAGGTCATTCCTGGATGCCACTCTGCAAGTGCTGCACAGTCACTGCCCAGTAATGGGTGTTCTCAGAAAATAATGTCCTATCTTGCATCATTCTGAGATATGTTGGATTTGGTTGCATGGGGAAGCTAATAATCCTACCTCTGACCTGCTCTTGTAGTCATTGGATTTATGTGGCTGATCCAGTTAAGCTTTTGGTAATAGTAAATCCCAAAATGTTGATGGTGGGGAATTCCAATCCCCTTGCAGTAAATGACAACATTTCATTTGTCTTCCTAATCACTTATTGTATTTGCATACTTAAATTTCCTAATTCTTGGACACCCAAATCCCTCTATATCTCAGTTCTGCAATCTCTCTCCATTTGAATAATACATTCCTTTTCTATTCTTTTTGCCAAAATGAACACATTTTCCTACGTTATACTCCATCTGCCAATTTTTTGCCAGCTCATTTAATTTGTTTGTCTCTTTGCAGCATACTTATACCATCGCAGCTTGACTGTCCAATTCATCTTTGTGCCATTAACAACCATACATTCTTTTCATTCTACTGTACATCATTAATATAAATCATAAATAATTGAGATCCCAGTACTGATTCCTGTGACATTCCACTTGTCACATCTTGCCATCCTGAAAAACACCCATTTATTCCTACTTGTTAGCTAACCAATCTTCTGTCCATGCTAGACATCATGAGCTCTTCTTTTGCATAGTAACCAATTCTGTGGCACCTTGTCAAATGCCTTTTGGAAATCTAAGTGCAGCATATTAACAAGTTTCCCTTCTTCCATGTTGTTACTTTCACAAAAAACGCCAATAAAATAGTGGAACATGACATCATTTTCATTAAATTATGTTGACTCTACTTGATTGCATTGACACTTTCAAAGTACCCCACAATAATCACCTTAATTAATCCTAGCAATTACACTATGACAGATTTAAAGCTAACCGTAATGTAGTTTCCTGGTTTCTGTACCCTTTTCTCGAATAGGGGAAGCTCATTTCCAATCAAATGAGACCTTTCCAGAAATTAGAGAATTTTGGAAAATTAAGATCAATGCATCTGCTATCTTAGCAGCCATATTTGAGAGCGTAGGATGATGTCCATCAGACCCTGGGACTTGTCAGCTTTTAGTCCTAATAGTTTCCACATACTGTCCCCCTGGTAATTGTAATTGTTTTATGCCCTTCCCTCCCTTTCACCTCCTGATTCACAATTATTTCTGGGATAATATTTACAAGCTTTACAATAAAGGTAAACACAATATATGTTCAATTTATCTGCCATTTCTTAATTTTCCATTATTCTCCATTCTCACTCTTTAGAGGACCTGCAATCACTTTATTCCTTTTTTAAATATCTGCAGAAACTCTCACTGCCTTTTATATTTCTAACTAACTTTCTCCCAGACTTCAGTTTTTTTCCTCTTAATCTTGTACTTTTTGTTTTTTATAGTCTGCCCAATCTTCTGACCTGATATTAATTTTGGTGGAATTATAGAACATAGAACATAGAACAATACAGCACAGAACAGGCCCTTCGGCCTTCGATGTTGTGCCGACCAAAATAAAAAGCAATGCCCCTCCTAACTAAACCATTCCCTTCTCTTCCATATACTTATCAACTAACCTCTTAAACGCCACCAAACTTGGCGCATCTACAACAGCTGCAGGCAGGGCATTCCACTCCCTAATCACTCTTTGAGTAAAGAACCTACCTCTGATATCCGTCCTATAACTCATACCCCTTAATTTAAAGCTGTGTCCCCTCGTGCTAGCTTTCTCCATCCTAGGAAAAAGGCTATCACTGTCCACCCTATCTAAACCTCTAATCATCTTATATGCTTCAATAAGATCCCCTCTTAGCCGCCTCCTTTCTAACGAAAACAACCTCAAATCCTTCAACCTCTCTTCATAGGACCTGCCCTCCATACCAGGCAACATCCTAGTAACCTCCTCTGTACCCTCTCCAATGCCTCCACATCTTTCTTATAATGTGGCGACCAGAACTGCACACAATACTCCAAGTGCGGCCGCACTAGAGTTTTGTACAGTTGCAACATGATGCTGCGGCTCCTAAATTCAATCCCCCTACCAATAAAAGCTAAGACTCCATATGCCTTCTTAACAACTTTATCCACTTGACTGCCTACTTTCAGGGATCTATTGACACATACACCAAGATCCTTCTGTTCCTCAACACTATTAAGAGCCCTACCATTAGCCCTATACTCTACACATTTATTGTTCCTGCCAAAGTGCATTACCTCACACTTTTCCACATTAAACTCCATTTGCCACCTCTCGCCCAGCTCTGCAACTTGTCCAAGTCACTCTGCAAACTGTAACACCCCTCTTCACTATCTACCACTCCTCCGACTTTGGTGTCATCCGCAAATTTACTAATCCATCCTTCAATACCCTCATCCAGATCATTTATAAAAATTACAAACAGCAGGGGCCCCAAAACAGACCCCTGAGGCACACCACTCGTCACCGAACTCCACGATGAAAATCTCCCATCAACCACCACCCTCTGTCTTCTATCTGCCAGCCAATTTCTAATCCAATTAGCTAAATCACCCTCTATTCCACACATCTGCATTTTCGAAGAAGATGAGAAGATGTTGGCTGATAGGATTAAGGAGAATCCTAAAGCTTTCTTTCGATATGTTAAGAATAGAAGATTGGTTAGGGCAAGATTAGGGCCAGTCATAGATAGCAGTGGGAAGTTGTGCGTGGAGCCTGAAGAGATTGGCGAGGCACTGAATAAATATTTCTCTTCGGTATTCACGCAGAGTGCTGGAAATGTAGCTGTGGAGAGCACTGAGGTACAGGGTTGCAAATTGGGGAGTATTGTAGTAGATAGGGAGGATGTGTTAGAAATTCTCGAGGGTTTGAAGTTGGATAAGTCCCCTGGGCCGGACGGGATTTACCCTAGGATTCTCTGGGAGGCAAGAGAGGAGATTGCAGAGCCTCTGGCTCTGATCTTCAGGTCCTCGTTGGTTACGGGTGTGGTTCCGGAGGACTGGAGGATAGCGAATGTGGTCCCATTGTTTAAGAAGGGGAAGAGAGACCTTCCAGGGAATTATAGGCCAGTGAGTCTTACTTCTGTTGTGGGCAAGGTATTGGAGAGAATTATTAGGGATAGGATTTATAGTTATTTAGAGAGAAATGAATTGATTGGGGATAGTCAGCATGGTTTCGTGAAGGGTAGGTCATGCCTTACTAACCTCATTGAGTTTTTTGAGAAAGTGACCAGAGAGGTGGATGGGGGTAAGGCGGTTGATGTAGTATATTATATGCTTTTTCTTTCAGTTTGATACTGTCTTTTAGTTTACCACTGATGGTATGTTCTTCCCTTAGAGCTATTTTTCTTTCTGTAATGTATTTTTGAGTATTCTGAAGTATCTCCTAAAATGTCTGCAACTGCATCTCTACTAACCTATCCTTTAACCTAATTTCCCAGTCACTTCAGCCAGCTTTGTCTTTATGCCCTCACAATTACCATTAGACCCACTCCCCTCTCCCTCAATTGAATGTGGAATTCAATCGTGATCACTGGTACCTAGGGGTATCTTTGCGATAGGTCATTCAGTAATCCAGTTGCATGTTGCCAGATCTAGAATAGCCTGCTCTCTGGTTGACTGTAAGACTGGCTGCTTTAAGAATTATTGGATAAAAGCAAATTACTGCAGATGCTGGAATCTGAAACCAAAAGAGAAAATAGTGAAAAATCTCAGCAGGTCTGGCAACATCTATAAGGAGAGAAAAGAATTGATGTTTTGAATTCAGGCGACCTTATGTCAAAGCTTTGAAAAAAAAGTCCAGAAAGTGAGAGCTATTTATATTGCAGGGTGAGGGAATGAAAGGTGAGTCATAGCCACAAAAATCAGGCGAAAAGACTGCTGATGGCTGTTTACAGAGCGAATGAAGGGTGTGAATGGCCAAACGGAAGAGAAGCTAAAATGAAGATGTTTCTGGAAGGGGGGGAAATGGATGGAACAGAGGTAAGATTTAGAAAAGGAGAAGCAAAGAGCGCTAACGTGGGGGAAAAGAAAAATGAAAAAAAGACAATGAAATAAAAGGTTGAAAACAGAAAGAAATTAAATAAAATAGAATGAAAACAAAGGGATTGAGGTGGGGTAGAGCAAATCATCTGAAATTGTTAAATTCGAACTTGAGACGAGAAAGCTATGAAGTGCCTAGCCAGAAGATGAGATGCTGTTCCTCCATTTTGCGTTGAGCTTCACTGGAACATGGCAGCAAGCCAAATCAGACATGTGGGCATGGGAACAAGATCGTGTGTTAAAATGACAAGCAACCAGAAGATAGACCGAAGGTGCTCAGCAAAGTGATCGCCCAGTCCACGCTTAGACTCTGATATAAAGGAGACCACATTTGGGAGCAGTGAATGCAATACGTCAAATTGAAAGAGGTGCAAGTGAAACACTGCTTAACCTGGCATTTGCCACTCACAATGTGGTCTCTTCTATATCAGAGAGACCAAGCTTGGACTAGTTGATCGCTTTGCTGAGCATCTCTCTGTGCGCAATCAGGATCCTGACCTTCCAGTTGCTTGCAGAGAACAGTAAAAATTTAAATAGAATGAAAAAGAAGGGGTCAAGATGGGTAAAGCAAATCATCTGAAGTGTTGAATTCGATGTTGAGACTGAAGGCTGTAAAAGGCCAACCCAGAAGATGAGATGCTGTTCCTCCAGTTTGTGTTGAGCTTCACTGGGACATTGCAGAAAGCCAAGGACAGACGTGGACATGGGAGCAGGATCATTTTAACACATGATCCTGCTCCCATGTCCACGTCTGTCCTTGGCTTTCTGCAATGTCCCAGTGAAGCTCAACACAAACTGGAGGAACAGCATCTCATCTTCTGGGTTGGCCTTTTACAGCCTTCAGTCTCAACATCGAATTCAACACTTCAGATGATTTGCTTTACCCATCTCGACCCCTTTTTCATTCTATTTAAATTTTTACTGTTCTCTGCCTTTATTTCTTTTATTGTCTTTCCTCATATTTCTTCCCCCCGCACCCCACTTTATCTCTCTTTACCTCCTTTATCTTTTCTCCTTCCCACTCCCAAAATCTTCATTTTGGCTTCTCTGCCATTTGGACATTATTCTCTTTATTCTCCCTGCAGTCTTTTCCCCTGGTTTCTGTGACTGTGACTCATCGTTCATTCCCTCACACTGCGGTATAAGTACTTCCCATTTTCTATGCATTTTAGCTTTGACAAAGGATCGTCTGGACTCAAAACATTAGCTCTTTTCTCTCCTTATAGATGCTGCCAGATCTGCTGAGATTTTCCAGCATTTTCTCTTTTGCTTCAAGGGCCATCCTGAAGACTCAAGAAACATATCTGTCTGGTCTCATTTTCATTTGGAAAATCATTGTTGACTTTCAAAAGAATCTAAAATTTCAACAATTTCAAAGTCATAGCTTTTTCCAGAAATATTTACCTGCTACTCCCTCTATTGTGTATAAATATGTTGTATTTACTGTTCAGAATTTAAGAAAAAAGGGCGGAATTCTCCTTCTCTGCAAGACCAGAAATTCCTGCTTGAATTCAATGGACTTTTGAATTGTTCGCCAGATTTTCTGTTTTGTCTGCTAAGAGTCCCGCGGCGGACAAGATGGCAGAATTTCAGCCAAGGTTTAACAGGAAAAAGATGAGCGTGTTCCATTTTACGTTGCAAACCTTATTTGTTCCACTGTAATATATCTTCTAGCAGCTTTTTTAGAGCTAAGAATAAAACAGCATGGGAACAGGCCATTCGGCCCATGAGCCTATGCCGCCACCTCGATGTTCCCACTTCTACCCATGATCCCTGTCTATAGATCTATGCATTGAAACCAAATTTGAGACAATTTAGGGAGAATTTGTTCTGCCAATCAGCCTAAGAGCACATCTTTGGGATGTGGGAGAGAACCGGAGCACCTAGAGAAAACCCACACAAGCACCAGGAGAATGTGCAAACTCCCACAGACACAGGCCCAAATCCATGTATCTGCACAGCACAGCGATAGTCACTGAGCTGTCATGTCGCCTGTCAAATGGTCCAGGTCAAGAGTACACTAATGACGTGAAGCACTAGGATACTCGAAAAAAAATCCAAGAGCAGCCCTGTCACGACCTATCGCGTGTATGCCCCTTGTTAGACACAAGGCAGACCAAAGTACCTGTAGGATAAAACAAATACATCAATATCATCGACAATTTACACACTTCCCAGGGAACTCCCAAGGCTCACGATCCCTATTTAAATCAGTTTTCTATATCCCTCCATTCCCATTCTGTTCATGTGCCCATCTAAGTATTTCTTAAATAATTCCAGAGTGCCTGCCTCCACCACTTGGCACACCCCCACCACCTTTTGTGTGAAAAATCTCCCTCTAGCATTCAAGTTATACCTTACCCCCCTCACCCTAAGCCCATGACCCCTTGTGCTATTTGAGTCCATCCTAGGAAAAAGCATAACCGTATTTACTCTATCTATACCCCTCATAATCTTGTACACCTCTATTAGAACTCCTCTAAGTCTACGTCCTCCTAAGGAAAACAGCCCCAATTTGCCTAACTCTCCTCGTAACTCAGACCTTCCATACCAGGCAGCATCCTGGTAAACCTCCTCTGCACTCTCTCCAGAGTCTCCACGTCCTTCTGGTAGTAAGGTGACCAGAACTGGCCACAGTGTTCCAAATGAGGTCTAACCAATGTTCTATACAACTGCAACATTAAAGGCCAGTTCTTCTACTCTATACCCCTTCCTATAAAGGCTAGCGTACTATATGCTTTCTTCACAACCTTCTCCACCTGCACCCTCAGGTCCCTATGTGTTTCTATACTCTTAATAGGTCTACCCTTTATCATGTATCTCCCTCCCCCCCTACATTCTTTCTCCTGAAATGCATCACCTCGCATTTATCAGGATTGAATTCCATCTGCCATCTATCTGCCCGAGCTACCAGAAGTGATTATGGTTGGGGTTTTTTGTGTTCTCTACGTTCAACCTATTTCACCATTAACTCCCCCTGTATGTTGCAGGCCACACTGTTGTTCATATTTTCTCTATATTCCCCACTGTGCCAAGTTCTACTTGATTCTCATGCTCATGGAGATCAATTAAAAGATTCTTACTCTCACCTTTAAAATATGCATGTTCTTAACCTAATCTGCCACAACTCTATGAACTTCCATTTCCTCAATGCTGCTCAGTTGTCCTATAAGCTATTTTGCCATCACCCTTTGATGCACTTTTCTTCAGCATAATCACCTTGCTATCCCTCTCCCTATCTTTAAGTGGTTTCAAAAGTCCTTTTCTTTGACATTGATTTTTGCCCCTCAATTTCCCTAAGTATCTTCAGCTTGTGGCCATTATGTAAAGCACTCAAACCTTCTCTGTTTAAAAAAAACAGTTATGGAAGTGTAATTTATGTCAACTGTTGGGTGATAAACCCTCAACGCAAAGTTTTTGCAGTCTGATGCCTTGGAATTAATTTTTGGCAATTATTTTTGTGTAGTGATTAAACTGTCGCAGTTGTATAGAATGCTGATTATCCGTCTTACTGAATTTGCAGTATTGGGGTTTTCAAATATAGCCTCCTGCTTAGAATTCTAATTTCTATAATTTTGGAGTTCTGATTATTTTCAGGATCCCAAATTATTTTCTGTTTTTTAAGGTAGTTATTCTGGCAAGTTGGATAATTTTGCATAGATAAATTTCATTGTTGCTGGTATTGGTTAAAATTTTCATCTCAACTTCACCATTTCCTTTATGTTGCTGTTTTAAACACCATTTAAGGTCCCAGTGAGATGATATTCACAATGTAATAGTGCTAATATTTTTAATTCACATCTATAATTAATTGACTGAAGATCGTTGCTATCTGATGTCCCCCCCTGTTATTGTTTAAGATAGGTGGAGCACAAATTTGACATTTAGCTGTTAAACTGGCAGCCAGTTTCTTTAAAACCTCTTGGGTAAACCTAGTTGGCAAGCAGTCTTAAATGTACCTAATCAATTAGAGGTGAGTTGAAATTTGAAATTTCCATAAATTGACAAGTGCTTGCCCTCCTGTGACCTAGTGGTATAGATTACTGAACTGGTAATCCACAAATCTAGGGGAATTCTTAAATCCCACCATGGTAGATGGTAAATCGTCTTGTGATGAACTGAAAGTAAAATTTACTCAATAGATATAGGTCACTGAGTTGGTAAAACACAAAAAAGCTAGGACAGTGCTTTGGGATTCCAGGTTCCACAAGACCATCAGATATATAGGAACAGAATTAGGTTATTTGGTCCATTGAATCTGCTCTGCCATTCAGTCATGGCTGATATGTTTCTCAACCTCCTACCTTTTCTCCAAAACCTTCTAATCCCCTATCATTATCTTAAATGCACTCAATGACTTGGCCTCAAGTGAATTCCACAGATTCACCACCCTCTGGCTCAAGAAATTCTTTTTCATATCAGTTCTATAGGGGCTGTCCCTTTACTCTGAGACTGTGCCCTTGGATCCTAGTCTTCCCACTAATGAAAACATGTTCTCCATACTCACTCTATCCAGGCCTTTCAGTATTCTGTAAGTTTCGGTGAACTCCCCCTCATCCTTCTAAATTTTGAGTACAGACTCAGAATCCTCAAACTCTGCACATGTGTTAAGTCTTTTATTCTTTGGATCACTCTCGTGAACCACTCAAGACCCTTTTCAAGGCCAGCACATCCTTCTATATGGAGCCCAAAATTGCCCAAAATATTACAAATGTGGTCTGACCAGAGCCTTATAAAGCCTCAGCTGTACAGTCTCTGCTTTTATATTCTAATCTTCTCAAAATAAATTAACTAACATTGCATTTGCCTTCCTAACCACCAGTTCAATCTGCAAGTTAACCTTAAGAGAATCCTGAACTAGAACTCTTTGCACTTCCAATTTCTGAATTCTCTCCATATTTAGAAAATAGTCTATGCTTCTATTCTTGCTGCATAACATCACATTTTCCCAAAGTTGCGATCCTAATGCTGACATCTGTGGAGCTCCACGAATCACTAGCTGCCATCCTGAAAAGGACCACTTTATCTTCACACTCTGCTTTCTGCCAGTCAGCCAATCTTCTATCCATGCTAGTACCTTGCCTTCAATACCATGGGCTCTTATCTTGTTCAGAGCCTTCTGCATGGCACCTTGTTATATTCTCTGGAAATCCAAGTAGATGATGTCATCTGGCTCTCCTTTGTCTAACCTACTGTTCAAATCCTATGTGATGGATGATAGAAATTGCCCTGCAGCAGGCATGAGTGAGCTGAAAAAATAGCCTTCAAGGAGCTGTCAGTTTATTTGATTTATTTGGCTACTTAATCTACCTCAAGATAGGGTATTGGTCACTGAGCTGGCCAACTACAAACCTAGAGCAATGCTCTGAAATTCCAGGTTCCCACCACTATAAGTGGTTGAATGTGAATTCTAAAATAAACTTTCTGTGGCATATGAGGCTAACCTTATTCTTTATTGGAGAGATGGTAGTACTATCAGTAGGCTAATTATTTAGAAAAGGCATATAAAGTTGCCACTTGAGGATTGGGATGTTTTAGAATGCAGAGACGAAGGCCTAGAAAATAGAATATAAATGCAATCCAACAGAAAGTATAAGAACAGACTGTAAAAACTTTTGTAGCTATGCAAAAAGAAAGCCTTTGGCTAAGACATTACAGGCAAAGTCAGGACAATTCATAATGGGGAACAGAGAAGCTAAATGATTACTTTTGAGTCTGGCTTCACTGAGGAAAATATTCAATCTCCCAGATCTAGAGATCCAGGGACTATAGAGAATGACGAGTTGAAGGAAATTAGCTAAGTCGATCTATTTTCTTCAAATGGTTTTTAATGGTCTGATGAATTGCTGGAAGATTCTCTGTCTTTCATGAATAGTTGCTGACTGTAGAGGTATCATCAGTGCTCAGTATATTCCCATATGAAAGATGAGGTTATATCTGATGTTGAGCACTAAATGGGGATGCATGGGGCCTACAGCAACTCAACCAATTATGATCCTGCTCGTACTGTTCACGGAAGTAGAGAAGAGCGTACAAGAAACTACAGGCCAGTTAACCTGACAGTAGCTGTTGAGGAAAATGCTAGAATCTGTAATTAAGGAAATCTTAATACTTAAATCATATGATCAGACTATGTGAACATAGTTTCACAGAAGGGAACTCATACTTGACAAATTTACAAAGTTTTGAGAGGCTATAATTAGTAGGGTAGGGGAACCAGTAGATGTATACTTAAATTTCCAAAAGATATTTGATAGTATGTCACACAAGAGGTTAATAATCAAGATAAGGGCCCATAGAATTGGGGTGATATGTTAGAATGGATACACTAGGGATAAATAAGGCATTTTCAAGTTGGCAGGCTTGCGAAATGTCATAAAGATCAATTGGGGCTTTAGCTATTTCCAATCAAGGCAGATAATGTATCTGTTTGCTGATACAAAGCTAGGTGGAAATGTAACTTATGGGCAACAAGGTGGCAGATGGATATAATGTGACAAATTGAGGTTATTTGCTACGGTAGTAAGAATAGAAAAGCAGAATGTTTTTGAAGAAGCTTAAAGCTTGTAAACGTTGATGGTAAAACTTGCTTACGTGGCTAAATATCTCTAAGGTTAAATGTCAGGGGATCTTTGATTTTCATAGAATCATACAGTGCAGAAGAGACCCTGTGGCCCATTAAGCTCGCACCAGCACATTAGAAACACTTGATCTCCTATCTATTCCCATCTGTCAGCACTTGGCCCATAGTCCTGAATGTTATGATGTGCCAAATGCTTATCCAGATTTTTTTTAAAGAATATGACACAACCCTTCCAGGCAGCGCATTCAAGACTATCACCATCCTCTGGGTAAAAAGATTTTTCCCTCTCGTCCTGCCTAAAATTGTCACCCCTCACCTTGAATCCATGTCAGCCCATGACCGACCTTTCAACCAAAGGGAATAACTGCTGCTTATTCACTCTGTCTACGTCTCTTATAATCTTGTACACCTCAATCAGGTTGCCCTCAGTCTTCTCTGCTCCAACAAAAACAATCCAAGCCTATGTGTAACTTAAATGTTCCATCCCAGGCAGGATCCTGATGAATCTCCTCTGCACCCCTACTGCAATCACACCCTTCCAATAATATGGTGACCAGAACTGCCCACAGTACTGTAGCTGTGACCTCACCAAAGTTTGATACAATTCCAACATGAGTTCCCTGCTTTTGTAATCTACACCTTGATTGATAAAGGCAAGTGTTCTATATGCCTTTTTCACCACCCTATTAACATGCCCTTCCGCATTTAAAGGTATGTGGACAAACACACCAAGGTCCCTTCGTTCCCCAGGACTTCCTAATGTCCTACCATTCATTGAATACTTTCTTATCAAATTACTCCTTCCACAGTGTATCACCTCACAATTTTCAGAGTTAAATTCCATCTGCCACTTATCTGCCTATTTGACCATTCCGTCTATTTCTTCTTGTACCCCAATACGTTCCACTTCACTGTTAACCGCACGTCCAGTCTTTGTCACCTGCAAACTTACTAATCCTATCCCACACAGTCATCAATGTCATTTATATAAATGATGAATAATAGGGGCCCAACGTAGATCTCTGTGGTATGCTATTGGACATTGACTTCCAGTCACTAAAGCAGCCTTCTGTCATGACCCTTTATCTCCTACAATGGAACCAATTTTGAATCCATTTAGTGTTTTTCTGATGTAATTGATAATTTTTTAGCTTAATTTATTGTAATCCAAATCGCCACAGAACTTCTGACCAACATTAATGCAAAAGCAATGTAACTTTGAAGTCCTTTTTAAGTTGCCACTTAAATATTTTAAGTATACACCCCAAAATAATGAAACTTTATTTACTGCCGTTCTATTCAATTAACTTTAGTTTCTGAAACCATATTGCATTTCATTCTGATTTACGACTAGTTAGGTTATTATTAGCGTGATCTTGGCTGCAGCTAGCTGTGATAACATTACAAATAGAGGAGAAAAAGAATCACAGAATACTGTGGGGTTTTGGAACTTAACCCATCCTATGCTTTATTTCTCTTTAAGACCAGCAAGAATCAAATAAAAGTGGAACTTGTAGATGAAAACTTTACAGAATTGAGGGGAGAGATTGCAGGGCCTCCTGATACACCATATGAAGGTAAGTGCCAATGACCTGCAAAATTTGAGCTATAAACATTAAAGAATAATATATTTATATCCTATTATGTAAGTGAAGAACATCAAAATTCTTTCTTGAAAGTTTAATAGAAATAAAAGGTAATTCTTAATCATTCATCTTTGTAGAAAAAAGTTCATTAAATTATTGGAAATGAGTCTTGAATTAATTTGGGTGTAATCTTTTGGGAAGACCTAGTGATAGCTCATGTGTTTTTAAAAAAGGGAGTCTAAAATGTAAAAGGGATTGGGTACAGGTGGTACATATCCAAAACTATTGCAAGGTGTTGGGGGACAGAGATGTTACCGTAATTTTCCAGGAACCTTTGAAAATCCAATTTGATCCAAAGGGCTGGAGAATAACAAATGTTATATCCCTATTAAAATAGTGAGAAAGGAAAATCCTGCAAGCAATAGGCCAAGTAATCTGGTTTCTATTGTGTATAGGGAATTAATACATACCTTGAAAAATGTGGGCTAATTTGGAACAGTATGGATTTGTGTAGGGCAAGTTGTGCTTCAATTCAATTGTTTGAGGAAATCTTGTTTTAATAAAGTAAATGTATGCAATCAGTAGTAACAGCATTTAATGTGGATTGACTTCTCTGTGCAATCCTGATGAAGTATTGAGCTGTTGGCAATTTTGACTTTTTGATGTGATGTTAAACCAAGGCACTATGAGCCACCTTCTAACTGTAGATAAAAGATCATCTGGCATACTCAGAAGAGCAGGAGAATATTCTGGGTCTTGGTCAACATTTACTTCTCAATCAACATCACTAAAAATATATTAATTGGTCATTTGTCTCATTAAATTACTCTTCAATTATGAAGGGCTGCTGGAGAAAATGGAGCTCTCCACTGAAAGTTTATTTCAACAATGTGTTTGATGATCTGGACTGTACTGCCTGACAGTGTGGTGGAAGTAAATGAAATAAAGAGATAAAAGGAAATTAGATAAATCCTTGAAAGGGAAGAAATTGCACAACGTTATGGAATGGGTTTAATTGGACAGTTTTAATCTCTGAAAATTCCCTAGTTTCTAGTAGGGTTCCAGTGGATTGGAAGATAGCTAATGTAACACAATTTAATCAACAGAGTGAGATAGAAACTATAGACCTAACAACTGTCAAAAGGAAATTGCAAGAAAGTATTTATTAAAGAAGTTAAAGCAGGTCACTTTGTCGAAATGGCTTTCTGAAAGGTAAATTGTGTTTAATTAATTTATTAGGGTTCTTTGAGGAACTCACAAGCAAAGTGGATAAAGGGTGAACTTGTGGATATGGTGTACTTGGATTTCCAAAAAGCATTTGATAAGGTGCCACATCAAAGGTTACTCTACAGAATAAGATCACATGGTGGTATTTGTAACATATTAGCATGGATAAAGAATTGATTAGCTAACAGGCAGTAGAGAATAGAGACAAATTGGTCATTTTATGTTGTCGAGCTGTAATTGGTACTCAAGTTGATAAGATTGTTAAGAAGGCGTATAGTGTGTTAGCATTTATTGGTAGAGGGATTGAATTTTGGAGCCAAGATGTCATGTTGCAACTGTACAAAACTCTGGTGCAGCCGCACTTTGAGTATTGTGTACAGTTTTGGTCGCCACATTATAAGATGTGGAGACATTGGAAAGGATGCAGAGGAGGTTTACCAGGATGCCTGGTATCTTGGGTAGGTCTTATGAGGAAAGACTAAGGGACTTGAGGTTATTTTCATTAGAGAGAAGAAGGCTAAGAGGTGACCTAATTGAAACATGTAAGATGATCAGAGGGTTAGATAGCGTGGATAGTGAGAGCCTTTTTCCTCGGATGGAGATGAATAACACAAGGGGACATAGCTTTAAATTAAGGGGTGGTAGTTATAGGACAGATGTAAGAGGGGGCTTCTTTACTCAGAGAGTAGTAAGGGTGTGGAATGCCCTGCCTGCAGCAATTGTGGACTCGCCAAGTTTAAGGGTGTTCAAATGGTCAGTGGATAGGCATGTGGATAGCATTGGAATAGTTTAGGTTAGAGGGCCATAAAATTGGTTCCATTGGTTGGTGCAACATTGAGGGCCAAAGGGCCTGTACTGCGCTGTAATGTTCTGTTCTGTGTTCTAATTAATGGCGTGCTACACGGACCATCGGTTGGGCCTCGAGTATTAAAATTTATGGATGCAGCGACCGAATGTAAATTGATCGATGATACCAGAAAAGCTTGGAATGTAAGTTGTTAAGAAGAGGTAAAGAGT
This sequence comes from Sphyrna mokarran, assembly GCA_024679065.1. Lineage (NCBI taxonomy): Eukaryota > Metazoa > Chordata > Chondrichthyes > Carcharhiniformes > Carcharhinidae > Sphyrna > Sphyrna mokarran. The sequence goes on along the minus strand of JAGIQG010000001.1, from coordinate 87,354,236 downwards.
CTACAAAGTGATATAGATAAGTTAAGTGAGCGGGCAGAAATTTGGCACTTGGAAAACATGAACTTGTCCACTTGGAAGGAAGAATATAAATCAGTATACAGTTTAAAAGGAAATGGAGTTCAGAACTTGGTGCAGAGGGATCTGGGTGTCCTTCCACGTGAATCACAAAACAATAGTCTGCAGATGATTGTAATGGCAAATAGAATGTTGTTTATTTCAAGGAGAATGGAATATAAATGTAGAAAAGTTTTTTTTAACCTTGGGGAAACTACTTCCGGACTATTTGTATAGTTTGGCCTCATTTCAAAAAGGATATAATTGCATTAGAAGCAGTTCAGCAAAGATTCACTCAACTCAGTTCCTAGGATGAAGGGATTATCTTAGTAGGAAAGATTGGACAGATTGGACTTCTATCCATTCTTAGTTTAAAAGAATGAGAAGTGATTGCGCCACTGGTGCAATGTATAATGTGTATAATTATGAACCAGGAGATTTCAGGTTTGAATCCTGGCTGGTTCACTGTAGGATTTGGGTGGCACGTGGTTAGCACTGCTGCCTCACAGTGCCAGGGACCCGGGTTCAATTTTGGCCTCGGGTCACTCTGTATGGCGTTTGCATGTTTTCCCTGTGTCTGCATGGGTTTTCTCTGGGTGCTTTGGTTTTCTTCCACATGCCAAAGATGTGCAGGTTAGGTTGATTGGCCATAATAAATTGCCCCTTAGTGTCAGGGGGACTACGAGGGTTAATATGTGGGATTACAGGGATAGGACCAGGATGGGATTGTTGTCAGTGCAGGCTCAATGGGCCAAATGGCCACCTGGACTGTAGATTCTATGATCTTATTGAAATAGCCTGAGGAGACTTAATGTGGATATCATGAAGCTGTTTCCTCTTGTTGGAGAGGCGAGAGCACCCTTCCATTCTTTTTGCATGAGGGAGCAACATTTCACTTTTTTCTCACTTGAGGGATTGATTAGCTCAATTTCAGAAAGAAATTGTTTGAAACATGAATTTCAAAACTTGCCTTAGAAAACAAAACAATTAAAAATTAAGAATTGATGAATATGACCATTAGAGAGTGAGAGGATGAATGTGTGTACCCTGCTCACTCCCAGTCTTTATGCTCTCTTGAAGTACCAAGACATACACTCACTCTTTCACCTTGCCTTCCCCCAAAAGGCTGACAGTTTCTTTCTTCTGATCCAGCTGATTCAGTATTGTTAGTGTTCAGGTCTTGGACTAAATGAAGCACAATGTTTGCTGTTCCTTCTGTTGCCGACTATTTCTGTCCTGCATTTGCTGCTTGTAGGGTTCACTGGTGATGTGATTGAAGGAGCAGCTCCTTGCTGAATCTTTTTAACTTGTACTCACTGTTATAAAGCAGAGGTTGATTCCCCAACTCTGTCCCCCATCCCTCCGCCCAAGAACTAACACCAGAATACCCAATGAGTAGTAGCTTGCCCTGTAATTTGTAAAAGGTGTGTGAAGTGGTGCAACTAGCACTTAAGCAACTTCTCATGATAATGTGAAAAAAAGACCCCTGACACTCTAAATAAATTGTTGCAAATTGATTTATCGAACTAATTAACTATTAACAAACTGAATAAATCCCTTCTAACTGTTCCGAAATTAATGGTATGCTGTTCAAATAAATACAGGTTCCACTCATTAACAAAAATAGAATTTAGTAACTCTAAATTACAACCAGGTTTTGTGTCTTCTGGAATATTCTGGGCCTTTTCTGTTGATTCTTATGACTAGAACCTTTTCTTTAGTACCTTTTGCTGTCTAGATGGTGCTTTCTTTAAGACTTAGATGAATCTGAGAGCTAGCAGTTCTCTCTCTCTCTCTCTTGAGAGGGATTGTTAAGTTCATTTTTCACGAGACTCCTCTGTCCTTAATACAAAGGCAAACACAAACTGTTGTCCAATTCGAAAGTTCTTTATTCATATATGCAAGCTGGCTACTCAACTTCCACTCAGTGCTGGGAATTAGGTAGCAAAAGCGCCCTCGATAATGGGAGCAGTTACCTTTGTAGATTTACAATTCTTATGGTCACCTGTGGTCTGATGCAATATAGCTAATCACAAGATGCCCTTTGTTCTAGCGAGGTGAACCATATGTAAGGTCGTAATATGTTTATGTTGAAAGTAAGAACTGTTAATGGGTAAGTTCATTAAACACAGATGTCTTAAGCTTATCATTTTGAAATCCACTCACAGCAGGCTAAAGTCATTTATGCCTTTCATTTAAGCCAAACTGCTGGTTTAGCAGGTTTTTGCAAAAGCTTGTAGTTGCGTGAGAAAACTCATTCCCTCTTTTATCATTTCATTGTAATTAAACCTTTAAAGAGGAATTTGGGCTCTGTTATAGGCCAAGCATTGACAAACACATTGTAGCAAGAACAGTAATAATCAAACCACCAGAATAATGATTCCCAAATGCATTATCATTCCTCCCCAGTCACCAAAGAGATTACCAAAGGGCCATCAGCCAGGGAGATTGTAGTCCTTAAAGTTCTGCTCCTCGGTTCTAATTTTGTCTGCCATCTTTTTAATAAGCTCAGCTAAATCAGTGATATTGTTGGAAGAAAATGTACAGTGCTCAGAGCCTATTAGGTTGCACGTGCCTCCGGTAACTGCCAACAAGTAATCTAAAGCCATTCGATTTTGGAGTGCCACTGTCCATATAGCTAAGACTTCAGCTGAAAATTTGGAGATAGTGGTGCTCACACCCTCTAATCCATCTGCACTATCATTAGCTATTTTCTCGAGCTGATGACATATTGATCAGCTCTCGAGCCATCTTTACTGTCCCATAGGCAGGAAAGGCTATCATCCAAAACCGTTGCGCTTCGATGATGGCCCGTTTAGATCTCAACAGGTGTATCTTGGGGTGGAGGATGTAGGGAGCCATAATGTTGGACATAAGGGACCAACTATGCTAAATAGCAAGATCCAGAGCAGTCCCAGGGAAGCCAAGAATAGGTGTCATTTCCACAGTCAAAATAAGTGCCGTTGTAGGCTATTATGTTGTTTAATGGAACTGGATCGAGTTGGAATGGAGCCCACACAGTAGCCCAAAATAATTTGGCTGTAGGGCAATGGACTTTTAGCCTTAGGTTTACCATACTATTATTGGGACTGATGACATTAAACTGCTGAATGTAGTAGCCAAGCCAACAGGTATAGTTCTGTTTCTTATCAGGCAAGTAGATCCTCTTTTTTTTTTAAACAACAAAGTGGGATGGGGAGTATGATCTATCGTAGTTGGGTTGGTAGCGGTTCTTAAAAGAATTCATTATAATACACTTCTCTACAAGTTGATATTTTTGTCCATAGGTGCCATTAGAGGGACGTCCTGTCCATTAACTTTTGTGAAGCCTGTGGGATTGAACACAGCCCTCATTCCATTTTTAATCCCATTTTGATGCAAAATCCATTATCATTTCCTGGGGGTTGAGAGGAATAGGGAGAAGAAAAATCCGTTCTTTAGCATGTGGTCGTATGTGTGAGCAGACCCAACACCTGCTTACGTTAAACTTTACAGCATACTCATAAAACATGTACAAAAAGGTGTTAGAGTGAAATTATCCATTAGTCAGTTCACCTTTCAGGCTTCCTTTCGGTTGATCTGGTTGTCCTGGTGCCAGAAAAATAGCCTAAAGGCTGGAGAAAGTGAAGATAAATCTCATGATTTATTAGTAGATATTGGTGTCCACCAGTTACAGTCACTCAGATGTATCCAGCAAGATTGTCCTTGAACCTTGATTGCAGTTGGAGTCTGATGAAGAACTTAGAATGGTCCTTTCCACCGTGGCCCAAGTTTAGATCGATCCCAGTTATTAGCATGAGGTTTCCTATCTGTGGTCCAGGGAAGTAGTCCTGTGGGTCAGAATCTTGATCTGGTGTCCGGGGAGTTGATCCAACGTAGAAACTCAAAGACAAAGTTAGCTGTCGGAAGTACTTCTGCATTTCGTCTCTCATAGTGTGTAAATCTATCTGGATGGGCTGGCTTTTATTTGCATAGTAAGAAGTCTCTCAACACCGGGTTAAAATCCAACAAGGCTATTTGATAGTAAACCCTGGTAGCTTTTGGGGTCTGTCCCTTCGTCAGCTGAGCAGAGTGTTCTGGTCACAAACAGAGCATATAAAGGCATACACAGTTTACAGAATACTGATCAGAATGCAAGTCTTTACTTGAATTGATTAGAATGCGAGTCTTTGGAGTATTCTGTAAACTGTGTGTGCCTTTATATGCTCAGTTTGTGACCAGAATACTCCACTCATCTGATGAAGAGGCAGACCCCGAAAGCTAGTGGATTTACTATCAAATAAACTTGTTGGACTTTAACCTGGTATTGTGAGACTTCTTACTGTGTTTACCCCAGTCCAATGCCGGCATCACCACATCATGTATTTGCATCCCAGGGCATCCTGCTTGGTTTACCGTAGATTATCTCTGCAGTCGCTAGTCGGTCCAGTGGTAGAGTGGGGTATTATTCTCACGTGGTAGAGTGTCAAGGATAAGACTTTTAACCAATTTAGATGATTTCAGATGTTAGCTTGGCTGGCTTAGTTTTAAGGACCCATTAGCTCTTTTCACTATCCCTGCTATTTAGGGGTAGTAGGCACAGTGGAGCTGCTGCTGAATGTGTAATATGTCATACAGTTCCTTATTAATTTTCCCAACAAAATGAGGGCCATTATCTGAGCTAATCTGTTGAGGTATACCAAATCTCTATTATTTCTGAAAATAACAACTTTACTACTGCCGAGACCTTGTTATTTGTAGTTGGGGAAAGCCTCTATCCGTCTACTAAACACATCAACAATTACAAGACAATACTTATAACTGCACACCAGGTAATTTGATAAAATCCAACTGAATACAATCAATTGGGCTACCTGGCAAGGGTGTTTTCCCTGGTGAGTATTTTATTCCTAGGCCAATGTTATTTTGTTGGCATGTTAAACACGATGCTATATCAGCTAGTTGAGGGTGCCACCAGGTACGAAGCAATATTTCACTCATTCCCTCCTTCCCAAGGTGGGTGTCGGAGCGTAAACGATCAAGCAATTAAGGCAGCAATGCATTTGGTATACAAACCTGGCCAGCTGGTGTAACCCAGAGACCTGATGACACAGATTGCGAACATCCACGCGTGTTTAGAACAATGGCATTTTTCCTGTAAGCGCTGAATAGTGACTATATCTGGCATGTCCGGTGTGTTCAAAGAAGGCGACCAACTTATTGCCTGCTTATTCATGGAGGGCACTATGTTTATTTGGGCTATTGCAGCCTTTTGGTGGCACAGTTAACCCTGGCATTACCCAGGTCACTGCTGACTCATTAGCAGCGAGGGCAGTACTATTAATAATGGCCAGTTGTTTAGAGAGGAGGATGGCTTGGAGAACATTGCAGACATAAGGGGAAGTTTGGATGGAGCTTCCAGAGGACATGGGGAACCCTCTTTGGGCCCACAGTTGGCCAAAATCATGAGAGGCGCCAAAAGCGTAACAGGAGTCAGTGTAAATGTTTGCAAATTTTCTGGTGACCAGGATACAGGCGTGTGTAAAGGCGAAGAGTTCAGCCTTTTGCGTGGAGACTGAAGGGCCAAGTGCAGCTGATTCCAGTGTTGAAGTAGTGCCCACAATCGCATAGTCAGAAGTGGGTATCCCTGAGGGTGAGGGGGAGGAACTGCTATCAACAAACAAGGTAAGGTCAACGGAAGAAAGAGGGAGGGGGTCTGTAAGATCTGTACGAGAGGAAGTTAGAAAATGATTCCTAAGCAAACAACCAGTGAGGGCTCTGGGAGTTCGTATGGAGGAGCGGTCAGGAATGTGGCAGGATTAATATTGGAGCAGAAGGAGACCATCAAGAGGAGGTTGTTAAGGAGTGCAACTTTGTAATGACTTGACCGAGCCTCGTTTAGATGCTGAGTCTGATGTGAGGTAAGAAGGGCCACCATGGAGTATGAAGTAAAAATGGTGAGTGGCTGGTGGAGGGTAATATTAACAACTGCTGTCACCAAGGAATAGATTGCTTTTGCTCCCTGGCAAAGGTTTTTGGAACCTTTGCAGGAAACAAGGGGAATCAGGGGTTTGGTTAAGAAAGTAACATTGAGCAGCCATTGTTGGCAATAGTTAACCAGGCTTGAAAAGGCCCTCATTTTCATAGGAGCGGTGGGCAGAGGAGTCACGAGGATAGGCAAAATGTATTCTGGAGTAAGGGAGTGCTCTGAGGCACTGAGAAGGGTCCCTCGAATTTGGACCTGTACAGGTTGGGGTTGAAATTGGGGAGCGGTCACAGCGCTAGGCTGGCTTCCACAATCCTCCTCCTCTTGTTCATCAGTATTGGTAATTTGGAACAATATTGGCAAACCAGATATGTCAGGAGGTACCTCCGGTTTTTTATCTTTCCTTTGTCCGGCCTGCCGCTCTAATCCTTTTTCTCGGTCTCGTCTCTCCCTCCCTAACCTTTCTTGTATCACTCTCTCTCTTTTGCCCTTCTCATGGTTCTCTCGATCCCACTTCAGCAATTCCCAAGTTTCGGGCTTCCCTCATCTCATTCGCTGATCCCTCTCCCATATGCATTATCCACTCAGCTAACCAGCATTGATTTCTTGGTTAACTCATTGGCTGTCTTTCTCCAAGATGACATTAAAACTTTCCATTTACTTCCCGCATTACGTTTCCAAGTAGGCTCCTCTGCTTTAATACACTTGTCCAAATCCCAAACTTGGCCAGTTTTCGTTTTCCAACTTTTTGTTTAAACGCTCTGACAGACGTCTGAGTCACTTCTCATCCTTTGGGTTTTCCCAATACGTTTTATATAATGGGATCTTATTCCTTGACTTATCTAAAAATTTAACCCACTGTTAGAAGATTTTGATGACTTGTGCTTCATGATCCTCAGTGCTTTGTTGTCCCTACGCTCACTTCAGGATCCTGACTTTCGCGTAGAGGATTTCCCCTCTTAGCAACTGGTCTAAGGCCGCACATTTGAGACAGGCACTTCCTTTCGATTGACACAAGCAGTCAAACCACCAACTTCACCTAATTCCTACCTGTTCTGTCTTAGAGGACTCGAACCTCAAACTTCTACTGACCTAGGGACCCGAACCCCGGTCAACCAGAGGACTTGAACCTCCCATATTTAATATATCAATACCCTGGGGACTCTAATCTCCAGGTACACATAGAGGATTTGAACCCTCTGTTACCTTACTGAATAAACCTGGGAACTCTAACCACCACCAGGGTAACCAGGGGACTCAAACCTCTCGGTGTAGGTTTAGTCAGGGACTAGTTCGAGGATGTAAGTTGCCTCGGGTTCTGTTAATACAGGCCTTGGGGGACAAGAGGTTGTCAGAATATTAGTTCAGTGTGAGAGCCCAAGATTAATTTTACCTTGTGGGCCCATCCATCTCACGCTACCAATGCCCAGACAATCTCTCATTCAGTCCATCTTGGAGGACATTTGTATATGTTGGAACTGTGCTCTGTACGAAGAACAAAGAACAAAACAGCACGGGAAACAGGCCCTTCGGCCCTACGAGCCCGCGCCCCCACCCCGATGTTCCCACCTCTGCCCGCGATCCCTGTCCATGTTTATAGAACATCGAACATTACAGCACAGAACAGGCCCTTCGGCCCTCGATGTTGCGCCAACCAATTAAGAAAAAGCAATGATCCTCTAACCAAAACCATTTCCTTTTCATCCATAAACCTATCCACGGACCTCTTAAACGCCCCCAAACTTGGCGCATCTACAACTGCAGCAGGCAGTGCATTCCATACCTTTACCACCCCCTGGGTAAAGAACCTACCTTTGACATCCGTCCTATAACTACCACCCCTTAATTTAAAGCTATGTCCCCTCGTGCTAGCTTTCTCCATCTGAGGAAAGAGGCTATCACTGTTCACCCTATCTAAACCTCTGATCATCTTGAATGTTTCAATAAGGTCTCCTCTTAGCCACCGTCTTTCTAATGAAAACAACCTCAATTCCCTCAGCCTCTCCTCATAAGACCTTCCCTCCATACCAGGCAACATCCTGGTAAACCTCCTCTGTACCCTCTCCAATGTCTCCGCATCTTTCTTATAATGTGGCGACCAGAACTGTACACAATACTCCAAGTGCGGCCGCACCAGAGTTTTGTACAATTGCAACATGACGTTGCGGCTCCAAAATTCAATCCCCCTACCAATAAAAGCCCAGACTCCGTATGCCTTCTTAACAACCTTATCAACTTGATTGCCAACTTTCAGGGATCTATGCACATATACACCAAGATCCCTCTGTTCATCAACACTGTTAAGAGTTCTACCATTAGCCCTATACTCTACACATTTGTTGTTCCTGCCAAAGTGAATTACCTCACACTTTTCCACATTAAACTCCATTTACCACCTCTCGGCCCAGCTCTGCAACTTGTCCAAGTCTCTCTGCAAACTATAACACCCCTCTTCACTATCTACCACTCCACCGACTTTGGTGTCATCTGCAAATTTACTAATCCATCCTTCAATACCCTCATCCCGATCATTTATAAAAATTACAACCAGCAGGGGCCCCAAAACAGACCCCTGAGGTACACCACTTGTCACCGAACTCCACGATGAATATCTCCCATCAACCACCACCCTCTGTCTTCTATCTGCTAGCCAGTTCCTAACCCAATTAGCTAAATCACCCTCTATCCCATACATTGCATTTTCTGCAGAAGTCTTCCATGGGCCACCTTATCAAACGCCTTACTAAAGTCCATATATACCACATCAACCGCCTTACCCCCATCCACCTCTTTGGTCACTTTTTCAAAAAACTCTAAGGTTAGTAAGGCACGACCTACCCTTCACAAAACCATGCTGACTATCCCCAATCAATTCATTTCTCTCTAAATAACTATAAATCCTATCCCTAATAATCCTTTCCAATACTTTGCCCACAAGAGAAGTAAGACTCACAGGTCTATAATTCCCAGGAAAGTCTCTATTCCCCTTCTTGAACAATGGGACAACATTCGCTATCCCCCAGTCATCCGGCACTATACCTGTAACCAACGACGACCTGAAGATCAGAGCCAGAGGCTCTGCAATTGCCTGTCTTGCCTCCCAGAGAATCCTAGGGTAAATCCCGTCCAGCCCAGGGATGTTTATAGATCTATGGATTGAAAACCAAATTTGAGACAATTTAGGGAGAATTTGTTTTGTCAATTAGCCTAAGAGCACATCTTTGGGATGTGGGAGGAAACCCATGCAAACACGGGGAGAATGCGCAAACTCCCACAGACACAGGCCCAAATCCCTGTATCTGCACAGCACAGTGATAGTCACTGAGCTGTCGTGTTGCCCATCAAATGGTCCAGGTGAAGCGTACACTAACGACGTGAAGCACTAGGATACTCTCGAAAAAGAAAACTGTAGCGCCAGTTGTTAAGTTAGTTTTTGTGAGACTCAAGGCAAACATGAACTGCTGTCTGATTCAAAAGTTCTTTATTTTACTTACATATGCAAACTGGTAAGCCCTTGCTACCCAACTTCCACTCAGTGCTGGGAGTCAGTTAGCAAAGAAGCCTTCAATAATGGGATAGTGCCTAATCACAAGACACCCTTTGTTCTAGTCAGGTTAACAGTATCTAAGGTCGTAATATGGTTATGTTGAAAGAGAACTGTTAATGGGTAAGTTCATTAATCACAGAGCTCTTAAGCTTGTCATTTTGAAATCAACTCACAGCAGGCTAAAGTTATTTATGCCTTTCATACCCCAAACTGCTGGTTTAGCAGGTTTTTACAGAAGTTGTAGTTGTATGAGATATTAACCCCTTAATACCTCAAGGAGAGAGTTGGGAGCTGTTAGCCCTGGCAGGTGGTAGTTGCTCTCCCTATTTACCCCACTGCCCCCTTTATACCTGTGATGACATATCAATATTTCCCATAATAGGATTGGCTCTAGGTTGTTACAATCATCAGATTTAAATTTAATGGATTTTTGGTATCTAAGTGCCTGTTTCAAATTAATTAGCTAAATTCAAAAACTGTTATCTTGGTAAAACTGTTGCTTGGCCTTTCGATAATGTTTCAGTTTGGGGCTCTGTATGTACTTTTCATATTATATCTTTAAGCACAGAAAAAGCACCTTTTAAAGGGATCATGCAATGCTTACTCTCCTGGCATTTTACAATTTTACCATTTTGACAAACACCAATTCTAACTTACTTCCTCCTGATCAATAATTACTCTGCCCAACTTTGCAATGCTTACCAAAAATTTGAACCTGACTCCACAGTTGGACAAGCCTTCATTAGAACTAGGGGACCTGTCTCCACAGTTGGACAAGCCTTCATTAGAACTAGTTTCAGGATAAGATGTATACCTTTTAAATTGGAGATGAACAGAGCTTGTTTCTTAATCATGTTTAATTTAGGAATTCATTTCACCAGAAAGCAGTGGAGGCTGGGTAATTGAATTTATTCAAGTTGAGTTTAGATGTTTGGTAGACAAGGGACGTTGTGGTTATTTATGGGGGCCAAGTTGAATTAAGAACATAAGAACATAAGAACATAAGAAATAGGAGCAGGAGTAGTAAATAGTAATAAACGGGACTCAGGGCTGGTGTGTTGCCTCCCAGGGGCCGGGGTCCAGGATGTCTCAGAGCGGGTTTTTAAGATTCTTAAGGGAGAGGGGAGTCAGCCCCATGTCATAGTTCATGTAGGGCCACATGATGTAGGTAGGACAAGGGAAGGGGATATTAAACAGAAATTTATGGAGTTGGGGTGGAAGCTTAGGGCCAAAACAGATAGAGTGGTTATCTCTGGACTCTTGCCTGTGCCACGGGATAGTTTAGAGAAGAACAGAGAGAGGGAATGTTTGAACTCGTGGCTGCGGGGATGGTGCAGGAGGAAGGGGTTCAGGTTCATAGAACATAGAACATAGAACAATACAGCACAGAACAGGCCCTTCGGCCTTCGATGTTGTGCCGACCAAAATAAAAAGAAATGCCCCTCCTAACTAAACCATTCCCTTCTCATCCATATACTTATCCACTAACCTCTTAAACGCCACCAAACTTGGCGCATCTACAACAGCTGCAGGCAGGGCATTCCACTCCCTAATCACTCTTTGAGTAAAGAACCTACCTCTGAGATCCGTCCTATAACTCATACCCCTTAATTTAAAGTTGTGTCCCCTCGTGCTAGCTTTCTCCATCCTAGGAAAAAGGCTATCACTGTCCACCCTATCTAAACCTCTAATCATCTTATATGTTTCAATAAGGTCTCCTCTTAGCCGCCTTCCTTCTAACGAAAACAACCTCAAATCCCTCAGCCTCTCTTCATAAGACCTGCCCTCCATACCAGGCAACATCCTGGTAAACCTCCTCTGTACCCTCTCCAATGCCTCCACATCTTTCTTATAATGTGGCGACCAGAACTGCACACAATACTCCAAGTGCGGCCGCACTAGAGTTTTGTACAGCTGAAACATGATGCTGCGGCTCCTAAATTCAATCCCCCTACCAATAAAAGCTAAGACTCCATAAGCCTTCTTAACAACTTTATCCACTTGACTGCCTATTGTTCTTGAACAATTGGGGCTCATTCTGGGGTAGGTGGGACCTCTACAAGAAAGATGGTCTACACCTGAACCAGAGGGGAACCAATATCTTGGGGGGAAAATTTGCAAAGGCTATGCAGGGGGGTTTAAACTGATTCAGAGAGGGGGTGGGATCCTAAGTAGTTTGGATGTTAAGAGGGACGAGAATAGGGGGGTCATAGATGAGAACTGTAAAGCACAGCAGCGTATGGGTGGAGTAGGGCATGGTTTGAAATGCGTATACTTTAATGCAAGAAGTATTCGCAATAAGGTGGAGGAACTTGCAGCTTGGATCAGTACCTGGAACTTCGATGTTGTGGCCATTTCAGAGACATGGATAGAGCGGGCACAGGAATGGTTGTCGCAGGTTCCGGGTTCAAATGCTTCAGTTGGAGTAGAGAAGGAGGTAGAAGTGGGGGAGGAGTGGCATTATTAGTCAAAGACTGTATCACAGTGACAGAAAGGAAGTTTGATGAGGACTTGTCTGTTGAGGTAGTATGGGCTGAGATTAGAAACAGGAAAGGAGAGGTCACCCTGTTGGGAGTCTTTTAAAGACCTCCTAAAAGTTCTAGAGAGGTAGAGGAAAGGATTGCAAAGTCGATCCTGGACAGGAGTGAAAGTAAAAGGGTAATTGTTATGGGGGACTTTAACTTATAGAACATAGAACATTACATTACAGCACAGCACAGGCCCTTCGGCCTTCGATGTTGCGCTAACCAATATAAAAAGCAATGCCCCTCCAAACTAAACCATTCCCTTCTCTTCCATATACTTATCAACTAACCTCTTAAACGCCACCAAACTTGGCGCATCTACAACCACTGCAGGCAGGGCATTCCACCCCCGAACCACCCTTTGGGTAAAGAACCTGCCTCTGATATCCGTCCTATAACTATCACCCCTTAATTTAAAGCTGTGTCCCCTCGTGCTAGCTTTTTCCATCCTAGGAAATAGGCTATCACTGTCCACCCTATCTAAACCTCTAATCATCTTATATGTTTCAATAAGGTCTCCTCTTAGCCGCCTTCTTTCTAACGAAAACAACCTCAAAATCCCTCAGCCTCTCTTCATAAGACCTGCCCTCCATACCAGGCAACATCCTGGTAAACCTCCTGTGTACCCTCTCCAATGCCTCCACATCTTTCTTATCATGTGGGGACCAGAACTGCACACAATACTCCAAGTGCGGCCGCACTAGAGTTTTGTACAGTTGCAACATGACGTTGCGGCTCCAAAATTCAATCCCCCTATCAATAAAAGCTAAGACTCCGTCTGCCTTCTTAACAACCTTATTGACTTGACTGCCTACTTTCAGGGATCTATGCACAAATACACCAAGATCCCTCTGTTCATCAACACTATTAAGAATCCTACCATTAGCCCTATACTCTACACATTTATTATTCCTTCCAAAGTGCATTACCTCACACTTTTCCACATTAAACTCCATTTGCCACCTCTCGGCCCAGTTCTGCAACTTGTCCAAGTCTCTCTGCAAACTATAACACCCCTCTTCACTATCTACCACTCCACCGACTTTAGTGTCATCTGCAAATTTACTAATCCATCCTTCAATACCCTCATCCAGATCATTTATAAATATTACAAACAGCAGGGGCCCCATAACAGACCCCTGAGGTACACCACTTGTCACCGAACTCCACGATGAAGATCTCCCATCAACCACCACCCCCTGTCTTCTATCTGCTAGCCAATTCCTAACCCAATTAGCAAAATCACCTTCTATCCCATACATCTGCATTTTCTGCAGAAGTCTTCCATGGGCCACCTTATCAAACGCCTTACTAAAGTCCATATATACCACATCAACCGCCTTACCCCCATCCACCGCTTTGGTCAGTTTTTCAAAAAACTCAATGAGGTTAGTAAGGCGCGACCTTACCCTTCACAAAACCATGCTGACTATCCCCAATCAATTCATTTCTCTCTAAATAACTATAAATCCTATCCCTAATAATTCTCTCCAATACTTTGCCCACAACAGAAGTAAGACTCACTGGCCTATAATTCCCTGGAAGTTCTCTCTTCCCCTTCTTGAACAACGGGACCACATTCGCTATCCTCCAGTCCTCCGGAACCACACCCGTAACCAACGACGACCTGAAGATCAGAGCCAGAGGCTCTGCAATCTCCTCTCTTGGCTCCCAGAGAATCCTAGGGTAAATCCCGTCCGGCCCAGGGGACTTATCCAACTTCAAACCCTCAAGAATATCTAGCACATCCTCCCTATCTACTTCAATACTTTCCAGTTTGCAACCCTTTACCTCAGTGTTCTCCATAACTACATTTACATCACCCTGTGTGAATACCGAAGAGAAATAACTAATTTTACTAATATTGATTGGAATAACTGACTTTACTAATATTGATTGGAATAGCTATAGCTCTAGCTTGTTAGAGGGGTCAGTTTTTGTACAAAGTGTGCAGGAAGGTTTTTTCACTCAGTATGTAGATAGGCAACTAGAGGTGAGGCTTCATTGGATTTGGTGCTGGGCAATGAGCCAGACCAGGTGTTAGACTTGGAAGTTGGTGAACATTTTGGTGATAGTGACCACAGTTTGGTTACGTTCACCTTAGTGATGGATAGGGATAGGCATGCAATTGGGGGCAGTAGTTATAGCTGGGGGAATGGTAATTATGAGGCCATAAGGAGGGAATTAGGGTGCATAGGTTGGACTAGGAAACTACAGGGACTAGGAACATCTGAAATGTGGAGCTTATTCAAGGAGCAGCTACTGTGAGTCCTCGATAAGTATGTCCCTATCAGGCAAGGAGGAAATGGTCGAGTAAGGGAACCATGGTATACTAGAAAAGTTAATTCGCTGGTTAAAAGGAAAAAAGGAGGCTTTTGTCAGGATGAGGCTTGAAGGCTCAGTTATTGCATTGGATAGCTAAAGATTAGCCAGGAGGGAGCTAAAGAGTGAGTTGAGGAGAGCTAAAAGGGGCCACGAGAAGACTTTGGCTGATAGGATCAAGGAGAATCCTAAAGCTTTCTTTAGATATGTTAAGAATAGAAGATTGGTTAGGGCAAGATTAGGGCTAGTCAGAGACAGCAGTGGGAAGTTGTGCGTGGAGCCTGAAGAGATTGGAGAGGCACTGAACGAATATTTCTCTTCGGTATTCACGCAGGGAGATGTAAATGTAGTTGTGGAGAACACTGGGATACAGAGTTGTAAATTGGAAAGTATTGAAGTAGATAAGGAGGATGTGCTAGATATTCTTGAGGGTTTGAAGTTAGATAAGTCCCCTGGGCCGGACGGGATTTACCCTAGGATTCTCTGGGAGACGAGAGAGGCGATTGCAGAGCCTCTGGCTCTGATCTTCAGGTCGTCGTTGGTTACGGGCATAGTGCTGGAAGACTGGAGGATAGCGAATGTGGTCCCATTGTTCAAGAAGGGGAAGAGAGACTTTCCGGGGAATTATAGGCCGGTGAGTCTTACGTCTGTTGTGGGCAAAGTATTGGAGAGAATTATTAGGGATAGGATTTATAGTTATTTAGAGAGAAATGAATTGATTGGGGATAGTCATCATGGTTTTGTGAAGGGTAGGTCGTGCCTTACTAACCTTATTGAGTTTTTTGAAAAAGTGACCAAAGAGGTGGCTGGGGGTAAGGCAGTTGATGTGGTATTTATGGACTTTAGTAAGGCATTGGATAAGGTGCCCCATGGAAGGCTTCTGCAGAAACTGCAGATGTATGGGATTGAGGGTGATTTCGCTAATTGCATTAGGAATTGGCTAGCTGATAGGAGACAGAGGGTGGTGGTTGATGGAAATTATTCATCGTGGAGTTCGGTTACAAGTGGTATACCTCAGGGATCTGTTTTGGGGCCCCTGATGTGTGTAATTTTTATAAATGATCTGGATGAGGGTATTGAAGGATGGATTAGTAAATTTGCGGATGACACCAAAGTCAGAGGAGTGGTAGATAGTGAAGAGTGGTGTTATAGTTTGCAGAGAGACTTGGACAAGTTGTAGAGCTGGGCCAAGAGGTGGCAAATGGAGTTTAATGCGGAAAAGTGTGATGTAATTCACTTTGGCAGGAATAACAAATGTGTAGAGTATAGGGCTAATGGTAGGATTCTTAATAGTGTTGAAGAACAGAGGGATCTTGGTGTATATGTGCATAGATCCCTGAAAGTTGGCAATCAAGTCGATAAGGTTGTTAAGAAGGCATATGGAGTCTTAGCTTTTATTGGTAGGAGGATTGAATTTCGGAGCCGCAACGTCATGTTGCAACTGTACAAAACTTTAGTGCAGCCGCACTTGGAGTATTGTGTGCAGTTCTGGTCCCCACATTATAAGAAAGATGTGGAGGCCTTGGAGAGGGTACAGAGGAGGTTTACCAGGATGTTGCCTGGTATGGAGGGCAGGTCTTATGAGGAGAGGCTGAGGGATTTGAGGTTGTTTTCTTTAGAAAGAAGGCGGCTAAGAGGAGACCTTATTGAAACATATAAGATGATTAGAGGTTTAGATAGGGTGGACAGTGATAGCCTTTTTCCTAGGATGGGGAAAGCTAGCACGAGGGGACATAGCTTTAAATTAAGGGGTGGTGGTTATAGGACGGATGTCAGAAGTAGGTTCTTTACCCAGAGGGTGGTAAGGGTATGGAATGCCCTGCCTGCGTCAGTTGTAGATGCGCCACGTTTGGTGGTGTTTAAGAGGTTAGTAGATAAGTTTATGGATGAAAAGGGAATGGTTTAGGTTAGAGGGTCATTGCTTTTTCCTAATTGGTTGGTGCAACATCGAAGGCCGAAGGGCCTGTTCTGTGCTGTAATGTTCTATGTTCTATCCAGCCTCTCAAACCTGCTGATCTGTAGTGGTTCAGTACCACTTTCCCACACAACCACCCCCCCACCCCCCCCTCTTGACTTGAACATATTCAGCGAGGAAGTTTCCACTTCCAGAGAATTCTAAAGATTCACCACCTTTTGCGTGAAGAAATTCTTCCTCAACTCTGATCTGAACTACCTCCCTTAATCTTGAGGCTGTGTCCTCTAGTCATGCTATCTTTGCTAAGCAGGAAGGGTCTCTCAACCTCTACCCTATCCATTCCCGTCATAATCTTATACGTCTCTATAAGATCCCCTCTCAGCCTTCTAAACTCCAAAGAGTACAAACCTAGCCTATTTAGTCTCTTCTCATAATACAATGTCCTCAACTCTGGTATCAGCGTAGTGAACCTTCTCTGCACCCCCTCCAAGGCCAATATATCCTTCCTCGAATGTGGTGACCAAAACTGCACACAGTACTCCAGCTGTGGCCTCATCAGTACCCTATACAGCTTCAAAAGTACATTCGTGCTTTTATATTCTATTCCCCCTAGCTATAAAGGCCAACATTGCATTTGCCTTCTTAATCACCTGCTGCACCTGCATACTGTGTTTTTCCAATTTGTGCACCATCGCATGCTGCAGCTTTTCGCCTTTTAAATAGTAATCCTTCCTACCGTTATTCCTACCAAAGTAGATAACCTCACATTTGCTAACATTATACTTCATCTACCAGGTCCTCACCCACTCACTCAACCTGTCCAGATTCCCCTGCAGGCTTTCCACACCCTCCGCACAATTTGCTTTTCCATTCATCTTCATGTCATCAACAAATTTCGTCACCCTGCACTCAGCCCCTTCCTCCAGATTATCTATATAAATGGTAAATAGTTGAGGCCCCAGCACCGATCTCTGGGGCACTCCACTAGTTACCAGCTGCCAATTAGAATAGCATCCATTAATACCTACTCTCTGCTTCCTATTAGACAACCAATCGTCTATCCAGTCTAATACCCTACCCCTAACTTCCTGCACCCTAACCTTCTGCAGCAATCTTTTGTGAGGCATCTTATCAAATGCCTTTTGGAAATCCAAAAACACCACATCCACCAGTTCCCCTCTATCTACCGCACTAGTCACTTCCTCATAGAATTCCAATAAATTTGTTAAGCATGACTTCCCCTTAATGAATCCATGTTGCGTCTACTTGATCAAACAGTTTGTATCCAGGTGCCTTGTTATTTCTTCTTTGACGACAGATTCAAGCATTTTTCAACTACAGACATTAAACTAACTGGCCTGTAATTCCCTGCCTTCTGTCTGCTACCTTTTTTGAATAACGGCGTAACATTAGCTGTTTTCCAATCTTCCGGCAGTTTCCCGAGTCCAGCGAATTCTGAAAGATAATTACTAGGGCATCCGCTATCACCTCTGCCATTTCCTTGAGAACCCTGGAATGCATTCCATCTAGTCCTGGGGACTTATCTGCCCTCAGCCCTGTTAGCCTATCAAGCACCACCTCTCTAGTGACTGTAATATCATCAAGGACCTCATCTTCTAACACCCTTCTATCCTTAATTTTGGGAATTAAGACTACAACCAATCAGCCATGATCTTATAAAATGACAGAGCAGACTCAAAGGGCTAAATGGCCTGCTTCTCCTGAGTCCCATGTTACTATCTTCCTAACAAGGCAGCACCAATACGTTGGGTTGCGTGGCAGTTGTATCAGGTAAAGTGAGAAGTAGAAGTTGTTAACTACAAAATTGAGATCTTAAAGCCTGAAGGTTGTAGAAGGAAGAGGGTGGTTTTATAAAATTTGAAATCTGTCTTTCCTTATCTAATATCAAAATGAAAATCTGGGGCTGAATGGCCTGAAATGCTGGATTACAGTCATTAAGCACCAGACATGCGCGTGGGACATCATGGAAGTCCCAGCACAGGCGTATGAGCATTGAAAGAGTGCCAGTTTTGAGTCTTCGGAGGTTCGGAATGTTATCAGTCCTGAAGTGCTATGTTGCAATTGTGCTGAAACCTCCATTGCTTGCACTGTTAGGTGAGTTTTTGCCCTTATTTATTTGCAACTTTTTTTCTTTGGCCTAGCTGTAGCACATGGAAGCATAGAGGTTTTTCTGTACATATTTTAAAAATTATTTAATAAATAAGTAAAGCACAAAATGTAAGACTGACTTTCCAATTTTTTTGACAGCTAATTCCATTTTAAATGTTCATTCATTTCAGTCAATGTCAGGAATGAATGTCAACATTTGAATTTTGCCATAAATATTAAGCAGTTTTTAACTCAATTTCAAGAATCTCCTTGATGCAACATTGATCCTTATGCAACTTCGCTGGTTCAAATGCTTTAGGAAAATCTGTCACTTAAGGTCACTTATGCAAGATTCCTGTAAGCTGATGTGAACTTGATATTACAGAATCCAGTGCAACTTAAATCTGGAGGTATGCTGGAACCTTGTGCTTTTTTTACTTGATTCTTAATTGAAATTCTTTTTGAGACTTTGCTCAAAGTCTCAAAATGAAGACATGAACATGAAATAGTTATGCTACATGTAAAATCCAAACCCTTCTGTCTTCTCTTTTCCTTCCCTCGCTTTCTCTTCCCCCTGCCCCCTTTCATTTTTTAATTGTTGTTGATGTGCCTGTACTGTAGGGATTCAATGGGTGGAATATTCTGGCTGCATTCACTGGAAAATCTCATCTGAGGTCAGTGGATGTTACCATGCTTCAACTGCAATGGTGAATGGAACGGAATTCACCCCTATGATTCTGTGATTCTAAATATTACTTTTACAAATGTGAAATAAATAAAAAATTATTCATATTAAATAATACTCATGTTTAATAATCAAAATAAATTACAGTGCAAGCCAAAAACGGTAGTATTAGCTACTGACAAATAGCAAAAAAATGAAAATACAACTGCATACTGTTTCATAAGATCAGAGGATTCTGTTTTCAATAAAACTACCTTTTGGAACCTGGACTTCAATGTTTCCAGGATTGCTGTGTCATAGGGGACGTGGTTAGCAATCTCCTGCATGTGCTGAGGCATGGTGAGCTGGCAGCATTGAGGATCTGAGGCTGCTGCACCCATTGGTAGCTTTGGCTCAGGAATGCAATTTTTTTTCCTCTATTTGCCAGATCATAAATTCCAATCACTGGTGGAAATGTATGGGCCAACTTGGTTAAGTATTTGATCCAGAGAGTAGACATTTTTCAGAATGCAAAACATGGCAGATTCTGGATATCTGGAATAAAAGCAGAAAATAGTAGGAAAACTTTGAGGGCCTGATACCACCTAATTTTTGATTTCAGTTATTATTGTCACATATTAATACAGATTGAAAGTATTGTTTCTTGCGCTATATGGATAA
The DNA here is from genome assembly GCA_024679065.1 of Sphyrna mokarran. Taxonomy (NCBI): domain Eukaryota; kingdom Metazoa; phylum Chordata; class Chondrichthyes; order Carcharhiniformes; family Carcharhinidae; genus Sphyrna; species Sphyrna mokarran. The sequence goes on along the minus strand of JAGIQG010000001.1, from coordinate 87,334,454 downwards.
AGCATACAGTTCATAGGAAAGGAGAGAGTGCAGAATGTAGTGTTACAGTTGCAGCTAGACTGTAGAGAAAGATCAACTTAATGCAAGTGATATCCATTCAAAAGTCTGATGGCAGTAGGGAAGAAGCTATTCTAGAGTTGGCTGGTTCATGATCTTTAGGCTTTTGTATCTTTTTCCCGAAGGAAGCGGTGGAAGAGAGAATGTCTGGAGTGCGTGAGGTCCTTTTAATTATGCTGGCTGCTTTCCTGAGGCAGCGGGAAGTGTAGACAGAGTCAATGGATGGGAGGCTGGTTTGAGTGATGGATTGGGCTACATTCAGAACTTTTTGTAGTTTCTTGTGGTCTTGGGCAGAGCAGGAGCCATACCAAGCTATGATACAACCAGAAAGAATGTTTTCTGTGGTATATCTGTACAAGTTGGTGAGAGTTATCGTGGACCTGCCACATTTCCTTAGCTTCCTGAGAAAGTTAAGGCATTGGTGAGCTTTCTTAACTATAGTGTCGGCATGGGGGTGTCAGGACAGGTTGATGATCTGGGCACCTTAAAAACTTGAAGTTCTCGACCGTTTCTACTTTGTCTCCATTGATACAGATAAGGGCATGTTCTCCATTACGCTTACTGAAGTTGATGATTTTCGTTTTGTTGCCGTTGAGGGAGAGATAATTGTCATTGCACCAGCTTACCAGATTCTTTATTTCATTCCTGTACTCTTGTCTCGTGATTGTTTGAGATCCGACCTACTACAATGGTGTCATCATCAAACTTGAAAATGGACTTGGATGTGAATTTGGTCACACAGTCAAAGGTGTATACAGAGTATATTAGGGGGCTGAGGACACAGCCTTGTAGGGCACTGGTGTTGAGGATGATCATGCAGAAGGTGTTGTTGCCTATCCTTATTAATTGTGGTTTGTGAGCTCGGATGTTCAGAATCCAGTCGCAGAGGGAGGAGCTGAGGCCCAGACTGTAGACTTTGGAGATGTGGAGAGAGAAATTAGAATTAACATTACAGATTGTTGATCTTTCATCAGAATTATATAGGATTTGTTTTTAAGCGTCAGTTGAATATTAGATGGCTACGTAATTTAGCAGAACTTGTAAAACCTGCATAATCTGAGAGTACCTGCATATCCACTTTCTCATTGTGATAATCACATGATTAAATTATTTAGAATGGTCTGATTAGCTTTAGTTTTGGCTGAAGATCCCAATTGTGTAGCTGTACTGAAAATGTATGTTATCCACATATAGCATTTCATTTTGAAGGTCTATTCAAAACTCTCATCCAAAGATTTGTTGCTATCATTGCGTTACTGTCACATTAAGTAGTTTGACCACGTTGTAGTGATTCTTAAAAAAAAAGTGCTCAAGTATCTTGTAAGAGGCTTGTTATATTTAAAAAAAAATCAGGTAAATAGATATGGAAAGTCAATTGATGGGTAACTTTGCGGTTAATGAATGTTGTTTGAATTGCAAAAGTTTGAAAGTGATCTACATCAGAAGTCAGTGTTGGTTAATTTATTTATAATGTCATCATGTTTTTAGCGTATTAACTGATCTGAAAGCATGGTATTTTCCTTTTAAGAGTGGGGAGATTTTTGGTAGAACTCGAAAGAGTTCAGTTAGTGTGTGGTAAGTATATTGTTCCAATCATGAGACTTGTAAGATTTTTGTTCATAGGTGAATACATTCACATATAGAAACCACTTCTTTCTCATAGATGGCATGATTAATATTTAACACTATTGCATTCCCACTGCCATTCACCCCTACCTTTCTTGACACTTCTGTTTTAAATTCTTGCCAATATCCTGGACTGGATGAGCAGAAATTTTCTCCATTTCATTAATGGGAAGTCTGAAGCCATTGTTTTCAGCTCCCATCACAAGCTCTAGTCCCTAGTCACTGACTTCAATATCCTCCCTGGCTGATGACTGAAACCGATGCAAAAGTTCACAAGCTTACTGTCATATTTTGATCCAAAGATAGAATTACAACCACACATCTGTGCCATCTCTGTATCAGCCTATTTCCACATGCCCTTAAGAGAGCAGGACCCTTGCCTGGTTTAGTTCATCTACTAAAACTTTCAATTACACTGTGATTGATCTATAAATTTGACTATTCCTATGCTGTCCTGGCTGGTTTTGTACAATCTGCTCTCAGTAAACATGAGGTCATCTAAAACTGTGTTCTTAATCGCATCAAGTCCTGTTCCCCCAGCACCCTTGTGATTGTAGATCATAAAGTTGTTCCAAAGTAAAAATTCCAAAGCCCTCATGGCTTTACCCAACCCCTCACTCCAGACCTCCAAACTTTCCAAGATATCACACTACCAGAGATTTTTTTTAACTCAACGGCTCTTATTGAGGGAAACACTTGATGCCCAACTTAATTTTCTCAATGGGATTTATTTTGATCTCTGGGTGTTCCTTTTCCATTTTTACTAGTTTATTAGATTACAAAGAACAAAAAAGCACGGGAAACAGGCCCTTCGGCCCAACGAGCCCGCGCCGCCACCCTGATGTTCCCACCTCTACCCGTGATCCCTGTCTATGTTTATAGATCTATAGATTAAAAACCAAATTTGAAACAATTTAGGGAGAATTTGTTTTGCCAATTAGCCTAAGAGCACATCTTTGGGATGTGGGAGGAAACCGGAACACCCGGAAAAAACCCATGCAAGCACTGGGAGAATACGCAAACTCCCACAGACACAGGCCCAAATCCATGTATCTGCACAGCACAGCGATAGTCACTGAGCTGTCGTGTTGCCCATCAGATGGTCCAGATCAAGCGCGCACTAACGACGTGAAGCACTAGGATACTCTCGGAAAAAAATCCAAGAGCAGCCCTCTCACGACCCATCACGTGTATGCCCTTGTTAGACAACAAGGTGGACCAAAGCACCTGTAGGATAAAAACAAGAACATCAATATCATCATCTATTTACACACTTCCCAGGGACTCCCAAGGCTCGTGATCTCTATTTTAAATCAGTTTTCTATACCCCTCCATTCCCATTCTGTTCATGTGCCCATCTAAGTATTTCTTAAATAACTCCAGAGTACCTGCCTCCACCACTTTACTTGGCAGCACATTCCATACCCTCACCACCCTCTGTGTGGAAAAACCTCCCTCTAGCATCCAAATTATACCTTACTCCCCTCACCCTAAGCCCGTGACCCCTCGTATATGCCAATTTTGCACAATAATATCCCACATGTGGAAAATTAATGACCACCAGTTGCTCTGCTTTTGAAATGTTGTCCCCCCACTAGTGGGATGTGAAGAGGTGGTGTTGGGGAATATATTTATGGGGGAGCTTGGTGAAGCCATTGTTCTTTCACTTCATGTCCTAACTAGCCCTGGTTTATGGGAGAGATACTCTCATTTCCTTCTGGTTTGAAGGATACTGTGTGGAACAATATTCTGACAGCCTTTAACCCAGTTGTCATTGGGCAGGCGGCCCACTAGGCATACAAATGCAGCACCAACTGAAATTCTTTCATTTGACAAGGGACTCCCTGACTGGCCAGCATTTTTATTTGCCTAATTGCCTTTCTGGTATAGGTTATGGGTTTGGAAGATGCTGTTGAAGGAATCTTGGTGAATCTGATTGGCCACTTGAACATCTGGTGCATAAAATGGAAACATCACATTGTTCTAATAGACAGCCATCTTAATTTAGGAGAGGGTGGCCCAATTTCACTTATCTGGAGTTTCTTTGGATTATTTTGTATGTCTTTGACCCATTCTATAAGGTGTTCCATGGCCATAAGAAGTATTAGCGACATGAACAACCTTTCAATACTGTTTTAACCAAAAATAGGAAGTACGTTGCAAAACAGATTGAGTATTTCAGAAGTAATTGAAGCAATCGCTCTCAACATTCCATAATATTGTAGATCACAGATGACCTGTGTCAGAAATGCACAATCTGCTCTGACAGTTGTCTTCAGTTACCTTTTGTAACTGAAAAGATTTTTTTTAATATCAAAGGTTCTACTTGTGAAGGGAATTTTTTAGCTGATGATGGGAAAAGAAGCTTATCCCACATCTACCCTTAATTTGCTTTAGAACAGGTAATGCAACAATAAACAGTCCCCCTACACTATAGAAGAAATCTGAAGGCCAGTCCCAGTTTCTCCAAAAGCTCTGTCTACCCCAGGACAACAAAATTCCATTTCCAAAGATTCTAAGTGCTGCACTTGACATTGGCACTGTATGTACAACATGTACAGATTGACTAGCATATTGAATCAAAATTGGAGTTGATGGAACCAAGCTAGTTTTATAAGTAGAAAAAATGGATGGAGTTACATGTGATACATTTAAAAAATAGATATCTGACCTGATCTCTGCTCCATGCCTCATTACTTGGCTTCCGGCCATCGCCTCTTGTTTTTCAGCATCTAATTGTAGCAATTGGCGATGGCACAGCCAAAGGACCTTGCATGGCAGCAGTGGAATAACTGCTTCTTGACTTCCAATCACAGGTTCCCTTTCTGCCTTTGCTGCATCTCCAATAACAGATTTTGTCTCTGGAGAAGAAGCAAGACGGGGAGAGAGGAAACATTTCATTTCAGAAACTGTTACAGTGAGCATGAGAGAGAGAATCTATGATTGGAATAGTAGTTCTTACAGATTTTTTTATCTCTGACGTGCAATCAGAAGACAAAGGAATGCCTTTTCTTTCAATATTTTGAATTTTCTGCCCTCTTGAATTTCTTGCAAATATTAGTGTGATTTCAATGGTGAATTCATCTTCTGCCTCTATTTTGGCCTCTTCAACATCCTCAATTTTAATTGCTGTACCATTGATGCTTTGGCTGCAAGATCCCTGAGCTATAGAATTAACTCCCAAAACCTCTAACTCATTGCCTCTTTTTCTTCTTTTAAGATGTGCCTTAGAAGCTACACTTTGACCATGCCTTTTGCATTTGCCTTTTGCATCTGCCTTAGTGTTATGTTATGTGGGGGTTGTTTCATGAAGCCTTGGGCTGTTTCATTATTTTTAAGGTGCTATATAAATAAAGGTTTTTGTTTGTTATCTCTAGATTTGACTATTCCGGTGCACATCTGGCTGATCTGCATTCTACATTTCAGGTCATTCAAAACTGTTTTCTCTGTCCTAATTTGCATCAAATTCTGTTTACCAATCACCCCTTTCTTACAGGATCTCGATTTTCAAATTCTCGTTTTCACATTCTTTCTTTCATGGCCTCTCCCTATCACTAATCTCCTCCATCCCCATATATCTGATGGTGTTCTACAGCTCATTGGAGTCTGAATTGCTATGAAAATATACACTTTTACATGTTATAGTTTAGAGCTGTGCATAGCGATTGTAGAGCTTGAACTGTCTTTCCATGACTTGGCTAACCAGGAAATTCTCTCGTTCTTACTGCTTGCCATTGGTGTATGTTGCAAGGATTTGCACATTGATAATTAGCTTGTTTGGCATGTTATGAACTTTCATTGGTTATCAAGTACAAGGATGGGATTCAAACCTGGAGATCCTGACTCAAATGCAGGGCTGCTATTTATTGTGTCATAAAACCTCTTCTTGAGATATCAACATTCCTTATCTAGCTTCTTGAGCATCCACGGTTTTAATTGGCTGTGCCTTAAACTGCTTGGATCTCAAGCTTTGGAATTTCCTTCCTAATCAGTCTACCTCGCTGTCCTCCTTTTAAGACACTCCATAAAACTACCGCTTTGATTTAGCTTTTGGTTGTCTATCCTAATACCCTTCATGTGCTTTGGAATATCTTATTACATTTAAAGCATTATATAAATATAATTGTAATTCTGTGAATTCATTGCCTGCAAGTATTGTGTTGATCTTGCCCTTTTGTTTGAATATCATGCCATTATATAGAATCTGCAGCACAAAAGTGGGCCATTGAAATCAACACATTTGAGCCCTGAGTCTCCTCTTGTTTCAATTCATTTCACCCCAGCAACATATTCTTCTGTTCCTTCTTCCTCGTGTGCTTACGCAGTTCTCGCTTAATATGCAACTGTTATCCAGCATTTTTTTGTTGGTACCTGAAGATACACAGCTACATAAATGTATATTTATTTCTCCTAGATTATCCCTCCTACTCTCCTGGTCTGCCACAAACACCTGAAGAATGTAATGGACGCCCACTGTAGGGTACTGGGAAAATTTTGCAATGGAAGCTTATGTCGAAATTTCACTAACTTAATGTGGAGGGTTCTAGACGCTTTATTACTAAATTTGAAATAAAACAATTAGTACATTAGTTCTGATATTTCTAGCAGCCAGTATTTGAACTGTCAGCCAATGAAACATCAAACATTAACTTGGCCATTCACATCCATGAACTTCTGGTATCAGTTCTGTAACTCCATTTGCCGGTCCTGGTTCCATATCTCTTAATCACCTACCTAACAAAGGATTCCAGTGCAAACCTTGTAGTTGACTGGCATTTGATTTTACCTTTAATGAAGACATTATATTCTTGCCTGGCTTCACAATATTGAAGTCAAATATTCCATTTTTTGGTGGAGATGCATTTAAAATATTTGAGAATAAAATGACTGGCTACACAAGTTTGTGCTTATTACTTTGCAAATTTTAACTGCTGTTCTGCACATTCAGTGTAAGAGATTTGAATGCTAGGTATTTACTGAACTACTTTTGCATGATGTATTTTCTTACATCATGTCAGAAAACTGGCTTTTAAGTTGTGATGGAGTCAGAGGAGGGAGAAAACATACCCTCAATAAAAACATTTCTTAATTCCAGTACTCTTCGAAACCTTGCTGAAAATATACAAAAAAAGCTCCATCGTTCCACTGCTTTTCAGAACTTTGTTATGCAAATACAAATAGTTTGTAATACGGATCTTTGAGGCCATCTACCATACATAATCAGATGCAGTGCTTGCCATTAAGAATCATTAACAAAAAATTGTGAGCAGATTGCCTGAAATTTTTCTGATAAGTTGTCTGATGTGACTGGAAAGTTCTGCTCATGGAAGTGGAATAGTGAAGCTGCTGAACTGTTCAGAGTCACTGGGAAGTTGAAGTAAAGATTGTTGTCATGACAAATAGTTCTTCTGATCTTGGTTTTAAAACATTAGGTAATCCAAATTTATCAATCAGATTCACGTGGGGAAAAAGACAAATGGAGCTGGCTAAGAAATGCTTAAATATGTAGAAGTACTCTGGGTAATATTTTGCAATATCAGTACAGTCTATTGTTAATTCAGAGCCACTTAAATTTCACTGTCAGTATTTCAAATTCAAATAGTGCAAAACAGTTACTGAAATGAACAGAAGACTGCATTACCATTTGTGTGGGGTGGCAGGAGAGGTGCATGCAGGCAGGTACACTATGTTCTTTCGCTGTTTGGAAACAGCTGAAATTTCTGTCCTTTTCTGGAATACTGAACTATTCAATTTGATTGCTATCTCCCATCCCTGAAGAGCAAGCTAGAAAAGGAAAAGTATTATTTTCTCAGACAATAGTAACTTTATTATTGATCTTCACTGCATATTGGGCAATTGCACACATTCCAGTCAGGCAGTTACTTGCACAAAAAAAAGGGAATAGACTTCAAAGTAGTATAATGGAGATGAGTATTTTAATTAATTCATGGGACATTGGGCATTGCTGGCTGGCCAGCATTTATTGCCCATTTCTACTTGCCCTTGAAGGTACTGGTGAGCTGCCTTGAAATACTGCATCCAATGTTGTGGGTTGACCCACAATGTCTTCAGGGAAGGAATTCGAGGATTTGGACCCAGAGAGACCGCAAAGAAACAGTGAGATATTTTCAAGTCAGGATTGTGGGTGAATTAGAGTGGAACACCAGGTGGTGGTGTTTCCATGTAACTGCTGCCCTCGTTCTGCTAAATGGAAGTGGTTGTGGCTTTGGAGCGTGCTGTCTAAGGATCTTTATTGAATTGCTGCAGTGCACCTTGTATGCTCAGCTGCTACTGAATATCAGTGGTGGGAGGGAATGGATGTTTGTGAATGTGTGTCAATCAAGCGGGCTGCTTTGTCCTGGATGGTGTCAAGCTTCCTGAGTCTTGTTGGTGTTGCACCCCTCCAGGCAAGTGTGGAGAATTCCATCACACTCTTGATGTGTGCCTTGTAGATAGGAGGGGGTGGTGGTGGTGGTCAGGCGATGAGTTACTTGCTGTGGCATTCCTAGCCTCTGACCTGCTCATGTAGTCACTTTGTTTCTGTGGTGAATCCAGTTGAGTTCTGATCAGTGGTAACCCCAAGGATGTTGACAGTGGGGATTCAGTGATGGTAACACCATTGAATGTCAGGGGGTAGTCGTAGCATGTCTCCTCTTGATAGTCATTGCCTGGCATTTGTGTGGTGCAGATGTTATTTGCCACTTGTTAACCCAAGCCTGGGTATTGTCCAGATCTTGTTGTATTTGTACTTGGACTATTTCAGTATCTAAGGAGTTGCGAATAGTGCAGAACATTGTGCAATCATTGGCGAACATCTAGACTCCTGACCTGATGATGGGGGGAAGGTTATTGATGGAACAGCTGAAGATTGTTGGGCCTAGGACACTACCCTGAGGGACTCCTGCAGAGATGTCTGGAGTTGTGCTGACTGACCCTCCACAACTTCCTATGTGCCAGGTTTGACTCCACCCAGTGAAGATTCTAGCTCCTGCTGGCAATTGATTCCAGTTTTGCTAGGACTCCTTGATGTCATACTTGGTCAAATGTAACCTTGATATTAAGGGCTCTCATTCTCATGTCACCTCTGGAATTCAGCTCTTTTGTCCAAGTTTGAACCAAGGCTATAATCAGGTTAGGAGCTGAGTAATCCTAATGAAACCCAGACTGGCCGTCACTGACCAGGTTAATGTAGAGCAAGTGCTGCTTGATAGCATTCTTGATCCCTCCTGTTACTTTACTGAGGATCAAGAGTAGACTGGATGGTAATTGGCTGGGTTGGATTTGTCCTGCTTGTTGTGTAAGGATAAATCTGGGCAATTTTCTGTTTGTCAGATATATAACTGTACATATAACAGGTTGTAACTGTATTGGAAGAGCTTGGCTCAGGGCACAAGTACTGGAGCACAAGCCTTCAGTACTATTGATGGAATGTTATCAGGGCCCTTTGTCTTTGCAGCATCCAGTGCCTCCAGCAGTTTCTTGATATCACGTGGAGTGAATTGAATTGGCTGGAGTCTGGTGTCTGTAATGCTGTGAACCACTGGAGGAGGCTGAGATGGATCATTCGCTTGGCACTTCTGGCTGAAGATTATGTGAACGCTTCAGCCTTATCTTTTGCACTTGTGCTGGGCTCCTACATCATCGAGGATGGGAATTTTTGTGGAGCTGCCTCCTCCAGTGAGTTGTTTAAATATCTGCCACCATTTGCAACTGGATGTGCTAAGACTACAGAGCTTAGATCTGATCTGTTGGTTGTGAGATCGTTTAGCTTTGTCTATCACTTGCTATTTAGCATGCAAGTAGTTCTGTTTGTAGCTTCACCAGGTTGGCACATCATTTTTAGGTACGCCTGGCACTGCTGCTGGCATGTTCTCCTGTACTCTCCATTGAACCAGGGTTGATTTCCTGGCTTGATGGTAATGGTTGAGTGGAGAATATGCTGGGCCATGAAGTTGCAGATTGTGCTGGAGTACCTGAAAGTGATTGAAGGGGGAAAAAAAAGGATGCAGTAAGGAGAGGGGTGATGGCAATTGCAATGAAAATAAATGAAATGAGTCTGTCCTCTTGTTCAAGAGGACTTGACTTGCCAATCAATGGAAATATAGTTTATAAACTCATAATTAACATAGATCAGTATCAGGCCTCATCTGAATGTGCTCCGTTCCACTGGATCAAGCTTTCGTTTTGCTTAATTCCTCCTAAACTGAATTGTGGTGTTTGTGATCAACTTAATTGTTTTCATGTCTTTATTCTTCCTGAAGTATGGCATAGCAAGCAGGACTAAATACTTCAATTCAAGAAATAGTTAGATATGTCTGTTGGGGGCTAAAGATATTGGGGGGAAGGTGGGTTCAGAATATTGAGTTTGATGGTCACTCATGATCAAAATGAATGGCAGAGCAGGTTCAAAGGGCTGAGCAGCCTATTCCTGCTTCAGTGTGTCTATGTTTCAAATTGTGGCCTAACTAATTATATGTGCAGATTTAAATTACTCCTTTTGTACTTGTGCTCTGCATCATATATTTATAAATCTCAGAGCTCATCTTTATTTTATACAGCTCTTTTATCACTACTTGTGATTTTTCACTGCTGTTTTGCTTGCATACACATCAGAATTTGTTCCCTTATTATGCTTTTGCTTTTTTTTGGAGTATCTTTATTCAGTTCCCTTTTCAATGCTGCTATCCAATCTAATTACGTTTTGGTCACTAAATCACCAAATATTTCCATACCATTATGCTATCTACTTTCTTTACTTGCAAAAAATTAGATGGTTTGTGTAAACTGGAACAGTAGGTATCTGAAACCTTGTCTGGTGCTTTAAAATTAGTGTATATGTAAGAAAACTTAGAAAAGATTAATATAAACTAAGATGTAACAGACTCTATGTCTGGACTGCAATATGCAAGAGTTTGTGTTCAGTGAGACTGTCCCGTAAAAGTACGTCTACAGTAGATACCTCTGTCTCATAAAGTCATTGCATTGGAACACAAGAAGGAGACAATCCACATTAAAGAGGAAGGATATCTGAAGCAACCACAAAAGGCTCAAGATCAAAATCATATTGGTGTGACTGATGCTTTTCAAAATGAGGGGAACTTGGGTGAGAAAGAGAAAAGGATCCACAGAAGCTGATCCCTTCCAACAGACAAATATATTTGCTACCTTTAGGAGTAAGGAGAGAATAATAAAGGCTCTCAAAAGGACAGTTAGAATGTCTTTGAAACAGGATGCTGCCCAAATAGGAAAGCAGGAGGAGGCAAAACATAATGTGGTAGTTTAGGGGATGGCTGGCATCCTTTTTATGCAGGGTGGAGAATCATACATGAATTATTATCTACCTGCTGACTAAGACTTAGTGAAGTGATGTGAAATTTTTATTCCTTCATGGAATCTGGACATAATTGGCTAGCCCAACATTTATTGTGCATTCGTAATTGCCTAGAAACAGTGGTGAGCTGACTTCTTAAAGCGCACAGGCCGTACAAATATACCCACAGGCCTTTTAGGAAAGGAATTCCTGTAGGAGTAAGGAGAGGGTAATAAAGGCTTTGAAAAGGATAGTTAAAATGTGGCCCATAGCACTTTGGAGCAGAATTATGCACAAATAGGGAAGGCAGCTCAAATTCTGAGTCACGATATTGTGTGGTTTGGAGGGAAATTTGCAGGTGACAGTGTTTGTGTGCATCTTTTGTCCATATGCTTCTATGTGGTACAGGGTCACAAGATTGGAAGGTGATGACGAAGGCATAGATGGTACACACTGCTCAGATGGTGGAGGGAGTGAATGTTTAAGGTGGCTGGACGAATGAGATGTTGATCAAGTGGGCTGCTTTGTTCTGGATGGTGACAAATGTTTTGTGTAGCTAGAGCTCCACTTATCCAGGCAAGTGGAAAGTATTCCAACGCACTCCTGATTTGTCTTTTAGATGGTAGACAGGTTTTGAGGAGTCAGGAGGTGAATTACTCACCACAAATGCTCAGTCCCTGACTTCCTTTTGTGGTCATGATGTAAAGATGCCGGCGTTGGATTGGAGTGGTAAGAACTCAGTAAGAATTTAGCAACACCAATTATTAATCCAACCGATTTATTTGATAGTAAAATAGCGAGCTTTCAACACTCCCGTGTCTTCATCAGGCAAGTGCAGTGTTCTGGTCTGCAATAGCACACATCAGCACAGCCAGTCAGAGATTGCTGATTAGAATGCGAATCCTTACATCTAACCTGCTATTCAAGTGTTAAAGTGGCTAACAATGTGTGTGAAGGGGATCCTGAGCATTGTTAGAGAGTTGTGTATTTTCTCCAGACAGCACAGTAAGTGAGTTTTTTTGCTAACCCAGGCAAGTTACGGGGGTTACAGATAGTGTGTCATGAAGCCAAGATCCCTGTTAAGACCGTCCTCATGTGTGCGGAGCTTGGCTATCAGTCTCTGTTCAGCTACTCTGCGCTGTCGTATATCACGAAAGCCCCCTTGAAGAACATTTACCCGCAGGTCGGAGGCCGAATGCCCATGACTGCTGAAGTGTTCACCCACAGGAAGGGAACTGTTTTGCCTGGTGATTGTTGAGCGATGCTCATTCATCCGCTGTCGTAGTGTCTGCATGGTCTCCCCAATGTACCATGCTTCGGACATCCTTTCTTGCAACGTATTAGGTAGACAACGTTGGCCGAGTTGCAAGAGTATGTACCGTGTACCTGGTGAATGGTATCCTCACGTTTGATGATGTCGTCCATGTCTATGATCTGGCATGTCTTGCAGAGTTGCTGTGGCAGGGTTGTGTGGTATTGTGGTCACCGTTCTCCTGAAGGTTGGGTAGTTTGCTGCGAACAATGATCTGTTTAAGGTTGTGTGGTTGTCTGAAAGCAAGACGTGGGGGGATGGGGATGGCCCTAGCGAGATGTTCATCGTCATCGATGACATGTTGAAGACTCCGGAGAAGATGTCGTAGCTTCTCTGCTCTGGGGAAGTACTGGACAACAAAGGGTACTCTGTCCAGGCCGCTGCCCCCGACTGGACATGTATGCCCAAGCCATCAGGAGGTGCGTGATTCATCAACCGCACTTACAAGACAGTCCCGAACATCACCCAAGCACAAAGCAAGGCCATCCGTGCTCTTAAGACCAACCACAACATTGTCATCAAACCAGCAGACAAAGGAGGCGCCACCGTCATACTGAACAGAACGGATTACTGTGAAGAAGTGTACCGACCACTAAACAATGAGAAACACTACAGACAGTTACCAGCAGATCCAACCAAAGAACACACTCGTCAACTCAACACTCTGATCAAAACCTTTAATCCGGACCTTCAGAACACCCTCCGGGCTCTCATTCCACGTACTCCCCGCATTGGAGATCTCTACTGCCTTCCAAAGATACACAAGGCAAACATACCCGGCCGTCCCATCATATCGGGCAACGGGACCCTGTGTGAGAACCTCTCCGGCTATATCGAGGGCATCCTGAAACCCATCGTACAAAGAACCCCCAGCTTTTGTCTTGACGCTACGGACTTCCTGCAGAAACTCAGCACACATGGAGCAGTAGAAACAGGGACACTCCTTGTCACAATGGATGTCTCGGCGCTCTACACCAACATCCCCCACGACGATGGTATTGCTGCAACTGCCTCAGGACTCAATGCCAACAACTGCCAGTTTCCGGATGCAATTTTACAACTCATCCGCTTCATCTTGGACCACAATGTCTTCACCTTCAACAATCAGCTTTTCATCCAGACACACGGAACAGCCATGGGGACCAAATTCGGACCTCAGTATGCCAACATCTTCATGCACAGGTTCGAACAAGACTTCTTCACCACACAAGATCTCCAACCAAGGTTATATACTAGATACATTGATGACATCTTTTTCCTTTGGACTCATGGTGAACAATCATTGAAACACCTGTATGATGATATCAACAAGTTCCATCCCACCATCAGACTCACCATGGACTATTCTCCAGAATCAGTTGCATTCTTGGACCCACGCATCTCCATCAAGGACGGTCACCTCAGCACCTCACTGTACCGCAAACCGACAGACAACCTCACAATGCTCCACTTCTCCAGCTTCCACCCTAGACACGTTAAAGAAGCCATTCCCTATGGACAAGCCCTCCGTATACACAGAATTTGCTCAGATGAGGAGGCTCGTGACAGACACCTCCAGACACTGAAGGATGCCCTCGTGAGAACAGGATATGGCGCTCGACTCATCGATCGACAGTTCCAACGTGCCAAAACGATAAACCGCACTGATCTCCTCAGAAGACGAACACGGGACACGGTGGACAGAGTACCCTTTGTTGTCCAGTACTTCCCCGGAGTGGAGAAGCTACGACATCTTCTCCGGAGTCTTCAACATATCATTGATGACGATGCACATCTCGCTAGGGCCATCCCCACCCCCCCACTTCTTGCTTTCAGACAACCGCACAACCTCAAACAGATCATTGTTCGCAGCAAACTACCCAACCTTCAGGAGAACAATGACCACAATACCACACAACCCTGCCACAGCAACCTCTGCAAGACATGCCGGATCATAGACATGGACGACATCATCAAACGTGAGGATCCCATTCACCAGATGCACGGTACATACTCTTGCAACTCGGCCAACGTTGTCTACCTAATACGTTGCAAGAAAGGATGTCCCGAAGCATGGTACATTGGGGAGACTATGCAGACGCTACGACAGCGGATGAATGAGCATCGCTCAACAATCACCAGGCAAAACAGTTCCCTTCCTGTGGGTGAACACTTCAGCAGTCATGGGCATTCAGCCTCCGACCTGCGGGTAAATGTTCTTCAAGGGGGCTTTCGTGATACACGACAGCGCAGAGTCGCTGAGCAGAGACTGATAGCCCAGCTCCGCACACATGAGGACGGTCTTAACAGGGATCTTGGCTTCATGACACACTATCTGTAACCCCCGTAACTTGCCTGGGTTAGCAAAAAACCTCACTTACTGTGCTGTCTGGAGAAAATACACAACTCTCTAACAATGCTCAGGATCCCCTTCACACACCTTGTTAGCCACTTTAACACTTGAATAGCAGGTTAGATGTAAGGATTCGCATTCTAATCAGCAATCTCTGACTGTCTGTGCTTATGTGTGCTATTGCAGACCAGAACACTGCACTTGCCTGATGAAGACACGGGAGTGTTGAAAGCTCGCTATTTTACTATCAAATAAATTGGTTGGATTAATAATTGGTGTTGCTAAATTCTTACTGAGTTCCTTTTGTGGCTCAAGTTTCTGGTCAATGGGAGCCACTCCAGGAATTTTTGGGGGATTTAGCAGTGGTATATCATTGAATGTCAGGAGTGATGGTTGGATTTTCTCATGTTGAATCTGGTCATTGCCTAGCTCTTGTATGGTGTAACTGTTACTTGCCATTTTCCCACCCAAACCTGAATGTTTTCCAGGTATTGTTGTAAGGGACACTGAATGCTTCCGTACTGGAAAACTTACCATTTACTCCAGTTTTGCTAGAGCTTTTTGTTACTACAGGTCAAATGCTGTCTTTTTGTCAAGGGCTGTCACTGTCCTCACCTCTGAAGTTCAGCTGTTTAAAGTCTGTAATGAGGTAAGAAGCTGAGTGCCCCTAGTGGAACCCAAAATGAGCAGGTTATTGTTTGAGTACCACTTGATTGTACTGTCAACAACCCTTTCCCTCTCTGCGAGTAGGCAGGGCCAGTAATTGGCTAGATTTTTATGTATAGTATATATCTGTCCAATTTTCCAGATTGCTGGATGGTGCCACTTTGTAGCTGCAATTGAAAATAACTTGGATATGTGTGCAGCAAATTCTTAAACGTGTCTTATTATTGCCAGAATATTGTCAGAGCCCATAGCCTTTGCAGTATCCAGTGCATTCAGCCATTTCTTGGTATCATTATGTGGAATAAATCTAATTGGCTAAAGACTGGCATATGCAATGTTGTTGACTTTGAGAAGATGGAGTTGGATCACCCACTTGGCACTTCTGGCTTAAGATGGTGGCAAAAACTTCATTCTCCTTTTGGATCTCCCCGTCTTGAGGAAGGGGAAGTTTGTGGAACCTTTTCAAGTTAGTTGTTTAATTGTTTACCACCATTTGTGACTGCGTGTAACAGGACTGTAGAGCTTAGGTTTGATAAATTATTTGTGGGGCTGCTTATCTCGTCTATTACATGCTGTTTGTGCATTGGGCACACAAGTAAATTCTGTATTGGGGTTTGGTTTAGTTCAGTTCACCGGATAGCTGGCTAATGACACCAATAGTTTGGATTCAATTCCTGTACTAACTGAAGTTATTCATGAATGTCTGCCTTAACCTTTCCTCCTGCCTGAGATATGGTGATCCTTGGGTTTGTGCCTATTGTCATCAGGCAGTACGGTGACCTTTTTAATCTGGTGCCATGCTTGGTACAGATCCTGGAATTCCTTCCCCCACTCTTCATTGAACCAGGGTTGATCTCCCTCCTTTTGATAAGGGGCATGAGGTTGCGGATGCTGATTGAATATAATTCTGCTGCTACTCTTTTTCTCTCACTGTTGGCTGATCCTGTCTCATGGACACCAGTTTGACTGCTAGATCTTTTTGAAGTCTATCCCATTGTACAGATACTCAGGGGAACAGATAAGTGCTTCTGTGGTTGTGAAGAAGACTCCAAGATGGTGTGTTTCCTCTCTGGTGCCAGAGTCCGTGATGTCATTGGCTGCAGAGCATCCTGAAGGCAGAGGTGATGGTATATGTTAACACCAATGACATAGGTAGAAGGAGAGATGAGGTCTTGCATCAAGATTCAAGCAGTTAAGCAATAGAGTAAGGAGCAGGAACCCTTGGGTTGTAATCCCTGAATGACTCCCAGTGCAATGAGCTAGTGAGTACGGGAATAGGAGAATAGCACCGATGAATACTTAAGAGTTGGTGCAGGAGTACAACTGCACTACCCTCCTCCAAACACTTGGTCACATACTCAAAATATTCAATCAAATTTATTTGTATGATCTCCCTCTGACAATACCTCCCAGATTGTTGTGGGAGGCAAAGGAGGAAATTGTAGGGGCTCTGACCCAAATTTTTAATTCCCCTCTGGCCACTGAAAAGAGGCCAGATGACTGGAGAATGTGGCCCCACTATTTAAGAAAGGTGTAGAGACAAGCCAGGGAACTACAGAACCACTGAGTCTCATGTCTGTGATTGGGAAACTATTGGAGAAGATTCTGAAGGAGATAATCTACTTCCATTTGGAGAGGCAAAGTTTGGTCAGGGATAGTCAACATGGTTTTGTCAGAGGGAGATCATACGAATAAATTTGATTGAATATTTTGAGTATGTGACCAAGTGTTTGGATGAGGGTGGTGCAGTTGATATAATTTATGTGGATTTTAGCAGAGACTTTGACAAAATCCCATATGGAAGACTTAAGAAAGCAAATGCATGTGGGATACAAGTCAATCTGATAAGGTGGATTCATAATAGGCTTATTAGTGGTAGGAGACAGAGAGTGATGACAGCTGCTTCAGTGACTGGGAGCCAGTGGCGTACCACAGGACCCCCTATGGTTTGGCATTTATATGAATTGAGTTATAATGTTGATGTATTAGTCAAAAGTAGGCTTACAGTAACACTGTAATGAAGTTACCATGAAAACCCTGTGGTTGCTATATTCTGGAGCCTGTTCTGATACACGGAGGAAGAATTTAGCATGGCCAATGCATCTAACCAGCATGTCTTTTGAACTATTGGAGAAAACCAGAGCACCTGAAAGAAACCCAAGCAGACATGGAGATAAAGTGTAGACTCGGCACAGTGACCCAAGTCGGGAATTGATCACAGACCCCTGGTGCTGTGAGGTAGCAGTGTTCCTGTGCCACGCTAAAAATTACAACTTTCCCTGACATTAGAATGAATGGAATAATTCAATTTCTACTAACGAGAGTGCTTAGCTGTCAGTGGGAAAAGAACTCTACGACCTACATCGTTGAGGCTCCTAAGAGACAGTGAGCGGGAGCTTTCACATTTCTATAGATCAATGAATTCTCAGGCTGCCAGAGATTAGGATCCCATTAGCCAATATGGGAGTAGATCAGTAAGTTTGTTCAAGACATGAAGATTGGCCAGGTGGTTAACAGTGAGGTTGAGTGTCTTGGGTTACAGGAAGATATATAGACAAAATGGTCAAATTGGCAGACGAGTGGCAGATAGAATTTAATTCTGAAAAGTGAGAGGCGATATATATCAGAAGGAGTAATTTGACAGGAAAGTGTACTATGAAAGGTTTGACATTGGGAAGTTCTGAAAAACAAAAGGATCTTGCTGTATCTGTCCATAGATCTCTGAAGGCGGACAGACAGATCCAAAGGATGATGAAAGGGGCATCTGGCACACTCGCCTTTATCAGTTGGGCTATAGATTACAAAAGCAGATAAGTCATGATGCAGTTGTATAGAATTTTGTTGAGGCCACAGCTGGAGTACTGTGTGCAGTTCCAGTTGTCATATTCTAGGAAGGATGTTATCGCACTGGAAGGGGTGCAGAGGAGGTTCACCAGGATGTTGTCAGGGATGGAACATTTAAGTTATAAAGAGAGGTTGGATAGGCTTTGGTTTTCTTCTCTGGAGCAGAAAAGACAGGAGCGACCTGATTGAGATGTTCAAGATTGAGGGGCATGGACAGAGTGGATATAGAGCAGCTGTTCCCCTTAGCTGAAGGGTCAGTTATGAGAAAACACAAGTTAAAATTTAGGGATGGGAAGTTTGGGGGCATTTGAGGTAAAACATTTTTGCCCAGAAGGTCGTGATCGTCTATAGGGTGGTGGAGGTGGGATGTTTCACATCCTTTAAAAAGTACTTTGAGCTATAAATATGCATGGTTATTAGCCAAGTATTAGCAGGTGGGATTAGTTGGGCATGTCAGGACCTTTTCATGCATTGGTGCAGACTCGATGGGCTTAAGGAGTCTCTTCTATGCTCTAGTATTTGGTGATACTGTTATGGATGGATGCATCTGTGACAGATTGGTGCAGATGAGGTCAAGTAGGTATTTCCTCCTTTCCTCATCACCTACTGTAGATGCAGCCTATCAGCTATGTCCTTGAGGACTTGGCTAGCTCAGCCAGTAGTGGTGCTGCAGAACTAGTCTTTGTGGTAAACTTTGAAGTTTCTCACTGAGGTATTTTGTGCCTTTGCCACCCTGTGTTATTTCCAATTGGTATTCAACATGGAGGAGTACTGATTCATCAGCTGAGAAGTGGCAGTGAGTGCTAACCTGTGGGAAGTTTCCATGCCCATGTTTGACAAGATGTCATGAAACCTCATGGAGTCTGGAATCAATGCTGAAGATTCTCCTGAGCAACTTTCCCTTGACTGCATTTCAGTGGAGTGAGACAGGGAAAGAAAATTGTGATCCATGTTGGGACCAACAGCAGAGAATAGAAAGATTAGGTTAGAGTTCTGTTTGGAGAATATCAGGAATTGGGAACTAAATTAGTGAACAAGACTTCCAAGTGTTAAAATCTCTGGATTACGACCCAAGACACATGCAAATTGATGTAACGATCAGCAGAATAGGGAAGTAATTGAAGGAGTGGTGTGGAAAAGAGAGATTGATATATTGACACTAATATTGGGATAGTAAGCAACTGCACCATTGGAGCAGGGTCCACTTGGACTGGGATTAGGGTTCCAGCATAAAGGATGAATAGGGCAGTCACAATATTAATTTAGAAATTGGGGCTCAGAAGGAAAAGTTAGTAAAAATAATGGTCTTAAAACAAAAGGGAGTAGATTAAAGATCAAACTGTGCTTCAGGCATTGCAAGTATAGGGAAAGCTAAAAGATGAGATGTTACTAAGTCAAAGGGAGAAATTAAGTGAGTGAGTATAACATTAGAATAAAAGGGCAAATTAATGTTTTCAATTCAAATGAGCATTCTTTATTTAAATGCACTGAATATAGGGAACAAGTTTTAATAATTGCAGATTCAAATTGAACTTGAAGGATATGACACCAAAGCATTTTTGGAGACATAGTTGCAAAAAGATCTGGACTGCAAGATAACTATACCAAGCTATAAGGTCCACAGAATGATGAAATGGTGGGAGAGGAGAATACCTTTAGTAAATAAAAATAGAATAATTTTCAATAATGAGGGAAGGTTTAGTGAGTAGTATGAAAGTATTAGAGACATGGGCACAATTAAGAAATAGAGGAGTTATGACTATATTGGAGTAATACCATTTAGTGACTGCTGTGAAGTAGTAGAATGTATAGATGTAGGAATCACTCAGGTATATCGTCAAGCTGTGACTTTAACTTTGAACAGATAAGCTTGTTAGAAAGGTAGTGACTTTCTTGTTTTCGGGATAGTTTCCTGCAATGTCTTTAGAACTGACGAGGTTGGTTATTAGAATTAATGATGAGCCATATTCAGTCAATAGACTAATTGTGAATGAACATTTATCTAGGCTTAGGGTGAGGGGGGCAAGGTATAATTTGGATGCTAGAGGGAGTTTTTTTCACACAGAGGGTGGTGAGGGTATGGAATGCGCTTCCAAGTGGTGGAGGCAGGCACTCTGGAGATATTTAAGAAATACTTAGATGGGCACATGAACAGAATGGGAATGGAGGGGTATAGAAAACTGATTTAAAATAGGGATCATGAGCCTTGGGAGTCCCTGGGAAGTGTGTAAATAGATGATATTGATGTACTTTTTTTATCCTACAGGTGCTTTGGTCCACCTTGTTGTCTAACGAGGGGCATACACGCGATGGGTCGTGAGAGGGCTGCACTTGGATTTTTTTTCGAGAGTTTCCTATTGCTTCACGTCATTAGTGTATGCTTGACCTGGACCATTTGAGGGCAACACGACAGCTCAGTGACTATCGCTGTGCTGTGCAGATACATGGATTTGGGCCTGTGTCTGTGGGAGTTTGCGCGTTCTCCCCGTACTCGCGTGGGTTTTCTTCGGGTGCTCCGGTTTCCTCCCACATTCCAAAGATGTGCTCTTAGGCTAATTGGCAAAACAAATTCTCCCTAAATTGTCTCAAATTTGGTTCCAATGCACAGATCTATAAACATGGACAGGGATCACGGGTAGAGGTGGGAACAGTGGCGTGGGCTCGTTGGGCCGAAGGGCCTGTTTCCCATGCTGTTTTGTTCTTTGTTCTTAATAGTAAACCTAACGGGAAATGCACCACAGCTACCAAGATTCTACAATTAGGCACAGCTGACTTCAATGTCATCAGACGGAGCCTATCCAAAGTAAATTGGGCAAATCTATTAATGGATAAAATGACAGACGTTGAGTGGGTGATGCTCAAAAAGAATTTATGATAGAGAACCAGTTTATATCATCAACAAGACAAGTGCTGTACTTGCCAAAAAAAGACTAAAAAGATGACTAAAGGAGGCAATGGACAGGAATAAGCTTTATTTTAAAAAACGCACAAAAAATTAGCACAGATCCTGGCAACTAGGAAAAAATGCAAAAAATTGCATCCATTAACACAATAGCCTTGGTGGGATTGTTGGCATTGTTTTCTTTTCTACAAGTGTCCCTGTATCTGTGTTTTAATATTGTCCACTAATCCAGTTTTTCTTTTTCGTCTTTTGTTATTACTCTCAATTTCTCCTCCAATTATTGCAAGAACAGCAAAGAATGCCAAATAGAGCTAAAGAAGGGGAGTAAGAAACAAACTTGTAAGAGATATCAAAATAAATACACTTCTTATAATTCTTTTAGGGTTAAAGAAAGTAGACAGGAGTAGCATGACACTCTTAAATTGATGATAGTAATGCTGTCAATAATAAGGAAATGGTGGGTACGTTGCAAAATTACTCTGCATCAGTATTTGCAGTGGAAGAAAAGGATAATCTACTAGATATCCAGGAGAACTAAAACTGACCCAAGGAAATGGATTCACTAAAATTGATGGAAGCAATTTCACAGAATAAAGGAAGTAATGATGACGAGGGCTGGTAAATCCCCAGGACCAGATAATTCCAATTTTTGAATTTTAAGTAGGTGAGAACATTACAGGTGCCCTAACAATAACCATCCAAAGTTTTCTTGATTTAGGAACCATTGCTTTAGGTTGAAAATTGTACATATCACTCCAAGAGGGAGGAAACCAAGGAATTAAAGACCAGTTAGCTTAAGATCCATTGTCAGTAAAACATTAACATCTATAATTAAGAATTGAATGATTAGGAACTGAAAATTTTCAACTGATCAGAGAGCCACCATTGATTTGTAAAATGTAGTCCATGCTTGATTTAATTTTACAAATAAATAGTTGACAAGAATCTTTGGATGTTATTTATGTAGTCTTTCACAAGGCAGTTGATGTGATTAAATGAATTTCTGAAGACATTTGGTAATGTATCACATAATGGGTTTGCCAGCCTATGGAATAAAAGAAACAAAGTAGTAAAATGGCTAATGATGTGGCTGAGTGACTGGTAACAGAATAGTAGCATGAACAATTGTTTTCAGACTGGAGGAAGGGAGTTTCCCAGATGGGTGTATTAGAACCACTGCTAGTTTTAAGTGTTAATGGCTTAGGTTTGATAGGGTTTTATTTTAATATTTGAACTTGACAAACAATCTGGAAATTTTGTGAACTGTGAATAATAATTGACTTCAAGAGGACATAGGCTGATAGACTGGGTGGACATCCTGCGTCAACCAGTCCCTTCATTAATGCTCTTGATGCTTCATCAGCTAGTCTAACATCTCTCGGGTAAGATTCTAGAATCTATTATTAAGGAGATTATTGGAGAGCATTTAGAAATCTTAATATGATTAGGCAGAGTTGTCAAGCATTTATGAAATGGAAATCATTTTTAATTATTAGAGTATTTTGAGGAGGTAACAAGCAACTTGGTGAACTTGGATTTCCAAAAGGCATTTGATAAACTGCCACAGCCAAGGTTAGTTACTATGCAAAAGAAGAACTCATGATGTAGAGGGTAACATGTTAGCATATACAGACGATTAGTTGGCTAACAGGAAGCAGCAAGTAGGGATAAATGGGTAATTTTCAGGTTGACAAGTTATGATTTTAGTGGAGAACCATGGTGGGGCTTCAATTATATACACTCTATATAATCTGCTATAGAATCTGTTGGATCTTCAGTTATATACAATCTATATCAATTATTTTTTTAAAGGGATTGAATGTATGGTTGCTAAATTTGCTAATGATACAAAGATCAGTGGAAAAGTGAGTGGTCAAGAAGAGGTAAGGAAGTGATTAGGAAGGCATAAGTAAAAGGAAAATACTGCTGATGCTGGAAATCTGAAATATAAACAGAAAATGCTGGATAAATTCAGCAGGTCTGGCAGCATCTGTAGGTTTGTAATGAAAATTGGTGGTCAGTTAATTGCCAGAAGTGTAGACTGAGGTCAAGGAAGGGAAGGAAATCCTTGGAGAGGGAGGAGTGAAATATGCATAATATCAATGTTCATTGCAAACCTAACAACTCCCACAGCTAACTCAAAGGGATTGACTGTATTTGCTGTCCCCAGTACATCCTCTATGTTAGAGAAGCTAAACATAGACTGGGTTATCACTTTGTGGCACACCTTCGCTCCGACCACAAGCATGACTCCAATCTTCCAATTACTTGCCACTTTAATTCCTCATCTTGCTCTCATGCCAATGTGTCTGTTCTCAGCCTGCTGCAATGCTCCAGTGATGTGCAGTGCAAACTGGAAAAACAACACCTTTTCCACTAAGGTACATTACAGCCTTCTGGATTCAACATTGAATTCAACAACTTTAGACTGTGAACTTCCCCTGCATCTTGATGTACTCCCACCTCTCTTTTTCGCCTGCTAATTGGTTCCTTTAGCTGTCGCATGTTTTTCACTTTTGCTCCCACTAAGCACTGACCTATGTTCTATCAATACATTCTACTATCCCTCCGTTGCCATTATTAAGACTTCAGTCCCTAATGGCACCATTAACAACCCCTTTGTTTCATGTCCATGGCATCATTCTCAATCTCTCATTAGCTCCCCACCTACCACTGACTTTCCATTCAGAAATAATTTATAAATGGGCGGTTTGGGAGTGGAGGTCGTTGTTTCAGATTTCAGCATCCACAACGTTTTGCTTTTATTTCCAAAATTAGTCCTTGAACTTAAGATCACTGCTATGCCTTTCTCAAGTACCTTTTCCGGACTTCCTCTTACCATCTGATGCTCTTGAAAAATTGTCTGTTCAATCAAGAGGTTTCTCCAGGTAAGTTCCTTCTGAGCAATGATCACCCAGGTGTTGACATCTACATTGCATTCCTTAAAATAAACCTTCAGGATGTCTTTGAAATGCTTCATTTGTCATTGTTGACAAATTGTGTATCATCTTGAGCTGGATGAAGCTGATTTACTTTGGCAGTTGCAACTCAGGCATCTTAAACAGTGGCTCACTCAGCGGAGGTTGTTTCGAATTATCATGACATTGATGTTGATGCTCTTGACTCGTTCATGTTCACTGATAGTATGTCTATCCTCCTAGATAATATGGAGAATCTGTCTCAGACGCTATTGATGATCCCTTTCCCAGGGCCTTGAGGTGTGTTTGCATATAGTCCAGGTTTCTAAGCAGTACAGAAGATTTGGGAAGATGACTGCCTTGTATGAGAGTTGTTGAGGATTCTGATCCTTTGGTGTTCCAAGACGGAATGCGTGGATATGATCTTGGATCACCACGTTGATGTCAACCTCGGATGAAAGAAGAAGAGAGAAAGTGCTCCATGCTTGGGATGGTTTCTCCATTGATCTTGATAGAGGGAGTGATTGGATCTTTCCCTGGGGCAGCAATGTAGATTAGGATGGTAATAGTGCAAAGTTCCTGATATAATTTTGGCACCATACTTTTATTTCCTTTTCAAATGTATTCCTTTATCTGTCCCACCATTTGAAGATCTATAGAATAGACCTAAAAGTGTAACGATTTTTTTTGAGTACTGACCAAATAGACCTAGAACATCTCCCTCTTCAGCTCAGTAACAGTATCTTTAATCTGCCCTGCCATTCTTTCTCCTGCCTTTGCCAAACACCTTGTTTTTAAAAATGTTTAGGAACCAGTTCTATCCTTTTTTGAGCTAGCTCTCCTTATCACTACTGCATCTGCAACATACCAATGTCATTACTCTGTGTATTCATGTACATGCTTTGAAAGTCTGCTTTAGATCTGATTGATTGTTTCCTGTTTCTGTGCCTTACCTAATATTGTATTTCATATTCCTTATCTACTTTAATTGAAGAGATCCTGTGCATTACCTAAATTGTCAAAATAAGTCTACTTGATGTCTTTAAAAAAAAGTATTAATATAATTTCCAAACATAGACGTGAATATTAAGATTCTGGGAGATAGTGAAAATTAATAGTTGAAAAAGCAGACTGATATTAAAAGGAGATAAGGAAGGAGAATAACTGAGAAAGCACTGATAGAAAAGCAAAATGACCAAAACCTGGAAAGGGATAATTGAGAATTTTTGTTTTAAATATCAAGTTTTTTAACGTATACTATCTTTTCCACCACAGAAGCTTGATGTGCCATTTCCTGTTTAAAACTGAAAGCTGACCTTTTCTCACACTAAGTACTTTTCCTTCACCATTAGACAGTGCATTTGTACAGTGTGCAAGTTGGCACAACTTGACTGAAACAAAATACCTATTTTTTTCTCTCTCCCTGTGAGTAAGCATGTTTCTTGTGCTTGCTGTTTTGCATATTGTTTAGTTGAACTGGCAACCAATTTTAAAATGGCTGTAGTATGTTGGTAAACCTATCCTTAGGTATGCAATTTGAAGTATAATTTTTAACCAAATTGGTGTCTTCAGGTCCTTCACAAGTTTGGAAAATAATCAGAAACAAAAACACACAGCTAGAAATTCTCAGCAGGCTTGGCAGTATCTTTGGGGAAATGGTTAGCATTTTGGGTTATCATTCATTAGTCTAGCATTTTCTATTTTTAAATTTCTAGCATCTGAAGTTGTTCTTTAGTGAGAGAATTTTGAAAGACAATGGCCTGTAACACAAGGAAGCAATAAACTGAAATTTCCACGTGTAGAAGTGACTTGCATGGAAATATAGAAAATAGAAGCAGGAGTAGACCATTTGGTCCTTTTGAGGCTGCTCCATCATTCATTTTGATTTGGCTAATCATCACATTCAATATCCTGATCTTGCATATCTCTTGATCCTTTTGCTATATTTAATTTCTTCTTGAAATCTCAACATTTTGGCCTCTACTACTTTCTGTGGTAGTGAATTCCATAGATTCACCCCTTCCTGGGTGAAGAAATTTCCTGTCACCTCAGTCCTAAAGGCTTATCCCATTATCCTCAAATTATGAGCCCTAGTTTTGGACTCCCCATCATCAGGGGTATTCTTTTTGTATCTACCCTGTCTAATCCATTCAGAATATTATAAGCTTCTATGAGATCCCCTCTCACTCTTCTAAACATCGATGAATATAATCCTAACAATTTAGTCTCATATGTCAGACCTGCCATTCCAGGAATCAGCCTGGGTAAATCTTTCTTCAACTCTTCTGATAGCAAGGCATCCTTCCCTAGATAGGACACCAAAACTGCACGCAATGTCCCAGATGTAGTGTCACCCATGCCCTACAATTGCTGTAAAACATCCCTGTTCCTATACGCAATCCTCGTGCCAACATACCGTGAAGGCCAACATACCATTTGCTGCCTTTACTGCTTGCTATACCTGTGTGCTTACTTTCAGTGACTAATGCATGAGGACACCAAGGTTTCAATTTACACCTATTCAATACTGTGGGAAATAATTATTCTCATAAGTATCTATCAAATATTTGGAATTGCAAGAGTTACTGGAATTAATATTGCCAAGTTATTTTTAGTAATATTTTTGCACTAAAATGCTCACATTTAATACAAGTTCATATTTGCTTCACTATTAGGCTGCAATAAGCAACCTCATATCTTAGTTGGCAACACAAAGTTTGAGAGTTGAGGCATCCTTCTATTGCTTCTACAAATGGCGAACATTCAAGTGCAATAAGAAATTATGTGTTACTGAAAAATGAGATGCTATTGAATCTTTTCATCATGAACTCATCAGGACAGATGCAAGGATGTCACCTTTCAAAAGGAACAGCAATATGTACTGCATGAGAAAAGGAATGTTGATTGATGAGAACCAAAGTGAAGCAATGTGTTGCCATGACAAATGTACCGATGAACTATTGTTGCCCATATCTTTGTTTATTTAAAAAAGGGCTATACTCAACCTGCTCATGATTCCAAAACTTGGAACATCAATGTTTAACGGTAAATACGATTTCCATGTGCCGAATGTGAAAAGAATATATTAACAACCAATTTAAAATTTTCAATCGAGCTCAATAGATGCTAGGTATAAGCTACATAGAAGTTAAGCAGGGACTTGTTCTTTTCAGACAAAAAGGATACATGCAGACATTGAACCTTTATGGAATAAACCAAAGTATGGGGGAGGGACAGTTGCTCCAGTCACCATAGCAACATCCCAACCAATCAGTACCCATTTTCTCAAGCAGTACATATTGCTGTTTTCTTTGAAATTTCATATTCGTGTGCTTGTCCTGATGTGTACAAGACTTTTTTTCATCCATATTTGAAGTCTGAACGGCTATGTTATTTGGTGTGTTGCCCTTCAGAGGTAATTCTATATTAATCACAGCAATTGAAGTCTTATGTACAATCCCAAGATGGTTTACAGATGTGACAAAATAGATTCAAATATCAAAGGCGTAGACAAGAGATCAGGTCTGGGAAAGATTGAAGAATGGGAGTTCATCAGTGTTTCCAAAGATAAAGAACTAATATGAAATTGGGGAAAGTTTCCAACAATGAGTGTTATGACAGCTGAAGTTTGTCCGCCAGTAGTTGGCAAAAGGAGGGACAAGTCTAGATTTGGAGAATAAAAATAAGCAGGACGATATCCAAGTGGAGAGATTGGAAAGGGATGAGATAAAGGGGGCTTGATGGCTATGACTCAGTGCACAAGAAGGTAGGAAACTGAAATAGCCAAATGTGGTATAAATGCCTTAATTTGAACAAGTTGGAATTTATGGAAATAGAAGGTCATGCAAAGAACATTGGAAATGTCAAGTCTAGAGATCACAAGCATAGCACTTGGTTTGAGGTGAGGTTAGGTTAAGATGGGTTGAGCAGTGTGGTGGTAGTACAAATAAGCAGTTTAGGATCTAGGGTTGAAATTTAGCTATGGGGTGATGTAAATTTTCACTGATTTGGCCCGGGCTGAACCAGTCTGGAGAGGTTGGTGGACTCCAGTGAAAGGGCAGAGATTTTGTCTTGCTGTTTAAGGCAGTGTTTTTTTAAATTGAGGTAGGTACTACTGACAAGTTCAGTTTTTATTGCCTGTCTCTTATTGCTCTTGAGAAAGTGACAATGAAATGCTGCATTGAGCCATTACTGTCCATTCAGCAAGGTACTTCACAGGTAGGGCAGTCAGGTTTTGATCCATTGATCAAGGAATGGTGGTTTGATGACGTCAAGATGATGTACAACTTTAAAGGAATCTTGCAGGTAATGGTGACATTGTGCACCAGCTACTTCTGCTGTTGGATCTCCCAACTTTGGATTCAAAGTATGTGGGTAAAGGTTGTGGGCTTGGAAGGTGATTCCAGGGTAAGATCAAAGTGTATTATGATGATTGTGTTTACACTGACTGTCTTCACCATTGACTTAATATTTATGGTGGTGATTTGACTGTCAGTGAAACAGGCTGCTTTGCTGTGGATGGTGTTGAGTTTTGTGAGTTGGGGCTGCATTCCCTCTCGGCAAGTAGAAACTTTTCTATCACATCCCTGACTTGTATCTTAGGATATAGAAAGTGAGCCACCAGCCATGGAATATTCAGCCTCTGTTCTGCTCATGAAGATTAATGCTGCTTTACAGTCAAGTTTCTGCTCAGTGGTGGGATGCTCAAGATGGTGGGGAATTTAGTGACAATAACATCTTTGTATATCAAGTGAAGTGTTCAACTCTTTGAGATAGTCACTTTGTTGAGAAATGTTATTTGTTGCTTATTAGCGCAAGTTTGAATGGGATGCTGACTGTTCTGGAATTTAGGTGCTTATTAATAGACCCCTGTGTTGAAGGGAAGTAGTGAGCTCTTGATGTCCATCCAGCATTCATGTTGCCAAAATTCGCTAAGTATATTATTACTGTGTGTTGGATCTTGCTCTGTAAAATGACTGCTTTATTGTTTACATGAATGACTGACTGCTTTGAAATATTGGGAAAATATAATCAAATATTTATAGAAACGTAAATAATTTTTCTCCTGGTTGAATATCACATTTATTCTATGTGGAAGATTTCGTGTACAATTGCCGAAGTATTTTGAGTGGTGGGACCATGCTTTAATTGAGCTACTTCAGCTAAACTGTTACATGTGTGTAATTTCTTACTGGAGCAATTGATGTACCCTACAACCAAAATAACATTTAATTAAAAATGAAATTAGAACAATAAGTAATCTAGTTAGACAAGCAGATTAGTTAACTTGTGAAATGTTATTTTTAAAACTCTACGTTGCTTCGCCTTTTCTGATATACCACAAAGTGCTGCATAAGCACAAAAGCCTTAATTTATTCAGTAAATGGAACTGACCAGATGCAATGCATGAAATGATTTGTTCCATCTATTTTCATTTGTACATTAGGACCTGTTTGACATTGCTGAACACTTGACTGTCAGATCAGTTGAGAAATTTTATTCCCTTTTGATATAAACCTGAAGATTTCATGTTTTAGTTATATTGTAGCTGACTAATTTATCAAAGCTAAAAAACAAAGTTTGTATAAATATGTTGAGATTATGGGAAAGGAAATGTGGGCTATTAAAAATGGATGCAGCCAAATAATAATGAGTAATAAGGAAATTGCAAACTTCTGTAATGTTAACACCCATTTGTTAAGAGCTTCACTGATGTTACCCGAGTTTCTCAAAACCCCAAAGGATAACTTGAAATACTGGTTCTTAGTTGTGTATATATTAGTTTTTTAAATTAGTGTCACAATAGGCTTACATTAACACTGTAATGAAGTTACTGTGAAAATTCCCTAGTTGCCGCACTCCAGCACCTGTTCGGATGCACTGAGAGAGAATTTAGCATGGCCAATGCATCTAACTAGCACACCTTTTGAACTGTGGGAAGAAACTGGAGCACTTGGAGGAAACCCACGCAAACAAGGAGAACACAGACAATGACCCAAACTGGGAATAGAATCCAGGTGCCTGAGACAGCAGTGCTAATATTTGGAATAATGTAAGGAACACTATACAACAAAGTGAGGAATCAGTCCAGTCACTGTATAAACAGTTAAAATAAAAAATATTTATTAAAAGTAAATGAAAAACAAGTAAAAAAAATATACAGTATGACACTTAAGTATATTAATGATTGGGCACCATTTTATTTGTAATTTCCTGTTTTTCCTATGATATATCTATGTTCCCTAAAGTCACTCAAGATGTGCCTTTTCCCTAATATACACTTTAGTAACTGTAAGTAAAATCCAGCACATTGTTATCACATAATACGTCTTTGATGATTGGGCCTGAGAAAATGTCTTTTGCTGGTACAGTAAAGACACAAGATGCATCTTTTTCGAGGAGAATATCTATAATCTGCCAACGCTCTTTGTTAGATGGAACAGGCCTCAGTGGCTGTGATCTTGCTGGACGTAGCCTATCTGAAGATTTTTGTTAGCTAGTTTCCATCTAACAGCCATTTTCCTCTGTGAGAGTGCTGGCCATTATACAGGTCAGCTGCTTTGAATTCTATCCTGTGGATTTGGCTATCTAATTTCCTTGCTTTTAGAAGCTATCAATTTTGTGTAGCCCCACTGATCTCCAGTAAACAATGTTTCTCACATGGCAACTTGCACCTCAATTTTCAAGATTCCTGCTAATCTTGTTGCTGGGCAAATCACATCAGTGTTCCTCTGGATGCCTGCTAGCATGCTACTTGGCTTATTTTTGTTTTCATCTCAAGTTCTTTGTTAATCTTGCAAATTCTTGACACATTTCAGTGAAGAAAGAGGACAAAATACTGACGCTGGTACTGGTATTTAAAAATAATTCACAGGGAGGAACTTTGTGGATTTAAGTTAATTTTTAAAATTTGGTAATGGAGAAAACAATGGGACAAAATGTTCAGGACCATATGATTTCATAATATTTTAAAAAAAAGGGAGCAGGATAAGACCATGTCCCCCATTGACCCTGGTTTTGCCACTTGGAATGATCCTGGTTGACCTTGAGCTCCAAGTCCACTTTTGCACCCCAGCTCCCCATATCTCTTGATTCGCCGAGATAAGAAAAATCTGTTTGCTTCAGCCTTAAAAATATTCAATGATGGAGCATTCACAAATCTTTGAATAGAGAATTCCCAAGTTTGTAACACTGCGAAGAAATTTATTAACGCCTCAGTTTTAAATGATCATTCTCCCTCACCCTAAGACTGTGCCTTCATATTCTAGATGTTCCCAGCCAGAAGAAACAACCTCTGTCTACGCAGTCAAGCACCTTTAGGATCTTTTATGTTTTAATGAGATCACCTTTCATTCTTAACTCCAGAGGATATGGACTCAATTTACTCAGCCTCTCATGATCGGACAATCCAGGGACTAATCTTATGAACAACCTTCACTGTACTACTTCCAACACAAGTAAATCCTTCCTTAAATATGAATGCCAAAACTGCATACAGTATTCCAAGTGTGATCTCACCAAAGCCTGAAATATTGCAGCAAATCTTGTTTATTCTTGTATTCATTTCCATTGCAATAAAAGTCATCATGCGAGTTACTTTTTTAATTACCTTTTTAAAAAAATACTGCTTTTCCAAACTTATGACCAAAGTGAACAACTATTTGCGTCATACTTCATTGGCTACGTTGTTGCCCACTCACTTACAATCTTTGCGTCGTCCTCAAAGTTTGCATTTCCACCTAGCTCCAAATCATCACAAACTTAGATGCATTACTCTGTACCTTTTGCGTAAGTCAAAATTGTAAGCAAATGATGCTCCAGTACTAAATAACATGAACAAGGTAGCACGAGGCAACCAAGTATTAGGAGAGCACGCAAATGAGATTAAATATTTTTAAATCTCCTAAACATTTTGTTTTTCCTCCTTATTGACTCCCTGTGAAATGTACCTTTTATAACTAAATGCGGTGGAGACCAGCTTCCATTCTTGCAACTCTTTATCTATCCACAGTGGATTTCTGAGAGTAATGTGGAAAAGCTCTCTTTGAGAAGACTTCTAATTGGTGATTTGCCTGGTTTATGTTTCAAAAGCATATAGCTAAGATTGGGAAGTCGACCATTTGGAAATTAATAAATACAAAGCTGTGCCTTGGTGTGCTGCTGTTACACAATATTAGAACTGTTGTGTTTGTTAATTTATGTCAATTGTCACAATCTTTAGGAATTTATTTCACAATCAAATGGGGACAGATCAAATCACACTTTTTTTTTACTCATTTGACTGCAATGTATTTTTTTAAAACTGTTATACTTTTCAGTTAATTGAGCACTTAACAATTAATGTACTATCTTCATAAAAGAACTAAAAGGACCAGTTTTCTGGAGACAGGAAGATGTTAGCTTTATTATACATAAATCAATCTAAGTAAAATGCACCAACATTTGTGCCATGGAGATGAACCAGGAAATTACATACGCGTAAGCTTCATGTCAGGTATAGAGAAACTATTGGAGAAAATTCTGAAAGGGAGGATTCTATTCCATTAGGGAAAGCATGAGTTAATTAGGGATAGTCAACATGGCTTTGTCAGAAGAGATCATGTCTAACAAATTTTTAGAATTTTTCAAAAATGTTACCGTATGTGGATTCAGTTGATGGATTTATATGGATTTTAACAAAACTTTTGATAAAGTCCCACATGGGAGACTCCTGCTGTGCTTAAGACAGTAAGGAACTACAAAAAATCGTGAATGTTGTCCAATCCGTCATGTAAACCAACCTCCCATCCATCCATCTGTGTACAATTTCCGCTGTCTCGGCAGAGCAGTCAGTGTAATTAAGGACCCCATATGCCCTGGCCATTCTCTCTTTTACCTTCTGTCAGGAAAAAGACACAAGTCTGAGGTCACATACCAATTGATTCATGAATAGTTTCTTTGACTTTTGAATAGACTTACTTTGCAGTAAGTTGATCTTTCTCTGCATCCCAGCTATGACTGTAACATTACATTCTGTACTCTCTCTCATTTCCTTCTCTGTGAATGGTATGCTTTATCTGCATAGCACATTAGAAGTAATACTTTTCACTGTAAACATGTGACAAAATCAAATCATCGTTTTTATGCTTCCTGCCAAAATGGAGAATTTCATATTTGCCCATATTATACTCCTTTATCAGATCTTTGCCCACTCACTTAACCTATCTGTATGCCTTTGTAGCCTTTTTGAGTCCACTTCACAATTTATTTGCTACCTATCTTTGTGTCATCAAATTTAATGACTGTACCTTCAGTCCCTTCATCCAAGTCATTTATGTAAATTGTAAAAAAAATTAAGAGTCCAGTTTTAATCCTTGCCACTTATCACATCCTGCCAACCAAAAAAATACTCTATGCCAACTATTTTCCTGAGAGCTAATCTATCTATGCCAAAATGTTACTCCTCATATCGTGAGCCTTTATTTTGCACAGTAACCTTCAATGGGACATTGGATCAAATGCCCTTTAAAATTGTACAGTACATTTATCAGTTCCCTTCACAGCACAGAAGGGAAAACATTTTTCAATCTTTAATTCTTTCATGTGATGTAGGCGACCTTGGCTAGGCCAGCATTTGTTGCCCATCCCTAATTGCCCTTAAACAAAGGACTAGGTTGTTGCAGAGGACATTGAAGAGTCAGCCATGTTATTGTGGATCTGGGGTCAAATGCAGGCCAGACCAGATAAGGATGGCACATTTCCTTCCCTAAAGGATATGACTGAATCAGATGGGATTTTCCTAGTACCACACAGATCAGGCAAAAGTAAGTCAGAGAGCAAGGGAAATCCAGATTACATAGAACAAAGAAAAGAAAGGTGTATAAAAGGTTCAAAGAGCTAGGAGATGTTGGGGATCTAGAGAAGTATAAGGCTTATAGAAGAGAGCTTAAAAAGGAAATTAGGAGAGCCAGAAGGGGTCATGAGAAGGCCTTGGCTGGTAGGATTAAGGAGAATCCCAAGGCCTTCTACAAATATGTGAAAAGTAAAAGGATGAGAAGAGAAGGGATAGGACCTATAAAAGGTGAAGGGGGAAAAGTCTGTATGGAACCGGAAGAAATGGCAGAGGTGCTTAATGAGTACTTTGCCTCAGTATTCACGGTGGAAAGTGATCTGGGAGGATACACTACAAGTTTGCGACAGACTGAAAAGATTGAGTATGTAGATATTAAGGAAGCGGATGTGTTAGAACTTTTAAATGCTATCAAGATAGACAAGTCTCCGGGACCAGATGGGATGTACCCCAGGTTATTGTGGGAGGTGAGGGATGTCATTGCAGAGCCCCTGGCGATGATCTTTGCGTCGTCGATGGAGACGGGAGAGGTTCCGGAGGATTGGAGGATTGCGGATGTGGTCCCTATTTTCAAGAAAGGGAACAGGAATAGTCCTGGAAATTACCGGCCGGTGAGTCTGACCTCAGTGGTTGGTAAGCTGATGGAGAGGCTTCTGAGGGACAAGATTTACGAGCATTTGGAGAAGTTTAGGTTGATTAGAAATAGTCAACATGGCTTTGTAAAAGGCAGGTCGTGCCTTACGAGCTTAATTGAGTTCTTCGAAAATGTGACTGAACATATTGACGAAGGAAGAGCAGTGGACGTGGTGTACATGGACTTCAGCAAGGCATTTGACAAGGTCCCCCATGCAAGACTTCTTGAGAAGGTGAGAGGCCATGGGATCCAAGGGGCTTTGGCCTTGTGGATCCAGAACTGGCTTGCCTGCAGAAGGCAGAGGGTGGTTGTGGATGGCTCTTTTTCTTCATGGAGGTCGGTCACCAGTGGAGTGCCCCAGGGATCTGTTCTAGGACCCTTGCTGTTTGTCATTTTCATAAATGACCTGGATGAGGAAGTGGAGGGATGGGTGAGTAAGTTCGCCGATGACACGAAGGTCGGTGGTGTTGTGGATGGTCTGGAGGGATGTCAGAAGTTGCAGCATGACATCGACAGGATGCAAGACTGGGCGGAGAAGTGGCAGATGGACTTCAACGCGGATAAATGTGTTGTGGTCCATTTTGGCAGATCCAACGGGATGAATGAGTACACTATCAAAGGTAGGAGTCTTAGCTGTGTGGAAGAGCAGAGGGATCTTGGGGTCCGGGTCCATAAGACTCTCAAATCGGCCTCCCAGGTGGAGGATGTGGTTAAGAAAGCTTATGATGTACTGGCCTTCATTCATCGATGGATTGAGTTCAGGAGTCAGGAGGTAATGCTGCAGCTTTATAGGACCCTTGTCAGACCACACTTGAAGTACTGTGTGCAGTTCTAGCCGCCTCACTATAGGAAGGACATGGAAGCTATTGAAAGGGTGCAGAGGAGATTTACAAGGATGTTGCCTGGATTGGGAGGCATGCCTTATGAAGACAGGTTGAGGGAGCTGGGACTGTTCTCCCTGGAGAGACGAAGGTTGAGAGGCGACCTGATAGAGGTTTACAAGATGTTGAGAGGAATAGATAGGGTGGACTCTCAGAGACTATTTCCCAGGGCTGAAATGGTCGCAACGAGAGGGCACAGATTTAAGGTGCAGGGAAGCAAGTACAGAGGGGATGCTAGGGGAAAGTTTTTCACTCAGAGGGTGGTGAGTGAATGGAATCGGCTGCCGTCGGTGGTGGTCGAGGCGAACTCGCTGGGGTCTTTTAAAAGACTTCTGGATGAGTATATGGGATTGGGGGTTATAGATAGGTCTATGGCTGGGTAGGTTTTGATGTGTTCGGCACAACTTGTGGGCCAAAGGACCTGTTTGTGCTGTAGTGTTCTATGTTCTAGAACATAGAACGATACAGCACAAACAGGCCCTTCGGCCCACGAGTTGCGCCAATCACATCTACCAATCCACAGACCTGTCTATAACCTCCTATCCTATTCTTTTCCATATACTCATCCAGAAGTCTCTTAAAAGATCCAGTGAGTTTGCCTCAACTCAACAATCTCCAACGGCAGTCGGTTCCATTCACTCACCACCCTCTGAGTGAAAAACCTACCCCTGACATCTCCTTTGTATTTGCTTCCCTGCACCTTAAATCTGTGTCCTCTCGTATTGACCATTTCCGCTCGGGAAATAGTCTCTGAGAGTCCACCCTATCTATTCCTCTCAACATTTTATAAACCTCTATCAGGTTGCCTCTCAACCTACGTCTCTCCAGTGAGAAGAGTCCCAGCTCCCTCAACCTACCTTCATAAGGCCTGCCTCCCAATCCAGGCAGCATCCTTGTAATTCTCCTCTGAACTCTCTCAATAGCCTCTACACCCTTCCTATAATGAGGCGACCAGAACTGCGCACAATACTCCAAGTGGGGTCTGACAAGAGTCTTATAGAGCTACATCATTACCTCCTGACTCCTAAACTCTATTCCTCGATTAATGAAGGCCAGTACACCGTACGCCTTCTTGACCACTTCCTCCACCTGCAAGGCTGATTTAAGATTCCTATGGACTGCATTTATTTCAATGCAAGAGACCTAACAGGCAAGGCAGATGAACTCGGGAACTAGATGGGTACATGGGACTGGGATATTATAGTAATTACTGAAACATGGCTAAGGCAGGGTCAGGACTGACAGCTCAATGTTCCAGAATATAGATGCTATAAGAAAGATAGAACAAAAGGTAAGAGAGGAGGGAGAGTTACACTTTTGATTAGAGAAAATATCACAGCAACACAGAGGGGATATATCCGAGGGTTTGGTCACTGAGTCTATATGGGTAGATCTGAGAAACAAAAAGGGGCAAATCACTTTGATAAGCCCCCAAATAGTCAGCAGAAAATTGAGGAGCAAATATGTAAGGACGTTACAGAAAGCTCCAAGAAAAATATGGTGGTAATAATAGGGGATTTTAACTTTCCCAACATTGACTGGGATAGCGATAATATTAAAGGGTTGGATGGAGAGAAATTTGTTCTGTAATTAGGAGAAATTTCTCAATCAGTAAATGGATGGTGGAGTAGACAGGGGGCAAAACTTGACTACCTCTTTTTAAAAAAAAAAGGAAGAGCAGGTGACAGAAGTGTTAGTGAGGGATCATTTTGGAACCAGTAACCATAATTCCATTAATTTTAAGAAAGCTATGGAGAATGATAAGTCTGGCCCAAAAATTACAATTCTAAATTGGGGCAAGACCAGTTTTGATGGTAAGAGGCAGGAAAGTCCAAAGTTGATTGGGAAAGTCTGTGGGAAGGAAAAGGGGCATCTAATAAGCAGGAGGCTTTCAAAAGTGTGTGTTAATCAGGCTTTAAGGTAAGCACATTCCTCTTAGAGTGAAGGGCAAGGCTGGTAGATGTAGGGAACCCTGAATGACTTGGGATGTTGAGGCCCTGGTGAAGAAGGAGGAGGAGGTGCATAACATGTATAGGCAGCTGGGATCAAGTGAAGCCTTTGAAGAGTATAGGGTGTGTATGAGTAGAGTTGAGAGAAATCAGGAGGGCAAAAAAGGGACATGAGATTATTTTGGCAGATAAGGCAAAGGAGAATCCAAAGAGCGTTTACAAATACATAAAGGACAAAAGAGTAACTAGGGAAAGAGTAGGGTCTCTTAAGGATCAACAAGATCATCTATGTGCAGATCCACAAGACATGTGTGAGATCCTAAATGAATACTTCATTTTGAGAAAAGCATGGATGTTAGTGAACTTGGGGAAATAAATATTGATATCTTGAGGAGTATATGTATTACAGTGAAGAAGGTGCTGGAAGTATTAAAGCGCATCAAGATCGATAAATCCCCAGGACCTGATCAAATGTATCCAGGACATTGCAGGAGCCAGGGAGGAAATTTCAGGTCCCTTAGCAGAGATATTTGAATTATTGATCGTCATAGATGCCTGAAGATTGGAGGGTGGCAAATGTTGTGCCTTCGTCTAAAAAGGGCTGAAGGGAAATGCCTGGGAACTACAGGCCAATGAGCCTCACATCTGTGGTGCTTAAGTTGTTGGAAAGTATTTTGAGAGAAAGGATCTATAAGCATTTAGAAATGTAAGGATTCATGAGAGGTAGTCAGCTTTGTCAGTGGAAAATCATGTCTCTCAAACTTTATTGAGTTTTTTTGAAGGGATGACTAAGAAGATAGATGAAAGCAGTACAATTGATGTTGTCTACATGGACTTTGGCAAGGTCTTTGATAAGGTACTGCATGGCGGGTTGTTGCATAAAATTAAATCCAGGGTGAGGTGGCTGAATGGACACAAAATTGGTTTGATGACAGAAGCAAGAGGATGGTTGTAGAGGCTTGGTTTTCAAACTGGAGGCCAAAGACCAGTGAGTGCCTCAGGGATCTGTGCTGGATCCACTGTTATTTGTCATTTATTTTAATAATTTGAATGAGAATATAGGAAGCATGGTTAGTAAGTTTGCAGATATACCAAGATTGGTAGCATAATGGATAGTGAAAAGGATATCTCAGATTGCAGTGAGATCTTGATCGATTTGGGTCAGTGGGCTGACGAATGGCAGACGGAGTTTAATTTAGATAAATGCATGGTTACACGGTTTGGTTAATTGAACCAAGACAGGACTTCCTCAGTCAATGATCAAGCATTGGGGAGAGTTATGGAACAACAGGATCTAGGGGTACATGTTCATAGCATACATTTTCATTGCTCCTTGAAAGTGGAGTCACAGGTGGACAGTGTTGAAGAAGGCATTCAGCATGCTTGGTTTCATTGGTCAGAACATTGAATACAGGAGTTAAGACGTTTTGTTGAAGTTGTACGAGACATTGTAAGGCCACACTTGGAATACTGTGTACAGTTCTGGTCACCCTATTATACAAAAATATTATTAAATTAGAAAGAGGGCAAAAAAGATTTATTAGTATGCTATTGGGACTTGATTGTTTGAATTATAAGAAGGGGCTGGGTAGACTGGGACTTATTTCTCTGGAGCATAGAAGACTGAGGATTGATCTTATAGAGGTCTATATTAAAAAAAAATGAGGAGCATAGATGAGGCAGATAGTCAATATCTTTTCCAAAGGCAGGGGAGTCTAAAACTAGAAGGCATAGGCTTAAGGTGAGAGGGGAGAGATACAAAAGATCCAAAGGGGCAATTTTTTCCCCACACAGGGTAGTAGGTATCTGGAACAAGGTGCCAGAGGTGGTAGTAGAGGCGGATACAGTGTTGATTTTAAAAAGCATTTAGACAATTACATGGATAAGGTGGATATGGAGAGATATAGTTCTATAGTTATTTAGAGAGAAACGAATTGAGTGGGGATCGTCAGCATGGTTTTGTGAAGGGTAGGTCGTGCCTTACTAACCTTATTGAGTTTTTTGAAAAAGTGACCAAAGAGGTGGATGGGGGTAAGGCAGTTGATGTGGTATATGTGGACTTTAGTAAGGCGTTCGATAAGGCGCCCCATGGAAGGCTTCTGCAGAAAATGCAGATGTATGGGATTGAGGGTGATTTAGCTAATTGGATTAGGAATTGGCTAGCAGATAGAAGACAGAGGGTGGTGGTTGATGGGAGATATTCATCGTGGAGTTCGGTTACAAGTGGTGTACCTCAGGGATCTGTTTTGGGGCCCCTGCTGTTTGTAATTTTTATAAATGATCTGGATGAGGGTATTGAAGGATGGATTAGTAAATTTGCGGATGACACCGAAGTCAGAGGAGTGGTAGATAGTGAAGAGGGGTGTTATAGTTTGCAGAGAGACTTGGACAAGTTGCAGAGCTGGGCCGAGAGGTGGCAAATGGAGTTTAATGTGGAAAAGTGTGAGGTAATTCACTTTGGCAGGAATAACAAATGTGTAGAGTATAGGGCTAATGGTAGGACTCTTAATAGTGTTGATGAACAGAGGGATCTTGGTGTATATGTGCATAGATCCCTGAAAGTTGGCAATCAAGTCGATAAGGTTGTTAAGAAGGCATATGGAGTCTTAGCTTTTATTGGTAGGGGGATTGAATTTCGGAGCCGCAACGTCATGTTGCAACTGTACAAAACTCTAGTGCGGCCGCACTTGGAGTATTGTGTGCAGTTCTGGTCCCCGCATTATAAGAAAGATGTGGAGGCATTGGAGAGGGTACAGAGGAGGTTTACCAGGATGTTGCCTGGTATGGAGGGCAGGTCTTATGAAGAGAGGCTGAGGGATTTGAGGTTGTTTTCGTTAGAAAGAAGGCGGCTAAGAGGAGACCTTATTGAAACATATAAGATGATTAGAGGTTTAGATAGGGTGGACAGTGATGGCCTTTTTCCTCAGATGGAGAAAGCTAGCACAAGGGGACATAACTTTAAATTAAGGGGTGGAAGTTATAGGATGGATGTCAGAGGTAGGTTCTTTACCCAGAGGGTGGTAAGGGTATGGAATGCCCTGCCTGCGTCAGCTGTAGATGCGCCAAGTTTGGTGGCGTTTAAGAGGTTAGTAGATAAGTTTACGGACGAAAAGGGAATGGTTTAGGTTAGAGGGCCATTGCTTTTTCCTAATTGGTCGGCGCAACATCAAAGGCCAAAGGGCCTGTTCTGCGCTGTAATGTTCTATGTTCTATGTTCTATATGTGCCAAATGCCGGCAATTGGGATTAGTTTGGGGATTAAAAGAAAGTGCAGCATGGCCAAGGTGGGCTGAAGGGCCTATTTCCATGCCGTAAACCTCTGACTCTGAGGTGCATTGGCCATGCTAAATTCTCCCTCGGTATACCTGAACAGGCACCGGAGTGTGGGGACTAGGAGATTTTCACATTGTAACCTTGTTGCACTGTTAATGTAAACTTACTTGTGACACTAAAAAGCTAAACTAAAAAGTCAGATTAAAACTAACTTCACTGGTAAAAATTTTTAGTTTATAATTATATGGGAAAATGGACAGAACTGTGAAATTAAATGGTGATTTTTTTTTTAAAAAAAAGGTCCAGAATACCATGTTGTTGGAGGTCAGTGGTCCTGATAATGTATGACATTGTTTATGAGCTTCATTATAAATGTGTGTTGCACAAAGTCTTATTTGTTTATGACCTCTTCCTGATTTACAAAGGTTTCCGTTCGAGCAATTTCTCAAGTTTACAATTCTTATCCTAGAATTCAAATTCCCTCATGACTTGTCTTGCCTATCACTATAATCTCCTACAACCTTCCAAGAACTCTGCATTCTTCCATTTTTGACCCGACTGGTGTGGCCATGCCATCAACTGTCTAGGTCTCAATTTCTAGAATTTGCTCTCTACTTCCCTGTTTCTTTAAGATGCTCCCTGAAAGCTGCTACTTTGACCAAGTTACAGTAAGTGTCTTAAGCAAATGAGCTTAAGTAATCCTATAACTAGTGGATTAGAACAAAGCTATGTTGTCCTGCCAGATTCAGTTGTGAATCGGGGTGGGCAGTACATCCTTGTCCTTAATGCAACCGTCAGAACAAGGAAGTTTGTGACAAATTGCGTGCTTCAATGCATACAAATGATGTCCTCTGTCCTGGCAATGGCACAGTTCCCAAGACAGAATTTAGGGCAAAGTTGGCAAAAAATGTACAAAACAACACCAGATATCATGTATTTTTAGCTTTAGGATGCAATTTGATGACAGCAAAGCAATGAAGTTTGCCGTGATTTCTGATTCCTTTGATTACGCTAAGAAGAACAAACCTAAACACAGGCTGACAAGGCAGGGTCTGTTGGAGAGAAAGGAGGTTTCCAAAAAACAGCAAAAGGAATACAAGAACAGAATGAAGAAAATTTGGGGCACAGCTAAAGCAAGTGTTGGTGCTAGCAAGAAGTAACATGGAGAGACATTAAAGATTCCTTGAAATGCTAAGTTATTATGGATCACCACCTGTAATTATTTGTCTACATCCTCAAATTCTTTAAAAATCAAAAAAATTATGGTGGTGCTAGAGTTCATGGTCAAGTCCTTGCTATTTGAATGAACACTCATCCATTAGAAATACTGAGAAGGCGTCGGTGGTGCGAGGCAGCATATATAAAGCATGAGGCTGAACCAATTTCAGATATCTTTCTCCACGTGCCACATGGATGAATCTGTCTCTGCCGCCTTTCCACCATCAGAGAATCCAACTCTAAGTGAACTTGATTCACTTCAGCTGGTATCAAGAAATGGCTAAGTGCATTGGATGGGAAAAAGTAACGTGCTCCAACAATATTTGTTTGGACTGTTGTGCTGAAAGCTGGCGATAGTTGTCATCCTAGCCAAGCTGTTCTAGTATGGCTACAACATTGGCACCTATTCACCTAGGTGGAAAGTTACATGGGTATGTCATAGCCACAAAAAGCAGGGTAATTACAATTCAACAAATCACTATCCCATCCATCTACTGTTACTCATCAATAAAGTGGTAGAAAGTGCTGTCAACTGTACTGGAAAAATTCTTCATTGCTGAAGTTGAAAAGAAAAATGGTCGTGTCAGTCCCAGGACATTGACTTGAGAGAGTCTCATAGATGTGTTGTAGCCCCAACCACCTTCAGCTTCTCATCAATGACCTTCCCTCCATCAAAAGGTCAATGTTCAGTTTTCTAACAATTCCTCATACTGGAACAGTCAATACCTGCATGTAGCAAGACCTGGATAACATTCAGACCTGAGTTGAAATTGACAGATGACAATTGTCTACATAGGTAAATAAGAATAGGCAATGATCTTATCCCAACAAGAGGTAACCATCTTCCCTTGAAGTTCAATGGAATTACCATCACTGAATCCCTCCCCATTGTTCTAGGGATAACAATTGGTAAACTTAAGTGATTCAGACATAAATACTGTGGCTACAAGAGGGATCAGAATGTTTGGTATTTTGTAGTGAGTGACTCATCACCTGATTTCTCAAACCCTTTCACCATCTAAAAAGTACATGTGAAAGATGTGATGGAATGCTCACAACTTGTTTGGAGGAGAGCTGCTTCAGCAATGTTGCAGAAACTTTGCATGATCCAAAAAAAAGGCCAACTTGAGTGGACTCCCTTTGCAATTAGTGCACTGTATCAGCGGTGTGTACAATTTATAATGTACACTGCAGACAGGGATTCTAACAGCACCCCTCAAACCTGAGGGTAACAGGATCACGGGAACACCACTTCCTTCAAGTGACCCCCCCCAAATCACGCAGCATTCTGACTTGTGAATATGTTGAGGTTTATTCATCATTGTTGTGTCAAAGTCATGAAAATTCTCCCAAACAGTGCTATGGGATTGCTAACACCAAAAGCACG
Organism: Sphyrna mokarran; assembly: GCA_024679065.1. Taxonomy (NCBI): domain Eukaryota; kingdom Metazoa; phylum Chordata; class Chondrichthyes; order Carcharhiniformes; family Carcharhinidae; genus Sphyrna; species Sphyrna mokarran. The sequence goes on along the minus strand of JAGIQG010000001.1, from coordinate 87,291,317 downwards.
TGGTAACCAAGAGGTGGCTCACTTTGGAGGTAATTGGGGATGAGATAAAATCATTGTGATACTAACATTCCTCAAATGGATATATTAAAGTATCCTTATTTTACTTTCCACATTTTATTTGTTAATTTATTTGGGAAGCACCTTGGGGTATGTTGCTACATTAAATCAGCTATATAAATACACGTTGTTATTGTACTCTGATTTAAAAGTAATGCTGTAGGAAATAAAGGTGACTTAGTTCCCAAGACTAAATTAACAAAATTTAATTACATAATCAACTACATGCTGCCACAATAACTAGTGATAGCAGTTTTCATAAAATGTGTAGTGTGTCAGTATGTGTAGTAGCAATATGTATAAGTAAAAGCAGTAGAATTGACTTGAACTGCTTTATTGACCGAATTACACCCTGAGAGCTTAATTAATTCTGGAAATTACACTAAAATTATACCAGCATGAATTTTTGCCCTCCTGCAGTAGCCTTCATATTAACATTCCTAAAATAAGTACAAAAATAGACCCTGTGCTGAATAATTGCTGAAATGATTATTTTCATGTTAAGTTTAAAAAAAAATGAAGTTGCTGAATTTAAAAATTATTACAGATTGTGCAGTAGATGTTTGGGAAACACAAACTTAATCACTTGAAATCATGTTGCTATGAGATATTGTTGTGCAACATTCATTTCATGCTTATCTGTACGAAGTCAAATTCCAAATACATAGGAATGATGGGCAAATTTGCCCAAATAACCCTCAAACTTGGTGCGAAAAATATCAAGGTCATCACCCTTGAATTTTATTGGAGGAACAGTGAGCTCAGGAGGCAGAATCTGAGCTACTCCAATCACGTTCTGTTTGTCCCATGTTGCTGCAACTTCTCTGGTCATAACTTCCCCCTGTTCTTTTTATTCTGGTGTTGTACTTTTACCTTGCCAGGGTGCTGGATTTTTTTAGGCTGCATTGATTGGAGCACTCGTTTTAGAGCAACAGGAGGAACCATATCAGCTCCACGATCCAGCTGTTTTCAGGATCTCAAAGGCAGTTAGGTAGCTGGGAGCTCTGGGCTTGAGACCTATGGCATAATGATGCTTATGCATTGCACACTTGCTGGTGGACTTATAGATGGGGCATGAAGATTAGCTTTGAAAGGGTGGGTCTTTGCTTTGGCCTGAGCCGATGTCAACTGCTTGGGTCTCTGCCTGTCAGAAAGGAGCCACTGCAGGTTCCATGCATTCTGTCCAGTGCTTGTTATGCTGCCATGCAAGCTTGCCTGGTCCAGGCTTTGGCCCCTAGTGGATCTGCTTGTACAGACTGGACCTGCTTTAACTCTGGCTTTCTGCTTTGCGAGTGTACAGAACTATGAACAGCAGCTTGGATTGTCTCCCTCTCATTCCAGTGGATGGAGGGAGATGCTAGAACATTATTGTGTTCTGTGATATTAAATTATGTTCAGTAAATTCATATTTTGAATTAATATTTCTAACAAGTTGCAGAAATTAGAATTGCGTTGCAACAATTTCATTCATCCTGACAGTGAGGAAACACTCATCTGAGTTCCCTGAAGCTCAATTAGCTTACAGTAGCTTAATTAGATTATAACATTAAATCTCATTGCTTATTAAACCCTTTCTGTAGATATACACCAATGCTGTTTCTCTCTAGCCCTACAATTTCTGTTCTGTGTGTCAAATATTTAAATGAGAGAAATCTGATCTTAATTTATTATTGTAAATTGGGGATTGTATTTATAATCCAAATTTGGAGCAAAATACAGAAGAAGAATCATATCCTAACTCTTATTGTGAAAATGGGGGAAAAAAAATCCCCAAAAACCAAAAAGGAGTCCTTGAAAATTGAAAAGTAGGCCTCAAACATGAATGGGATGGATGGCATATTTCAACCAATATATCAGGTATAGTTACAGCAATATGTAATGTGTGAAACTGTAGTGTTAAATGTAATAACATAATAAAGAAATTCAAATCATGTTTATTGTTCAGTCATTTGGGCTCAGAAGCAAGAATGAAGTTTAGTCTTAAAATTGTCTTCAGTTCAAAGCTGAATCTGCTGTTATTACATAGTTATTTTCCAGAAATGACAATTAGTTATTTGGTGGAAGTTATGTAGCAGGTTCAGTTGTTGTCCTTTGCTTTTTAGATTTTTATTAACTTACTAATTTGAATAAATTGTATGAAGTTCATAGAATTGTGATGATGGTGGGGCAATAGTATTTCACATTTCAAAAAATAAGTTTAAATTTGACATTGCAGTGTAAAATATCATACAATTTCCAGTATTTATTTAATTATAGTGCATGTTTCAAACACAAAATGAAAATGGTATTGTTAAATGACTTTCTAATGTATCTGCTTTGTATTTATGCAGGAGGGCGGTATCAACTAGAAATTAAAATTCCAGAAACATATCCATTTAATCCTCCAAAGGTGAGAGACATGTCTGTATACATGTGTTTCTGGATAAAATAGCAGGGAATGACTGCTAAATTTGCTAGCAGTATTAAAACCAGGAATGAGTTATTTGCAGCTTGATCTTGTTGGCAGTTAACCATAAATTTAAATATTGTCCTTTGAACTATTGTAACTATCAGTTGAACACTGTCAATGTTTGAACTATTGTTGCATCTTCAGATAAATTTCAAACTTACTTTAAATTTTGAGAGAAGTCTTCAAAAATGTTTTTTTCCCTTTTTCTCTCTTTATTAAAAATAGTTATTAATAAGCTTATGAATCTTATTTGCTGTATATTTTTTTCCCGGTGTCAGTCTTGGTTCAGTGTTAGAATTCCTATCTCTTAAAAGATTGTGGATTGAAGTCTTCTGCTGAAATGTGAGCACTTTGGGAACATAGCATTTTTTTGGGAGTGCAATCTTTAAGATGTAATGGTAAACAGGACAGTAACACTTGAGGGCTCTCGGTGGGATGTAAAAGATCTATGCCAGTATTTGAAGAAGAGCCATGAGGTTCTTCAGTGTCTTTGGCCAAAATTAATCCCTCAGTTTGTTCAAAGGGGTAGATAGTGATGTGGTGGTACTGTCATTGGACTAATAATCCAAAGGTCCTGTTTAATGCTCATGGGTGTGGGTTCAAATCCCACCATGGCAGCTGGTGGAATTTAAATTGAATTGATAAATCTGGCAATATCAGTTTATTGTATTGATACAATAAATGGTGTATCAGTAATGGTGACCATGATGACTATCTTCAGTTGCTATAAAAACCCATCTGGTTCACTAATGCCCTTTAGGGAAGAAAATCTGTCATTTTTAGCTGGTCTTTCTGACTCCAGACTCTCAGCAATTTGGTTAACTCTTGACAGCTCTCCGAAATGGCCAAGGAAATCGAGGGCAACTAGAAATGGGCAAGGATCGCTGGCTTTGTTAGCGGTGCTCAAGTTCTATGGAAGTATAATGGAAAACAAATTATTTGATTTTTAAAAAATTTCATTGGTATTTGTGAGTAATTGCAGTGCACAAATTGTTGTTGCTTATACTTTGGTTGCAAAGTGCTTTTCGATATCATGAGTTCAGGAAAGGCATGGCTCTATGTAAATGCTAGTCATTCTATTTTTTCATATCTGAATGCATTTCACCATTTTCATTGGTTGAGTCACACAATTTTGTTTCATCAAGTTCTTTAAACATACTTGTCACTGGCCATTAACTCAACAGTAAGGTGTTTTACAACATGTTAGTGTCAATATGTAAACCATATTGGGAGGAATTTGGCATTTCAATTACCAGAGTTTTGTAATGTAAAGCTGTACAAATATATTAAAGAAATGTAGTCATGATCTTAAGGTCCCACATCCCAAAAATGTGCTCTTAGGCTGATTGGGTAACAAATTGTCTCTATATGTCATTAAGACGTTAGGATGGCGGCGTGGGCTCGTTGGGCCAAAGGGCCTGTTTCCCGTGCTGTGTTGTTCTTTGTTCTTTGTTGGAAGTTCAGCCTGTTTTTGTTGCAGGGAGATGCATTTGTATGTTGAAAATAGATATCTTAAATATTTTATGCAACTGTTGGGCCATGTATTCTGTGTGTCTTAGATTTTCCAAGGCTTTGTGTACTGTTTTTGGTTACTACACAGGAATAATCCATGATACCTGAGTGCAATAGAGTCAATTTTGAATTTGAGAAGTAATTTTCTAGCTGATTGACCTTGTGTCCTGTCTCGGAGTATAAATCAAGATAGATATAACTGAGATAGGTTTAAGATTCCTTGTTTTCTCTAACTTCTTACTTCCTTTTGCCCTTTGTTCTCATAGAAGTTGTGATCTTCAAGCTAGTCATTTTTGATTAGAAAATATTGCTGCATATTTTGAGGATTGTCTGTTATCCTGTCAATTGTTTTGTTTGGGTTTGTATAATGCGAATACAGTATATCTTCCCATTAGTGAGGTGCATATCAGGAATTTGTCATGGCAAGAGTGCAGTCTATCTTGAGCTGATTAGGGTATTTCTTAGTGGTTCCATATATGGACAGTTGTTATCATGTTATTGAGTTGGTGAAATCTTTTCAGTTTAATAAGAGATTTAGCAGCCTTAAAATGTCTAGTTTGACATGAGCAAATTTAAGGAATTTGAATAGGATTATGTAAACTGTTGAGTTGACTAATCAAGAAATTTATACTCATGCATTAATTTGTAACAAGTAGAAGTAAATTCTGCATCAGTGATAAGGTAAGCTTTTTGAGTTGTGATTTTAAACAAAAATATGCTTGTTATACAAGCACAGTGTGAAATTTAACGATCATGATAGGGAACTCTGTTTCGATATTCCTAAGGTAAGCGGGTGCAAGGCCTGGAAAATAGGGGATGTCATGTTGGGACAGCAACTCCAAGTATTGTCACCACTGTGGAGCTGAGGTTCAGACCAATAATAAGATTGGCTTCCTACCTGCTCCAAGCAGCCATGCAGCTCATTCGGATTTTTGTTTTTACTTCAAATTTTCAGCATCTGCAGTATTTTGCCTTTATGATATAAAGTGGCAGGATGGTCGAACTTGCAGCATCATTTGAACGTTTCCCACTGTTGCAGTACCTGCTTTCTGTGTGCAGGAACTGCCAGCGCTTTTGAAGGCTGTCTCCATGTGTAGGCCTCAAAAGCGTTGGAGCTCAAGCAGCATGCCCCACTGATGGGGCAGTGTGGATGAAAGGGCACTTTTTTTTTTTTTGGCCCTGTTGTTCCCTTCACCAAAATTGCCCTCCTAACTTCAGGAGGCTTCATTTTCGGTATTCTGTGACGGTGCCTCAATGTTAATGCGCCTTCCGACCTGCAACCTTGCCTCAGCCTTAAGTTCATTATCCCCAAAGTGCCAATTGCAGTCTACATCTTTTTTGGTAATCTGAAAGTCTAAAAACAGTCCATCACAGATTCTCTTGCCATTTTAACTTGAATATCATAAACAAGTTTAAAAATATTCTACTATATTTAACAATATGTAATAACCCCTGGTTGACGAGTTTTCATCCACTCAGAATAAATAATTATCATTCAAGAACTTTGCAAACTTCATAATTAGAATACTTGGTGTACATAGAATGTTTAATAAGAATTACAGTAAACCGTTATCTGGCACTCAACTGGAATTTGATGGCTCAATTATTATTAAATCCAATCACTTTGTGTTCAGACAATGTGTTCTTTAAAAACAATTAATAATGGATTATAAATCTGCAATGTTATGTTAATTGGTCAATCTTGGCTGTTACGCTTGAACAAAGACGTACCCACACGTTGTCTTGTGCCTCAAGTAATGTGACTCCCCATTAACCAGTGTTTTTAAGTAACTGGCACTACCCATTCCCTGAGCACACCGGATAACAAAGATTTTGTTGTACTTGATGCCCTGTTATGATTTTGATAATTGCAAATTCTATAGATAATCACCTCCTTTGTTCACTACAGAAATAGGATGTTAATTATCCTGCTAGGTTCATAATTCTTCAGTTTTACTTAGGAAATTATTTTGTATTATTTGTGATGATCTGGGGATTTTTTTGTTTTTCTATTAAACCTTTAATGGAAAATGATTCTATCTTTCAGGTTCGGTTTATTACAAAGATTTGGCATCCAAACATTAGTTCAGTAACAGGAGCGATTTGTTTGGACATTTTGAAAGATCAGTGGTAAGTTCCTCTATTTGTTTTTGTGTCGCATGCAACATTCAAACCTTTCCAATTTATTAGTTAGTTTGTATGGTGATTGTGAATTTTGATCCCCTGTTTTGAGTTGCACCATTTTAAGTCATTCCACCTCAACATTATGCATTTAGTGGAACAGTGTCTAGCATTTGGGTTTTGTTGTTTTGTTTTGGTCTGATGAGGGAGCATGCGATCCAGTTGGCGATCCAATTTTGGAACAGCCTTTTCCATTGCTGGCCATCTTTTCAGTTTGTGGCTTACCTCTGGAACCCTGCAACTTAAAGCTACTGTCACTTCAAAGCTTTGAGTGAGAATTCAGAAGAAGGAAGTGATGAATTGGTAAGATGGAGTAGTGGATGGGACATTTGGCAAGGAGGAGGGCTGGAATGAGAGAGATTCAGCACTGACCTGAATGATGGATGAAAGAGGATTGGGGAGAAGCAGAATGTGTGGCAAGTGGGAGATATGGTGGCCATGTGGGAGATATGGTGGCCATGAGGTTCAGGACATGGGAAAGGCTGCAAACCAGTGGGTCAGCAAGTTCAAAGGTCAGTAGAAAAAGTTAGCATTTTTCTTTTATATTTTTAGATTATTTATAATGTAAGAATTTGGGAATATAAAGCTTTTCCATTACAAGATATAATGTTTTACATTTATAGCTTTTACATTGTAATAGGAAAATCTGATTCACTTAATGCCGTTTGATTTAAAATTGCACTTTTCAGCAACACAATACTAATAAAGAACAAAGAACAAAAACAGCAAGGACATTTTAGTTTTCAAGTCTTTAATGAATTACATTTTTTCTAAATTGAATCAGTCTTTTTATGATTTGACTACAAATGAACCGCTTGTAGGATCCAGTTACATCATTAAGGATGGCACACAGTGGTTAACACTGCTGCCTCGCAGTGCCAGAGACCTGGGTTTGATTTCTGGCTTAGGTCATTGTCTATATGGAATTTGCACATTCTCCTCATATCTGCATGGGTTTCCTCCATGTTCTCCGACTTACTCCCACAAGCTGAAAGACACGTTGGTTAGATAGATTGCCATTGCTAAATTCTCTCTGTGTTCCCAAACAGGCGCCGGAGTATGGCGATCAAAGGATTTTCACAGTAACTTCGTTGCAGTGTTAATGTAAGCCGACTTGCGACGTATAAACTTTTTACTTTAAAATAATCTGATGCTGAGCATTGCAATGCATTCATACATAAAAAAATAAACTCTGACTTCCAGTGTAATCTTTGAGGATTTCCTTTCCTGGCTTCTACTGTGCTGCATAATTCTGCTGGGTCCTACCTCCACTCTATCTGCTATAACCCTTTAAAGTTATTGTTAAATCTTCTTTTATTACCTTTTCAAGTGGCACATTTCAGATCATGACTGGCTGTTTTATTTTTTAAAAAGTTCTCTCTCTTTGCCTCCTGGATTTTTTTTCCATTTATGTTTGATCTGTATCCTCCTCCTGCCAATGGAAGCATTTTCTCCCTGTCTACAAGCAAAACATTTCATAATATTGAACAAGTCTGTCAAATCTCTCCAAGTTTCTCTGCTCTAAGGGCTTCTCTAGGTTCACATCCTTATTCATGGTACCATTCTAGTATATCTCCGTTGCATCTTTTTCATGGCTGATAACCAAATGGCTTTTCATTGCTGTTTTTGTCTCTTTTAAAAAAGTCCCAATATAAAGGGCAGTAGTTGATTCGATGTTGTTGTAATAACTTTCTGTTGTAGTGTTGTGCCGTGGTCATTGCTATACTTCTATAGAACAAAGTACACAACATTTGTGTAGAATATTCTGTGAATCAGCTTTGCTGTCCCTGGATTTTCTGTTCTATTGTGATGTTTGTGCTGATGCGTAAGTTACTAGAAGTAGTTGGATTAGTTATTCTGACTGGTTAGAATTTGCTCTATGCTGCATTTGTTTCCTAGCTACCAACCTAAAACCAATAGGTGCTGTATGCTGTATCCAATTCACATGCCCTGGGTGGAACTCTGATGCCCAGCAGAGAAGTGCAATTCTGCTCTTATGAATTGCATGGGTATGTCAAGTTGCTCTGTCTGGTAATCACAAATTTGTAATGGTTCCTAGAAACTTGTATCCACACTTTCTAAACTTTTCAATTATCCAGGAGATTCATAAAGCACCTGAATAGTTTAACAAAAAAATTGGCACTACACAAGTTGCATTCCAATCAGTATCAAATATGAGACTACCCTTTCACAATACTCTTTCCACACCTTAAGTTGGGCTGCATCATAACTCCTCGTTTGTATGACAACTTAGCATGAGTGTGAACCATTTTGCATTAACGTGAAGCATACTTCTGGCTGAACATGATAGTTGAATTCCATACTCTCTCTCAATTATGCTGACAACTCCTAATGTTATAGTATAACCTGAAGCTTCGAAACTTTTGACTCGTTAAGCAAATGGTTAAATTGTGCAAAAACTTAAGTGTTTCAAATTGGAAAACATTGTTACAAGTTAGGTCAAATACTTCAAGGTGTTCTCTGAAGCTTACCTGATGTGTAATATTTTACATTGAATTTGGCTAGGATGAGCATGAGAGGTTTCATTTCAGGTATGATTCAACTGACCTAAGAGGAGCTTTCATCAAAAACAAAGTTTAATTAAAAATATTGTTGATATGTATAGTATAATTAGCAAGAACTTAAAACAATTACAAACTAGAAACACAACTACCACGACAATATATAATTCTTAAGGAAATATCTCTAATGTGTTCCAACCAACGTCAACATCCAATACACACAATTCTCCAGATAAACACAATACAGCATAGGTTAATGCCCATTTGTTACAAGAATCCCACCTGTTAGTTTGAATGCTGAAAATCCCTTGAAGATACCTTAGCAGAGGTTGTAGTGGAATCTGTTTCCCAAAACAGTTTCTTTAAGGCAGCACTAAACAGGGAGAGAGAATCTGCTTCTTAGCTTGTTGCTCAAACTGTTTTCCAAAACAAGACTGAAAGCCCAAAGGAAAAAAACCCTATCATATGACTGCCACAGTTTAACTCCACTCCTCAATGACATCACTGAATTTTCAAGCTGCATGTTTTTATTTAAAAAAAACTTAAAGGTACACTCACATGACACTTGAAATGTACTTTACACAAATTATGTAATTTTAGGCTTTTGCAATAAATTAATAGTCTATTTTTAATATTTTTTCATTTTTCTACAGTTCGAAATGTAGCATGTGAAGTGCATATCTAAGTAATTCAAATGGTGAAAATAGCAATTGTGTAGAAATCATGGAGAGGAATACCAGTTAATTCCTACAGGTGCTGATCAACATGAGCTTTTTTTTCTCCTGTGTTCTCCTCTAGTAAATAATTTACTCAAATTCTCTTTTCCTGAGAATCCAGATGGAATTTTATCTGAATTCTTCGAGTGAGAATCAGGCCAAATGCAGTAAGTCAAAAGGGGAAGTAAAGAAAATAAAAATGGTAAAAGGTAAAATATAACAGAATGGTAGTACTCCAGTTGTGGCCTAACCAGCATTGTATACTGTTCCAGCATTTTTGTCACAGCTTGGCCCAAGGGATGACTAGTTCTTGAGTGCAAGTTTCAAGCACTACAGTTTGGATGTAATCAGGGAACATAGCTTTTCCTGTGTTTGTGGTTGATGTTGTGGAGCTTGCAGACTGAGATGGATTACCCACTTGGCATTTCTGGCTGAATGTGAGGTGGCAAGTACTTCAGACTTTTTGTTTGCCTGCTGGTTTTTTCCATCATTGTTCACAGAGCTGCCTCCCCCATTAATTGTTTACTTGTTCACTACTATTAACAATTGGTTGTGGTAAGACTGCAGAGCTTTATCTGATGTTTTGGTTATTTGCTATTTGGCATGCATGTAGCATATGGTGCCTTCACAAGTTGGTGTCTCATTTTTAAGTCTGTTTGGGACTGCTCCTAGCATGCTCTCCTACAGTTCTTTCAGCCAAACTTACTTCCCTGTTCTGATGGAGTAATGGTGAATTGAGGAATATGCTAGGTCATGAGGTTGCATATTGTGGTGGAGTAAGATTGTGTGGCTGCTGATGGTTGTATTGTCTCTATCATGAATACTCAGTATTGAACTGCGAGATCTGTTTTAAGTATATTCTGTTTAGCAGTATGGTAGTGACATACTATATGATGAAGGACGTCTTTGGTGCAAAGACAGGACTTGTCATCACTTCTACCAAAATTGTTATGGATAAGTACTTTTGCGCCAAGTAGAATGAGGATATAGCCAACTAAGTTTCTTCCCCTCTTGTGTTGGTTCTGTCACCGCCTACGACAGGCTCGGAAGGCAGATATCCCTTTTAAGCCTCAACATGCTCAATCATAACTTATGCTACTAATCTGCTCTTGGTTATGGACTTAAGTCTCCCATCCAGAGTATGCTGCATGTCTGTGTTCCTCTTTGTATTTTTTCAGGGAGATGTTCAACATGGGACAGTAATGATACATCAGCTGAGGGAAAGTGTAGACAGTAATCAGAAGAAAATTTCCATGCGCATGCTCAACATAATGGTAAAAGACTTTTACAGATCTATAGGTGCTTATGGCATAGAAGGAGGCTATTTGGCCCATCGTGTCTATGCCAGTCAACAACGACCTGACTATTCTAATCCTGTTTTCCAGCTGTTAGCCCAGAGCCCTGGAGGTTATTGCAGTGCGAGTAAATATTCGCCACCTTAAATGTTACAAGAGTTTCTGACTCAAACCACTCTTTCAGCTAGTGAGTTCTAGACTGACAGCAGCCTGTGGCTGAAAAAGTTTCTCCTCAATTTCCTCCTTAGCCTTCTACCTCTTAGGATACATGTATGTTCCCTTGGCTATTGTTGCTACACATTTGAAATTTGATGACATATTTGATGCTCTGCCCTATGTAGGGGGGCTATTGTATGCATGCTTGCCTCTTTGTTTTATTTATTCTACCAGAATAACCTAATTTGATGATCTCTTCGGGATACCATCACTTCCTCGATACTATAATAGATTCCTTGATCAATATTGTAATTTCCCTGCCCATCTCTTCCTCTTCCATCCCCCTCTCTATCTCGTCTGAATACCCTATAACCAGTAATGTTGGGCTGGAAAACATGCCCATTTTTCGACTGCCTTGATCATAGCTCTGATATCACACACTCATGATCCTATATGTGCCATCAGCTCATTTGTTTTGTTCCTCAGGTTCTTTGCATTCTCTGAACTACTTGTCAGGATTCCACCCCCTTGCCAATTTAGTTTAAATCCACTCCAACAGCACTAACAAATCTCCTTACGAGGATGTTGACCCTGTTTTTGTTCAGGGATAATCCTCAAACTTGTACAAGCCCCACCTTCCCTAGAAATGATCATATCATTCCAAGAATCTAAAGCTCTTCCTCCTGTACTATCTTTCAGCCAAGTGTTCATCTGCTTTATTATAGTCAATTTTACAGCACAGAAAGAGACAGTTTGGCCCATCATACCTCTGCTGGCCATCAAAAACTATCTATTCTAATCCCGTTTTCCAGCATGCCTTGCATGCTATGACATTTCAAGTACTCTATATGCTTGTAAAATATTGAGGGTTCCTTCCTCTATTACCCTACCTTCCAGTAGTGAGATTCATATTACTAGCACCCTCTAGGTGAAATGGGTTTTCCTCAAAACCTTAAATATATGCCTCCTGATTATTGACCCCTCTACTAAAGAGGAAGCTTTCATCCTATCTCTATCCTGCATAATATTGTACATCTTGTTGAAGTCCACCTCCCTTTGCCTTCTCTGCTCCAAAGAAAACAAATCTTGCCTCTCTTCATAGCTGAAATGCTCCAGCCCAGGTGGTATCCTGGTGAATCTCCTCCGCACCCTTTTTAGTGCAATCACATTCTTTCTATAATGTGACAACCAGAACTGCACACAGTACTCTAGCTGTGGCCTGATGAGCATTTTATACAGTTCCATCATAACCTTCCTGCTCTTGTATCCCAATACTAGGCTAATAGAGACAAATATCACTCATGACTTTCTCAGTCACCTTATCTATCTGCCTTGCTGCCTTCAAGGATCTGTGGTCATGTACCCCAAAATCCCTCTCGTCCTTTGTACTACCTGGCGACCTATCATTTTGTATTCCCTTGCCTTGTTAATCCTCCCAAAGGGGAGGCAGTTGTATTGTCAGCCAGAAGTGCAGAGTGGATGATTCATCTCAACCTCCTTTGGAGATTCCAAATATCACAGATGCAAGTCTTAAGCCAATTCTATTCACTTCATGTGAAATCAAGTAACGACTGAAGGTATTGGATATTGCAAAGGCTGTTGACAATATTCTAACAATAGTACTGAAGAACCTGCTATGCCATTAGCCAAGCTGTTCCAGTATAGCTGCAACATTAGCACTTATCTATCTAAAGTTTTAAAATTTATTTATTAGTCACAAGTAACCTTACATTCACACTGCAGTGAAGTTACTGACAAAATCCCCAGTCGCCACAAATGTGGACAAAAGAGTTGAATGCCAGAAGTGAGGTGAAAGTGACTGTCCTTCACATCAAGGCAGCATTTGACTTGAGGTTGGCATCAAGGAGCCCTAGCAAAACTAGAGTCAGTGGGAATCCAGGAAAATACCCTTTTCTGTTGGGATCATAACTCTGCACAAAAAAAATTGTTGTGGAGATTTGAGATTGATCATCTCAGCTCCAGGACATTACTGCGGAGTTTCTTGGTAGTGTCCTAAGCCCAACTATCTTCAACAATGACCGTCCTTTCATCATAAGATTAAAAGTGGGGATATTTGCTGATAACTGCACTACGTCAGAATCATTCATGACTCTTCAAATACTGAAGCAGTATATATCCAAATGCAGCAAGACATGGACAATATTCAGGCTTTGATTATTAAGTGGTAAGTAACATTTGCACCACACAAATGTCAAGCAGTGACCATTTCCAACAAGAGAAGATCTAACCATCGCTCTATGACATGCAATAGAATTACTGTTGTTGCATCCCCATATCAGCATCTTGGGGGGCTACCATTGACCAGAAACTGAATTGTTCTAGCCATATAAATACTGTTGCTAGAGGCTAGGAATCCTGCAATGAGTAACTGTTACTGGATCAAAATCCTGGAACACTCTCCCTAACAGTCTAACTGTAGTGGTTCAAAAATGCAGCTCACCACCATCTTCTGAAGGACTACTAGGGATGAGCAATAAATACTGGTCTAGTCAGTGATGTCCACATCCCATAAATTTTGTTTTAGAAGCATCACCTCTCACTTTTTGGGTTAAATTCCAATTTCCACTATTCTGTCCATTTGACCAGCTCATCTATATCATCCTGTAATCAAAGGCTTTTCTCCTTGCTGTTTACCATGCCACCAATTTTGGTGTCACCTGTGAACTTGGTATTCATATATCTCATATTTGCATCTAGATCATTAATGAACATAAGAACATAAGAAGTAGGAGCAGGAGTAGGCCATCTAGCCCTTCAAGCCTGTCCTGCCATTCAACAAGATCATGGCTGATCTGAAGTGGTTCCACTTTTTTGGTTTCTCCCCATAATCCTTAATTCCCTTGTCTATCAGAAACCTATCTACCTGTGACTTAAATATATTCAGCGAGGTAGCCTCCACCACTTCAATGGGCAGAGAATTCCAGAGACTCACCACCCTTTGAGTGAAGAAGTTCTCTTCAACTCTAATCTAAACTACTACCCCCCCCCCCTATTTTGAGGCATGCCCTCTAGTTCTGCTATCCTTTCTAAGCGGGAAGAATCTCTCTACTCTATCCTAACTATCCCCTTCATTATCTTGTATGTCTTTATAAGATCCCTCCTCAACTTTCTAAACTGAGTACAGACCCAGTCTATTTCAATCTCTCCTCATAGGCTAACCCCCTCATCTCCAGTATCAGCCTAGTGAACCTTCTCTGTACTCCTCCAAGGCCGATGTATCCTTCCGCAAATGCGGTGATTAAAACTACACGCAGTACTCCAGTTAATGTAGGCTATAAACATCAAAGATTCAGCACTAATTCCTTTGATGCACCACTGGACACTGGCTTGCAGTCATAAAACGACCTTCGACCATTACCTCCTGCCACTAAGCTAATTCTGGGTCCAAATTCCCCTGGATCACATGAGCTCTTACCACCTTTATCAGTTTCTTGTTGTGAAAAGCATTAGGGTGGCACAGTATTAGTACTGTTGCCTCAGTGCCAAGGACCTGGATTTAATTCCTGGCTTGGGTCAACTGTCTGTATGGAGTCTGCATGTTCTCCCTGTGTCTGCATGGGTTTCCTTCGGGTGCTCCGGCTTACTCCCAATGTCCGAAAGATGCTGGTTAGGTGGATTGGCCTTGCTAAATTCTCCCTTGGTGTACCCGAACAGGCATCAGAGTGTGGCAACTAGGGGATTTTCACAATAATTTCATTGGAGTGTTAATGTAAGCCTACTTGTGACATGAATAAATAAACTTTAAAGCTTTACTGAAGTCCGTGTAGACTACATCAACTGTTCTGCCCTCATTAAACACTGGTGCCTCCTTGAAAAATTCAGTTAAATTGATTATTCATGATCTCTTCCTGTAAAGCCGTGCTGAGTGTTCTCGATTAATCCAAGTGGAGATTAATTCTTCCCTCAGAATTTTTACCAATAATTTTGCTACCTCTGTTAGATTCACTGACCTGTAATTACTCGGTTTTCCCCACTTTTCTTCTCGAATACTGGTATCACATTAGCCGTATCCCAGTCCTCTGGCATCTTTGTGGCCAGAGTTGACTTGAAAATTAGAACCAGAGCCCTTGCAATCTCCTCCTTTGTCTCACACATCAACCAAGGAGGCATCTGATCTGGCCTGGGGATTTTTAAACTTGTAAACCTGCTAGAACCACTAACATAGTCACCTTCTTGAAGCTGTTTAATTATACCATAGTCCTCTTCCTGCTTTCTATACCTACGTCGTCCTTCTCCATAGTGAACTCCAATGCAAAATACTGATTCAATATGTCATCTACATCTTTTGGCTCTACACAGAGGTTGCCACTTTGGTCTCTAATAGGCCCTATTCTTTTCCTGCCTTTTCGTTAATGTACTTACAAAACACTTTGGAATTCTCCTTCATTTTGCCTTCTCATGCTTTCCAAATTTCTTTTTCTTGTGTCCTCCTGCACTTCACTATACTTAGAACATAGAACACTACAGCACAAACAGGCCCTTCGGCCCACAAGTTGTGCCGAACACATCAAAAACCTACCCAGCCATAGACCTATCTACAACCCCCAATCCCATTGGATCCCATATACTCATCCAGAAGTCTTTTAAAAGACCCCAGCAAGTTCACCTCGACCACCACCGACGGCAGCCGATTCCATTCACTCACCACCCTCTGAGTGAAAAACTTTCCCCTAGTATCCCCTCTGTACTTGCTTCCCTGCACCTTAAATCTGTGCCCTCTCGTCACGACCATTTCAGCCCTGGGAAATAGTCTCAGAGTCCACCCTATCTATTCCTCTCAACATCTTGTAAACCTCTATCAGGTCGCCTCTCAACCTTCGTCTCTCCAGGAGAACAGTCCCAGCTCCCTCAACCTGTCTTCATAAGGCATGCCTCCCAATCCAGGCAACATCCTTGTAAATCTCCTCTGCACCCTTTCAATAGCTTCCACGTCCTTCCTATAGTGAGGTGACCAGAACTGCACACAGTACTTCAAGTGTGGTCTGACAAGGGTCCTATAAAGCTGCAGCATTACCTCCTGACTCCTGAACTCAATCCATCGATGAATGAAGGCCAGTACACCGTAAGCTTTCTTAACCACATCCTCCACCTGGGAGGCCGATTTGAGAGTCTTATGGACCCGGACCCCAAGATCCCTCTGCTCTTCCACACAGCTAAGACTCCTACCTTTGATAGTGGACTCATTCATCCCGTTGGATCTGCCAAAATGGACCACAACACATTTATCCGCGTTGAAGTCCATCTGCCACTTCTCCGCCCAGTCTTGCATCCTGTCAATGTCATGCTGCAACTTCTGACATCCCTCCAGACCATCCACCACACCACCGACCTTCGTGTCATCGGCGAACTTACTCACCCATCCCTCCACTTCCTCATCCAGGTCATTTATGAAAATGACAAACAGCAAGGGTCCTAGAACAGATCCCTGGGGCACTCCACTGGTGGCTGACCTCCATGCAGAAAAAGAGCCATCCACAACCACCCTCTGCCTTCTGCAGGCAAGCCAGTTCTGGATCCACAAGGCCAAAGCCCCTTGGATCCCATGGCCTCTCCCCTTCTCAAGAAGTCTTGCATGTGGGACCTTGTCAAATGCCTTGCTGAAGTCCATGTACACCACGTCCACTGCTCTTCCTTCGTCAATGTGTTCAGTCACATGTTCGAAGAACTCAATTAAGCTCGTAAGGCACGACCTGCCTTTTACAAAGCCATGTTGACTATTTCTAATCAACCTAAACTTCTCCAAATGCTCGTAAATCTTGTCCCTCAGAAGCCTCTCCATCAGCTTACCAACCACTGAGGTCAGACTCACCGGTCGGTAATTTCCAGGACTATCCCTGTTCCCTTTCTTGAAAATAGGGACCACATCCGCAATCCTCCAATCCTCCGGAACCTCTCCCGTCTCCATCAACGACGCAAAGATCATCGCCAGGGGCTCTGCAATGACATCCCTCACCTCCCACAATAACCTGGGTTACATCCCATCTGGTCCCGGAGACTTGTCTATCTTGATAGCATTTAAAAGTTCTAACACATCCGTTTCCTTAATATCTACATACTCAATCTTTTCAGTCTGCCGCAAACTTGTAGTGCATCCTCCCAGATCATTTCCCTTTGGCGTCCACTGTTTTGAGCTCCATGAATCTGCCTTACTATTTTTTTTTCCTCTTACTTATCCAATGCTGTATAATCCCTTGATACCTAGGGTTCTTTGGACTCGTTGGTCCCAACTTTATTTTTACTGGAACATGTTGACATTGTACTTGTTGTATTCTCTCTCTTTCGCTTTTAAATGATCTCACTAATCTCATGTGGATATTCCTACATGATGCTCCTAGTCCACTTTGGCCAGATCCTGTCTCATTCTATTAAAATCAACCTTCCACCAATTCAGAAACCTTATGTCCAATCCATTTTGTCTTTTTCCAGAACTAACAAGGATTGGATGTGAGCCTAATGAAAAGTTGCACAGCATGAAGAAAAGGGGCATGTCCTTTCTCTGCCTGATCCCAAATATCTCGAGTTATGGTCACTGTCACCAAAATGCTTCCTCGCTGACACCTCTACCACTTACTTGGTTCTGTTCTCTAAAATAAGATTATGTACTGACCCCTTTCACGGTAACTTCGTTGCAATGTTAATGTAAGCCTTACTTGTGACAAATATCAAACTGCACCACCCCCTTGTAGGACTTTCTACATGCTGGCTTCAAAAGCTCTTCTGAGTGCACTTTAAATATTCCGACTCCTCTGAGCCTTTCACACTTTGTCAATCCCAATTAGTGTTAGGGAAGTTTTAATCCCTTACTTGATTATCCTATTCTGAGATATGGCTTCACGTCTGCTTTTATATTACTTCCTCATTGGGGGCCTGTCGAACACTCCAAGCAATGTGATTGTGTTTAAGTTCTGTCCATGTGCTCAATTGAGGAGTTTGCTAAAATATCTCTTCCCCTGTCTTACCTGAAGGTTCTATACCCAGGAATCTTGAGCTGCCAGTCCTGCCCCTCCCTTAACCATGTTGCTGTGATAACACATGGGAGGCTGTGCCTTACGAATCTGGTAGAATCTTTTGAGGAGATGATGAAAACAGTTGACGAAGGGCGAGCCGTTATGTCGTCTATATGAATTTCAGTAAGGCGTTTGACAAAGTCCCTCATGGGAGGTTAGTTGATAAGGTCAAGGCTAATGAGATACAAGGATAGGTAGCTAGATGGATAAGTAACTGGCTTAGTAATAGGAAACAGAGTAATAGTGGAAGGGTGTTTTTCTAGCTAGAGATCGGTCACTAGTGGTGTGCCGCAGGGCTCGGTACTGGGATCTCTTCTATTTGTAATATATATAAATGACTTGGAAGAGGGAGTAAGTGGAGTGATCAGCAAGTTTGCAGACGGTACAAAGATGGCTGGACTGGCGGATAGTGAGGAGCATTGTCAGGCGATGCAGTGGGAAGTAGGCTGGTAGCTCGGGCAGATAGATGGCAGATGGAATTCAATACTGATGAATGTGAGGTGATGCATTTCGGGAGAAAGAATGTAGGGGGAGGTATATGATAAAGGGTAGACCTATTAAGAGTATAGAAATGCAGAGGGACCTGTGGGTGCAGGTACACAAGTCTCTGAAGGTAGCAGAGCAGGTGGAGAAGATTGTGAAGAAAGCATATGGTATGCTAGCCTTTATAGGAAGGGGTATAGAGTACAAAGCTGGCCTTTAATGTTGCAGTTGTATAAAACGTTGGTTAGACCTCATTTGGAATACTGCGTCCAGTTCTGGTCGCCTTACTACCAGAAGGACGTGGAGACTGTGGAGACAATGCAGAGGAGGTTTACCAGGATGCTGCCTGGTATGGAAGGTCTGAGTTACGAGGAGAGGTTAGGCAAATTGGGACTGTTTTCCTTAGAAAGACGTAGACTTAGAGGAGATCTGATAGAGGTGTATGAGATTGAGAGGTTTAGATAGAGTAAACAGGGTTAAGCTTTTTCCTAGGATGGACTGAAATGGCACGAGGGGTCACGGGCTTAGAGTGAGGAGGGTAAGGTATAATTTGGATGTTAGAGGGAGTTTTTTCACACAGAGGATGGTGGGCATATGGAATGCACTGCCAAGTAAAGTGGTGGAGGCAGGCACTCTGGAGTTATTTAAGAGATACTTAGATGGGCACATGAACATAATGGGAATGGAGGGGTATAGAAAACTGACTTAAAATAAGGATCATGAGCCTTGAGAGTCCCTGGGAAGTGTGTAAATAGATGATGATATTGATGTACTTGTTTTTATCCTACAGGTGCTTTGGTCTGCCTTGTAGTCTAACAAGGAGCATACATGCGATGGCTCGTGAGAAGGCTGCTCTTGGATTTTTTTTGAGAGTATCCTAGTGCTTCACGTCGTTAGTGTACACTTGACTTGGACCATTTGATGGGCAACACGACAGCTCAGTGACTATCGCTGTGCTGTGCAGATACATGGATTTGGGCCTGTGTCTGTGGGAGTTTGCGTATTCTCCCCGTGCTTGTGTGGGTTTTCTTCGGGTGCTCCGGTTTCCTCCCACATCCCAAAGATGTGCTCTTAGGCTAATTGGCAAATGAAGTTCTCCCCAAATTGTTTCAAAATTTGGTTTTTAATCCATAGATCTATAAACATGGACAGGGATCACGGGTAGAGGTGGGAACATAGGGGTGGCGGTGTGGGCTCGTTGGGCCGGAGGGCCTGTTTCCTGTGCTGTTTTATTCTTTGTTTTTTTGGAGTATGATATCATTGCTAATAATGTCCTTGGTTCATCAGCCTTGCATGCAAGACTCTTTGCATTGAAATAAATGACATTCAGCATTGCCTTAACATGTCTCTCTTTGTACTGCCTCTTTGTATTGCCTTCTGAATTAACGTGGTTTCTCTTCTGTCTTTTTGTTCCTATAATTCATTATTGGTTGGCATTGGGAGTAATTCGAAGATTGCTACTTTGAAGTCTTGCTTTTCGATTTCCTACCTAACTCCCTAACTTCTGCTTGAAGGACATTATTTTCTTTCTTCTTGTGTCATTGATCTCAAAATGCACCATGATCTCTAACTGATTACCCTCTGCTTTCAGAGTGCCCTGCACGAGTTCTGTGACATCCTTGACCCTGGCACATGAGAGAATTCATACGGTTTAGAATTATTGTTGGAGACTCCAGGACCACTCTGTCCTGACCGAATATCACTGTATTTTACTTTAAGATGGTGGAACTTTGCCACCTCTGGTGGGTCTGTCCCTCTGGTGGAACTTGACGTAACTAGGGATAGTGATGGAGGAGTCTGGGATGTTGTCTGACACTATGACTTACAGGCTGTTTTTTATCTGTCTAAGTCAGCTCTCCTAAATGTTGGCACAAGTTACTAAGTGCAGGTGAGTTGGCCCTTGCAGGATCCACTGTGTCTTTGATGTGTTGGAATCCAGCCCTTGGGTTGATGATGTTTGATTCCTCTGGTTTTATTTCTTTTGTGGTTTTCATAGTAAATTTGATATAATTGAGTGGTTTGATAAGTTACTCCAGAGAACTGTTAAGTGTAAGCCTTATTGTTGCAGATATATAGCCATCGATATAGATTAGTAATAAATGAAAAAAATGATTATCCAAAATTCAAAAAAGGAACTGAAATGTCAGTTTGCAAATAAGAAACTGATACTTGCCACTCATGACTCGAGAAAAGCTCTTATCTTAATATCTGCCAATGATTGTGATCATCTTTTAAGTTGCTGTGTTTTGTTTTCTCCTCTTAAGTTTCATTTATTCCCATTACTCTTGAAACTGTCAGCACCCCTTTCTCCTTCAGTAAGGATTGGGTCTCTGCATAGTTTTTTCCCTTTCCTTATTTTAAAAAATGTACCTACTGCAATTAAGTAATGGAGACCAAGGATTGAACTTTGGGTAGTTCTTGTTTGCATTTGTCTCATATTTGCTGGAAAAATCTACAGGCACTGGAGAGGTCATTTTTAAAATTTTAATGAAGTAAAACACAATTTTTAAAACTTTGATATTTTCAGGCTTGTTGCTATTTAGAATTAGGACAATTTTTAAGAGCTGCAATGTTCGCTGACTGCTAAAAGCCTATGTTAAGTTTTTTAAATAGAATTGACCCATGAGGTTAAATACTGAATGGGCTGACTGCATTTATTCAATGCTGTAAATTGCTCAGAGTATTTCTATTAGTGGCAGTGGAGGAGGGATGTGGGAATGGCAGAAATGGAGGACGAAGAGGAAATAATAACAGACGGGCAATACTTGAAATGTATGGATTAGAGGTAGGATATTGTTGGGGTTGTATAGAGTAGGTTTCGTTTTATTTGGCAATGCTACAACAGGCAATAGTGGTATGGGAATTGTCCTGTGATATTTCAGAGTTGGTTTGACTTGATAATTATAGGAGAGTCTATTCCTTTCTTCTCATTACCTTTTAGTTATTTTGCAACCTAAAGTTTAGTACCCAATGTTTAAAAAAAAATTCCACTGAGTTTTTTCTCATTTGAAGGTGCTGAGCAAAACTGGAACCTTCTGCCAGCATTTATACTGACCATATTCTTGCAAGTGGAAAACTTGTAAGAATTGTTAAAGGAAATAGAATCTTTCAGCATTTTCACCAGGCCCTTCATGGATTTTACTTTGGACTAAGTGGCTATTAAGTAAATGATTATTAAGTTGTACTCAAAATTTGTACAAAACTAATTTGCAGCTTTTGCAATAGCTATATTCTTCTTTCATCCACAGGCAGAAGACATAGTTGGCTGAGATTATTTCATTGTTAAAAGTATTGATGTGGGCACCAGAAAATATTCTGGAATTACCATAGTTTGGGCTATCTAAAATTTCTTGTTTTATTTAAATATGGGTATACAAAATCTGACGAGTGTATCTCTTTAATATGAAACTACTATTGTTTCCCATTTCTTTGTGCAGAAACCAACGTTCAAAGATAGCTGGCAGTTCTGATATTCTCAAAGATGATAATTAGCAATTTTATAACCACTTGTGCAAACGGTGTCTTTTCAGCAATTTGCGTTTTATTTGACCATCATTGTCTCAACAACAAAATGTTATTGTCTGAATAACATTGTTTATTCTCCTTCACTCTAGGTCACTATATAGAATGCTAGATTCTGAAAACTTAAGCTTTTCCATACCTCTGCTTTTGGTACTCTGTAATCCTCCACTAGGATGGAGCCCAAAAACACTTTTTATTTAATACTTTCCTGCAATTCACAGCATATTGTTCAGAAGTTTTTGGGAGTGATCTGTACAAGAATGAAAATTTGTTGAACATGAACTATTTGGAATTTTATACTCTGTTCAGTGACTTTGTTGCACCATTCTATTTTTAGGGCAGCTGCTATGACATTAAGAACAGTTTTATTATCGTTACAAGCCTTACTGGCAGCAGCTGAACCAGATGACCCACAGGACGCAGTCGTGGCACAACAGGTTAGCAAAAGCTTGGCAGCAACCACAACAGTGCAGAAAGTCTATGTTCTTGAAGTGTTAAAAATTGACCAAAAAACTAGCTGTTGGAAGGGATCATTTTCCAGAAGAAATAAAAATATTCCTGAATTGTATTGTCCATTTGTGTCACAGGGTGACCTAAGAATCATCTGAGAAGAAACAAGTTTTGCAAAATCTTTTTAAAATGCTGCTAAACATTGAATTATATTTCAGCATTTTTTTGTAAACAGTCTCAGCAGGACAACTCTACTAATGTACAATTACTAACTTAATATGAGGCATTGGGTTATACCTACTTCAAATAGTTGACGTTTTAATAGACATTAATGTTTCACCTCACTAAAATGGTCAAATTTATAATTATCTCAAATGAAGTTTACTTTAAATAAAATTAAGTCTTGTCTGAATGTAGGAGAAAAATCACTGTACCAATAATTTATTGGTCTAGATTTTATTATGAACAAGATTAAATATTGATACTGATTCATAAAGCTGTCATGAATTTCTTTTTGGCTGCTAATGTAAATTTTCACTTTTTGTAATAAAATGGGCTCTGGTGATTACTTATAAAAGAACGTGGAAGTCAAAAGCAGCATACAGAAATTATTTTTTGTTTTAAATAATTGTAACACTTATTTATTGTGCCTTCTCTGATTCCTGGTAAGTACACCAATGAAGTGACGCTGAGCTTTACAGACCAAGAACATCCATGATTTGATTGAGAGGAGCCGAAAAGCATAGTTGTAATTGGACCTTATTGTTAAGGAGAGATAGGAGTTGAACTTGACGAATATTTCTTATTGATCTGAAACTAATAATTCTTCTGTAAATTGTGGATGTGAGAGCAGAGTTGAGTGTAAATTTTTGTTCATTCCTTTCCCCCTCCTTCCTACCATCTCTACCCCAACCATATCCTGATAAATGATGAATGTGGAGTGTAGTCAAAAGCAGATCACCACAGGGCCATTTCCCATTTGTGGATACTGAACATGGTTTGTCTTTTAAGAATAAGGAAAGAATGGTGGTGTGAAATTTTTCATATTGTAACAATAGGGTGTGTAAAAAGTAAGGAAATTGGTTTCATAAACAGGAGAATCTGACAGCTGATCTAGCAGATTGCCAGTATGAGTGTACCTAATGGCAAATAATGAAGGAAGAACTTGTTTCTTAAGATCATTAAGCATCTCAAAGCACTTTTTTTCTTAAGAAAGAAAGTAGGGATAAGCCAGAAAATTATAGGCCCGTTAGCGTGGCGTCATTGATGAGGAAGCTTTTGGAGAAGATACTGAGGGACAGCATATATGCACATTTGAAAGGAAATGGACTAGTTAGTGACAGGCAGCATGGTTTTATATGGGGAAGGTATGTCTCTCCAACTTGAATTTGTTTTTTGAAGAGGTGTCAAAGATAATTGAGGAAAAGGCTGTGAATGTAGTTTATATGGACTTTTATTAAGGGGTTTGACAAGATCCCACATGGTAGACTGGTACAAAAATTAAAATCACATGGGTTTTGGGGTGGGCTGGCTAGATAGATACAGAACTGGCTTGGTTATAGAAGACAAAGTAGCGGTGGGAGAGTGTCTTTTAGAATGGAGATCTGTAGTTAGATCATAAAACATAGAACATTACAGCGCAGAACAGGCCCTTTGGCCTTCGATGTTATGCCGACCAATTATGAAAAAAAAAGCAATGACCCTCCAAACTAAACCATTCCCTTCTCTTCCATAAACTTATCAACTAACCTCTTAAACGCCACCAAACTTGGCGCATCTACAACTGCCGCAGGCAGGGCATTCCACTCCCTAACCACCCTCTGGGTAAAGAACCTGTGCTGGAGCCTCTGTTGTTTGTAGTATAAATAAATGATCTGGAGGAAAATGTGAGTGGTCTGATTAATAAGTTTGCAGGTGGCACGAAGATTGATGAAGTTGTCGATAGTGCTGGGAATTGTCAGAGGATACCACAGGATATAGATTGGAGATGTGCCACAGAAATGGCATAGTTTAATCCAGACAGATACAAGGTAAGGCATTTTGTAGGATCAAATTTAGTTGTGAATTATGTTGTAAATGGCAAAACCTTTAGGAACATTAACATACAGAGGGCTCTGGGTGTGCAGGTCCATGTTTCCCAGAAGTGGATCACAGGTGATCAGAATGATTAAGAAAGCATATGTCATGGTTGCCATCATCAGGCAGGGCATTACGTACAAGAGTTGGGAAATCACATTGCAGCAATATCAAACCTTGATTAGGCTGCATTTGAATTGTTGCATGCAGTTCTGGTCACCGCACTATCAGAAGGAAATGAAAGTTTGGAGAGAGTGCAAAGAACATTCACGATGTTGCCTGGTCTCAAGGGTATTGGCTACTTGGAGAGGTTGAATATATTAGGTTGGTTTTCACTAGAAATGCAGAGGCTGAGGGAAGACCTGATAGAAGACAAGGTAAATAGAGGCTTTTTCCAAGAGTGGGATATCAGTTACAAGGGGGCACAGTTCAAGGTGAAAAGGGGAAAATTTAAGGTAGATATGTAGGGGAATTTTTTCATGCAGAGTGGTGGTGTCTGGGATGTTGCCAGAGGAGGTAGTGGATGCAGGCACATTAGCAGTTAGAGGCATCTGAATGCGTGCGTGAGTAGGACTATGGACCGAATAAAGGCAGAAGATTTTTTTACTTTAGCTGGGGTATTATGATTGGCACTAGCTTGGAGGGCTAAAAGGCCTGTTTTCTGTGCTGTACTGTACTTTGTTCATTTGACATTCACTGGTTTTAGTCAATTATGCAAGAAACACGGCAGTCACTTTACACTCAGCAAAGTCCCACAAACGTCAATGTGATATGTGATCAACCATCTGTCTTATTACTCGTGGTTGAGTGATAAGTATCAGACAAGACACAATGGAGCAGTCTTTTGATTTTTTTTCTTTGCAATAATGCCATTTGATTGTTACGTATACCTGAGAGGACAAATAGAGTCTCCTGCAAAAGATGGTTATCAATCTGTCACTAAATTTGGAAGCTGTACTAAGTTATCTTCAGACCTCAAAAAAGAAGACATTTTTGCCACGTTTCTTTCATTTGAAGATAATCCAGAAAAAAAGTTTAATTTGGGTTATAAGATAGACAAGGTTTACCAGCCCGGCCAGCAATTTATAATTAATGATTAGAATGAATACTAGGATTATCAGGTAATGAGTCTGCAGTAGAGTGTTACTTGATAGATAACAGAAATTGAGATTGTTTCTTTAATAACTGTGTTTATCCTGGTCAGATTCCTTTCGTTTTTCCTCCTCACCTCTATTGTCTCAGAAAATGAGCCACTTTAGCAGAGGTGAGGCAATAGATGTCTGGCTCCAGATCTCTGTCAAGGTCACTCTCTTGACCTACAGTTTTATTAATCCCTTCTGTACATTTGTAACGCATATTTACAGCATTTGAGTCGTCATTAAATTCCAACATTGTCGGTCTTAAAATATTAACTAATCAAAATAAATTGCTATGAATTTTATAGCCTCTATTTGAGCAGAGTATTTAAAGGATGTGTTTTTTCTGCAGTACAAGCAAAATCCAGAGATGTTTAAACAGACGGCCCGACTCTGGGCACACGTGTATGCTGGAGCGCCAGTTCCTAGCCCCGAGTACACTAGAAAGGTAGACAAACTGTGTGCCATGGGCTTTGATAAAGTAAGTATTGAGAGCAATTTTATCTAGCACGTGCATCAAATGCTCACTCATAGGCATATATACTTAGAACTTTTTTAACACAATCATTATTCTAGCATTCGTTGCCTATCCCTGATTGCCCTAAAGAAGATTGTGGTGTGCTGCCTCTTTGAACCACTGCAATCCATGTGTTACAGCAACATCCACAGTGCTGTTAGGAAGGGAGTTTCAGCATTTTGAGCTAATGACAGTGAAAGAATGCTGGTGATGGGATGTGATTTGAAGGGGAATTTTCAAGTGATGGTGCTTCCTTGCACTTTGTCTTGTCCTTTAGGTGATAGAGGTTGCTGATTTGAAAAGTGCTGTCACAGGAGTCTTGGTGAATTACACCAGTTTATCTTGTAGCTGGTTTACCCTGCTGCCACTGTCCATTTGTAGTGGAGGGAATGAATATGGAAGGGGTGCAAATCAAATGGGTTTCTTTAATAGGTTAGAACAGAAAATACTGGCTAAACTCAGCTGGTCTGGCAGTGTTTATGGAGAAAGAAATACACTTAATATTGAGTTAATTGACCCATCTATCAGAATCTACCTGACATTTTCTATCTTCAAATTTTCAGCATTCACATTGCTTTTATTTAAGTGGGTTACTTTGTCCTGGATGGTATAGCGTTTCTTTCTCTTTTTCCTCGCATGTTGTTGAAGCTACACTCATTCAGATAAATGAAGGGTATTCCATCACACTCCTGATTTGTGTCTAGCAGAAGGTGGACAGGCTTTAAGAAGTAAGGAAGTGAGTTAGTTACACTCAGCAAAATTCCCAGCCAATTCAGTTCAATTTCTGGACAATAGTAATCCCAGGATGATGGTCGAGGGGGAATTCGGCAATGGTATGGTCACGAATGTCAAGGGGAGATGATTAAATTCTCTTTTTTTTTTGGAAATGGTCATTGCCTGGTACTTGTGTGGCGTGAATGTTACTTGCCACTTAACTAGCCCAAGCCTAACTTTGTCCAGATCTTGCTGCATATGGACTCGCACTGCTTTGGTATCTGAGGAGTTATGAATGATGCTGAACATTGTAATCATCAGCAAACATCCCCACTTATGATGGGATGAAAGAATGGATGAAACAGCTCATGATGGTTGGCCTGAGGACACAACCTTGAGGAATATCAATGTCCAGGACTGAAATGATAAAGATAAGACATAAGAAATAGGAGCAGGTGTAGGCCATCCAATGTTTCTAGCCTGACCCACCATTCAATAAGATCATGGCTAAGAAGTGGATTAGTTCCACTTTCCTGCTTTCTTCCCATAACCCTTGGCCCTCAACAGCCTTTTGAATTCAGTTTTGCCAGGGCTTCTTGATGTCATACTCGGTTAAATGCTGCCTTGATGTTAAGAGCGTTCATTGTTGCCTCAGCTCTGGGGTTCGGGTCTTTTGTCCGTGTTTGAACCAAGGCTGTAATGAGGTCAGGAACAGAATGGTCCCAGCAGGACCCAAAGTAAGTAGTAGTGAGCAGGTTATTGCTAACTGCAAGCCTGATTAGCATTGTTAATAATTCTTTCCATCACTTTGCTGATAATTAAGAATAGTGTGTTGGGGTGATAATTGGCTCGGGTGGATTTGTACAAGGCAATTATCCACACTGCTTTGTAGATGCTAGTGTTGTAGCTGGCTTGGCTAGGGATGCAGCTAGTTCTGGAGCACAAGTTTTCATTACTGTTGCCAGAATGTTTCAGGGTCCTTAGCCTTTGCAGTATCCAGTGCCTTCAGTCATTTCTTGACATCATGTGAAGTGAATTAAATTGGTGAAGACTGGCATCTGCAATGCTAGGGAGGAGGAGACTCAGATGGATCCTCTGGCTGACACTTCTGAAGATAGCTGGCAAATGCTTCAGTCTTCTGCACTGATGTGTTAGGCTGCCCCATTATTGAGGATGGGAATATTTGTTGAGCCACCTCTTCCAGTGAGTTTAATTGTCCACCACTATTCACGAATGGATATGGTAGTATTGCAGAGTTTCGATCTGATCCGTTAGTTGTGGGATTGCTTACCTCTGTCTAGCACATGCTTATTTGCTGTGATGTAGTTTTACCAGGTTGGTATCCCATTTTTAGGTATGCGAGGTACTGTTCCTGGCATAGCCCCATGCACTCTTCATCGAAATGTTCTTTTCGATTCGTATCCCTGTTGTCCTCATGTATTTGAATAAATCTATGAATGTATTCAAGCTGATAATTTGAGCCAGAATTTGTTATTTATATTAATTGCATCTATTTAGTGAGCTGGTAATATCAGGCATGCTGGAACCTTCTGGCAGCTGTATAAATGAGAATGACTTGTCATGTTTCAGGCAATAAATATGGCTTTTGGTGTTGGAATTATATAGATATAGAACATTACAGCACAGAACAGGCCCTTTGGCCTTCGATGTTGTGCCGACCAAAATAAAAAGCAATGCCCCTCCAAACTAAACCATTCCCTTCTCTTCCATATACCTATCAATTAACCTCTTAAACGCCACCAAACTTGGCGCATCTACAACAGCTGCAGGCAGGGCATTCCACTCCCTAATCACTCTTTGAGTAAAGGACCTACCTCTGATATCCGTCCTATAACTCATACCCCTTAATTTAAAGCTGTGTCCCCTCGTGCTAGCTTTCTCCATCCTATGAAAAAGGCTATCACTGTCCACCCTATCTAAACCTCTAATCATCTTATATGCTTCAATAAGATCCCCTCTTAGCCGCCTCCTTTCTAACTAAAACAACCTCAAATCCTTCAACCTCTCTTCATAGGACCTGCCCTCCATACCATGCAACATCCTAGTAAACCTCCTCTGTACCCTCTCCAATGCCTCCACATCTTTCTTATAATGTGGCGACCAGAACTGCACACAATACTCCAAGTGCGGCAGCACTAGAGTTTTGTACGGCTGCAACATGATGCTGCGGCTCCTAAATTCAATCCCCCTACCAATAAAAGCTAAGACTCCATATGCCGCCTTAACAACTTTATCCACTTGACTGCCTACTTTCAGGGATCTGTTGACACATACACCAAGATCCTTCTGTTCCTCAACACTATTAAGAGCCCTATCATTAGCCCTATACTCTACACATTTATTGTTCCTGCCAAAGTGCATTACCTCACACTTTTCCACATTAAACTCCATTTGCCACCTCTCGGCCCAGCTCTGCAACTTGTCCAAGTCCCTCTGCAAACTATAACACCCCCTCTTCACTATCTACCACTCCACCGACTTTAGTGTCATCTGCAAATTTACTAATCCATCCTTCAATACCCTCATCCAGATCATTTATAAAAATTACAAATAGCAGGGGCCCCAAAACAGACCCCTGAGATACACCACTTGTAACCGAACTCCACGATGAATATCTCCCATCAACCACCACCCTCTGTCTTCTATCTGCCAGCCAATTTCTAATCCAATTAGCTAAATCACCTCTATTCCACACATCTGCATTTTCTGTAGAAGTCTTCCATGGGCCACCTTATCAAAAGCCTTACTAAAGTCCATATATACTACATCAACTGCCTTACCCCCATCCACCTCTCTGGTCACTTTCTCAAAAAACTCAATGAGGTTAGTAAGGCATTACCTACCCTTCACGAAACCATGCTGACTATCCCCAATCAATTCATTTCTCTCTAAATAACTATAAATCCTATCCCTAATAATTCTCTCCAATACCTTGCCCACAACAGAAGTAAGACTCACTGGCCTATAATTCCGTGGAAGGTCTCTCTTCCCCTTCTTAAACAATGGGACCACATTCGCTATCCTCCAGTCCTCCGGAACCACACCCGTAACCAACGAGGACCTGAAGATCAGAGCCAGAGGCTCTGCAATCTCCTCTCTTGCCTCCCAGAGAATCCTAGGTAAATCCCGTCCGGCCCAGGGGACTTATCCAACTTCAAACCCTCGAGAATTTCTAACACATCCTCCCTATCTACTACAATACTCCCCCATTTGCAACCCTGTACCTCAGTGCTCTCCACAGCTACATTTCCAGCACTCTGCGTGAATACCGAAGAGAAATATTTATTCAGTGCCTCACCAATCTCTTCAGGCTCCACGCACAACTTCCCACTGCTGTCTATGACTGGCCCATTTGAATTGTGCAAAGACTTGATGTGAAAACAATAAGCTTACAACTGCAATGATTTTATAACAATCCATCAGCTTGCTGATGAGTAGAAAACCCATTTCTGCCTTTTGCCTTAGCTGCCTAGCTGCAGTCATTGGTATACAAGATAACTTTTTTGTTTTGCCTTATGAATTGGATGTATATTTAGGCACAAGTTTAAAGCTACAGTGGGCTTGTTTTTTTAAGAAAGATGGTTTTTATCAGCATTTGTACAAGAAACATTAAAGCTTTATTAGAAAAATTTCAAGCCAAATAAGCTACAATTTAGCAACAGTTTTGATATTCATGGTGTTTATACATTCTGAAGTGAAGTATTTTAGAATTGTAGTTGGACTTTGAGATGCTTAGCAAAATATTGTTGGCCTTTTAAAAAAAATAAAGGCAGGAGTTGCCATTTATTAAATACTTCACAAGGCTGTACCAACAGCGAATTGGAGAAGTAAATTATATGGTAGTTACAAATGAGTGGAATATCTATAATATAGATAGAACTGAATAATGCTGAATTGGTTAATAAGACTATAAAAAGTCAAACCAAGCACTAAAGGGTCAGAATTAAAAAGTTATGCTAAACTTGTATCAAACCTTGGTTAGACATTCTGGTCATTGTGTTACAAAAAGATGAAAAAGATGCAAAAATGTTTTGTAGGGCTGTTATCAGAAATACAAGGTTGTGTCCAGGCTGCGGATCTCCTTGTAAATAGCAGATATAAGGACTGACTTAATACAAGTCTTAAAAATTGTGGAAGATCTTAATGGACAGTTTTAAAAAAATGTTAATTGAACATGATTTAATGCTTACCCTTAATTGCCCTCAAGGTGGTTATGAGCCATTATATTGAATTACTGTAATATTTAAGGTGTAGGTATACCCACAATGCTGCAAAGTAGAAAGCTTGAGAATTTTTACAAAAGATATAAAGGAGCAATGCTATACTTCAAAGTCAGGATGTTTTATTTTTGATGGGGAACTTGTAAGTGTTGGTGTTGCCACACATCTGTTGCTGCTTGGGCAGTTAAGGTACTTTTTTGCAAGTTGTCAGAAAGCCTTGGCAAGTTGTTGCAGTGCATCTTGCAGATGGTGCACACTGCAGCTACTGTGTTGGTGGAGGGAGTGAATGTTTGGTGGAGTGCCAATCTAGTGGGATGCTTTTGCCTGTTTGAACTGGACTCATCCAGACAGGTGGAAGAGTATTCCATCATATTCCTGATTTGTGCTTCTTAGATGGCTTTGGGGAATTGGGAGGTGAGTTACTTCCCGTAGAATACCTACAGAAAACCATATGAGGGAGAAGGACATACAGGATTGTGCTGATAGTTAAATAAAGAAGAATGGCAGGAGGTTTGAGTGGACCATAAATGCATGAACTAGTTGGGCTTAATGACTAGTCTCTGTGTAATATATCTTGTCATTCCATAATACTAGGATAGGAAATTAGTAACTGGTAACCACTGCAGCACAGGTTGAAATTTATACAGATAGGGCATATAAGAAGAAAATGCAATTGCTGTAATTGTGGATGATTTTAATGAGGCTGAATGGATATGCCAGGAAAAATGGGGGGTGCTTGAGGATACAATGAAATTTACTGAAAATCAGGAATTTTCTTCTGAGCTGCAAGAGCAATCTTATCAGATTTGACATTTAGCAATTTAGCAGAGCTGGAGATTGTAGTACTTGGGCTAAAGACTTGCAGATGAATTAAGTGTGAGGCAGTGCATTTTGATTGTACTCTCGATGGTAAGCTTGGTACTATAGCAACTTGGGTCTGCAGGTTAACACAATGCTGAAGGCACCATCTTAAGTATTTTAAATTCTAACTAAAAAATAATGGAATTTTTGAGTTTTAATTCAAGGGTGGTGAACTTGTAGAAAATGTGACTGATTTGAGCTGTGTGCTGTTAACAATTCCCTGATCTAATTCATGCAAAATTTGTTCACCTATCACCTCTATGCTATCTGACCAACATTGGTTCTCAATCAACAATGCTTTTATTTAAAAATTATCATCCTTGTTTTCACATTGGTCCATGGCATCATCAGCAATCTGCAGTTCTCAAATTCCAGTCTCTTAAACATGCCTGGTGTTAATCATTTCACCAATGTGGCTGTATCTTCAGTTCTTTGCATTTTAAGTTCTAGAATTCTGTTCCTAAATTCTCTACCTTCTTTCTTCCTTTTGAGACACTCCTTAATACCAAGCCTTTGGTTATCTATCCCAACACCCTCTTACGTGGCTCAATCTCATTTTTGATTTCATACTGCTTTGTGAAATGCTGTTAGGTATTTTATTCGGTTAAAGAAACTGTACGATTACAAGTAGTCCTTGCTGCCTATGGTGGCTATGAGGGAATCTGTTCCAAACATTCTGCCAGTGGCTATGCTAATAGCTTCATATGAGCTCTGCCTGAATCAACATTGCTTAATTCTTGGGCCAAAAATAAAAATTGCCTGAGGCTATGACACTGATTCTAGAGTGTCAGAGACAGGGCAAGTTAGAGTTAATAATGGTTAACAAGCAAGATTTAATTAAGTCTGTGGGTGCATGCATATTTATCTAATAGCAATCATAAAATAATGGCATTCAGAGTTATGCTTGAAAGGAAACACATGGTGCAGCTAACAAGATTTTAGATTTATGTAAAGCTATCCTGAACAGGATGAGTCAGACTGTCAATTGGTAAACTGGGCAAATATGTTAATAGCTAAAATAACAAGGTCAGTGGAAGGCAATCAAAAAGAATTTAACATGTTTCAGTGCCAGCTTATACCACAAAGGTGAGATAGGTTGTCAAAAAAAAATCAACGGATTAAGTGAGTAGACAAAACTATGGCAAATACATTTCATTATAGACAAGTGTGAGGGCACCCACTTTGGACCTAAAAACGTCAAATTACTTTCTAAACAGTGAGAAGCTTGAAATAGTTGAGGCAAAGAGACTGTGGCGCCTGTGTACATTTGAAGTGCCATAAGCAAGCACCAAATCTTGTGAAATGCCAGCCTTGAGAACAAGGAGTAACATTTATGCTTTAGTTATGAGGTTCCAGTTAAATGACAGCTGAAATACTACATAGGTGGCATTATGGCACAATGGTTAGTACTGATGCAGCACTGTGCCAAGGACCTAGATTCGATTCCGGCCTTGGGTGATTGTGTGGAGTTTGCACATTCTCCCAGTATCTGTGTGGGTTTCCTCTGAGTGTTCCGCAGGTACTGGATTGACCATGCTAAATTGCTCTTTAGTGTCCAAAGATGTGTGGTTAGATGCATTAGCCACAGGAAATGAGCAGAATTACAAGGATAGGGCAGGGAGTGTAGGCCTAGGTAAAATGCTGTTTCAGATTGTGTCTGTATTCACTATGGGCTGACTGGCCTTTTTTTTTGCATTGTAGGGATTCTGTGGTTATAGGTAATTCTGGGCACTTCACCTTAGGTGTATATATTAGCTTTGGAGGAAGTGAAAGATTACTAGAATGATACCTGAACTCGGAACTAAAAGGATAGAGGAAAGGAAACCATTTTGGCTAGTTAAAAAGTTTAGGACTAAAGGGCATACGGGACATTTAAATAATAGAACCAAGACTTTCAGAAGTGAGATTAGGAAATAACTTCTACACATGTGGTGATAGAAGTTTGTATTCTCTTCTATAGAATGACAGTTGATGATGGGACATCTGTTAATTTTAAATTTGACATTGCTGGATTTCTCAGCTGTTTGTATTGAGAGATATAGGACAAGATGGATAATGGAAGTTAGGTAACTTATCATTTTATTAAATGAAGAAATGGGCACAAGGGGAATGGTCTACTGCTATTCCTATGTCAGGATTGTACTACCTGACTGCTGAAAATGGCTTCCATTTATACTAACTCTTGTTTTTCTCTTCAATAAATGTTGTAATTATGATTTGAGGGACTGTGCAATAAATAAGTTTCTACTATTGCCAATGTATATATTGTAATATTTTCCCTTCATGCATTTTCATGGTGCTATTATAGTTTGCATTGCTCTTTTTGTTAACGAGCTAAATTTAACAAGACTTTATATATAAATTGTTTAGTTATGGACTATCATAACTAATTTAACAGATTTTAACTTCTGTATTTCTTTTATAGAATGCAGTAATAGTGGCCTTGTCTTCACAATCCTGGGATGTGGAGTGTGCAACAGAACGACTGCTCAGTAACTGAGGAATTTGGAATCACTTCTATAGCCCAGATGCCCTTTCATTGACAAACATCTCTGCCCTTTGTTCTTTCTGGGTTCTGCATAGATTCCATTTTAAACATCACTGTAATATGTGATAATCGCTATAAACGAGACTGGATTCGATGCTCTGTAAATAAAGCTCTCAAAAGATCTGTGTAAATTAAAACAAAGGGGAAACGTGAAATACTTTTTAATTTTTTCCTACTCTCCATTGTAAGGATCCTGAGTTTGAGTTGCATTCATCCCTGAAGATGACAAATACACCTGCTTTAGTACAGTTTAACCAAGTGACCAAGGCTTTCAAATGCATCAACTTGTTTTTGATAATAAAAACATGTAATGTGGCCTGCATCTTAGAAAATGGTTGTTTTCTATTTTTTTTGACTGTGTCATGGCTTATGTAGCCATTACTTATGATAATAATTCTGACCAGAGTTTCTATTTAGTTTGATATTTAGTGAGACGCTGCTTAATCGTGCATTAATGCACAAGTTAATGTGATGACGTTTTTGAATGTTTATGGGTATCAAATCAGAAGTTGAAACTTGTTCCTGATCATGACTAGATTACTTGGTTATTATTTTATGGTTACATTTTTCTCCAAAGGTCTTTGCTATGACACAATCAAAAAGCATTTGACAGGCAAGATTTTCTTAAATGATTGTAGCTGTTAAGTAATGTGATTACTATTTTGAATTACTTAACAGGTGCTTTAAATATTCACACTCTGCTTGTGATTCACAATTTCTATAATCTACTTTGGAGGCTGTGCTGGCTCTTGCTGTATATAATTTGAAATTCACGTAGAAATAGAGGTGTGTTATTGATCAGATTGTCTGCACTCTGTCTGGTATCACTGAAAATTCCAAATAATGGGATATTTCCTGTATATACAGTCAAGCTTTCTATTCGTATTAAAATGGTATTTCATCCTTAAAGTTTCCACTAACCTTGGGGTCATTTAATCTAATAGTTGATTTCTCAAAATTTGAGAGATTTATTGGTTTTGCTTTTCTTGAATTGAACAAAAAGGTGATTTTTATTTGTGATGACAAATAGACAGACAGTTATTGGCTAATAAAATGTGCCCCATTGACAATATACATATTAGAAACCATGATTTGAAATTTCAGACTTGTAAAATTTTTGAAGGTATATTTGTCTATATCTTCAGAAGAGATTGCTCTTTTGCTGATGAGCACTTGGTGGGAATTAGAACAGGAGTCAATGTAGCTTTATATATTTAGAAAATGCCTACTTTTTTATTTAATAAGATGCAGTTCACCCTTTTAAAGTGTTGTCATCATGAAATTGTGAATTAAAATACTTTCGGATTTCCATTTTTAGACTCAAAAGAACTTGGGATAAGGAACAGCTTTTTGGCCCATCAGTTTGTACTGTGTGTAGGTTGGTGCATTATGATGGACTTAAATTTATTTCCTGGAATTACAGCTGTCTAGGAAAATCTTGTATTACATTTAAACTGCAATTCTTATTGTCCTACAAATAGTCACTGTTGTCCAAAGTCCTACATACAGTTTTTGAACTGTAATTGACTGCTGAAAGATTCATGTAAGCATTCTTATAATTCAACTTTTTTCCTTACCTTTCCTGAAGAGCAGCACTTCTGCAACTAGCCTCTTAACTCAGCTTTGTTGAGTTAAGGATCTGTGGCAAAGGATCTGTGAACTGATGACCCTAATGGGGAATGAGGTGTTCTTGATTTTGTTCTTCACCTAAATACATTCATTGATGCTGGTGTATTGTTCTGTAGGTGGTGGTTTCTGAATGATACTTCAAATGGCCATTTTTCAAGGAAGACTAGAGTAAGGGGCATCATAGTTAGTTAGATGCTAGACAGTGACTAGAAGCAGGAATTGCTGGTTGTGTCTTCCTCTCAGATATGAAAGCTGAGGCCAATTTTAATATGATGGTGCAACTAGTTGACCATCACAGACCATGCACATCAAATATGCTTTACTACAGGCATCTTATTTACTTGCTTAGCTATTTGAGACAATGATTGAAGTTAGTGCAGGTGTGACTGTTTAGAAATGAGAAATTGCATCAACCTGGATAAATATTCTACAGTCACTTCTAGCCTTCCTTCAATAATTTTGATTGCTGTTAAACCTCTGCAAGATGAAAAAGATACCTTGTAATTTTTTTAACCCTAACATTCTCATAATCAGTATTGTAGTATTAGCTGTTTTGAATAGACACTCTTTGCTGGCTATGATAAGGAAGTCTTGCTGCAACTATACAGGACATTTGCTGAGATTATACTTAAAGAACTCTGTAGTTTTGATTACCTGATTAGGAAGAGGTACTTGCATTGTAACACTTTGGAGAAGGTTCACAAGGTTGATTCCTGGAATGAGAAGTTTATCCTGAGGAAAGATTGGACTGACCTTTATTGCTGTTTAAACAAATGAAAGGTGATCTTATTGAAACATATAAGATTCTAAGAGGGCTTGACAGGGAGATGCTGGGAAGATATTTGCTCTCCAAGGTCACAATTTAAAGATATTTAAAATGGAGCTGAGGAGGAGTTTCGCTCAAAAGGATCATTAGTCTTTGGAATTCTCTTCCTCAACCTCCACTGATTGCTGGTCATTGAATATATTCAAGGCAGAGTTAAATAGATTTTTGATGAACAAGGGAGCATGAGAACAGATGGGAAAATGCTGTTAAGTCCATAGTCAGGCCAGCCTTGAATTATTGAAGTGTTAGAATATGCTGAGAAACTAGAAGCAGGGCCTATTCATATTTCATATGCTTTCATCGTTGAACTTGGAAGTAGCAATCTTCTGTTTACTCACCACCTCAGCTCAAGTTTATTGCTATTTTGTATTAAATTTGAGTTTGACATTTGTGTATCTTTTGCAAATGTTGATTATAATCCTATGGATCCCTATCCATTCTGGCATACTGCTGTGGATCCTGTCATGGCAGTAAATGTATATTTATAGGAACAAGAGTAAAAGTTCCTTGATTCAATTCTGCAATTCAATTAGATCTTGACTGATCATATTTTAATATATCTGCCTTGGTTTCATATCCTACAAAACTCTTGAGTTTTGATATTTTCAACTAACATACCCCTCAATGGCTTTTGGGGGCCAGAATACCAGATCTCCTATGAACAGACTGCTAAAATTTTTACTAACAAGTTGTGAAAATTATTTAAAAGGCTGTTGAACATGGAACTTGATATCAAGAGATTTAGGATACAAGACAATAAAGACCATGCTGCATCTGTGCAAAGCCCTGGTTAGACCACACCTGGAATGGAGTAATCAGTTCTAAACATTGCATTGTAGGAGGGATATATTGGCCTTGCAGGGAGTATAACATAAATTGAATCAAAAAATTACATGTCTATTAAAGGTTAAATGCTGAGGAGGGAATACTGAGTTGTATTTCCTAACATTTCAAAGATTAAAGGGTGATTTGATAGAAACTTTCAAGATGTTACGGGAAACTGTTAGTATCGGTCCCTTTAGTGACCGATAACTTTTAAGAAAATAAATCTCCCTACATGTTATGTTTTAAGTTGGTAATAAACTTAAATCAATATGAATTAAACAATATTTAACAAGTGCCTAATACATGGTACTAAAGAAAAGATCCTTTCGCATCTTGCACCTTCTTTTGATATGCACCCCCACCTTCTGCCAGATATCCAATATTACAAGATTGAGTCCTAAGTAATTGCCAGCTTTCCAGCAGTTTCACTTCTCTGCCGTGCTAGGTTGAATCTTCCAGTGTCCTGCAAAAATCATTCCTCAGCCTGAGGAATGATTTCCACTAAAGCCCACTTTGACAACTGCTTGTTCCTTATATTTCCAAAATTCTTGACTGTTCCTTCTTTTTGAACAGAGAACTAGTTCTCACCAGCATACTGCTTGTTGCAAACCCCAAAAGTATTTCCTTTTCGAAGTAGGAGCTTTATTCTGTGTGCCTGTCCTTTTCTGTGTGAAGGTGTGAAATACCACTTGATTTCAATAGGTTTGAGTTTCTTGACGAGATCACATGGGCCCAAAAGATTTAATATGACCACTATTCCCTCTATCCAGAACATCATCTCTTTTAATTAATGAAACATTCTAAAACATAACTGTCCTGTAAAATCTGACATTCGTAATAATTTCTCTCAGCCCTAATATGTAAGGGATGTGGCTTAAAAATTAGAGCCAGACCTTTCTGGAATGAAATTTAGAACCCCATCCTGTAAACAACAGTTGATAGTTGGTTAATTGTTAAATAAGAATTTGTTTACCCATTGGTATTAACTGGGCAAAGTTAGGTATATTGATTAAGGCCACAAATTACTGAATAGCAGATCAGTTTTATGGGATAAATCCACTCTTTCTGTGCTCCTTTCTGGGAATTTGTTTTATAACTGAACCCTTTAGTTGCTGTATTCTGAAGAATCTCAGCTGCCTGAGGTGTGATCCAGATACCATCTAACCAAAACGTGATCTTGGCATAGTAACTTTGCATTCTTGCCCCTTAAGAGCCATTTTTATTTTTTGTACTTGGTCATTAGATACGACTTGCTGCAAATCCATATTGATTTTTTTGTACATTAATACTATACTAATAAAAATCAAAAATAGTGCAGGTTCTTCAAGCTGCATGCATTTACAACGTTAAGCTGGTGGCTGGATCCCTAGCCACTGCTGATATCAATTGAACTGGTGCTGGATAAGCGATAAGTGCTTTTGGGAATAGAGCAGAGGAGATTCCATCGCTGCCCTTCTAAGGACTAAGTTGTTGTTGCTCTAATGAACAGAACATAATGTTTAAACAATAGAAGTACATCCTGGAGCAATCCTTTATCAGTGTAGATAAAATTGTGTTTGAAAGATATTCTCTCTTCTTGCTAAATGGGAAGTTTATTTCATCACTAAATATTGCATTTCATTTATTGTCCATGAACTATTATTGCAAAATATGATCCTTATGGCATATTAAGCAGAATTTTCCTTCAATTAAATATTGGCAAGAATGAAGCCATTGCTTTGGGTCCTGCCTCAAATTCTGCTCCTCATGACTGTTTCCATCTCTGCAGAGGTTGAACCACACTGTTCCACAACTTTGAACTTTCAATCACGTACACATGCCATTGCTAGACTTATCTGTTTTCAATGCTCCTCCCTCAGCTCTTCTGAAATACATTGCTGGCTGGCCTCTAACATTCTATTCTCTGCAAACTTAACATTGCCCAAAACCATGCCTACATCCTGATATGCACTAAAGGCTGTTCACTCAATGCTTGCTGATTTGCACTGATTCCCATTTAACCAAATCTTCAATTTAAAAAATGATCTTGTCCATTCTGACAATCCTCCAAGACAACTGTGCTGCTTGTATAACAGCCTCTTGAGCACCCTCTATTTTGATTGTTCCAGTATTAGTGATTGTAGCTTCCATGTAATCCTAAGTTTTGAAATGCCCTTTTTAAGCTTCTCTACCTTGCTTTACTTAAAACCTACCTCTGATCATGCTTTTGGTGATCCTAATATTTCATTTTGCGACTTGGTCTATGTTGTTTCATACTGCCTTTGAGATGTGGTTTAAGATAATAAAGGAGCTCTATAATTGCAAGTTATTGATTGTGAATGAAATTGAGAAAAATATACACATGGAACATTTCAAAGACATCTTTCTAACTATTTTTGTTATGTTCATTTTGACTTACTCAAATATAAACTCAACTCAATTAGCAGTTGCATAATCTCTAAGTGCACTGGATCCGAATGTGAGAAATATCATGAACAAAAGAGAAAATGCTGGAAAATTTCAGCGGGTCTGGCAGTATTTGTAAGGAGAGAAAAGAGTTGACATCTTGGTCATCTGGACTTGAAACATCAGCTTTTTTCTCTCCTTACAGATGCTGCCAGAGCCTCAGATTTTCCAGCATTTTCTCTTTTGGTTTCAGATTCCAGTATCTGCAGTAATTTTGTTTTTATCATGAACTATTAGTCCATTTTTCTAAACTGAATTGTTGAATAAACTGAAGACTTTAGATGTTTATACTCCTTTAAGTACTAGATTAGCTTTCATGGGAATAACAATTAAGATCAATTCAATCAGTTCAGTTCCAATACAATGCTAACTATTTCCCTGCTGTTAACGGAAGTAGTGCTGGTAACAGCCATTAGTCAAATTGTACTGATCATCACAAGCTGACATATTTTCTACTTTGAGTGGATCTAGTACCAAGCCATTCCTGCACTGCAAAAAAAAAAGGCTTTTCCAGGCAGATAAAAAGCACCAGAGTGAGAAAAATAAAGTTGCTTTTATCAATTAATAAATGTATATACAATTGATTTAAGTTGGCATCCAGGCTCTGAAATTAAAATGTGATAATTTTCAGAATTCCAGGAATCTTAGCCTAAATCCTATCACATGGGTCTTCGTAATGTATCCTGTTTTT
This sequence comes from Sphyrna mokarran, assembly GCA_024679065.1. NCBI lineage: Eukaryota > Metazoa > Chordata > Chondrichthyes > Carcharhiniformes > Carcharhinidae > Sphyrna > Sphyrna mokarran. Next base: position 87,250,437 of record JAGIQG010000001.1, on the reverse strand, counting down.
TTAAACTGTCATGCACTTAGAACTAGTGAAGGTAAGCATACCTTTATTTCAATTTAAAAATTATATTTCTCAATCTTGTAGAAGGTAAACAATATAGAATCTTTACATGGTAATATTTATTGAAGATTTTTATGCCAACTCGTAAGTTTTTTTTAAGTTCACTATTTTAGTTCTGCCAGGGAAATAAAGTAATGAAAACAGAGAACCTACATGATAATTCGGCACATCATGAGTGATCCCATCTAATCCCATTTGGGCTGTAGCTCTGTGGATTACAGAATTTCAAATACACAGCCAAGTATCTTTTAAATTCCTGCTTATACCACCCTTCAAGAGTTCCAAACTTTCACCATCCATTGAGAGAAAAAGTCTCTCAATTCCCCTCTGATCCTTATATCAATTCATTCAAATCGATGTCGGCTAGTTATTGATCTCTCCGCTAAGGGAAATAAATCCTTCCTATCCATTCTATTCAGACTCCTGATAATTTCATACCTTGATTTGAATCACCTGTCAATCATGTTCCAAAATAACAACCAGAGCTAATATTGTTTCCTCCTAGCTGAAGTTCCCTAATTGTGACAGAATACTCGTAAATTTCTGTAGCCAGCAAATGCAATCACACTCTTATAATAGTGACCAGAAATCTCTGCTGTGGTCTGACCAATGTTTTAGTACAGTTGCAGCATAATGTGTTCGCTCTTTTATTGTATGTCTTGGCTAATAATGTATCCCACGTGCCTTGTGAACCACCTAGCTATCTGTTTTGCTTCATTAGACTTGTACTTTTTAAGTTCCCTGCAGTTCAGCATCCTACCAATTATTGTATGTTCCCTTGCTCTGTTTGCCCTCCCAATAGGTATTGCCTCAGGATTCTCTAGATTGAATTCCATTTTCTGTTTATCTGACTCATCCCGTGATAATTTCTCAGTAGGCTGAAACTTTCCTCCTATCAACAGCACGACCAATTGTTATATTGTTTGCAATCTTCATAATCATGTTCTCTGGATTTAGGTTTAAAAACAATTGTACTTAAGTCTTTCTTAAAATTTGACCTTAACATTTATAAACTGATCCCTGAATTGAAGATAACTTGTTTACATAATGGATGTTAGCTATTTCATACAATATGAGAAAAATAGTCTTTAAGTGCTGTTGGATATGTTTGGCATACTTTGGATTGCTTTTGATCTGGTGGTATAGAAAATGGGTCATTTGTTTTCAGGATATCCTGAAAATAAGATAAAATTACTCTTCCAGAAATACTTTGCATCTTTACTAGTTTTATACAGGCATTTGGGTTGTAGAATTGTCTGTTAAAATGTAACGTGATAGCTTACTTCATGTGCAATAATACATTGTGATCCAAGATGCAATGAATGAATTTTGTCTGAAGACTGCAATTAATATTTTATTATATTATTGCTCTTTAAATTTATTTTTCAGAATCCTGGGATAGTGAGAGATTCTTTATTGAGCAAACTGGGTCAACCCAGAAAGAAAAATCAATCTACTCTTTTCAAAATCTGACGTGTTTTCTTTTTCCTTTTCTTCTAATGGTCACGTTTCATTTTTTTCAACAATTAAATTATTTCCATATCACTGTTTCCACTTTGGTTTTATTTGGTTTCCCAATCTTGTGTGCAAATCTTTTTGACACAATTATACACATTATTGATTTAAAATAACATTAAACAGTGTAGCAGTCAGTGTATTCTTTCAACTTTCCTGAACATAGCGATTAAAGAATATTGTTAGACAAATAGATAAGGCCAGAGATAAAATATAAAAATCCACACATTTTTGGGAACATTGTATTTTATGCTCAGTTTTATGGGTTAACTAAAACTTGGGAAAACATGCAGGCTATTTCTTTGTGACAAATGGTCATTTTTCTTTGCATGATTACTATATAAAATCTTCAGTTAAGTTCAATTGCCCTTTTTTAATCAAAAATTTCAGGTTTGTTTATACGCTTTTGAATGATGCTGTTTTTCAATTACAAATTAGTACTAAACTGTACATAGTGTTAAAACATCCTATTTATGGAACTTTTCATTGACAGTTGAAGCTAATTCTGTAGTACTTTGAGTCAATGTAGGGATTTATGGATAATTCTCAATTCTGCATTAAACTGCATAAGGCTGCTGGTCTTATTTTTGGCAATGGTATTATTCATAGTTTCATCCAAATTGATACTTAGCAGACCAAACCATTGGCAAACATAACTTTAATCAATAATAACTTGTACTTGGAGTGCCTTTAACATAATAAAATGCCCCAAGGGCTTCATAGGAACATTATGAAACAATGACGCTCACAGAAAGAGATGACCAAAATATGTGTCAAGTAAGAGTAGCAGTGTCTTGATGGAGGAAAATGAGGCAGAAGGTGTAATGAGAATATTCCAGAGTTTTGAGCACAGTTACCAATGGTGGAGCAATTAAAATTGAAGATAGTCAAGAGACCAGAATTAGAGCAGCAGGGTGTGATCTTGGCTTGTGGGCTGGAGGAGATTGCACAGATGGGGAAGGATAATGTCATAAGAAAATTTGTAATGGAGAATGCTTATGAAAGTGGGCCCAACCATCCTGACAGTTGGGAGCCTGCAAGAAACAAAAGGCATGAGAAAAAAGTGTATTTATTTATTTGTCATAGATAGGCTTACATCAACACTGCAGTTAAGTTCCTGTGAAAATCTGAGTTGCCACACTGTGACACCTGTCCAGGTACGCTGAGGGAGAACTTAGCATAGCCAATGCATCTAACCAGTACTTTATGATTTACACAGATGATTTGGAGTTGGGACCATGGGTAGTGTGTCAAAATTTGCAGATGACACTAAGATGGGTGGCAGAGCAAAGTGAAGACGACACAAAGTCTGCAAAAGAATACAGATTAATCTAAGTTAATGGGTGAGGGTCTGGCAGATGGAGTACAATGTTGGTAAATGTAAGGTCATCCATTTTGGTAGGAATAACAGCAAAATGGACCATTATTTAAATGGTAAAAAATTGCAGCATGTACAATGCAGAGGGACCTGGGTATCCTTGTACAGGAATCTCAAAGGAGTTGGTTTGTAGATGCAAGGCTGCAAATGGAAGGTTGCGAGAGGGATGGAGTTTAAAAACAAGGTTATGTTGCAGCTGTATAAGGTGTTGGTGAGGCCACACCTGGAGTACTGTGTAGTCTTGGTCTCCTTACTTGAGAGGGGATATACTGGCACTGGAGGAGGGGCAGAGGAGATTCACTAGGTTAATTCTGGAGTTGAGAAAGTTGGGGCTATGTTCATTGGACTTCAGAAAAATGAAGGGAGATCTTATAAAACATATAAGATATGATAGGGAAGTTGTTTCCACTGGCGGATGAAACTAGAACTAGGGGACATAGCCTCAAGAAAGGGAAGCAGATTTAGCTCTGAGTTGAGGAGGAACTTTTTCCACAAAGATTATGAATCTGTGGAATTCCCTACCCAGTGAAACAGTTGCGACTATGTCATTGACTGTTTTAAAGGCAAGGATAAATTTTTGAACAATAAAGGAATGGTTGAGGTTGCAATAGGGGAACATGTGACTAACTGACCACAACTCTGTTTACTTTAGGATACAAATGGAAAAAGATGCTTGTTGCCCTAAGGAGAGAGTGCTAAATTGGGGGAAGACTAACTACTGTCAGATTAGGCAGGAACTTATGGAAACTGATTGGGAAAGGTTGTTCGAGAGTAAGTCCACATTCAGCATGTGGGATTCTTTCAAGGGAATACTGAAAAGATTGCAGGAAAGATATGTGCCGGCTAAGAGGAAGGATGGGGAAAGGTAGGATTAGAGAACCATGGATTACTAGGGATATTGAGGACTTGGTTAGGAAGAAAAGAGGCGTATGTTAGGTCTCAGCAACTGGGAATGGAGAGAGCATTGGAAGAATATAGAGAGAGTAGAAGGGAGCTTACCCAGGGAGTTAGAAGGGCAAAAAGGGGGCATGAAATATTTTGGCAGATGAGTAAAAAGCCTTTGGATTTTCCTTAATCCTATGTTAGAAATAAAAGGGTAGTTAGAAGAAAAAAATCAGTCCTCTTGGGGACAAAGGAGGGGAACTCTGCTTAAAGTCCGAGGGAATGGGGGAGATCCTGAATGAATACTTTGCGTCAGTATTCACAAAGGAGAGGGGTTTGTTGACCGGTACTGTCTTGGAGGGAGCTGTAGACTGGCTGAGGGAAATATCCATACCGAGGGAGGAAGTGTTAAAGCTTCTAAGTAGCATTAAAACTGATAAATCTCTGGGGCCTGATGGCATTTATCCCAGGCTGCTTAGGGAGGCACGAGGTGAAATTGCTGGGCCTCTGACGCAAATCTTTGGACACAGGTGATGTTCCAGATGACTGGAGAGTAGCTAATGTTGTACTGCTGTTTAAAAAGGGTATTAGGGATAACCCTGGAAATTATAAGCCAGTGAGTTTGACATCAGTGGTAGGAAGTTGTTGGAGAGGATTCTTAGAGCATTGCGATCTGATTAGGGATACGCAGCATGGCTTTAAGGGGAGGGCGTGCCTTATGAATCTGATAGAATTTTTTGAGGAGGTGACAAAAAACAGTTGACAAAGGACGAGTTGTTGGTGTTGTCTATATGGATTTCAGTAAGCTGACAAAATCCTGCGTGGGAGATTAGTTGAAAAGGTTAAGGCTAATGGAATACAAGGACAGGTATCTAGAATGGATAAGTAATTGGCTTGGAAATAGGAGACAGAGTCGTAGCGGAAGGGTGTTTTTCTAACTGGAGGTTGGTCACTAGTGGTATGGCACAGGGCTCAGTACTGGTACCTCTTCCATTTGTAACATATATATATAAATGACTTGGAAGAGGGAGTAAGTGGTGTGATCAGCAAGTTTGCAGATGATACAAAAATGGCTGGACTTGTGGATAGTGAGGAGCATTGTCAGACAATACAGCAAGACATGGCTGTGTCAGGTGATACAGCAGGACATAAGCTGGTAGATTGGGCAGATATATGGCAGATGGAATTTAATCCTGATAAATGCGAGGTGATGCATTTTGGGAGAAAGAATGTAGGGGGGAGGTATATGATAAAGGGTAGACCTATTAAGAGTATAGAAATGCAGAGGGACCTGGGGGTGCAGGTACACAAGTCTTTGAAGGTGGCAGAACAGGTGGAGAAAGTTGTGAAGAAAGCTTATGGTATGCTAGCCTTTATAGAAAGGGGTATAGATTACAAGAGTTGGCGTTTAATGTTGCAGTTGTATAGAACATTGGTTAGACCTCATTTGGGATACTGCTTCCAGTTCTGGTCACCTTACTACAGGAAGGACGTGGAGACCCTGGAGAGAGTATAGAGGAGGTTTATCAGGATGTTGCCTGCTATGGAAGGTCTGGGTTACGAGGAAAGGTGAGGCAAATGGGGCTGTTTTCTTTAGAAAGACGTAGACTGAGAGGAGATCTAATAGAGGTGTAGAAGATTATGAAGGGTATAGATAGTGGTAAGCTTTTTCCTAGGTTGGAATCAAATATCACAAGGGGTCACAGGCTTAGGGTGAGCGGGGTAAGGTATGATTTGGATGTTACAGGGAGTTTTTCTGCACAGAGGGTTGTGGGGTTATGGAATGCACTGCCAAGTAAGATGGTGGAGGCAGGCACATTGGAGTTATTTAAGAGATACTTAGATGGGCACATGAGTAGCATAGGGATGGAGGGATATAGAGGACTGATTTAAAATAGGGATCATGAACCTTGGACATCCCTGGGAATTATGTAAGTTGTGCATGATATTGATGTATTTCTCTTTTATTCTACAGGTACTTCAGTCCATCTTGTTGTCCAGTAAGGGGCATACATGCGATGGGTTGTGAGAGGACTACTCTTGGATTTTTCGAGAGTAGCCTAGTGCTTCACGTCATTAGTGTATGCTTGAACTGGACCAGTTGATGAACAACACGACAGCTCAATGACTAGCACTGTGCTATGCAGATACATGGACTTGGGCTGGTATCTGTGGGAGTTTGCACATTCTCCCTGTGCTTGCGTGGGTTTTCTCTGGGTGCTCTGGTTTCCTCCCACATCCCAAAAATGTGCTCTTAGGCTAATTGGCAAAACAAATCCTCCCTAAATTGTCTTGCTAATTTGGTTCCAATGCAGATTTCTATAGATAGGGGCCATGGATGGAAGTGGGAACGTCGAGATGGCGGCGTGGGCTCGTTGGGCCTGTTTCCTGTGCTGTGTTGCCCTTTGAATTAAGGGTTAAGGGCAGGTAAATGGAGCTGAGTCCACGAAAAGATCAGCCATGATCTTATTGAATAGTGGAGCAGACTCGAGGAGCCAGATGATCTACGCCTAGTTCTTATGTCTTTGGAGTATGGGAGGAAACCAGACCACCAGGAGGAAACCTGTGCAAACTCCACACACGCACAGTGACAAATTCAAATCAGAATTTGAACCTGGGTCCCTAGTGCTGTGAGGCAACAGTGTTAATCATGCGTTAGTGTCACCACAGAATTCAATAATGGAACCAAGCATGGTGCCATGAAGAGAGAAAGTCTGAGACAATGCAGAGAACCATCAAAGGAATAGGGATAGATCTGAAAGAAGATCCTCCAAACAGAAAAAGAGCTGTAGTTGTCAAATATAATAGCTTGCGAGAAATCCTGAAGGAGGTATTGGGAAATGAGTGCTGTGGGCTATTGGGCAAAGGGAGCCCCTTTTGGAGCAGTAATATTGGATTTGGCATGACCAAAGAGCTGAAGTTATGCTTGTGACTTGGTGCTGAAATGCAGACTCTGCAATCAAGGGAGAAGAGAAATTCTGAAGTGGGGTGTTGTTGATTATGTCCGAGTTAAGAATGTCTTTGTGAAAATTTGAATGTGTTAACACTATAATCCAATGACTGCGTTTACGTACTTCTGGGTGGCTTGCTGATAAACCTGTTGCATGTTTTGGTTGCATTTGCCATTATATTATGCATATTAAACCATAGTTTGCTCATTAGTTCAAATTTACCTCATATTAACAACAAATGTTAAGAATATAAAATGGGTATTGCAAATTTCTAGCATTCTATAGCATTTTTGTTCAAAACAAATGAAAGTAAGCTTGTGACTTCATTCTCTTCATAAGTGTCTTGAATCTTTAACTTGGTCTACTTTGAGCAAACCATTATTGTTCCCTAACTGGATCTGACCTAAAACTGGTCAAAGATCATAATGTAAAAGAGGGTTTTTGTGACATTTTGAATCCACAGATAAATAAGTGTTTTTCTAAACGAAAAGCAGAATGGCTTTACCAATTGATGTCACTGGAGAGGGGAGATTAATCCCTGGATGATTTGCAACAATTAACCGAGCCTAGGTTAGTAGTATTAGTAGAAAAGTTACATTTTGAATTGAAAATAGGGACTGAAAACATGTGGCACTTGGAATTAAGAGTCTGACCTAGCTTGCTTTAGTTAGAATCCAGTTGCAGATGAATAAGTTCTAAATCAAAAAAAGGAAAAGGAATGGAAATGTGAAAGCTTAAACTTCAAAAAGAGAAATACACCATGAACGAGCTAGAGAAATGCTTCAGTTTTGGGGCGAGAGTTTATCGAGTATTTGGATCTCAATCTAAGATTTGACGTAAGACTATGCGTATTATGGCTAACTTCACTGAACACGGAATTGAGATTTTATCTCATTTGAAAAGGTGGCAACAAAGTTAAACTGGCAAATGGATTCATTTTGCAAAGCAAAGCATTTTGGTCAAGAAAGCTATGGATGAGTTTCTCAGTTTATATGGCAGTTAAAATGGGCAGCAAGGGGTGGGGGGGCGGCAGTGGGGTGGTGGTGATGGTGGTTTAATACTTACAATCTTATGCCTGAAGCATTTCAGTTGAAATGAAGCGTTTGTAGAATGTGCTCAGGAGAAAGAAAGGTGATAAAACTGGTAAATTCAAACACTGAAACGCAAACAGAATTTTGAGGATGCAAGAAAATGAATGAATTTCAAACAGCATCACAATAGCCATCATCTCTTTAAAACTGTATCCCTGTTGCAACTTTCTTTTCTACCTATTGTTATGTCACCTGCAAATTTGTCACACTCAGAAGATCGTAGAGTTTAAGGTAAATTTAAAGAAGCAATTGTTCTAGCAGGTATAAAAATGACATTAGCAGTCAGGGGGCATGAGCTCTCAATTTGTAAATTCACAGGGTAGTTGCAAGAATAGAAAATAGTTCAGCTTTTAGAAGTTAGAAGCTGTTCCAGTCAACAGAAATGATAGTGTTGAGGATAAAAGTGATGTAAAGGAATTTATATGTATTCATTGCTGCAAGATGGGGCATGTAAAAGCAAACTGTTGGAAGCTGATGTCAGTAAAAAAGGACACCTAAGGAGTCTTTGGGAAAGGCTGCACTAGTAAAAGAAAATGGATGATAAAAATCGTAGCAGTACAATTGAAAAGTGTTTCCCCACAAACTACTAGAAAGGGATATATAGCTCAGGATATTCAAGGCAATTCTTTAAATACTGAAGTGAGGCATGTCTGAAAGAAGTGTTGGTTAGATGCATTGACCTAAATAGCTGCTGGAGTGTGGTGACTAAGGGAATTCACAGTAACTTCATTGCAGTGTTAATGTAAGCCTTACTTTTGATTTAACTTTAAGGTTGTTAAAGGTTAGAGAAGTTTTGTCTTGAAGGGGGAAGTGTTCCCCATACTCCTCCAACAAGTAAACACATTAATATTTTGAGATAGTGGGGCAAGCTCTGTCATTGATGTTGGTCATTTGTGTTCCAAATAGTTTGATATTAATGGGGGGGGGGGGGTAGGATGAATAGGATTTATGAACTTGCTCTTGTTTTACAAGATGACTTAGTAAATGGAATTGTTACTGTGGCAATTGTTTTCTAATTCACCTATTGAAGGGATAGATTTTATACTGGGTACTGATTTGGCCAGTGTAGGCAGTAAAATGGTGACAACATTGTTGCTTGATTGCAATATAAATTAATGACTTCAGAGGAAAGAAGCAAACACATTGTGTCCAAATTTGCAGATGACACAATAGGTGGAAAGACAAGTTGTGAGAGGAATACAAATAGTTTACAAAAAAAGATATTTATAGATTATATGCCTTTTGTCGACTTAATGTGGGAAAATGTGAAGCTGTTCATTTTGGAAGGGAGCACATAAGAACAGTATTTACATGGAGGAAAATCTGCAGAAGGCTGCAATATAAAGGGACTAGGGGTACCTATGCTGGCCTACAGATGCAGTAGGTAACAGGAAGGCTAATGGAATATTGGCCCTTATTTCAAGAGGGTTAGAGTGTAAGAGTAGGGAAATCTTGCTGTAACTGTACCGGTGAGACAACATCAAAGAACAAAAAACAACACAACATGGGAAACAGGCCCTTTGGCCCAATGAGCCTGTACCACCACCTCAACGTTCCAACTTCCACCCATGATCCCTGTCTATATTTATAGAAATCTGCATTGGAATCAAATTAGCGAGATGATTTAAGGAGAATTTGTTTTGCCAGTTAGCCTAAGAGCACATGTTTGGGATGTGGGAGGAAAGCAGAGTACCTGGAGAAAACTCACACAAGCATGGGGAGAATGCGCAAACTCCCACAGACACAGGCCCAAATCTATGTATCTGCACAGCACAGCAATAGTCACTGAGCTGTTGTGTTGTCTATCAACTGGTCCAGTTCAAGCGTACACTAGGATTCTCTCTCAAAATCCAAGAGCAGCCCTCTCACGACCCAGCGAGTGTATGCCCCTTGTTGGACAACAAGGCAGACCGAAGCACCTGTAGGATAGAACAGAACTACATCAATATCATGCACAACTTATGCAATTCCCAGGGATAACCTAAGGCTCATGATCCCTATTTTAAATCAGTTTTCTATATCCCTCCATCCCTATTCTACTCGTGTCCATCTAAGTATCTCTTAAATAACTCCAGCATGCCTGCCTCTACCACCTTACTTAGCAGTGCATTCCATATCTCCACAACCCTCTAGCATCCAAATTATATCTTCCCCCCCCCCCCCCCCAAGCCCATGACCTCTTGTGATATTTGATTCCAACCCTAGGAAAAAGCTTACCACTGTTTACTCTATCTGTACCCTTCATAATCTTGTACACAGGAATACTGTGAGCAGTTTTAGCCTCCTTTATTTAAGGAACATATTTATTTAGTTGAAGGCAGTTCAGAAAAGGTTCACTGAGATGATTCTGGGTATGGAGAGATAGTCTTATGAGGAGAGGTTAAACAGTTTGGGACTTTACTCATTGATACAGGTTTCTTAAGGGGTTTGATCAGTATGAGAATCACAGGTTACGGGGAAAAGATAAGAAAGCGTACATGAGGAATGTTGGATCAGCCAAGATACCATTGACTAGTGGAGTAGGCTTAAAGAGCCTATGGACTACTCATGTTATTTCTTATGGTCTTGTTATGCCAATATGGCCAATTACTCAATTTGAGTTTGTTGATGATGAGCATTTGAAGGATGGCTGATTAGTGTACAGTTCCAATTTTCATACGTTTGTTTTTCATTAACAAAACTAATGAGCCCAGTCATAGAACACTGAATGAGGACAATGTCTGAAACTTTAAAAACATTAACAATATACAATTTTAAAATTAAAACAACAGATTTCTGATACTTGAAGTCCATCAAGTATAATGCAAAATACCTTAAACTGGAAAGGGAAAAGTAATAAAATTATTGAACTTCATGCACCATGGCGGAGTGGATCCAGATTTTTAAAAGCAGATAATGGGGGAAAAAAAAGCAGACTACAATAAGTAGAGGCTTTAATCTATGTGCTTTAGTTAGCATGCTACAGTGTAGAGGGACTTGGGGGTCCTTGTTCATGAATCGCAAAAACCCAGTCTGCAGGTGCAGCAGGTGATCAAGAAGGCGAATGGAATGTTGACCTTTATGGTGAGGGGAATAGAATATAAAAACAGGGAGGTCTTGCTGCAACTATACAGGGTACTGGTGAGGCCACAGCTGGAGTACTGTGTGCGGTTTTGGTTGCCGCATTTGCAGAAGGATATATTGGCTTTGGAGGGAATGCAGAGAAGGTTCACTAGGCTGATAATAGAGATGAGGGGGTTAGCTTATGAAGAGAGATTGAAAAGACTGGGTCTGTACTCGGAGTTTAGAAGGCTGAGGGGAATCTTACAGAGATTTGTAAGGTAATGAAGGGGCTGGATAGGTTAGAGGTAGAGAGATTCTTCCCCCTTAGAAAGGATAACAGGACTAGAGGGCACAGTCTCAAAATAAGAAGGGGGGGGGGCGCAGGGCAGTTTATCAGAGTTGAGGAGGAACTTCTTCACTCAAAGGGTGGTGAATCTCTGGAATTCTCTGCCATTGAAGTGATGGGGGCTATCTCGCTGAATATATTTAAGTCACGGGTAGATAGGTTTCTGATAGACAAGTGTTATGGAGAGAAAGCGGGAAAGTGGAACTGATCTACTTCAGATCACCCATGATCTTGTTGAATGGTAGGGTGGGTTTGAAGTGTGAGATGGCCTACTCCTACTCCTGCTCCTATTTCTTAAGTTCTTATGTAAGCTGCAATAACTAAATGCCCATGTGAAGTTGTATACTAGTCTGAAAAACCTAATCTTGGAAGCTAAACAGCCTCAGGCCTGGTTAGTATTTGGATGGGAGCTGCCTGGGAATACCAGGTGCAATAGACTTTGCGGAACTGCAATGGTCAAGTGGTTAAGGTGTTGGATTTGAAAACTAATGGGGTTTCCCCATGCAGGTTCAAACCCTGCTTGCAGCAATTATAATTGAAAGCATTTGCTTCTGGCAGTCATAGAGCCAAAACTTTCACCATTTAAGCGTAGCATTGGTGGCAACAGCCAACCAATCCCATCGGAATTCTGTCTCTTGCTCAGGTTTCCAGTCTTCATCTTTGAAGACCTCGCCTTGGAATCTCTCCAAAGATTGGTCTAATTCGGACAGCCTGAATAACAGCCCATCTCAAAGGATTTCAATCTTATTTCCTGAGACACTGTTTTCCTGGATTCCCAAATCTGCACTCCAGCACGAAGGAACCTGACATAGCACCATAAAAGGCGGGAGCCACAGATAATGGATCATTGGCAGATCAGGCCCAAACAGTCCCAGGCAGAGACCAAAGTGGTCATTAAAAAGGGGCAAAGGCTCACGTACACACAATTTCAACTGTTTGGCTATGCCAAGCAGAATTCTACTGTTCCAAAGACCCACTTTAATCGCACCATTATGAAGTGCTTTGAAAGACTAATCATGGCATGAATCAATTCCAGCCACCTGAACTACCTGGATCCATTACAGTTTGCCTACCACCACAACACGTCCACGGCCAATGTTATCTCCCTTGCCCTGCATTCAACTCTGAAACACTAAGACAATAAGGACACCTATATCACACACCTGTACATGGACTTTAGTAAGGCATTTGATAAGGTCCCACATGCAAGGCTTCTCTAGAAGGTGAGAGGGCATAGGATCCAAGGGGCTTTGGCCTCGTGGATCCAGAACTGGCTTGCCGGCAGAAGGCAGAGTGTGTTTGTGGATGGGTCTTGTTCTGTATAGAGATTGGTAACCAGTGAAGTGCCCCAGGGATCTGTTCGGGGACCCCTGCTGTTTGTCATTTTCATAAATGACCTGGATGAGGAAGTGGAGGGATGGGTTAGCAAGTTCGCCGACGATACAAAGATCGGTGGTGTTGTGCATGGCCTGGAGGGATGCCAAAAGTTGCAGCAGGACATAGACAGGATGCAAGACTGCGCGGAGAAGAAGTGGCAGATGGACTTCAACACAGATAAATGTGTAGTGGTACATTTTGGCAGGAATAATGGGATGAAGGAGTACAATATAAGGGGTAGGAGTCTTAGCTGTGTTATAGAGCAGAAGGATCTCGGGATCCGGGTCCATAGGACTCTGAAATCGGCCTCGCAGGTGGAGGAAGTGGTCAAGAAGGCGTACGGTGTACTGGCCTTCATTAATTGAGGAATAGAGTTTAGGAGTCAGGAGGTAATGATGCAGCTTTGTAAGACTCTTGTCATAACCCAGTTGGAGTATTGTGCGCAGTTCTGGTCGCCTCATTATAGGATGTAGAGGCTATTGAGAGGGTTCAGAGGAGATTTACAAGGATGCTGCCTGGATTGGGAGGCAGGCCTTATGAAGATAGGTTGAGGGAGCTGGGACTCTTCTCACTGGAGAGACGTAGGTTGAGAGGCGACCTGATAGAGGTTTATAAAATGTTGAGAGGAATAGATAGGGTGGACTCTCAGAGACTATTTCCCCAAGCAGAAATGGTCAATATGAGAGGACACAGATTTAAGGTGCAGGGAAGCAAATACAAAGGAGATGTCAGGGGTAGGTTTTTCACTCAGAGGGTGGTGAGTGAATGGAACCGACTGCCATTGGAGGTTGTTGAGGCAAACTCACTGGGGTCTTTTAAGAGGCTTCTGGATGAATATATGGAAAAGAATAGGACAGGGGGTTATAGATAGGTCTGTGGATTGGTAGATGTGATCAGCGCAACTCGTGGGCTGAAGGGCCTGTTTGTGCTGTATTCTATGTTCCTATTTATTGATTACAGCCCAGCCTTCAACACCATTATTCCCATGAAACTCATCTCCAAACTCCACAGCCTAGGCTTCTTCCCTCTGCAACTGGATTCTGAACTTCCTAACTCAGATGGCAATTGGTAAGATAGGCAACAACATCATCTCCGTAATCATCCTCGACACCGGTGCCCCACGAGGCTGTGTTCTCAGCCCCTTGCAATACTCCTTGTACAACTATGACTCTGTGGTCAACTTTTACAGATGCACCATAGAAAGCATTCTTTCTGGTTATCTCACAGCTTGGTATGGCTCCTGCTCTGCCCAAGACCACAAGGAACTACTAAAGGTCATGAATATAGCCCAATCCATCACACATGATTGAGTCTGTCTACACTTTCTGCTGCCTCTACAAAGCAGCCAGCATACTTAAGGATCCCATGCACTCCAGACATTCTCTCTTCCACTGCCTTCCATTGGGGAAAAAGATACGAAAGTTTGAGATTACATACCAACTGACTCAAGAACAGCTTCTTCCCTATTGCCATCAGGATTAAGTTGATCTTTCTCTGCACTCTAGTTATGACTGTAACACTACATTTTGTACTCATTTTCTTCTTTATGAATGGTATGCTTTGTGTGAATAGCGTGCAAAAAACAATACTTTCCACTTCATGTTAATATATGCATCAATAATAAATCAAATGACAGCACAGAGTAATCCTCTGTTGCCTCCTTAGATCTTCAGGGCTGCTCCCAAACCTTCATTGCTTTAAGTTTACCAACTAGAGCCTTTGTCTTCAAGAAGGCAGCTCACAACCACTTTCTAAAGGGCAATTAGGGACGGGCAATAAATACTGGCATAGTCAGTGACACACATATCAATGAAAGAACACAAAAGTAGAGAAAATGTGTGTTCAGGACTGAATGTGCACACCAAATTTCCTACTTGGATATCCAAATTGGGAAGTTTCTCTTGAAATAAATTTATTAGTGTCACAAGTAGGTTTACATTAACACTGCAACAAAGTTAGTAAAAATCTCCTAGTTGTCACAATCTGGCATTTGTTTGGGTATACTAATGGAAAATTTAACATGATCAATGCATCTAACAGCATGCATTTTGGACTATGGGAGGTAACACATGCAGACATGAGGAGATCTTGCAAACTCTGTAGACAGTGACCCAAGTCAGGAATTGAAGCTGGGTCCCTGGCACTGAGGTAGCATGGCTAACCACTGTGCCATCGTGCCACCTAAATTAGGGCAAACTGCAAAATAAGCCAATAACTTTCCTGTAAAACACAAACCTTCAAACTATAGAATAAGGAGTATTTCTGTCTCATATACATTGTCTCCTTTGGTTTTAATATCACTGGGGATATAATATCTTGGCATAGTGAGTAGCACAACTACCTCACAGCACCAGGGGCCAGGGTTCAATTCTAGCCTTGTTGTGTGGAGTTGGCAAATTCTCCCTGCATCTGTGTGGGTTTCCTTCAGGTGCTCCAATTTCCTCCCACAGTCCCAATATATGTATGTTAGGTTGATTGGCCATAATAATTGCCTCAATGTAAGGAGGACCAGCAGGATAAACAAGTGGAGATGCAGGGATAAGGCCTGGATCAGATTGTGGTTATTGCAGACTCAATGGCCAAATGGCCTCCCTCTGCACTGTAGGGATTCTATGAAAAGATAATCTGGTTTCTTTATTTAACCTGACTTACGCATTCTTACATATGCGCACATTGGAATAGTAAGAAGTCTCACAACACCAGGTTTCTTTAGTAACACAAGCCACAAGCTTTTAGAATGCTGCTCACAATTCTCACTCAACTGATGAGGGAGCAGAACTCCAAAAACTTATGGCTTGTACTATCAAATAAACCTGTTGGACTTTAAGCTGGTGTTGTGAGACTTCTAACTGTGCCCTGATTCAAATCTTATAATATACCTCGCCACCTGTTAACCTTCTCAGCCTTAGAGCTCTGCGTCAGGAGTTCTTAAAGCAATGTCTTGAATTCCTGTGATGTCTGTATCATAAAGTCAGAGATTCACTACCATTCACAACCCCTCAGATATTAAACAGATTGTATCCACATGTGTGGTGTAAATATTATTTACCACTTAATTGTCAGGCAATGACTATTTTGAATGAGTTTAATCACTTTCCCTTGACATTCAACACTGAATATACGCATTGATCAGATACAAGTTCTCCTGGGTATAAATGTTTCAGGCATGACAGAGAAGGGTCAAGAAAAGGCGGGGGAGTGGTGTTGTTAGTAAGGGAGAGCATCATAACAGTGCAGAGGGAGGACTATATAGGGGAGTTAGGAATTGAGTTGTTGTGGGTGGAGTTGAAGAATAGAAAGGGGGCAATTACTATGCTAGGGGTGTATTATAAGTCACCCAACAACCCACAGGCAGTGGAAGAAGGCTTATGTAAAGACATTCTGGATAGATGCAGAAAGAATAGGATTGTTATACTGGGAGACTTCAATCTCCCTGGAGTGGACGGGAAGGTAACTAGAGCTGGGGGTTCAGACGGAGAGGAATTTGTCAAATGTGTACTGGAGGGATCATTGGAGCAGTATGTAGCTAGCCCAACTAGAGATGGGGCTATATTGGATTTCTTTCTGAGTAATGAGCCAGGTCAGGTGGTTGAGATTGTAGTAGGGGAACACGTGGCTAATAGTGACCACAATTCTGTCTACTTTAGGATACAAATGGAAAAAAATGCTTGTTACCCTAAGGGGAGAGTGCTAAATTGGGGGAAGGCTAACTACAGTTGGATTAGGCAGGAACTTATGGAAACTGATTGGGAAGGATTGTTCCATGGGAAGTTCACGTTCGGCAGGTGGGTTCTTTCATGGGAAAACTGAAAAGGTTGCAGGGAAGATATGTACCGGCTAAGAGGAAGGATGGAAAAGGCAAGATTAGAGAGCTGTGGATTACTAGGGAAATTGAGAACTTGGTTAGGAAGAAGCGTATGTTAGGTCTAAGCAACTGAGAACGGAGAGAGCAGTGGAAGAATATAGAGAGAGCAGTAGGGAGCTCAAATGGGGAGTTAGAAGGGCAAAAAGGGGGCATAAAATGGTTTTGGCAGATAGGATTAAGGAAAATCCAAACGCTTTTTACTCCTAAGTTAGGAATAAAAGGGTGGTTAGAGGAAGAATCTGTCCTCTTAAGGATAGAGGAAGTATCTGTGCTTAGAATCTGAAGGAATGGGGGAGATCCTGAACGAATACTTTGCGTCAGTATTCATGAAGGAGAGGGGTTTGTTGACCAGTACTGTCTTGGAGGGAACTATAGACCAGTTGAGGGAAATATCCATTACGAGGGAGGAAGTGTTAGAACTTCTAGGTAGCATTAAAACTGATAAATCTCTGGGGCCAGAAGGCATTTATCCCAGGCTGCTTAGGGAGGTGCGAAGTGAAATTGCTGGGTCTCTGACGCAAATCTTTGTCTCTTCTTTGGACACAGGTGAGGTCCCAGAGGACTGGAGAATAGCGAATGTTGTACCTTTGTTTAAAAAGGGTAGTAGGGATAACCCTGGAAATTATAGGCCGGTGAGTTTGACGTCAGTGATAGGGAAGCTGTTGGAGAGGATTCTTAGAGATAGGATGTATAGGCACTTAGAGCGTTGCTATCTGATTAGAGATACGCAGCATGGCTTTGTTAAAAGGAGGTCGTGCCTTATGAATCTGGCAGAATTTTTTGAGGAGGTGACGAAAACGGTCGACGAAGGACGAGCCGTTGAAGTTGTCTATACGGATTTCAGTCAGATGTTTGACAAAGTCCCTCAGGGACTTAGATGAAAAGGTCAAGACTAATGGAATACAAGGACAGATATCTAGATGGATAAGTAATAGGAGACAGAAAGTAATAGTGGAAGGGCATTTTTCTAACTGGAGGTCGGTCACTAGTGGTGTGCCATAGGGCTCAGTACTGGGACCTCTTCTATTTATAATATATATAAATGACTTGGAAGAGGGAGTAAGTGGTGTGATCAGCAAGTTTGCTGATAACACTAAGATGGCTGGATTTGCAGATAGTGAGGAGCAGTGTCGGGTGATACAGCAGGACATAGACAGGCTGATAGATTGGGCAGATATATGGCAGATGGAATTTAATCCTGATAAATGCGAGGTGATGCATTTCGGGAGGAAAAATGTAGGGGAGTTAGTTATATGATAAAGGGTAGACCTATTAGAGTATAGAAACGCAGAGGGACCTGGGAGTGCAGGTGCACAAGTCTATGAAGGTGGCAGAACAGGTGGAGAAGGTTGTGAAGAAAACTTATGGTATGTTAGCCTTTATAGGAAGGGGTATAGAGTACAAGAGCTGACCTTTAATGTTGCAGTTGTATAAAAGGCTGGTTAGATCTCATTTGGAATACTGCGTCCAGTTCTGGTCGCCTTACTATTGGAAGAATGTGGAGACCCTGGAGAGAATGCAGATGAAGTTTACCAGGATGCTGCCTGGTATGGAAGGACTGGGTTACAAGGAAAGGTTAGGTAAATTGGGGCTGTTCTCTTTAGAAGACATGGACTGAGAGGAGATCTAATAGAGGTGTAGAAGATTATGAAGGGTATAGATTGAGTAAACAGTGGTAAGCTTTTTCCTGAGTTGGAATCAAATATTACCAAGGGCCATGGGCTTAGGGTGAGGGGGGCAAGGTATAATTTGGATGTTAGAGGGAGGTTTTTCTCACAGAGGTTGTGGGGGTATGGAACGCAATGCCAAGTAAGGTGGTGGAGGCAGGCATGCTGGAGTTAGAGATACGTAGATAGGCACATGAGTGGAATAGGGATGGAGGGATATTGTATACTGATTTAAATAGGGATCATGAGCTTTGGGACATTCCTGGGAATTGCATAAATTGTGCATGTTGTTGATGTATTTCTCTTCTATCCTACAGATACTTTGGTCTGCCTTGTTGTCTAACAAGGGGCATACACATGATGGGTCATGAGAGGGCTGCTTTTGGATTTTTTTGAGAGTAGCCTATTACTTCATGTCGTTAGTGTACGCTTAAACTGGACCAGTTAATGGGCAACACGACAGCTCAGTGACTATCACTGTTGCCATGCAGATACAGGGATTTGGGCCTGTATCTGTGGCAGTTTGCGCATTCTCCCTGTGCTTGCATGGGTTTTCTCCAGGTGCTCTGGTTTCCTCCCACAACCCAAAGACGTGCTCTTAGGCTGACTGGCAAAACAAATTGTCCCTAAATTGTCTCTCAATTTGGTTCCAATGCAGATTTCTGTAAACACAGACAAGGCTGAAGGGTGAACGTTAAAATGGCGGTGTGGGCTTGTTGGGCTGAAGGGTCTGTTTCCCGTGCCATGTTGTTTTTGTCAGAATTAAATGAGCGCAAATTTGTTGGAGGATTGTAGGGCTGGAAGAAATTAGAGGTAGGGAACAATGAGGCCATAAAGCAATTTGAAAATAAAGATGAGAATTGTATGATCAAAATGTTTTTTTTACCTAGAAGTCAACCTAGGTTAGTGAGTGCAGAGATATATGAATGGCACTCAATGCAGGAAAGGACAAAGCCAGACTTTTGGATAAGTTCAAGTTTGTGGAAGGGAGAACGTGGGAGGTCAGCCAGAATGCTGGAATAGTTAAGTTTAGCAGTTTAAAAGCGATCAACTGGCTAATATTTTCGTAAAGTACTGCAGCAAGAAAAAAATATTGTAGTAACAATGAAATGATATGGCAAACTAGCTTACTGTAAGATGAAGAACACAGCTTTAACATGCATGTAATTGGAAAAATGTAACTTAGTTCCTCCCTTTCCCATAGATAGTCACCTCTTGTTGAATCACTGCAATGAGCATTAATCATTCCAAATCTTGACCATGAGTATTGATAGGATACTTAAGCAGAGGTCATCACAAGCTTCATTATACCCTTGCCTCACATTGTCATGTGGGTAGAAATTGCTATGCTTTGTGCCAGTTTTTGGGGTTAAAATAGGCACAAAGCACCCTAATTTTCATTGAGATGGCTGGCACTAAAGTTGCGGTAGCAATTCTTCCTGAGTTTCTTTGAACAGGCAATTGACATTTTCATATATAGTTTCAATCCTTAGGCATGGTAAAGGACCCCATCACAAATTTATCAACCCGACAGGATCCTGCAGTTGCCAAAAAGCAGGTGCTAATTTGTTAATACCCTTCCTATGGACCCAGAAACAGTTCAAGTGTTCCCCCAATTCCACAGGAGTTGCAATTAATTCCTCAAACAATTCCTATTCCTGGCACTTACCCAAAGGCTATTGTAGGCAGGGTTATAGAGGCATGACTAGGATGGCAAATTGAGAATGTGGTCAGAGGGCCAATTTCCATTGATC
The DNA here is from genome assembly GCA_024679065.1 of Sphyrna mokarran. Taxonomy (NCBI): domain Eukaryota; kingdom Metazoa; phylum Chordata; class Chondrichthyes; order Carcharhiniformes; family Carcharhinidae; genus Sphyrna; species Sphyrna mokarran. The sequence goes on along the minus strand of JAGIQG010000001.1, from coordinate 87,230,512 downwards.
CTTTGGCTCAATTCTAGATTCAGGTGTTGTGCTGCACCCAAAAACAGGAGGACACACCTGCAGGACAAAAAAAGAAACACCAGCCTAATTTTCCTTCCCAGTTCAGTAGCACTGAGATCAGTTGTAACACCTGTACCTCTGCCCTGGTAAATACACAGATCACATACCAATCTGGGATCTTTCTTATTCAATATATTTCAGATAGTCACTGGAAAAACCTGCTGAGCCATTGGGAAAGTTGGAAAAGTAGATTTAATCAAGTGAATTGACATGGTTTAATAATTGTTAATATTGCATTTGCCATATGCATTTTAAAACAATCACTGCTTTTCATTATCTTCAACTTCCTGGATCAGTCAGGATCAGCAATTAACACAAATATGATTGCTGCAAGGACTGATCTCAAAATCTGCATATAATGTTGAATCTCATTTTTTCCCCCCACTTCAACACGGTATCATGGATATCGTGCAAGAATTCAAAGTGAGAATAAAATTCCTTCTTCATTTTGAGAACACAAGGAGAACAAAACCTTGATGGCACCCTTTTCGAGCCATCATAAATACTTTTTTCCTGCAGTGTCCAATAAGTTTGAATACGTTTCTGAGAAAAAAAGCTCTCAATTCTGGATTAAAACCATCCTACCCCTCCCCCCATCTGCCCTGAAAATTTGTTTCTTTCTCTGATGGTTTCTCTTACATTCTTGACAAGGTGACATTAGCTTGAAAACTGTTAGATGCAGTCCACTGCAATTTTTGCTAGTTTCTATCATGGCATGGCCATTCATCCCTGACATGTACTCTTAAGTGTCATTGTATGGAAAGGGTTTCGAACTCTGTTGGTATTTCTTGAATCAACCACGATTTAGGATTTTCAAAAAGTACATTCTCCAGAAAGGTAACTCAAAGAGATTCTTTTTTGGAGATTTTCAGGCATACATACAATGTAGTATGTCCCAGCTATTGGGTTAAGGCTGTTCATAGTTGATTACACTGATCCTTCTAAATGTTATCCATATTTTCTTGCATATCATTCATAATTGCAGAGGTGATTTTGGATGTAGCAGTAATAACTTAAGGATCATACAATTTAAGTTCATCTGGCACACTAGGGAGAAGGCAATGCACATTCACAATGTCACTGCTGAATACAATTTCCTTCTCAAGCATTGAATTCCCCTTGCTCTTTCTTGGGTGGAATATCAGCTTTGGATGCTTTCCATATTCTGTCATTTTGTTGAACATAGCTTGTATCCATCTTTGCTTTTCCTATATAATTGTCGAGGTTGATTTTTCATGCAAGTTGAAACCCAAACATTTATGCGTTTTTTTTCCATCAAGACCTAAAATTAAGTTCCCTGAAGCACTAAGGTGCTCTTCCAATTTTGTTTATCTATCTTCTGGTTATAGAACCATGATTTTGAGAAGTCCTGTGCCAGAGGCTGTGCAAGCCCAGAAGACTTAAAACACTTCATCCTGGCCACAAACTGCTGAAAAGCATTCCTCAGCTTTGTTTTTCTGTAAGAGTCAAATACCTCTTGCTTAAACTCAGCTGCGAAGTTTTCTGACTTGGAGCAATTGAGATGGGACGCGCTTATCAGCTAGTCTTCTAGTAAACAAGCCAGCTGCATTGAAGTCTTTTGCGGAGTTTGAAGCAAGCCTCATACTGCTTAAAGTCATGCAACATTTGAAGGTGGTACTACAAATATCATGAGTACTTAACTGAAGTGACTGCTGTGGTTATTTGACATGTCTGGTAAGGCACAATTCACATTTGGCAGAAAGCCAGCTGCTGAATTTGTTTTGGCAGATTTTGTATCACCATCTGCCTTGTCCTGGTGACTTCTTGTGTTTTGTTTGTAGCTGTGAAATCCAAACAGATGGTTGATTACTGAGAGTCTGTATAACTTGTCAAGCCTATAATAAAGCTTCAGTTCTGTCATGCACTCCATGTAACAGTTTGATTCAGTAACAGCAGAAGAAAACCTTTAAAAATTAAGAGTTACATGAGTCCTTTACAAATGCAGGAAACTTCAGTGACGTTGACAGTCATCAACTGAAATGACACGAGGGCCTAAGATATAATGAAAGCACATGAGAAATTCAGCTGTCAGAAAAGACTGACTATCTTTGAAATGTATAATCCATAAGCTATGGCTCATGTACATTGACTTGACGAGATTCAACACTGAAAGCTTAACTACTGCTACAGCTTGGGACTTCAATTCTTTTAAATTGATATGGAATCAAAAGTGGCTCCTTGGTCAATTTACTCTCTTTCGAACTAACTTTGTTGACAATAAGTCATAAGCAGAAGCAATGGTTTTGGTTGGAAAGCATCAATCCCAAAATTCCCATCTAATTAGCATTTTTCAGGGTGATGGAAGAGCAAGAAGATTCAGTTTATGACCTGTGGTGGAGATGGATTAAGTTTCCCAGTAGTCTAGGAAGGCTCATCTTCTCTGGACAGTTTCTCCTTCCCTGCTCCTGACTCCAGACCATTTAAAAATTTTAATGTAGTCTAAATTATTTTAAAAGTCTATCACTTGCTGTTAATCTATCCTGTTTTGCTTATTCAGGAGTACAGGTTTTGAGAGAGAGAAACAGAAACCAGGAGACACCTAAGAAGCATTTATTTTTTTATGCAACAAAAATTTAAATATGATCATGTGTACATCAAAATGTACACAATAACTACAATGAACAATGTCTGGAATCGCAACATTGATGCAACTGTAACGAATTTCACTAAAATAAACAAAGATGAGTGTGAACTGGGAGACAAACTGGTGAAAAATAGGTTTAAAAAAATTCAAACATATCAATAAAAACACTCACTCAGTTAAATGCATTAACAATTTGAACTTTTTGAACTGTCTTCACAAGCTGCCAAAATCCAATTTTTTCTAAAACACTTCATTTTTTACATCATTGGTTACAGAGCCTGGTAACTTGAACATCTCATCATAAAACTGGTCTTTCAAAAGTACCTCATTTACTTCAAGATCTGATACAAAAATCTGAAACTCAAACGTTTCCATTTACCTTTCAGAGCAATATAGTTTTATAAGAAAGTAGAACATAAAAGGCCTCTGATAAATTTTCATAAATTAAAAGTACTAAAAGCAGAATTTAAAAGGTAATGTTAGGATAGAGGAAATGTTTTTTTAAACATCCTGTTCTAATCTTTACTCTTTCCAATATTCAACATTTAAAATTGGAATTCAAGAACAACCCATTAAGTAGAGCACTGAACTCCCATGTGAGGGGCCCTTAGAACTCTAAATTCAAACACTATCTTAAACAAACATTTGAACTTAGTGAGTTATAAAGGTTGAGCTTGACCAGTTCTCAGCCAGGTTGCCCGATGGTAGAGTTTTGTAGTAAGAATCCTCAACCGTGTAAGGAAGGAGTACAAAGAGAAACAAACAGTCTATCCCACTCCAGAAAGTGTATTGCCTATTAGCCACTGGCAATTGGAAAAATCAATATCTCAGATCAATCCCCACTTTCCTGAGTAAAGGAAGGTAAGCAGAAAAAAATTAGGACACATCAAGGGAAAAATCAAAAGGCAGCAATTCCAACACCATTGCCATCACAAGACTTCAGTCTGTATTTACAAAAGACCCAAATTTCCCTGTGCAAATTCTATTAACTGTCAATATAAATTACACAAAAATATGTCGTTTTTGTAAACACAGACCTCTGGATAGTTTACAGATATACCTTGCTGAGATTTCTTTTTAAAAGGATAAACAATGTGGATTCAGTGCAAAATTTTAGAGAACAGTGTCAAAAATATTCCCAACTTTTAACGGCAGACTTTAGTATTACATTTTTTTTTTAAGTTTTTACTACAACATTTATGGCAGTAGCTTCAAATATTGTAAGCACATATTCAACTGCTCTTTTAGCCAGTTTTATTCTGTCACTCACCAAAATCAAATTCTATTCAAATTGGGACTATTTTAAATAACATAAATGTTCTGCCTGCAAAAAAATTAATAAGTAACATGTGACTATAATGCACCACTGCCGACTTCACAAGTCAGTATAATAACTTACTTTGGAAGGTAAAACTGCTGCAGTAAATTACTAATGCATAATTAAAATGGCTAAATAAGACATCTTGTAACAAAACTCTATTCTAGCGATTATTTTTATGAGAGTCGATAGTTGTCAAGCAATCTTAACATACAAAGATACCGCATAAAAATAATCCCAGGGAATTTCAACGCTGCTCCTCCAACACTGCAAAAGTTAAATGTTCAGTTAAAATTTAAATGGAGTTCAATAATATCTTAACCCAAACTCTGATGTAGTGTTGTCCTGATGTTTTGAGGGTGAGCAGTTGTGTAAACTAATTTAAGTTTTTGTATAGTATCTCAATCCTTTTATGTGGTACATTTCTCTCAGTGGCAAGGAATACTTCTTTTCTACAGCCTTTGTCTCCTTCCCTTTGGCTTGGACTTTCTTCTTACCTACACAAAAAAATATATGAAAAGTTGAAGAAAGCAACACAAAATAAGCTATTTTACTGAACAGGCACATAGATCGCTTTGTGAATCAGTGTCCTTTGAGATCAAACTTAAAGGAATGCTTAAAAATATTTATGGAAATACCAACTTGCATTTATATTTGTTAGCAGCAGACAAATGTATCCAGGTGTTCCACAGAGTAGAACATATGTGGATGGTTTGTGGAAGGTTTAGGGAGAGGTGACAAAGTTTGATTTAAAGGGTGTGTTTGGAAAAATCTTTTAAAGGATAGAGAACAAAAGGGATTCAATGAGGGAGTTAGGGTTGAGATAACACAAGGTTCTGGCAGTTTAAGGTAAAACAAAGTATTAGGAACACACAGGAGATCAGAGTCAGAGGAGCAGCAGAAATGGGAAGGAATGCAAGGCAAGGCAGAAAAAGATACAGTGAGGATACAGAAAGATTTATAGATAAGGATTTTAAATTCGATCCTTTTGAGAATGGAGAACCAGGGCGGATTAGGGCACATCAGTATGAATGACAGAACTCAGGACGATTTGAAATCTGCAGATTGGGGGGATTGGCAAAGCAGGTGTAGGAGCAGCGAAGTCTAAAGGCACTTAGTGTCAACAGTGTTAAAAGTAAGATGGGGAGGAGAGTGGCAATGCTGTAAATTTGGAAGGCAAGCTTGATGTGTGTGATTGAAGTTCAACTTTTTCTCATACCAAACAAAACAAACTAACTTTACAGGAATAGAATCTACTTTTAGACTCCTTCTCATGTTCATGCAAGAATCAGAACTATAAATTTTGTCGTATTTTGAGTGAATTTAGTGCGCAGCGTAAAGAACATCAGTTTGGAACACTTGGCATTCTTTCACCCAATGTCAACATCAAACAATAGTATCAAGCATAGCACACCAGCTTTCACTCAAATATTCCAAATTAACCCTAATATGAAACCTTGAATTCTTATAGGCAAAGGAAATCTGCGACCTATCAGTCTGCGTATATTGAAACAAAGATACTAAAGGGCAAGTTCAGCCAATGTTGAGTGGCATGGTGGCAGTGGTTAGTACTGTTGCCTCATACCACCAGAGTTCCATTCCTGGCTTGGATCACTGCCTGTGCGGAGTCTGTATGTCCTCCCCATGTCCGCGTGGGTTTCCTCTGGATGCTCCGATTTCCTCCCATAGTCTCAAAGAGGTGCTGGTTGGGTGCACTGGCCACAGTAAATTCTCCCTCAGTACCCCAACAGGTGCCCAAGTGTGACCAGGGAATTTTCACAATAACTTTATTGCAGTATTAAGGTAAGCCTACTTGTGACACTAATAAACAAACTTCAAACAACAATGAAGCAGTTCACATTGGGAAAGTGACTCACGATGTAAAAATACTGCAATTCAGAGAGATTGGAAACACTTTTATACTATCTTAGGTCATGACGAAATTTCACAAGTTATATCTTCTTGATAGTTTGGCCTTTAGCTTTCTGAGGAGTAGTAGCTTAATGAGCTAAAGAGGGCAGGACAAAGGATATATTTGATTATTTGTGTGAATTTTTGTTCATACTTAGCGAACTACATCTTACATTTTCTTGTTGAAATCAGTCTGGTGAAGATGGCAGTTTCCAAAATTAAACAGTAATGGAAAATTTAGAGAGCATGGCAATAATTATTAGTGAGCATTTTTAAAAAACTTAGATTTTAATTCAAAAAAATTGAAAACTTTGTATTTTATAAGATGCCATATCATATTACTTCAGGTTTCAGCTGTTGCTACCCCATTCGAGACCATTCATTTAAGTTATACAATGTGAAACATTTTGAAGGGATCACAGTAGAAAATTTTCAAACATTTATATCTGAATTTTCTGCAGCAGCTTCAAATTATTAGGTACAGATACATAAAAGCTGCTTTACACTGGGCAAATCAATGTGAAGTACCGAACAGTGCTAAGAATTTAACAAGTTACTGAAACGTCATATCTTAGTATCCTGCAGAAACTACAAAAAAAATCAAGTCTTCAATTTGAAGATTATCTAGCACAAAGTAAAACACAAACTCTTTTGAATAATTTTGGAAACGTATTCAAAGCTAAAACTATTGTAACAAAAGTATTATCTCTGTCATGGAGATCTAATATTAACAAAGAGAATGATGGAATGTAATCTACCCAGCAACAAGGGAGAATCTGCCAGTAGCCCACAAAGGGGCTGATGAGAGGCACTGTTTTCCCAGTAACATATTTAGCAGACATCTAGATTAGACTGGATGTGAATCACCCTTTCATCAGGAAGCAGTTTACCCCGAGAGATCAGGGGAGGAATACAGATGCTAATAGAGTATCAGGAATGTAGGGTAGATACATGATCCAATATACGATGAGCAGAATCAAAGCTAGACAAGGATATAACTTACAACTCCTGCAGAAGCAGAGGCTGGGTTAACATCACTGGAAAGTTGGTCCACCTTGTTGCCCAACAAGGGGCGTACATGCGATGGGTTGTGAGAGGGCTGCTCTTGGATTTTTCAAGAGTAGCCTAGTGCTTCACGTCGTTAGTGTACGTTTGAACTGGACCAGTTGATGGGCAACACGACAGCTCAGTGACGACCACTGTGCTGTGCAGATACATGGATTTGGACCTGTGACTTTGGGAGTTTGCACATTCTCCCCATGCTTGCACGGGTTTTCTTCAGGTGCTCCGGTTTCCTCCCACACCCCAAAGGTGTGCTCTTAGGCTGATTGGCAAAACAAATTCTCCCTAAATTGTCTCGCAAATTTGGTTCCAATGCATAGTTCTATAAACGTAGGCAGGGTTCATGGGTAGAGGTGGAAACATTGAGGTGGTGGTATAGGCTTGTTGGGCCGAAGGGCCTGTTTCCTGTGCTGTTTAGTTCTTTGAAAGCTAGTTTAAGATCAGAGGAAGGCCAGGGTAAAGCTACCAACAAGCCAGCTAACAGCAGAGGTCCTTTTAAAGTCTTATAGATAAGTTAATGCAGAAACCTTCGTAAATAAAGTTTATCAATCTTTGCTAATTAGATAAAGGTGCTTCCTAGACTGGATCATCTTTCTGCTATCGTGTATTAATTATAAATCAGATTTGACCAATAGATTTGTTTAAGATGGATATTATTCAGGGAACGGGGAAGTCTTAGTAAGTTCAGCTACTGGGGATATAGTTTAGAACAAAAGTGATTTCCAGATAATACTGCATTACTCTGGTGTTTTGTGTTTCTTGTGAAGGGAATCTCAAGTTTATCACAATGCAAATTTGAAGTTTACAGTATCTAGCTCATTTTCAGGTAAACGGACTGGACGATGAGATTATGAAATAAAATATGATGCTAGAAATACTCAGCAAGTCTGGCAGTATCTGTGGACATGATGTAGAGATGCCGGCGTTGGACTGGGGTAAACTCAGTAAGAGTCTGGCAACACCAATTTTAAGTCCAACCGATTTATTTGATGGTAAATCTGCAAGCTTTTGACTTGCCTGACGAAGACGAAAGTCAAAAGCTTGCAGATCTACCATCAAATAAATCGGTTGGACTTAAAATTGGTGTTGCCAGATTCTTACTGAGTATCTGTGGAGACAGAAACAAAATTATTGGTTCAGGCATCAAGCTGAAATGTTAACTCTGTTTCTCTTCCCACAGGTGCTGCCTGACCAGCTGAGAATTTCTAGTATTTTCTACTTTATGTCAAATTTCTAGCATCCACAGTAATTTCCAAATTCTGAACTTCTCTTCAAGGACGCTATACTAACACTAAACGCTAAATGACAGGACTTGAAGACATACAGAAGAGTCACATAATACATGGAAGACATTTTTCAAGAAGATTAACTCAAAGTGGAATCAAATTTCTCCAGTTATTCAGCAACTTGTCTGTAAAATTTGAATCCTTTCATCTTTGTCTCCCAGAAGATAAGATTATTGGACTAATTCTTACACTCTCCAAACAAATCTGACTTCGAGTGGGAGGATTAGGAAGAGAACTATTTGACCATTGCATGAAGTGGCCTTGAGGTTTTCCTGGTAACACAAGTACTGCTATTATTCTATGTCTAACGATCCTCTCAGTCAGTTTCACAGTTACTTATTGACGTGATCACAAATACTGGCAAATGAATCAGACTCAGTAAACTTAGTCTCTCACAATTTAAAGACACCAAGCATTCCTTCTTATCCCACTAAGTCCAAATATTGGATTTCTTTTCAGAAGGTGATTCCATTTGTTAAGTTCGTAGTTGCATGAGACTTTAACTCCTTAACATCTCACATTATACCGGCAGAATCTTGCTGCTTTGAGAATTCCCCATTTAATTTCTGGAAAACTTAAAAGTAGGTTTTGTGATGTAGAGACAAAAAGGTTGGCCATTGAGTTAAAACAATACATACTCCTTGAGGAATAAAGGAGTTTTTGATAGAAGCCCCAGAAAGAGTCTGTCATCATCACTGATTATGAGTTAGGTAATAAAACTGATTTTGTCTTAAGGTTTGGAAATTTTATTCAAATCAGAAACTTATTCCAGATTTTGAGTTCTCGAAATGAAGAAACAGTAACAGAACTGATCTTCATTACCCATACTAAAATAGTTCCTTTTGGACTCTTTCACCTAACCCTGATTAGGCAATCAATAATGTTTTCATGCTATCTCTTCTAATAAGATTTTAACATTGGTCATTAATACTACTGCACCTTAAGAAAGCCTCCCTCTGCTAGCTTTGTGTTATCAACCTCATTCTGGCTGCTCTCATAAGATTTAAACAAATCCAGTTCCTCAGCTGAACTTTCTGGAGTAGATTCTAGTTCCATCACTGAATATCCATCACTGTCCAAAACCTGGATTCTGAAAAATAAGGAGGGCTAGAAGTCAGCAGCAGGAAAATTCATTCCATTCCCTTAAACTGAAGTATTATATATATCTAGTTATCAACTAGATAGTTGCCAAAAGAGAGTGGAAGCAACTTAAGATAAAAAAGCATCAGACAATAAAGAGAAACAAACATATTCATAAAAAAACAACTCCCCTTCAAAAGCTACCTTTGTAGATCCATTTGTCTCTGTGCTGATGCTCGCTTGACATTTGTTTCCTGCTGTTTTGGTACTTTAACATTTGTTGTTTCTGGTTCTGCAGGGACTTCCTGACTGGCTGCAGCTCGTTTTCTGCCTCTTCCTGCAGTTTTGTTTGGGTCTGTATTCTTTGCAGTATTACTTTCAGATACAGCTTTGGGAGGACGTCCCCGTCTGGCTTTGGGTGGAACCGGTGCTGCTGACTCTTCAGATTTTTTGTCTTCTCCTATCTGTTGAATATTTTCTGAACCAGCTGCAGGTGCTGTCCTTTTCTTTGCACGTTCAGTACTAGTCTGTGGTGGTAAAGACTGTTCACAGGACATCTCCTGTTATAAGGAGGACAGAATGTACACAGAGCAATGCATAATACCATAGTAGATTATTAAAGAAATTACTCATGATTTTACTTTCATGCAATTTGTATTAAGTTACAAAATCCACTGAAAAATTACTTTAAAATCAGACGTGGATGGTAGTATGCAATGTGTCATCAATGCATATTTAAAGGAAATCTTATCACGAGGCACAGCAGTTTTAAATCACAGTAATCTCGAAAATAAAGTTGAAGGATGAAAAGTTTTTGACTTCATTTGCCCAGTCTCATAACTTGCAATTACAGAAAAAAATCACTGACATGAATTATCCAGAGCTTTAGAGAATGCTAAACCTGAATCTTATTCAAGAAAGGGATTAAGGACATTCCTAATAACTACCTAGTGATAAACTATTCATAGTAACTACCTAGTGGTGGAGGCAGATTCGATAGGATCTTTTAAGAGACTTCTGGATAAGTACATGGGACTTAGCAGGATTGAGAGTTATAGGTGAGCCTAGTAGGTGGAGATATGTTTGGCACAACTTGTGGACCGAAAGGCCTGTTTGTGTTGTAGCTTTTCTATGTTCTACAGGCTAATCAGTTTAACATCAATGGTAAGTAAGGTTTTAGAAGGATAAAAACAAGTCAAAAGGCACCTGGAGACATTTGAATTAATTGAGAGCCCGGAGAGATTTGCAAAAGGCAGTTCGCGTTTGTTTTGACTAATCTAATTGAATATTTTTGGTAACATGACAGAAAATTGATGAATAGAGAGCAATGGATGTTGTCTATATGGATTTTAAGAAAAAATTTGACAGAGGACTACATAAAAGACTGGTTAACAAAGTTAAAATTGATGGAATAAGAGGGTCAATTTTGTTTGAATGGAAGCATGTTTTAAAGACAGAAAATAGTGATTTGTGGCAAATTTTTTTTAAAGTCTAGAGGATGATAGCCAGAGGTGTTCCCAAAATTCAATGCTAGATGCTTTTGATATATATATTTATATTTTATATATCAGAATACAGAATAAAGATTTTAAAATTTGCCTGTGGGTGGTATCTTCCTCCCCTTCTGTGATTGTTTCAAGGCAGCAAGAGGCAAATGCTATTTGTGGCAGTGAGATCTTATAGTCCTACCACTGTCAACAAGGTTTCCAGTTGAGCACGTCCCTTGCTGCCCGTGATTCCTGTTCGAGTGCACCCCTCGGTGCCTGTGTTTTCTGTTCAGTGTGCCCCTCGATGCCTGTATTTCATGTTCAGCGCGCCCCTTGATGCATGGAAACCCACACTAGGATTGCGCCATAAACAGCACCATAAGATCTCATCAGCATAGAAGGCAGCAAGATTTTGGTGTCTGATACCAAACTTGGCAGTCTGGCAAACAGTGAGGATTATACAGTGAAATGAGGGATGACATTCACAGATGAGACTAGGTGAGGCAATACACAATTAGTTCTAAAGAGTGTTCAGGGACAGAGATGCTTGGCGAATTCCTGCATATAGATTTTGTAGTAAGGCATATAGAGAGAAGTTTGCAAAGCGTACAGGATCTTGGGTTTTATAATATAAGTATGGAGTATAAAACTAGAGAAGTTATGTTAAACCTTTATAAAACCATGATTAAATCACAGTGGGAATATTGTGTCCAGTTCTGATCACTGTACTTTAGGAAGGATGGAGATTTTCCAGAGTACTTCCAAGAATGGGAAATTTTAACTATAAAGCTGGAGAAAACTGGGGTTGTTATCCTTGGGAGATTAAGGAAAGATTTGAAAGAAGTGTACGAAAGTATAACAAGTTCAGGTAAGGTAGACAAAGAAAAGCTCTTCCGATTAGCTAATGGTTCAAGTAATAGAAGACACAGATTTAAGGTTTTGGGTAAGAGATGTAGAGAAAGGATTTTTCTTAATATGCAGTGAGTGATAATAACCTGAAACCTCTGCCTCTGAGGATGAGGGAAACAAATATAGATGATTTCAAAATGAAATTTGCTTGGACCCTCGAGGGAAATAACTTTGCAGGACCACAGGGAGGAGCAGAAAATGGGGCCACCAGATTCCTCCATTGAAAGATAACATGAATTTGATAGACTGAATAGTGACATAATGACTCCGTGGCAATTAAACAGCCTCGACGTTAGATTTAATGAGCATTTCTTATGTTGGCTATCAATTTCTATTCATTAGGAATAGTAATTGGTCTTACGTTCTCTCAGTTTTCTTTTCAAACTGGAGGGCTTAAGTTTTTGGGCCCCACAACTCTGTTTTAAACCAGCACGATGTGGAGATGCTGGCGTTGGACTGGGGTAAACACAGTAAGTTGTCTCACAACACCAGGTTAAAGTCCAACAGGTTTATTTGGTAGCAAAAGCCACTAGCCTTCGCCTCTGACCCTTCATCAGGTCAGAAGAGCGAACTCTCCATTCACCTGATGAAGGGTCAGAGCTCCGAAAGCTAGTGGCGTTTGCTACCAAATAAACCTGTTGGACTTTAACCTGGTGTTGTGAGACTTCTTACTGTGTAAACCAGTACAGCAGAAACTTTTCCTTTTCAGGTAAGAGCTATTTTATCATATTATTGTGGGAATACAGGGCTGACAGTGACGGAAAGGAACACATCGAGATATGTACACTTTACATCAAATTTATTTCCCATCCCCACAAAAGAAAATTCCCAATCTAAGATAAGGTATGAGACTGCCACAGTGACTCTTGGAGTCTAGGAATCAATCACAATATGCACAGCACCTTGTTTCTGACTGGTTCATCTTTCTTCTCTGTTTTAGCCGGAACGACTGTAAGTAGTATTACTGGATTTTCCTCATTCTCGCTAACTTCAGTTTCAGGAACTTCTGAATTTTGTTCCCTGTGATAAAGAAAATAAATATACTAAGGTTCTTTTTTTTAAGTCATTAGTGGTGTACCAGAATGAATGCAGATTTGTTCATTCATAATTATACTTTTAACTGGAATTAACAATATTCAGGTATAAAATCAAAATGTCACAGAATCTGGAAATCTGAAATAAAAACTAAATGCTGGAAAAACTCTGCAGGTCTGTCAGAGAGAGAGAAAAACAAAGTCAATGTTCTGAGTCTATATGACTCTTCTTTGGAACTCCTGACAAGAATCGTCTCTCCATGACAGATCTTTGGTTCAGTAGCTAGTGCACCTACACCTGAACCAGAAACTTCTAGTTCAAGTTTTACTACAGATTTTGTTAGTCACAGAGTAAGTGCTTTTTATGTTGTTCATCTGATTGACAATCAACCTTCTCAACTTTCGAACATTTCCCAAATTTCCCCCAAAGAGAAAAAAAAGTGTAAAGGTACACAACAAACAAACTTGGTACTTTCATAAAAGTCATGAAAGTAGATTGAAAATAGTTGGAACCTTGGAACCAATTATTGCAGGAACTTGCACCCCCCCCACCCAAAGCAAGAGCTTACCAAGCTGAAAATGACCCATTTATTCAGACTGTTAAGCATCCTTTAACCAATTTTAAAGCCATGCCAATATATTACCCAACTCAAGAGCTCCCAATTTATGCATCATCCTTTGTGTGTGATGCATTGAATGACTTTTGATAATACTGATGCAATCTAACCTGAGTCCTGCACAGCTGGAATATAATTTCCACCCTTTGTATTCCAGAACATTTGCAATCAAAGACTAATTTCCAAATTAGTATTTTATATATTATTTTCTACCTCTCCACCAGTTTTGTGATTTCTGTACTTAGACTTTATACATTTCCTTGCTCCTCCATAGTTCCCAGCTTATTGCATTTAGAAAATATTCTGATACATCTTAGTCTAAGGTAGTGACCTTACACTTTAACACCAAACTCCATTTGCCACAGTTTGCCCAGGCACAATGAATGTCCTTTTACAACTTTCTCCTTGAGTCTGCACTATTTGTTGCACAACCAAATTCCATATATTTTCCATTCATTCCTTAATCCAAGTCATATATAAATAGTATGAAAAACTAAGACCTAGCACAGATCCTGGAGGGATACTCCTAGTCACATTCTGCCAATTTGAGTAAGTAACCATTAGCCCTACTCTCTGTCTCCTATCTCCTAATTAATTCCTTAACTAAATCAGCAGGTTGCTTTTCAGTCTTTCAATGTAGAACCATGACAAATGCCTTTGGTTCTCCATACAAGTGATATCCAGAGGCTCCCTCTTATCTATCACAAGAATTAGCCTCTCAAAAATGTTCAACCAGATTTGTTAGACAAGACTTTAGCCTTTACAAATCCCTGCTCAGCCTCTCTTATTTCCACTCACATTTGTCCAAATGCTCAGTCACATTGAACCCAATAACAGATGCTCTAGTAACTTCCCCACTGATATTATACTTATAAACCTATAATTTTCTAGTTTATCTATCCTTCCATCCAATTAAAAGAATGGGTAATTTTTCAGTCCAAAGGGACAAATTCCTAAACTGTTGGAACATCATGACTAACACTCAATTTCCTTACTTACTTAATCAGACCATATCTATCTTTAATAGTTTCTCTATTTACACTTACGTTAAAGATGGTTATATTGAACCTGGTTTGCTCCTCTCACGATTTGTTTTTTTTCTCGTATTTCTGGTATCTTGTCCTCATCCTTTAATGTTAAGGCAGACATAAAATGCTATTTATTCTTATTTCCAATTATAACATTACGTGTGCCATTACTCTGAACTACCCTTTTATTCTTAACAAATCCTCTGGTATGTTCTTTCTCACTAGCAGGACAGATCCCTAGGAGTTATGTTACAGAAGTATACAGTCAGGTGGGACTGGCCCTGGGTGTCCTTGTGGCATCAAATCAAGCATGAGCAAGTGAACCTCCTACAGATTACTACCTGCTGCCCTCCCTCAGTTGCTGAATGAGTAATTCTCCATACTGAACAAAACCATCTAGAAGAAGCACCAAGGGGAATGGAATTATTATTTAAAATGCAAAAAGCTGCAGCATGCTATGGTGCAGAGGGACCTGGGGATCCTTGTGCACGAATCGCAAAAACCAGTCTGCAGGTGCAGCAGGTGATCAAGAAGGCAAATGGGGTGTTGGCCTTTATAGCAAGGGGGATAGAATATAAAAGTAGGGAGGTCTTGTTGCAACTGTACAGGGTGCTGGTGAGGCCGCAGCTGGAGTAAGTGTGCAGTTTTGGTCGCTGCATTTACGGAAGGATATATTGGCCTTGGAGGGAGTGCAGAGAAGGTTCACCAGGCTGATACCAGAGAAGAGGGGGTTAGCTTATGAGGAGAGATTGAGTAGATTAGGTTTGTACTCGTTGGAGTTTAGAAGGTTGAGGAGGGATCTTACAGAGACATATAAGATAATGAAGGGGATAGACAGGGTAGAGGTTGAGAGATTCTTCCCGCTTAGAAAGGATAGCAGTACTACAGGGCACAATCTAAAAATAAGGGGGGTGGGGGGTGGGTGGTGGTGGTGGTTTAGATTGGAATTGAGAAATTTCTTCACTCAAAGGGTGGTGAATCTTTGGAATCAGTTGAAGTGGTGGAGGCTACCTCACTGAATATATTTAAGTCACAAGTAGATAGGTTTCTAATAAGCAAGGGAATTAAGAGTTATGGGGATAAAACGGGGAAGTGGAACTGATCCACTTCAGATCAGCCATGATCTTATTGAATGGCGGGGCAGGCTCGAGGTGCTAGATGGCCTACTCCTGCTTCTATTTCTTATGTCTTATGTCCGGAATGTACACTGCATATTTTAGCTTTAACGTATACCACCAAGTGTGATTAGACAGCACCACTACTGACTGAGTGGCCAGGTCCTGAAGGGCACATCTACTTTTCTGGGCCTACGGCAAGAGAGGCAAGTTAAAACTTCAAAGGGAAGAACCTACTTGACATTGTCCTCACCAATCCACCTGTTGCAGATAAAGACGACAGTACTGGTAGGAATGAACACTATATTGTATTATGCACTCAGACTGAGAACTCCCTCCATAGTATGTGTGGCACCACGTGAAATAAATAATAGCATCAGAACACATCTAACTACTCAGAAAACAGCAGCAGAATCATTTACAAACACAATCTTTAACAATATGCGGCATTTCTTCCATTCTACCATCATGATCAACTCAGGATTATCCTGGTTCAATGAGTGCAAGTGAGCATGCCAGAGCAATGCCAAGCATACTTAACAGTGATGCAATGTCTGAGACTACATATATGTTCAATAGAGGAAATGACAGAAAGGACTAAATCAACCCACAATCAATGAATCAGGCCAAAGCTCTGCAGTGCTACCACATTTATTTATGAATGGTAGAGACATTTAAACAACTAATTAGAGGAGTCGCTTTCACAAATATCCCCATTCTCAATGAAAGAAAGCTCAGCACATCCACCCAAAAGATAAGCCTGAAGGAATTGCAACCATCCACAGCCAGAAATGCAATTAGGATTGATTAATCTTTTTTCTCCTCCTGAGATGTCCACCACCATAGATGCCAACCTTTTACCAATTCAATTTACTCTGAGGAATTTATTAAAAAATGGTTGAAGCCTCTAAATACTGCCACAGCTATGGGCACAGACAATTTCCCAATTATTGTACTGAAGGCTTACAGTCAAGATCTCTCTCTTAACCAAGCTGTTTTAGTTCAGCTACAACACAGACCTGTAGTTGACAATATGAAACTCACCTGAAGGTTCCATTACAGCTTTGATCCAAAGATGGACAAAAGTGCCAAATTCCACAGGTAAAGTGGGAGTGACTGGCTTTGACATTAAAGTGGCATTTAACTAAGTTTGGCAAGATTGATTCAATGGGAATCAGAGACAAACATCTCCAAGGGAGAAAGCTCCACACTGATAGGAGTCACATCAAGCACAAGAGGTTTGTGGTTATTGGGGGCATCTCAACTTCAGAATATCACTGGAGTTCTTCAAGGTAGTACAATATACCCAATCATCTTTAACTGCCACATCAATGATCTTTCCTCCATCTTACTGTTAGAAATGGGGATACTCATTGATGATTAGTGTTTCATATTATTCGCAACTCATCAGATACCATACTAATCATGCCCATATACAGCAAGGCCTGTACAGCATTCACATTTAGACTGAAAACTCACTCATACCAAACAAGTATCAGATAATGGCCTTCTCCAATGAAGGAGAATCCGCTATCATTCCTCCATGTTCAACATCATACCATCACTGGATCCCCTGCCATCAACATCATGGGAATTGACCACTGACCAGAAACTGAACTGGACCAGCCATATAAATGCTATCGCTATGAGAGCAGATCAGAGGTGGAGAACTCTGTGGAGAACAACTCATCTCCTGAATCCCCAAAGCCTGTCCAATTTCTACAGGGTTCAAGTCTGGAATGCGATGGAATGCTGTCCACTTGACTAGATGAGTACAACTTCAACAACACTCAAGAAGCTCAACTCAATCCAGGATAGAGGCGCCCGCTTGATCTGCACCCATATCTATTATCAGTACTCAATGACAGCAGCAACTCGCCAATGCCTGTTCGATAGCATCCTCCAAAACCATGACCTCGTATCACCCAGAAGGACAAGAGCTGCAATGCATAGGTTCATTACCATCTGCAAGTTGTCTCCAAACCATATCCCACTCTGACTTGGAACTGTATTGCTGCTCTTTCACTGTACTTGGTCAAAAATCCAGAACCCAGCTCTACAAGTGTAACTACGCCATATGGAATTCAGCAATACAAGGAGACGGATCATCACCATCTTTTCATTAGCATTGGCCATGGGCAACAAATGCTGGCTTTGCAACAATATGTACATCTCATGAATTAATTTTAAAAATCCTTTATGATCTTCATTATCTTTCTCCCAGTCTGTGGAATCTCGATTACAAGAGAATCATAGTCAAATCTTTTATCATTCATACTACAGAAAAGGCTTACCTTCCCCTGTTTGTAGCTGGTGAGCTGGGTTCGGAATTTCCACTTATGTTGCTTCCAGTCTCTAACCCTGGAGTTCTATCTTGTGGTCTTCTACCAGCAGCTGACAAAGGTTTGTTTACTGCACCCAATACAGTAGCTGGTTTGGGCTGAGAATAATGATATTTAGATACTATATGTGTAAATCAACATAAAAATTGAACTTTCAAATAGACCAAAGCATTTTATATAAGCTAGAATTTATCATGTATTGCAATTTTTCAGATACTATATACCACAAGCATGGCCCAATTTTCTTTTAACTGAAGGAATTGTTGAAATAATTATCTGGAGAATTCAGCATTCTGCAGCTGGTACTTTTCCAATAACATTGAAATCAAATTTTAACAATTACTGCAAATGCATGACATAATGTTTCAGGTACATGTATACAAATGGGTAGTCACAAGATGTGATAACTTGTATTGTGGTGGAATAGGGTTGGAAAAAGTTTGTCATATTTTCCAAGTGTAGCATTGGAAGCTCCTATTTCAGAAAAGAGAACAATGTTTTGTAATGTGTGAAAGTAGCAACAAAACATCAATAAATATGATGTAAACACAATCTCTTGGTAAGAAACAGGAACAATGTATTATCAATTAGATGTAATATCAATGAGGTGAACTTCACCATTATAGTTTTGTTTTTAAAGATGTACATTACACCTGTTTCACCCCAAGTTTTTTTAAACTGACGTTATATCCAAAGTATTAAGCCAAGCAATGAATAAGAGATCATGCATGCAAATCCACATAAATGTATTTTGCCTTATGTCTTTAGTTCATTTTATCATGAATGACATAACAACACAAAAATTCCAAGTTATATTGCACCCTTAAACTTAACAGATCCCTGAATTGCAGGGCACACATTATGGCTTCCTGTGATATTGTCTGTTTTTGTGGGAAGAATAGAAAAGCAGATCATTTTTTCAAATGAAGAGTGACTGCAGAATGCTTTTGTATCACATACCCTGATGTTTTGTGATTCATACAAGGATAACAAGCAGTTAAGAAAGCAAAGGCAATACTGGTCTTTATTGTAAGGGAAGCAAGAGTATAAAATTAGAAAGTCTTGTTAGAACGGTACAGGGTATTGGTGAGACCATGCCTAAAGTACGGCTCCAAAAGAGAAAACGCTGGAAAATCTCAGCAGGTCAGACCGCATCTGTAAGGAGAGAAAAGAACTGATGTTTTGAATCCAGTTGACCCTCTGTCACAGCTAAGACATAGAAAGTGGAAGATATTTATACTGAAGGGTGAGGGAACGAAAAATAAGTCATAGCCACAGAAACTAGGTGAAGACAGCAAACAGCTAGCTACAGACAGAATAAAGGGTGTGAATGGCCAAATGGCAGTGAAACTGTAAGCTGCGATAGATGAAGCTGTTTCAAAAAGATCACACCTCATTCTTCTAAACTCCAGTGAGCATAGGCCCAATCTGTTCCACCTTCTGATCAAAGACAATCCCTTTATCCCAGTACTCAAACTTGTCAGCCTTCTCTGATATGGGCAAATGTTAAAAATTTTACTTTCTAGTAAGAATTGAAAAGCATAACAATTTTTTTAAAAGGCATGAGATTTCTAAATGTTTAAAAAGTTATTTCATGGGATATGGGAATCATTGACTAAGCCAGCATTTGTTGCCCTTGAACTGAATGGCATGAAAGGCCATTTCAAAGTCAATCACATTGCCATAGGTCTGGAGTCACATGTAGATCATACTGGGTAAGGACAGCAGATTTCCTTCCCTAAAGGACATTACTGAACTAGATGGGTTTTATGGCCATCACTGGACTTTTAATTCCAAATTGATATGTTATTTTTAAAAGGCATGGGACTTTTAAATGCTGATATTCAGAAAGACTTTAATGTTCCTGTACAAGAATTACAAAATCATGTGCTGTACCTGCATGCTAATTAGAAAGGCAAATGACCTGTCGTCTTTATTACAAGGGAACTAGGGTACAAAAATAAGGAATTTTAAAGGCCTTTGCTAAGACCACACATGGAGTTTTAGGCCATTTTTATTTCCCGAGCTAAGGAAGGATGCATGCATTGAAGATGGCGCAGTAAAGGTTCATTAGATTGGTTGCTGGCTTGAGAAAATTTTCCCATCATAGAATGTCAAGAAAATTGGGCCTTATTCTTTCAAATTTAGAAGAATGAGAGGTGATCTCATTGGAATATGCTTTGAAGAGATGATGGTGTAGTGGCAACATCTCTGGATTAGAAATCAGGAAGCCCAGACTAATGCCTGCATTAGGAACTTGACTTGAGGGCCTGCATTGAAATCACATCAGTACAGCTGGTGACATTTAAATTCAATTAATAAACGTGCAAGGTAAAACTAGCCTCAGTAACAGTAACAATGACAACCAACATCAATTGTACAAATCCATCTAGTTTAATCATGTCCTCTAGGAAAGGAAATCTACAACTCCAGACCTACACCACATAGTTGACCCTCAAGTGTCGTTCCAAAATGGACCTTGCAAGCTGCTCAGTTCAAAGGCAATTAGGGATGGGTAATAAATGCCAGCAAGACCCACATTCATGAAAGAATAAAAAAAAGGATAGACACTAGAAGATTGCCTCCCTCAACTTGACAGTTTAAAACAAGAAAGCACAACCTCAAGAGAAAGGGATGATCATTTACAACTTCAGCTGAGAATTTTTTACTGATGTGTATTCTTAAAATTCTTTACCTAGAAAGCTGTGCATTGTTGTTGAGTTAACTCAAAGCTGAGTTAGACAGATTTTTGGTCAAGGGATCAAGGGATACTGAAAGCAGATATGAAAGTGACGTTAAGACAGAAGTTCAGCCATAAGAATATAATAGGAACAGAAAACCATTCAAACCCTGAAGCTCACTCCACCATTCAATAAGATGATTTAATCTTGGTCTCAATTCTGCTTTCCAACTTTCCTCATAACCCTCAATTCTTTTCTGTCTCAAAAATCTGTTTCGAACATGCCGATGAGGGTGCAAATTTGAGGGGTCATATGGTCTACTCCTCCCATTCCTATGATCACTTTAACACAAAACTTTACACTTTCACAAAAATAAAGTTGCAAGTTATCATGTAATTTTGACTTAAATTAATATTTTTGGGATCTCTATCTGCAAGCCTCTGACATAGATTCTTTATTAACTGCAGGGAGGTTTGGTACCTTTGACCAGCTCAAAGATCAAGTACAACAGTAACTCTGCATTAAACCCATGCTGTTTGTCCTAATGCAACACTCTACAACCAAAAACTAGATGAAACATTATGGGGCAGGGATTTGTAGCTCCAACTTCCAACCATGGTTAGTCCCAAGACAGCTTGGCACTGGTTCAAGGAACCAGCTATTCATTCCAATTTTAAAACGTTGCAGTAGGATTGAAACGTCAACAACCTAATCAAGACATGCATATCAGTCCTTCAAAATTGGTATAAAATCCAAAGTGTTCTTATTCCAAATTTTTTTATGTACAAATTCCACATGCACGAAAACTCAATGTGCTTGATACAACATGGGATTGTGATCTGAAAGGTAGGAGACTATGATGGGTGGGGGTGGAAGGACCACATGAGAGAATGTGTGCAAAATAATTCAATATATAATTACATAAGCACTGAAAGAAGCTCAACTTCTGTTTAAAAACAAATAGAACATAATGAAAAAACGCAAAGTAAATCAATTTTGTTGCAGGTAATTTTTTTTGTTGCCTAATTTTCTACTGTCTGATCTCACATCTAAAAATGAAACATTTTGAAATATGATCCCAAAGTGTGTGCATCAAAACGTGTGGATCACGTAAATCCCTGGACAAATATAGAACAAAGTTTTGTATTTTTCCTGCCAAGAGTAATCTCATCCTCAGAAAACAATCAGAAAACCAATGTTAATATTTTTCATTTTCCACAAAATAATGCTAATTTGCATGGAATTGTGAGGAGTTTTATAATGAGGACCCTAAAGCAATGAGGATTGGGTTGAGACTTACCTTTCCTGTGAGTAATAATGTCTTTGCTTCATCTGACAAGTAGCACTTATTATTGCCGGAATCCTAAGCAAAGAAACATTTATCAAAAACAATATACTTGCAGTTGGAGCACAACAAACTTTAATTTTTAGAATCAATGTGACAATTTTTTTAAAAGTTTATTTATTAGTGTCACAAGTAGGCTTATAATAACACTGCAATGAAGTTACTGAGAAAATCCCCTAGTCGCCACACTCTAGTGCCTGTTCAGGTACACTGAGGGAGAATGTAGCCTGGCCAATGTATCTAACCAGCATGTCTTTCGGAGAAAGACACCAGAGCACTCAGAGGAAACCCATCCAGACACAGCGACACTGTGCAGTTCCACACAGACAGTGACTCAAGTTGGAAATCAAACTGGGTTGCTGGCATTGTGAAGCAGTGGTGCTAACCATGTTCCACTCTGAATTGACTTGCACTCCATAATAACCTTTTCATTTTACTAAATTATTTCCTCCACCTGCAGTAAGGCTGCATAGTGGTTAGCAATGCTGCCTCACAGCTCCAAGGATCTGGGTTCAATTCCGGTCTTGGATGATTGTGTGCAGTTTACACATTTTCCCCGCATTTGCATGGGTTTTCTCTGGATGCTTTGGTTTCCTCCCACAGTCCAAAGATATGCAGGTAAGCTGGATTGGCCATGCCATATTGTCCCTTAGTGACACAAGATCTGTAGATTAGATGGATTAGCTATGCTAAAAGTGTGGGTGATAGGGTGAGGGAGAGGGCCTGTATAAGCAACTTCATCAGAGAGTCAGTATAGACTCAATAGCCCAAATGCACTGTAGAAATTCTATGATTCTAAAAATTCTTCAATGTATATGCTACTCCATTCCCTTCCTTAAAGTTAAACTTTTCTTAGACTTCTATTCTGACAATGAAATGATGCATATTTGATATGGTTGACCATTTTCTAATTGTCTTTCACTTGGATGAACTACATGAAATCATTTTCTGCCACTCCATAATGTGACATTTTTAGTGCACCAACAGTGCATCAAGATTGCCTCATCAATTTATATTTTATATCTTTACCAAAATTGAGAAACTTGCAAACACAGTTATCATTATTTGTTCATAAGTGTCAAAGGTAAATTGTCAGTTTTATTCATAAATGCAAGAGTGCCGAAAGGTACTAAATTTAATCCATCAAACAGAACAATTCCGGGGATACTGAGTATCCTTAAAATTCCAGAACTTGTTACACAGTTGTTAGCAGTTCATCATTCCACATTAAACATTCTATTTACTTTTTAAAAAATTATGCTTGTGCAGTTCAAATAACTACGGAGCTACGTAATGTTTCCTGGATAGGAAGAATGAACATCTGATAGAACCTGCAATTACCTCATCACCATCCACCCTTCAAACAGGTGAATTTGTAAGTTCACAGTCCTTATTGCTCCTCAGAGTATTTCCCAAGTTCTTGCCATCTGGTGTCTTCCCCACCAACTGGTAACAGTTTCAACCTTTCTAATGAAAACATATCCAATCTAAACCCTTCTAAACCAAGAGATATGCTCAGCTTTTGTCTCTACTGGCAAGAATCTGTCATCCCATACCCTTCCATTACCAGTATACTACAGTATAAAATAACTAGTTACTTTGTCAGGTGGGGTGAAGAACTTTGTCGGCAGTACAGGGTCCTTTGGTGAGTCCAAGTTATATGTGGTACTTTTGCTAGTGATGACAATAAGAGCTACATCACAAACTATGTAGAGTTTCTGCAAATATAAACAGGAAAGCACAATCAGTAATAAAATCCATCATGTATCATATATTCCAAATTTGAAACAAGTTACAATACACCAACACTATCAGATCTCCCACGCAATTGATTGTCCATGGCAAGTTACAGGATATGTTGTTTTATAATACTGTTACTCTGGTACTAAAATGAAGTCTTATGGAAACTTGCCTTTTGAATGTTACATGAACTAAATTCTATAAATAGAGACAACTTGAAATCAATTAGAGGGCAGTCATGTTTCTAGATTGGTGACAAGTTTTAAATTCTTATTCAACATCAGAAGAAATTGTCAGGCAATGACAAAACTTCTTTCTGTCCTTTTTCGAATGTGGAAACAATACTGACCAAGCCCAAGATCTAAATTGAGAATTTACATCAAAATATTAGATCCATCTAGTAGGGCTTATTGTTGTTGGATAATGCTGAGTTCCGGATCAGCATTACAGGAGTTTTTCACGGGCGTATCTTTGGCCTAGCCATCTTCTGCTGCTTCATGGGTGACATTTTGCTATCATAACATCAGAAGTGGAAGTGTTTGCTGATGACTGCACAATGTATGATACTATCCTCAAAGATACTGAAGCAGTGGATATCCATATGCAACAAGATATGAACAACATTCAGGCTCGGGCTGATAAGTGGTATCTAACATTTGCACCAGGCAATGACCATCTCTACTTGACATTCAGCAGAATTACTACTGCTGAATCTCCAAGCATCAACATCTTGATGGGGGGGAATGTGGATGCGGGTCATTACCATTGTCCAAAACATAACTGAACCAGACATTTAAATACTGTGGTTATAACAGGTCAGCGGCTGGAATTTCTGCAACAACACCTCCTGGCTCCACAAAACCTGTCCAGCATCTACAAGATAAGCCCAGACATATTATGTATTGCTCTCCACAGTGCAACTCCAACAACTTTCAAGAAGCTCAACACCATCCAGGACAAAGCAATCCACTTTACTGGCACCCATCTACCACTTTAAATACTAACCTCTCCACTACCCATGTACAGTGGCAGCAGCATGTACCTCTTACAAGATGCACTGCAACAACTCATCATATCTCTTTTGACAGCACTCTCTGAATCTATAGACTCTACAATGTCGAATGGCAAAGGCAACACACAATTGGGAACTTGCTGCAAGTCCCTTTAAGCAACACATCATTCTGACTTGGAACTATATTGCCATCTCCAAATGCTGGTTTTGCCTCTGACACTCAAATTTCATCAAAGAATAGAGAAGTGAACCAGAAATTGTGGTACATGTTGGTGTCAACAACAAACGGGACATAGGTAAGCTAGCAGAACAGGCAGACAAGTGGCTGATGGAATTTAAAAATGGAAAGTGTGAAGTGCTATATTAGGGCAGAAGCCATAGGAAGAGACAATACAAACTTAAAACATAAGAGATGAGGACTCAAGGGTTCATTTGCGTATATCCTTGCAGATAGCAAGATATATTGAGAGAAGTGGTAAAGCAGATAGGATCTTGGACACCATGAAGAAGTGTTGAATGTAAAAGCAAGGTGGCTATCCTGAACCTTTTTGAAGGCTTGCATTAGATTAAACTCGTGCATTGCTTCCAGTTCCGCTCACCACAATTTAAGGATGATGTGAGGATCCTATAGAGATTGCAAAACTCTTGAAAATTGTTGGAGTTGCACTCATCCAAGCAAGAGTACTCCATCATACTTCTAACTTGTGTTCTGTGGATGCTGAAAAGGCTTTGGGAAGTCATGTGGTGTGTCATTCACTGCAGAATACACAGCCTAAAATATCTGAATCCAAAACTAGGTATGAGTTTTTTTGAACAAAGAACAAAGAACAAAACAGCACGGGAAACAGGCCCTTCGGCCCAATGGGTCCGCGCCGCCACCCTGATGTTCCCACCTCTACCCGTGATCCCTGTCTATGTTTATAGATCTATGGATTAAAAACCAAATTTGAGACAATTTAGGGAGAATTTGTTTTGCCAATTAGCCTAAGAGCACATCTTTGGGATGTGGGACGAAACCGGAGCACCCGGAGAAAACCCACGCAAGCACGGGGAGAATGCGCAAACTCCCACAGACACAGGCCCAAATCCATGGGTCTGCACAGCACAGCAATAGTCACTGAGCTGTCGTGTTGCTCATCAAATGGTCCAGGTCAAGCATACACTAACGACGTGAAGCACTAGGATACTCTAAAAAAAAATCCAAGAGCAGCCCTCTCACGACCCATCGCGTGCATACCCCTCGTTAGACAACAAAGTGGACCAAAGCACCTGTAGGATAAAAAACGTTGAGATTTCTAATAAAAATTTATGATAACAAGCCAGCAGTTCTAAGTTTTATTGGCAAAAACAGCCCTTTATTCGATGCTTTATTAATTTTAACTGATCAGTCTTCAAACTTAAAGTGTCCATAAATTTCCACAAAAGACTTTAAAAGCCAAGCTTTCCTTAGTCATTATGAGGGGTCATCCAAGATTGGCACTTATTACAAATTATAGTATTATTGAGGAAGAAATGGGGAAGAATATTCCTTTTTCAACATCTGAATTGACAAATGGAAATGTGTACAATCAGCCAACCTGTTAACACACTGTCTGCAGTACTAGAGTCATTGATAAACAGGTGAAAACAAAATTCATGGTCAAATAACTCTACAGTCTCACCCTCCCTACCTCTTGAACTATCTCTGTACCTCTCCAATTCTGGTCTTGTGTTTGTCCAAGATAATATTTGAACCAATCAGTATAACATGCTGCCGATTTCCAAGTACCATTTGGCAGTGCGCAGTTAAATTCTGCTTGCAACACAGGACTAATAAGCACAATGTAAAATTTGTTTGGATTCATTATTATCTTCATTCCATTATCAAAGTTAGAGTGGAGGAATGAGACTGACCATATTGCTTCACAGAAAGTGGCATACATTTGAAGGGCCAAATTGCTTCCTAGCACCTAGAAGAACAAGGGTAGCAGATGCATTTTACCATCAGCTTCAAATTCCCCTCCAATCACACATTATCCTAATTTGGAACATTATCACCATTCTTTCACTGTCTCTGGATCAAAATCTTGGAACTCCCTCCCTAATAGAACTACAGGGATTCCCATAATACTTGGACTGAAGCAGTTCAAGGCAATGGCTCACCACAACTTTCTCCAGGGCAATCAGGGATGAGAAATGAATCTGGTTGAGCAACTGATGCCCACATCCCATGAACAAATAAAAAAAAATTGAGAGCATTGGAGGGTAATTGTATGCTGATAACATAGGCTTGCATTCTACTATTTTCCACAATGCTGACTAGCATTGCAATTTTTTTAGGCTGAAAAATGTTGTCTTAGTTTCCAACCTTCAGATTTTAAGTAATCATTCCTTGCTACTATGTTCTACTCCAGAATGGCAAATGAAGGATAGAACCGATGCCAAACTTCATACATGATTATATTTATTTATAGAGTTATACATTACAAGCATACACATTCTAACCCAATAACCAAAATTACTGCTTCTGTTTCTCGAGGCTTAAGTGATTACCTAGTCAATGCCCACTGCCTGCATACAATTAAAACTCAATAAATATACAAATGACATACACACTGATTGAAATTAACAGTAAAGGTAAGAGTAATATAATTTCTGGATAGTCAACTTTTATTTTCCCACCAGACATAATTTCTCCAAATAGGATCTACAGTTTGCTCCCTTTTAGCCAACTGGTTATTCAAGTGCTAAACTTGCTTTCAATACCTCCACTTTTTAAATTGATGCAGCAGTCATCAGAACCACTCAGAAGCCAACAGATATTACATTTTAGAGCTTCTCTCCCCCATAGATCACCTGGGGACACTACTTACCCAAAGCTTAAAAAGAATTGGTCAGGGATACAATACTTTCTGATTCTGTTGACCACTGCTTCATTGGTTATTATTCCAATAAGCTATTAACTCCTGACAATCTTTTCTACTTTTTGGAAACAGAGAACTTCAGAGCAGGAGGAAGCCAACTGGCCTTCGAGTATGTTCCACCATTCGATAAAACATTGAATGCATTCAAGGAGTGGCTGCATATAGCACTTGGGGTGAATGGGACCAAAGGTAATGAGGGGAAAAAAAAAGCAGGATTAGGCTATTGAGTTGGATATCAGCCATGATTGCAATGAATGGCAGAGCAGGTTTGAAGGGCCAAATGGCCTCCTCCTGTTCCTACCTTCTATATATCTATAAGATCAGAGCTGAACTGACAGCACTCTCAACTACACCATCTCTGTAACTCTCAACTCCCTTGTCCATCAAATTTCTACCTAAGTCAGCCTGGATTGAAATGGCGGAAAAGGTTGGAACGAGTCCTTCATGCTTGAAGGTGCAAAACCTGCCACTATTAGCACTGCTACATCTTTGGTAATAATCAGAAAAGGCTTGTCAACAGGTGCACATCAACTACACAGGACTTTTTGAAGGGCACATGTTTTTAGTCACAATCAAAGTTGCCAAAAGTCACCATAATGAAATCAACTTCATCAGAAAAGATGACTGAGGGGTTACGTTTAACAGATTTGCATTTTCTGAGCAATAAGTGAATAATAATGGACCATGGTTCAACTCTCAAGAATTTTAAAGATGTTTGAAAGAAAACTGTATAAAATATTTTACAAATGGACATTACAAAATGTTTTGTGTAAATAATGAAGCACTTAAAAATAAGGTTCATTATCCAAATGTCTAATCAATTCCTATTCATGTATAGAAATACTGCTCATTCAACAACAAAAATTTTTCCAGCATTACTCATGATGAAGCGACAATCACATTTAGTGTTCGACTGATTCAAATCGCCAAAGATTGAAAAAATATTAACCGAAAGAAACAACAAAGTCAAGTCGAATGATGGGAAAACAAAACCAAACATCACATTTTTCCACCAATGACAAGTAATTCCAGCTAGAAATGGGTTTCTGCCATGATCATTCCGCAAGCTGGACCTGCTTCATTTATTGTCCAGACCCAGGATGATGTCACCTGGAAGAGGCATGTGGATAAGCTATTGGTAGGGAGAACCAATCTGAACATAGAAGCTGCAATGAATTTGAATTCACCTACATAAGGTGCTGATCTGAACCTTCTTGAAATCCTGACACCGACAGAACCGTTGAGAAAGAAAGGACCTCAATTTCAGGCCAAGCTTAGAACCAACCTCTATTTGCAACGTTGACACCAGTCAAATTGATCACTGATGTTTGTAGGAAGTCGTAAATGACAGGCGTTACAACTAGTGCCGAGAAGCAGAGGTCTGAGGTTTGCTGGCAACCATTGAGAGAACAATGACCTCCAAACATCCTACCAGGATGTTGCCTGGTATGGAGGGCAGGTCTTACGAAGAGAGGCTGAGGGATTTGAGGTTGTTTTCGTTAGAAAGGAGGCGGCTAAGAGGGGACCTTATTGAAACATATAAGATGATTAGAGGTTTAGATAGGGTGGACAGTGATAGCCTTTTTCCTAGGATGGAGAAAGCTAGCACGAGGGGACACAGCTTTAAATTAAGGGGTGATAGTTATAGGACGGATATCAGAGGTAGGTTCTTTACCCAAAGGGTGGTTCGGGAGTGGAATGCCCTGCCTGCAGCAGTTGTAGATGCGCCAAGTTTGGTGGCGTTTAAGAGTTAGTTGATAAGTATATGGAAGAGAAGGGAATGGTTTAGTTTGGAGGGGCATTGCTTTTTATATTGGTCGGCGCAACATCGAAGGCCGAAGGGCCTGTTCTGTGCTGTAATGTTCTATGTTCTATAAAGTATCAGACTTGTTGATTATTGTTGTTTGATTATTGTTCCTGCTACACTTGATTAAATTTGTTGGGGATGTTTAATTTTAAAGGAGGAAGAAGTGCTATGTATTTATGTTGATTTCTGAGAAGCAGCACTGAAGCTGCACTGAACACTGTATAATAACGTACGCATAACTTCACTGATCGCTTGAGTGGGTAACTATGCAGAGTGATGAGGAAACCTGTATGGAACATACTTCATTAATAAAGCGCCATTAATTTGTCAACCTCCATGCCTCCTAGTGTCAATCATGGGCAACACTTTCCATTTCCTGCTTTATAGCTGCTTCTGGGATGTTACTGATACAAAATACCTACTGGATTCATCTGCCATGTCCTCGTTTTCTGTTATCAACTAACCAGCCTCACTTTCAATAGGAATAATGCTCATTTTGTTAACTCTTTTCTTTTTTAAATATTTATGAAAACTCTTTCTGTCTCTTATATTTCTGGTTAGCTTTCTCTCATATGTCCCCCCACTGCCTCCCCGCCCCCATTAATCTTTTAGTCACTCTTTGCTGTTGCTTTTATTTTGTCCAATTTTCTTAATAGACACCTGTTTTTGCACAGTCATATACTTTTTCTTTAAGTTTGACACGATCTTTAAATTTGTTAGTTAATTATAGATGGTATATCTGTCCCATACACTTTTTCTTCTTCACTGGAATCATTTATTCTGTGCATTCTGAAATATCCTCTTAAGTTTTATTCACTGCATCTCTACTAACTTATCCTTAACCTAATTTGCTAATTCATTTTAGCCAGTTCAGCTTTCATGCCCTCCTAAATACCTTTATTAAGTTTAAAAGCATAAAGGAATGGGCCTGAGACTATCTCTCAACCTGAATGTACAATTCAATCATGTTACAGTTGCTGCAACCTATGGGTGCTTTCACTACAATAGCATTAATTACTTTTATTACATTGCACAGTGTCAGCTCCAATATAGCCTGTTCCCTGGTTGGCTCCAGAAAATGCTGTTTTTAGAAACTATCCCAAAAACATTCAATTAAGTCCTCATCCATGCTACATTTGCCCATTTGACTTTTCCAGTCTATCTGTAAATTACAATCTCACATGATCATTAACATGCTTTCTGGCAAATTCCTTTCCTTATTTCTTCATTAATGCTCCATCCTACTTTGTGGTTATTGTTAAGGGGCCTGTACATGACTCCCACAAGTGACTCCTTGTCTTCAGCATTTCTCATCTCCACCCAAAATGTTTCTATATCCTAGTGTCCTGAATTTAGGTCATCTTTCTTCATTGTGCTATTATTATTAACTAACAGAGCCACCGCTCCACCTTTTCCTCACTTGCTAGACTTCCTAGATATCCAATACCCTTCAATATTGACCTCCCAATCATAACTCTGCAATGTTTATCAAAATCATACTTATTTCTATGCACACATCAGACCTCCATTTGCCTGGATAACTACAGCTCCAACAGCACTCAAGAAACTAGATGTCATCCAAGACAAAGTAGCCTATTTTAGTGACCTCTCTCTACAATCCTCCAAAGTGGCAGCAGCACATACCTTTTACAAAGTGCACTGCAACAACACACCAAGGGCTCCTTCAGCAGTAGTTCATAAACCAGTGATCTCTATCAACTAGAATGACAATGACAGCTGATATATTGGGAGATTACACCTGCAAGTTACCCTCCCCACAAATGTCCTGACTTGGAACTGTAATGCTGTTGCTTCATTGTCACTGGGTCACAATCCTAGAACTCCCTAACAGCACTATGGATGTACTTGCAGCAGTTCAAAAAAGCGAATCAGCACCAGTTTATCAAGAATAAGTAGGGATGGGCAATAACACTAGCCTAGTCAGTGACACACTTATCCCATGAAAGAATATTTAAAAAAATGGAAAATCATGTATCAATCATACCTGTCAAATGAAATTATTTGTATTGTTATAGGATAAGAGACTGTTAAGTAGAAGCATAAATATTATTTTGATGTATTAAGCAGACACACAGCTTACATAGCTGCATAGCATTTCTTTGTTCATTGTAATTTTAAGTGTACGGTTTTGTATGGTGAGACACCTGGACAGTAGGAAAAAGATCAAATTGCTAAATAACTTTTGAATGCGAGTTTGGAGGAGAATGGAAATTATATTTCTTATATTTCTGGTTAGCTTTAAAAAAGTTAAAAAATGATTAAGTACTAAGAAGTATGAACAAACAAAGGAATTTGCGGAACATAAATAGGAAAAGGCAGAGAGACTGAGCAGAGCACATCTCAAGAGGAAATGAACTAATAAGAGATGTTATGGGTTGAAGAATTCAATGAACATGAGGAGGAAGGAAGGAAGGAAGAGAATATTAACATTAGAATGTTTGAAAACTGAAGGAGGTTATTTAAAACTGATAAGACTGCCATAGGGCTGAGAGCTATGGAGAAGATTATGAGTCAGGGATCTGCCTTAGGGCACAGAACACAAGGATTAAGAAGCATATTCATTTATAGTAAACTCATTTATAGTAAACAGGCTAATGCCTGCGTTCTAGTAGCAAACTGTCATCTGAAAATTTTAATTGCCCATCTGCTAAACCTGGTAGCAAGACTACTTTGATTACTATGAACCCGCATTATATCACAAATGGAACAAAGGAATCAATTTACAGTTCAACATGACTTTCACAATATTGTTTTTGAATGCAAGATTAGAAGATGATAATTATGCTCAACTTTGCTTGAAAATAAAATAGCATACAAGAGGTATTAATTCCAGCTATAGATGTTAAACAGATTATAATTACGATCCTTTGAAACTTTAGCATTTACAATTATAAATATTCAAATTATGCACAATTGTTTACAGGACAATTTACCTCAATTTAGATAATATGAACTACACCAAGTGATTTAGTTTTTCTAAAGCAAAACTAAAGTAATATACTACAAGATACATATTTCTCACCTCATTCATTTTGCCATCATCTGGTGCTTGGGCATCCTTTGTTTGCTTGATGTTCTCCACCATTTTTCTTATAAAAGCATGGCTATTATTTTCATTTTTTGTCATTAAAACTTCCAACATGAACCACAGACACCTTATCAAATAAAATTAGAAGAATCCTTAGCTACATTAAAAAAATCAAACACAAGGCCCCCAAGACGAAGGAGGATGCTACAAATGGCATATTCTACTGTATGAAACACTACTTAAAAATACTAATTACTAACTACTTAATGTTCCAAGATCAAATTTCAGCAGTTTATTGTTACTTACTCTTTGATGTCACGCAGTTGCTCAATATCCTGTGTTTTGGTAAAATCCGGATCATGCGCAAGTAAGTGAACAGTGTATGGAACTACATATTCTGGTAATAGAGACAACAGCTTCTCTGAAGAAAATAAAAAAAATAGATTTAACTTTTTTTTTAAATTCAAAGTGCTGGATACATGCGTGCCAAGCTAGAAAATGGACAAAAACTGATCAATTTAAAAATAGTCCTGAATATATGCCATATGCTCACAAAAGCAAGGAGTCATAAGTAGAGTTGTGTTCTTACTTAAACTTAAGATACACTCAACATTTAACCATTTATTAGAGGAGGTAAACATTACAAACAAAATGCCTACTTCATATAGGGAGATAAGACAAGCATATTAACAAGAGGTTGCTATTCAGCCCCTGAAGCCTGCTCCGGTATTT
This sequence comes from Sphyrna mokarran, assembly GCA_024679065.1. Lineage (NCBI taxonomy): Eukaryota > Metazoa > Chordata > Chondrichthyes > Carcharhiniformes > Carcharhinidae > Sphyrna > Sphyrna mokarran. Next base: position 87,197,389 of record JAGIQG010000001.1, on the reverse strand, counting down.
AATTAGATCATGGCTGCATCTCAACATAATTTACCTTTGCTCCACGTCCATGGCTAACAAAAATCTGACTCTCGGCAGCTCAACTGATGTAGAGTTCATCAGTGTTCCAGGTTTTGATTACCCTATATGAAAAACTGCTTTCTGATTTTGTTCCCAAGTAGTCTAGATCTAATTTAAGATTATTTCCCTTGTTTTTGATTCCTTCACCAGAATAAAAAGTTTCTTTGTCTCTGTCACTTCAAATCCTTTTAATATTTTAAACAGCGCTACAAATAAGCCCTCAATTTTCTGCACTCAAAGCAATTAAAAAAAAACATATTTTCAAGAGGGTATATAGGCAAGTGCTTAAGAAATTTTATTTTTTTTTGTGCATTTTTGTAATAACTGAGTTTTGGAAATAATTTATGTTAGAAGGTAGACAAAGTTATGCAAAAAGTAGGCAAAAGCATGCAATGAAAGGAGAAAGAAGTTTATCCCTGAGTGTGCTGGGCAAAGCAGTCAATGTAAGCAAATGATTGGATGGGTTGGTGTAAAACTCTTACAGAGGAAGTGAAGGCACCATTTCAACCTGCTTAGGCATTCAAGGTGAAGTACAGAGAGTAGGTGCTGACTTGTTCAGAAGAGATTTGCATTTGGAATGCCTGTACATGGTCAGCAACAAATTACTGCTAGACAAGATAGAGATCAGGGTTCAAAATACTAGACAGGAGAAATCTGAAAGTGGTATGGCTAAGTGAAGTAGGCAGCAAATCAGGATCTAAGAAGTCAGTTGAAGTCCAAAGAAACAAGCAAGAATCAAATGCAAGGGAAGCCTGAGTTAGATAACACAACAAAGATTTGGCAAAACTGACAATAGACTGACGGAGGAGAAATTTTCAATCAGCTTGATGATCAAGAGGCAATGATAGCATTAAGTTCACTTGCTGATGTGGTGTGAAAGTAAAGAAACTGGAGGAAACACTTGTTAGCGAAACAGAAAGGGCCACATTTAATGAAGAATCTCTGTTACAAGATCTTCACTCCAACTAAAAGCATCAAGTCGTCTAAGAAACAATACGTCTCCCATGAAAGAGAGATCGAGACAATTATACAATGTTTTAGCAATAGGGAGTGTTGAGGGAATAAGCTGTCACATCTTTAAACCCCTTGGGCAAGTGTGGGATAAATATGCTTTATTTAAACCACTCAATAAAGCTTGCTGCTGAAATTATTTAAATTGTGACGATCATTCTGAGGGAAGAAAATGCTCACACCTCACATACAAAGCACATGGCTCACAGGCAATAAGGAAGCACAATACATTTTATCCTTGACAAATGAAGATGCTAAATAGCTCTCTCTTGCGAAGATGCAGGTGTGGCATGCACAGTAAACAACAACCATATATTTATATAGCATTTTAAAGCAGTAAAAGACCCCAAGACATTTCACAGAAGAGCTCTCAAAGTTTGACACCGAAGTACAGGAGGAGATATTAGGACAGGTGACCAAAAGCTCAGGCCAAAGTAGGTGTTGAAGAATTTCTTCAAGGAGTCTGGCAGAGAGGTGGAGAGTTTCAAGAAAGATTTCCAGGGCTTTAGGTCTAGGCAGCTGAAGGCACAGCTGTCAGTAGATCTGACATTACATGTATATTGCTGGATGCATCAAAAAACTGTCTAATATATTGGTCTATAATTTGTGGAAAATATTCCAGGATCACTTACTGCAAAATGTTAATACTAACCATGAGCCATTGGGTTCTGTTTGATATACTCCCTCCGTATACTTATATTTTTAAGGAGACACTGTCTCGCGTGAGCCCTTCGCTCTTTCACAGGGTCCTTGGCACAGAGTGAAAATACTGCCATGTACTCCAATGGAAGCAGCAATTTCCCGAGGGCCTTGTGGAGTTTCAGAGCAAATATCTGCCTCACCTGGTAACACTCATCCTTCAACAACAAAATTACAAAATAAGCAAACATTGTACTGGACAATTTCAGTGTAAAGTACTATTTTTGTGTTTAATAAAATGCAGAAGAAAGCAAAAACAATGTGAGCAACTGAAAATTCAGTATGATATTCCCATAATCATTAGATAATTTGAATTAAAAAAAATTAACTTCAATACTTGTTTAGTATACAAAGCAGAATAATAGATTCTATTAAATCAACTGCATGTTTGCATTATTAACCCAATTAATTATGGACATTCTATTGGCAAGCCAGAATTTATTTCACTTTCACTTGATAACTTCATGGGCAAAAGGAAGCTATACTAAATTCCATTTACCCAGGCACAGCGGCACAACACCAGGGGTTGGGGTTTGAATTCTGATTTGAGTCACTGTCTATGTGGAGATTGCATGCTCTCCCCACGTCTACGGAGGTTTTCTTCTGGTGCACTGGTTTCCTCCCACAGTCCGAAAGACATGCTGGTTAGGTGCATTGGTCGTGCTAAATTCTCCCTCAGTGTACCCGAACAGGTGCCAGAGTGTGGCGACTCGGGGATTTTTACAGTAACCTCATTGCACAATTACTTCTTGTGACAATAATAATAAAGACTAAAAAAATTAGTTTTGGCAATAGTTTCCTGATCTTGTTTTGAACACTGATGAACACTGCTATTACTATTATTCTTGTTGATGACAAAAAAGTCCATTTCATCAAAACTGATCAATATTAACATAATAATTCTCAGGATTTCAAAACTCAAATTACTGAACTAATTACTGGGGGGTACGGTAGCACAATAGTTAGCACTGCTGCATCACAGCATCAGGGATCAGAGTTCGATACCCCTCTGTGTGGAGTTTGCACATTTTCCCTGTATCTGCATGTGTTTCCTCCAGGTGCTCCGGTTTCCTCCCACAATCTGAAAGATGTGCTGGTTAGGTGCATTAACCTGAACAGGCACCGGACAATGCTGACTAGGAGAATTTCACAGTAACAAGGCTTACTTGTGACTAATAACTCTTAAACATTACTTTAACTACTCCACATCAGTTTCATTTTTATAATTATAACTGACTACTCATTATTATAAGACCTCAAAAAAATCCTCAACCCCACCATCCTTGCAATTTACCATCCCATCACCAACCCCCTTTCCTCTCCCAAATCTTGAATATGATATTGCCTGTCAAATTCATTCCCAACTTTCCAAGAACTCCACGTTTGAATCCCTCCAGTCAGGTTTCTGTTTCTGCCACAGCATTGAAACAATTCCTACCAATCACAAGTGTCACTGAGAAAAAGATAAACCTTTCCTCTTTGTCTTTGTCCACCTGCTTGTAACCTTAGACAGCTTAGGTACCATTATTCAAGAAGGGAATTAGGGAAAAACTAGGAAATTACAGGTCACTCAAGTCTAACTTCAGTGACAGGAAAACAATTAAAAAAAATTCTGAAGTACAGAATTTATTGCCTCTTGGGGAGCAAGTATTAATCAAAGATGTGATTGCAATGGAAGGGGTGCAGAGGAGATTCACCAGGACTATGCCTAAGATGGAAAATTTAACTTATTAAGAAAAGTTGGAGAGACCTGTGCTATTCGCGTTGGAGCAGAGAAGACTAAGGGGCAATCTGAGCGAGGCGTACAAGATTATGACAGCATGGACAAAGAGGCAAAAGGGCAGCTGTTGAAGAGTCAGTCACAAGGGGACATAGATTCAAGGTGAGGGCAGGAGGTTTAGGGAGGATGTTAAGAAAAAGATTCCCTCCAGGTTGAACATGCTCTCTAGGAAGGTGGTAGAGGAAAGTTGCCTCATATCCTGTAAAAGTACTTGGATAAGCACTTGGCAAGTCATAACATTCAAGGCAATGGGGCCAGTGCTGGTAAATGGGGTTAGGTGGGAAGTCAGGTGCTTCTTGTGTGTTGGTGCAAATGATGTGCCAAGAGGCCTTTTCTGTACTATGATTCAACAATTCTGACATCATCTGAGAACAGTGTCAGTTTTCATTGTACAAAATTACACCAAGCTCTATCTCACTCCCACCTCTGTTTCTAGGTTATCAGACTACTTATCAGATATTCAGTACCGGATCAGCAAAAATTTCTTCCAGTTAAATATTGGGAAGACATTGGCCATTGTTTTCAGTCTCCACTCTAAAACCATCCTTGTTCCTGGCAGCAGTCCAAGATTAAGCCAATCTGCTTGCAACTTTATCGTCATACTTGATCCTGAAATAAGCTTCCACTCTTACATCTGCACCATCTCTAAACCACCTATTTTCATCTCCACAGCATTGTCTGACTTTGCTCCTGCCTCAGCTTATATGTCTTCATTGCCTCAAAACTTGACTATTCCAATATACTCTTGTCAAGTCTTCCACATTCTATTCGCTGTGAATGTGAAGTCATCGCATATTCTGCTGCCCATGTCTTTTCCTACTAAATCTAAGTAATGTTCTTCTATTTCCCGTGTTTACTGACTTATACTGGTTCCCTGTCAAGTTGCATCATAGATCATTGCAGAACATCTAGAATTCAACATTTTCATTCTTGTTTTCAAATCCATCCTTGGTCTCATCCCTCCCTATCTGCAAAATTGGCTGCAACGCTGCAGAATATCTGCATTCCTCAACTTATGGCTGCTTTTACACCTCTGATTTTAATTGCTCTGCCACTGGTGGTCATGCCTTCAGTTACCTATACACTATGCTCTACAACATTCTCATTACATCTCTCTGCCTCCTTTAAGATACTCCTCAGAATCTACTTCTTTGACCAAGCTCTTGATCATCTAAACTAATATCTCATGTGGTCTGGTGTCATATTTCATTTGATAATGTTCTTTGAAAATCCCAGAACAATTTATTACATGACTGTCACTAAAGAAAGACTGTTGGAGAAACCTTTTTTTTAAAGAACTAAATCTTTTGAAAAATTGAATCTGACTTCCTGACCAGACATTCTTCTTATTAATTCTTAAAAAGACAATCCAAGTCTATAAAAAAAATCTATTCATACAATTCAAAAATCATTGAAGTTCAAAATGTAAGATTGAATTGTATAAATATGCCATTGGCTATTTTCTTCATCATAGACATCTTTTTGATTGATGACTTTCTAGCCAGAGACCTATGTTGCAACCTTATATATTTAATATGTTGAAGCACAGGACCACTACATAAGGAATGAAAAGAAAATGGTACTTACATTAATAACAAGTGCGCAAAGCTGGAACTGCTCTGGGGTGATAATCTCATGATAACAAGGTTCTTGTGCAAGTTTTAGAATGGCACATCCTGCAGCCAACCGTAATCGAGACATATCAGATATACTGCAAGACAGGAAAAACAAGGTCAACTATTCATAGCAAAGTTCCACACATAATATTTATAAATTATAAAAACGATTCTCAAATGGAATAGTGACAACTTGCAAGAAACTAATATCAAAAAGTGCAAACTAGAAAAATGAATTACTTACTTGATAATCTTTATTTTTCAAATAAAATAGCTCCTACACACATGGATATATGTGCATGGTACATGTCTGAACATTTCAAAGAGGAAATCAGATCTTTCAATTCCTCTTTTTATTCCTCAGATAATGTTCCCATTGAATTCTTGTTGATATATGATTAATAAGAGAACCTTAATTTAGTTTTGACAAATTTCTTTTCTCAGGAGAAGCAAAGTACGCACATGGAAAAGACATTTTATTTGAAAAATCATAGCAAATCAAGTAGTCTAATTTATTTCCATCATTTTCATTTTTTTCACAGATGTACTAACACCCTTAGTCAAAGGGCAGTTCCTGCAAAAAGGAAACATCAAATTTCTGAGGCCAGAGGCAATGATAGCTGGCAGTAAAATTATTGCAAAATGTACAGATCACACTGAAGACAATTTTGTGTGCACTGGTGGTAAAGTGAACACTCCTGTTCTGGAACCCTAGATTATCCAAGTGAAATTATCAAGGACAGTCTTGTCAGTTACAATATAAAAGCAGATTTATATTTGTAGAAATTTTGCTAATTTCCTCTCAGACATAGTCAAGCATTAAGGCAATTTGCAATAGAATTCAAGAAGGAATCATTATCTGTGGAGTCCAAATCTTCTCTAAGTATCAATACTGCATTCACTAGTCTTCCATCTGTGTGGGTTACGATCTGCTCAGTGTTAGGGGCAGAAAGAAGAAAATAATTAAAACTGTAGGTCACTTAAGATAACATCTGAAAAACAGTTACTGAAGCATGGATTGTTCAACTTGACATCCATCTCAGTCTGACTCAGTTAGTTCTCTCAGTAGATTGTTGGGTCAAGAGTCATTCTAAACCATCATTTTACTACAAGCTCTTGTTAATACTTCCAAGCCACAATCAACGCTGGAGATACTATTTTCCAATTTAAAACTGCATTTCCATCTGCTGGATAATAAATATAACATGACACTATATGAAGGTCAGAATGATTCCCAATTTGCTAGCTCCTTTATCCAACTGTACTATAAACAACTTTATTGCTTCTTCATCGCACATTTGCTTTTGGGGCCTAAGCCTATCCTCCAAATACCTGCAATATTTGTTTATATGAGAATGGTTACTGTATTTCAGAAGTATTGGTTTGAATGGAAAAAATAGATGTAATTAGGTATTACTAAAATGCAAGTTTATTCTCAGAGTAATGAGAAGACTGTCTTCTAAAGTATGAATATCTGTAGATAAATATACTTGTTTTGCAACTAAATTTAAGTCCTCTACCATTCTAAGAAAAACTGAAGGAACATCTAAGAATCATTCTGACCTGAAGAAAAGCTCAAGAAGTGAAGGCGCAGATGAAAACCATCAAAGAAATGCTTGGAAGCTGAAGGCAAAAACTAAACTCCTCACTGCACAACATTCCACTGAATCCTATGCTAGTCCAGGTTCAATTCAGTGTTCAGGGTTAACAACCTAACAGGAGTGAGCTAAAAATTGAAGATTTCCTGACAACAAAAAATTATTAAAGAAGTTAAATACTGCAGTGGTCAGAAATTGCCATTTAATTGGAATATGAAAAAACAATTTCCTGAATCTGCACCAGCACAATTACAGCTGAACTCACTTCTAATAAAGAAAAAAAATTGCTGATTAAAAATTAATCTCCATTTGAAAACCCAGCAAAAGCAGAGAAGACTGTAATCAGTTAATCTAAGCAGCCACTGCTGCAAATAATTAAACACCAAGATTACAAATGTCATTACTGCAGCAGCCTGCCAAAATTGTCAAGTATTGGAAAACCCTTTGTGAATGCATATGACAAGATCTTCTTCAACCTGTTAAAGTTGAGCCTGCAATTTAATATTTTTTGCCATAGTTCAGAAATCTACTTTTTCAGATCAATTTGGATCAATCACAAAATTGGGGACTTTTCTGATCTATGATCAGAAATATACCACAGATAGATTTATATTTATGAATATAAGATATAAATATATTTTATAAATGCTTCTTTGCAATGAGTTTTCTCACACTTGACAGTTTTAAAGGCATTCATGATCTCTGTGTTAATTTTTTTCAATATGGCTTTCTTATAAATGAGGTTGTTTCATGTCTGGATAAAAAGACAAAAGTTAACACACTGCTTTATTCAGTAGGCTGGATAGTCAATGATATAATAGTTAGATAAGAATCCAACAAATCACAATTTGAAGAAGTTTTAAATCATGCAACATTATTTTAACCTTGGAAACACAAAATACTTGAAAGGGCTAAACTTAATAAATGCATCCAGGAGTATTGGCCAAGTCTTTCACTAATGACCTGTCCAGAACGGCTGTTAACAGTGGTTACTGTCACCTGAATTCTGAACTTATTATTAGGAATAGAATAGCTGTAGGAGTGGTAAACAACACACAATCTGTCATGCTTTGTGTGAAGGAAGATTGAACTTTTAAGAAAGACATACAAATAGTCAAAGTCTATAATATGTTATAGCACAGTTCCACATTAAGGAAAGAAAGTATCGTGGTACAAAGTAAACCCACTGTCCAGTTAGTGAAACACCACATGAACAAAATACTCCAGGTCAAGGGAAACAATACTATACCTGACTAGAACATCAACTATGCCAGGCCTCTGAAACAAAGTGCTCCGACAGGCATGATTAATCCCAGACATTGCTGGCAATTTCAGCCTAACCATATAGGACATTTTGGGAAGTCACGTAAAGCCAAAACATCAAAATTCAAACAAGATCCCAAGAGTATTCACAAGGTCAAGACAACACGCAAAGAGTACATACTACCATGCTTGCTGGGTGAGATCAAAGATCCTGAATTTTCATTCTGAAACGGGGACATCTTGCTCAGTGGCCATCTCAGGGGCCAATGTTACAGTCTTATTTGACAGAGAACCATGGCAATAACTCAAGGGTTGCTGCCGACCATAATGCACCTGTACCCAGTAGGAGGAATCAAACATCTGATGGAAGTTGACATTTGGCTATAAAGGTAAACGAATTTGAAAAACTGTTCATGGACCATTCACTACTCAGCCAAACAGCCCACATCAAATTTAACATTTTACAAAAAGATGAATGAGGACAATCAATAAGGCGTGGCTCCAAATATAAAATGGAGTTCCTGAAACTCTTTGCGGGATTGGGGGCAACTGAAGAATGCATACAAGATCACACTGAAGGAGGACACTAAACCCATGTGCCTGCTCTTGCCATGAAAGATTCTCTACCTCCTCATGAAGCTTGTGAAGCAAGTCAAGCTGGGTAGATAACAAACATGGAGGTCACCTCTCCAATCACACTGCATTCCAGGCCAATCCCAGTGTCTAAACTGAATGGTCCCTCCAGATTTGTGTTGACTTAGCACAGCTCAATAAAGATGTAGCTGGCGAAGTACACCAGTAGACAAAAGCCTGACTAAACTTTCCATGAGCACAGTGTTTTCAAAACTCAATGCCAGCAGCAGAGTTTGGTAACTTTCATAACACAGAAACATAGAAACAGGAGTAGGCCACTTGGCCATTCATTTTGATCATGGCTGACCATCAAAATAAATAACCCTCGATCCATCACTGAATCCTTGCTGTGCAGGAAGCGGCCATTCAGCCCATTGAGTCTGTAACAATCACAATCCCATGCAGGCCCTATTCCCGTAACCCTCATATTTACCCTGTCAAACCGACAGACACTAGGAGCAACTTAGTATGGCCAATCAACCTAACCCACACACCTTTGGACTGTGGGAGGAAGCCAGAGCACCCAGAGGAAACCTATGCAGACCTAGGGAGAATGTGCAAACTCCACACAGACAGTGACCTGAAACCAGAATTGAATCCAGAACCCTAGTGTTGTGAGGCAGCAGTGCTAACCACTGTGCCATCCCAATGGATCCCTTTAGCCTCAATAGCTATATCTAATTTCTTCTCGAAATCATGAAATGTTTTCACCTCAATTACTTTCTGTGGTACTGAATTCCACAAATTCATCACTCTGAGTGAAGAAATTACTCCTCATCTCAACTCTAAAAGGTTTAACCCTTATCCTCAAACTATGAGCCCTAGTTTTGGGAACATTGTTTCTGAATCCATCCTGTCTCATCCTGTTAGAATTTTATAAGTTTCTATGAGAACCTCTCTCACTCTTCTAAACTCCAAATAATATAATTCTAGCTCACTTAGTCTCTCCTTATATGACAGTGTAAAGTGGACAAGTGATTTGACAGACTGGTCATCCCAGGAATCAGCCTTTGCTGTATTCCCTTCACAGCAAGGACATATTTCTTCCGATAAAGACACCAAGATTGTATACAATACTCTAGGAGTGGTCTCACCAACACACTATACATTTGCAACAAAACATTCCTATTCCTACACTCAAATATTCCTGCTTTGAAAGCTAATATTCCATTTGTTTTCTTTATTACTTGTTGTACCTGCACATTTGCCTCCAGAGATTGATGCATGAGGACACCAAAGCTTGTTGAGTATCTACCTCTTTCAATTTAAACTCATTCAAATAATCTATCTTCTTATTGCTACTGAGTTGGATAATCTCACACATTGTACTGCATCTGCCATTCCCACTCACTCAGCAAAATCACATTGAAACATCTCTGCATCCTCCTCACAGCTCACTCTCCCACCCAACTTTGTATCATCTACAAATTACAAGATAATACATTTAGTTCCACCTTCCAAATCATTAATATATAATATGAGCAGTTGGGGCCCCAGCACAAATCCCTGTGGTGCCCCACTTGTCACTGCCTGCCAATCAGAAGGCAGCTCATTCATGCCAAATCTTTGCTTCCTGTCTGCTAATCAGCTTTCTATCAATCTCAAAACGTTATTTGCCTTGCACTTTACACATTACATAGTAGTCTGCTACATGAGAACTTGTCGAAAGCTTTCCAAAAGTCTAGATAGACTAAAATCAGCTACATCCAGTTCTCTTTGGTCAACTCCACTAGGTATATCCTCAAAGAATTCCAATAGATTCATCAAACATGATTTCCCCTTTGTAAAACCATGCCGATTATGTCTGATTATGACACTCTTTTCCAAATGCTGTGTTACAAAATCCTTGATAACAGACTTAAGCAACTTCCCCAGTATTGATGTTAGGCTCACTGGTCTATACAATAAAACACTGAATTCAGGATGCTAACCACATTCAGCACCCACTTTGGCAGATTCTGCTCCAATCACCATGGCATTGAAAATATTTCAACATATAATATCAGGCACTTTGCAAGACTAATAAATACTGAACTACTTCAGGCTACAAATACTTTTAAGCCCAACCAAACGACGCCAAACACCTTACAATAGTTTCCACTTGTGGGAAGACCTGACCCAAGGGTCATAAATATAAGAAAGCCACTACCACAATGAATACAACTTCTAGATAAAGTTATTTACCTAGTGAGGAGCTAGAATGTGGAACTTACTGTCATAGAGTTGCTGAGGTTAATAGCATTAGTGCATTTCAGAAGAGGCTGGATAAACACATGAAGAAGAAAGGAACAGAGGATATTGATGTGCTTAGAAAAATAGGGTGGGAGAAGTTTTTCCTGAAGCATAAGAACTAGTACGAACCCGTTGGACCAAATGCGATTTTTTTCTGTGCATTAAACACGACATAAACTAAGAACAAATTTAACAACCCAAAATCAGGCATTCATGAATTGGAGTGAAGAGTTAATGTGGTTCCACTGTTTAAGATATGTTGTAGAGATAAGCTAGGGAACTACAGACCAGTGAAAGCTATTAAGAGAAACTTCTGAGGGACAGCATCTATCTCCATTTGGAAAGGCAAGGCTTGATCAGGGATTGTCAGAGGCAGGTCATAGTAAACAAATTTGATTGAACCTTTTGAAGATATGTTGTAGAGATAAGCTAGGGAACTACAGACCAGTCTAGATTCTAGCAGTCAGGGGTACTCTGAGGAGTAAGATTTTAATCCTAGGAAATCTCTTGGAGAGAATCTTGATTAATTCCATTTCATTATTGTCAAAATGTATGCCGAAAGAAGTTAATGCCTGAATGATAACAGAAAGTTCTAAATGATTTTAAGACTCTTTGGAATTGAAGAAAGGCAGAAATATGGTGGGTTTAATGCTGTGGAAGGAGGAGGAGTGTCAGGTAGAACAAAAACATTAAAGGACAGGGGAGATTAAACGATAGAGACATCATGTAACAAAAGGCAAACCAAGCAATAATGGTAAAGAAACAAAGAATTGATCCAGAGTAGGTGTTAGTAGCAGAATAAAGTTCAGCTTTGAAAACAAAAAAAGAACAAAATAAAGACTAATGGCAAAATGAAGACTGGCACGTGGCAGAAAGGATAGAGCTCAAGGTCTGAAGTAGTTGAACTCAATGTTGAGCTAAAAAGGCATAAAGTATTTAACGAGAAGGAAGTGCTGTTCCTCTAGCTTGCTTTGGGCTTCACTGGAACATTGCTAGGGCCAAAGACAGAAATGTGAGCATGACAGCAAGATAGTGAATTGAAATGGCATGCAACCAGAAGGTTAGTGGCTTGTGGACTGAGTGGTGTTCTGCATAGTAATCACGTGGTCTGCATTGGTCTCCCTAATATCTGAGTGAAAGGGACGGATAAAGAAAAACTAAAATTCAACTCATGCATAGCTCTGAAATAGTGTGATGCAAATTAATGCACCTCTTTCATAAAATAGAGACTTGTATGCCAAGTTCAAAATTTTGAGGCACAAACTAGAAAATGCCAATTCTCAAGTATGAGTCAGTTCTTTAGAAAACGACAACATTCTGGGGAGCTTCAATCGTCCACATTCTTCATGCAGTGATCTACAGATAATTTGATTTCCAATGCTGCACTGGTGCACAGTGACATTGTCATTCACTTAGAAGTGTTTAAAACATTCATAATAACATGCATTTCAGAAATCAGTGGCACGTGTGAAAAATTGCTCATGCACCAAGGTCTGATCACGTGCATGTTGCTTAGAAGGATCTCTGACATGTCTTAAATCTATGACAGCAGCAATTTAGGGAGCTTAAACTCTGAAATTCCCTTCCTAAATATCTCTGGTCTCTCTTTTCTCCCAAAAGACAGTACTTGAAACCTATCTCTTTCTTGACATTTGTAATACATCCTTTGCTGTCTTGATATCAAAGTTTGCTTTATATCACTTTGGTAGAGTAGCTTGGAATGTTTCATTATATTGGAAATGCTACATAAATGTGACATGGTATTCATAGTTGATTCATATTTCAACTAAAACACACAGCACTAAAATATTAATACCTTTGCAGCAGCAAATTGTGGTTTTACATTAATGATCGTACAAAATAATGAACATGTATATTAAAAACTAAAAACAATTTGGTAAAAGAATCATGATTTACTTAAACAAACCTACAACCTTTCCTTTGATGAATATGAATAGAAGATAACGACTGTGCATGTTAACAGAAAAGTCAGAATTTATCCACGATAAGCTCTTTTTATACAATTGATAATGAAACAGAACTAAATGTACTACTTGTGTGCAGAGGTTAAACATTGAAAAATTCTACTATCCTCTGTTTAATGATATGCTACCTGTGACAAAGCAAAATTATCCCTTCCTAAGGCTGCCCTATTTCCACCTCTATTACAATGTCCTGATTGCTTCAGCTCATTTGCTGTCGAAACCCTCATGCACACCTTTGTCCTCTCTCAACTTGACTATTCCAACGAACTTTTAGCTGGTTACCCATTTGTCAATACCTGCAAAACTGAGACTGTCCAAGTAAAGGTACAGGCAACAGAACATTGTTTACCCATTACTCTGGTGCAAGCTAACCAATATATTGTCTCCCAGTTGAGCAAATCTCAATTTTAAAATTCTAATCCTTGTTTTCAAACTCCTCCATGATCCTGCCCCTTCCCTATCCTATAATCTTTTTCAGCCCACAAGTGCCCTCCTTTCATCAACTGAAATATCTATGCGCATATAATTCTGTTTTTTTTGGGCATTTTTGGATGTTTTAACTGGTCCAAGATGGTGGCCATGCCTTCAGCTACCTGGGCACCAAGCTCTAGAATTCCCCCTCCAAACCTTCCCATACATCTATCGCTCTTTCCTCTTTTAAGTTAAATTTTTGCTTTATAATATTTCTGTGAAGAGCATTAGGCACTAGCTAATTACAAATTGCTATTCCTGTTATTATCATCTTTCTTCATTTAATTACTTGCAGTGAATCATAGAATTTAATAACATTCTATTAAATACAAAGTTCATCATTCTGTACAGGGGAAAAATTGAAACAATTCTGAGCAAAATTACCTTATTTTTTTCTGTTCAGTTAAGTCACCTTCACTGACCAGCATAGCTGACAGCAGCCGAAGTGTGGAATTCGCAGATTTGGATTGGTTGTTCTTCATCCCTAACAACCACCGTACCAATAACTTGATAGCCTGAACCTAATAAAAAAAAATGTTGAAATTACTGCCTTACGTATATACTGGATTTTATTTTTGAAAGAACAGTCTTGCAAAGATAGATTTTTTTTGTGGTCAAAATTAACTATCAAAAATAGTATTTTCGGATTGATCTTTTTATTGTTATGGATGAAGGTGCAGACATACACATCTTGACAATATTCAACTTTCCAACTGATTATCTAATAATAGGTAGCATGGCTTTAATTTATTTTTGTTTCAGCCTACAGTACCTTAGCAAGCACTTCTGGAGAGACTTCTTCATTTGGTGTCCACAATTTACCATTTTTCCCTCCAGGAAACTACAGAAATTAAATATTAGCAATTATTTGTAAATAAAGGAATTAATAAAAAGACATTTCCAATAAATAAAGACTCTGCCAACTGGCTGTATAATTACCGTGGGTTATATTAATATTCCTGAAAAAGACAAAATATAAGTAGCCCTAACTTAGCAATTGCATTACAGCATGCACTTCCAAAGATGCCAATTCATGGTGGGATATGTTTCCAGGTGGCCAGTGTTATGTTGTTTGTCCAACGCCTATACATCATTACAACAAGGCCCGATTGTAACCTTCCAGCATATCTTTCTTTTCAGCACTATAAGCTTCTCCGTAATCAATATTGTCATTATCCACTTTTTCTCCTTTCCCTACCTTTCCTTAACATCCAGAAATATTCAGTAGCCAGACCTCCGTTATCATCCTAACTTCATATTCCCAGGTGGCTATTTGCACCCACTCACGCTTTGAGTTTACATACGTGCAATGTAAACCTCAGGTTGTGGGAATAGATTTAATCCTTGGCTCAAATAGTCAGGGTCAATACTAACAAACTAAATTTACTATCCACTCCTGATCTACTAATGACTTAGTAATTTATTTAGTTATTTTTTTTCCATTGCTTTTGTAGTTATCCCAGCATGACTTTGGAGTAATACCATGACATACCACCAAAGTGAAATCAGAATTTGCATACAGATAAAGAGTCTGTAAATTTTTCAAATGTATAATGTGATAATAACTCAGTGGAGGTTGATAAAAGCAGAGATTTACTGATAGCACTATTTATTAATTTTTTTGAATTTCTAAACAATTCCTGGCATATTTCATAAGCAGTTTATCATAATAGGCCTGCCAGCAATTTTCTTTAGTCTTTCGTGGTTATGTAGCACTGGCAAGGACAGAATTTATCACCCATCTCTAATTGCCCTCCTCAGTGACAGCGGCATTAGGAGATTGGCTCCTTCTTGCAGCTTGCAATGACAATGGGTCAAAATACCTCCTTGTGTGTGCAGACATTCTTTAATTCTATGAAGTTCATAAAAAATCTGGCAAATCTTTCTAATGAAAGCAAATTGAGTAACGTGAAGGGCCCTCAACAAAGTTAATACGGTGTAATGGCAGAAAGTCTGGGGTCTGGTGGATTTATGAACAAGATAAAAATCAATCATTCTGAATAAGCCAATTTCAATAGAAACACACAGGATGAAGAAAGCACTTCTGAATTATTTTGAACATTTTTAACCCAAGATGACAAGTTGAGGGTTTTCATAAATTTACATAATTTAAATGTTAGTGGTTTAAGTGCAAGAACAAAATGAAGAAAGTCTGTGATCATCATATATATTAAATACACATATTTCACCAATATCACAAAAATCTAGAAAACCAAATTCATTAATTTTACCTACCCTGTCATTCATAAGTAAATCTTTAACAATAAAATTTGCGACCACCGACTTCATTGGAGATGCAAACTGATCTGGTGCCAACATTGCAATGTGTCCTAAGGAGACAAGTGGCGTTACCAACTGTTCTGGAGTGTCGGCATTTAGGCTTTTGCTTAGTGGCTGGAAAAAAACAAAAGACGTACATGCACAAAATTTACAAAATGGTAAACGTCAGAAATCAATAATCTCAACATGCCATTTAAAATGCTGCACTTGCCCTTAGTTTTAAATGCTCAATATTACCACCAAGATTCATGCACTAATTTCTGCAGTCCAGATCTTAACTGAAACCAAAATAATTTCCATTAAAAGACTATTGATATTTTCAAATAACTTACAGATTCAGACCGGAAAGAGCTTTTTTGCTTCTTATAAAAACTATTGATCAATTTAACATGAAATATTTAAGACAGACATATGCCTAAAGCCTAGCTTTGATTTTTCAAAATATCTGTCTCATGATTGTTCATATCAATTGCACATGAAGACGTGATTGATAAGCAAAATGATCAGATTTTTAAATGATCACATAAAAATTAAGTCTTAATCTTGGTGAACTGATGACCAACAACTTGCATTAACCTCACCCACAGAATCAACACAAACACTAGGATAAAAATATATTACTGCAGAGGCTGGAATCTGAAACTAAAACAGAAAATGCTGGAAAATCTCAGCAGGTCTGACAGCATTTGTTGGGAGAGAGAGAGATAGAAAACAGAGTTAAGGTTTTGAGTCTGGATGGGTCTGAAGAAGAGTCATCCAGACTCAAAATGTTAGCCCTGTACACACTCCACAGATGTTGTCAGGCCTGCTGAGATTGTCCTTCATTGTTTTGTTTTTGTTGCAGCATAAGTCCTGTTCCAGGGAAGACTTGGGTTAAAAAAAGACTGTCCCATTGCACCAACTTTCTTCTTCATTTTCTTCACTGCAATACTGCACCTCACCTTCAGCAAAATACAAATAAATCTGGAAATAATCTATAGAACAGATGGAGAACTACTTCATCTTCAATCCAAAACTGAAATCAGCTCAACCCATCACATAGCTTCAGTTTGCAGATGATGCTTGTGTGTGCCTCATTCAGGAAAAGAGCTCCAGGTTATTGTCTCCTCCAGCAGCTCCTACCCTTTTCCTTTTATGTGGACTACTATATTGTTATCAGAAACTTTCGTGGATCACAAGCTGTTTAAAATTTTTTAGACAGAGCCTTTGGCTGATAGGTGTCAAAAACCTATCGCATGAGAAAATGGGCCTTTTACTGAATCTGTTTTCACAGCACAACCCTTCGCCCATCAATGAGAATCAACAGTAAAAACCTGGTAAATGAGGACCATTTTCCATACCTTGGTTAAGCTGGACAAAAGATGATGAAATTCATCACTGTCCCTAGCTCAGCCTTTAGCTGCCTGAGGAAAAGAATATTTGAGGATCAGGATCTCAAACCCAAGACCAGGGTAGTGGTTTATCAGGCAGCAGTGATCCCCAGGTTCCAAAATGTTTCAGAGACATAGACAACTTATAATAGGCACCTCAAAGCACGGAAGAAGCAGCAGCAGTGATACCTGTGTCTTCAGGAGATCCTCCAAATCAGGTGGCAAGAAAGGCAGTCCAATAGCAGCATCCTCACCCATGCCACTTGCCCAGCATTGAGACATTAGTCAGACTAATCAACTGCACTGGGCAGGCAATGCAGTCCTTGGCACCAGATGCCCAGGACAGCTAAAATGCTTTTAAGATATTCTCAAAGCATCCCTAAAGAGGTCAAACATCCCTACTGACTCAAGGGAACCCATGACTTGTGACTATCTGAAAATATGACGGCTTACTTGGGAAGACACCTAATATATCAAAAGACTTTGTTGGGAATGTGCTGAGTGAAGTCAAAGAATTGGAGGGAGCACTTATACCCCCAAAACAACCCAACTATACAACCCTTCAGGCACCACCCGCTCCTCGTGAGGAAGGGTCTGCAGATATGGCTTTGGACTTGTCAGCCATCTCAGAACCCACTGAATTGGAGTGGAAGCAAGTCATCGTTAATCCCAAAGGACTGCCTAAGATGAATCGACAGTAATCACCTGTTGAACTTTCAACACAATGTTCTATCAAACAATACATTTGTTCTTGTCTGATCAATCACTAAATTGTATACTGTTTCAGCAAGGAATAAATCATAATCAACAAAAAAACAGAGATCAGATACCTCAAAGATCTGTGCCAATTGCACTTCTTTGTTTGTAAAGATGGCATGAATGCAGTGCACAGCTTGCTTAGCCTGGCGAGGGGTACCTCTCTTTGCTTTCTGATGCAGGATGGGAATGAGTGTGCTGCAACAAGAATAATCAATTGCTTTATTGATTAATAACATTTTGTAAGGCGACTATCTGGACTAAAATTTCTAATTTTATATTTTAATTTCCTTTACTGCTATCACTCCCCAACAATGTTAAGTTTATATAAACCCATACTGGTCTACCTCATTCTTTCAATACTACTCAGATTTTCTGTACATAAGTGAAAAAGCTGTCAGAGAAAAGATGATTGAATATGAAACTCAAATCATTGGAAGATGCAGCAGAGGAGGTCATTTATGACAAACTATCTCTTTGCAAGAGCTAATCATTAAGTCCCATTCTCTGTTCTTTCCCAAGAGCCCTGTTTATCGGATTTGTTTTTGAAAATTACTAAATATAAAAATCTCATTTTACCTCTGGCTTTTTTGCCAATTATCTAAACTTGTTTTCCTTGGTTAATGACTCTTCTACTAAAAAACATTTCCCCCAGCAAAACATTTTGAACACCTCACTTAAATCTTCAACTTCTCTGCTCGCACGAGAGCAATCCCTTCAAGTCTCTTTATATAATCGAAGACCCACATCCATGATAACGTTCCAGTAAATCCCATCTGAAGTATCAAAAAAGCCTGATATCCTCCCTAAGCTGACTCAATTTGTACATTACTCAACAAAAAATTGTTTGTGCACATGACTCCACTACTCTCTTCTTATTCCCCCCTTTAAAATCGGGCAGTTTAGTTTAAATTGACTCTACTCATTCTTAACAAAACATATAACTTCACATGTATAAAAGAGAAATAAGCTTAGTTATACTGAGAAATGAAGAGCAGATATCAAAAGGAAGAAGAATGATTATGATGAGAGTCTGAGAGTCATCATGCCAATATGATGGAAGGGAAGTAGCTTTACTTGCTGGAACATAACAACAGAAGTGAGTTCCTTAGGCTTTTGAATTTGGTTCGGCATTCAATAAGACCAAGGTGTTCTAACACTATATCCGAATTTGCCTCACTTCCTTAATACCTTTGGCCAACAAAAATCTATTAATCTCAGTTTTAAAATTAACAATTGATTGCATCACTTGCTATTTGTAGACAATTATTCCAAACTTCAACCATTCTTTGTGTGCAGTGTTTCCTAATTTCTCTCCTGAAAGGCCCAACTCTTTAAAATTGTGCTTTCTCTTTCTAGATTCTCAAATTACCAGTTGGGCCGAAAGGTCTGTTTCCGTGCCACAGATTCTATGATCATCGAAACAGTTCTTCATATCTATCCCATCTACCATAATTTTTATTTTGAAAATTTTAATCAAATCACCTTTTAACTTTTTAAATTCTGGGGAACCCAACCTTCTCCTTATAGCTTGGCCCAATACATCCAATTGACTGTTATTCAAGGCTACTCTAAACATGTTGACTTTATCAATCTAAGCAAACTGCCAACTTTCAATTAGGAATACATAGAACAAAGAACAAAACAGC
Source organism: Sphyrna mokarran (assembly GCA_024679065.1). Lineage (NCBI taxonomy): Eukaryota > Metazoa > Chordata > Chondrichthyes > Carcharhiniformes > Carcharhinidae > Sphyrna > Sphyrna mokarran. The sequence goes on along the minus strand of JAGIQG010000001.1, from coordinate 87,177,986 downwards.
ATGGAAAACAGGCCCTTCAGCCCAACGAGCCTACGCCGCCACCTCGATGTTCCCACTTCTACCTGTGATTCCTGTCCATGTTTATAGATCTATGCATTGAAACCAAATTTGAGACAATTTAGGGAGAATTTGTTCTGCCAATCAGCCTAACAGCACATCTTTGGGATGCGGGAGGAAACCAGAGCACCTGGAGAAAACCCACGCAAGCACGGGGAGAATGTGCAAACTCCCACAGACAAAGGCCCAAATTCATGCATCTGCACAGCACAGCGATAGTCACTGAGCTGTCGTGTTGCCCATCAAATGGTCCAGGTAAAGCATACACTAATGATGTGAAGTGCTAGGATACTCTCAAAAAATCCAAGAGCAGCCCCCTCACGACCCATAGCGTATATGCCCCTTGTTAGATAACAAGGTGTCAGAAGTACCTGTAGGATAAAACAAATACATCAATGTCATTGACAATTTACACACTTCCCAGGGAACTCCCAAAGCTCATGATGCCTATTTTAAATCGGTTTTCTCCATTCCCATTCTGTTCATGTGTCCATCTAAGTATCTCTTAAATATCCCATCTGGAGTGCCTGCCTCCCTCACTTGGCAGCGTGTTCCATAACCCCACCACCCTCTGTGTGAAAAAACTCCCTCTAGCATCCAAATTATATCTTACCCCCCTCACTCTAAGCCCGTGACCCCTTGTGCTATTTGAGTCCATCCTTGGAAAAAGCTTAACCCTATTTACTCTATCTATACCCGTCATTATCTTGTACACCTCTATTAGATCTCCTCTAAGTCTACGTCTTTCTAAGGAAAGCAGCCCCAATTGCCGAATCTCTCCTCGTAACTCAGATCTTCCATACCAGGCAGCATCCTGGTAAACCTCCTCTGCATTCTCTCCAGAGTCTCCACATCCTTCTGGTAGTAAGGCGACCAGAACTGGACGCAGTATTCCAAATGAGGTCTAACTAACGCTTTATGCAACTGCAACATTAAAGGCTAACGTGATCTCTTCAACTGCTCCTTTAACCTTGGACAACAATTCTGATTATTAGGAATACTTCAACAGTTCATTAGAAGATTAGAATGTTGAGTTTCTGTTCTCTCTCACTAGTGGTGCTTACGATATTAATATATTCAATAATGCACATGATACCAATATATATGGGAGAATCAGCACTATAGAGGATGCTCAATTACTGCTAGCAGGTCTAGATGTACTGACAGATTGAATTGCAACTGGGAAATTATGTTTAAGTTGCAAAAGTGCATTCTTATGAACATACAAGCATCCTGTAGCCCACGGAGGGAGATAGAGAGATCTGGACGCCCAGTTACATCAATTTTTACAAATTCAAGACTAATACCACAAAGAAATGGTCAAATCGAAGAGAATGCTAGAATTATGTCGAACAAAGTGTATTATTTTGCCCGATAGTGTAGGGCAACATATTTTGTTAATGTACAAGATCTTGGTTAAACTTCTGGTAGAATACCCAGTTTTGATCTTCTCACATGATAGGTGATATTGAGACTTGGAACGTTAAAGGTGGTCAGAAGATTAATATCCAGTTTTCTAGAGTATAGCACGGTGGCACAGTGGTTAGCATTGTTACCTCACAGCGCCAGGGATCCAAGTTCGATTCCTGACTCGGGTCAATGTCTGTGTGGAGTCTGCACATTCGCTCCATGTCTGCATGGATTTCCTCTGAATGCTCCAGTTTCCTTTCACAGTCCAAAGGCATGTGGATTAGGTTGAATAGCCATGTTAATTGCCCCATAGTGTAAAGGGGAATTAGAAGAGACAATACGTGGAGTTATGAGGATAGGGTCTGGGTGGGATTGCTGTCAGTGCAGATTCGATGGGCCTAATGGCCTCATTCAAAACAGAGGATTTTATGAAATTAGGGGCCTTTTTAGTTTGTCTTGATTCTGGAAGATTGTGGAATACTTATTGTAGAGAAGCAAAAATGCTGAGCTTATCTACTTCAAGTTTATAAGTCAATGAAGACAACGTCATATAGTTGAACTAAGGTAAGAAGGAGCAGTATCATGAACTCATTTCTGTGGAGATAGAACTATGATCAATGTTATGATGTAGCTCTTTTCCCAGAGAACAGTGAATCAGTGGAACAGACTGTCTTGATGGACAACAACCCGCTGAATTATTTCAAGCGAGAGCTGTACCTGTTCTGGACTGGTGCTCCCTCATAAAGTAGGTAACTGTATAATATTAACCAGTCAACAGGGTGGGTCTTGGAATTGCTCTGATTGCCTGAGTTGGCAATCAGATGTTTGCCTTCCCATGCGACCTGCGTTTCTCTCAGGTATTTCGAACATGGAATTGAAGACAAATAACAGTCTGGTTAGCAAAGTCCCTGAGGGGAAGGAGACAGAGTAGAAATAATGTGAAGGTACTCTAATTACAGGATGTGACTGTGTATGTTGGGCTTCAATTATTCATCATATTTATTAATGACTCTCATGATGGAAAAGAAAATCACACATCCAAACTTAATGCAGAATGATAAGTGTTTTGAACACTGTGGATGGAAGCTTAAATGGGAAAGATATTTCATACATCAAGCAAATGTACAAAATAATGGCAAATATGATATCATCTACTTTACAGGTTAAACAGCATTAGTCCAAAGGGGGATTGGTGGGGATGGATCTCAACATAATCATCATTAAAATGTCCTGAACAATGCAGAAAATAGCCAGACAAGCTTACAGAATGCTGGCCTATTTAGCTAGAGGAATAGAATATATGATCAGAGTCATGTTTCAGAGATACCAAGTAATGAAACAGTATTCACCCATGTTAAGCATCATTTGGAAGAAGCATAGAGGTGGTAAGGGCAAAGAATGTACTCTAGATGGAGAACTTCAATGTCCATCACTAAAAATGGATTGTTCGCACCACTATTTACTGAGTTTGCAGAGTCCTAAAGCTACTTGGCTGCTGAAGCAGCCAATGAGAAAAAAACATAATTGACTTTGTCCTCGCCAAACTACCTTGTTGCTGATGCATCTGACCACCGTACTGTTCTTGTGGAGACAAAATCCTGTCTTCGCACTGAAGATACTCCCATCATGCTGTGTGACACCACTGCCATATAAAATGGAGTAGATCTAGCAATTTAAAAATGGCCACCCATGAGCCATTGTGACCCAGCAGCACTAGAATTGTATTCAACCACAATCTGTAACTTTACAGCCTTTATTCACCCATTCTAACATTACCACCAAGTCAAGAGATCAACCCTGGTTCAATGAAGAGCATGCAAGATGCTGCAATGAAGCAGTACCAAGCATACCTGAAAATGGATTACCAACCTGGGGAAGCTACGACACAGGACTACTTCTATGCATCAGTAACATGTTATAAATGCAGCTAAGCAATACTGTAAGAAACAGATCAAATCTAAGGCCTACAGGCCTGCTCCAGCCATCAATGATCGCAGACAATTAAATAACGGATGGGTGGAAGAGCTTGACAGATAACTCCATTCTCAGTAATAGGAGAGACCAGTAGTGCAGTCTAAAAGATAAAGTTGAAGCATCCACAACCAGCTTCAGACAGAGTGGGTGATTCATCTTGGCCTCCTCCCGAGGTTCCCAGCAACATAGGTGCCAGTCTTTAGCCAATTCACTGGACAGTGCAGAAGATATGGGCTTTGACAATATCTGGCAATAGTAGTGAAGTACTTCTGCTCCAAAACTTGCCATGCTCAGAGCCAAAGTACAGCTGTCACCTGACAGGGTGAAAAATTTCTCAAGGAGAACACAGCACACGAGAACACAGCACACGAGAACACAGCACACGAGAACACAGCACACGAGAACACAGCACACGAGAACACAGCACACGAGAACACAGCACACGAGAACACAGCACACGAGAACACAGCACACGAGAACACAGCACACGAGAACACAGCACACGAGAACCCAGCACACGAGAACACAGCACACGACAACACAGCACACGAGAACACAGCACACGAGAACACAGCACACGAGAACACAGCACACGAGAACACAGCACACGAGAACACAGCACACGAGAACACAGCACACGAGAACACAGCACACGAGAACACAGCACACGAGAACACAGCACACGAGAACACAGCACACGAGAACACAGCACACTACAGTGCAGTAAAGGCCCTCCGGTCCTTGATGTTGCATTGACCATGGAACAAATCTATTAACCCTCTATTCCAACATTATCCATATGCCTATCTAATGACCATTTAAACGCCCTTAAAGTTGGCGAGTTCACAACTGCTGCAGGCAGGGCATTCCACACCCTTACTACCCTCTGAGTAAAGAACCTACTTCTGACATCCATCCTATAATTATCACCCTTCAATTTAAAGCTATGTCCCCTCGTGTTAGCCATCACCATCCAAGGAAAAAGGCTCTTACTGTCCACCTTATCTAATCCTCTCATCATCTTGTATGCCTCAATTAGGTCACCTCTTTTCTCTCAAGAAAACAACCTCAACTCCCTCAGCTCTGCCGCTAATGAAGCAGCCTGCGCCCAAATGCAGCAAGACAAAGACAACATTCAGGCTTCAGCTGATAAGTGTCAAGTTACAAAGTGTCAAACAATGATCTTAGCAACAAGAGAGAATCCAAACATTTGGATTCAACCGTCTTGATGTTCAATAGCACTGCCATTGCTGAATGCTCTCTGTCAACATTTAGGGCATTACCATAACATAGGAGGTCAGAGACTGGAAATTCTGTGACATGTAACTCACTTCCTGATTTCCCAAATTCTGTCCACTATCTGTAATGTAGAGATGCCGGCGTTGGACTGGGGTAGTACGAACTCAGTAAGAATTTAGCAACACCAATTTTAAATCCAACCGATTTATTTGATAGTAAATTTGCGAGCTTTCGACACTGTGTCTTTGTCAGGCAAATGCAGTGTTCTGGTCTGCAATAGCACACATCAGCACAGACAGTCGCAGATTGCTGATTAGAATGCGAATCCTTACATAGTGTGGCATGTCATATTAAGTCCGTCCTCATGTGTGAGGAACTTAGCCAAGTTCCGCACACATGAGGACGGTCTTAATCGGGATCTTGGCTTCATGACACACTATCTGTAACCCCTGTAACTTGCCTGAGTTAGCAAAAAACCTCACTTACTGTGCTGTCTGGAGAAAATACACAATTCTCTAACCAATGCTCAGGATTCCCTTCACACACATTGTTAGCCACTTTAACACTTGAATAGCAGGTTAGATGTAAGGATTCGCATTCTAATCAGCAATCGGTCGGATTTAAAATTGGTGTTGCTAAATTCTTACTGAGTTCTCACTATCTATAAGGCACAGATCAGGATTGAGATAGAATAGTCCCCAATGTGTGCACCTTCAACAACACTGAAGAAATGACATCATCCAGGACAAAACAGCCCACTTGACAGGCACCTAATGACCACCTTAAACATTCACTCCCTCCAATACTAATGCAAATTAGCTGCAGTATGTACCATCTACAAGATGCACTGCAGCAGCTCACCAAGTTCTTCAATAGTACTTTCCAAACCCATGACTGCCACCACTTGGAAGGACAAGGGCAGCAGATGCATTGCAACACTATAACTTGCGAGCTCCCCTCCATGCCACATACTATCTTGACTTGGAATGGTATCACGCTTCTTTCATTATCAATGGATCAAAACCCTGAAATTCCCTTCCCAACGTCACTGCAAGAGCACCTATACCACATAGACTGCTGTAGTTCAAGGCAACGGGTCACCACCATTTTCTTATGGGCAATTAGTGATAGGGAATTAATGGTAGCCTCGCATCACATCAGAGGAAGAATACTGGCCTTGGAAGACATGTTGCATATATTTAGAAGCACGATCCCTGGGTTTCTAGAGTTAAAATCAAAGAGTTTTCACCATCTACAGTTATATTCTTTGGATCTTAAAAGGTTCAGAGTCATCGAATCAAATGTTTTCCAAGTTTTAAAGGGAACAAAAAGAGTAGAGAGTAACTACTTCTGTTGGCTGGCATGACTTGGAGACATGGTATAAAAATTAGACCTTTCAGGCAAGAAATTACAAAACTCTCTTGTCCAAATGGTAATTAGTGCAAGACTAATTTTGCTTTTAAAAAAGAGGATTAGTTTTTTTGCGACCCACAAGGTATTAATACCTTAATATCCACAAGGTAAGGTTTTATAGAATAAACATGGAAAAATGAAGTAAAGCCAGATAAATGGTTTTAGGTCATTGATCAGTCATGATCTCATTGAATATTGCAACTGGCCTAACATGGTACTAGTTTCTTTCTGCTCCTATAATATTCCGCCTTTGCCAGGATATTGCATCACTTTTGGGTGAAGCGATGAGTGTATACATTATGATACACAAGATGTCTAAATTGCATGGAACAGATTGGATATCACTGTTCAGCTTCACATATGTGCATGTAACCATATGTGCAGAGAACATGTCAGAGCTATGGAAGGGGAAAAACTGCCAGTGACTGTGTTTGCTAGTGCTTGACCCAATCTGAGTACAAATAACTTTTTTATGATTCAATGGATTATATTTCTGAATCCTTTGTCATGATTTAATGTTACTGGATCCTTAAGAAAAACACGCATTTTATTTTCAAATACCTAATTTTCTCCCTCATTACTGAACCCGCAGGGGTTTCTGTTCCAATGACACCAAGTGGACTGCAGCAATTCAAGAAGGAGCTCACCATCACCTTCTCAATGGCAATTTGTGGGTGGCCAATAAATGCCAGCCTAGCCAGCAACAGCCACACCCCAAAAAAGAATAAAATAAGTCTCACACAGCTGGCAGATAAATTGTAGAAGTACTATGTGGATTTTAAATATAGCTAGTAAACTGGAAAAGAGCACCAAAAGATCCAGCAGTGAGTGAGAATGGAAGCAAACAGATAATAAGATGCATTCAAGAAAGGAACAGAAGTTGCAAAAATTATACTGTAAAAGATGAGAGAATATTACACAATGGCACACATAATGTATAAAACTAGAATATAGAGTTAGTGTGCATGATGGGGATATAGTACAAAATGGGTGGCACAAAATGAGTTATATGATTGGAGGAGCAGACCTGGGACAAGGTGGCTAAAAAAAAACTGTTTCACATTGACCTTTTCTGCTGCCAATGTCACCCCCTGATCCTTCCCATTATACCTGTATCACTTCCCCAGTTATGGACTATACGGCCAATGTATAAAAGAAAATAAACAGCAACAATAAATAAAAACCAGACAAAACACAAAAAAAAGGAAGAACAACATGGCACAGGTACAAAACAAAAAAGTAGAGCAGTCCAACCTGCACTACAAAGTCAAGTGTTGAAAGACAGATGGTATACCCAATGAATTATGAAGAGCAACGTTACCAGCCGTCTACTCATGCATGTATATACATCTTTCTACAATTGCATTATCTATAACTGACGACTATGAACATACAAAATTTCATAAATTTTCCCTTGCAAAAAATGTTTTCTTCCAAATAAGAAACTTACGAACGAATCTGTAGGAGGTCTGTTTCTATTTTGTGTCCAGTGTTTCTGAAGATCTGAATGGCAGCTTCTGCTACTTTATCATCTTCCATTTTTAGACATTGCAACAGCGATTCATATGTCTCTGACGAGTGGAAGGAGGTTGGATGCGTGAATGATAAAACCTGCAGGACAGTGATAGGGAAAAGATTCAATTAACTTTTGTTTTTAAACACAGCTCCCCATTTCTTTTTTAATAAATGATCCTGCCAAAATAATCTTAAAACAAGACCTAGAAGTTGAATCATTATAGCAGCAAATTACTGAAAGTTTCACAAAGCAAAAAGTTAATCAGAGAATAAAGAGAAATTAGGCTAGTCTGCCAAATTACAAATATTACAAGATCGTCACCATTCTTAGAGGTCCTACACAAATGAAAATGTTGAAACCTAGTGTTTAAACTGGTTTGAAGTTTAGCGTTTTAGTATCTAAACTTTTCATAGATGAATACCTTAAGCAACTCCAAGCCTGCCCTGATTGCAGAATCGGGTGTCACACCTTCTTCTTCATCATCTGCAGTCCCTTCTATGGATTTGTTCATCAGTTTCACTAAAGAGCTGCAAAATATACAAAACATCTGTAGCTTAACAGTTAAGGCTATTTGAATTAAAACAAGTGAACTGTAGGAATGCAGACTTTTTATGAACTTTATATAACTTAGGGAGCAAATTCCATATTTTCCTTCTACCTGTGAACTTGAGGTTTTTTTTTGTGTTGACGGCAAAGTATAAACGCAAATTGTTTTAATTACCAGAGACTGCTTTGCAGGGTGCTGAATTAGATGATCCAGAATCTCATTCTATCATATTACCTATTCAAAGATAGACATACTGGGTCATGTGATATTAGCATGGGAATGGCTGCATTTCCTCAAGATCTGGCGCTATTCATCTCCTAATCCTTTTTTCATCCTCATTCGCAACCTATAATTATTTAATTTCAGAAAGTACACTCCATACTATGGTCATGGAAAATCCTGGTTAAAGTTTTGATACTGGAAAGCCTAGTAAAGTCAAGAAAATCCTTGTTTGATCATAATGGTGGAGATGGCTAAGATGGGGCCTTGTTAGCAGTGGCAAGTTTACTGGTGAACAGGCTCACGCTTTGGCAGTGTCGTGTATGTTGAAATGATGGATGCCCTTTGACTAAAGTTTTGGATGATGGTCTCAGCTCCCTGGCACAGATCATTGGTGCCCACAACAAAATATCCAAAAGAAAATCTTTGAAGAGAAAAGAATTCTGTTAATCAAGCGTGCAGTTTCCTCAGTGAGGACTCCCTTTTAGTCCTTGGAAATCATACTGCATGCTATGTAACATCCTGGTTAAATCAAAGAGAAGGAATGTTTGTGCACAAGCCTGCAACCAGCCCCCACCCACCCACACCCCCCACCACCCCCACCACAAGGAACTGGGAATGAATTCCTCATGCAGTAGACTGAATTTGAGAAAAGGCTGCCATGCTTTCACAATCTTCATTTGAAGGCTGGGTGTTTCACGTTCAATGGAATTTCTGGATGGATTTGTGACATTGCTCAACAATCATCTCACGGCTTTGGCCTTTTCAAGCTCAACAGATGGTTGTATCATCCTGCAGTTCATCACTAATCATGGAATTTTATCCCTTGTGATTGTACTCCTGATTTTATAACATTGTTTGTTATTCTGACAAGGTTACATGTTATATGAGCACTTAGGCATATATCGGCTGTTATCCTTTAAAGATCGGGGTGTTTTCTTATGATGGAAGTTATCCACTAATATGCTCTGGCAGTGGAATAAAGGAGACCTTAGTTTAGAGTATGATACCATTTGAATTTAATTTTAGTCTTTAAATGTGGTATTGGGGGAGTGAGATGGGTAATATGGTCTGTCCACTGTGTGGTGTGGAAATATTCCTTGACTGTGGGCCGATAATGGGTCTCCTTTGTTCTACTGTGGAGCATGCTAGGTTGGTTGCATGACATTAGGGTTATGCAATGTTTAGTCTTTTTATTTTGTTGTGTTGTAATTCTTGCATTTACTGTGAATTATATTTTTTGGTACCCTTTGCTTGGTTTATGGATGAGTGGTGCCAAGCAGGATAGTGGTAATGGCTTGAAATCCTCAGATTAGATGAGGAAAAACCCTGGGGTTAAAGAATCCCTGACAGTCTCCTGTTAAGGTACAGACAGACTGGGTTTTATTGTCATGGGATAAATATATATTGGTGCAACCTTGGCGTGGTCATAAATCCCTGGTTATCCAGCTTTCTTGGGTTGGCTCCCATATTTTCTTGGCTGCGCAAATAGTGACTACGACTACATGGTATTTTGTGTTTTGAATATACAGAAACATACAGTGAGTATATTATCCCGATGTCAGTGTTTCTTTGATGAGGCGAAATGGTGGTGTCGCGTTGATAACGTAAGAACATAAGAAATAGAAGCAGGAGTAGGCCATCTAGCCCTTTGAGTCTGCCCTGCTATTCAATAAGATCATGGCTGATCTGAAGTGGATCAGTTCCACTTTCCCATCTTCTCCCCATAACCCTTAATTCCCTTGTCTTAATTCTCTTGGTGGGGTTTGAGCAGCATCCTCAGTTAGGGGTCTTAGCATGCTGACTTGAGTTTTATTAGGTTGTGCCTGACCCCATGGGTGATCCTGTATGTTGCATATCTCTGCCTGTTGGCTAGAGTGTGCTCCATTATGCCAGGTGGTCATGGCTTTATCTCGTCATCCTAATATTCCTTGCTGTTTGTCAATGTATAATCTGATCGAATTGTGTTAGCAGTTTTTTTCTGTCTCTTCCTACAGGTATTTATCTAAAAATTGTTTTGCTGTACTGTACCAATCCTTGAGAATTTGTTGCATTGTTAAAAATGAAAAACCTTCAATAAAAATAATTTAAAAAGATGGACAATAAATGTGACAATAAATCTGATATTTCAGGAATCCTGGAAAACGAAAATAACTGCCCCAACCTCCAATTTTCGTATCTGTCAGCAAAAAAACTGCTAAGATTGTGTCCAATTTTCCTGCAGTTAGACATGGCAGAAATACAAGCCTCTTAGCATATGCCTTGATCCTTAAGAAACGGCGGCAGGGATGGGTATCTCCGAGTAGATGCTCTTGTTTGTCACCATAGGTGACGCAGCAATTAAGTCCCCTAATTAGCCCTGCCCATGACGGCGAAGGAAACTCTCCATTATATAGCTGACAAGAGTATCAGAAACTTGGGAATTCAGTTGCTTCAGAGATTTTCAGTCTGCTTCATTTTACTGCTAGCTCACACCCAGCTTCTGGATTCGGATTTACAGTATAAAGTCAGTACAAAGTGAAATAATTTACTTCTAATGCTAAGTTGCAGTTTTCTGCAGAATTGAAACATTATACATAAAGTGAGTTCAACCTTAAAAAAAACAATTACACAACCAGTAAGATAATGAACCTTCAATTAAGTTACACTTGAATGAAAGAGAAAATAAGTTGATTCACGTGTTAATGTTAATTAAATAACATCTTTTACTCTTAGCAGTTAAACAGATTCTTCCAAAAAATATTAAAGGGATGCATGCACCAGAGAGAAGTAAGTGCGCGTGTGGTTGACAGATGCATGCGGGTATATGTGGCCTGCATGGGTGTGTGGCACACGTTTGCGCTTCCTAATAAACCCACATTGTATCACAAGACATTAAATTCTATGTAGATTTCTAATTCTATCTTGTTCGTTAGAAGCTTACCCATCACTGATATTAAACCAACTTGTTTGTAATTGCTGGGGCTTTTTTTTTTAAAAGCAACACAGCACGGGAAACAGGCCCTTCGGCCCAACGAGCCCACGCCGCCGTCATAACTATATAGTAGCAATTCCATTATCCTATTATAGATTTAGATTATTCCTAATATGGAAGACTCTCACTATAGGGACAATTTGTTTCCCAATCAGCCTAAGAGCGAATCTTCGGGTTGTGGGAGGAAACCGGAGCGCCCGGAGAAAACCCACGCAACCACGGGGAGAACGCGCAAACTCCCGCAGACACCGGCCCAATTCCAAGTGTCTGCACAGCCACATCGATATTTCTTGTAACCTTTTTTGAACAAGTGTGAGACATCTGGAATTCTCCAGTCTTTTGGCCGGAAGAGCCTGGGAAGCACCCCTAGAATTTCTGTTTTCACTTCCTTCAATATTCTTGGGTGCATCTCATCTGCTTGCAGTTCTTATCAAGTGCTAACAGTTTATTCAACACTTCTTTTAATGAATTTGGACTCTTCCAGAGATTTTCCTTGTCTGTTGCCATGGTCTGGGGATAATCTACTTCCTCGGTACAGACAGATGCAAAATATCAGCCATATCGCAAGCCTCCATCTATAAATTTCCCTATAGATTCCTAATCAGCCCTACTCCTTTGACCACCCTCTTACGATTTAGACGCAGAGACTTTGCGATTCCCCTTTATTTTGGCTGCTCATTTCTCTCATAACCCCTCTTTGTTTTCCTAATGTGCTTTTTCACCTTGCCCTCTGAAGCATCTTTATTCCTCTTGGTTCTCAACTGTACTTTTTAAACAGACACCTGTCATAAGCACACTTTTTCTTACTTACTTAATCTCCATCTCATTCTTCATCCAGGGAGCTCTGGATTTATTTGCCCTATCTTTCTCTTTTAAGGGAATTTACTCCCACTGTGTTCCATCCATTTCTGTTTTGAGGCAAGTCATTGTTCAGTTAATTTTCCCCTCCAACTTTTCATTCCAGTCTAACTGGCCACACACCGTTCTTACCCACTGAAGCCTACTCTCCCCCAGTTAATGATTTTTATTCTGGATTGTCTATTATTCTTTTCTGTTATTATCTTAAACTTTATAATATAATGATCACTAAATGTTCCCCCATTGACACATGATCGACTTGGCCCACCTCATTTCCAATAACTAGGTCTAATAGTGCATCCTTTCTTGTTGGACTGAACACGTATGCTGTCAAAGATTTGCCTGAACACAATATAGAAATTTTTGCCCTTATCTGCCCTTTACATCATCATTGTTGCACTCCAAATTCGGGTCATTTGAAGTTCCCCATTGTAATAGCTCTGATGTTTGCATCTCTCTAATTCACACAACAAATATTCCAGTCATATACCTAGCGTTAACAAACTTTGCAAAATATTGTTTTACAAATAACAAATATTTTGAAAAGCATACCTTATAGCTTCTGAATCAATGTGCACTGGTGCAATCCTCTCCAGTAGGAATTTCACCATTTCCAAGAAGGGGTTAGTGGGCTGTTTGGGATTTGCTAGTTTACGTGTAATTTCTCTCTAAGAAAAAGGAAAAATGTATCATTTAGTGATGGTGTAGTGGTAATATTAATGGGCTAGTAATCCAGAGACCTGGACAATACTCCACAAAGAATAGCAGGCAGTGGAATTCAAATTTTAATTCATAATCCTGTTATAGAAAAGCCAGTTTCAATAATAATGACTATCAAACTGCTGGATTGTCATATAAACTTATCACATGCACTAATGTCCATTAGGGAAGGAATCTCCTTTCCTTACTAAGTTTGGCCTGTATGTAACTTCAAACTCAATGTGGTTAATATTTATTTGTCCTGTGAAATGACCCAGCACAGTCCTTTGAGAGAAAGGGCACTTTTTTCACACAGAGCACTCTCCATCATGCTGTGTACTACCACATGGGATAGATTCAGAACAGATTTAGCAGTTCAAAAAAGGCATTGGTATCAACAAAGTGCAAAGTGCCAGAATAGTATTCCACCACTATAACTGCACGGTCCATCACACTTGTCACCCTACCATTCCAGTCAAGGAATCAACCTGGATTCAGTGCAAAGTGCAGAAGTTGTGCGTGGAGCCTGAAGAGATTGGTGAGGCACTGAATAAATATTTCTCTTCGGTATTCACGCAGAGTGCTGGAAATGTAGCTATGGAGAACACTGAGGTACAGGGTTGCAAATTGGGAAGTATTGTAGTAGATAGGGAGGATGTGCTAGAAATTCTCGAGGGGTTGAAGTTGGATAAGTCCCCTGGGCCGGACGGGATTTACCCTAGGATTCTCTGGGAGGCAAGAGAGGAGATTGCAGAGCCTCTGGCTCTGATCTTCAGGTCCTCGTTGTTTACGGGTGTGGTTCCGGAGGACTGGAGGATAGCGAATGTGGTCCCATTGTTTAAGAAGGGGAAGAGAGACCTTCCAGGGAATTATAGGCCAGTGAGTCTTACTTCTGTTGTGGGCAAGGTAATGGAGAGAATTATTAGGGATAGGATTTATAGTTATTTAGAGAGAAATGAATTGATTGGGGATAGTCAGCATGGTTTCGTGAAGGGTAGGGCATGCCTTACTAACCTCATTGAGTTTTTTGAGAAAGTGACCAGAGAGGTGGATGGGGGTAAGGCGGTTGATGTAGTATATATGGACTTTAGTAAGGCGTTTGATAAGGTGGCCCATGGAAGACTTCTACAGAAAATGCAGATGTGTGGAATATAGGGTGATTTAGCTAATTGGATTAGGAATTGGCTGGCAGATAGAAGACAGAGGGTGGTGGTTGATGGGAGATATTCATCGTGGAGTTCGGTGACGAGTGGTGTGCCTCAGGGGTCTGTTTTGGGGCCCCTGCTGTTTGTAATTTTTATAAATGATCTGGCTGAGGGTATTGAGGGATGGATCAGTAAATTTGCAGATGACACTAAAGTTGGTGGAGTGGTTGATAGTGAAGAGGGGTGTTATCGTTTACAGAGTGACTTGGACAAGTTGCAGAGCTGGGCCGAGAGGTGGCAAATGGAGTTTAATGTGGAAAGTGTGAGGTAATGCACTTTGGCAGGAACAATAAATGTGTAGAGTATAGGGCTAATGGTAGGGCTCTTAATAGTGTTGAGGAACAGAAGGATCTTGGTGTATGTGTCATAGATCCCTGAAAGTAGGCAGTCAAGTGGATAAAGTTGTTAAGAAGGCTTATGGAGTCTTAGCTTTTATTGGTAGGGGGATTGAATTTAGGAGCCGCAGCATCATGTTGCAGCTGTACAAAACTCTAGTGCGGCCGCACTTGGAGTATTGTTTGCAGTTCTGGTCCCCACATTATAAGAAAGATGTGGAGGCATTGGAGAGGGTACAGAGGAGGTTTACCAGGATTTGCCTGGTATGGAGGGCAGGTCCTATGAAGAGAGGTTGAAGGATTTGAGGTTGTTTTCGTTAGAAAGGAGGCGGCTAAGAGGGGATCTTATTGAAGCATATAAGATGATTATAGGTTTAGATAGGGTGGACAGTGATAGCCTTTTTCCTAGGATGGAGAAAGCTAGCACGAGGGGATACAGCTTTAAATTAAGGGTATGAGTTATAGGACGGATATCAGAGGTAGGTTCTTTACTCAAAGAGTGATTAGGGAGTGGAATGCCCTGCCTGCAGCTGTTGTAGATGCGCCAAGTTTTGGTGGCGTTTAAGAAGTTAATTGATAAGTATATGGAAGAGAAGGGAATGGTTTAGTTTGGAGGGGCATTGCTTTTTATTTTGGTCGGCACAACATCGAAGGCCGAAGGGCCTGTTCTGTGCTGTAATGTTCTATGTTCTAAGAGCATACCAGGCATAGCTAAAAATGAGGTGCCAACTGGGAAAGCTACCACACAGGACTACTCATATGCCAAACAGTGAGGGTTGGATACAGGGCAAAGTGATCCCACAATCATTAGAGTTGATCAAAGTTCTACAGTCCTGCATCAGTATTCCTTCCGGACTACAAACCTGGAATCCCACTTTTAAGTGTGGGAGAATCTGCATCAGATACACAGCAGTGGTTCAAGATGATAGTACACCACCACCTTCTGAAGGATATTTTGGAATGGGAAACAAATGCTTGCTTGCAATGCTCATATTACAAAAACAAGAAAGAAGAAAAGTTGCAAAAAATACAGTGCAAAAAATTACTAGTGCAGAAATAGCCATAATTAATAGTTATTCATAATTTGCTCTTTTTAATCATAAGTTAGTGGTTTGATTTAAGCAGTGGATTATCAATTATCAATGTACTGTACCACTAAGTGCAAGGACATACAAATAAACATAAGTGCCACCTGTTAAGTATTTCACAAGTAGAATTAATCTTTTTTTAAAATTAGTGTTATTGGTTATTACTTTCAATCATTCAGATCATTTTAAAGGCGGAACTAGAATCCATTGCAGGCTTGTCTAATGTTTAGCCTGTGGGCCATTATCCATAGAGCAAGCATTCAAAATTCAGGTAAGTAAAAATTAACGATCGAGAAAAGAGTTGCTCCTCTTGTCACCCGCTCATTTCTCTCTCCTATCTGTGAACCTATCAACAGCAAATATGGAACAGAAGCTGTGTCTAATTGGAGGAGTAGCAAGCAATGTGCTTCGTTCAACGAATCTGCTGCGGAGGAAGAAACTCTCTTGGGGTTGGGTGCAAGCAGGGAAGAGAGAGGTGCCAGTCAGATTGGTGCGAGATTCCCCACCTGTGGGGCGAGGTTAAGACAAGGCCCTCATTATGAGTCAAGATGGCAGAGTGACAGTTGCTGCAACAGAGGGACCAGAGCAGAGTGGAGTAGTCCTGGTAGTTTTGAGAAAATAAGCATTTTGGGTGAGATGGACTCAAACACATGCATGTTCTTAATGGTCATCTTTATTACTTGTTCATTTAAAAAAATTATCAATTTATTGCTTTGACATTTGTTTTGTTCAGATGGTTGTTTCCTTTCTCCACATTTCAATTTTTTTTGAAAGTTATAGAATTAGAGCACCACATACACTGCAGAAGAGTGCTGTACCAAATCTTATCTGTCCAAAATTTGCTCATCAGGCCCTTGAATGAGAAAATACTTGAACCACAACCCCTCATGTAAAATGGTTGGACAAGCTTGACTAATCAGAACTTTTACTCAGTTGGTGGACATTCTGGAAATCAAAGCTGCTCAGGACATGTCTTGAGAATATGGTGAAATATGGTACAAAATGGTAACATTTGTGCTGGTGGAAGGATGCTATTTGTAGAGTCAGAGACCCTCAATTAGACTTTACCTTCATCCACTGTTTTGAACAAAGTTAGGGTGATGGTTAGTTCCTTTCAAAATTTAGAACTTCCTGAAAGGAATTTTGAAGCATGTTTTATGCAAAGGTTTATTTTCTTTGAGACCAATGTCATTTGATTTTTGTTGAGATGTCAAAGGTGAATAGGGTGAATGCAGTAACCACATAGATTTGAATTTTCCATTCCATATGCTTGCAAATAAAATTGTGAGCAGAGTTGAAGAGAATCTACGTTCTTGAAGAGAATCTAAACAAAAATACACCAAGCTTTACATCTAAATAGTAATAAATCCAAACTTTTGAGAAATACACCAAATTAATATTTTGGAGTGTGAAAAAACAGATCGAGTGTCTGCTGAAAAAACGTACTGAGAGAACACATGGCCAAAAATTTGCCATCAAAATAACAGTAAGGCTAATGGCTTTCACTGTTATTTATATCTATATGATACAGCCATTTCAAGTAAACGATAGATATGTGGATAAATCTGAACATCTTAAAGTTGGTGTCTGAGCTGCACCACTCCATCTCTAGCTTTCTATAAATGGCATTCCACTGTCTCATACCACCGCCACGTACGGAATGCAGTACTACATTAAACTGGTAGATATGAACCAAATTCATCATAGATACTTCAGGCTACTAATTATAAACAGAAGTACCTTTTCAACAATGTGGTAAATTTATGACTGCCAATCACACTTCATTGCACTGAAAATTAACTATTATAAAGCTTTGTCCTTCAGTTTATGAATTATTTTAAGAGATTTGTAAAATGTCAAAGTTGTAATTTCTGCTACTTCCTTCTCTCACAATCAAATCTTTTATTTCCCTTTCTGTGTCTGATCTGGTATTAGATTTGTGCGCAGTTCTGATCGCCTCATTACAAGAAAGATACAGAAGCTATTAAAAGGGTGCAGAGGAAATTACAAGGATGTTGTCAGGATTGGGTGGCATGCCTTATGAGAATAAGTTGAGGGAACTCAGTCTTTTCTCCCTGGAGAAACAAAGGATGAGAGGTGACCTGTTAGAGGTTTATAAGATGTTGAGAGATATAAAGCGGGTGAATTCTCAGGCTATTTCCCAGGCTGAAATGGTCACTTTGACAGGACATAGGTTTAAGGTGCTGGGGAGTAGGTACGGAGAAGATGTCGGAGTAAGTTTTTCACTCAGAGTGGTGGGTGAGTGGAATCGGCTGCTGTCAGTGGTGGCAGAGGTGAATTCGTTAGGGTCTTTTAAGAGACTTCTGGATGAGTACATGGGATTTAATAGAATTGAGGGTTATAGATAGGCCGAGTAGGTAGTGATATGATCAGCGCAACTTGTGGGCCGAAGGGCCTGTTTGTGCTGTAGTTTTTCTATGTTCTATATTCAAGAAAGGGAATAGGGATAGCCTAGGAAATTACCGATTGGTGAGTCTAACCTCAATGGTTGATAAGTTGATGGAGGAGATTCTGAGAGACAGGATTTATGAACATTTAGAGAAGTTTAGTATGCTCCATAGTAGTCATCACAGCTTTGTCAAAGGCGGATCGTGCTTTACGAGCCTGGTTGAGTTCTTTGAAAATGTAACTAAATATGTTGATGGAGGAAGAGCGGTAGATGTGATTTATATGGAGATCAGCAAGGCGTTCGATAAGGTCCCCCATGCAAGATTTCCTGAGGGAGTGAGAGGGCATTGGATCCAAGGGGCTGTTGCCTTGTGGACCCAGAACTAGCTTGCCCGCAGAAGGCAGAAAGTGGTTATGGATGGGTCTTTTTCTGCATGGAGGCCAGTCACCAGTGGAGTGCCCCAGGAATCTGTTCTGGAACCCTTGCTGTTTATAATTTTTATAAATGACTGGATGAGGAAGTGGAGGGATGGGTTGTTAAGTTTGCTGATGACACGAAGGTTGGTGGTGTTGTGGATAGTTTGGAGGGATGCTATAGATAGGATGCAAGGCTGGGCGGAGAAGTGGCAGATGGACTTAAACCTGGATAAACATGTGGTGGTCCATTTTGGCAGGTCAAATGGGATGGAGGAGTATAATATCAAGGGTAAGACTCTTAGCAGTACAAAGAATCAGAAGGACCTTGGGGTCCAGGTTCATAGGACTCAAATTGGCTTCGCAGGTAGAGGACGTGGTTAAGATGTATGGTGTACTGGCCTTCATCAATTGAGGGATTGAGTTTAGGAGTTGGGAGATAATGTTGCAGCTTTATAAGACCCTAATCAGACCTCTCTTGGAATATGTGCTCAGTTCTGGTCGCCTCATTACAAGAAGGACGTGGAAGCTATTGAAAGGATGAAGAGGAAATTTACAAGGATGTTGCCTGGATTGGGTGGCATGCTTTATGAGGAAGCTCAGTCTTTTCTCCTTAGAGAGATGAAGGATGAGAGGGGACCTGATAGAAGTGTATAAGATGTTGAGAGGTGTAGATCGAGTGGATTCTCAGAGGCTTTTTCCAAGGGCAGGAATGGTTGGTATGAGAGGACACAGGTTTAAGGTGCTGGGGAGTAGGTACAGAGGAGATATCAGGGGTAAGTTTTTCACTTAGAGGGTGTGGGTGCATGGAATTGGCTGCTGTCAGTGACGGTGTGGGCAAATTCGATAAGGTCTTTCAAGAGACTTCTGGATTAGTACATGGAACTTAATAGAATTGAGGGTTATAGGTAAGCAGAGTTGGTAGGGATATCATCAGCGCAACTTGTGGGCCACAAGTTTGTACTGTAGTTTTTCTATGTTCTATGTTTTGAATCTAGATGACCCTTCATCAGAATGATTGGTGTATCATGTGCCTATGCCAGTATTCATGTTCCACATAGGTCTCTTCCCACTTACCTTTATCTCAATCCATCAAGATATCCTTCTATCCTTCCCCCACTAACATGTAACTCCCCCTTAAACAGCTTATCGTTAATGAAATTGCATCTTATCAACATATTTAATAAGACAAAAAGCCACATAAAGTAATAATGTCCCCTTACCACACAGACTTCTGCTTGTTTACACGAACATGCTGGGCTAATCAGCAGCTCCAATTGAGCCCGTAGCCTCTCATCATCACCCAGGACCTGATTAAATTTCTTCATAAAATCTTGTGCTTTTCCTGGGTCTGGCAAATTTTCTGTTCAAAAAACATAGCAAATTTTAAATTTGTAGACAGTAATCAACACTCACTGCTTACAGCAGCTAGAATTTTTATTAAAAATTATTGAACATTTCCAAAATCCAATTTAATTTGTCAATATCTCTAATCTCTGCACCCATAAATTTCAAAGAGGTAGGTTACTTACTCCTAAGCAATTTGGCTTTGCTCTTCAATTAAGTTATCTTCCACATACCAGGAAAATTAAACTGAGAAACCAAAGGGATATTCCTTTAGGAAATTTTTCAAATGAAACCCGTGACCTTCTCTGCTCATACTCTAAAACGGTGTTGCCCTCATAGAGGACCCAGGTTTAAGGTGCTGGGCAGCAAGTATAGGGAAGATGTTAGGGGTAAGTTTTTCACTCCAAGGGTGGTGAGTGAATGGAGGGGGAAAGGTGGAGGCGAACACGCTGGGGTTTTTAAAAGACTTCTGGATGAGTATGTGGGATTAAATGGGATTGGGAGTTACAGATAGTTCTATGGCCTAGTAGGTATGGGTATGATCCGCACAACTTGTAGGCCGAAGGGCCTGTTTGTGCTGTAGTGTTCTATGTTCTATTTCACCCAAGTGGGAGGGATTCATTTCTAAAATTTTTTTTTGCTTTGTTGAAAAAGCAGATTGTTAGTCATCAGTAATATGGTTAATTAATGACAACAACATATGCTACTTGCCATTTAAAAGGTTCATTATTTCACTAATTAAAATGAAAACAAAGCAAGCATGTATACCATCGACAAATAAATTAAAGAACTTCCAAGTGGCCTCCAAACCAATGTCCAGAGAGAAGGTGGGTGCGAAATAAAGACATGGAAGATAATTGCTAGAAGAATAATTGCTAGGCCTAATGGAGAAGAAACTAACTTTGTTCTTTAGTCACTATTTTTCACGTACTGTGGGTCTTAAAACAGCCCATCTCTGGAAGAGAATACAATATTTGATCATGGTCTAAAAAAGGTCAAACCTTTGTCAAAATGCAGATGCTAAGGTATTCCACCATGCTATCAGCTAAGGAACATTTTTAAAGCTTGACAAATGGAAGCAAATTGTCCACAGAACCATCTATATCAATGAGCCCTCAATGTATAATACAGATATAGTAAACCATCAGTTGGTAACATAACTACATCCATTAGGACATGGTACCACATTGCCGTCACAAGGCTCAATTCTAGCCTTGAGTGACTATGTGGAATTTGTACATTTTTCCTGAGTCTGCATTGGATTTCTCTGAGTGCTTCCCACAGTTCAACAGTGTACATGTTAGGTGGATTGGTCATGGTAAATTGTCACTTAGTGTCCAGATATGAGTAGGTTAGAGGGATTAGCAGACTAAATGCAATGTGTTATGGGGATGGGGAGGGGGGTGGTGGAAAAGATGGTCTGGTGGGTCAAATGGCCTCCTCCTGTACTGTAGGGATTCTAGTCTATGATTCTAACATAGGCCATGTCTATGAAGTAATCAAAGACAAAACTAGTGTTCTTTCTCAGGGAGAGAAATTCTTCTAAATCCAAAATCCAGATGCCTTTCGCATTTAGTTTGAAGCAAAATAGATAACCAAATAAGAGGCTTAAAGGTGGCGGTGGACAAATATCATGACGTCAATATTACCATCACAGATTCTCAAGAAGAATATTTAAAGACAACTGAATTGTACTCCAGGACATTTTGAAGTTTTACTGTGGAAAAAGGCTGACTGTTATGCAATTTCAGATACAGAGTATAACTGTGGTGTAACAATTGTCACTGGGGGGAGGGGGAAAGGGGAGGAGGGGAAGGGGGAGAAGGGGAGGAGGGAGGAGGGGAAGGGGGGGGGGGGAGGAGGGGGGAGGAGAGGGAAAGGGAGGAGGGGGAAAGGGGGAGGGAGGGGGAGGGGAGGAGGGGGAAAGGGGAGGGAGGGGGAGGAGGGGGGGAGGGGGAGGGAGACGGGGAGGGAGGGGGAGGGGGAGGGAGGGGGAGGGAGACGGGGGGAGGGGAGGGGAGGGAGGGGAGGGAGGGAGGGGAGACGGGGGGGAGAGGGGAGAGGGAGGGGAGAGGGGGGAGGGAGAGGGAGGGGAGAGGGGAGGAGGGAGGGAGGGGGAGGAGGGAGGGAGGGGGTAGGGAGAGGGAGGGAGGGGAGAGGGAGGGAAGGGGAGAGGGAGAAGGAGGGATGGAGGGAGACAGCGAGAGAGAGGAGAGAGGGCAGGCACGCGGAACAACGGGCAGGCGTGCATATAGGAGAGAGTCCGCATGTGCCAGATGGCTGTAGGTGTGAGATAGATACGGACAGTTGTAGGGGTAAATAAAAGGGACGCGTTAGCGAGTGTGTGTGTGCGCACGCGCAGGGGTGGTGGGAGATAGGGAAAAATGTAAGACTTCAATTTTTTATTTAAATGAAAATTTTTTCATTATTCCAGATTATCCACTCCTAAATTGTGTATTATCTCCAGCGGTTAAAGTTGAGGAGAATGGGTGTATGGCTTGGTCAGGGTCAATGTGAGAGAACTGTGTAGCTGGCAAATGGATTTGAGACTGCCTGCCTCTTCCTAATTCCTAATATATGCATAGATTATAACAGCAAAATATTTGATTTTGATGTTCACACCTATTTTATGGCAAATGTGTGCAGTTTTGGTCTTTTTTGAGGAAGGAGGTTCTTGTTCTCGAGGCAGTATAGCGAAGGATACCACAGATAGTGGCTTTGATGTATGACTGGGTAGGACTGTTTTCTCTGGAGTTTAGATGGATCTCGTAGAGGCTTATAAAAGTCTAACAGGACTAGACAGGGTAGATGCAGGGAGGATATTCCTGATGGTGGAGGAATCCAAAACCAGGGTCATAGTCTGAGGATTCAGCATAGACCATTTAAAACAGAGATGAGGAGATATTTCTTCACCCAAAGAGTGGTAAGTCCATGAAATTCAACACCACATGGCATAGTTGATGCCAAATTATTCCATGTATTCAAGAGGCAGCCGAATATTGCATTTGGGGCAAATGGGATCAAAGGTAATGAGGAAAAAAGTAGAATTAGGGCTACTGAATTTAATGATCAGCATGATTATAATAAATGGTGGAGCTGGTTAGAAGGGCCAAATGGCCTCCTCCTGCTCCCATCTTCTATGTTTCTTTGGCAAAACAAGAAGTGCTAAAATTTATGGGAATGCTTAGGGCTCCCCAATGCTTTCAGGAAATCAGTAGAGGTTCCGTTACTCAAAAGGTTTGGGAAACCCTTGTGTAGGCGTTTGAATGGTTCACAATGTGAGAGTATTGTTCAGCTTATGAAGTAATAAAGTTTACCAATATACTAACAATTGTTAAAAACATACTTCAGAACTTCAAACACTTTCATAACAAGCTTTCTTCTTCAAGAAGTTAGGCTGAGACCATGGAAATTTAACGACCCATAACTGGACATGAGGGTGAGCTTGTAAAAAATTGCCCTTAAGAAAGAAGTACTTATCATAAACATCACAAGCTGCTCAGGTAAGCCTATGTTTCTACTTTCCTAAGATGTGGGCAGGGATTTATTAATGATGTTAAAAATAATCTCCAGGAACAGTGGAACAGACCTTTTTTTAACTATTCTGTCAAGTATTCAGACAATGATCTGTGATAAGTGCACATGATACCAAGGCATTAACATGAGGGTCGTTAGCACTACTCCTTGTTCATTTACTCCCATGAGAAAGTAAGTGAGTCTTGCAGAGAACTTTGATCTATTCTTTAGGCATTTTCGCAGAGGTACTACTGTCATAACCAAGGCAACAGACATCTGCTCTTGCCTTTGCTATTCTGTAGCAAGCATTTCAGAGAGACAAAAACAACCACTCCTAACTCATTATTAAATTTTCCATTGCTTTCCTCTGAGGAAGAATTAATCAAACCGATTTCGATTAATCAAAGAACAGGAAACAAAAACAGTATTACTTGCATAAGTGGGTTTATCCTACTGTTCCAAAGCATAACATATTGGCCCTCATGCTCAACTGGGTTACTTTTTCTGCTTCTTTGGTGATGTTGAATTGACACTCTGCTTTATATTGTTAAGTTTCCTAGAGTTATCATTTCTTGCAAATTAAATTTATAATGCATTATTTTTATAGAACATAGAACATTACAGTGCAGAACAGGCCCTTCGGCCCTCGATGTTGCGCCGACCAATTAAGAAAAAGCAACGACCCTCTAATCTAAACCATTCCCTTTTCATCCATAAACCTATCCACGGACCTCTTAAACGCCCCCAAACTTGGCGCATCTACAACTGCAGCAGGCAGGGCATTCCATACCCTTACCACCCTCTGGGTAAAGAACTACCTCTGACATCCGTCCTATAACTACCACCCCTTAATTTAAAGCTATGTCCCCTCGTGCTAGCTTTCTCCATTCTAGGAAAAAAGCTATCACTGTCCACCCTATCTAAACCTCTAATCATCTTATATGTTTCAATAAGGTATCCTCTTAGCCGCCTTCTTTCTAACGAAAACAACCTCAAATCCCTCAGCCTCTCTTCATAAGACCTGCCCTCCATACCAGGCAACATCCTGGTAAACCTCCTCTGTACCCTCTCCAATGCCTCCACATCTTCCTTATAATGTGGGGACCAGAACTGTACACAATACTCCAAGTGCGGCTGCACCAGAGTTTTGTACAGTTGCAACATGACGTTGCGGCTCCGAAATTCAATCCTCCTACCAATAAAAGCCAAATATATCACAAACTTACAAATCTTGACTAATACTAACAATAATGTATGGATGGAAAGTTGTACAAAAATATTCCTCAGATTTTCCTGCACTCAACCTGTCCATGGTATATGGAACATATAACAGTTGAAGAATTAATGCTTTTTATATTTATTCATGTTTGCTGCTGTCAGCCAAGTAGAGCATGTCACAGGAGAAGTAATATATCATGGCAGGAAAATAACTTATTTAACTTCATCAATTTCCTAAAACACATCTATTATTAGCAATATTTGTTTAGTCTGCATCATTGGATGATACTCTGTAAAAACACAGCACTTTTTGGGGTGGGGAGTGGGAAAAAAATGTAGAAAAGATGAAACTGCATGAGTGAAAAGAAAAGCAAAAGCAATGGGGAAAAAATTTCACACTTCATTTAAAAGATAAAAATGCATCAGTAATCATGCACAGACTCAAAAGACATCTTTAAAAGTGATGTAATTACACAAAAAATCTAATTTCTGGTTTTGTAGATTTTTTAATTTATGTACATTCAATTTTGCCGCAGATCTGAAGAACTACAAAGCCAAATAATTCAAGGTCAAAATGATTTTTCCTCTTTATTCCAGTTATCTCAGGAGCATGTCACACAAAGGTGGCAAAGGAGACTGAATGAGGCAAGGCAGAATGCACAAATCTGGGAATGTGGTGAGGGGATCTCTTTCCAAAATCTAGTCAACTTTGCAGCTGGTATTAACTTAACTATAACAGAAAATCAGTTTTTTTTCAGTCTTAGCCAGTGATAAACAAGGCCCTTGCTGCAAGGCACCTGCAGGGTAGTTAATTAGGTAACTGGTTAGAACTGGTTCCCTAGCTAGCAGTGTTTGACTCATCTCACTGGAATCTGAGATACTATATTTACAGGTCTAGCACCCGTATGAAATTGCAGCACACATGAAGTCACACTAAGATAGCAGCTTAAGGCCAATTGCAGCAAGACTGAGTGCTTAAATTAGAGAACATGTTAAGTGAGGTAGTACGGTGCAGTGAGGGAGGAAGTGCTGTTCTGATCTTTTACAAAACAGAGTGGTCAAAGGGAGGGAGCTGCAGAGAGAAACAAAAGAGCTGAAACCTACAGGCATTAATTAGGTGATCTGGAAGGTAATTGCTGGGTTTTAAATGTTTTTACCCGTCTAAACTGGAGCAGTATTGTAGTTTAAATTGGTACTGGGACGACACAGGTATTATGATAAATTAACAGCATAACTAGTTGAAATTTATAAAAAAGTTACAGATAAGCGTTGAATGATAATCTAAACTTGAAACAAAATTGGTTACACAAATCAAAGATGGCAGAGCAAGAGATGCATCCCAGTTGTAGCATGGTGGGTATCTGGATGCTCCTTGTGGATACTTGTGTCCTCCATGGCAGCCACATCTGCATTAAGTTTCTGCAGCTTGAGGATCTTTGGCATTGAGTTGATGAACTGAGTCCAAGCTTCACACATTGTGTTGCATCAGGATGCGGTGAAGTTGTCTGGACACTTTGTTCCAGGAGGCAGTCTTACCTCTTAGACTAAGCATTTCAAATTTGTTCTGTAGTTAGGAGTAGGAAGGTGTGACTTTAAGAGGGATGGGTAGGGATCCCAAAAGAAGGAGCCCTGGTCTTTTTAAGTGTGCAATGTTCTTGCAGCTTGGGTGGACTAGAGTAAAGACTGCAGGAGGTCATTCAAGTCGGGGGAACAAAAAGAAATGTTGTAGTAGTTGGAGACAATAAGATGATGGCATCTATCTGTCTCAAGGGCAATGGACTGTGTTGGGATATGTGTCACTTCTCAATTGAACATTAGCAGGTATGACTGTAGAGGCCAATTTCAGAGTGGTAGTCCCTTCCACAGATGAATAACTTTGGCTCAAGGTCAATTCATGTTTGTTCCATCAGGCAGGCTCTCTTAGCTGTCATCTGGTCACTTCTTTTGTCCTCTGCATTTTCCATGCCTTTCCTGACAGCTTGGCTCCAGCTATTCCAATCAGTAGTGAAAACTTCCCATACATGACTCTAATCCGGTCAAATCTGAGGTCTCATTTATAGACTGCCTTGTATTGCAGACGTAGGTGACCAACTAGTTTTGTGCTGACAGCAAGTTTATCATAAAATATCTTTGGGGATGCAGCTGTCATTCATTCTGCTCACATGACCCAGCCAATGGAGTCACTACTGACTCAAGACAGCAAACATGCTGAGAATCTCGCATATTAGTGCGCTTCAATATTCACTATGCCTTGTGAAGAGAGACATAATGTTTGTCGGAGCCAGCAGAGGTGGAAGCTGTTCGGCAGTTTTTCTTGGCTTGCATATATATGAGCTTAGTTAGAGGGAAAGAATCACTGCTCGTCAGACAGCATGAATCCTGAGGCCTTTGTTACCTGCTTGGTTATAGCTTAAGGACATTTTCTGAGGGTTGGAGAGGAACTTGGAAGGGGAAAGATCCAGTTGTTGTAGCCCACTTGGATACCAAAGACATAGATAGGACTTAGAAAGGGCTTCTGTTGAGGGAGTATGAGCAGCTGCGGATAAATTAGAAAGCAGAACCACACAAGTAGTAAGTTCTGGATCACAATTTGAATCATGAGCAAACTGACATAGGGTAAATAAGATCAGTAAGCCGAATGCATGGCATAAAAGATTGGCATGGGAGAAAAGAGTTTTAGTTCATGGGAAACTACTGGGGTAAGAAGGAGCTGCAAATTGGCACTGCCTTCTCTGAACCAGTTGTTTTAATAAGTCTACCGACAGTTGGACTGTAGATAAGGCTTTAGATTAAACAGTAGGGGTGGGAACGGTTTAGATAAGATGAGTTTTGGAAAGTTAAAGAGAAAGCCAAGGCACAGGGTAGCAATATGGGTAATTATACTGTGGGGATTGAAAGGAACAGAGTCTACAACCATAAAGGTACATGAGCAAATAAAGTCAGAAGAGGAAAAAGTAATGAAAAGACTGGATTAAATGCACTTTAGAAATTTTGGGTATTAAACCATCAACTTCACAGGTGGAGAATGGCGTTGGAACACAAAGCTTGACCACCATGTTTGAAGAAAAGCTAAGACTTTTCAAAGAAATCCATAAACAATACATTGAAATGCAATGCACCAATTTCAGTACCTTAACTGTGTGAACGAGCATGGCTGGATAGATGTAAATACTCTATGATTTTAAATCCAATTATGTAGGTTGGGCAATCAATGATGACTAATCAAACAATAGACTATAGTGGTCCATTCTGTGACATTGCCAAGTTGATCAAAAACTGAAGAATGCTGTGAAATCCCTAGAACTTTACTTTTTATTTGCTTTGCTTAAATTAGGAAGAACTTATGTGATAAGGTATTCAACATTTTGACAGGCACAAACATCAGATTACAAAAGTTATGAAATCTGGATTATTTACATATTCTACAAAGAGGATCACATCAATGAAATTAGAGCAAAATAGGTTTGCAACTTTATACCATTTAGTTATGTGACCTACTTATTTGCATTGGAATCAAATTAACAATAAGCAGCATTTGTAAGCAATGTGGAAATCCATTCAGATTCAATATCAACTGCTACACTTTGTTTCCAAAAGACTATAACAAAAAAAACCATATACTTACTTGCTATAGCCATTAGCTTGGCAAACATTGCAGTATTATTAGCCTCTGACTGGAACAAAACAAAGGTTTAAAATTAGAGAAACAAAGTTTTTCTCCTGTCTAAAAGAATAGCAGGCATAGTATGCAGACGGTTCCAGACGCAGTTATTTCTGTTCCTTGAGTAGCTTTATTACTGCAACATGAGCATTTTGAATATTAATGTTAGTGATGAAAATATAAAAAAGCTCATTTAAGAGACAGCTTAACAATCATTCCAACAACCAAAAATTAAAAAATACAGCATCAAAATCAGAAAGGTACCTTGAAAATAGAGGAATTAAATATTCCAATTATTTAATATTATCGATATAATCGGTTACAAATTATTAATGTAAAATAGCTTGGGTTTATCATGTGCTTTCCACTTTAGGATGTCACAAAATTTCTCATGGTTAATATACTTTGAAATGTAGTCACCATTATGATGCAGGCACATGTACAGCAACCAATTTAAACATTGTAATGCCCAACAAACTGCAGTGGGATAATAGGTCAGAGAACTTGTCCTAGCAATTTGGTTGTTAATTATATGTTGGATAGTATAACATAACTGCCCTGCTCTTTTTAAATGATTTTTACACCCACCCAAATGACAGACTGAATTTCTCTTCAGTGCCTCATTGGAAAAATGTAATTGTGCAGCATTCCTGCAGTTCAATAATGCATTAAACAATCTAAATTAATCTAAATTAATCTAAATTATCTGATCAAATTATGAGTGGTGTTTAAACCCGCAACCATTAAAACTTCACTTGAAAGTTTTGTTTTCATACTGTACTTTAAAAAATCTAAATTAAATTACAGAACAACAGCGAACATTCCAAACCTGATTCTATTTGGGTTTCGATCAATCAAGATAATGTACTCATCAAGTGTTATTATAATGTTAATAAAACTTACAGCAGGCTGTTTGTGTAGGTCTAATAACTCCCGGACATGGCTCCGTAGCATGTTTTGGCACTTCCACATTTCATTCAACGCTCTGTAGGCAAAATCAAGATTTGGAACTGTATCATAGCCTAATTCTACTTTCTCACACAGACACATGCAACAAGCAGCCATTTCCCCTACGAATGCTGAATGTTGCATTAGAGAATAGCTATTCTAGCTGATCACAAAATTCTTCAAAAGAACGCTTAGTTAGATCAGATCAGCCATAATCTCACTGAATGGTGGATTTGGTTCAAAGGGTTAAATAACCTACTCCTGTTCCGATGTTCCTGACTGGATTCTGGAGAGGGGAGAGTGTCAGGTAATGGGATACCTGGGGCAAATATCCCTTGCAGAACTTTATGCCATTATGCTAATTCAGTTGTGCAATTTACCTCTCCCCCACTCTAACTGCACCCTGCGCCATACATAAGGTTTCAACTTGCACTGAATGCCTCCATGTTTATGTCATTGCAGTGCTGAGCATACTTATTATTCTGTACTCAGAACAAGGCAATGCTTTTATAGCAGAAATAGAAGTTACCTGCTTTGAGGGATCACTGTCTCATGGATTATGGACTGTTACTATTCACCCCTATACAACTGAGTGGTTTGCTAGACAATTTCAAAGGGCCCAAGAGGGAACTGCTATGGGTCTTGAGTCACATATAAGCGAGTAAGGATGGTGGATTTTCTTCTCTAAAGGATATTAGTGAACCAGATGATTTTTTTACAGAGCGAGTAAGGGTGGTGGATTTTCTTCCCTAGAGGATATTAGTGAACCAAATGACTTTTTACAACTATCTGGTAGTTTCACTATCTCCATGACTGATATAAGTTGTTTTTTGTTTCAGGTTTATTTATCGCCCAAGCCCCTGGATTCCCTGTCCAGTAATTTAACAACATACTTCAGCTTTTCAAAGATGCAGCATTGATGAGGCATATTGTAAAACAATTGATTTGAGATGTTATTTTTCTGGGCGCGCTGAGCAGGGCGGGGGGGGGGTTTGATTGCAACAATGCTTTTAAAAAAAGTTGACAAAAATTTGGTAAGAAAACACACAATACTATTTCAATGCCAAAAAACCTAATGGTCTTTCCAGCTTCATGATACATTCTCAATGTATAGGCAAAAATGAACCTAATCAGTGTTACTTGTTGATAATTGGGGAATCTGTTATTGCGGAGGTTAAAGCAGGACATTTCGAAATTACAATACAATCAGGCAGTAAACATGCTTCATGAAACAGAAATCAAGTTTGACTAATTTACTGGAGTTTTTTGAGGAAATAATAAACAATGTGGATAAAAGGGAACCTATGAATGTGTAATACTAAATTTCCAAAAGGCATCTGACAAGGTGCCACATCAAAGGTTACTACACAAAATAATAGTGTAAGAGGGTAACAGATTCGCACATATATGAGATTGGTTTGCTAACAGGGAAGGCAGAGTAGGCATTAATGGCTCACTTTCAAATTGGCAAGTGATCGTCACGATAATGGGACTTCAATTATATGCAATCTATATCTGTGACTTGGATTAAGGGACTAAATGTACAGTTGCTAAATTTGCTGATGACACAAGTAGGTAGGAGAGTAAGCTGTGAAGAGGACGTAAGGATTCAGCAAAGGGACATGTATAGATTAAGCAAGTGGGCAAAACATTAAGCTGATGGAATAGATTGTGGGAAAATGGGAATTTTCCACTTTGTCAGGAAGAGTAGAAAATCAATATGTTACTTGAATAGAGGGAGATTGCACAAAGTGGTTAGGAAGACTAATGGACTGTTGTACTTTATTGCAAGGGAAATGTAGCACAAAAGGAAGGATGTTTTGATGCTGTTACTTAGGACATTGGTGAGACCATAATACCATGTACAGTTTTGATCTCCTTATTTAAGGAGCAACATAATTGCATTAGATGTTCAGAAACTTTCAACCTATTCCTGGAATAAGAGGTTACCTTATAAGGAAAGGTTGGATAGGTTAAGCCCTGTATCAATTGGAATTTAGAATGAGAGGTGACCTTACTGAGAGGGCTTTACAAGATGAATGCTGAAAGGTGTTTCCTCTAGTGGGAGTGATAAGAACTAAGGGACATGGTTTAAAAATAAGGGATCTCCAATTTAAGAGAATTCTCCTTCAGAGGACTGAAAATATGTGGAACTTCTCTTCCACAAAAAGTGGAGGAGCTAGGGTCATTGAACATTATTAAGGCAGAAATATATAGGTCCTTGACCATTAAGGGAATCAAAGGATATTAGAGATAGGCAAGAAATTGGAGTTGAGGACACAAAAGTTACAATCAAATTAGCCACAATCTTATCGAATGTTGCAGCAGGCTTGAGGGACCAAATGTCTTATTCCTGCTCCTGATTTTGTACGTTCGTCTGTGAATGGAATATAATGTGAAAAAATGAGATTATTCATATTAGTGGGAACATGAATACACAAAATATACTTAAACTAGTAAAAACTATCAAATGCTGGTATTCAGAGCGATTTGCTATCACTGAACATGGAACAAAGTTAACATGCAGGATCTGTAACATCTGTTAGAAAGGGACAATTGGTTGCACATAGCTTGAGGGGCACCAATCTGCAAGCATGGAACAAGCATGGAAGGCAGGCCTCAGTGAGATACCACAGCCAGTATGAGAGTTGAACCCACATCATTAGCACAAAGCCCACAATAATCTAGCCAACATGAGCTGGAGTGCAAGAGTAAGGAAATTTTTCCCAAATTGTATGAAACTTTGATGAGACATAGATGGGGTTCTGCGCACGTACAGCTTTTGCTTTTCAGATCCAATTCAGGATATAATTGACTCAGAGGGGCAAAACATAAGTTCACTAAATTTATTTCTGGGATGAATGGCTGTCCAGTGAAGAGAAAAAATAGGCAGATATTCTGGAGTTTAGATGAATGACATGATCTTACTGAAAGATAAAATTCTAAGAGGGTCTGATATGTTAAATGTTGAAAGATTGGCTGTGGTCACTGAATAATGATTCAGATATTTAGCACTATGATAATTTTCTGTAATTCTGTAAATATTTGGCTGACCCGAAGAAAAAAAATGGGTAGTAATTTTATCAAAAAAATAGTGTTTACATGCAGGTTAATTCTGAACAGTATAAGAAACTCAAAGTCAAGAGTTGCATGCATGCAATATTCCACAAGATATTGGACCATTTCTCAACAGCAAACAGACAATGCTGCTTTTTGTTGTGGTCCACTTTGAAATGCAAAGTGGGGAATTATTTGTTTTGCTTTGCAGATTATTTATTTTCGTTTTTAAAAATTCATTTAATATTGTGCGAAGTTTCTGAAATTTGCACATGGGTCTGCAGAGGGGCATTGACAAATTGGCCAGATGGGCAGGCACTTAGCAGATGAGTTTAAGTGCACTGAAATGTGAGGTAGCGCACCTTGGTAGAAGAAACATGAGGAGACAACGCAGGCTCAGTATTACAACTTTCAGGGGAATACAAGAGCAGAGGGACTTCACGATTCAAGTACATGATTCTCCAAAGGTGGCCAGGCAAGCTGAGACAGTTGTTAAGAAACCTCCAAGTCCCTGAAGGTGGCAGAGCAGGTGGAGAAGGTTGTGAAGAAACCACATGGTATGGTATGCTAGCCTTTATAGAAAGGGGTATAGAGTACAAGAGCTGGCCTTTAATGTTGCAGTTGTATAAAACGTTAGTTAGACCTCATTTGGAATACTGCGTCCAGTTCTGGTTGCCTTACTACTGGAAGGATGTGGAGACTCTGGAGAGAGTGCAAAGGAGGTTTACTAGGATGCTGCCTGTTATGGAAGGTCTGAGTTACGAAGAGAGGTCAGGCAAATTGGGGCTATTTTCCTTAGAAAGATGTAGGCTTAGAGGAGATCTAATAGAGGTGTACAAGATAATGAGGGGTATAGATAGAGTAAATACGGTTATGCTTTTTCCTAGGATGGACTCAAATAGCACGAGGGGTCACGGGCTTAGGGTGAGGGGGTAAGGTATAATTTGAATGCTAGAGGGAGTTTTTTCACACAGAGGGTGGTGGGAGTATGGAATGCGCTACCAAATGGTGGAGGCAGGCACTCTGGAATTATTTAAGAGATACTTAGATGGGCACATGAACAGAATGGGAATGGAGGGGTATAGAAAACTGATTTAAAATAAGGATCATGAGCCTTGGGAGCCCCTGGGAAGTGTGTAAGTAGACAATGACATTGATGTACTTGTTTTTATCCTACAGGTCCTTTGGTCAGCCTTGTTGTCTAACAAGACGCATACACGCGATGGGTCGTGAGGGGGCTGCTCTTGGATTTTTCGAGAGTATCCTAGTGCTTCACGTCATTAGCGTACGCTTGACCTGGACCATTTGATGGGCAACACAACAACTCAGTGACTATCGCTGTGCTGTGCAGATACATGGATTTGGGCCTGTGTCTGCGGGAGTTTGCGCATTCTCCCTGTGCTTGCGTGGGTTTTCTCCGGGTGCTCCGGTTTCCTCCCACATCCCAAAGATGTGCTCTTAGGCTAACTGGCAAAACCAATTCTCCCTAAATTGTCTCAAATTTGGTTTTTAATCCATAGATCTATAAACATAGACAGGGATCACGGGAAGAGGTGGGAACATCGGGGTGGCGGCGAGGGCTTGTTGGGCTGAAGGGCCTGTTTCCCATGCTGCTTTGTTCTTTGTTCGAGTGGAGTTAAACTTGAAATTTGCATTGATTTCCACAACACTCAAGCAGCAATTACAGAACCTAATGATCTATTCAAATAAATGACTGGTTCAACTTTAGCCTCCATTGCCCTCAAATGCCAAATGTTCTAAACAGCATCTATAAAACAATACTCTCCTCTACCTTCTTCAATATCAAGAAAGCATAATAATGGTACTTTTGTTATAAGCTACCATTTTTTAATTTTGGGACAAGAAAGAAAAACAATAATTAAAAGTAAGTAGTTATGTAACGTATGTGACTTCTTTAACCATGTTTCATAAATTTCGATCTCTGCACCTTAAGTATGAAAAGTACTATGGATAACAAGGTAAATGGAAAACCATGATTGTTACTAGCTGCAAAATCAGTTGCAAGGGATCCTTGCATTTTTAAAAAATATAATTACTTTCCATTGTAGTCACTGGCCACCCTAGTTTCCTCAAGATGCTGACAGTGAATCAATGAAAGACTTATTGGCCCATCTTGAAGGCCATTACAAATCACTTACATGGAGCAGACATGTGACAGGTCCCTTCGGTGAATTCAATTGTTATAATAATAGCAACTTTCATGATTACGCTGGGTGACTATTTTAACAAAGTGTGTGTGTGCGCGCGTGTGTGGAGTGGGGGGCATTATTTTCATTGGTTAAAAAGAAAAATTGTTTAATATCAAAGGATAATGATATATTGGACATCACCTGTCAGAGGTGTTTAAGTTTTGAACCTATCATTTTGAATTCAGTTTTGGGAAATAAGCCAAGAAGAGAGGCTGCTCTAACCCCCATTCTCCAGGCCTTGTCTGGGTGGTTACCAACCTGCAGCCAGAGAATTCTCCTCTTGTCTGCATCTGGAAACGTGAAAAGCCAAGATGAGAAGAATTGCTCCAGCTCTATATTTCCCTCTGTACCAGATGTACAATGGTGCAAACTTCCAGACATCTACTGGAATCTTCCACATTAACAGCATTGAAACCGTCAAAATTCTATCCTTTATTTACAAAGATAAAGAACACCGAAGGATGTGTTGCTTGCCTGCTGCTAGGGTCCAGGATGTCACGTCTGGGCTGAAGAGGAACCTAGAGTGGGAGGGGAGGAATCCGGTTGTTGTGGTTCATGTGGGGGGGCCAATGATGTAGGCAAAATAGGAACTAAGGATCTGCAGAGGGAGTACGAAAAGCTGTGTGCCAAATTAAAGAGGAGAACTGACAAAGTGGTTATCTCAGGATTGCTACTTGAACTACACGCAGATTGGCAAAGAGCATGTAGGATTAAGGAGATAAATCTGTGGCTCAAGGATTGGTGTGGAAGGAATGGGTTTGGGTTTATGGGGCATTGGCACCAATATTGGGGAATATGGGACTTGTTAAGATGGAACGGTCTACGTCTGAATTGTGCAGGGACCAGAGTCCTGGCAAATCGCATAACGAGGACTGTAGATAGGGCTTTAAACTAATGGGGGGGGGGGGGGGGGGATTACAAATTCTGGAGTAAAGGAAAAGGTACGTGTGCAGGTAAATGTTGAGGATGTTCTGCCTATTAGAGGAGTAGGGGCCACGAGAGAGCCGAGTAGTGTTTCAGCAAATAAGGTCCACGCAAAGGCTGGTATAAAGGCACTTTACCTGAATGCATTCGGAAGAAAATGAATGAGCTGATAGCGCAAATTGGCGCAAATGGATATGATCTAGTGGCCATTACGGAAATGTGGTTGTGGGGGGACAGGGACTGGGACTGGGAGCTAAATGTCCAGGGCTATTAGCTGTTTAGGAAGGATAGGAAGGAGGAAAAAGGAAGTGGGGTGGCTCTGTTGATTAAGGATAGTATCAGGGCGGTAAGTAAGAGAGGATATAGGCCCCAAAGAGCAAAATGTGGAATCGCTGTAGGTGGAGATACAGAATAATAAGGGGAGGAAGACGCTAGTGGATGTGGTCTATAGACCCTCAAATAACAACTCTGAGGTGGGGTGGGCTATAAACAAACAAATAAGAGACGCGTGCAGAAATGGAACGGTGTTATTTTTGGGGGATTTCAATCTGCATATTGACTAGGCGACGCAAGTCGGATACAGTGGGCTGGAGGAAGAGTTTTTGGAATGCTGTCAGGATGGGTTCCTTGAACAGTATTTACAGAACCGACGAGAGACCTTGCTATCTTGGATCTGGTACTACGTAATGAGGCAGGTAGAATTAGGGATATTCATGTGAGGTATCCTCTAGGGACGAATGATCATAGTATGATAGAGCTTATGATGCAAATGGAGGATGAGGTAGTAGCGTCCCGGACCTGCGTACTATGTTTGAACAGAGGGAACTATGATAGGATGAGACAGGAATTGGCGACTGTGAATTGGAGGAGTACGTTGGTTGGTAGGTCGGCTGAGGAACAGTGGGGGATTTTTAAAGAGATCTTTTTCAGTAGTCAGCAAAAATATATTCCAATGGTGAAAGAGGACTGTAGGAGAAGGGAAAATCAGCCGTGGTCCTCCAGGGAAATTAAGGAGAGTATTAAATCAAAAGCTGAGGCATTCAGAACAGCTAAAAATAATGGGCAATCAGAGAATTGGGAAAGTTTCAACAACAGCAAACAATGACTAAAGAGGTGATTAAAAAAAAAATGGAATATGAGGCTAAACGAGCTTGAAACATCAAAAAGGACAGTAAAAGTTTTTATAAATATATAAAGAATAGGAAGATGGCCAGAGTTAATGGACCCTTGGAGGATGAGAGGGGTGGTTTAATGTGGATGATAAGGATATGGCGGAGACCTTGAATAAGTTTTTTGTGTCGGTCTTTAGGGAGGAGGATGTAAATAGCTTGCCCGAAATTAAGGATAGAAGGTGGTAGGAGATGCGGTCCTTGATGATATTACATCACTAGAGAGGTGATGCTTGATAGGCTAATGGCTGAGTGCAGATAAGTCCCCGAGACCAGATGGAATGCATCCCAGGGTTCTCAAGGAAATGGCAGTGGTGATAGCGGATGCCCTAGTAATTATCTTTCAGAATTCGCTGGACTCCGGGAAAGTGCCGAAAGATTGGAAAACCGCTAATGTTACGTCGCTGTTTAAAAAAGATAGCAGACAGAAGGCAGGGAATTATAGGCCGCTTAGTTTAATGTCTGTAGTCGGTAAAATGCTTGAATCTGTCATCAAAGCAGAAATAACGAGGCACGTGTATACGAACTGTTTGATCAAGTAGACGCAGCACGGATTTGTTAAGGGGATATCGTGCTTTATGAATTTATTGGAGTTCTATGAGAAAGTGACTAGTGCGGTAGAGAGTGAAACCGGTGGATGTGGTGTTTTTGGATTTCCAAAAGGCGTTTGATAAGGTGCCTCACAAAAGACTGCTGCAGAAGGTTAGGGTGCAGGAAGTTGGGGGTAGGATTTTAGACTGGATAGATGATTGGTTGTCTAATAGGAAGCAGAGGGTAGGTATTAATGGGTGCTATTCTGATTGGCAGCTGCTGACTAGTGGAGTGCCCCAGGGATCGGTGCTGGGACCTCAACTATTTACCATTTACATAGATGATTTGGAGGAAGGGGCTGAGTGCAGGATGACACGAAAATGAGTGGAAAAGCAAATTGCATGGAGGATGTGGAAAGCCTGCAGAAGGATCTGGATAAATTGAGTGGGCGAGGACCTGGCAGATGGAGTATAATGTTAGCAAGTGTGAGGTTACCCACTTTGGTAGGAATAATGGTAGGAAGGATTACTATTTATATGGTGAAAAGCTGCAGCATGCGATGGTGCAGAGGGACCTGGGGGTCCTTGTACACGACTCCGGGAAAGTGCCGAAAGATTGGAAAATAGCTAATGTTACGGCGCTGTTTAAAAAAGGTAGCAGACAGAAGGCAGGGAATTATAGGCCGGTTAGTTTAAGTATGCAGATGCAGCAGGTGATTAAGAAAGCAAATGCAATGTTGGCCTTTATAGCTAGGGGAACAGAATATAAAAGTACGGAGGTACTTTTGCAGCTGTATAGGGTACTGGTGAGGCCACAGCTGGAGTATTGTGTGCAGTTTTGGTCGCCGCATTCGAGGAAGGATATAATGGCCTAGGAGGGGGTGCAAAGAAGGTTCACTAGGCTGATACCAGAGATGAAGGCGTTGGATTACGAGGAGAGACTAAATAGGCTAGGTTTGTACTCTTGGAGTTTAGAAGGCTGAGAGGGGATCTTATAGAGACGTATAAGATAATGAAGGAGATGGATAGGGTAGAGGTTGAGTCACTCTTCCCGCTTAGCAAAAAATAGCAGGACTAGAGGGCACAGCCTCAAGATTAGGGGGGTGCGATTCAGATCAAAGTTGAGGAGGAATTTCTTCACGCAAAGGGTGGCGAACCTTTGGAATTCTCTGCCTCATGAAGTGGTGGAGGCTTTCTTGTTGAATACGTTCAAGTCAAAAGTGGATAGGTTTTTGATTGATAAGGGAATTAAGGGTTACGGGGAGAAAGCGGGAAAGTGGTACTGAACTACTACAGATCAGCCATGATCTTATTGAATGTCGGGGCAGGGTCGAGAGGCTGGATGGTCTACTCCTGCTCCTATTTCTTATGTTCTTATGTTCTATTTTATAAAGCCTATCCTCCAGAGCCCAACTCTACAAAAACTCCTCGCTATTTGGCCTTTGTGTGTCTGAACGTGCTGTGATAATCAAGAAAAGGGATAGTTATACTTCCAGAGTGCAATTATTATTAACAATTATTACCAAGTTCTTGCAAGATTTTTTAAACTTTTTGCTTTATAATAAATCATTCATTACATTTATTGAAAGCAGTCTAAAGTATCTTTTATTCTGGGTCTAACAACAGCGAAGGTAAACAATTAGCTATTTTGGTGAATGAATTAAACTTCTAAACTAATGGTGCAGCCTGCTGAACAGTGGGGTTAGAAAATTTGAGCACGCCTTCCATCCTGGTTTTAACAATATACTGAATTACTTCAGATCATGCGATGGAGAAATTTGAGCACAGGATCATTTTTCTGCTACATGCATATATTTACTGCAAAATGAAAAGGAAAACTAGAAACATTTTCAGAGTTCCTTTACAACATAGAAATGCTCTACCACAAGTGGTTTTGAACATAGGGAAAACAAAACAATTTTAAATGGAATGGGGCAAGTGAAAGTAGACATAAAAATCCTGAGGAGAAACAGTGAAAGAAGATAGCGCTGAATGTGGTAAACTGAAAAACTGTTGTGGAGGGAACAAAGTGGCTTAGCGTTAGATGGTTCTATTCAATTGCTTTACCATTGTTGAAATCCACTTAAAGTCAGCTACCGTTGTGTTTTATATTTGTAGATAACATTTTTAGTACTATTAGTTAATTTACTGCTGCATAAATCAGAAATCAGTTTATGAGTTTCATTGTCTCAGCATCTTTTTATGTTAGTCTCTCTGATTTTGAATTTGCCAAGTGTTTTTGTCATCAAGATCAATAATTGACTATCACGACAACTTGTTCATGAACATCTTGTTTTATATCAGAACTCCAAGACATTTCATTAAGTTCTGGATGTGCAAGAAGCATCTTCTATCGCTTGAACTTAACGCTGAAGAAAGAGTGGCCAAAGGAAGAGCTGTGACTGAAGTCAATGGAGTGCACCTGGCCAACTTGTAGTTTCTATGAATGTATGTTCTTTAAAGTATTCACCCCATTGCCACACATGGTGTAGAGGTGAGGAAATAGTGACCACCAGACAGGAGAAAAACACAGGTGCTTCAGCAATATCACTAGCCAGTGGCACTTGCTGAGCAATTTTCAGTTTTGTATACAGAAGAATGTCTTGGCTCCTTGGAGGAATGCAGTTAAGAATCAAACCTCAACCACAATGACAGATTTGATTGAATATGTGGAAAAGACTAAAAATAGTAAGGATAAGGGAGTTGTTGGCTCGTGACAGAAATAGGCATTTTTGTAACTGTATAATTGGCATTGTTCCCTCTCTGGTGTCAGCGTAAAGGATATCACCAAGCGAATGATCTGCAATGGGAAAATGATCAGCTGGAAGTTGTGACCCATGCTACATGTTGGAACCAAAATACATACATCAAAAAAGTATTAAACTCTTTCAGGCAAAGTTTCAGAAGCGAGGAAAAAGACTGTAGAACAGAAGCTCAAAGGCAATAATCTGAGAATCACTTGCAGTGCCATGTAATACCGAATATAGAAAAGAATATTCAGTCAATGCACGGCTGGAGTAGCAGTGCAGGAGATTCCTTTGGGATCAATTCTAGCAGAATAAGCAGCTGTGTGAACAAGGACAGGTTGTACCCGAACAAAGCTTGGACCAATATACTTGTAAAGAGATAAACTAATATGTTGGGGGAAGGTTTAATTTGTCAGCAGCAAAGTAAACAGTAAAGATCAAAAATGAGATCAGAGGATAGAGACATACATGTACGACAGTAAAATTAATACAAAGAATTGCAGGAGCCAGAAGTCCAGATCACAACAAACAAAACTGATGAACTACAGGCACAAATTGCTACACGGGATGATGGCATGATTGCATTAAGAGCCTTACAAAGCAAGGAATGAATTTAATCTATATATCTCTGTGCAGAAGCAAGCAGTGCTGGATCCAATTCAAGATAATGGAGCAGTCGAGTAAGGGGTATATGTTATAAAAAGAGATCATTTAACTATGACCACAACATAATTCGTTTTAAAGTAATTTTGCAGAGAACAGAAAATTACCCAAGGTAAAAAGACTCAACCAGATCAGAACTATTTCAGCAATTTAACAACAGCTTGCATTTATGCAATGCCTTCAGCATATTAAATAGTCCAAGTGTTTTGCAGGAACATTAAAACAAAATATTATACAGCTCAAGTCCAGGAAGCTAAAAGCACAGCTATTAACTGTGGAGCAATTGAAATCAGGAATACTCCAGAAGCTGCAGTCAGAAGTGCGGATACCTCAAAAGATTGTGGGCTGCAGAAGATTTCAGAGATATGGAGGGAGAAGGCTTTTGAGGGATTTGAACAAAATGATGAGAATTTTAAAAATGCAAGTGCTGGTAAAACTGATAGCTAACATAGGTTAGGATGCACAAAGGATGAAGCTAACCAATATAGGACACAAGCAGCAGAGTTTTGGATCATATCAAGTTTGAGGAGGGGCAACATGCATAACCAGCTGGACTGCATTAGAATACTTCGGTCTGGTAATGACAAAGGAATGGTTCGAAGTTTTAGCATCAAGTGAACGGAGGCTTATTATGGACGTAAAGACCCCTGCACAGATAAAGTGGAAAAAGTGATTGCAGGATAAAGCAGCAAAATGGAGCAGTGGAGAACATTAGAAGGAAGGACCATTTACATACAAACTAGCATATTTTTTTGAAAGGAAAAGGTAGAACATCAAAAGCTATTTGATGGAAGAAATAAAACTTAAAATAGAAAAGAGGAAAGGGAGGAAGATTTGGTTAACGTCAGGTGCAAGATTAGAATTAAGTGGGAATTTAAAAAATTGATACGGGGGCAGAGAAATTCTGAGAAACAATTAGCAGGAAACAGTAAATAGAACATCAAGATATTTTAACAAATATAAGAAGTCTACATGGTTAGCTAGGAAATAAGCAGGATCTATTTGATCATAGAAAGGAACATTTTCATGAAAAAGTTAAAGCCATGACTAAAATATTAAACTAGTATTTTGTGCTTCTTCACAAAAATAAAATGATGGGAAGATTAGATGAAAGGAGAAGGAAGTAGGTTATGGATAGAATAGTAAATAGACATGTACTGAAGGATTACCATTACTGAAAATCACTAAGTCACATGGTTCCAACAGAATGCATCCTAGGGCTGGTGAAAAAAGCAATATTAGAATTATCAGAAACATTGACTGTGACCTTTCAATCCTCACGGAATACAAAATATGTATGAAAGGACAGGAAAGCTACTAAACATTATACCATTATTCAAGAAAAGGAAGAGAGATAAACCAGGAAACTACAGGTCAGTCAACCTTACAATCGGCAGTGAACAAATTATCACCAGGGGCAAAATAAACCTGAATTTGGAAAGGTATATGTTAATAAAGGAGAATCAGTGTTGATTTGAAGAAAAATTATGCACAACTATCTTACTTGAATTCTTTGATGAAGCAACAGAAAAGGTTGATCAAAGTAGCACCGTAAATGTGTATGGACTTCAGTAAGGCATTTAACAAAGTGCCACACAAGAGACTGAGATTAAGAAAATGGAAGCTCAGGAATTCTTCCATTCATAATTTTCATCGTTCTGTAGAACATTAAACCTGATCTAAAATAGTACTCACTTTACTGCATTTGGGTCCAAGGAAGCATAAAGGTAATAGAGACACTTCATTCTTTCTTCTGTCTCCAGATTATGTGGAACAAGATACTGAGCGAAGATTTTTTCAACCAACAACCTAGCCAAAAAGGAAAACACCAGTTGCATTATGAGATAAAAGGTTGGTTAATGTTAGATATACATATGGGTAGTTTATAAAATATTAAACTACTGCATATGACTCCAGACCTAAACAACATCTATGTACTTGTTTGTCTCCCAACAGTGCCAAACACATGCAACTCCAAACACTACCAGATTCTGACTCCATCACTGCTGCACTGTGCCCCAGTGCCAAATTGGAAATCTGAACTCCCATCCTCAGGCTCCAAGATTGTGTCAGCATCTTCCCAGTGTTTTCTCACTGCAGAAGCAATTTCTATGCCAAATCCTTAGACATCTCCGTAATCCCAGCTTTGAAGAAATCATACAGACTTGAAACATTAACTGTTTCTCTCTTCACAGATGCTGCCATCCTGCTGAGTTTTTCCAGCAATTTTTATTTTTACTTCCATAATCTGAGAACCTGGATTAGAAGCTTCTTAGGTAAATATACTATTAAATCAGATCATCATCCATGCTGTCCACAGCGTTAGACATTTAAGAAGGACAAAAGTGTAATGCTGGGCAGCATCACTTACCAGCACTGTGGCGGCTCTGGTATTTGGAAGCACCTGGAAAGTGGTCTTTTCTGTGATGGGATCTTGAGGGTCTATCTAGCAGTATTTTCGGGGAGGACTGGAGAGAAAGAGAGAGAGAGCAGTTCTAGGAAGACAGCATTCCTAGAAACTATTTCCACTGCTCAATGTATCCGCAAACCTCCACGATATAATGCTAGACCTCAGTTCTTATTTAACTTCTGACTCACTAAACAATGCCACACAAGATCTACAAATATATCCATAAGGACCTTCAAAATAAGTTTTAATTGCCAATTTCAATGTTGAAATCTTTTCAAGTGCTTTGTAGTTGTATCAGCAACAAAGGAAAAATAAAAAGCAAAATGCTGGATAAATTCAAAGAAAACCATTAAAAATAAAATGTATTTTGAACAAAATTAAACTTTAAGGAAATGAAACAGCTAAATAACAAAGAACAATTATTTACATTATTCAAATGTGCCTCAGTTGCAGTTCCAAATGCTTGGACAATCAAAAACACAGCTAAAGAGTAAAATGAAAATTTTCACTCGTTTTTTTTTGAGCAGAACCTTTCTTGTGAAGACGTCCTATTAAATTTCTGTGCAATTTCTGGATTCCTACTTTTCAAATGGAAACTCTCTATTGATGATTCCAAAACAACCCTGAACAGATAAACGGGACCCAAAACAATCTTTCAGGCGCTTCCTGTCATCTTTGGAAAAGAGCATACATAGTCCAACAAAGGGACAGATTTTATTGCAAGATGGGCAGTGAATATGGTGAATGAAAATGATAGTCAATTAATTTGGTATACCAGTGTGTATATACAACATATCTGACTTGTCAGTTGGAGCATAATATGAGAAAATGAGAGATTGCCCATTTTAGCAGGAAGAACAGAAAAGCAGAATATTAGTAAAATGGAGATTTACCGCAAAATGCTGCAGTAGAAAGGAATCCAAGTAACACTGTACATAAATCAGAAAATATTAGAAGGCAGCTGCAAAGATATAATTAGAACGGCAAATGGAATGTTAGTCTTTATTGTAAGGGGAATATAAAAGTTGAGCTGTCTTGCTTCAATTGGGTGAGAAGTCTCATAACACCAGATCAAAATCCAACAGGTTTAACTGGTAGCAAAAGCCATTAGCTTTCGGAGTGCTACTCCTTTGTCAGCTAAGTGGGAGTTCTGTTCACAACAGGGCATATAAAGACACAAACTCAATTTACA
Source organism: Sphyrna mokarran (assembly GCA_024679065.1). Lineage (NCBI taxonomy): Eukaryota > Metazoa > Chordata > Chondrichthyes > Carcharhiniformes > Carcharhinidae > Sphyrna > Sphyrna mokarran. Next base: position 87,134,037 of record JAGIQG010000001.1, on the reverse strand, counting down.
AAATAATGGTTGAAATGCAAGTCTTAACAGGTAATCAAGTCTTAACAGGTAATCAAGTCTTAAAGGTACCGACAATGCAAGTTCATATTCTTAACTTGCGCTCAGGTTGCAGACCAGCTGCGAAACTCTGCCAAGCAGACAAGATAAAGGAACTACGTCATCTCCAAGCACACCAAGAACAGGAAACTTGAGAAACCCATCATCACCACCAGCAGCAACCAAGCCTCCCTGGTACCACAGTAGAAAACAGTACTACAGCAGGAAAGTCCATTGTCAACTTGTCAGACTACACACTTCAACCAGATGAAATCCAAGTTCTCAGCCAAAGGCTCAATTTCTGCCCACCACCAAAACAGATCACATCAGTCTTGCAGCAGACACAGAGGAATTCATCAGGCAAATAAGGCTGCATGAGTTGTTCTACAAACTCCAAGAGGCCAACAGTGAACACAATGAGACAGCTGATGAACCAGAACAGCCGACAAAGAGATCTGCAGTGCAACAACCGAAGAGGAAAAAGTCAATTTGGATTCCTCCGGAAAACCGCTGCCCTCGATTTGACACGTGTGCCCAAACTATCAGGAGGTGCGTCAACACCAGATTCATCAACCGCACTTGCAAGACAGCCTGAACATCACCCAAGCACCCCATCCGCACTCTCAAGACTAACTGCAACATTATCAAACCAGCACAGGATAGGCCATCATCATACTGAAGAGAACAAATTACTGCAAAGAAGCGTACTGACAACTGAACAATGAGGAACACTATAGACGGATCTACCCGCAGATCTGACCAAAAAACACCCGTGAACTCAGACTGATCAAGACCTTTGATCCTGACCTTCAGAACATCCTCCGTGCTCTCATCCCATGTACTCCCCATGTTGGAGATCTCTACTGCCTCCCAAAAATACACAAGGGAAACATACCCAACCATCCTATAGTATCGGGCAATGGGACCCTGTACGAGAACCTTTCCGTCTATGTTAAGGGCATCCTGAAATTCATTGTCCAAAGAACGCCCAGCTTTTGTCACGACATTACAGACTTCCTATAGAAACTCAGCACACAAGGCAGTTGAACCAGGAACACTCCTCGTCACAATGGATGTCTCAACAATACACCAGCATTCCCCTCGACAATGGCATTACTGCAACTGCCTCAACGCCGACAACTACCAGTTCCAGATGCAATTTTGCAACTCATCTGCTTCATCCTGGGCCACAATGTCTTCACCTTCAACAACCAGTTCTTCATCCAGACACATGGAACAGCCATGGGGACCAAATTCGCACCTCAATATGCCAACATCTTCATGCACAGGTTCGAACAAGACCTTTTCACTGCACAGGATCTTCAACAATGTTACAAACTAGATATATCGATGACGTTTTCTTCCTTTGCATTTATAGTGAACAATCACTGAAACAACTATATGATGACATCAGCAAGTTCCATCCCACTATCAGACTCACCATGGACTGCTCTCGGAATCAGCTGCATTCTTGGACACACCCATCTCCAACAAGGATGATCACCTCAGCACTTCACTGTACCACAAGTCTGTGGATAAGCTCACGATGCTCCACTTCTCCAGCTTCCACCCTAAACACATTAAAGAAGCCATCCCCTATAGACAAGCCCACCTTATACACAAGGTCTTGCTCAGATGAGGAGGATCACAACAGACACGTCCAGAAGCTGAAAGACGCCCTCACAAGAACAGGATATGGGCTCAACTCATCGACTGACAGTTCCGACACATCACAACAAAAAATCGCACCAATGCGGTCAGAAGACAAATATGGGACAGAGTACCCTTCGTCGTCCAGTACTTGCCCAGAGTGGAGCAGCTATGACATCTTCTTTGGAGCCTTCAACATGCCATTGATGAAGATGAAATCTCACCAAGGCCATCCCCATACCCAATTGCTTCTTGTCTTCGAAGAACCGCGCAACTTCAAATGGGCCAATGTCCACAGCAAACTACCCAGCCTTCAGAAGAACAGTGACCACAACGCCATGTAACCCTGCCACAGAAACCTCTGCAAGACATGCCGGATCATGAACACGGATGCTATCATCTCACGTGAGAGCATATCCACCAGGTACACAGTACATACTCTTGCAATTCGGCCAACATTGTCTACCTGATACGCTGCAGGAAAGGATGTCCCAGGGCATGGTACATTGGAGTGAATGTGTAGACACTACAACAACAGATGAATGAACACCGCTCGACAATCACCAGGCAACAGTGTTCTCTTCCTGTTGGGGAAAAATTCAGTGGTCACGGGCATTCAGCCTCTGATCTTCAAGTAAGCGTTCCCCAAGGCAGCCTTAAACACATAATGCAGAGTTGCTGCGCAGAGATTGATAGCCAAGTACCATACACATGAGGACGGCTTCAACTGGAATCTTGAGTTCATGTCACATTATCTGTACCTTTACTTGCAAAATCTCACTAACTGTCCTGGCTGAAGACAATACCTTTAACCTGGGCTTACCGTTCTCTCCATTCACCTTTAAGACTTGATTGCCTGTAAAGACTCGCATTACAACCATTATTTTGTAAACTGAGTTTGTGTCTTTATATGCCCTTTGTGAACAAAATCTCACTTACCTGATGAAGTAGCAGCACTCTGAAAGCTACCAAATAAACCTCTTGGACTTTAACCTGCTGTTGTTTGACTTCTTGCTGTGTTTACTCCAGTCCAACACAGGCATCTCCACATCATTGCTTCAACTGTACAGGACATTGGTGAGACCATAACCAGAGTGGTGCGTGTAATACTGGTTTCTTTACTTAAAAGTATCTATTTGTACTAGAAGCAGTTTAGAAAAGATTCACTTCACTTATTGCTGGGACGAGCAGGGTTCTGATGAAAGGTTAAGTAGGTTGGGCCCACATTCAGTGGAATTTAGAAGAACATGGGGGATCTATTGGAAGCATACAAAATTCAGAGGGGATTCAACAGGTAGATACCAGTAAGATACCCGACTAGAGATGGGGCTATACTGGATTTGGTTCTGCCCCGACTAGAGATGGGGCTATACTGGATTTGGTTCTGGGAAATGAGCCAGGCCAGGTGGTTGACGTCGAGGTAGGAGAGCAGGTGTCAAATAGTGATCACAACTCTGTCTGCTTTAGGATATTAATGGAAAAGGACGAGACTGGCCCAAAAGGAAAGGTATTTAACTGGGGGAGGGCTAGATACGGCCAGATTAGGCAAGATCTTAAAGATACCGACTGGGATAAGCTTTTTGAGGGCAGGTCGACGAGGTACATGTGGGAGTCTTTCAAGGGAAAAATAAACTCTCTGCAGGAAAGATACGTGCCGGCAAGGAGGAAGGATGGGAAAGGTAGGATTAGAGAACCGTGGCTTACCAGGGAGGTTGAGGACTTGATCAGGAAAAAGCGAGAGGCTTACATTAGATCTAGGCAACTAGGGACTGAGACAGCGCTGGAAGCTTATAGAGAGTGTAGACGGGATCTTAAAAGGGGTATTAGAAAGGCAAAAAGGGGCCACAAGGTGGCTCTGGCAGGTAGGATTAAGGAAAATCCAAAGGCATTTTACACCTATGTCAGGAGCAAAAGGATGGTTAGAGGCAAGATTGGACCTCTTAGGGACAGAGGAGGGGATCTATGCTTAGAGCCTGAGGGAATGGCGGAGATCCTGAATGAATACTTTGCGTCGGTATTCACGCAGGAGACTGGACAGATGTCTGTGCCTGATGTTGACAAAGTTGAGGATCGGTTGAGGGGAAATAAGGATTACGAGGAAAGAGGTGTTGGGGCTGTTAGGCAGCTTAAAGACATATAAAGCTCCGGGGCCTGATGGCATTTACCCCAGGCTGCTGAGGGAGTTGAGGGAAGACTTGGCTGGGCCTCTGACGCAAATCTTTCTCTCTTCCTTGGACACAGGTGAGGTCCCAGAGGACTGGAGGATAGCAAACGTAGTACCATTGTTTAAAAAAGGTCAGAGGGATCACCCAGGGAACTATAGGCCGGTGAGCTTGACTTCAGTTATAGGTAAGCTAATGGAGAGGATCCTTAGGGACAGGATGTACGAGCATCTGGAGCGCTGCGATCTGATCAGGGATACGCAGCATGGCTTCGTTAAGGGGAAGTCTTGTCTTACAAATCTAGTGGAATTTTTTGAAGAAGTGACAAAAACAGTTGATGAAGGACAGGCTGTTGATGTCGTCTACATGGATTTCAGTAAGGCGTTTGACAAGGTTCCTCATGGTAGACTGATAGAGAAGGTGAAGGCGCATGGGATACAGGGTCGGGTATGTAGAGGGGTCGAGAACTGGCTCGGGAGGAGGAGACAGAGGGTAGTAGTGGAAGGCTCTTTTTCCGGCTGGAAGCCTGTCACTAGTGGGGTGCCACAAGGCTCAGTACTAGGTCCTCTTCTATTTGTGGTCTACATAAACGACTTGGAAGTAGGGGTAGGTGGTGAGATCAGCAAATTTGCTGATGACACCAAGATGCTTGGATTGGCGGGTACAGAAGAGCCGTGTCAGGCAATACAACAGGACATAGACAGGTTGGTAGACTGGGCAGATAGATGGCAAATGGAATTTAATCCGGAAAAGTGCGAGGTGATGCATTTTGGCCGGAAAAATGTAGAAGAGAATTACAGGATAAAAGGTAAAACTATATGGAGCATAGAGACGCAGAGAGACTTGGGGGTGCAGGTTCACAAGTCTCTGAAGGTGTCCTCACAAGTGGAGAAGGTGATAAAGAAGGCGTATAGTATGTTAGCTTTCATAGAAAAGGGTATAGAATACAAGAGTAGGAGTTTGATGTTGCAGTTGTATACAACTTTGGTTAGGCCTCACTTGGAATACTGCGCCCAGTTCTGGTCTCCGTACTATCGGAAGGATGTGGAGTCCTTGGAGAGAGGGCAGAGGAGGTTTACCAGGATGCTGCCTGGTATGGAAGGACTGTCCTATGAGGAACGATTAGATAGACTGGGGTTGTTTTCCCTTGAAAGACGTCGGATTAGAGGGGATCTCATAGAGGTGTATAAGATTATAAGGGGTATAGATAGAGTAAATGGAGGTAAACTTTTTCCGCCTTTAGAAATGGATAGGATGAGGGGTTATGGCCATAGGGTGAGGGGGGCTATGTATAGGACGAATATTAGAGGGCAGTTTTTCACACAAAGGGTAGTGGGGTGTGGAATGCACTGCCGAGTAAGGTGGTGGGAGCAGGCACGCTGGGGCTGTTTAAGGGTCTCTTGGACAGCCACATGAGCGGTATGCAGATAGAGGGATATATTAGGACTGTTTAACTACGGCTTTTTTCCACAGGTAATTCGGTCCATACTTTGAGCATGCATTCGGCAGGTTGTGCGGGTACAGCTCTTGGATGTTGATTCATGGGTTGCCTGGTACCTCATGTCGTAAATGAGTGCTTTATGTGGACCATCTGAAGGGCACCATGACAGCTCAGAGACTATCGATGTGGCTGTGCAGACACTTGGAATTGGGCCAGTGTCTGCGGAAGTTTGCGTGTACTCCCCGTGGTTGCGTGGGTTTTCTGCGGGCACTCCGGTTTCCTCCCACAACCCAAAAATTCGCTCTTAGGCTGATTGGGAAACAAATTGTCCCTATAGTGAGAATTTTCTATATTAGGAATAATATATATATTATTATATAGGAATAATATAATAGGATAATGGATTTGCTACTATATAGTTATGACGGCGGCGTGGGCTCGTTGGGCCGAAGGGCCTGTTTCCCGTGCTGTGTTGCTCTTTAAAAAAAAAAGATGTTTCCTCTTGTGGGGGGATCCATAACTGAGGGCCACAACATTCTGCAGCATATTGCCACTTAACTAATGTTCTGTTTTTCTGTTCTTCCTACTAAAATGGATCTCACATTTTCTCATATTATGCTCCAACTGACATGTCAGATATGCTGCATGTTTAAAAATAAAGAACCTCCTATTGAAAAGGGAGATGCAGAAGAATTTCTTCCAAGGGGAGTGAGTCTTTGAAATTTTCTTCACAGACAGCACTGCAAGTTGGGTTATTGAACACATTCAAGCCACAGTGAATCAGATTTTTGGTAGTTGTGCGAGGCAGATAGGAAAATTGCAGTTAAAGCATAATCAGATCAGCTATCCCATTATTTAATGGCAGAGCAGGCTCGAAGAGCGGAATGCCTTATTGGCTTATTCATAGAATTATAGAATGCTACAGTGTAGGAGGAGGCCATTTGGCTGATCGAATCTGCACCAACCACAATCCCACCCAGGGCCCTACCTCCACATTTTACCCACTAATCCCTCTAACCTACGCATCTCAGGACAGTAAGGGACAATTTTTTTAGCATGGCCAGTAAACCTTACCCACACATCTTTGGACTGTGGGAGGAAACCCACGCAGACATGAGGAGAATGTGCAAAATCCACAGAGACAGTGATCCGAGCCAGGAGTCAAACCCAGGTCCCTGGAGCTGTGAGGCAGCAGTGCTAACCATCGTGCTACTATGCCACCCTATCGTATTTCTTATGATCTATGATTTTAGGAACAATACAGAGTTGCCTTTAGGAAATTCTGTTTATACCAGTGCCAATTCTCCCCTCATGCCTGTATAAATTGGCTTTGTTGACATTTAAAACTGTTGTTTGTGTTTGGACTATGTTGCTTTCTAATATGGAAGCAAACTAGCCAAGGAAGAGAATAGCTGAGTAAATATTGGCCCCTGAGAAACAGACGAGAGAATCATCATAGATGTGGAAGTTGCAGAAACTTGAACAAATTATGAACATAACAGAGAAATTAAGGCTGATCATCGAGCTAGTAACTGTAGGCCGTAAACTTAAGATTATTATCTGAAAACCTACGGGAGAGTTTCAGAAAACTTTATTCTTGTGTAAAGGGGCATTTGACCCTATCAGAAATTGTGAAAGCAGATTCATTAATAGTTTTAAAGAGAAAGTGGACATATTATTGAAAAAGAACATGCCTGCAGCAAGTAAAAAGTGAGACAATCAGGATAAATGGGTCATTTTCAGGTCAACAACTGTAAATTGTGGATTGCCGCAAGCCTCAGTGCTGGGGTCTGAACTATTTACAATCAATATTAATGACATGGATGAAAGGATGCTGCAGTGTAGCTAAAATTGACCATGATACAAAGACAGGGAGGAAAGCAAATCACGAGGAGCATACAAAGTGTGTAAAGCAATGTAGATAGTTTTAAGTGGAAAGAAATTTACAGATGGAGTATAATGTGAGCTTGTTCATTTTAGCAGGAAGAGCAGAAAATAAATTACTATTTAAATAGACAGAGACTGCGTACTACTGTAATACGGAAAGATCTGGGTGTCCTTGTACACAAGTCACAAAAAGTTAACAAGTAGTTTAAAAAAAACAAATTATGGATGCTGGAATCTGAAACCAAAAAAGAAAATGCTGGGAAATCTTAGCATGTCTGGCAGCATCAGTAAGGAGAGAAAAGATCTGATGTTTTGAATCGAGATGATCCTTTATCAATGCTAAAAGGCATAGGAAGCGAGAGATATTTATCCTGTAGAGAGAGAGAATGAAAGATCAGTCATAGCCACAGAAACAAGGAGAAAGGCTGCCAAAGGCAGTCCATAGAGAGAATAAAAGGGTGTGAATGGTCAAACAGCAGAGAAGCTGAAATCAAAGGGTAAACTGTGACAGATGAAGATGCGGGGAGGGGGGTTGAGAAAAGAGGGGAAGGGGGGCAAGTCAAGGGAAAGAAAAGGTAAGGAAAGGAGGATAGAATGGGGGAGAGAGTGGGGTGGGGAGAAAAATAAAGACAGACAATAAAGAAATAAAAGGTAGAGAACAGTTAAAAATTAAATAAAATGAAAACAAATAATTGTCCTTTAATGTGGCCTGAATGGTATTTAAAAGTAGAGGTCTTGCCACAGCTGTACAAAGCACTGGTGAGATTACATTTGGAGAATTGTTAATAGGTTTGGTCTCCTTGGTGATATACTTGTATTGGAAGGAAGAGGGGGATATACTTGTATTGGAAGGTTGAGAAGGTTCACTATATTGATTCCTGGGATGAAGTGTCTGTTATATGAGGAAATGTTAGACAGCTTGGGCCTACAGTGATTGGAGTTTAGAAGAATAAGAAGCGGTCTAATTGAAACATAGAGGGCTTGACAAGGTCGAGGCTGAGAGAACCTTTCCTTTTGTGAGGGAGTCAAGAACTTAAGGAGCTCAGTTTAAAGATAAGAGGTCTCCCATTAAATATTGAGATGAGGAAGAATTTCCTTTCTCAGAGGTGATGAGAGAGCATAGAATGCTGGATCAATGAACATGAAATTCAAGAGCTGAGTTAGACAGGTGTTTCATCAATCAAGAAATTAATGATTACGGAGGGCCAGCAGGAAAATACGGAGTTACAGTCATAATCACATCAGCCATCATCTTATTGAATGATGGAGTAGGCAAAATGAGCCAAATGGCTGATACCCGCTCTGATTTCTTGTAACCTTTTGAGTAATACACATTTCAGAATCTGTTAAAAGTGAGGAAAACTCCTTTTAAATGTTAAATTTTTTACAAATTCTTCAACTACATTGAACTGGGGAATGTAATGAATGGAAATTGATTTTAAAAAAAACAACCTGTACCTATAATTAGAATGGTCTTTGATAAGAAAGCAATGGAAATTAAGTTGTCCGTACTGATTTACCATCCAAAATATCTTATTAGTGAAAAAGTATTCGAAATAATTCATTCAGCAAATTTTGTGTTTTTATAAAGAAATCAGAAGCACATATCACATCTTCACAACATCCCAAAGCACTTCACAGCCAATGAACTGCTTTTGAAGTATAGTCAATTGATAAACATAGAAGCGATTTTGCAAGGGCCTATAAACACAAAAACATATTCACTGAGTGCATAACTGTGGGGGAATCTCAGCCAGTTTTTCACATCTGTGGCCTTTTCAGCAATTTGGGTGTGCTAATGCCCTACATTAAAAACGGAGAGTATTTTGACAAATATTCCTCCAGCAATCACATGGAGATGCTGGGAAAAGGAGGGTGTGAATGCTGCATGGGCCAAATAGAAGTATTTTGGAAATTTTCTTTCCTCAAATTGGTACAAAATCAGTTAAAATTTCACAGCGAGCTTGTGCTAATCTAAGCTGGAGCAGAATTCACTGCTAAACAGAGAAGAATCAGCTGATGGAGCACCTACAGGATCCAGGATCAGGAGAACGAACAAAGGGCATCTTTGACTGTGTCAGGAAATTCAAATGGCAGAAGGGAAAGAACCAATAGTTACAACATCTGGTCTGAATTCAGGTATTGGGACCTCTGGAATAATCAAACTGAGGCCCAATTAACATGCCTTAAAACGTTACGCATCTATGCAAAATAGCATGAGTAGCCACTTAAAAGAGTAGACTGGTCCACAAATTAACCTTTCATCTAAGCAGCAGCACCTCTACCAATTCATGAAAAATCTATTAGTTCCAAGCTTGACTTTGAACAACTGTGTCTTGCTGTCTGTATTTGCTTGTTCAGCTTAGCAGGGCCAGAACCAATTAGTATCCGCACAATATTGTTGGGGAAGATATAAACTGATTTGGTAGGGGAATGGGGAACCACAGATGGAATTCAGAAAGGAGAAGAACAAAATTGATAATGGTAGGAAGGAAAATAGTGAATGAATTGAAAGATTGTGGAAACAAAGGCCAGCATCAAATTGGATCAAAATACAACATAAAGAATTAATGCACAGAGCAGTCACTATAAGGCAGATGAATTCATGACACAGTAGCAAACAGGTATCACCTAATTGCCCTTACAGATACATGTCTGCAAGGTGATCAAGGTTAGGAACAGAATGGTCAAAAGTATTTAACATTTGGGAAGGAGAGGCAAGAAGAAATAGGAAGTGGTTATACATTTGATAAGAATGAGTCCATTAATAAGACAGAACCTTAGATCAGAAGATCAAGATGTAAAATCAGTTTGGGCGGGCACAGCAAACATATCCAATTCCTGTTTATAGACCACTAAACAATAGTGGCATTGCAGAGCATGGTATAAATCAGGAAAGTAGAGATTCTTCTAACAGGTTAACACAACAATCATGGGAGATGTTGATCTACAAATAGACTGGCAAATCAAATTAGGTTCAAAGCTATGGAAGACAAATTCCTGGAAACATATATATAAATACACACGTGATGTGGAGATGCCAGCATTGGATTGGGGTGAATACAGTAAGAAGTTTTACACCACCAGGGTAAAGTCTAACAGGTTCATTTATAGCAAAAGTGACTAGCCTGCGTCAAGTGGGAGTTCTGTTCACTCTTACTTGATGAAGGAGCAGTGCTCTGAACGCTAGTGGCTTTTGCTACCAAATAAACCTATTGGACTTTAATCTGGTGTTGTGAGATTTCTTACAATGTATATATACATGGGGGAACAATGGATGTTGAGGCTAAATGTAATATTTGATTTTGCTTTTATTGTAGTATTTCCAAGTTAGATGATGATACAAAACTAAGTGGGAATGTGATGAGGATGCAAAGAGATTTCAAATGAAATGAATGGGCAAGAATTTGGTAGATGAATATAATACCAGAAAATATGAACTGATCCACTTTGGTAGAAGTGAGGTAGGTCATTTAGGACTGAGAAGAGAAAACATTTCTTCACCCAGAGGGTGGTAAATTTTTGGGGTGCATCTGTGGAGGATCAGTCATTGATTACGTTCAAGAACTGGGCTTGATAGGTTTCAAGACAGTAAAGACATCAAGGGATAAGGAGGTCAAGTTGTCTGGTGGCCTGTGACTCTTGCGCCAATTAATACCTTTAAGTGGCCAAATTTAAGCCTCATTCTATCCTCCCTGGTATTTAACACAGCAGCAAAAGGGAAGCCCAACAACTTTAGATGGTACCATGATCCTATTTTTCCAGACCCCTGGACATACCAGACGTCCCCTGCAATCCCTCGAACATCATACCCCCACCCCATACTGAGGCTACATTGACCGAGTATGGCATTAGGGGCCTAATAAAACTGAAGTCAATGGGAATTAGGGTTGAAATCTCTATTAGTTGCAATCATACCAAGCACAAAAGAACATGGTAGTGTTTGTCTGGATCAGTCGTATCAGCTCCAGGATATCAATGCAGCAATTCCTCAGGGTGGCATGCTGGCCTAACCCCTTTCAGCTGCTTCATCAACGATCTTTCCTCATCATAAAATCAGAAGTGGGAACATGCGGTGATGACTGCACAATGCTCAGTACTATCTGCAACTCCTCAGATACTGAAACCGTCCATGTCAATATGGAGGAAGATCGAGAGTGCGTGCAAGCTCAGGCTGAAAAGTGGCAAGTTACATTTGTGTCAAAGTGCCAGATAATGCAACAACAGAGAATCCAACTTATCACCCTTTGACATTCAATGACATTACCATCGCCGAATCCTTTAAAATCAGTATTTTGATGGTTACCAATGACCACAAAATGAACTCACCATATAAGTACTATGACTACAAGAACAGGTCAGAGATGGGGAATTCTGCACAGCGTGACTCATCTCCTAATTTCTTAAAGCCTCTCCACCATCTACAAGGCACAAGTCAGCAGTGTGATGGAATACTCTCCATCTGCCCAAATTGGGGGCAGCTCTAACTACACTGAAGAAGTTTGACACCATTCAGGGCAAAGTAGTCCATTCAATTGGCTTCTCACTCACTCCCTTCAACATCAAAATCTTCAACCACCAACGCACAGTGGCAGTAGTGTACACCATCTACAAGATGCATTGCAGTCATTCATCAAGGCTCATTCAACAATACCTTTCAGACCTGTGACCTCTACCGGACAACAGTAGCAGATGCACTTTCTAAGATGCACACAAACCTGACTTAGAACTATATTATCCCTCCTTCACTGTCACTTGGTCAAATTCCTACAAATCCTTGCTAACAACATTGTGGATGTACTGACAACATATGAACTGCAACAGTTCAAGACTGGCCACCTTCCCAAGGGCAGCCAAGGATAGTCACTAGAAATGCTGGCCCATCCAGTGACAATCATGCCGTATGAAATTTTTTTCCTCAAATACTACTTAAAAAAACTAATCCAGACAGAAGTTCTTATTTCTAATCCAAGCAAGTAATTAAAGGAGTTGGGAATGGGGGACAAAAGTGTGCATGAAATAGTCTCAAGTCCTACAGCATAGTCAAAATGCTGAGCTCGGAAACACTGGTCCAATAACAATGTACAACAATCCAAGTCTTGTTGCAAAGTCATGTCTTCAATTGCAATATGATAAGGTAACAACCCTTTTTCTAAATTATATACATTTTAAAATCAACCATTATCCCATAGCTGTTGCACACTTTTTATTTTGCAATTCAAAATGTGCAACTCAACCTACTTGTCATCAATGCTGTTCTGGTAATAGATATGCAGGAGTTTGTCCTTGATCCAGTTCACTTTTTGAGCAGCCTCTTTCCCAGCCTCAGCATGAAGACAGTACTTTTTGTATAGCTGGGCCAAGCCCATCATTGCTTCTTTCCGCACTCGCCACTTAAAAATACAAAAGATAAATGAAAGCCATCAGTCAGATAAAAACATATTTCTGTTGTACTCATGACCTTTTCCTCCTAATTTATGTCAACATACTCTTTCAGTTGGCTCTGTTGGATGAGTGACTGCACTGCCAAGTCCATATGTGTCTTTATATTGACAGTCAGAAAATATATGAAGTCTGGTGAGGACGTCTCTACCATTGTTCCCTACCTGTACAGAATAGTTGAGCTTTGTAGGAACAGAACAACTAAGCCTATCCATCTTTTCTCTGGAGATAAATCTGTGGTACACTTGCAGTCCCATTGAGTTCTACTATTGTGGTCAAACCACCAGACAGAGATTAACTAGTTGTTCAAAAGAAGGGACTATTGTTATTTGAGATTGGCACCGGTGTTTTGTGGTCTTGTGCTCTCTTCCAGCAGAAATACAACTCAGTTCCTTTGAAAAAGCGAGCCTTACAATCAGGATTACATGCAATGAAATGTTAAGTACCAAATCAGAGAGGGGGGAGGTGGAATAAATGGCAGTTCAAATACACTTAAATAAAATAGCAAGACCATTTTCCTCGTTTCTTGACTAGGGCAGCATGGCCATACTTTCTCATGGTTGTACTGAGGTAAAGTGGCATTGCCAAGAATCATCATCCTCATTTGTTGAGCCTGTGCATGCAAATGGAAGGCAAGTTTACAAAGAAAAGGCGAACTTACCACTAGCAGCAGCAATAAAATGCTTATCTTAAGCTAATGGGTTAGTCACAACATAAGCAGGATAAGGCTAAGATATTTCATTAAATATTTGGCTTAGCTAAATATTAAATGAATGTGCAGATCATAATATATCCTCCAAAATAGAAATCTCACAAATAAGTATATAATGGACCAGTTTAAGAATGCACAAAACTACAAGTCAAAATGGCTTAGGTTTACTGAAAACTAATTGACTCACTCACAAATTTAAATTTTCTAGTGTCATACCTACCTCATGTCCATTCACTGTCCTCTACAAAAAATTTTCCATAGATTGCAAAAGCTGAGACAACACATTTACTAAATTTACCTGTCCCTAAAATCAACATTTTCAAATAAAAGGCAACTGTACTATGCCACCTAAAAGGTTCAATTCCAAATTCTGAAGTCAACAACTATTTTTTCACAATTAGCTGTAATAGCATATGATATAAAACATTGGAGAATAAAGATTTCAAATGGAATCCATTTGGATAAACTCAATGATACCAAGAGTCAGTTATGTTATTCAATGATCCAAAGAAAATTGCATGAAATATTGCATGAAAGATTGAAAATGAGAATCTTGACAATTAATTTGAGAGATTTTAATTATCCAAAAATGGAACACAACTTTTGTTTCAAAGTGTTCAGAGTTGCTTTCTCAATTGATATATTGCTTTTCCTCGATTACAATAATGACTACACTTCAAAAGTATTTCATTGGCTATAAAATACTTTTTGATGTCCTGAGATCATGAAAGATGTTATATTATTTCAATACTTTTTCTTTTTACTGCAACCAGAGAGGAGGCATTACTTGACTTGGGTCCCAAGTTTACTTGAGTAATACTCGGGTACTTCCTTGACTTTATTCAAGTAATAACGAGTAAAATAGTTGACATAAAACCAGGGGATATCAGGAGCAAATACCACAATATAATTAGCATTTCCTTCTCAATTCTCATATTGAATCGAACTCAATGATATTCAATTGGGAAAACAACAGGATACCTTGCCTACAGAGCTGGCCACACACTTGTGACAATAGGCCTAGCCAAGATGGATCTTTTATATCAACATGTGAGGGCAGTCAGAATTCCAACTTTAGTACATTGTTTGAAGTTGGAAACATGTCACTAGAAAAAAAAGTGGAAAGTCGTCCTTGAGGTGGTCACCAGTCTGCTTAAGCCAAGAACTCATTTGGAGCATCTCCATTCAAAAGCTGAGTCAAAGTCAATGACTATGGCAGAGCAAAACCTTTATTTTCAGATCAGCATTTGTTGCCACCCAAATTCCTTTTGAACTCAATGATCGTTTCAATATGTGAAGCTACCTGACAAAAAACTCCATTAATTTACCACAAAATGTAAAATCTTGCTTTATAGATTGCAACAGAAAAAGCTATCATGGAAAATCCTCTTAAGGGTTTTGCTATATAATGATTTTAAATGCCTGAGCTTTGGGAGAAGCAAGGAAGGAAATAAATGTTGCCATTACTATTGAGGTCAGTAGTCCACTGTCATTTCTTCACAGATGTCAATCCATTCATTTTTATGAGCGAATAAATGAATAGGAATTCAATTTCTGACAAATCGAGACTACATAGAATAGAAGCAAATCACTGATGCTTCATATGAACTCAAAGTGGGCCATTCTTCCACTCAACTCCAAATTTCCATCAACTCCCTATAATCTTTCAACTCCTTTCTCATCAAGGATGAACCCAGCTCTGCTTTAAAATATTCAAACTCTGCTTCCGCTGCCTTTTGAATTGTTCCAAAGACTTTCAACGCTCAAGGAGAAAAAAATTCTTATCTGTCTTAAATGGGTGATGCTATATTTTAAAACAGTGACCCCTAATACTAGATTCTCCCACAAATGGAAACATCCTCTTCACATGAACCATATCAAGACTTCTCAGGATCATATAAATGTTTCAATCAAGTCATCTTACTCTTCTAAATTCAAGCAGATACAAGCCAAACCTGTCTGACCTTTCCTCATAACACAAAGGGAAACTGTCTCTGAATTGCTTCCAATGCATGTACCTTTCTTTAATAAAGGAAACCCATACTGCATACAGTACTCTCAGACGTTCTCTAATCTCCTTTTGTACTGGAAGCATAACCTCCATTCTTTTGTATTCAATTCCTTTTGTAATAAATAACATTCTATTAGCTTTCCTAATCACTTGCTATACCTACATACTAATCTTTTGTAATTTATGCACTTGGATAACCAGATCCCGCTGCATCTCAGAGCTCTGTGAACTCTCACCATTTAGATAACATCGTTCATTTTTGATCTTTCCTGCCAAAATAAGCAATTTTATATCTTGCCACATTATACTGCATTTGCCAGATCTTTGCCCACATACTTAATCTATCCATATTTTTTGTGGCCTCCTTATGTCTTCTTCACATTTTACTTTCCTACCTACCTTCATGTTATCAGCAAATTTAGCAACAATAACTTCAATCCCTTCACCTATTTAAAAAAAATTAGGGGATATGGATATTGCTGGCTAGACAAACATTTATTGCTCTTCTCTAGTTGCCCTAAGAGAATAGTAATGTTGGTTGCCTATATGAACCACTGCAATCCCTGAAGTATCAGTACATCGACAGTGCTGTTAGGGAGGGTGATCCGGGATTTTGACTGAGCAGTCAAGATAATGAACGACTGAGCCAAGGGGGGGGGGGGGGAGAAGAAAGATGCACCCTCTTGGTAGTGTTGTCTGAAGGATCTACTACTTGTTTTACTAGATTGTAATAGTCATGAGTTTGGAAGGTGCAGCTTAAGGAACCTTGGCAAGTTTCTACAGCTCTGGTGGTCAGTATTAATATGGATATTCCTTTTCAGTTTCTGGCCAATAGTTATTCCCAGGATGTTGATGGTAGGGATTCAGTGATGGTAATGCCACTGAAAGTCACGGAGCGATGGTTAGATCTTGTCTTGTTGGAAATTGTCATTGCCTGTCAATTGTGTGGTGTGAATGTTACTTTCCAATTGTTAGCCTGAGCCTGGATATTATCTAGGTCTTGCTGCATTTGGACATGGACTGCTTCAAATGTAACAAGTTGATACCCCAGCACTGATCCTTGTGTCATGCCACTTATTACAATCTGTTCTATTTTTCCAAAGAGATAAAACGTATATGGTGGCAAAGGGATTTTATTTTAAAATATACCATGAACGAGTTTATACAAAACCCCAAAAGAAAACATTATAAACATTGTTATTTCTAATCTGTTCATCCCCACATGAATTTACTTATGAGTTGACAATTTCCAGGTTTGCACATCAAAGACATATCCAAGATCAATCTGGTCAAGTAAGTCAGGTTTTAAATCTACCAGTTCCAAAATGAACATCGCAAAAAGAATAAATTATGTTCACTTGTTAACAAAAAAAAGAGTAGATAGAAAAGAACACACAAGTAAATAAACAGGAGAAGAGAATAGGAAAATAGACAACAATAAAGGAAAAACAGTTAATATAGGCAAAGGTTTTATCCTGATATTCTGGTGTTGAATAGTTTAGGCTTATAAACGAAACTATCTAAGAATCATAGGACCCTACAGTGTAGAAAGAGCCCTTCGGCCCATCGAGTCTGCACCGAACACAATCCCACCCAGGCCTTACCCCCATATCGCTACATATTGTACCACTAATCCCTCTAACCTACGCGTCCCAGGATACTAAGGGACAACTAGCGTAGCCAATCAACCTAGCCCACACAGCTTTGGACTGTGGGAGGAAACCTGAGCACTCAGAGGAAACCCATACAGACACGAGGAGTCTCCACACAGTGATCGAGCTGGGAATCGAACCCAGGTCCCTGGAGCTGTGAAGCACCAGTGCTAACCACTGTGCTACTCCATTTAGTTTTTAAGTAAATAGTAATGAAGTTATTTCTGATGTTTGACTGAACTTGTAATGATTTTTATTTCAGTTTTATAGGTATTGAACAAGAAACAAATGAACCAGTCATTTTATCTGCTCATAGGTCAGTTAAAATATTTCTAAATGTATCTATTCAAAATCTCACAAATGCAGGGAAGTTTCTGAATCTTCTAAAACCCCAAGCTCGATGTAATGATTTTGAGAAATCTATAATTGATATGGATGGATTATGAAAGTAGTTGATTCTGCAGCACAACATATTTGAATGATAATTTTATTTTCCAGTGTGATTACTGCCATGAGTTGTCCATCATAGAAATATTGCAAATAAAACACTTAAGGCTTGGGTACCACAGGGTGGCAGTGTCACAGTTTTTCATTAATTTAAATTTAACACGATTAAGTCTTTGTTTTGAAGTGAACAGCTCATTGTTGCATAGCAGAGAAATGGAACACAGTACTCCTCTACAGCTAAATTATGTGCAACACCTTTGCAAATTCAAAACCTTACCCTTTTGTCCAGTGTTCTCTCCCTCACAAAGCCCAGCAGTTGATCGTTTACTAGTGATAGATCTTTCTTTCCTGCTGTTATTATTGTAACAATGACATCATGCCGGATGGCCTCTTCTGGGTCATGTGATCGAACCTTCAGGTAGTCTATTTAAAAAAATCATATAAAATACACAATTCCTGATTCAGGATACCACAAATACTTTTAGATGCATTGGAGTGAACAATTCAGCTACCTGCGTCTGAAGGTCTTTTTCAAAATAGTTAATAAGTCAATAGAACTGATTACTGCTATTTTTTTCAATTAGAAAGTGTGTATATTGAAATGGTAGTTTTCATATATAGGCCAAAGTTCAATGTAAAATGGCAATGACCTTAATAACTGTTATTTTTGCAAACTGAATTCAACAATCTGGATTTTGAAGTCAGTGGTGAAACAACTTCCTAAGATAGTTTTCTTCTTTCCAGAGACAACTTAAATCTACTGCAAAGTCAAAGAGATCTCCGGACTTGCAACAACACAAATTGGCAGGTAATCTACCAATTGCATTAAGTATTTACACATAGCAAACCATGCTATTGGAAACATTTTAAACTTCATCTGGAATTCCACAGTATTTTCTACATCTGCAGAAGCTGCTTTCAGTTTCATTGGAGTAGTGATGGCAAACCACTGAAAATTTTGCATTGTCAACACAGCAAAACACTGACCATTACCTGTCCACTTTTAAGAGAAATGCATTGCAGAACACAAAAGCTGATCTAGAATTTACTGTCTAAGCAAGGTAAAGAGCAGAAATGTCAATGAACCATACAATCAGCTATCATGCTAAACTCTGGCACCAGACATTACATACCAAGGCCAACAAACCCTCTGAATTTCACCACACTAATATCTGTGGATTTCTGTCAGTTGCTCCACAGATTAATCAAGTCAAAGCATCAGAGCCATACTTTTCATCAGAGCCATATTTTTCATCCAATACCCCAGACTCCTCCATCACGAAATTTCAATCAGTCCTGCCACATCAGTGGGGCAGATCCGCTCAAGGTGTAGAACAGTGGCATACAGTCAAGAGGGAATGGCCCTACAAGACCTCAACATTGACACCAGACCACAAATTTTCATGGTATCAGATCTCACAAAGACAAGAAAATCACTTAGCTGCACAAATTAGCAAAATTGCAATTAACATAAAACCAGATCATGACGTAGAAATTCATAAAAGATAGCGTGGAATTGGCCAACCAGTCTATATACACATTTATCCCCCTAATATGCATATAGTGCTAACTTCCTTTATCCATCAGGTTTTGATATTCTTTTAACCACCTATCCAATGTCTTCACATCTATTTTTTAATAAACAGACTTACTAAAGTAGTCTATTTTCTAAAAAAAATTATTTAAAATGCACAATTTCTGAATCAGGATTATTGCAAACACTTTTAGACAGAAACATGCACTGGAGTAAACTGTGTCTGTAGGTCATAATCTTTTTCAAAATAACTAAAGTCAACAGGATTAGTTACTCCTGTTTTTTTAATTAGGAAATCAGCAATGCTTTCATATGCAATTTGCTGTGTGTATATTGAAATGGTAGAGTTTTCATGCATTTAACATGATAACTGATTGTATGGTTCGCTGACATCTTTGTCGTTAACTTTGCTTCGTCAGTAAATTCCAGCATCAGTTTTATATTCTGTAATGCTTTCCTCTGTTAAAAATGGCAGGTAATGGTTAGTGTTTTGCTGTGTTATCAATGGCAAAATTCTTCAGCAGTTTGCCATCACTACTGCAATGAAACTGATAGCAACTTTGAGGTGTACAAAATATTATGGAGAATATAAATCTCAACTATGAGCACTAAGAGCAAATTTTGCATAACTCTGAAGGTTAAAATCTCACCTGCAAGATCTTTGGCTAAATCTGGATGATTCATCAAACAATGACTTGCAAACTTCACACATTCTAGCCTCACAGGAACATGTATGTCATTAAATCTATATCAAAAAACATATTTTTGACATTTGCGTAAATATGTTTATACATACAACTTATTTCCTTGTTTACACAAAATAATTCATAGAAAAATAAACGAAGAGCCAAATTATGACTTGTTCACTGAATGAACTATATAATAACACAGGTGCTAAACAACAAGACTATGTTTATTATTGACTGCATTATTGACTGAATGACACATACAATGGAATGCATTGCTATCAAATGGCTCAAGAAAGGCATACCAAGGATCTCAACCTTTAACTAATTTGACATCATGCAACAGCCATTTTTGATCAATGTGCTCTATATTCAGAAAAGGTCACTGGAGAATAATTCTGCTTGGGCACTATTGGGAATCAGATGGCTAACTGTGACAAAGATTGTGCTACTATCAGAAATGATTTTTCAACAACTTGTATTTATCTAACACCTTCAAAACAATGAAACATCCCAAGCCATTTCAAAGGAGCTTTATAAAACAAAGTATTTTGCCAGGTAAATCAATGTTAAGTCAGATGGTAAAAATGGTTGGACAAAGATCAGCTTTAAGGTCATCTTAAAGGAAGAAAATTAAGTAGGAGAGGCAAGGTGATTTTGGGAGGGAATTCCAGAGCCCATGTCCTAGACGACTAAAGGCAGTCACCAATGATGCAGCCATGAAAGCTAGGAATGCACAAGAAGCCAGAATGGAAAGAGCGCAGGTATAATGGAGAGTTGTGTGCTGGAAGAAATTACAAAAATAGGAAGGAATGAGGCCATGGAGGAGTTGAAAACAACAGCAGGAATTTTAAAATCAAGAGATTGCTTGATTGAGAGACAGTGTAAGTCAGTAGGAAAAAGATGATAGGGGAATAGACTTACAGCAAATTAAAATATGGTAAATTTTGGATTACCTCAGGACTGCAGTGTGAAATGCACAAGACCAAACAGGCATGCATTGGAACAGTATAGTCCATAGCTAACAAAGGCACAAACGAGGATATTTTAATATCAGGTTAACTGAAAAGGGCAAGTCAAATGATATCACAGAGGCAGAAATAGGCAGTTTTAGTAATGGCATAAATGAGAGGTAGTAGCTCATGTGTGATACCAAG
Source organism: Sphyrna mokarran (assembly GCA_024679065.1). Taxonomy (NCBI): domain Eukaryota; kingdom Metazoa; phylum Chordata; class Chondrichthyes; order Carcharhiniformes; family Carcharhinidae; genus Sphyrna; species Sphyrna mokarran. Next base: position 87,113,220 of record JAGIQG010000001.1, on the reverse strand, counting down.
GTTCCAAAAGACTGACTGAATCTTGAATCACTGCCAGGAAGAGGAATGCCATTGGTAGCAAGCAAATAGAGTTTGGAATGGGGGCCAAAGGCAATGGCTTCAGTCTTCCCAATAATCAATTGGAGGAATTTTCTGCTGATCCAGAAAGAGAAGTTATTGCAAATGATGCTTTGGCTACGACTAGATAGATGAGAATGGAACCTGGTGAGAACCTTTCCAACCAGATGAATGATAATGGAAGAACATTAGAGGAGGATGGTGTGCCCAATTACATCAAAGGTTGCAGACAGATTACAAAGGGCAAGAAGGGAAAGTTTACATTTATCAGTCACACAGAATCATAGCAGAAACCTGACTGAAGAGATTCAGACATAGTTCCAGGAAAGACTCAGAGCAACAGAGAGATCTGGGGTGCTTGTCCAAAGTTCCCTGAGGATGGCAGGGCAGATTGATAAAGTAGTTAAGGCAGCGTCTGGAACACATGCCTTTATCAGTTGTGGCAAAGATTATAAGAGCAGGGAGCTTATGTTGGAGGTCTACAAAACTTTGGTTGGGCCACAGCTGAAGTATTGTTGCAGTTCTGGTCACCTCACCAATGGAACAAACTAATTGTACTGGTGAGGCTACAGAGGAAATTCACCAAAATTTCATCTGGATTGGAGCATTTGAGCTCTGGAGACAGGCTGGACAGATTCAGGTTATTTTCTTTTTTTTCCCGGGGGGGGGCGGGGGGAGAGAGAGAGACAGGAGGTTTCTGAGTTGCTTTATCGTACAGAAAAGAAGCAGGGGATTACCTTTGCATTCTAGGCTCACTTGAAATACTGAGCAATTTTAGTAGATAAGAAGGGGATCCGAGAGTGTTTAAGCGGTCCATTCAGATATGACAGTGGATGTCTGATGTTAATAAGGGTGTCATATGTTTTATTCCAAGTCAATATCCCTTGCATTTAAAGGAGCAAAGATAAAGATCATGCCAGGATTAATGGCCTTGTAAGTGAGAGTTATTGTTTTATTGGGTACTGGAACATCAGAGGTGGAGGTGAGGTGCAGTTGAGTAAATCAATAGCTGTACAAATGTTGTGGCAAAGAGAGGATCAAATGGTTAGATAATTGGAACACTTCTCCCAAATCTTATCTCTACATCACTGATTGCAAAATCTGTCATAACCTTGTGCAATCGGATATGACAGCAAGACTACACAAACTAAATTTTCACTGCACTAGAATTCCTAGCAAGCAAAAATACGGATTTTCACAAAAAAAAAATTGCCTTTTTAATCACATGGTTAACCCACTACCTGTGAATATATTTAGCACCATTCCAAAATAGTCAGTTTTCCTATAATCACTGTGAATATTCTCACCTTATAATCAAAGATCATGAACCTGGAACATTAAGTCTGTTTCTCCCTCCACAGATATTATCAGACCTGAGTATTTCCAGCATTTACTATTACTTCTGCATTACTTCAGCAATACTTAAAAATGCTGGAAATCTTTTAGGCCAGGCAATATCTGTGGAGGAAACAATTAGCTTGATTATTTGGTTGTGGACTCTAAAGGCTAACTGTAAGGTCGTACAGATGAGCTGCATTTGAAAAGGAATGGAAGGAAGAGAAAGGAAATATAAACAATATGCATCTTATATTTGCATGTGGTAAGCAGGAAATAATTCTCTGGCACAAGGCAGTAACAAGCATAATGATAAAATTCAAAAATAAAGAAATTTGCCAGACAGAAAGTGTGTGAATAGCTGAGAAGATAAATGAAAACTGCAGCATTTTGATTTGATTTATTATTTTCACTGTATATTAATACATATGACAAGTATTGCTTCTGGCACGTTACATAGACAAAGCATACCGTTCAGAGAGAAAGAAATGAGAGAGTGCAAAATATAGTGTTACAGTCATATCCAGAGTGTAGAGAAAGATCAATTTAATGTAAGGTAGGTCCATTCAAAAATCTGATGACGGCAGGAAAAAGCTTTTCTTTAGTCGATTAGGACATGATGTCAAATTTTTGTATCTTTCTCCTGACAGAAGAGGTGGAAGAGACTATGTCCGGGGTCCAGTAATTATGTTGGCGGCTTTGTCAAGGCAGCGTGAAATGAAGATAGAATCAGTGGTTGAGAGGCTGGTTTGTATGATAGATTGGGCTGTATTCACAACCTTTTATAGTTTCTTGGGCAGAGCAGGAGCCGTATGGAGCTGTGATGCAACCCGAAAGAATGCTTTCAATGATGTATCTGTAAAAATTGGAGAGTCATAACTGACATGCCAAATTTCCTTAGTCTTCTGAGAAAGTAGAGGCGTTGGTCGGCTTTCTTAACTATAGCGTTGGCATTGGTGGACCAAGACAGGTTGTTGGTGATTTGGAAACCTAAAAACTTGAAGCTTTTGACCAATTCTACTTTGTCCTTGTTGATGTAGACAGGAGCGTGTTGTCCACTATATTTCCTGAATTCTATGACAATCTTCTCCGTTTTGTTGACACTGAGGGAAAGATTATTGTCGTTTCACCTGTTTGTCAAATTCTTATCCCATTCCTGTACTCTGTCTCATCTTTTTTAAAATCCGACCTACTATGCTGGTGTCATCAATAAACTTGAGAAGTGAGTTGGATGGGACTATTCAGCTATGAACCATTTCAGCTATGAAGAGAAGCTGGTTAGTCTGAGGTTGTTTTTGTAAAGCAGAGAATGCTGATGGGGGACCTGATTGAAGTGTACAAAATTATGAAGGCCGTAAATACGGTAGATAGGAAGTAACTTTTCTTTTTAATAGAAAAGTCAATAACCAGAGGACATTCACTTAAAGTAAGAAGCAGTGGATTGAGGAAAGATTTCTTCACCCAGGAGATAGTAGGAATTTAGAACTCACTTCCTGCAAGTGAGTTCCTGGAATCCTCACAACATTCAAGAAGCATTTAGATAAGCACTTGAAAGGTTTTTTGAAGTGTGATCACTGTTGGAATGCATAAAAATAGTTCATTGTGTAAGCTCCTAAAACCATATTTAGCTTCCAACAACAACAACAAATTATGCGTAAAACAAATACCACATCAAGTCATAAACTCATTAAACGTCTCTTACCGTCCCAGGAAACACTGCCATAGAGGACGATTTTGTGTTGCGAGTTCCGAATCCTTTGCACCAAATAGCTTAGCCAAAAGTCGAACAACAGCCAATCGCTCTTCTCCATCATTACTCTGAGAAAACAAACTGGCATGAGTGCAATACACAAAGATGACTAGTTTTCTGAGAACTGAAGTAGTTACTTACACAAAGTGTCAAACCCATTAAACTTCATTCACAATATATGGTTAAAATTAGAAAAATGAACAATAATTCAATTTAATCATACATTAAGCTATCTTCTGAACCAACTGAAGCTATTACAAACAGATATAAGGGAGGTAACAGAAAGTCAGTGAGATAAGGTATTGTTCTCATGGCCAGGTTGCTTTTTAATCATAATTCACTGATTACACAAACTCAATAATGAAACGTAGTATTTTAAAAAAATACTAAATGCCATCACTACCACACTGACCTCAAGAATAAGCTATTGTCACTTCAGTGGCCATCTCATAAGACAGCATTTTATCTTTATCATAATTAAAAACTGTAAACACTGAATGCATTTTCTATCTGTCACAGCAAACATACATCATATTTCACACAAGGGAACTGTTCAAGAACACAGTATTTCAGCCAATGTACCTGCAGCCTCTTAAAATGACTTCTGTATGAACTTATACACGTATTTACTTGATGTCATGGTTTTATAGCTTTCAGAATGGCATTATCTAACATCTACATTCATACAAACATCAATTTACCACGTGCAGTGGCTCTGAAGATTGCTAATAAACTAATATAAATTTAAAGTCTTGCATATGGCATGCACTTTAGCTACACATAATTTCATTTCCTGTCTCTCAATCATTAAGCAATGTCTCAACATTTTATCATTTTGTTGATTTTATCAAAGTTAAATAGCAACAAGTCAGAACAGGAGATGAGCAACGCCTGAATCAAAATTAAAGTAAACAGTGAGAAAACTATGAGAAGCTCCTAATGACTTATGAAGGAGGCTAACTGTATTTGGGGAGCTGAATAGCTATCAATATATGAACAAGTAAACCAACATAATTAAATGAAACAACAGCCTCATCCACTAAGGAGTCAAAATTTGTGTGCAAAGTAAGATTTCAAACAAACTTATAAATTAATAAAAATACATATTTCAGAATAACACAAGTAAATTTATTCAGTGAATTGTATTTTGTTTTTCAATGCCTTCCTCAAAATGTTTCACTTCATAGACTCAGTCCGCTCAAAAACCTGGATTTCAATTGTATGTTTCGTCTCAAATACAAATAGGGAAGTTTTCAATCAAAATTGCATTTGCAGCTTCCAGAAATTTCCATCATCCAGAATGTTTTCTTAACTGAATTAGTGTGGCTTTTATAATATGTGGATTGGAGAATTTTCTTTTGGAAGAAATGGGCTCATGAAATATGAGCTTCTTCTTTAACCAGTCTTGTTAGAATATTAATAATTCCCAATTAAACAAGAACATACTTTTAGTTGAAAGGTTTTCAGTTTGTTTCTACCAAGTAATTTATATCCATTTTGAAGTGATTGGTGTTCACTTATAAAATCTTTGCTTTTTGTACTTTCCTGGGGCTTTTACAAAAGATGATTGGGGTTAACTTACAAGTTACTACTTGACAACAGAAGATTTTTGATTGCCCATGGAAATCTATTCAAAACTTATCAATCGTGCATTAAGTGCTTTGACAGAAATGCCAGAGCAGAAATTATCTGATGAAGGAGTGTGTGATGATGGCTATAAGAGTAAGAGGGGCTTAAAGTATGCAGAAGAGTCAGGATGCAAAAGGAGTGTACTGGGTGGGTTGAGTGGAGATAAACTGAGTGAAAAATATCAAGGTAAGTTTGGGTCTCAGGCTCCTGCCCCCTACCAGATGCTGGAACCTGTCCATTGACATATTGAGCAAAACAATTCCAAATTGTTAACGCAGTATAGATAAATACATGGCACAGGTTCTACATCTCTTCCAGCTAAATGTTAAGTCTCTTAAATACTGTTTTATATAGATTAACAGCTGAAGCAACAGAATCATAGTAAATTGCACAAAATACAGTTGCTGTCCACAGCAACTAAACACATTGGCTGGAATCTTCCAGCCGTTTGTGCCAGCAGGATCCTCTGATCCCACTGCAGTGAACAGAGAATTAGCTGAGTGCCAAATTCTCACTTCCGGCTTGCAGTAATGGCAGGGTGTGAATTTCTGCAAAATTATGGCCTTAAATTCTAATACAGATGTTAGCTAAGACAACTGAGAAAATAAGAGACTTGGCCAAAGCAGATCAACAGATGAATCAAGTCATTTAACTTGTGACAAAACAACTATCTGGGTGAAAATGATACCTCTGATTGAAGAGATAGGACAATGGAAAATTTGCATGCCCAGATAATGGCTGACATTTTGCAGTCATAATCATAGACAAATTGTCAATGATCATTATCTTTAGAACACAGAACACTACAGCACAAACAGGCCCTTCGGCCCACAAGTTGCATCGATCATACCCATACCTACTAGGCTATAGAACTATCTGTAACTCCCAATCCCATTTAACCCCATTATCATTATTTTTGCTCTATGAATCTGATAGTGACATTTGAAATCCACACATATGCACTTAGCTTTCTTCAGTTACTTATTAGTATCACAAGGCTTACATTGACACTGCAATGAAATTACTGTGAAAATCCCCAAGTCACCACACTCTGTCGCCTGTTTGGATAGACTGAGGGTGAATTTAGCATGGCCAATGCACCTAACTAGCGTGTCTTTCGGACTGTGGGAGGAAACCTAAACACCCGAGGAAACCCACCCAGACACGGGAGAACGTGCAGACTCTACATACGACAGTGGCCCAAGCCAGGATCAAACACAGGTCCCTGGTGCTGTGACACAGCAGTGCTAACCACTGTGCCACATTTAAAAACAGGAATCCAGAAGGCGCTGTCAACAACTCACTGCTCTTCCGCAGCTTGTATTGTTGAAGTCGCTGTAAATACAAACATTAGAAATGACTTAAAATGACATGAACATCTGAATAAATGGTTCTGTTTTGAGAAAGACAGAAATATGGAGAATTTTTTTTCCTCTTAAGGGCTATTAGTATGCAGAATTCCCTCCCCCAGAAAATGATGGAATTTGTGGTCATTAAATATTTCCGAAGCAGTTCAGGTAGATTTTTGACAGCCAAGATAGTTAAGGGGGTGGTGGTGGTGGGGAGGGGGTAAGAAAACACAAAATTGAAGTGAGGCAAATAGTTCAGCCACAAAAGGGCCAGTGTTTTCATTTAGGTGCTTTATTCAGTTTGTTATAAGTAAAATGTTTGAAGTTTTGCTTTCATTAGTGAACTATTTATGTTTCTATGTCTACAACTGATTTTTTAAATGGTATACTAAGTTCATAATTACTGGACAACTTCTCCAGTCCTATAAGTTATTTTACACCTGCATGTCATGCCTACATTTTATGCCAACAGGCATACAGCACGCTTGCCTTCAATGGCTGGAGTATTGAGTTTAGAAATTGGCAAGTCATATTGCAGCTTTATAGAACTTTAGTTAGGCCACACCTGGAATATAATGTTTAATTCTGGTCGCCACACTACCAGAAGGATGTGGAGGCTTTGGAGAGGGTACAGAAAAGAGTTACCAGGATGGTGCCTGGTATGGAGGGCATTAGCTACGAGGAGAGGTTGGAGAAACTTGGTTTGTTCTTACTGAAGCAATGGAGATTGAGGGGAGACCTGACAAAAATCTACAAGATTATGACAGGCATGGACAGAGTGGATAGTCAGAAGTCTTTTCCCCAGGGTGGAAGAGTCAACTACTAAGGGGCATAGGTTTAAGATGCGAGGTGCAAGGTTTAAAGGGCATGCACGAGGCAGAGTTTTTACGCAGAAAATTGCGGGTGCCTGAAACTTGTTGCTGAGGGAGGTAGTGGAAGCAGATACAGTAGTGACTTTTAACGGGTGTCTTGACAAGTACAGGAATAGGATGGGAATAGAGGGATATGGTTCCTGGAAATGTAGGGGGTTTTAGTTAAGTCGGACAGTATGGTCGGTGCAGGCTTGGAGGGCTGAAGGGTCTGCTCCTGCGCTGTATTTTTTTTTATTTTTTATGTTACATTTCTTCATTTTGATAAAAAAATTGCATAGGTTTTTTGAAATAGTTGTTTGTAAAGTTGATAACACTTCAGCTTCTACATTAATCCAATGAGTATGTCTTAATCTTCATTTCATTCTTTTTAAAATGATCAAAAAACGAAGGATAACCAGTACTTCACACATTGTGATTTGCTTCCTCTGGGAATTCTTCAGTGTGATTGGCTGTTAACTTGCTTGATGACAGCATTGTGACTTGAAATTATATTGCAGTACTTCCCTGTTGCTGCTACAAAATCCTAACAGCATTGTGGGTGTACCTACACCAGAGTGTCACTGCATCAAAATCCTTTCCTAACAGCACTGTGGGTGTACCTACATTACAGTTACTGCATCAAAGTCTTTGTGTACCTACATCAGATGGAATGCAGTGCTTCAAAAAGACAGCTAACTTTCTCAAAGGAAATTAGAGTTGGACAACGAATGCTGACCTTTCCAGTGAAACTCACATCCATTGAATGTGAGAAATAAATCCTGTTGATGGATGGCTGAGATTTCCCCTAGCTGGCATTAGCACGAAATTAATCTTGGGAAAGGTGTGATGCATGCCATGCTGGATCTTTGCGGATAGCTTTCTTAGGGATAAGCAGCAAGCACATTACTGTGCCATTGCAAAATGCATGTCATTAAAACAGTCTAGCATTTATAACAGAGAAGGTAGATGCAGAAGAATAACCGTACAGATTTCATTGTGCAGCAGAGTAGTTAATCTGTTTTACAACTTAAATGGAACTGACAGTTCCAGTGATCTTCAAAGAAATGGAAAAATTAAGGTGATTTTGTTTATTAAGAGTTTTGATACTAAAAACTCTCATTGCTGGAAAACCCTTATTTCATCTGTATCAACCATAAAGGTTTTACACAAATATCGAATTGATTCATTGTTTGTGGCAGTTATAATTCAGCAATTAGATTTCCAGTATCACTCAAGGTCCAAACTCCAGCCAATTTTTAAATATCATCTTTGCCTTATTGAGATATAAAAACACAAAAAATAATTTCCTTCGCCCTTTGAGTATCAACAGAACAAATCATCAGGCCAACTAAGCAATCGACTCATGCACCATTAATTTAAATTAATTAGACACAAATCCACAATGAATAAGTTTCAAATCCTAAATAGAGAGAAGTGACTAAAGAATCTTCATGTCCAAAAACATTACTTTTTGTAATCAAGATAATGGATATTATCACTGGGAAGCTGCATACTTTTTCATTTCAGATATGGAATCTCAGAATCATAGCTAAGATAAATAAATCTTTCTTTACTGTGCACTACGGCTTCAGGCAGACAAGCATTTTCCACTTTCCTCATCATTGAACTCCATGACTTCTGATTAAGATCATCAAACTGCTGCAATTCTTAAAATGAAACAATTTTGTACGCAGACTCCTTGCTACTGCTAATTTGAACAAAAGTACACATAACCAAATTTCTTTGCCACTAACTGACAAGTAAATTTCATTGCATTGAATGAATGAAGAAAATGAAAAGTATGTCTGGGCTAACTTGTGAACTAGCCATTTTTCATGAATGAACGCACATGGAATGGCATTCGCATTGCTGTAAGTGTGAAATAACATGAGTAGCATCTGGTCTGAGCAGCATCAGACCAGATAAAAACAGTGGATTAGCTTCCTTCAAGTATATTCACAAACAAGATGGGTTTTAATAACAATCAAAATTGTGACAATGAGACAAGCATATATTTCCAAATTTTTCAATTAATGACACAGTGACCATGACTCTGGATTGCTACAGTGAGAAGTCTCACAACACCAGGTTAAAGCCCAATAGGTTTATTTGGTAGTAAATGCCATTAGCTTTCAGAACGCTGTTACTTCGTCAGGTAAGTGGCCATTCATCTGACAAAGGAACAGTGTTCTGAAAGCTAGTGGCGTTTACTATCAAATAAACCTGTTGGGGCTTTAACCTGGTGTTGTGAGACTTCTTACTGTTTACCCTAGTCCAACATCTGGATTGCTAGTCAAGGAATATTATCACTACACGACCATTTCCCCCCAAAATGCTAAGATCCACTAAATTGGTCATAATTCTTTGCAATCAACATGAAAGGCAGCTCAATGCGATACATCTCCTATTGGGTGGATGTAGCTGTTATTAGGGGGCATAAATATAAGGTTCATGGTGGGAGATAGCCCCACCATGAGGAAGGTTGTTTACTCAAAGTGTTTGGGATGTGGAATGCACCTCCTGTTCTGATAATGGAGTCAGACACTTTAGGAACTTTCAAGCAGTTACTGGATAGGCACATGAAGCACACCAGAATGATAGTGAGTGGGATAGCTTGATCTTGGGTTCAGACATAGCTGGACACAACATTTGAGGCTGAAGGGCCTGTACTGTGCTGTACAGTTCATTGTTCAGTGACGAGAGTACGGAACATGGAAATTTACTGACTGAGATGATGAGGTGCAACTGGGGAAGAAACACTGTTCTAGTTTTCCACACGGACTGCGAGCACATGCAAAGAGTGGAGGGAGAGCGGCGAGGCAGGGGGTGGAGGGAGGGACGAGTGGTGGGAGGCCAGAGTGGAGGGGGCAAGAGATGGACAGGGCCAAGAATGGGGAGAGGGAGGGGGAGGGGGGATAGGGGAGATCGGGGGACTTGGAGCGGTTGAGGGGGAGGGGGGGGCGAGGCGAGCGTGAGAGCGGGAGGGGAGGGCTGCGAGCGAGACGGCGATCGGGGGAACGAGCCGGAAGACGGGGAGAGCCGAGGGGGGACGCCGACTGCGACGGAGGCGGGGACGCTTGCGAGCGAGCCGGAGGCCGGACGCGAGCGAGGGCCGGAGGGGGCGGAGCGAGCCGCTGCGGGGGGGATGCGAGCGAGCGAGCCGGAGGGGGGACGCGATAGGCGACGCGAAGAGGCGAGCCGGAGAGGGGAAGGGGAGGCGCGAGCGACGCCGGCAGCGGTAGGGGGAGCGAGCGAGCCGGAGGGGGGACGCGGCGACTGCGAGCGAGCCGGAAGCAGGGGGGACGCGAGCGAGCCGGAGGGGGACGCGAAGCGAGCACGGAGGGGCGGAACGCGAGCGAGCCGGAGGGGGGGACGCGAGCGAGCCGGAGGGGGGGACGCTGAGCGCGGAGCGAGCGAGCCGGAGGGGAAGGACGCGACAGAGCGCGAGCCGGAGGAGGGGAGCCGCGAGGGGGACGCGATGCGAGCTCGAGCGAGCCGTGGAAGGGGGGGGCGCGAAGCGGAGCGAAAGCGGGCCGGATGGGGTGATTAGGGGGGACTGCGAGCGCCGGAGCGATTAGCGCTAGCCGGTAGGGGGACGAGCGAGCGAGAGCCCCGGAGGGGGGACGCGAAGATGCGAGCGAGCCGGGGGGGGACGCGACGCGTGAGCGAGCGGAGGGAGGGACGCGAGCGAGCGGAGGGGGGACGCGGAGAGGGGGGAGCGAGCGAAGGGGGGCGCGAGAGGCCGGAGGAACGGGGACGAGGCGGGGACGCGAGCGAGCGAGGAGCCGGAGGGGGGACGCGAGCTAGCCGGAGTGGGGGGCGAGCCGGAGGGGGGTACTGACGGAGCGAGCCGGAGGGGGGAGCGAGCGAGCGAGCCGGAGGGGGGACGAGCGAGCGAGGGGCGGTACTGCGAGCGAGCCGGGAGGTCGGGGCCGCGAAGCGAGCCGGAGGGGGGGATGTCGAGCGAGCGAGCCGGAGGGGGGGACGCGAGCGAGCGAGCGAGCGGAGGTGGGGAGCCGGAGGGGGAGGGGCGAAGCGAGCGAGCGAGCGAGCCGGAGGGGGGACGCGGAGCGGAGGCGAGCGAGCGATGCGATGCGAGCGAATTGAGGGGGGACGCGAGCGAGCGGGAGGGGGGGCGACTGCGAGCGAGCCGGAGGCGGGGAACGCAGAGCGCGGAGGGGGGACGCGGGAGCGAGCGAGCGAGCGAGCGGATGGGGGAGCCGGAGGGGGACGCGGGACGCGAGGAATTCTAGCGAACTCGAGCAGAGGCGGGGACGGATCCGGCGATTGGAGCGGAGGTGGGGACGCGAGCGATGCGAGCGAGCGGAGGGGGGACGCGAGCGAGCCGGTGGGGAGGGGACGCGAGATTGCGAGCGAGCGAACCAGAGGATCGAGCGAGCGAGCAGCGGAGGGGGACGCGGAGGGGGGACGCGAGCGAGCGAGCGAGCCAGAGAGGGGACGCGAGCGAGCGAGCGAGCCAGAGGGGGGACGCGAGCGAGCGAGCGAGCCAGAGGGGGGACGCGAGCGAGCGAGCGAGCCAGAGGGGGGACGCGAGCAGGAGCGAGCCAGAGGGGGGACAGCGAGCCTCGAGCCAGAGGGGGACGCTCGAGCCAGAGGGGGGACGCGAGCGAGCGATGCGAGCAGAGGGAGGACGCGAGCGAGCGATGCGAGCAGAGGGGGGGAGGGGAGCGCGAGCGAGGGAGGGGCCAGAGGGGGACGCGAGCGAGCCGGAGCGAGCCAGAGGGGGGACGCCGGAGCGGGGCGAGCGGGAGAGCGAGCGGGGGGGACCGAGCGACGGCGAGCGAGCAGCAGGGGGGACGCGAGCGAAAGCGAGCGACCAGAGGACGCGAGCGAGCCGCGAGCCAGAGGGGGGACGCGAGCGAGCGAGCGAGCCAGAGGGGGGACGCGAGCGAGCGAGCGAGCCAGAGGGGGGACGCGCCGAGGAGCGAGCGAGCGAGCCAGAGGGGGACGCGAGCGAGCGAGCGAGCCAGAGGGGGGGACGCGACGCGAGCGAGCGAGCCAGAGGGGGGGACGGCGAGCGAGCGAGCGAGCCAGAGGGGGGACGCGGGAGCGAGCGAGCGGCGAGCAGAGGGGGGACGACGCGAGCGAGCGAGCGAGCCAGAGGGGGGACGCGAGCGAGCGAGCGAGCCAGAGGGGGGACGCGAGCGAGCGAGCCAGAGGGGGGACAGCGAGCGCGAGGCGAGCGAGCGAGCCAGAGGGGGGGCCGAGCCAGAGGGGGGACGCGAGCGAGCGAGCGAGCCGGGGGACGCGAGCGAGCGAGCGAGCCAGAGGGGGGACGCGAGCTAGCGAGCGAGCCAGAGGGGGGACGCGAGCGAGCGAGCGAGCCAGAGGGGGGACGCGAGCGAGCGAGCCAGAGGGGGGACGCGAACCAGCGAGCCAGACAGAGGGAGGACGCCAGCCAGCCAGAGGGAGGATGCCAGCCAGCCAGAGGGAGGACGCGAGCCAGCCAGAGGGAGGACGCGAGCCAGCTAGCCAGCCAGAGGCGAGGACGCGAGCCAGCCAGCCAGAGAGAGAGGACGCCAGCCAGCAGCCAACCAGAGAGAGGACGCCAGCCAGCCACGAGAGAGGAAGCCAGCCAGCCAGCCAGAGGGAGGACGCCAGCCAGCTGCCAGCCAGAGGGAGGACGCCCAGCCAGCCTGCCAGCCAAGGGAGGACGCCAGCCAGCCAGCCAGCCAGAGGGAGCACGCCAGCCAGCCAGAGGGAGGACGTGAGCCAGCCAGCCAGCCAGAGGGAGGACGCGAGCCAGCCAGCCAGCCAGAGGGAGGACGCAAGCCAGCCAGCCAGCCAGAGGGAGGACGCAACCAGTCAGCCAGCAGAGGACGGAGCCAGCCGAGCCAGCCAGCCAGAGGGAGGACGCCAGCCAGCAGCCAGCCATAGGGAGGACGCAGGCCAGCCAGAGGGAGGACGCCAGCCAGCCAGGGGGAGGGACGCCAGCCAGCCAGCCAGAGGGAGGACGCGAGCCAGCCAGCCAACCAGAGTGAGGATCAGAGCCGGCCAGCCAGCCAGAGGGAGGATGCCAGCCAGCCAGAGGGAGGACGCGAGCAGCCAGCCAGCCAGAGGGAGGACGCCAGCCAGCCAGAGGGAGGACCGGAGCGCAGCCAGCCAGAGGGAGGACGGGCCAGCCAGCAGAGGGGACGCCAGCCTGCCAGCCAGAGGGAGCGCGCCAGCCTGCCAGCCAGAGGGAGGACGCCAGCCTGCCAGCCAGAGGGAGGAGAGCCTGCAGCCAGCCCTGCCAGCCAGAGGAGGACGCCAGCCCAGCAGAGGGAGGACGCGAGCCAGCAGCCAGCCATAGCCATAGGGAGGACGCGAGCAGCCAGCCAGAGGGGAGGACGCAAGCCAGCCAGCCAGCCAGAGGGAGGACGCCAACAGTCAGCAGCGAGGACGGGCGAGCCAGCCAGCCAGCCAGAGGAGGACGCAGCAGCCAGAGGGAGGACGCGAGCCGCCAGCCAGACATAGGGAGGCGCAGGCCAGCCAGAGGGAGGACGCCAGCCAGCCAGCCAGCCAGCCAGGGGGGGACGTGAGCCACAGCCAGAGGACACGCCAGCCAGCCAGCCAGGGTGGAGGACGCAGGCAGCCAGAGGGAGGACGCCAGCCAGCCAGCCAGCCAGAGGGAGGACGACGGCCAGCCAGAGGGAGGACGCGGAGCCAGCCAGCCAGCCAGAGGGAGGACGCAGGCCAGCCAGAGGGAGGCTCGTGAGACGCACCAGCCAGAGGGAGGACCGCCAGCCAGCCAGCCAGAGGGAGGACGCAGCCAGCCAGCCAGAGGGCCCCCGCCAGAGGGAGCCAGGCCAGCCAGGCCAGCCAGCAGCCAGAGGGAGGACGCCAGCAGCCAGAGGGAGGACGCCAGCCAGACAGAGGGACGCGCCAGCCAGAGGGAGGACGCCAGCCAGCCAGCCAGAGGGAGGACGCAAGCCAGCCAGAGGGAGGAGCCAGCAAGCCAGGATGGAGGACGCCAGCCAGCCAGAGGGGTTGGGACGCCAGCAGCCAGCCAGCCAGAGGGAGGACGCCAGCCAGCCAGCCAGAGGGAGGACGCAGCCAGCCAGAGGGAGGCTGCCAGCCAGCCAGAGACGCGAGGACGCCAGCCAGCCAGAGGGGAGACGCCAGCCAGCCAGAGGGAGGACGCCAGCCAGCCAGAGGGAGGACGCAGCCAGCCAGAGGGAGGACCAGCCAGCCAGACCAGCAGGAGGACGCCAGCCAGCCAGCAGAGGGAGGACGCCAGCCAGCCATGCCAGAGGAGCCAGCCAGCAGCCAGAGGGAGGACAGCCAGCCGAGGGAGGACGCCAGCCGAGGACAGCGGGAGGACGCCAGCCAGCCAGAGAGGAGGAGCCAGCCAGCCAGCCAGAGGGAGGACGCGAGCCAGCCAGCAAGAGGGAGGAGGAGCCAGCCAGCCAGCCAGAGGGAGGCCAGCCAGCCAGAGGGAGGACGCCAGCCAGCCGAGGGAGACGCCCAGAGGGAGGAGCAGCCAGAGGGAGGAGCCAGCCAGCCAGCCAGAGGGAGGAGCCGACAGAGGGAGGGCGCCAGCCAGACAGCCAGCCAGCCAAAGGAGGATGGAGCAGCCAGCCAGCCGAGCGAGCCAGCCAGCAGCCAGAGGAGGAGCCAGCCGCCAGCAGCCGAGGAGGGAGCAGCCAGCGCAGCCAGCCAGAGGGAGCCAGCCAGCCAGCCAGAGGGAGGATCCAGCCTGCCAGCCAGAGGAGAGCCGACGCCAGCCAGCCAGCCAGAGAGGAGAGACGCAGCCAGCCAGAGCCAGCCAGAGGGAGGACGCCAGCCAGCCAGCCAGCCAGATAGGGAGGCAGCCAGCATGACAGCCCAAGGAGAGGCCAGCAGCAAGAGGCGGAGACGCCAGCCCAGAGGAGGACGCCAGCCGCCAGCCAGCCAGAGGAGAGGCGCCAGCCAGCCAGCCAGGAGGAGCCAGCCAGCCAGAGGGAGAAGACGCTGACAGCCAGCCAGGGGGAGCCAGCCAGCAGCCAGAGGGGGACGCGAGCAGCCAGCCAGAGGGGGACGCGAGCCAGGCCAGCCAGAGGAGGCCAGCGAGCCAGCCAGCCAGAGGGAAAAGCGAGCAGACAGAGGGAGGGGAGCAACCAGAGGGAGGACGCCAGCCAGCCAACAAGAGGGAGGACGCCAGCAGCCAACCAAGGGAGGACGCCAGCCAGCCAGCCAGAGGGAGGACGCCAGCAGCCACCCGAGGGAGGACGCCAGCAGCAAACAGAGGGAGGACGCCAGCCAGCCAGAGGAGGACGCCAGCCAGCCAGCCAGAGGGAGAGCCAGCCAGCCAGAGGGAGGGGAGCCAGGCCAGAGGGAGGACCGCCAGCCAGAAGAGGGAGGACGCCCGCCAGCAGCAGAGGAGGAGGACAGCCAGCCAGCCAGAGGGAGGAGCCAGCCAGCCAGCCAAGGAGACGGAGCCAGCAGCCAGCCAGAGGGAGCCGAGCCAGCCAGCCAGAGGGCCAGCATGAAGGCCAGCTGCCAGCAGCCAGCCAGAGGGAGGACGCCAGCCAGCCAGAGGGAGGGAGAGCCAGCCAGCAGAGGGAGGCTGCGAGCCAGCCAGCCAGCAGCCAGAGGAGAGCAGCAGCCACTAGCAGGCCAGCAGAGGAGGAGCCGCCAGCCACGGGCCAGCCAGCCAGGGAGGCAGCCGCAGCAGCCGAGGACACCAACCACGCCAGCCACCCAGGCCAGCCAGGGGAGAACCAGCCAGCCAGCCGAGGAGGAGCCAGCCAGCCAGAGGGAGGACGCGGAGCCAGCTAGCCAGCCATAGGAGGACCGCGAGCCAGCCAGCCAGCCAGAGGGAGGACGCCAAGCCAGCCAGCCAGCGGAGGACGCCAACCAGTCAGCCAGCGGAGGACGCGAGCCAGCCAGCCAGAGGGAGGACGCCAGCCAGCCAGCCATAGGGAGGAAGCAGGCAGCAGGGGGAGGACGCCAGCCAGCCAGCGGGGAGGACGCCAGCAGCCAGAGGGAGAGAGAGCCGCCAGGAGGGAGGACGCCAGCCAGCCAGAGGGAGGCCAGCCAGCCGAGGGAGGAGTCAGCCAGCCAGAGGGAGGACGCGAGCAGCCAGCCAGCCAGAGGGAGGACGCGAGCCAGCCAGAAGCCAGCCAGCCAGCCAGAGAGAGAGGCCAGCAGCAGTCAGCCAGGAGCGGAGGACGCGAGCCAGCCGACAGCCAGCCAGCCAGAGGGAGGACGCGCGCCAGCCAGCCAGCCAGAGGGAGGACGCAGCCAGCAGCAGCCAGCCAGCCAGAGGCGAGGACGAGCCAGCCAGCCAGCCAGAGGGAGGACGGAGCCAGCCAGCAGAGAGGACGCGAGCCAGCCAGCAGCAGAGGAGGACGCCAGCCAGTCAGCCAGAGGGAGGACACGCCAGCCAGCCAGAGGGAGGACGCCAGCCAGCCAGAGGGAGGACGGCCAGCCAGCCAGCAGCCAGAGGGAGGACGCGAGCCAGCCAGCCAGCAGCCAGTAGAGGAGGACGCAGCCAGCCAGCCAGCCAGCCGAGAGGGAGAGAGCAGCAGAGCCAGCACAGCCAGCCAGAGGAGGACGCAGAGCCAGCCAGCCAGCCAGCCAGCCAGAGGCAGCCAGCCAGAGCAGCCAGAGAGGAGGGGGGAGCGAGCCAGCCAGCCAGAGGGAGAGCGGCCAAGAGCCAGCCAGCCAGAGGGGAGGACGCAAGCCAGCCAGCCAGCCAGAGGGAGGACGCGAGCCAGCCAGCCAGCCAGAGGGAGGACGCGAGCCAGCCACAGCCAGCCAGAGGGAGGACGCGAGGCCAGCAGCCAGCCAGAGCGGAGGGGAGGACGCGCCAGCCAGCCAGCAGCCAGAGGGGGAGGACGAGCCAGCAGCCAGCCAGAGAGGACGAGCCAGCCAGCCAGCCAGAGGGAGGGCGAGCCAGAGCAAGAGGGAGCCAGAGGGAGGAACAGCCAGCAGCCAAAGAGCGAGGAGCCAGCCAGCAGCCAGCAGAGGGAGGAAGGGCCAGCCAGCCAGAGGGAGGACGCGAGCCAGCCAGCCAGCCAGAGGGAGGACACGAGCCAGCCAGCCAGCCAGAGGGAGGACGCGAGCCAGCCAGAGAGATAGAGAACACGAGCGAGACAGAGAGATAGAGAACACGAGCGAGACAGAACTGAACGCAGTGAAACCGGACATGTGTTCAACAAGTTTTAGGTTATTGGATAACCTTGTGTGCAAGAGTAGGGAACATAGAACATAGAACATTACAGCACAGAACAGGCCCTTCGGCCTTCGATGTTGTGCCGACCAAAATAAAAAGCAATGCCCCTCCAAACTAAACCATTCCCTTCTCTTCCATATACTTATCAATTAACCTCTTAAACGCCACCAAAATTGGCGCATCTACAACAGCTGCAGGCAGGGCATTCCACTCCCTAATCACTCTTGAGTAAAGAACCTACCTCTGATATCCGTCCTATAACTCATACCCCTTAATTTAAAGCTGTGTCCCCTCGTGCTAGCTTTCTCCATACTAGGAAAAAGGCTATCACTGTCCACCCTATCTAAACCTCTAATCATCTTATAGGCTTCAATAAGATCCCCTCTTAGCCGCCTCCTTTCTAACGAAAACAACCTCAAATCCTTCAACCTCTCTTCATAGGACCTGCCCTCCATACCAGGCAACATCCTGGTAAACCTCCTCTGTACCCTCTCCAATGCATCCACATCTTTCTTATAATGTGGGGACCAGAACTGCACACAATACTCCAAGTGCGGCCGCACTAGATTTTTGTACAGTTGCAACATGACGTTGTGGCTCCGAAATTCAATCCCCCTACCAATAAAAGCTAAGACTCCATATGCCTTCTTAACAACCTTATCGACTTGACTGCGTACTTTCAGGGATCTATGCACAAATACACCAAGATCCCTCTGTTCATCAACACTATTAAGAATCCTACCATTAGCCCTATACTCTACACATTTATTATTACTGCCAAAGTGCATTACCTCACACTTTTCCACATTAAACTCCATTTGCCACCTCTCGGCCCAGCTCTGCAACTTGTCCAAGTCACTCTGTAAACTACAACACCCCTCTTCACTATCTACCACACCACCAACTTTAGTATCATCTGCAAATTTACTGATCCATCCCTCAATACCTCATCCAGATCATTTATAAAAATTACAAACAGCAGGGGCCCCAAAACAGACCCCTGAGGCACACCACTCGTCACCGAACTCCACGATGAAAATCTCCCATCAACCACCACCATCTGTCTTCTATCTGCCAGCCAATTTCTAATCCAATTAGCTAAATCACCCTCTATTCCACACCTCTGCATTTTCTGTAGAAGTCTTCCATGGGCCACCTTATCAAAAGCCTTACTAAAGTCCATATATACTACATCAACCGCCTTACCCCCATCCACCTCTCTGGTCACTTTCTCAAAAAACTCAATGAGGTTAGTAAGGCATGACCTACCCTTCACGAAACCATGCTGACTATCCCAAATCAATTCATTTCTCTCTAAATAACTATAAATCCTATCCCTAATAATTCTCTCCAATACTTTGCCCACAACAGAAGTAAGACTCACTGGCCTATAATTCCCTGGAAGGTCTCTCTTCCCCTTCTTAAACAATGGGACCACATTCGCTATCCTCCAGTCCTCCGAACCACACCCGTAACCAACGAGGACCTGAAGATCAGAGCCAGAGGCTCTGCAATCTCATCTCTTGCCTCCCAGAGAATCCTAGGGTAAATCCCGTCCGGCCCAGGGGACTTATCCAACTTCAAACCCTCGAGAATTTCTAACACATCCTCCCCATCTACTACAATACTTCCCAATTTGCAACCCTGTACCTCAGTGTTCTCCATAGCTACATTTCCAGCACTCTGCGTGAATACCGAAGAGAAATATTTATTCAGTGCCTCACCAATCTCTTCAGGGACTGCAGAGAGGATCTGCAAACTGATCACAGCATCTTGGTTTAGTTTGAAGATAAGATCCAAAAGGTTGAGTTGCCTGCCTGGTGCCAGGACAGCATGCTTGTACAGCAGTTAGCACCAGGAACCTGGATTCAATTTCTGGCTTGGGTCACTGTCTGTGCTAGGTCTGCATTTTCTCCCCCTGTCTACATGAGGTTCCTCTGAGTGCTCTGACTTCCACCCAACCACAGTCCAAAAAAACCTGCTGGTTAGGTGCACTGTCCATGCTAAATTCTCCCTCAGTGTACCTGAACAGGTGCTGAAGTATGTCGACTAGGGGATTTACACAGTCAATTCATTGATGCCAGCCTCTCCAGTGGCAAGAGACTCCATCTACAGATAGTCATGGAAAAGAATGAGGGGCCCTACAGATAAGGTGCTGAATTGGGGGAAGGCTAACTACAGCCAAATTAGGCAAGATTTGGTGGCTGTTAATTGGGAGAAGCTGTTTGAAGGTAAATCCACATCTGGTATGTGGGAGTCTTTTAAGGAGCTGTTGATAGGCGTGCACGATAGGCATACGCCTTTAAAAAGGAAGGACAGGAAAGGTAGGGGTTGAGAGTTGTGGATAACCAGAGAAATGATAGGTCTAATCAAAAAGAAGAAAAAGAGGCTTCCATAATGTCCAGTCGGCTAAAAACAGAAGCAGCACTGAAGAATATCAAGAAAGTAGAAAAGAACTCAAACAGGGAGTAAGAAGGGCAAAAGAGGTTACAAAATGCCCTTGAACGACAGGATTAAGAAGAATCCCAAGGCATTTTATACATACGTTAGGAACAAGAGGGTTGTCAGAAAAAGAGTCAGACCTCTCAAGAATAAAGGAGGGGAATTATGCTTGGAACCCAAGGAATTAGGTGAGATCCTAAGTGAATATTTCCATCAGTATTCACAAAGGAGAGGGACATGTTGATTGGTAGTGTCTCAGAGGGATGTGTAGACCCACTAGAAAAGAGCACAATTATAAGGGAAGAAGTGTTACGTGTTTCAGAAAGCACTAAGTTAGACAATTCCCCAGAGCCAGATGGCAAATGCCCTAGATTACCGAGGGAGACAAGAGATGAAATTGCTGGGCCTCTAAAAGAAATCTTTGTTCCTTCATTGGACACAGGTGAGGTTCCAGAGGATTGGAGGATAGCAAATGTGGTCCCGTTATTTAAGAAGGGTAGTAAGGATAACCTGGATAATTATGGCCAGTGGGTTTGATGTCCGTGGTAGGGAAATTGTTGGAGAGGATTCTTAGAGATAGGATCTATATGCACTTAGAACAATAGTCTCATTAGCAATAGATTTCATGATTTTGTACGAGGGAGGTCATGCCTCACAAATTTGGTTGAGTTTTTTTGAAGAGGTGACAAAAATGATTGATGAGGGAAGGGCCATGGATGTCGTTTACATGGATTTTAATAAAGCATTTGATAAGGTCTCATGCTAGGTTGGTGCTAAAGGTTAAATCACACGGGATCAAGGTTGAAGTAGCTTGATGGATTCAGAACTGGCTTGGCCATAGAAGACAGAGGGTAGCAGTGGAGGGATCTTTTTCTCATTGGAGGTCCATGACTAGTGGTGTTCTGCAGAACTCTGTACTGGGACCTCTTTGTGATATATGTAAATGATTTGGAAGATGATGTGGCTGGTCTGATTAGTAAGTTTGCAGATGACACAAAGATTGTTGGAGTTGTGGATTGATGAACAATGTCAGAGAAAGGCAGGAAAATTAGTGGAGAAATGGCAAGTGGAATTTAATCCAAATAAATGGGAAATGATGCATTTTGATAGATCTAATGCGGGGCGGGGACCTATACAATAAATGACATAATCGTCAAGAGAATAGGTACACAGAGATCTGGGTGTGCAAATCCACAGATCCTTAAAGGTGGCAGCACAAGTGGAAAAGGTGGTAAAGAAGGCATAATGGCATGTTTGCCTTTATTGGATGGGGCATAAAGTATAAAGTTAGCATATGATGTGCAGTTATATAGAACGTTGGTTAGGCCACATTTGGAATACTGCGTCTAGTTCTGGTCATCACACAACCAAAAGGATGCGGAGGCTTTGGAGAAAGTGCAGGAAAAGTTTACCAGGATGTTGCCTGGTATGGAGGGTATTAGCTATGAGGTGAGACTGAGTAAATTAGGGTTGCTCTCCCTGAAAAGGCGAAGATTGACAGGCTAAGAGAAGTTTATAAAAATATGAAGGACATAGATAGGGTGAACAGTTGAACGCCTTTTCCCAGGTCAGAAACGACAACACAAGGGATCACAAGTTCAAAATAAAGAAGGTAAGGTTCAGTATAGATATGCGGGGGATGTATTTTACACAGAGAGGGCCTAGAACGCACAACCAAATAAGGTGGTTGAGGCAGACACGAGAATCACTTAAGACTTATCTAGATAGCCACTTGAACAGACTAGAAATAGAGGGATACAAACGGATGGTCTAGTTAGGAACACGTGATCAGCGCAGGCTTGGAAGGCCGAAGGGCCTGTTCCTGGGTTGTACTGTTCTTTGTGGCAATCTGCAGTCTCAAAAAGAAATACTTTATGTATGAAAAGGATGCACCATCCATCAATAACTATGCAAGTTAAGTTTGGCATCAAATTGAAAGAAAAGGCATACAACATTCCAAAAATATGTGGCAGCCTAGAAGATCAGAAAGAATTTAGAAGCAGGCAAGGGGGTTACTAATAAGCTAAGATGGAGAAAAAAGATGAAGTAGCATACAAAAATAAATTAGCAAGAACTATAAAATGATCTTGTAACCAGGTGAGGAGTGAATTAGCTCCCCTCCAGTTAACTTCCTTGGTTGGTCATGACAAAGGTTTGTGTTTCTTTCCTGTCAGGATGTGCTTTTTCTAGATCAGAATGTACTTTGCTATTTAAGTTGTGAGCTGGGTGTGCAAATCCACAGATCCTTAAAGGCGGCAACACAGGTGGAAAAGGTGGTGAAGAAGGCATAATGGCATGTTTACCTATATTGGATGGGGCATGAAGTGTAAAAGTTGGCATATGATGTTGCAGTTATACAGAGGGTCAATCTGACAAGGTCCCATATGGCAAACTGGTTAAAAAAGTAAAAGCCCATGGAATAAGGGTAATGTAGCGAATTGGATCCAATATTGCTCAAGTAACAGGAAACAAAGAGAAATGGTCGATGGCTGCCCTTGCAAATGGAAAACTGTTTCAAGTGGTGTTCCGCAGGGCTTGGTGTTGGAACTCCTGCCGCTTGCTTTACATATTAATGATTTGGACTTGGAATTTGGGGTATACGTTTGGGAAATCTGCAGACAACTCAAAAAATTGGCCATGTAGCAGATAATGTAGAGGATGGCTGGAAGCTCCAAAACGATAACAGATGGGTTAGTGGAGAGAGCAGAGTTGGCAGGTAAACTTCAACTCCGAAAACTATGGGGTAATGCATTTTGGGAGGGCAACCAGTAAAACAGAATACATAATAAATAGCAATATACTGAGAAGGGTAGATGAAGTGAGAAATTTGGTGTGCCAGTGCACAGATCCTAAAAGTAGCAGTATAGGTGGATAAAATTGCCACTTAGTGTCCAGGGATGCGTAGGTTAGAGGGATTAGTTTACGGGATTAATGTAGGAATATGGGGGTAGGACCTGGTTGGGATTATGTTCAGTGTAGACTCGAGGGCCTCTTTCAGCACTGTAGGGATTCTATAAGATTGTAAAGGCATGTGGAATGCTCTCTTCATTGACAGAAGTATAGAATACAAATGTGTAAGGTATTGTAAGGTGTAACTGTGTAAGATATTGGTGAGGCCACAACCTCATTGTGTGCAGTTCTGGTCATCACATTACAGGAAGGATGTAATTACTCTGGAGAGAATGCAGACAAGATTCACTACAATGTTGCCAAGACTGGAGAATTGTAGCCACGAGGAGAGATTGAGGTTGTTTTTCTTGGAACAGAGAAAGCTGAAGAGTGACATGATTGAGGTGTGCAAAACCAAGAGAGGTAGAGATAGAGTAGACAGGAGAAACTGGTTTCCCTTAGCAGAATGTTCAAAAATCTGGAATCATAAATTCAAACCAAGTAGCAGAAGGATTACAGGGGATATGAAGAAAACCCTATTTATGCAGAGACTAGTGGGTGTCTGGAATTCATTGTCTGAATTGGTGGGGCAGGTAAAGGCCCAAAACTCTTTAAAAAGATCTGGGTCCACACCTTAAGTGTCGTAAGCTGCTGGGCAACGGGCATAAAGATGGGATTAGAAAGCGCACTTTGAACAAATGACTCTTTTCTGTGCTGCATCATTCCTATGGTTCTATGGACTAAATCAAACAAGGTTTTTGCGAACCACAGACTTAATAGAACATAGAACATTATAGCGCAGAACAGGCCCTTCGGCCTTCGATGTTGCGCCAACCAATTATGAAAAAAGCAATGACCCTCCAAACTAAACCATTCCCTTCTCTTCCATAAACTTATCAACTAACCTCTTAAACGCCACCAAACTTGGCGCATCTACAACTGCCGCAGGCAGGGCATTCCACTCCCTAACCACCCTCTGGGTAAAGAACCTACCTCTGATATCCGTCCTATAACTATCACCCCTTAATTTAAAGCTGTGTCCCCTCGTGCTAGCTTTCTCCATCCTAGGAAAAAGGCTATCACTGTCCACCCTATCTAAACCTCTAATCATCTTATATGTTTCAATAAGGTCTCCTCTTAGCCGCCTTCTTTCTAACGAAAACAACCTCAAATCCCTCAGCCTCTCTTCATAAGACCTGCCCTCCATACCAGGCAACATCCTGGTAAACCTCCTCTGTACCTCTCCAATGCCTCCACATCTTTCTTATAATGTGGGGACCAGAACTGCACACAATACTCCAAGTGCGGCCGCACTAGAGTTTTGTACAGTTGCAACATGACGTTGCGGCTCCGAAATTCAATCCCTCTACCAATAAAAGCTAAGACTCCATATGCCTTCTTAACAACCTTATCGACTTGACTGCCTACTTTCAGGGATCTATGCACACATACACCAAGATCCCTCTGTTCATCAACACTATTAAGAATCCTACCATTAGCCCTATACTCTACACATTTATTATTCCTGCCAAAGTGCATTACCTCACACTTTTCCACATTAAACTCCATTTGCCACCTCTCGGCCCAGCTCTGCAACTTGTCCAAGTCCCTCTGCAAACTATAACACCCCTCTTCACTATCTACCACTCCACCGACTTTAGTGTCATCTGCAAATTTACTAATCCATCCTTCAATACCCTCATCCAGATCATTTATAAAAAATTACAAACAGCAGGGGCCCCAAAACAGACCCCTGAGGTACACCACTTGTCACCGAACTCCAAGATGAATATCTCCCATCAACCACCACCCTCTGTCTTCTATCTGCTAGCCAATTCCTAACCCAATTAGCTAAATCACCCTCTATCCCATACATCTGCATTTTCTGCAGAAGTCTTCCATGGGCCACCTTATCAAACGCCTTACTAAAGTCCATATATACCACATCAACCGCCTTACCCCCATCCACCTCTTTGGTCACTTTTTCAAAAACTCAATAAGGTTAGTAAGGCACGACCTACCCTTCACAAAACCATGCTGACTATCCCCAATCAATTCATTTCTCTCTAAATAACTATAAATCCTATCCCTAATAATTCTCTCCAATACTTTGCCCACAAAGTACTTTAAGGTAAAGGGCAGGAGGTTCAGTGAGATTTGAGGAAAAACATTTTCATCTAGAGAATGGTGAGAATCTGAAACTTGCAGGCTGAAAGGGTGGTGGAGCCAGAGACTCTCATAACACTTATGTAGTATTTAGGTGTGTATACAAGGCGAGAGACCAAGTGCTGGAAAACGTGATTAGAATAGGTGGGTGGTTTGTCTTTAACCAGTATAGAGATGATGAGCTGGAGACCCCTTCTATGTGCCGTATATCGCTATGACACAAAACCACAGAATAGTAAAAACACATTTAGCCCTCATGCAGTCATCCTGACATGAGCACACATACACATCAGAAATCAGCAAAGTTAGCATGAACACAAAGATTCAAAAAACACCAAAACACCAATCCCATGGACCCGATGGTCTGAACTCTCAGCCTGCAGAGATTGTGAATGCATTTGTTCATGTGTAACATTATAAGCTAACAGAAAACACGGCCAAATGTCCTTCGATTGTCCTCAAGCTGTTGATTTTGAACACTGCAACCAGTTTGTGTTTGATTTCTTAGATTTTGTCAGATGTAGATGATGTTACAATTATTACAAGATCTTGCTTTGCCGGTCACTTTCTGGCATTGCTGTGCCCCTCGACACACATTGTAAGAGGGAGAGAGAGCAACCAAAAACTTATTGTCTCTGCTGAAGACATTTTTCACAATACCTATGTCACTTGCAATCTACTACCAATGATTGAGCAGCCTTGCAATATTTTACTCACTGTGTATTTCCAGGTGGTTTTGGGTGTGTCTGCCTGTGGCAGTCAACACCCAGTGCTTTGCATTTTTAATATCTCTTCCTTGGGCAGCTGAGAGTTTTGTTAAGACACTGGATTATAGGAAATAACCCTCTGTTCACACTCCCAAGTGCAATTCGTTTTTCACATTCACCTTAGGTGATGCCTTGCATTTCTAAGTTCCCAGTTCAAATTTCTAGTCAACTGAAAGCTGAAGGATCATATCTTCAAAATCAAAACAGTGTTATGACAGTGGACAATGCAAGGAAATAGTTAAAATAAACATCGATTCCTTGGAAGACGAGGATGGCAATTAGTAATGAGAAAAAAGGAAATAGATTTTTGAACAAATATTTTATATCTGTTTTCATGGCAGCAGATAAAAAAAATCCTAAGAATAGTAGAAACTCAAGGGACACAAAGGAGGAACTTAAATCACACAAGGAAAGGTACTTTGAAAACTAATGGAACTAAAGTTTGATGAAATCCCCTAGTCCTGATGGTTTGAATCCTAAGACTGCAGAGAAAACCGATGCATTGGTTATATTCCAAAATTCCTTCGGTTTTGGAAAGATCCAAGCAACTGGAAATGCACAAAATGTAAAACTTCTAATTCAACAAGGAGGGAGAGATAAAGCAGCAAACCAAACGTGAGTCAATCTGATATCTGTGATTGTGAAAATGTTGGAATTCATTATTAAGAAAATAGCAGCAGGACACATAAAAAATCAATATACATTTAAGTGGCAAAGTAATATTTTGACAAGGAAATCATGTTTGACACATTCATTAGAATTCTGAGGTCACAATCAGATCAGCCATGACCTTAATGAAAGGAAAAGGAAATTCTATGGATCAAATAGCCTACACCTTCTCCTGTGTTATGGAATGTGCGATCAAAAAGAAAGTCCATCTGCCTGTTCATAGCTACAAAATAATTCAATTGCAAGGCACACCAGATTAACTTAACACAAATATCTCACTGATTAAATCAGTCATCACCAAGACCACAGAAAGCTGGAAGGGAGTAACCAAATCACAAACAAAAATGTGCAAATTGTCTAAGAATATAACCTTCTGATTTAAGCTAATAATGGCAGCACGGTAGCCCAGTGGTTAGCACTGCTCCTTCACAGCTCCAGGGACCTGGGTTCAATTCCCGCCTTGGCCATTGTTTGTGTGGAGTATGTAAAGTCTCCTCGTGTCTGTGTGAGATTCCTCCTGTTTCCTCCCACAGTCCAAACATGTGCAGGTTAGGTTGATTGGCCATTTTAAAATTATCCCTTAGCTTAGGTTAGAGGGATTAGCTGGTGAAATATGTAGGGATATGGGGGTAGGGCCTGGTGGGATTGTGGTCAGCACAGACCTGATGGGCCGAAGGACCTCTTTCTGTACTGTAGGGTTCTATGATTCTAATAACCAAGTAATACTGCTGTTAGAAGGTTGTCAAAACAGGTTAAAAAGTTTAAGTTTAAATAATTTTTAACCTTCCAAAAGATGTTAGGTTAATTAATTTCTGCAGTTGGCAAAGGCTACAACCAAATAGCTGCATTAGATATACAATATCACAATTTGATTATCTGTAATGCTGGTTAGTACATTTTCCCCTCCACCAAAGATATCTTTTCAAAATATTTACAAATGTAAAAATTTTAGACTGATGTTGTGATGTTCTGTTGATTTTCAAAGGCTAAGCAAAACTGCTATCAAGGCACAATACTGCTAATTTACAGAAGTGTTTACTAAATATTACAGCCAGTGAAGCTGGCAAACCACAAGATACCAAGACTCACCTAAAATCTAAAATACAGAAGTAAAAATATAGAATAAGTTAAAAAATAACCTGAAATCAGATAACCATAAAATCCTATAGGGCAGAAGCAGGTCTTTTGATCCAATGAGTCTGCAACAACTCTTTGGCAGAGATTTTCACACAAGTCCTATCTCCATAACCCCATGTATTTACCCTCATCCCCACTCCACTGGGCACTTAGGGGCAATTGAGCATGCCTAATCAATCTAATGTGCACATTCTTGGACTGGGGGAAGAAACCAGAGGACCTGGAGGAAACCCACAAAGACACTGGGAGAATGTGCAAATTCCACTCAGACAGCCAGCCAAGGCCAGAAACAAATCTGGTTCCCTGGAGTTATGAGGCAACAATGCTAATCACTGTGCCACCGTTCATCCTTCAATGTTCCGATAATTCATAAAGAACTATTTTAGGCCTTCGGTGGGCTTGCACATGCAAGTACTGACGTGATAAAGCAAAACCATACCTTGCATCAGTTAAGAGGAGGACCTACAGAAAAATGCACTAGCGTAAAATTGGGACACCACCGTGGTCCCTGGACTACTCCACTCAAATCTATTTCTAACTTGAAAAATCTATTTATAAAATGCCCTGTTTAATCAATTTTCTCGTCAGTGTCATGCCTGACCCATTATTTCACAACTCTGTGCCTTAGCTATTAATCATTTAAGTGGAACAGTATCAGAAGCTCTTGAAGTAGCAAATACTCAATGCTTTGGACACATTGCATCCAGTCTCAAAATGAACAACGATGTCAAGGTTCTCATTGACGACGATGTACAAATAACTCAATATGAAATTAATTTTCATTATTTTACTTCAATAGTATCTTTAAAAAGCCCAAGTACACTTTGTTATATACAAGCACTCTTTCCCCAAGTCCATACTCATTGCCCTTCAAGTTTTTTCTGGTTCTCATACACCAGAAATTTGAAACTTGTTTGAAACACCTTCCCACAAGATCGTGCAGTCACTAATTAACAATTTCAGTTTGGTCTCCATAATCATTTGGAGCAATGATGACATGTTAATCACTTTGTAAAGCTCAGGATTAACACCTAAAGTTTAACAAACTTACAAAATATCAGTTCCACTAATTTCAACCCTCATTTACTTTAAGAAACTTGGGTGCAAGTGGTTGACTTGGGATTCTGTTTCTTTTAAGAGCATCTAACCTCGGTATAGCCAGAATATCCTTTGCTATTTGCCTAGTTTAGGTCCTCGTCTGCGGTTCCCGGAAATCGGATATTTCACTTCAGCAAATCTCTCTTATTCCTAGATAAAGACAATATAATTTTCTCGTAATAATTCAAAGTCGTTTTTGCCCAAAATGTATTCAAATTATCCAGAAATTCGAATTAAGCAAATGGCACACTGGCTTTTATAAATACAATTTGAATTATCCAGTAATTTGAATTAAGCAAATTCAAATTAACATTTATTTTAAATAATTTTCTTTGCATCGGTCCTTCGATTCCAGTTCCTGCAATCAGTTTTGTTTGGGATTTATATTTTAACTTCTGTTTATTGCAGCCAATTTTAAAAGTACTCAGTTATCCTTTCAGTTATTTATCTTATCAGTTTTCTCACCTACGCTTGGTAATCTCAGAATTTATCAAATACTCCTGCCCCTGAAGTTCTTGCACATTTTGAAACCCCTTTATAACTCCCACTTCCGGTCATTACATAAAAACAAAATCACTTCAACATCAAAATCCAAAAGATGACCATAAATTACAAAGTTATGTCTTAACAGTCATCAATCGAGCAATATAACTGAAACTTACCTTAAGTTTAAATTCGAGCTGTGGCATTACTGAAAGCAGCAGGTGAGGATCAATAGCAAAAAGCTCCATAATGAGATCAAAAACGTGTTCAGACAAGTCACTGACTGAAGACTTTCCCAGAACTAGGACCTGATTGAAGAACTGATTAAACAAATTTATTAACTATAAGATGTTGAAACCAGTCGTGGCATATTAGAAGCAAAATAATGTGTCTTACATACATTAAATATATATCAACATTAAGTGAAATACATAGGAAATTAAAAATTCAATTGACGAGTTGAAAATCTGATTATTTCAAGAGTAACAGCTGAGAGAAAGGTAATAAAATTACATCCTTTGAATGGGATCTGTCCCATATCCCAGATATATTTTTGTTCACAGAAAATATAAATTTAGGTTCCTGAACTAGAAATGCAATTATTTTTCCAACCTGTAAACTATTTGCTCCAATATTTCAAATTAAGCTGATTATCCCAGTTCAAAAACACCAATGCGTCATATTTTTGTACTCCACCAACAAGGACTTGGGAACACTTAAAATAAAAATGAGTATAACTGAAATTATTTTGTGAACTTGGGAGATAGGTTCATGGTATTTGCTAGCAGGTGATTGAAATTCAGCTCAAAATCAGTTCTGAGTTTAAAACAAAAACAGAAAATGCTGGGAAAACGCAGCATGTCTGGCAGCATCAGTGGTAAGAGAAACAGAGTTTACATGTTGAGTTTGTAATTGCTTGCTTCTTTTTAGATTGTAGATATCAAATTTTCAAGTTTCAAGTCAACTGTACAAAGAACATTGAAAAAAAACACTTCTGATTCACAACCACATAGCTCAGAGTAACAGCACATTACCTGGAAAATTCTGATCGGTAATGTTCATGCTGTTATTTTCTGAATGCAATGTGTTGAAGCTCAAACATCCTACCCCAAACATGTTGAAAATTGCTAAAATAACAACTTGCCAAAATAACTGCAAGATTTCCGAGATATTCTAGTCAAAGGTTGTGCTATTTTAAATGCATGCCTTGTTCCAAGTATTTGGGAATTTGGAGACATTGTTAAAAAGAAGAATTTGTTACGCTTATTTTTCAGTTGTAATGACAACAGCATCATAACTTGGAATTGGGGTGATATGGTTTCTCTTATAAACATTTCCATGGTTCAATTATCTGAACTTGAAAAGTCAAATGCATTCAGAAAGAAATTTATGTACACCAACAGAAAACTTTGAACCAATATTTTATAAATAGAATGTCAGATGAGAACAAGGTTGCTAGTAAATATTTAAGATGAACTATTCTAGTGTGTAGCAACAATGTACTTCTACAAGGTTGGTTTACAGTTTGAAAAGTAGTGAAAGACACCAGAGGAGAATGATAAAGCTTCAAGGAAGATAACATGAACATATAAAGTTGTGTTTGTATAAATAAATATATATATATAATTGTCATCTATAATCCAGCATATAATTAAAAATACAATATCTCAAACCAATGTAAATCAACAAATGTTTAAAAATAATTTTAAAAATATATTCAGAAATAAAGATAAATTGCCAAGGTTTCTTTGTTAAGAATATTTCGAGAGCTGAAAACGGTAAAAGAAAAATTATGACAAAGTGATTTAGGAACACCAAACTTGTTTCTAAAAGAGTGGAGGATTCTCGGAGTTAGCAGTTCTACTGTGGAGCTCCTGTGAAAGAATGCAAATTTCCCCTGACTCAATCTAATTTACACATCAATATAAGAAATACAAGCAAGTGCATACTATTCAGTCCCCCCGAGTTTATCCTGTCATTGAACAAGATCATGGCTGACTTAAATTAGCTACACCTATCCATAGTGTCACCATATGCTTGAATCAAACAGCTAATTAAAACATTAACGTCCAAACCAGTAATGATTTCTGACTTTAATATACATATATATATATATATATATATGTATATATATATATATATAATATATATATATAGTCAATGGCTGAACTTGCAGAGGTCTCAGGTAAAAAAAAATTCTAAAATTCATATTCTACTTTCTAACAAAATTACTCAACTCAATATTAAATAGCCTTATTCTGAAACTGCGGCTGCCAGTTCTAGACTCTCAACAGCCACCCATTCAAATCCTCTAAGAATTCACGGTTTGGATTCTCCAATCTCTTATGCCACATCCCTGCTGCCAGCGAAAATGAAGAATTTGGCACTCAGCCAAAAGTCTATCCACTGAATCGGGACCCAAGAATCCCAGTCGCAGGCACGATCAGAGAATTGTATCCCATATGTTTCAATGAGATCACTTCTCATTTGTCTAAATTCTAGGTACCATAGATTGCAGAGTCTATGTCAACCTCTGAATCCTCAAAGAATCCATCCCAAATTGGGGGCTGACTGATATGCCAAGTGAGAACCGCCACAAATGGTGTTAAGTAGTTGTGCCTTTTCAAAATGTGTAAAAAAAAGAACACCAATAAAATAAATTAAATCAACACGATATGTTTTAATTGATGAATTCTATAATATCTTTAACTATAATCAAAGTGTTTTACAAACCATCAAATTCATTTTCTTTGACATGGGACACAAAGCGTTCATTGAATTAATTGAAATGCCTTGGGTATGGCATCTTCATTCTGGATCAGATTTGGCACTCTGTTTCAAAATCACATCTCACAACAATCGTCTTTCTCTCCATCCACTGAATTGGTTATTCTGCATTTCTTTGAATAACCCGGTAACAGTTTCTGCATTAGTAACTATCATAATATGATGACAAAACCTCACAACATTAAGTGAGGCAGCGTGCACATTTCCATTTTATGTGAAGGCTTTTTCTTCAGCAATCATCCATTTATTCCATTCAGTGCCAACAAGATCCTTGAATGGCTTATTGTGGCACAGACAAGGAAGGTTAAATCACAAACGTTAGACCGCTTGGTATAACTAATTTTGCTATTAATTCTTCATAAGCACCTCTAGCTCTCAACAAAGTAGGCAGGATCTCAACATGTCCCACACCAAACTGCACTTTTTATGTAGGCCAACGGACAACTGTCCCATATATTACTGATCGACAACTTCATCCTCATCCATCCAACTGCTGTCATGGACATGCACAAAAACCTCTGCAGGGAATTTGATTTTCAGCATGATTCTGTGCTTGAAAATCATCAGAGGCTTTAATTTTGTTTTATCAGACATACAGACTAGTACACAGAGTCAGCTTCTGGTACCTGTGGTTTTTACCAGAAGTGCTTTGGAACCTTTTCCCTCCACAGTCTGACTTCTAGTAAATTGAAATTCGTGTTTCATCTCTGTTGCTGATAATGGGCACTCATATTTTGTCACTGTTTGAAGCAGAATTGCTAAGAACTGGTCATTTAGGCATCAAGGTTATGATATCATAGGAGTCTTTCAGCAAACTTGGGGTCTTCCACCACAACATGAGATATTTTCATTCTATAAAGCAGTTATACCAGCTGGCTGCTGCTACGAAATCTATGCTGGGCTCAGGGTTCCATTTAGCCCATTTAAGTGTACATATACACATTGTATTTCTGGTGATGACTGAAATTTAACGTTTATTTATAGATGGCTTACATCAATTGCAATTAAGTTACTTTGAAAACTTCCCAGTCACCATTGTTTGGCACCTATTCGAGTACACTGAAAGAGAATTTAGAATGGTTAGTGCACCTAGTAAGAAGTCTGACAACACCAGGTTTAAATCCAACCAATTTATTTGATAGTAAACTTGCAAGCTTTCAACTCTATAGTCTTCGTCAGGTTCACCTTCTTACTGTGTTTACCCCAGTCCAACGCCGGCATCTCTACATAATGCACCTAACCAGCACATCTTTCAGACAGTGGGAAGAAACTGGAGCACCCGGAGGAAACCCACACAGACACAGGGAGAATGTGCAGCCTCTGCACAGTGACCTAGGTCGGGAGTCGAAGCTGGGCACCTGGCACTGTGAAGCAGCAGTGCTAACTACTGTGTCACCGTGCCATCATTGCGAATATTTGAGGACCCATTCCAATACGCATTTTTCAATATCAGGTCAATGGCTGTTCTGTTCTCATCGTGCATTTGATCTAGGGATCTCAAGCACTGATTCCTCCTCTTCCTATTCATGCACCAGTTTTTTGCCAACACAAATTCTCTCATTGCAATTATGATTTGGCATGCTACAGTATTCCATTTTGTTTGCAAAGAGTAATTTCTGTACATTTTTTGGCATATGAATCTATTCTTAACCCTCACTTTTTCATGGTAACATGCCTGTATCACCTGCTTTATCCCATGCGCCTACATACCAAAATCGGTAAAACAAGAATTTCTGAGGTGAAAAATTAAGTCTGACTTCTAATGCAAGAAGAGTGTTCTGGAAAAGGCAAATCAATTTATCTGCCAAATATAGGCCTAAATATCTTTTTTGGTTTTGGAAAATAGGGTCACATTGTATAGCAGGCAGATTTATATGCCAAAATTTAGGCCTAGCTTGCTCAAACTCTTCTCCTAGTCATCTAGGATCAACCTAGTGAATCTTTATCGTAAATTATATCCATAGGTGCAGAGTCAAAACGGCACACTGTATTCCTGATGTAAATTCACCAAAGTGCTGTGTAATTGCATCAAGAATTTTTACTCTAATATTTCAAGTCCTTTGCAATAAAAGCTAACATACAATTTACTTTCCTAATTGCTTTCTGTATTTGCATATTAACTGTGATTCATCTACAAGGAGATCGAGTACTGCTGAATTGTAACATTCCCAGTCTTGTACCACTTAAAACATATTCTGCCTTTTGATTTTTCCCATGGTTAATATTTAGCATTTCCCCATTCGACCTGCAATATTTTTGCTGACTCAATCTACCCTAATTCCTTTGCAGCTTTCTGCAAACTCTTCACAGCCTACTTTACCCAACCAGCTTTGTATTGGCAGCTAGCTTGGATTATTATGCTTTGATTATTACACTTAGATATCTAAGTCACAGATATAGAATGTAAATAGTTACATCCAAAGCATGAAGATTGTAGGTAATCTGAACTTTTCCAACCCAAAAATGGCCATTTATTCTAGATTTGTTTTCTGTTCATTAACTAATCTTAAATCTATGAAAATATATTACGCCTAACCTCTTGAGCCCAAATTTTGTGTAGTTATAAAAGTTGCAATGAGAAGGGGTGTAAAATAGTTCATTTATAATATAGTATGGTCAAAAATAATGAAGCACTGAGGATAATTCTACAGTAAGAGAGAGGCAGAAAGGAATTCAGAAATCTTAGACGGGCTGTCCATCGATTTTTATTGCATCCATGTGGTGAGAGAAAACACTTACCACCACAAAGAATCTCTACATGCAGCAGGAGGCCATTTGGCTCTTGAATGTGCACTGACAACAATCTCACTTAGCCCCCTTCTCAACAGGGCTTTATAAAGAAACGCTGTCATAAAGGAGAATGCTCAACTTTTTGAAGGTAGATTTAGCTTTAGATGGAGACAGTTGTGTGTTAATTATCTTAATTTTTAATTTTGTTGTTGCTACTGCCAAGCCTTCTATTACCTGAAGTGTGAGGACTCAATGATTTTGTCTTCATCTTAGGATCTCCTCTCTATGTTCTCGACAAAACAATAATCTGACTTGTAGCCAAATTAATTTTTCTGTAATGTCCCATGTTACGGATTGTGGGTTTTAACAAAAGATGCCAGCAACTGGTTCAGCAGCACTAAAAACAATGATGGCAAGTCATGAAAGCAGATTTAATTAACTTGGGAAGTTATGGACTAGATAAAATTACTAGTTTATTGATATAAATCCAACTGGTTCATAATCAGTTATGAGCTCTAACCTGTGACACTCGACTGTAAAAGATTGCAATAAACTGCAACTAAGAGGACAATGTTTGATGAAATTGCTAGCAATGTCCCAAGACAAGATTCAGACAAATTCAGCATAGTCATATCCATAAGTTCTGCACATTAACATTTGGGAGATAAGGAGCAATGTTCTTCAAGGACATTTTGTCAAGTCATCAAAAGTTTCAGTTCCTGGCTTTGCTGAACGAATCAAATTTGACAGCAAATTTGAGGTTTTACTTTGTATTGTACTGACAAAATCTGGTACAAGTTTATAAGTTATTTATTCACTTGTCAAAGTATTGAAAACACTCAGCATAGGAACAATTTCTTCATTGCAAAGTCCCATAGATCCTAACTGACCCATCATTTCTCCTGCAGGCACTAATGGCTCAAGACTGCCAGTACTTTTATTTTACTGTCATCGAGTACTTACAGTGGCATAGTGGTTAGCACCAGGGATCCAGGTTCAATTCCCCACTTGGGTCAGTGTTTATGCAAAGTCTGTGTGTTCTTCATGTATGACTGGGATCCACCCCCCGCAGCCCCTCCACTTTCCTCCCACATTCCAAAAGATGTGCTGGTTAGGTGCATTGGCCAAACTGGGTACATTGAAGGAAAATTTAGTATGTCCAATGCAATTTTCCCTCAGTGTACTCAAACATGTGCTGGAGTGCAACAATTAGGGGATTTTCACAGTAATTTAATTGCAGTGTTAATGCTAGCCTACTTGTCAACATAATAAATAAACTTTAAACTTTTTACCCTTGAGCCAGTTAACTTGACTTTTTTTCAATTGGTTCCAGCTATATAGTTGAGCATCCCTTTTTTCAAATATACCATATACTGCTTGGAATCTCATACTTCTCTGATCAGTAAAAAACCTCTTAAAACCAGGGTTTTTTTCTCTTACTTGGTCTTCCTGGCACTGGCACTTAAATTTTTAATTCTGTTGTTGCTACTGCCAAGCCTTCTATTACCTGAAGTGTGAGGACACAATGATTTTGTTTTCAACTTAGGATCTTTTCTCTATATTCTCGACAGAACAATAGCCTGATTTGTAGCCAAATTTATTTTTCTGTAATGCCCTAATTATATTATGGGTTGTGGGTTTTAACAAAAAGATGCAGTTTGCACACAGATTCAAACTAACAGATTTATTCCAACAGTGTGCTGCCTATACAGAGTAAAAACAAAGTAAAAAAGCAGCCTGTAACAACATTCCAATGGCATCACCATCAAATCATGAAATCAGCTCTTCAAGCAATATACATATCTTTTATATATAAATAAAACAGGCACATTCTGGCAGCAGTTTGTGCCATATACAAGATGTACAGCAGCAACTTGTCAAGCTTTCTTCAACAGCACCTACTAAACTTGTGTTCTCCACCGCACAGGAGGACAATATATGGGAATACCATCACCTGCAAGTTCCCCTCAAATCCACACACTATTTGGAACTACATCACTGTTCCTTCATTACCGCTGAGTCAAAATCTTGGAATTTTCTTCCAAATAGCAACGTGGATGTAACTACACCACATGGACTGCAACAGTTCAAGGATGCAACTCATCATTATCCTCTGAAGGGCAAGTAGGGATGGTAACAAATGCAGGCCAAGCCAGCAACACTCTCATTCTTTACAGGAATAAAAAGCAAAAATAAACCAAAACCAGCCACTTCTACGGCCCCTACTAGTTGTTCCAGAGCAGCATGACAGAGGATTTTATCCAATAATGTGGGAAAATGCCTGGTATATGCAAGAAAGCTGCCAAATCGAATGCAGCCAATCAGTTATCTTCCAACCATTAGCAAAGTGTTGACTGTAGTTAGTTGAGACAAAGATGTAAAAGCTCGAGTACAGAGAACTGCCCTCAAAATCAAGCACTTGACAGAGACTCAGTAAAATTGAATTTCAAGAAAAAAAACTTTCCAGTGAAAAGCGAGCATGACTGTAGGATGCCAGACATCATTCTCACAATACACGGTTATCAAGTTCTTCAGAGTTACATTAGGTAACATCCATCTTCAGCTCCTTGACGAATAACCTTCCCTCCATCATATGGTCTGCAGTGCAGATTTTGGTTAATAATACCACAATACACAGCTCTATTCACAACTCCTCTGATTTTTTATGTCAGCCTACTGTAGAATCTGATGGAGTTGGATAGTACACCCATGGCACATAATTACAAGTAATACATTTCTCCAATGCCAAAGACAAGTGTCAGAAAAATGAAAACTATAACTAATCAGGAACAACAATAAAACAAATATTTTAAAAATCACCATCATGCATCTGTCATTCCAGACATGATGGTACTAGCTTAGAAAGCATTTTATCATCGGGCATTTTGAAAGAGGCAAATAATTGACAGGTGTATAATTGCAGATTAAAATTGCTACAAACAAAACCACACACTCACTCATATGCCATAGACTTCACTTTCTGGGAAGGTGAAGAGTCTTGTTTTATCACAATATCATTATCAAGATACTTACACTGGCAATACATGGTTCAATTGTTTGAGCTGTTCTTTTCAGGAGTACTTTAGCTAAATCATAAGCTTGCTTGTTCATGTTCTGAAACAGAAAATTATCGAATATCTGAATGTACTGTTTATTATAATGAATGTACAATACTTTGTAATAATTTCCTAATATCAATTATAAATCCAATGATTTTGTATAAAATGACTGCAATGTAAACGTTATGTCAGGATTTTCCTTTTCCCAAGACCCTTCAATGTACAAATACAGTTTTCCACTCCATGTCTTTTGAGCAACTGTTCTGTCCAAAGTGAATTATCCCTCCTACTCAGTACAGTTATCCAGTTCAGTCCTACATACCTGATTTGTAACAGGTGTATAACAAGATCTCTAATACATGCAGAGATAACTGATCTCAAGTTGAGCTATGGCAGAGTCATACTTACTTATAGATGGGTGAGAGTTCCCACTCCTGATGAAAATTGAGAAAGAGTGGACACAATGGATATTATAAACATGAACTCCAGATTGCTGTTGGTGACATAAATCTGGATATCATGAGTTCCAAGAGGTGATGTTAATTAAAGCTTTCCATTGGACATTAAAGAGAAGCATTATGCTAACCAAGAAAAATAAGGGAAGAAAATAAATCTTGGATGTTTCTCTCAACAATGTTGCTGAGCTCCAATTTAACACATTATACAAGATGTCACAATGACCCTTGCTTAGACAGAATCATCATACAAAATTACGTTCAATTAGGGACGAACACTTTGCATTTGCTTGTTAACAAGTTGATTCAAAAATAATGGTTCTTAAACTCAAAGCAATTATTTTCTATCACGAGGAAGTTGAATTCAATTTAGTTGTATCCTCTGGGCACTAATGAAAGACCACCTCATACGGGAACACCTCAGAATAAAACATTACTAAGTTCAAGACCCTTTAAATATGCAACATTCATTGCCTCTAAATTGCTTAGATTACAACTTTCCTCACTTCTCTTTTCAAAATTTGGATGAAATAAAAATAAATACAACGTCAATAAGTTAATAGAGGGAAGGAAAATAGCAAAAGTAAAACACAATTTGAAAGGCAAAATGAGCTTTTCGTTTCAGGGAGTAAGGAGGTAACATGACTGAAATGTCATCAGAAGCCACTAATTTGAAAATAAAACAAGATTTGTGAAGATAATAACGAAGGGGAAATATTACCTAACCATTGGACACCAAACTGAAATATATTTATGTGGAGCTCGAGAAACAACATAAGTCTTTAACTAAAACAGAAAGTTATGACATCAATAGCAACAACTAAATGCGGTAAGGTATCAAACCAAGGCCCTATATGCTGTCTCAGGTTGATGTAAAAAAAATCATATTATAATATTTTAAAGAATCAGAATGATCTCAGATGCCATGATTAATATACTTCCCCCCAATCAATATCAAATATACAGATTATCTGATTATTACCACATTATTGCTTATGGGAACAGATATGTGTAAATTAATTGCTGTGGGACCTATGTTACAACAGTGACTACACTTCAAAAGTGCATTCTTAATTGTAAAGCACTTTGCAATATTGTGGCTATAAAAGGTGTTATATAGTGTTACACATTATTCCACTGAAATCCAATTAGCTTTTGGCCGTTTCGACTTCATAGCTATCTTTTTTTTATTTTGCTCATGGGATGTAGATATTGCTAGTTGGGCCTGCATTTATCAGCCATCCTTAATTGCCCTGAACTCAGGGGCTTGCTGGGCCACTTCAGAGGACATAGAAGACTCAATCACAGTGCAGGGTGGATCTGGAGTCACATGAATGCCAGACAAGATAAGGATGATATATTTCCTTTGTGAACAACATTAGTAAACTAGATGGGTTTTTACAACAATCAAGAATGGCTTCATAGAACAAAGAACAAAA
Source organism: Sphyrna mokarran (assembly GCA_024679065.1). Classification (NCBI taxonomy): domain Eukaryota; kingdom Metazoa; phylum Chordata; class Chondrichthyes; order Carcharhiniformes; family Carcharhinidae; genus Sphyrna; species Sphyrna mokarran. Next base: position 87,073,969 of record JAGIQG010000001.1, on the reverse strand, counting down.
CAGCACGGGAAACAGGCCCTTCGGCCCAACGAGCCCGCGCCACCACCCCGACGTTCCCATCTCTACCCGCGATCCCTGTCCATGTTTATAGATCTATGGATTAAAAACCAAATTTGAGACAATTTAGGGAGAATTTGTTTTGCCAATTAGCCTAAGAGCACATCTTTGGGATGTGGGAGGAAACCGGAGCACCCGGAGAAAATCCACGCAAGCACGGGGAGAATGCGCAAACTCCCACAGACACAGGCCCAAATCCATGTATCTGCACAGCACAGCGATAGTCACTGAGCTGTCGTGTTGCCCATCAAACGGTCCAGGTCAAGCATACACTAATGACGTGAAGCACTAGGAAACTCTCGAGAAAGATCCAAGAGCAGCGCTCTCACGACCCATCAGTGTATGCCCCTCGTTAGACAACAAGGTAGACCAAAGCACCAAAGTAAAAACAAGTACATCAATATCATCTATTTACACACTTCCCAGGGACTCCCAAGGCTCATGATCCCAATTTTAAGTCAGTTTTCTATACCCCTCCATTCCCATTCTGTTCATGTGCCCATCTCAGTATTCATGGTGATCATTAATTCCAGATTTTTATTGAGTTCAAATTTCAACACGTGTCAGATTGGAATTTGAACCCAAATCCCTAGATCTTGTTCTGAGTCTCTGGACTGCTATTCCAGTGACAATACCACAATGGCATTGCCTCCCCTAGAATTCTGAATTGCGACGAAATAGCTTTCAACTCCAACCTCTGTAAACTTTGGCACAAAACAAAGATTTTTAGTTTAATCAAAATCCTCAGTGGATTCATGCTTATCTTCTGAACTACTTTCTCTCCTTTCTTTCTTTAGTCCAAGTCAGATGTTCTCAAACAGGCATCCAGGGACCTGAAAGGTCTCCACGAGCCCATGGAATTGGTGGCCACCATAGAAATCGATAAACACTGGTTCAAAAAGAGCAGTCTGCCAATGTCAAAAATAATTACCACAAATGAAATAGGCCAATCAAAGCAAAGTGTCTTGGAGCACTGGATCCAATGATCCAAGAGGCTTTTCTTTGATTGACCCATTTGATTTATTCCACCTCACTGCTGCTGGGCAGAAAAAACTGCTACCCACAGCAAATTGATCCTGAAAATGCAACTAGTGGCTTAAAGAGGAGGTGAATGTGAGAGTGAGAGGGGATCAGAAATGTATATGTAAATGTGAGAGAGACGCAAGCCTGTGCTTGAAAGGAAGCAAGGTAACTATATTTATGTGTGTCTGCGAGGGAGCGCATGTGCCCAATATGAGAATCAGCTTTCCAGTATAATATCTCCCATTAAAAATGATAAAAGGTAAGACTTGAATATTATTTTAATCGAAGAACTTTTTAATTACCAGATTACTCAATCCTACTACCAGGGGTTAATGTTAAATGGCCACAGGAGAATGGTTTGGCCAAGGGTTAATGTAGAGAGGCAATAAAGCTGGTTAATGTATGTGACTGCATCTTCCCAATTCTGAATATTTTCATAGATATAGCTGGAAAAGATTTGTTTACATTTGATTTTTGTGTTTACACCTATTTTGTGGCAGAAAGATAGACACTGACATTATCAGAACACTTGGAATTTCCCTAAGGCTCTTATGAAGTCACTGCAGTACAGTGGTTCCAAAGGTTTGGAAAGCCCTGATCTAAGTGTTTCTCTAGCCAGATCATGTTGAATTCTTTCTCTCTTTGAAACTTGCATCTCATTTGTTATGTCTTTCCTTCTTTGTTAAATTCTCTCTAGAGATCATGCTCAAACTTTCACGATTGCATTTTGTTTGTTCTTTCCTTTTCTTTCTTTTCATTTCTTTTCCTATTTCAAGTTGCTTAATCTTTTTTCTTCTTTGCAAGCTCGAGCTTTTTCAACTCCCTATCATTTTCCTCTTTTTTTTTAAACACCTCCTTAACTAAACTTGAATGAATTTGTTTCTATATTGGCTCATGGGATGTAGGTATCATTCACTCTGCCAGAATATATTGCTCATCAATTGTTTCCCTTGAGAAAGTGATGAGCTGTCTTGTTCAACCACTATAGTCTGCATAGTATAGGTATACCTAGAGTGCTATTAGGGAGGGAGTTCCAGGATTTTGATCTATGGCAGTAAAGGAATGGCAACATAATTCCTAGTCAGGGTGATGTATAGTTTGCAGGAGGACTTGCAGGTGGTAATTTTCCATGCATTTGTGACCATTGTCTTATTACATGATCATTGTGGGTTTGAAATTTTGGAATATTCAAGGAGTTTTGATAAGGTCCTCGCCAAATTCAGGTTTCTCTTCTTTTAATGCCAAATGCTGGGTAAGTAGTTCAATCATATCAGAAACTGTGCTTTTATTTCTACATTCATTTGATCTCCCAATTTTCTTAGTATATAGCCTTTAATGATTTCAAGTAATCCACCGTTACATTTCTATTACCTGCCATTTGTAAATTATAACCAGTGTAATATACTTCACAGCAAATCCTGCTCCTATACCCAATAGTTCCACATCCTCATTTCTTTTAGGATTCAAGGATTTTCGATCCTCCAAACCCCCCACTATGTTGCAATCCTTGCTGTTGTTAATGCTGGACACGTCAAATCCCAGAGTGAAACACAGCTTGACAAATCCTAACTTTCATTATTTATTGGAGACCGTGGAGCAATATTACTGAACAAATCCACAGGAGTCTGATAAACTTTTAATACAAAGAATAAAATATTTATTACAGAGAAGAAGGTGTCTCAAAGTGTCTCAAGTTAGATAAATCTCTGGGACCTGATGAAGTGTATCCTAGAACATTGTGGGAGGTTCGGGAGGAAATTATGGGTCCCCTAGCCAAGATATTTGAATCATTGATAGTCATGGGTGAGGTACCTGAAGATGGGACAGTAGCAAATGTTGTGCCTTTGTTTAAAAGGGACTGCAGGGAAAAGCCTGAAATCTACAGGCCAGTGAGCCTCACATCTGTGATGGGTAAATTGTTGGAAGGTATTTTGAGAGACAGGATCTACAGGAATTTAGAGACGAAAGGAATAATTACGGACAATCAGCACGGCTTTGTAATCGGAAAATCATGTCTTGCATATTTAATTCAGTTTTTCGAAGGGGTAACCAAGAAGGTAGATGAGGGCAGCGCAGTTGATGTTGTCTACTTGGACTTTAGCAAAACCTTTGACAAGGTACCGCATGTTAGGTTGTTGCATATGATTAAATCTCACTGAATGCAGGATGAGGTATCTAAATGGATACAAAATTGGCTACTTGACAGAAGCCAGAGGGTGGTCGTAAAGAGTTGTTTTTCAAACTGGAGGCCTGTGACAGCAGTGTGCCTCAGGGATCAGTGCTAGGTCTGCTGTTATTTGTCATTTATATTAATGATTTGGATGAGAATATAGAAGGCATGGTTAGTAAGTTTACAGATGACACTAAGATTGGTGGCATAGTGGACAAAGAAGAAAGTTATCTCCAACTCCAACAGGATCTTGATCATTTGGGCCAGTGGGCTGACAAATAACAGATGGAATTTAATTAAGCAAATGCGAGGTGATGATGCATTTTGGTAGGTTGGAGCAGGACTTACTCAGTTAATAGTAAGGTGTTGGGGAGTTACAGAACAAAGAGATCTAGGGGTACATATTCATAGTTCCTTGAAAGTGGAGTGGTGAAGGCGGCATTCAGCATGCTTGGTTTCATCAGTCAGAACACTGAATACAGGAGTTGGAACATCTTGTTGTACAAGACATTACTGAGGCCACACTTGGAATGCTGTGTGCAAAATCTGGTCACCCTGTTATAAAAAAGATATTATTAACTGGAAAGAGTGCAGAAAAGATTTACTAGTCTGCCACCAGGAATTGATAGATTGAGTTATAATGAGAGGCTGGATAGATTGGGACTTTTTCCTCTGGAACGTAGAAGGCTGAGGGGCGATCTTTTGCAGATCTATAAGATAATGAGAGGCTATATAGATCAACTAGATGGTTAACGTCTTTTCCTCAAGATAGGAGAGTCTAAAATTAGAGGGCATAGATTTAAAGTGAGGGGGAGAGATACAAAAGTGTCCAGAGGGGCAATTCTTTCACGCAAAGGGTGGTGAGTGTCTGGAACAAACTGCCAGAGGTAGTAGTAGAGGTGGGTACAATTTTGTCTTTTAAAGAGTGTTTCAACAGTTACGTGGGTAAGATGGGTATAAAGGGATATGAGCTAAATGCAGGCAAGTGGGATTAGCTAAGGGTTTTAAAAATATGGGCGGCATGGACAAGTTGGGCCAAAGGGCCTATTTTTCCATGCCTGCGGATGGATCTGGATAGGTTGAGTGAGTGGGCGAAGACTTGGCTGATGGAGTATAATGTTAGCAAGTGTGAGGTTATCCACTTTGGTAAGAATAACGGTAGGAAGGATTACCATTTAAATGGCAAAAAGCTGCAGCATGTGATGGTGCAGAAGGACCTGGGGGTCCTTGTGCACGAATCACAATATCACAGTCTGCAGGTGCAGCAGGTGATCAAGAAGGCGAATGCAATGTTGGCCTTTATAGCTGGGGGGATAGAATATAAAAGTAGGGAGGTACTTTTGCAGCTGTATAGGGTACTGGTGAGACCGCAGCTGGAGTACTGTGTGCAGTTTTGGTCGCCGCATTCGAGGAAGGATATATTGGCCTTGGAGGGGGTGCAGAGAGGTTCACCAGGCTAGTACATGGGATTTGATGAGTACATGGGATTTGATGAGTACATGGGATTTGATGAGTACATGGGATTTGATGGGATTGGGAGTTACAGATAGTTGTATGGCCAGGTTCAGATCAGAGTTGAGGAGGAATTTCTTCACGCAAAGGTGGTGATTCTTTGGAATTCTCTGTCTGTTGAAGTGGTGGAGGCTTCCTCGCCGAATATATTTAAGTCAAAAGTGGATAGGTTTTTGATTGACAAGGGAATTAAGGATTACAGAGAAAAAGTGGGAAACTGGTACTGAACCACTGCAGATCAGCCATGATCTTATTGAATGGCAGGCAGGCTCGAGGGACTGGATGGCCTACTCCTACTCCTATTTCTTATGTTCTTATGTAAACCTCTATGATTCTATGAACTATATTACACCAGGCATAGATCTCAATACAAACGCAAGGTGGCAATTCAAATTCCCACTATTCCTGGAGTCCAGCAATACCTTTATACATGCATACACCAGTGAAGGGATGCCACTAGCTTGCCATAAAAGTTTCTTGGTTGGTACCGGCATGATTGCAAATGGGTGTCTTCCAGTAAATTCCTAAGCATTCACTTGATGCTTCTCACCCAACTCATATCTCACCCTGTGAAATGCAAAACCCTCACTCTAAATTCACTGTTTCTTCAATAGCAGAGCAAACAAATGAGTTCCCTAAATGCAGGCTCTTAATGGCACCTCTGTTAAACTATGTGCTTTCCTGAGTCCTGTAACTTATTATTCAGTTAACTCAGTACGCAGAGCCCCATTTTCATTCTTGGACACACACTGAACTCAACTCCCATCTTTTTTCTTCTCTGTCAATGTCTCTACGGATCTGTGTTGTTAGGAAATGGTAGTTTTTCACCTGACTTTTAACTCCTTTCTATCCATCTCTTTCACTTTAGGGATTGTAAAATCTCATGAAAAATATGTATCTCATGAAATATGTACACAGATATCAAGATTCATAATCAAAACCTAAATGAAAGTAAAGCAATTTTTATCTTTAACACACAAATATACCTTCAACTTTAAAATTATATATGATTTCATTCACAACAATAGTAAGCTCCTAATTGATGCTGAGTTTGGCTTCTACAATGCCTTCTTGGCTCCTGACCTCATTACAGCCTTGATCCAAACATGGACAAAAGAGTTGCAGTCAAGAGCTGAGGTGAGATTTGTTGCATCAAGACAGCAATTGGCCAAGCGTGGTATTAAGGAGCCCTACCAAAATTAAAGTCAATGGGAATTAAGGGGCAAGCTCTCCATTAGGTGAAGCACAAAGAAATATGGCTGTGGTCAATGGACGTCAATCATTCCAGTCCTAGAACATCGATGCGGGAGTTCCTCAGGGTTGTATCCGAGTTCGCATCTTCTCCCCATGTCTGCATGGGTTTCTATAGATTCTCCAGTTTCCTCCTACAGTCCAAAAATATGTGGGTTAGGTTGATTGACCAAAGTAAATTACCCTTTAGTGTCAGGGTGACTAACAAGGTAAATACAAGGGGTTATGGGGATAGAGCCTAAGTGGGATTGTTGTCAATGTAGGCACGATGAGCCGAGTGGCCTCCTTCTGCACAGTAGAAATTCTATGTTGACCTTCATTATATTCAAAGCTTCCAATTTTTGCTTTTAGAGTACTAACTTGAGTTGTCTTAGTACTCAGAACTTCCCTTCCTCTCATGTCAACTGAGAATGCAGTCTCAAATACTTTTCCACTTCTGTCATCATAAACATTTTCCACGTCAGTCTGTTTTTGATTAATTAAAATACAGAAGACTAATTATTAATCCACTTTCTTTAATTTGTGTATAGATTTCCTCTATTTCCACTGTGCCACTGTACCACCCAATAAGAATAGGAAAAGAATCAAAACTGGGGATGCTAAATGGAAAAAAATAAAATTAAGACAAAAGCAAGCTTTCTATATTAATTGGAAATAAAAATGCCAAAAAGAACTAGGGTCAAAAAAAGTATTATTTAAACATATATAAAGGAAATAAATCAGGTATAAAAGTTAAAAGTTTATTACTCATGAGTTAGATCTATAAACATTGACAGAGATCACGGGTAGAGGTGGAAACATCAGGGTGGTGGCACAGGCTCGTTGGGCTGAAGGGCCTGTTTCCCGTGCTGTTTTGTTCTTTGAGTAAGTTTACATTAACACTGCAATGAAGTTACAGCGAAATTCCTCATTCTATTAAAGAAAATATAGTGCATTGCAGAGTGGGATTTCATGGGTAAATGGATTACATATTGTTTTAAAGCATTCAGCACATAACAGGCATATCAGAATTAATGAAAGTCATGACAAAATTACTAAGGAAGGTTAGGGGAGTCGGTTAGCCCAGTTGGTTGGATGGCTGGCATATGACACAGAGCAATGCCAACAATGCAGGTTCAATTCCCATCCTAGCTGAGGTTAATCATGAAGGCCCTGCCTTCTCAACCATGCTTCTCGCCTGAGGACAGTGAACCTCAGGTTAAATCACACCAATCAGCCAAAAGTCATTCCTCACTTTATTAAAGGAAATATATGAAACTGAAAAAAACACAAGGATTGAGAATGAATATTACAACAGGAGGACATTAGTGGTGAGGGATAGCCATGATGGGGATAAGCCATTAAGAAATGGACGAAAACTTGAGGCCAGAAGTGAGAGTTGGCCATAAGGTATATACTGAGATTGTGGGACCTCATGAAAGTAGGCAAAAAAGTCTGAGCTTGCTACCAAAGAAAAACGGTACTAAAGAAGCTACTCAAACATCAGATTGACAAAATTATGGGGACTGACAGTTTACAGAAGATTTACTTTTAAATTGCTAAAATTCAGTGCCAAGGATGCTGTGATAAACAGCTGGAATAATCATTTTAAATTATTGATCAGGTGGTCTTTTTACAGTTGCTAATAAAATCTTACACTGATAATAAGTAATTATATGGATAAACATACGAAAAGCTGGGCAAATAAAAGGCTCAACTAAGCTTAAAGAATTCTTGAAGAAATAAAAAGATAAAATGGTTGTGGCTTTCAGTCAAATTTCTGACTGGAAAGATGTGCTAACGGATATTGCACAGACATCTGTCTAGGTAACATTTCTATTTACTATTCAGAAATTGTCTTGACTTAAAAACTGAATTGTTTGAATTGTACTGGCAAAAAGATGGAAAGGATGTACAAGTGAATATATGATGATCCGAATCATGGTATCTCTTAACATAGAGGCAAATGATCGACCAAGAGTTATATCGGCAATACAAGAAATGCTTTGAAATTGGTGTGTACAGGAAAAGCTCCAGGCATAGACAAACTAACAACAGAAAATGTGATAGCCATTCTCCTAATGAGAAATAGAAGATAGCAAAAATTTATGATGTACTATACATCATAGGATACATTCCAAGTGATTTGAGACTTCATTATCTGTAAAGCTATTGAAGAACTCCAAAGCATTAGAATGCAATTATTTCATAAACAATAAACCTAATGAGTCATCTCATTAAAGTAATCTTGAAATTCATAAATAAATAACAACATATTTGAAGCAGAAATTCAACTGTCTGGATTTAGATCTAGAATAGAAACACAGTGGAGTATTTAACATAAAATCGATTTTCAATAAACACCTAGAAGTAAAGAACAATATTTACACTTCTTGGTGTGCTTACCCCAAAAAGTCCAATGCTGGCACCTTCACATCATGCCACTACAGAACCAGCACTGCTTGCCCATCCCAACAGCCTTTGCACTGAATGGCTTGCTAGGCCATTTCAGTGTGCAGTTAAGGGTCAACTACATTGTTGACCAATAATCACTGTTTAATACATTGGTGCAGGCCAGGTCAGTGTAGGCCAGATGAGGTAAGGATAGCAGATTTCCAGATGGGTTTTTATGACAATTGACAATGGTTTCATGGCCATCACTGTTGAGATTGGTTTTCAATTCCAGATTTATTAAGTGAATTTAAACTCCACTGGCTGCCATCATGGAATCTGAACATGTTTCTACAGAATTAGCTTAGGTTTCTGGATTACTTGTCCAGTGACATGGCCACTATACCATCTCTCCCAAGAGTCTACTGAAATTCAGAATCCAATTTGAGATTCCTAATCACTCTTGCACCTCCACCCTCCCCACTCTGTCGAAACATTTTTCTGCCTTTTATAATTCCTCCAATGCGCAGAGCTTCTTAGTCTTTCTAAGCTCCTAAGACATTCATTGAATCCTACAGTGCAAGAGGCTATGGATATCGAGAAGAGGAACCATTTGTTGAAGTCAAGGTTTATTGTACATGTTTAGTTCTCAAAACATCAAAACTAAAGAACGGACTATCTTCCACAGTCTGACTTTTCTCCTGCAATCACCTCTCTTTTACAATCCATGTTTTGCATAACTTACAAGTTGTTTTCGGATCTTCTGTTTTAAATTTGGCAGCATGCTCCATAATAGGCAATGGATATCACCTTAGCCACTCATGAAAAAAACTTTATAAATAGTGGCTCTGATTAAACACAATTTGGCTTGGTCGATTTGAAGCAGAATATAACGGAACAGTCAGATACAAAAAACTCCAAAACATTGGTAATCATAGAAAAGTGTACTTTTTTTAAAGCACAAAAACTACAATAAGTTGTGCTGAAGATGCAGATTAGGAAGATACCTCACATACAGTTCACCTCATAAAACTACAAAAGATACAGGGGAAAGACAAAATTAACAGTACATGGTTAAATAGTCTTATGCATTGTAATTTCTATGATCCTAAAAACACTTTTATAAAGATTCAACTTCTTTTTAAATTCCATGTTTATTCTTCAATTGTACTTTAAACACCTTGAAAATTCTCAACATCTTCCAATAAGTGCTGTTAATGGAAAAGCACAAAAGGTGCTAAGAATCATAATATCATTAAAAGGCAAACAGCAGAAGAATCTGGTGAGTGGCAGAAGAAAGAAAGATGGTGTACAGGTAAGGTTGCCAGAAAACGGCGAGGAGAGTAATTGTTACTTTAATCACTACTTGGATGTTTATTTCTAATTTCTTGAAATAATTTATGATAAAAATATTCTGTTCAAGAACAAATACCTTGTGTGCAGGAATAAGGTTGATAAGTATGGAGTCCAATAGATCTTGAGTTACTCCATCTCCTTCCATGATGATAGAACTCATCAAGTCCAACATGTGCATCTGAACCTTCTGATTGTGGCTGTTGCTATGATTAAAAAAAAAGTTAAATGGTTACTGATTGCAGAGGTACTTTTTACAGTTTCAAATGCTGGCACCTTCACATCACTTCATTGTGCAAATAGGGGTAGTCATGCATCTGATGATAGCAGACACTAAGCCGCCTATAGTCTGTCAGATTTGGGAATAGTATTATTTCAACAAAACCTAAGGGTAAACATAGGGACATTTTTTTAATACAAGTTTTAAAAGTTGTCCAAATTGTCACTTTTGTTTTCATTGAGTGGCATTTTGCCTTGCAAGTAATCCTCATTAATTGGTTGAAACAGACTGGTTTTGTATTATATTTATTATTTGATCAGTTTTCCGGATGGTCTTAACAAATAAAATTTAAAGTATACAGGCACATTAATTCAATGGACTGTGTGATTTAACACCAACTTAGAATAAACAGAAAAGTTTTTTTTTCAGAATTTGAGAAATAATTTTTGAGAAAATAGTAACATTACCTAAACCGTGCATTATCAATTGCGTCAGGCAAAGTAGATATAGATGACTACCATGATTTGCACTTAGACGTCATCTCTTGTAGGCAAAACAGTCAATAATCAAATTACCCTGCAATTTTCAGTTTTGCTTTGTCACAATCTTTGAACATAGGTGAAATATGTAATATAAGCCATTAAACTGGAGGGAGAAAGAATTCTTTCGTCATTAAGTTTAATTCAAGATGATTTTTGTAAAATAACTGGATAAATAACATGACTATATTCTAGCTCAGTTTCAATGTGATAATATAGCTTCATGTCACTGTCTTCAAGGAGAAGATTTATGTAAATACTTCCATTAATTTGAAATACTGATTTACTGATATTGTGATTACTTTGAAAGAAACTGAAAAATCATTATGCGAGATGAGACACATTTAAAATTGGTATTTGAATTTCAGAAAATACATTTGTTAAAATATGGTGCAGATCTAATGAACCGAGGTCAAACAGTCTGACAGGTGTCAACTTTGATTCTCAGTCTGTCTGGAGATCAACAGGAAACTAAGCAACAATTACAGACCAAAAAAGATCAGATCCAATTTTTATTTAGGCGGGCTCATTAATGAATTATATTTTATTTGTTATTGTCACGTATTAGTATAGTGAAAAGTATTGTTTCTTGCGCTAGACAAAAACTCTAATAGATGTTGTGTAAACATAGCTGGTAGCAGCTCTGTATGTGCTAGATTGTATAAATGCAGAAATTAGGCAAATGTGAGCAAAGGCAAAGTAGTAATACTTGGGGAATTTTAACTAACAAGTATCTGTTAAAAAGTTTTCTGGAGTGAGTTTGGATAGTTTCCTGGATACAACAAGGGGGCAAGCAATATTGGATTTAATAATGAGCTGGATTTAATTAGTAAGCAAATTGCGTGTGAATATTTATCAATGTTCATAACATGATGGAGTTCAACGTTGCATGTGAAAGCAAAAAGTACAAATCAGCTACAAGAACTTGTCTTAGGGAAGGGTGATTTTACTGAGATAATATAAAGAAGGAAAGAAGGTACAGAATGTAGTGTTGCAATCATAGCTAGGGTATAGAGAAAGATATAGCTTTGTACCCAACATACACCCTTCATTCAGCTACAAAAAAAAGCAAGAATATCAATAATAACTTACTGGTTTTATTTGACTTTTAGAAGTAAATTTGATGAAACATAATGTATACTTAAAAATCTTACTTTATGACTGAGAAGAGAGTCCTGAAGAGCTGTATAAAAATCTCATTACAATCTTCAAGCTCAAAACAGATGTTATATGACTTCACCCATGCCAGATTCTATGGAACAAAACAACATTAGCAAGCTTACTATTATCAATATGCAACTGAAATGAGAGATTACTATCTGCAATATACATAGCTTCAAAACAGATTGTGTTTGGAAAAATCATAATACTAGCACAAGTTCAATTTTGCATGCAAACAGAATTACATTGTTAAATACATTAATATGCATAATTTTAAAATCAAAATTATACTGACGTCAAAATCCATGCCTGCTTGGAGTGCAGTGTCAGTGGAGCAGTGCAGTGTCAGTGGAGCAGTGCAGTGTCAGTGGAGCAGTGCAGTGTCAGTGGAGCAGTGCAGTGTCAGTGGAGCAGTGCAGTGTCAGTGGAGCAGTGCAGTGACATTTTTAGATAGTTTTAAGGGACTTATACTTGAATTGGTAAATATTAGAAATTGGATATAGTTTTAAATGGGTTTAATATAATTTTTCTGTGCCCAGAGGGTAAAACCTATACTTAGATCATGGTGGACATACATGTTTGTATCTGTTGGGGTAATTAAGTTCCAACTGTGTTTCTGCTATGGAGATGTTGGTGCAGGACGGGGGTGGGCGCAGTAAGAAGTTTCACAACACCAGGGTAAAGTCCAATAGGTTTATTCAGAATCACAAGCTTTTGAAGCGCTGCTCCTTCATCAGGTGAGTTCTCTGAAAGTTCATGATTCTAAATAAACCTGTTGGATTTTAACCTGGTGTTGTGAGACTTCTTATTGTGTTTCTGTTGTGCTTACAGAGGGCTATGGGGTGAAGAATAAATAGAACACATAAGCATGTGAGAGTTGCTTAGCAACTATAAGCCTTTTTAAGAGATAAGGTCTTAAGTTTTAGCTGGATATATTACAGTTGAATACAGGACAGTGGAAAGTGAGCCTCTTTCAGCTCTACTGGACAGGATCAGGGAATTTCAAAAATGCAATCTTCCTAAGGAACATGCTACAGTCCTGATGGCCAGGGAATTGGGACAGAAAGAATATTTTAAGACTGAAGTTAAGAGAACAGAGACCAGGGTATTGTTCAGAAGAATTCAACAAAAGATAAAGACAATTGCAGTAACTATAATTAAAATGGGAGAGCAGGCTTCTGAGATAGATGAAACATCTGATGCTATTTTAATATAGTCTGATAATCAAATGTTAAAACAATTGTGAACAGTTTGTATAGCAATCAAGGCAAATAATTCCTGAAGTGTCCAGGACTGGATTCACTGTTAAAAGTAGAGTGTAAGCTTTGTTTAAAAGCTTCATCTGAAAAACCTGCTCTTGATGTTGGAAAGCAAACTGCTAAGGGAAAGTGTTATCAGAGAAGATTTTAAAGCATTTTTTTTTAGGAATGGAATTCGGAAACTCTCGTAACAATCATCTGGGCAGAATCTATGGGGAAATCAACACAGACTAACTTGGGGTCAGAGTTGATATATGCAGGTGTACCAGGTTATAAGGTTTTCAGGACAGATAAATAAAATGGTAGAAGGGGTGAAGTAGTCTTACTGCTTAGAAACAAAATCACTTAAATGGTGAGGAAGGATAATGAGGGGAAAGCATGCAGTGGAGACCTTATGAGTAGAACTGAGCAACAATAAAGGATCTAAAACTCTAATAGATGGGGAATTTTAACTAACAAGCACCTGTCAAAAAGTTTTCTGGAGCGAGTCTGGGACAGTTTCCTGGATGCAATAAGGGGACAAGCAATATTGGATTTAATAATGAGCCAGATTTAATTAGTAAAGGAATTATGTGCGAATATTAATGTTCATAACATGATTGAGTTCAACATTGCATTTGAAAGCAAAAAGTACAAATCAGCTAACAGAATTTGCCTTAGGGAAGGCTATTTTACTGAGATTAGACTGAGGCTGTCTATAGTAAACTGGGAAAAGAATCTGCTAATAGCTACAACAACTGAAGAACAGTGGAGAATGTTTAAGGAACATTATTGCAATACAGAACCAGTTCATACCAGAGTAGGAAAAGCACAACTTCACAGCAACAGCCATGGACAACTAAAAGATATGGGACAGCATAAAAATAAAAGGGCTCACAAAAACTTTAAACAGCAGAGATCTTGTCAAATGGAAAAGATACAGAAACTAACAAATGACCACAAAGCAGCTTGTAAGAGCTACTAGAAGAGATGAAAGGAAATTTGCAAGGGACATCAAGATCAATGAAAATAAATTTGGTAGGTACATAAAGGGAAAGTAGGTGGTCAGGATCAATGTTAGCCCACTAAAGACTGAAAGTGGGGATATTATCAATGATTATGAGGTAATGGTAGACATGTTGAATAATTCTTTTGCCTCAGTATTTACAACAGAAAAGAAGAAAAGCTTGCCAGAAGCCCTGAAGAAATTAACAGTGGATCAGAGATACGGTCAAAGTAAAATTAACTAAATAAAACATTGATAATGAGGAAATTAATGGAACTTGAGTAACAAATTTTGGGGATTTGACACTCGATTCTCCAGAATTTCAACTCTTTTTCTGCATCTGCGCTCAAGTGCAGTACAGCCCAAAACCACTTTACATAAACTTCCATAAAACCTTTTAATTTGTGTATTATACTGTGCAACAGTATTAAGTTCTAATAAATAAAATCTGACATACTGAAGAAAAATTGAACTGAAACATTAATACTGCTTCTCAACTGTTGCTTTATCTGCCTGATTGTTTCCAGAATTCTGTGTTTCATTTCAGATTTCCCACAGTCAACAGTACTTTTTGCTTTGGTCTTTTGTATAGTAATAGTGAAACTCAGTTTTAATTCACAAACCATGTTGATCTACACGCACTGCTTGTTATCTCCAGGATCGAATACATTAATCAACTGTTTTCAGCAAGAATAATTTATCTGGGTCAAATATTTAACACGAAGTCTTTTCGACATATTGGATAGTAAAGGAGGCATTTTGATCCAACAAAACTCATACCTCAAGAACCCCAACATCTACATCTCAGCAACCAATGACATTTTGAATGCATTAATGTTTTTCCTTGAGCCCAGTTTATAATATTCTTAGAACTTTTCTTTCTGATGTCAGCACTAAGTATTTCTTCCACCAATCTAAATTTATGCCCTATGGTCATACTTTACAGACTGATTTTCAAGTGATATTCAGGATTTTCCTTTATGAGGTCCTCCTTCAAACACACACTTTCTAGTCTGTGGATTGGAACATTATGAAGGGGTTCCAGAAGCCAGTCACGTGAACTCCACTAGCTATGACTGCATATGATGGGACATTTGCAATTTCACTCATTTCTGCCATGTAACTCGTTTTCAACTTAGTAATAGCTACAAGTTAAAAACATAGAATTTATACTCCATAAAATTTTTGCTGTTTTTCAAGTGTAATATATAGGTATGATTTCTCTAATGTTAATACAGATTGAAGTGGCTTACCTCTAATAAATAAAAGTATCTGTTGAACTGTGGACTTTTGGTATCTTCTAATCCTTTCAGCTGCCGTGTAATGAACATGAAAATGTCCTGTCCATACAAAAAAAGCAAAATTCAACAAATTATGCAAAAGCAATTTAAAATACTCCCAAATGGTAAAACTGAATGTTACATTCCAATTTCCAGAACTCTCTGAAAGTTGCATTTGGGGTGAAATGTCTGCATAAAATAGACTTTCAAAAATCCAAACTAAAATAGGCTTCCAGAATTAAAAGCTAAAATATCAAAATAGTGAGCTGTAAATTGCACAGGCTTTTGAGATAAATGCTAATGTTAAAAATAATCAGTACAAATATAAAAGACCATTATTGACAAGGCTCTGCTGCTTCTTTTAGATGGGCATATGAACAGAATGGGAATGGAGGGGTATAGAAAACTGATATAAAATAGGGATCATGAGCCTTGGGAGTCCCTGGGAAGTGTGTAAATAGATGATGATATTGATGTACTTGTTTTTATCCTACAGGTGCTTTGGTCCACCTTGTTGTCTAACAAGGGGCATACACGTGATGGGTCATGAGAGGGCTGCTCTTGGATTTTTTCGAGAGTATTCTAGTGCTTCACGTCGTTAGTGTACACTTGACCTGAACCATTTGATGGACAACACGACAGCTCAGTGACTATCGCTGTGCTGTGCAGATACATGGATTTGGGCCTGTGTCTGTGGGAGTTTGCGCGGTTTCCTCCCACATCCCAAAAATGTGCTCTTAGGCTAACTGGCAAAACAAATTCTCCCTAAATTGTCTCAAATTTGGTTTGTTATCCATAGACCTATAAACATAGATAGGGATCACGGGTAGAGGGGGGATCATTGGGGTGGCGGCGGCGCGGGCTCCTTGGGCCAAAGGGTCTGTTTCCCGTGCTGTTTTGTTCTTTGTTCTAGGAACTTTTTAAAATGTGCTGAGTCATGCAGATTCAGGTTATAATAGTACAAAAGATGGTTTCACTTTATTATGGGGTTAAACAAATCCCAATATAATAACAATGTGAAACCACAGAATAAACTAAATAATAAACTTAAAAATTGCATCTCATGCTTGAAGGTTATGGCTTCTTAGTGAAAAGTGAAGCATTGCATTTTTATTGTGTGTATGACAGAACATAGCATCTTGCCCACATTTTCTGATATGAGTTATGCAATTAACGAAACTTACCGACACATGTGGACCACCGTGCAACAGGGAAATGAGAGAAGTTACCCTCAACTCTCCCCAAGTTTCCCTACTAGTCAAAGAGAAAACAAGTTTCCCATCCATACCTTCAGCTAAGCATGGTAATTGGGATCAGGAGAACACAAAGCCAGCTTCATAAAAATATAATTATATAGAGAGACAGAAAATTGAAAGTAATGGAAATATACAGCAGCCCAATCAGCTTCCCTGAAAAAGGCAGAATTACTCTTTTGGATGTTCACTCCAATCAAAAAGAAAGATAAGCAAGATAATTCCTCCAGTTAGGAGTGTAACATATTTAACAACTTGTAAACTGTTTTGTAGAAAAGCAGAATACTTTTACATGATATTTAAAATATTTCAAAAAAACAACAGGAAGACATAGAAGGGTTAAAAAGTCAAAAGCAGCTAGTAATAAAACAGTAATAAAACGTACGGCAATGATACACACAAGGAAAAGTAAAGATTATAGGGAGAATAGGAAACAATTCATTCAAGTAAAGGTCTGAAATCAGAAGCGATAATGCTGAATTGAATGGACACAGACTTCCTCATCCTAATAAGAAAATACACACCCCTAACTATATTCAAAACATTAAGCCTTCTTTTCCTCTCATTAGTCGCATAACACACATAACCAATAATATCCTGCTATAAAACAAATGGTGGAACACTCAGGAATGAGATACTATTCTTGACTCTTATTGAGCATAATTAGGACAGACCAGGAAGGCAAATACAAAGTTAGACAATAGGAGGGAATTTAAACAGGCAAAATATAGAGAGATCAAAATTGTACTTCAGATGTTCAGCAAAGCAATTATCTAATCTCCATTTCAAGTATATGCAGGTAGTTAAAAATGAGAAATGAATATAGTGCAGGATATAGCTACCTTGCATTTAGTGCACTAAATATGTTTTTAAAAGAAATAATATAGGAAATATGGATTGACTACATTCCTGATCTATAATTTTTTTTAGATTAAGTTGTGAGCTGGCTGACTGGGTGTGGGCTGACTGACTCCAGCTGGTCTGTGTCTCACACACACAGACCTGCGGTTTTCTCACTCGGCAGTGCAAAGTGAGAATTGGCAAAAAAGCTCCAGGTCTTCATCTTTCCCTCACTCCAGCAAAATGCTGCGAACACAGATGGGGAGAGAAGGCTGGGCTCTCAGTCTGGAATCAGGTAATGAGTTCCGATACCTTCACTGGTTATTTGTGGGCAGGGGCTTGGGAAGGCAACAAGCCTAGTTTAGCCAGAGTTACAACTGGGAGAGCCCAGAGTAGCCACAGGCAAGTAATGCAGGGGGACTGGAACAGAAAGATTCATCCAACTGGGAGAGACCAGGAATGGATGCCCATTCCACCAGAAAAGCTATCCTTCCCATTCCACCAGCAGAACTTGAGAATCTGTCTCGATTTCACCAGCAGAGTGCAAAACCCATTACAGACATTGGGGAATTTATTTGTCTCAAGAGCAATTATGGATGAGCAACAAATGCTGGCTTCAATAGTCCTGTCCAAATCCTGTGAATAATAAAACCTGCCACGTCAAACATTCACTCCCTCTTGAATTGGCACATCCTAAATGCTATGCATAACTATCAACAAGATGCACTGTAACAACTCAAAAGTCTTTTCAACAACATCTCCCAAATCTGCAACTGCAGTACCCAGGGGTGGCGTAGTGGCAAGTACTGCTGCCTCACAGTGCCAGGGACCCAGATTCGATTCTGGTCTTGGGTGACTCTTTGTGTAGAGTTTACACGTTCTCCCCATGTCTACATGGGTTTCCTCTGGTGGCTCCAGTTTCCTCCTACAGTCCAAAGATGCGTGGGTTAGGTTGATTGGCTATGCTAAATTATGCCTTAGTGTCAGGAGGGTTAGCAAGTTAAATTCATGAGGTAACAGAGATAGGACCTAGGTGGGATTGTTGTCGGTTCAGGTTTGATGGCCTGAAATGACCTCCTTCTGCACTATAGGGAGTTTATTCTAAATACAGAAGGACATTAAGACATATAGAAACACTATCAACTGCAACTTCTCCTCTAAATCATACAAGATCTTGACTTAGAAATACATCACAATTCCTTCATTGTTGCTAGATCAGAGACTTGGAACAGCCATAGCACTGTGGGTGCACCTACAACATGCTGGCTACATAGGTTCAAGGCAGCACTTCACCACTAGCTTGTCAAGAGCAATAGGATTGTGCAATAAATGCTGGCATTGTCAGCAACACCCATAGTCCATGAACAAGAAATCTCAACTGCTCATCTCTTGACCCAAATCATGTCACTCATCCATCAAACTGCACTTACTTTTATGAATATGATAATATAGTGGCTAAAATACCAGTGTACTGCTCCAGACAATTTGAGATCCAAACTTGTTTCGGTAGTTTGAGAATCTGAATATATTTCTGTGAAATCTAAAAGTAAAATACCAGCTATGTCAGATTTTCATAAAATCATAATTAATGTCCTTCACGGAAGACACCCAGCCTGACCTATAGGTGGCTCCAGTTCCACACCAATATGGGTGATACTTAACTGCCCCGTATCAAACCACAATAAGAAATACAACACAGTACAGCATGCGGTACGGCAACTAGAGATGGACAATAAGCCTCAACAGTCATATCCACATCTCAAGCATGAAATAAAGCCAGATCTAAGATACGTCAGATAATCTGTGGAATATTTTGTGCGGATTTTGCCTCCATACCGAAACGCGGAAGATGCTGATGAATTTAATCAGAATTGATGATGCAGCTATTAATAACAGAACCATCTGGAGTTCTTTTCTCATTAAGAAAAGAAAGCAAGTGGTAGACCTGTAAAAGATCTCTCAAGTTACATCAGGGTTCAATGTGGCAAAAGTGAAGCCAGCCCGAGTCAAGAAAAAGAGGCATAAATGTAAGATAACCAGGAGGAGGTCAACTCAATAATATAGGAATAATTTTGAAAGGACTGGTATGTGGAACATGCTGCATAGGGAATGTTGATGCTTATATCATTTATGCATTTAACAATTGTCTGAATACACATATATAAGGAAGAAGGGAATAAAATAGCAAGATGAGATGAGGAAAGGAGTGGAAGGAGGTTTATGTCAAGTGTCAGACTGGATTGGAAAATTTTAATCAGTCACAAATTCTGTGCAATTTAATATCTATGAAAGTCCATTATAAGATTTGGCTCCCAACCTACTGATTCAGAATCATCAACAGAACCAGACTTAAACACATTTTATATTTTTTGTAAAAAGCCAAAGACAAGATCATTATCACGTGAATAATTTGCCATTGTATTATGTTTTAAGAGATATAAGAGGTAAGTTTTTCACTCAGAGGGTGGTGAGTGAATGGAATCGGCTGCTGTCAGTCGTGGTAGAGGCAAACTTGCTGGGGTCTTTTAAGAGACTTCTGGATGAGTACATGGGATTTAATGGGATTGGGAGTTACAGATAGTTCAATGGCCTGATAGGTATAGATATGATCGGCCCAACTTGTGGGCCGAAGGGCCTGTTTGTGCTGTAGTGTTCTATGTTCTATATAAATCCAATGTTCAGAATCTAGGTACTTATAGAACATTTTTAATAAAATTCACCTTCTAGAACCTACAGAATGACCCATCTCTTTAAACTTTCAGAAAATAAAACAACAAATAGGTGCGAAAAGGATGTAAATCATGAGCGGTTGGAGAGGCTAGGCTTGTATCCACTGGCATTTAGACAGATGAGGTCACTTGACTGAAACACAAGACCCAGAGGGATCTTGACATGTTTCCTCTTGTGAGAAAATCTAAAATTCAGGGGAGGGTCACTGTTTAAAAACAGGGGTTGCCCACTTGAAATGAAGATGAGGCAAACATTTTTCACTCTCTTCCTGAAAAGGTGGTGGAAACAGGGTCTTTGAATATTTTTATGGCAATAGTCAATAGATTCTTATGAGACAAGGGGGTGATAAGTGATTAGGAATAGGCAAGGTGCAAATTTGAGGTTACAATTAGATCAGCCATGATCATGTTAAGTAGCGGAGCAAGGTCCACGGGCCGAAAAGGTCAAAATGTCATTTTAGGTCATATATTTAACAGAATCATAGTATAACACAAATGGTCTTCGAAAGGGCAATCCACATAGAGTAAGGAAGCGGTACTTTCTCCGTAGCCCTACAAGTATTTCCATCCAAATATTTAATAGAATATGATCGCCAATTTATGTTGCCACACAAAAGCTCTCTTCCCCAAAGACACAATCCGCAGATAAATTTGGAAATTGACATTTAGCAATTCAAAGAATTGTCCTCCCAAGAGACAATATAAATCAGAATAAAACAGAACATGCTGACATATTCAGCTGGTCTGACAGCAGGGAGAGGAACTTAAAACAAATACCATCACTAAGGAAAAAGCACTGAGCAAATCATCAGGATTTAAGGCAGGTAGGTCCCAGGGCCTCATGGCCCACATCCTAAGGACTTTAAAAAAAGTGGCAACAGAGATAGTGGAGGTGTTCATTATAATATTTCAACATTTCCTGGATTCTGGTAAGGTTCCAGGGGATTGGGAACTAGCCAATGTAATGTCCCTGTTCAAAAAGGGAGAAAAGCAGAAAGTAGGAAACTATAGTTCAGTTATTAAAATGTCTGTGTTGGGAAATTGTTGGAATCCTTTATTAAGGAAGTAGCAATCAAAATGTACACGACTACATCACACAATAAAAACGTCAGTGAGAAGAGGAATGGCTGAGAACATAAGAATTTGGAGCAAGCAATTCTGCCATTCAACATGATTGTGGCTGATCTCATCTCAACCTCATCTCCAACTTTCTGGCAGCTCCCTATTATACTTCATCTACTGCTACTAATTTAAAAGCTTATCTATCTCAAATTTGTTTGGTGTTCTGGCATCCACAGCACTCTGGGGTAGAAAATTCGACAGATTCATATTCCTTTAACTGAAGTAATTCATCCTCATTAGGTTTAAAAACCTGCCACCCCTAAACTAAAACTGTCACCACCCGCTCAAGTGTCAATCCCTCACAGCATTTATATACCTCAATTAAATCTCCCCTCATTCGTCTAAACATTTTTCTATAGACCTAAATTACTCAGTCCCTCTTCATAAGACAGGTTTTTTCATCCTTGCAATCAATCTAGTGATCCTTCTCTGAACCATCTTGAATATATTTGCATCCTTCCTCTGGTAAAGGGACCAAAACTATTCACATTTTTATTGTATGATGTAGTCATGTAATAACATTGCTTTCTATATTTGTGCTCATACCTTCTGCACCTGGAGGTAGAAGTAACAGAAACTTTCAAGAAAGTATTGATTAAATACTTGAAGGGTGAAAAAAATCGCAAAGCTATGAAAATGAGGGGGGGGCGGGGGGGTGGCGGGTGAGTAATTTGGATAAATCCTTTTTAAAGAGTTTGCATGGACACGATTTGTCAAATTGGTTCCACTGTGCCGCAGAATGTTATGAAATGGTTGCATCTGGTCCAATAAAAATTTTATACCAATCATAGATTCTGTTCTTGACAGAGCAGTATGAGTGAGAGACAGGGAGTCTATGATTGGAAAAGCTGCAGCAGCAAGCATGAGAAAAACAGAATTTGTGGTTGGAACAGCAACAACTCTCGGCTTTTGTCTCTCCCATGCTTGCTTTTCCTCCAAAGTCTGCACTGTTTTCCTACTCCCAATGAGAAGTCTGTGACTGCAATTGTTGGGCCCCGTTTGGATCATGGAAGAGACATAATTTAATTGCACAGGGGCAAGGCTTTCTTGTTTTTTTCCATACGCCCCTCCCCCTGGCCCGTTAAGCTTTTTCACAACCTACTTGACGTGCAGGATATATTTTGAACCCAGTTTAGTAGTCTCTATGGAGACTACCACCCTGTTACAGATCTTTCCTTTTCTTTTGCTTCCCATGCCCCCATAAGCGCTGCCATTTGCTCAAAACCAACTAAATTTCTAACTTTTCCCAGTTTTTTTCTCTCTACAAATGCTGTGAATACTACTAAATATTTCCAACATTTTCCATTTATACTTTTGATTACCAGTATCTGCAGCATTTTGCTTTTATGTTATGAATTGTAAACTGATTAACAGTTACAGAATAAACCCTGAAATGTTTTACTAATATTTTTCTTGAAATTCATTAGCAGATGCATATACCCAAGGCACTGGGAGAAAACCAAAATAGAAAACAAACACACAGCAATTTGTTCAGATGTAACACAGTGTATGATACTCAGGTACCAAATCCAGTTCAGTCACACAAAATGGTTGCATATAGTAACCAAATTTAAGCAATGGGAGGTCCACGGATTTGACCACAAGTCTGGATATCTTATAGGGATGTCCTCAGTCAGCTGCTGATGTATATATCATCAATCTCGTTTTGATTTGTGCTTCAGAACCAGCTGCACCCCTAGCCAAACTATTCTAGTATAGCTACAATACTGGTATTTATACAACAACGTGGAAAATTGCCAAACCACACACTGCCAACAAAAAGCAGGACAAATCCAAAGCAGCAAATTATCAACCCATTAGTTGACTTTCAATCATCTGCAAAAATGATAGAAGGTGTCATCAACAGTGCTATCATACACACTTAGAACAGCAATACTCTGCTCACTGATCTTCATTTTAGGTTCTGCCAGGGTCATCCAGCTTTGGATCACACTGCAAACACAATTTCAAAAAGAACAAGTGAACTGAAATCAAAAATGAGGCTGCCCACGACATCATGGAAACATAGAAAATAGTAGGCCAATTGGCCCTTCGGACCTGCTCTGCTATTGATCATCATGGGTGGTCATCAAAGTCAATAGCCTGATTGCACTTTTCCCACATACCCCTTGGTATCCTTTTCCCAAGAGCTACTTCTGACACCTTCTTAAAAACATACAATGATTCCATCTCAACTTTTTTTTTGCAGTTTCACAGGTTCACCATTCTCTGGGTAAAGAAATTTCTCCTCATCTGAGTCCTAAATTATTTACACCGTATCCACTATGACCCCTGGTTCTGGACACTCACACCATCCAGAATGCCCTTCCTGCATCTACCATATCTAGTCCTGTTAGAATTTTATAGATCTCTATGAAATCTCCTTCATTCTCTTGAACTCTGTAAATTTAATCCTAACTGAATCACTGCTTATAGATCAGTCCTGACATCCCATGAATCAGTTTGGTAAAACTTCACTATACTCACTCTACATTAGAAGAAGCCTTCCTCACATAAGGAGACTAAAACTACACACAATATTCAAATGGGAACTCATCAAGACCCCATATATTGCAGCAATTACTGCTCCATATGCAACTCCTCTCGCTATGAAGGCCAACATACCATTTGCCTTCTTTCCTGCCTATTGTACCTTCATACTTACCTTCAGCTTGCAACAAAACCCTGCAATGAAGTTATGATAAAAATCCACTAGCCGCCACACTCTGGTGTCTGTTTGGATACACTGAGGGAAAATTTAAAATGGCTCATACACCTAACCAACACATCTTTTGGCCTGTAGGAAGAAACACAAGCATCAAATGAAAACCTCACCAACACAGAGAAAATGCAGATTTTGCACAGACAGTAACGCAAGCCGGGAATCGAACATGGGTCCCTAGCATTGTAAGGCAGCAGGACTAACCATTGTACCATCGTGCATCCCAAAGCCCTGTCTGCCCTACCAGCTGGATTTGAAAGACAATTATTGCTGGCAAGGCCAGCATTTGTTGTCCATTTCTAATTGCTCCTTAAATGAGCAACGTATGTCATTTCAGAGGGCAATTAAAAGTCAACCACATTACTGGAGGTCTAGAGTCATATGTAGATCAGACTAGAAAAGGACAATAGATTTATCTCCCCAAAGGAGATCAGTGAATCGGATGGGTTTTTAAAACATACGATGACAATTCTCACAATCACCATTACCAAGGCAAGCTTTTAATTCTGGATTTACTGGTTGAATTCGAATTCCACTAGCTCCCAAGGTGAGGCTGGAAATTAGATTCCCAGAACATTATCTTGGGCCTCTAGGTTACTAGTCCAATCACACTGCCACTACACCATCAAGTCCCGTATCACATCGCGATAGGGAATGCAGAATTCCACTTGCTGAAATAAACAATATAACCGTGAAATCAACAATTCTATGACAAAACAGTTAATTCTATCTTCACAGTAAATATGGAACTGATTCCAGTTTCAACAATCACGATTTACCTTAAGTTTATCATGAGATGTATATGGAGCTTCTGGAGCATAGATTCTGAAAATATCAGCCAGGCAGCATGCCACGAGCAGGCGAACATCTTTATTCGGGTTCCTGAGAAAGAATTCTGAAGCCAAATGCAAAGCCAATGGAAGGTATTGTTGTTTTTCATCTTCAGAATCCTGGTCCATATCCATGAATGTTTTAACCACCATCTGTACAGTCATAATGAATATTGTCAAGCTCATGTTCCCAAATTAAGTTGAGAATATTTTTTTACAAATGAAAGTAAAAATAAGAGGAAAACAGGCTGAATACTGAAAAGCTATATGCACACAAACTAAACCTCAGAATACAATTTTAAATATTGATACAGGAATGCATACAAAAGAACAAAATTAGATTACACAGAAAAACAATTCTAACGTAAAAATTCTAAAATTGGAGATCCAATCTCACTTGGTTTTTGAATAGATAATATCCCATAACGTGGCTTACCTGTATCAAACACAACTAGCATTTATACAGCATCGTTAACAAAATAAAATGCCCTATGTTTCATAGAGACATAATAGAGCAAAGTACAGCGCACAGCCACATTAAGAGATGCTAATGCAGCTCACCGAAAGCTTGGTCAAAAAAATAATTACAATGAGCATCAGACAGGAGGAAAACAAAGGTAGAGGGGTTAAGGGGGGAAAATTCCAGAGCAGAGAGCCAAAGCAGCTGAAGGCATGAACCAATAATGGAGCAACTAACATCAGGGTTGCTAAGAGATCAAATTAGAAGCGCAGTTATCTGAGAGGGCTACAAGGCTGGAAGAATGAGAGAGAGAAATCTATTGCATAGTTATGATAGCAATATTAATTATCCAAATATAGGCTGGGACAGCAATAGCGTTAAGGGCAAGGAGGGAGAAGAGTTCCTGAAGTGAATTCATGAGAATTTTTTTTCACATCATTACGTTTAACAACTTTAAGGATTCATACACATACGAATTTCTGTCCCTGCACCCTGCAGAATTGTATCCTTTATTTCATATTGTTTCTCCCCATTCTGATCAAAACGAATCACTTCATTCATGTCTGCATTACATTTCACCTGCCACTTGTCTGCCCATTCTACCAACTCTTCTCTGTCTATTTGTAGTTTAACACTATCATTCTCTCAGTTTTGTATCATCTACAAATTTTGAAATTGTGCCCTGTACACAAAGGGCTAGATTATTCATGTATATCAGAAGGGACCCAAATCCAATACCTGGGGAATCCATGCTGATATTTCTTAATTAACCCATATCGAATAAGTGACTTAATTTTATTCCAAATTATCATTTCCAAAAGCTAGCCACCACCGAGGTGAAACGGATCCACTTTAGTATGCCCTTACAACTGTTTGAACAGAGTGCAAACATTTGCAATTCTCAAGTCTTCACGCACTATCCTTTTATCTCAAGAGCATTTGGAAATTATGATCAATACTTCAGCAATTTCTATCCTTGTTTCCCTCAACATCCTTGGGTGCATCTCATCTCATTAACTTCAAGTACAGCCAGTCTCTCTAATATCCCTTGTCAGTTCCAAGCCCATCAAGTTACTCAACTACCTCCTGTTTTGCTATGACTTGGATGACATCTTCTTGGTAAAGACAATCACAAACTACCCATTTCGTACTGCAGCTATGCCCCCTGCTTCCATGTACGAATGTCCTTTGGGTCCATAATTGACTCTATTCCTTTTACCAGTTTCTTTCTATTGATAAGCCTATGGAAAACTTTGGGATTTCCTTTTAGGTCAGCTGCTGGATTCTCTTTCCTTCAACAGATGACCCAACATCTGCTTTGGGACTTTGTTGCCCTTTTCCCTCCTAATCCCTAAATTTTGACTGCATGACGATATCCCTCTTTCTATCAATGCCATTGGTACCGATATGGATCATGATCTTTGACTGCTCATTTCCCCTCCCCTCCACTCCCCCCAACCCCTAAGGGGGATTAGTTTCCCTTTGTCAGGCACATGGGATGTTATTTGCCACTTTGATGAGAGCCATTTCAGCATTATGGCTAGAGTGGAAACCTAATTGGCGGAATTTACTCGTGGAATTTTGGTGAAAATGGGCACAAATGTGGAAGGCAACAATATCCTTATGAACTTTGAACAGGAAATGGGAGGGCAGAGATGGATGAATTGTGGACAGACATTTTGAGGAGTGGGGTGCTGATAACAGTTTTGAAGGAGAGGACGACGAAATTGGGAACCAGGAGCAAAAGAATGAGGAATGCTTGCCTTTATAGAATGACTTCCACGACAACGAAATGCTCCCAAGCACTTCAGAGTTAATGGTGGTGAGAAGGGAGTAAAAAGACTTTCCGACGGCAAATATATGTCAGCAATGTCAAGACTCCTATTTATTGACTTCAGCTCAGCCTTCAACACTATTAATGCTACAAAATTTATTTCCAAATGCCGTGGCTGGGCCTTGGCACCTCCCTCTGCGAATGGATCCTGAACTTCCTAACTCACAATCAGCGAAGATAGGCGATTACACCTCCCCCCATAATCATCCTCAACACCAGTGTCCCACAAAGCTGTATTCTCAGCCCTCTACTATATCCCTTATACATCTATGACTACGTGGCCAAATTATCCTCCAATTCAATTTTAAAGTTTGTTGACGCATCACCATAGAGGGTCAGATCTCAAACAATGATGAGACACAGTACAAGAACAAGATAGAGAATCTGGTGCGGGAACAATAATCTCTCTCTCAATGCCAACAAAATGAAGGAGATTGTTACTGACTTCAGAAGCGTAAAGGACAACATCCCCTGTCTACATCAACGGGATGAAGTAGAAAAGGTCGAGAGCTTCAGGTTTTTAGGTGTCCAGATCACCAAGCTGTCCTGCTCCCCCAGTGCCTACACTATAGTTAAGAAAGCACATCAATGCCTCTACTTTCTCAGGAGATTAAGGAAATTTGACGTCAGCTACAACTCTCACCAACTTGTTTCAGATGTACCATAGAAAACATTCTTTCTGGTTATATCACAGCTTGGTATGGCTCATGCTCTGCCCAAGACTGCAGGGAACTACAAAAGGTGATAAAAGTAGCCCAATCCATCATGCAAACCAGCCTCCCATCCATTGACTCTGTTTACACTTCCTGCCACCTTGGCAAAGCAGCCAGCATAATTAAGAATCCCACACATTAGACATTGTCTGTTCCGTCTTCTTCCTTCAGGAAAAAGGTACCCAATTCTGAGGTCATGTATCAACCAACTCAAGAACAGCTTCTTCCCTGCTCCTATCTGCTGTTTGAATTGATTTACCTTGCAGTAAGCTGATCTTTCTCTACACCCTATCTATGGCTAACACTACATTCTACATGCTCTCATTTCCTTTTCTATGGACGGTAGGTGTCTGTATAGCGTGCAAGAAACAATACTTTTCACTGTATGTTAATACATGTGGCAATAATAAATCAAATCCAATATGGCAATATAGAATTTGTGGATAAGTTTGCAATTATCAACTATGGCAGATTATTTAAATGATGATAAATTGAGAAATATTTATATACAAAAGAACCTAGATGTTCTTGTACGCAAATCATTGAAAGCAAGCATGCAGATGCAACAAGCAATTAGGGAGGGAAATGGTGTGTTGGCCTTCATTGCAAGAATATCTTAGTACAGCTGTACCAGGCCTCGGTGACATCTGGAATAGTCTGTGCAGTTTTGGTTTCCTACTGAAGAAAATATGTAATTGTCACAAAAGGGATGTAGCAACGGTTCATTGGACAGATTCCTGGAATAGCTAGATTATTTTAAGAGGAAGGAGTTGTTCAATTAGCCTGCATTCACCAGAGTTTTGAAGAGTGAGAGGGGATCTCTGAAACAAAATTCAGACAAGGCTGAGCAGACTGAAGGCAATGACAATGTTTTCCCGCTTGGTGGGTCTACAGAACACTGAACCATAGAATTATACAATCCCTGCAGTGCAATAGGAGGCCATTCAGCCCATCAAGTCTGCACCAACTCTCCAAAACAGCAGTTTACCCAAGCCCATCCAATCATCCTATGTCCATAACCAAAGAATTTATCACAGCTAATCAACCTAACGTATGCATCTCTAGAAGGATCATGGTCTCAGGGCACAGGGTAGGTCATTTAGAATTGAAATTAGGAGAAATTTCTTCAGTCCAAGGTTGGTGAAACTGTAGAATTTTTCTACCACACAAGGACATGGGGGCCAAGTCATTGAATGTACTTAAGGAAGAAATAGATTTCTCAACACTAAAGGCATCAAAGGATATCAGGAGAGTAGAGGATCAGCCATGATTACGCTGAGTGGTCTACTCCTATTTTCTATGTTTCCATGTTATCAGCTGAATCAAGTTTCCACTGTTGACATTCAGAATAGAGATTCTGTCACAGAACAGTGATGGGACCCCATGGTGTGACCCTGTTTTGCATCCTCTTCTTACAATGATTTGTTCCACCATACATAATTGCATTTTATTTTTCAGTTCTGCTGCACTAAGAATATATTGCTTTTTCCCTTTTTCTCAATCTCCTCTATTTGTATGAGTTTCTGCACCTATACTGCCAAAGTTTGCATATTCCCTTATTCTTTTTATACCCTTGCAACATTGCATGAATGATTTTTCGTATCACCTATTAAGTTTATATTTAGCAGTGAGCAGTTTTAAATTAATTTAGAATACATTATTAGTATTGAAAAGTTACATATTAATGAACAAAGAAAGAAAACTACCCAATCACAAAGATCTAATTATAATTAAAATATATATTAACATTATTCAAATGCATTAAAATAACAATAGCTCGACTCCAAGTGCATATTCTCGCCCATACATCAAATACTCTTGCAGGGAAAGGCACAGACAAGTCCATGAACCTATTTGTCCTGTGCTGAGGGATTGTAGCCTTTTCCTTGAATGTACCCAACATCAATAAATAGACAGACTATTCAAATCAAAATTCTTTGAAAACTAAATTTTGTCAAGAAAAATCTACTCAATCAAATAACCTTTCCTGCTTGGTTCAATAATCTCTACACCTTTGAAGGATCTGTTTTCTATAAGACAACAATACTAGGTGAGAAGACTAAAAAGCATAGCATTCAACCACAGCTGTATACAAAGGAATTTCATGATTGTAGGATCTATTTGAAATATTTTTCTCTTGAATTATTATCACTTGTCTCTTGACTACATCGTAAACTGTTGACTTCAATTCAACTTCTCTACATCAATACCAAAATGCTTATAATTAGTTAACTATTTCAACATCCCCATCATGAACTTTTTTTTCTAAGATCTACAACAAGTTAGTTTGTCTTGCTTTTATTTAGTTGAAAAGAATAATTACCATACTACTTTACAAACCTCTCCCGAGTTCCTATAATTCTTTTAGTTTTTCCTTATGAGACCCACAGTGACATACTTCATAATTATGTGCAGAAGTGGTGAAGGCCTGGTGGTATTATCGCTAGATTATTAATTCAGAATCTCAGCTAATGTTCTGGAGACCAGGATTGGAAGTCCGCCATGACAGATGGTGGAATTTGAAATCAATAAAAAAAAAATCTGGAATTAAGAATCAACCAATGACCATGAAACAATTGTCGATTGTCAGAAAAACCTATTTGGTTCCCTAATATCCTTTAGAGAAGGAAATCTGCCATCCTTACCTGGTCTGGCCTACACGTGACTCCAAGTCACAGCATTCCATTGATCTCAACTGCACTTTGAAATGGCCAAGCAAGCCACTCAGTTCAAGGGCAATTAGGGATGTGCAACAAATGCCAGCCAGCCAGTGACAGCCTTGTCCCACAAATAAATTAAAAAATGTTGCATTCTAATGGACATTTATATAGAGGATGAGAAGTAAAGCTGATGTTACATAGCCCTGAGGAGATGTAACATTCGTTAGGGGAGACACAGTGGTATTGTTGCTGCACAATTGTTTCAGAGCCCTAGGTAATGCACTGGAGACACAGTGGTATTGTTGCTGGACAACTGTTTCAGAGCCCTGGGTAATGCACTGGGGACCTGGGTTCAAATTCCATCAGGGCAGGTGAAATATAAATTCAATAAAACATCCAGAATAAAAAGAACAACCACCATCAGTTATCAGAATACGGCATGGCCTCACAGCACCAGGGGCGCAGATTTGACTCCAGTTTGGGTGAATATGTGGAGTTTGCACATTCTCTTGTGTCTGCGTGGAGTTCCTCCAGATGCTCTGGTACCATCCCATAGTACAAAGCTATGCAGGTTAAATGGATTGACCTTGCAAAATTGCTCCTCAGTATCTAAAGATATGTAGGTTAAGGGGATTCGTGGGGTAAATGGGCAGAGATAGGGTGGGAAGTCTCAGTAAGATGCTCTGTGGGAGAGTCGGTGCAGACTTAATAAGCCAAATAGCCTCTTTCTGCACTGTAGGGATTCTATGATTTGTCATAAAAACCCATCCTTTAGGGAAGGAAATTTGTCTTTCTCACTACATATAACACCAGACCTACAGCAATGTGGTACGACAAATAAAAAAAGGAATGAAAACTAGCAGTGCCAACTCTGCAAAATCTTTCTTACTAACTTCTGAGGTCTCTCACACTAGTCAAGCAATAGCCTGAAATAGACATTCTCACAGGATCATCATTCCGAGAGGGGGCAACACAGTGCTCATGCATTTGGGAAGGAGTTGCCCTGGGACCTCATGAAGTCTCACTGTACCAGGTCAAACATAGGCAATAAAACCTCCTGCTGATTACCATATATCGTTCTCTGTCAGCTGATGTATCAGTACTCCTCCCTCTTGACCACCACTTGGAGTAAGCATTGAGGTGGCAAAGGTGCATAAAGTGGAAATCGAAGTAAAGTGGTGATAGAAACAAAAGGCAGTAAGGGGAAAGTGCAAGGCAGCGAAAATCAAAAAGTGCCACAGAACAAAGACTGCTGAGAACACAGTGAATGCATCCAGTAAAGCCAAGACAAATAAAACATAGGGAGAAATGTACAAAAGATGACCATACAGATGGTCTCAGAAAGCAGATGTCTGGATAAAACTACATTTATTTCAATGCAAGAAGCCTGACGAGCAAGACAGATGAACTCAGGGCATGGATTCATATATGAGACCAGGATATTATAGCTAGTACTGAAACATGTCTTTGGGAAGAGCAGAACTGGCAACTCAATATAATGCCAAAGGAAAGATATAACTGGAATTGAGACAGGAAGGGGAATTGTGTCTTTGATTCGCCCAGAATCCATATGGGTAAAACTGAACAATAAGAAGGGAGAATATTGATAGGATTGTACTATAGACCCCAAATGGTGGGAAATTGAGGAGCAAATACATAAGGAGATTACAGATAGCTGCAAGAAAAGTTGGGTGATAATAGAAGAGGACTTTAATTTTCCCAGCATTGATTGGGACAGCCATAGCATTAGGGACTTGGATGAAGAGAAATTTGTTGACTGTATTCAGGAAGAATTTCTCATTCAGTATGTGAATGGCCTGACTAGAGAGAGGGCAAAACCTGACTTCCTCTTGAGAAATAAGAAAGGGCAAGTGACAGAAATATTAGCAAGGGATCACTTTGGACTAGTGACCACAATTCATTGGTTTTAAGATAGCTACAGAAAATGATAGATCTGGCCCAAAAGTTAAAATTTTAAATTGGGACAAAGCCTACTTTGATGGTATCAGACAGGAACTTTCAATAGTTGACTGGGAGAGCCTGTTTGGAGGCAAAGGGATGCCTGCCAAGTGGAAGGCTATCAAAATTGTGTTATCCAGAGTTCAGAGTAAGCACATTCCTTTTAAAGTGAAAGGCAAGGATGGTAGAAATAGGGAACCCTAGATGAAGTAAAAGGGTCGAGAGCTTCAAGTTTTTAGGTGTCCAGACAACCAACAATCTGCTCTGGTCTCTCTCTCTCTTTCCTCCTCCTCCACCACCACCACACCACCACCACCACCACCACCACCACCCCCCCCCCCCCCCCCCCCATGCCAGCATTATACTTAAGAAAGCCCATCAACGCCTCTACTTTCTCAGAAGACCAAGGAAGTTTGGCATGTCAGCTATGATTCTCACCAACCTTTACAGATGCACCATAGAAAGCATTCTTTCTGGTTATATCACAGCTTGACATGGTTTTTTCTCTACTCAAGACTGCATGGAACTACAAAAGATCATGCATGTAGCCCCATCCATCGCGCAATCCAGCATCCCATCCATTGACTCTGTCTACACTTCCCGCTGCAAAGCAGCCAACATAATTAAGGACCCCATGCACCTTGGATTTCTCTCTTCCACCTTCTTCCTTCAGGAAAAAGATACAAAAGTTTGAAGTCACAGACCAAGAATAGCTTTTTTCAGCTGCTGTCAGATTTTAGAATGGACCTACCTTGCACTAAGTTGATTTTTCTCTACACTCTAGTTAAGACTATAACATTACATTCTATGAGTGGTATGCTTTGTATGTATAACATGCAAGAAACAATACTTTTCACTATGTTAATACACTTGATAATAATAAAATCAAATCAAATATTGAGGCCCTGGTCAGAAAGAAGGGGCAATGTGAAATGCATAGGCAGCTGGATCAAATGGATCCCTTGAAGAGTACAGAGGTTGTCAGAGTTAAGAGAGAAATCAGGAGGGCAAACGGGACATGAGATTGCTTCGGCAGATAAAGCAAAGGAGAATCCAAAGAGCTTATACAAATACATAAAGGGCGAAAGAGTAATTAGGGAAAGAGTAGGGCCTCTTAAGTATCAACATGGTCATCTATGCATCTGCAGATCCACAAGAAATGGTTGAGATTCTAAATTAACATTTCTCATCAGTGTTTACTGTTTGGAAAGACATGGATGTTAGGGAACTTGGGGAAATAAATAGTGATGTCTTGACTATACAATTAGAGGTAGTGGTGCTGGAAGTCTTTAAGGTAGATAAATCCCCAGGACCTAACAAAGTGCATCCCAGGATGTTGTGGGAGGCTAGGGAGGAAATTGTGGGTCCCTAGCAGAGATATTTGAATCTTCAACAGCCACATGTGAGGTGCCTGAAAATTGAAGGGTAGCAAATATTTTGCCTTTGTTTAAGAAGGGCTGATGAAAAGTCTGGGAACCAAAGACAGGTGAGCCTCACATCTGTAGTGGGTAAGTTGTTAGAAGATATTCTGAGAGACAGGGTCTACAGTCATTTAGAGAGGAAAGCACTGATTAGGGATAGACAGCACAGTTTTATGAGCGGAAAATCATATCTCACGAATTTGAGTTTTTTGAAGGAGTAACCAAGAAAGAAGATGAGGACAGTGCAGTTGATGTTGTCTACATGGACTTTAGCAAGGCCTTTGACAAAGGATGGCATAGGTTAATATCAGAGGATCCACGGTGACGTAGCCAACTGGATACAAAATTAGCTTGACAACAGAAAATAGAGGGTGGTTGTTTTTCAAACTGGAAGCCCATGACCAGCAGTCTGCCTCAAGGATCAGTGCTGGGTCCACCATTACTTACTACTTATATTAATGATTTGGATGAGAGTTTAGGAGACATAGTCAATAAGTTTGCAGATGACACCAAAATTGGTGGCACAATGGACAGTGAAGAAGGTTATCTGGGATTGCAACAGAATCTTGATCAATTGGGCCAGTGAGGCAATGAATGACAGATGGAGCTTAATTTAGATAAAATGTGAAAACTTGCATTGTGGTAAATCGAATCGATGCAGGACCTATTCAGTTAATGGTAGGATGTTCGGGAAGGTTATAAAACAAAGTGATTTAGGAGTACAGATTCATAGCCTCTTTGTAGTTCAAGGTGGTGAAGAATGCATTCAGATGCCTGGTTTCATTGATCAGACATCTTGTTGAAATTATACATGACATGATTACAGCCATACTTGAAATAGTGTGTACAGTTCTAGTCACCCTATTAGAGAAAGGATGTTATTAAACTAACAAGAGTGCAGAAAAGATTTACTCGGATGCTACCAAGACTTGATAGTTTGAGTTATAAGGAAAGGCTGGATAGACTGGGATCTTCTTCTCTGGAGAATAGGAGGCTTTCAGGTGATCTTATAGATCATTATAAAATAATGAGGGCCATAGATAGGTAGATAGTCAATATCTTTTCCCAAAGGTAGGAGAGTCTAAAATTAGAGGACATAGGTTTAAGGTGAAATGGGAAAAATACAAAAGGATTCAGAGGGGCATTTTTTCACTCAACAGGTGGTGAGTGTTTGGAGCAAGCTGCCAGAGACAGTAGTAGAGGTGAGTACAATTTTGTCTTTTAAAAAACATTTAGACACATACATGGGTAAGATCGGTGTAGAGGATACGGGCCAAAAGCAGGCAATTGGAACTAGCTTTGT
This sequence comes from Sphyrna mokarran, assembly GCA_024679065.1. NCBI lineage: Eukaryota > Metazoa > Chordata > Chondrichthyes > Carcharhiniformes > Carcharhinidae > Sphyrna > Sphyrna mokarran. The sequence continues at coordinate 87,038,943 of JAGIQG010000001.1, read as the reverse complement.
GATTAGGGCAACATGGACATATTGGGCCGCAGGGCTTATTTCCATGCTGTAAACCTCTATGACTGATGTTATAGTGGCGCATTTTACTAGCACAAACCATTCTGGTTCCTGCTAGATCAGGACTACAGAACCAACAAGAGGGAGAAACATACTTGGCCCCATCCTTACTTCACCTTACTACAGATACATCTGATCGTAACAGTATCAGTAGGAGTGACCACTTTACAGTCCTTGTGGAGACAACAGTATCATATTCACAATGAGGATATCTTCCATTGCATTGTGCGGCAGTCCCACTATACTAAACGGGACAGACTCAAAACTGCATCCATGAAATGCCGTGAATCATCAGCAGTAGCAACATAATTGTATCCAACCATATTCCGTAACCTCAAGGCCCAATATATCCCCGATTCTACCATTACCATAAGCTATGGGATCATCCTGCCTCAATTAAGATGCAGGAGGGCCTGCTAGGAGCAAAACCAAGCATACCTACAAATAAGGTGTTAACCTAGTGAAGCTACAACACACAGGATCAGATGTATGCTCTGCAGTCCTGCCACATCCAGCCGTGAATGTAGTTGGACAATTAAACAGCATACCAGAGGAAGAGGTTCCACAAATATCCATCCTCAATGATGGAAAAGCCCAGCATATCAATGCATAGACTGAACGAAGAACAAAGAACAGTACAGCATTGGAACAAACCTATCCAGCTTCTGATTATGATGCCCTAACTAAACTTAAAACTTCTGCCCTTACTCAGACTGTATCTTCTTTTCATGTATCTATCCAGATACCTCTTAAATGTTACTAATAAACTATTTGCAGCATTCAACCAGAAGTGCCAGTGACTGCTCCATCTTCGCCTCCTCAGGAAGTCCCCAGCTTCAAAGATACCAGTTTCAGCCAATTAAATTCATTCCATATGATAGAAAGAAACAACTGAAGGCACTGGATATTAAAAAAGCTACTTTGGCCCTAACAATAATCATTTTACAGAACTAGCCACACCTTATCCAAGTTTTTTCCAGTACAGCAACACTGACATCTACATGGCAAAATGAAAAATTATCCAGCCACGTCCTGTACACAAAAAGCAGAACAAATGCAACCCATCAATTACTGTCCTCGGTACACTCTCAGTAAAATAATGGAAGGGGCCATTAACAAAGCTAACAAGCAGCACTTGCGCAGCAATAACCTGCTTATTGATGCTCAGTTTGGGTTCCGCCAGTCACTTAGCTCCTGACCTCATTCCAGGCTTGGTTCAAACATGGACAAAAGAGCTAGCTACCAGTTCAGCGAGAGTGACTGCCTTTGAGATCAAGACAGCATTTCACTGAGTAGGATATCAAGGAACCCTAGCAAAACTAAAGTCAACGGGATGGGTGTGTGTGTGTGTGTGGTGGTAAAGAGGAGTAAGGAATTCACCAGTGGTTGGTATCATACCTAACACAATGGAAGACGTTTGTGGGTGTTCGAGGACAATCATCTCAGTCTGACGACATCCTCAGAGTCGTTTCTTCAGTCCAAACATTTTTTGTTGTCTCGTCAACAATCTTTCTTCCATTATAAGGACAAAAGTGGGTATGTTCTTGATAACTGCACAATATTCAGCACCATTCGCTACTCTTCAGATACTGATGCAGTCTGTGTCCAAACACAGCAAGACCTGGACAATACCCAGGCTTAGCTGGTTGACGTGGCAAATAACATTCACGCCAAGTACCAGGCAACGACCACTTCCAAAAGAAAACCTATCGCCCTTGATATTCAATGGCATTACTATCGCTGAATCTCCCACTTTCAACATCACAGGGGTTACCACGAACTAGAAACTGAACTAGACTGGTCATACAAACACTGCAACTACAACAGCAAGTTAAAGGCTTCAAACCCTTAAGTCGGTAACTCACCTCCTGACTCCCCAAAACCTGCCCACCATTGAAAAGGCACAAATCAGGAATGCAATGGAATACTCTCCACTTGCTTGGACGCTGCTTCATCAACACTCAAAAGGCTTAACACTATCCAGAACAAAGAAGCCCACTTGATTGCCATACCTTAAACAAACATTCACTCCCTTCACTACTGACGAACATTGCAACATATGTAACATCTGTGAGATGCACTGAAGGAATTTATCAATGCTTCTGAGGCAGCACCTTTCAAATGCATAATCACTACTATCTAGAAGGACATGGGCAGAAGAACACCACCACCTAGAGGTTTCCCTCCAAGTCACTCCCACCCCAACTTGGATATTGTTGTTTCTTCACTGTCGCCAGGTCAAAATCCTGGAACTTCCTCCCTAATAATACTGTGGGTGTACCTACATCTCTGGGATTGCAACAGTTCAAGAAGACAGCTCACCACCACCTTCTCAAGGGAAACTAGGTCTGGCCTAGACAGTGACATCCATATGCCATAAATGAATATAACAAAAATGGGCTCTAGGTCCCAGTAACAACTGTTGAGTCCTGTTGCGAAAGAAATTAATCTAAAATAGGAAAGCTAGATTAACTTAAAATTTTTTCAACTTTTGAATGATTGTATGGTATTAAAAGCCAAAGAAAAATCAACTAAGAATTTTTGTCCAATCTATTCTTCTTTGGCAAGTGAATCAAACAGCCAAGGTCAAAACAGCATCACCCACTGATTTATGAGGTTGATGGGTAAATCATAACTGATCAATGATGGGTAAATTGTAACTGATCAATATCTAGCGCATCTAAATGATGTTTTGACACAATGCACTCAAAATACATCATGACTATCAACACAAGAGCAACAGGTCAGTAATCATTCAGCTTAGCAGGCTACAACTTCTCAGCAACTAGGATGATTATGGTTGATTTCCAACAGCAAGGAACAATATGCACATCAAATGATTTCTGAGCAACCAGCGAGAAAGGTTCTGCCAAATGGTGAAAACATTCCTTTTGAATTTTTCCACTGATCTGGACTGCATGCTTTCTGTGGATTCACTCACATGCATTGCTTTACCACCTCCTGCTTGCTGATAGTAACTCAAGATCTTTCTAATCCATGAAGTGAAGCCAGCTGCAGAATTGGATTTTATATTAAATTCATAATTTTCAAACCAGCTAAACATTTGTTCAATTCATTTGCAACATTTCATGGAATGTGGACAAAAACAGTAATTACTCTTTTTCAATGTTATGCCTTTTATTTTATACATACATTTCCATGCATTGCTGGGATTGCTTGTACAACAACAATTATGCTGCCTGTCTCTATGCATTTCATTCACATTCTTACTTCCTTTTCTCACCTTGATTTTTAGTTCTTGGTCCCCTATATTAAATGCAATTTATCTGTCCTTCATTATTGCTCAAGTCCTTTGAAATCCAGGGTTTATCATTTGAATGGATCTTCAATCATTTTACTGAAGGTGTTCAGATGATGATCATCATTTAGGACACTGATGCTCTTATTTATGTCTTCATCCTCAATAGAAATGTCAAATTTGTGTCAAAGCAAATTTTAATTAGGCCACATTATCTCAAACTTAAAACACTTTCCAGCCAGGTTTTCCTGTTTTTACCTCAGCTGCCTAATGATTGGTGCATCTAATGATTCTGTACAGCTACCTTTTGATGCTTCCAAACTTACTATAAACAGGTTTTTCAGTCTTTAATTTGAATAAATGTGGCTCATTTTTTCTCTTTATCAATGCTGTGAATTTTCAACCAGGTTTTATTAACATATAGTGTTGTTTTTTTTAAGCCTTATTATTTCATACAGTAACCAGCTTTTGTTTACATTCAATTAAATACAATGAGAAGTTCTTTTAAGGCTATGATAATTTCATTATACAATCTAATATTCAACAGAAAGAGGAACTGAGAAAAATGAGTGCAATCAATTTTTATAAATTAATTCAAGGGATGTCCCAAGAAGGAATTCATATGGGATCGGTATACAACACTGTTAGCGACTAAGTTTCGGGACTTTGATCTTGGAACCATGAAGGATTGGCGACATAACTGTGATTGTATATGATTGTTGCTTCTCAGAAGATTTGAGTCATTCATATTTCAGAGCCCAAATTAAATATTGGTTAGTGATCTCAGTAAACTTTAAGGAGTGACAGTAATTCGTTACCTGGTATTTTTTTTTAACAAATGTTTATTAATGTTGTACTTATGAGAAAGTGCAAAACATTTTAAATGGTGCTGATAATCAAATGCATTCTATGTATATTCATTAATATATAACATACATGTATGTCAGTAAATAAGTATTGGGTAAAAAAGCTAATCAATAGCCTTGATGCTTTTGAATACAGTAAGAATCACAACACCAGGTAACTCCACACCATGACTACCATTGACACCACTTTTGAACACCCCAGTTCTCTAGTCAAACAACACCAGCTTTCCTCATTTCCCCACTTAACTGAAGTTCCTCATTCATTGTACAGTATAAATATGGCTATAGGAATCACTATAAAAAAAACTTGACAGGACCATACACATGGACACAAGATTCTTTTAAAATAGATTGTAGATATGTAACTGTTCTAGTAATTAAAGGCACTCCTTTGTACATCACCATGCCAATGTGGACCTGAAGGTCCCTAGTACAAATTCTGTTTAATGTTATTAACTAATCTAAATCAGGACAATTTTCCTCAATGTTATTAGAGGGAAGGGGAAAGAAAGGACCAGTGATCACACCTGCTTGAAGTAGTCCATCAAATCCAGACAAGATAGGGTCTTGCTGCAGTGGCGAGCAGCTTGCCAATATTCACTGTTGAGGCTTGTATATAAAGAGCAGCCATGACAAAGATACTGAAAGATTCCGCTTTACTCCCACAGTCCAAAAGATGTGTAAGTTAGGTGTATTGGCAATTCTAAATTGCCCCTTAATGTCCAAAGATGCGTAGGCTGGGTGGGGTTACAGGATAGGTAAAGATCCTCTTTTGGAGCATTGATGCAACTTGCTTGCCCAAATGACGACCTTTTGCACAAAGGGATTCTATGATTACAGTTTGCCATCCTGAAAATGACTCATTTATCCCACTTGTTTTCTATTTGTTAGCCAGTCCACACTACTATGCCACCCACAAAACCATGAGCTCTTACCTTGTGCAATAACTTTTAATATCACACTTCCTATCTTTCATAAATCCAAATGTCTTTCATAAATCTATATCTACAGGATTCCCTTCATCCATCTAGTTACATCCTCAAAGGACTCTTAAGTTTGTCAAAAACAATCTCTCATTCATGAAATCATACTGACTCTACCAAACTCTTATTTTCTAAAATGTCCTGAATACTTCTTTAATAACAAATTCTAACATTTCCCAATGACAGATGTTAAGTTCAATAGGCTCCAATTCCTGCATTTGCCTCTTCCTTTCCTTGGATTGTGGTGTTATATTTATTTTATCAATTTGCTGGAACCTTTCCAGAACCAAGGAAATTTTGCAAGATTATACCATGCATTTACTTCCTTTCAGATCCTAGGATGCAGACCATTCGTCCAGGGGACCTGTCAGCCTTGATTTGCACTTTTTCTTAATATTTTTCATGTGATCATGATTGTTTTAACTTTTTCCTTTTCATTTGCTACCACTGAAGTTATAACAAGTAAGGGGAAATAAGTGTATGGAGTAAGATTTTCCAGTGGCCCTCAGTATTGGATTCGCCAGGCCAGAGGAAACATCCTTTCTACTTCAACCCTATCAACAACTCCAGGACCAGATATTCAAAGAAAAAAACAGGGGGAGCCCGAGGAGAGCACATGGTGGGAGCCGGCGGCCCGAGGGAGCCAGTAGTTTGAAGAGAACGCCGAAGAGCCAAAAGGTTGAAGGGAGGACAAGTGGAGCCAGAAGATTGAAGACAGCGTGAGAGGAGCCATGAGTTTGAAAATGAGAGAGAAGAGCTGGGAGTTTGAGAAGAGCACAATGTCATTAGGAACTAAGTAAGTATTTGGTTGTTCAATATTTTACTTGTTTTTCTCGTCTTCAGAAGCTAATGAGGCAGTCGTTGTTCATTTCCCAAAATGCGCTGTTTCGAATAGGTACCATCAGACTGGAAAATGGCAAATTTAGCTCCTCCAATCAAAAGGGAGGGAGGCAAAAAACAGGAAACTACAGGTCAGTTAAGTTGTGGGAAAGGTGTTAGAATCAATCATTAAGGAGATTTCAGCTAGACATTGGAAAATTCAAGGTGATCAGGAAGAATCAATATTGTTTTGTGAAAATGAAATCATAGAACATTACAGCACAGTACAGGCCCTTCAGCCCTCGATGCTGCGCCGGCCAGTGGACCCTCTAACCTTAACTATTCCAATATCATCCATATGCCTATCCACCGAACATTTGAATGCCCCCAAAGTAGGCGAGTCCACAACTGCTGCAGGCAGGGCATTCCATGCTCTCACCACCCTCTGTGTGAAGAACCTGCCTCTGACATCCGTCCTATAACTACCACCTCTTAATTTAAAGTTATGTCCCCTGGCCCAGCTCTGCAACCTACGTCCCTCTGCAAACTGTAACATCCATCCTCGCTATCTACAACTCCCCCCCCACTTTGGTATCGTCAGCAAATTTACTAATCCAACCCTCTACACCCTCATCTAGGTCATTTATAAAAATGACAAACAGCAGTGGCCCCAAAACAGATCCTTGAGGTACACCACTTGTAACTGCACTCCAGTTGAATATTTCCCATCAACCACCACCCTCTGTCTTCTATCAGCTAGCCAATTCCTAATCCAAACTGCTAAATCACCTTCAATCCCATGCATCTGCACTTTCTGCAGTAGCCTACCATGGGGAACCTTATCAAACGCTTTGCTAAAATCCATATACACTACATCAACTGCCTTAACCTTATCTACCTCTTTGGTCACCTCCTCAAAAAACTCAATAAGGTTTGTGAGGCACGACCTAACCTTCACAAAACCGTGCTGACTATCCCTTATCAATTTATTTCTCTCTAGATGCTTATAAATCCTATCCCTTATAATTCTTTCCAAGACTTTGCCCACAACAGAAGTCAGGCTCACCGGTGTATAATTTCCAGGATGTCCCTACTCCCCTTTTTGAACAAAGGGACAACATTTGCCATCCTCCAGTCTTCCGGCACTATACCTGTAGCTAACGACGACATGAAGATCAAAGCCAAAGGCTCTGCAATCTCCTCTCTAGCCTCCAGAGAATCCTAGGGTAAATCCCATCTGGCCCAGGGGACTTATCAATTTTCATACCCTCAAGATTCGCTAACACCTCCTCCTTATGAACCTCAATCCTACCCAGTCTACAACCTGGTATCACAGTATTCTCCCCAACAACATTGTCTTTCTCC